>JACSVZ010000017.1:8612369-9812369 GCA_014706295.1 Lycocorax pyrrhopterus obiensis
TTTCTGTTTCTCCTGTTGTTTTAGATTTGCTATGTTAGTTTATTCTTATTGTGTATAAAGCTCTATTCCTGTATGAACAGGTAGGAAGATATACTAACAAAGAAAGTTTTTAATCCTTTTCTGTTATATTAACAGCCAGAAAATACTGAAGTGTTATAATTTTTAAGTCTATAGCTTTTGCTTTAGTTCATTAATTCAAAGTTCTCAGAAAAAATATGCTAATTTTTAAAATACTACTTAACATTTTGAAAGTCTTGGAAGTTTCAATCAAAGTTCTTACATCCCATAACATTTTATGGAATAAAAGAGATATGCCACACAAGGTGGGGGGGACCAAACAAAACCAAAAAAAACCAAGCCCCTGAGATTGCTAGTTTCCCAGTACAGGAACAGTAGTCAGTCTTGAAAGTACTTTTGTGTGTCAAGATATTTTTAGTCTCACAAAGAAGGACACTGAAACTGCCAAAGGCTCCCAGCCATCTAATGGTAGCAAAGAACACTAAAGTTACCTAAGAGTCAGAATAGTCAATGTAAAACTGGATTTCAATAAATGGACTTCTGAAAAACGCTTCCATACTTCTTTGGTATTCTGAGAAGTGTCAGAAGAAATACCTTGTTACTTTGGTCCATTTCATTGCAAATAATGTCACTCCATCTTTAACATATTCATGTTTCAGCTTACAAAACAGAGGCTCGCCATGAAAAGTAACAGAAATGCTGCAAGGGCTGTGAAAAGGCATCCAGTGTGCTAGACCAGCACCTATTCCAGACAATTGTGCATTTATTTATTAATAATAACTCTATTATCAAGGGGAAAGCTACTTATGCTCAGGCCTACCTGAAAAGTTAGTCAAGGTATTCCAATAGTACAGAGAATAGATTTAGTCTCAATCTAGAGTATTACTCTGCAGATTCCACATCATCAGTTACAAGTGAAAAAAAGGCAAATTAAATTCACAGCAAGGAATCAGACACACCAAAAAGAAAGCATTTCCTGTATCCTTCTAGGCATAATCACTGTTCTGGTGTCCTGCTGACATGAAACCTCCCAGTTTATATTGCAGTGATCAATGACTATAAAGAGATAAATTTCAATACAGGATAATATTAGCAAAAGATTAATGAGAATATTTAAGACCACTATAAATTTTACTAAATAAAGGTCAGATTTGGGTTCAGTTTTGGTAAGATGTAATCATGAAATCCCTTACAGCATAGCAAGAACCAGTCTGAGCTGATGGAAAGCTGATGTGGTATTTCACACTAGAAAAATCAAAGCCTCAGTCACCAAAGTATAAAAATACTTTTTCGTGATTGATGAAGGCAAATTAAGTTATTTGGTGGCAGAGATTCATATTCAAAAGCAATGCAGGAATGAAATTCATACACTTAGATACTGTGAAACCTTTGCCAATAGGGTTTCTGAAAGTCAAGTTTTACACTAGATCCAAGAAGCTAAATCCAAAAAAGAACATATTTATCTAGTGAGTATTTCCAGATGCCCAGACACGACAGAGCACAATTATTTCCTTTAGGTACTGTACAGGGGTTTTTGTTTCTGAAATTAAACCTCCACAATTTTCTTCTCAAATACAGACACTTCTAAAGCATTTGTTTCTTAAATACTTAGTGCAGCACGGCTAAATTATTTTAAACATTCTGTTCAAAGAACTGAACACTCCACTTTTAACAGGAAATATTGCTAAGGCCTCTTGGTCTGCTGTGTCATCCAGGTTTTGCCCAGCTTACAGGAAAATGTAAACTAAAATAGATTAGCACTAACAAAACAGTGAGACCATATTCAGACTCTTATTTCACTACTTAGGTACTAGAGAGTTAGATAAAAAGAGTAAACTGCAGAAGCAAAAGAATCCACAAGAAAAACATCAGAAAATGGAAAGGCACTAAAAGAAAAAGCTGCATCATCTCAACAGAGACAGATCAGGAGAGTTACTTCATATACAAGAATTATCAATTTAAAATGTAAAGTTTAACAGTGTAGCCCTGCACAGGCAATTTTTTAAAAATACCAGTACAGCAAATGTGCACATGTATATTTATTCTTTCTAGCATTTATCACAACCTGCTCTGTTTTCCTTCAGATTCTTATGTGGCAGCTTGGTAAATGGAATTGTGAACTGCAGAAGGGTATACAGTTCTCTACCTCGGCACACTATGAAAAGTGCTACTACACTTGTTGAGCATTACTATGCAAACTGTCAAAGCTACTGCTGGGTTCTCCTGAATTCCAGCCTTTCTTCTTTCAGTGTTTTACATGTGCTCATGGAAGAGAAGTAAGCATTTCAGTATAATTTCTTGAAAAGTCAAAAATATTAATATATTGTTTGAAATAAAGCTTCATCTATATTTGATATTACAGGAAATCTCCTCCCTGAAACACCCTGAAGTTGTAATGTACCCAGTGTTTTACCTAGAGAGTACCAGGAGTGGTGACACATATCGGTCCAAAACCAAACAACTTCTGGCTACCATTTAACAGAAAAGCAAAAGAAAGTGACTTTATCAAACAACCTATTAATTAAGTTAATCATTCTAAATTATGAAGTTTTCTTTAATCGTATGGTCTGCACTGGTTTTAGGTATCTAACAGTTGCAAAGGTATTGATCTGAAGTTCATTGCTTGCCTCTGCAGGTGACATGAGAATATTCACATTCCCTATTCTCCTATAACAGCTGTAGGAAGTGCAAGATCCATGCCCAAAGAGAATCACTTCTTTATCTGAAATGGAAACTGCTTCTTTACAGTTTTGTTTGGTTTTCTTGCTTCACAGCTACAGCATTAGGTTTCACAGTTTCAGAATAATTTTATAATAGAAAAGTTCATCTGATCATACTGTTCGGGGTCTTTAACAACTGCACTTCTTAGTGCTTAAAGCAAAGAAAGGAACATTTCAAGCCATGGTTATTTTATGTAACAGTTCTTCTCTTTTTGACTGTCAGTGGGGTCTTGCTTTTTATTGGTTTTAAGAGTGGCTTATTCTTTCCAGAATTTGCACCAAAAACTCTCCATCTGTAGCTTATAAACGGCACATTTTAAGTTTTTCCATCCAAAAAAGTGATGCCTGATTGAGTATTTGAATCACCTGTGTACATCTGGAAATACACGTTATAAGCAGCAAGTTCAACAACTTGAACTGATACTACTTTATCTTGTTCATTTATTAGAGAAAGTAAATTCACTCTGACTCAGATGAACTTGTTGCAGACTATCAGGATGTTTCTCTTCCCTGAGCTGTAAAGAAAGCAGGACAAACCCATTTTATAATGGTCATTATAATGGTTTAGAAATACCTATAAATTCTTCCATTGTGTCTACCTCCACGTTCCCAAATGACAGCTCGTCTCAGTTACACTGATGGCCCTGCAGCACAGCACTTCGCTCCATGTCCTTACTCATGGGCAGAGGAACACGGGAAAAGGGAAGGACAAACTCCTGGGGAAGAGGAAACATTGCCTTTTCTCCTCCCTCCTCACACAGAAGCTTTTTATCCTCTCAGATGTGGGTGATGCCTGTGACAGCTCCTGCCCTGCACAGCGAAACAGAAGGGAACGCTGCTTTTAATGACCATGCTACTCAAAGCGTTAATGAAGAGGAAAATTTACTTTTGAATTTGGGAAAAGGAGGTGAGTAGCCACACTGTGTCCTACAGAATTATTACCTCAAAACACAGCAGACTTTGAACTTAGGAGTCAAAGACAATGCATCGTCAAAGCTGAACAGCACAACAGAGGAGAGGGGGTTAATACTGAAGGTGTAAGATGTGTAAATGGTATAAATAAGGAGTTTATACAAATTGACTCACTCTTCTGAATCACACGTAATCCTGCCAGTAGCCTTTTGCAAGCTGAATTAAAAACAAAAACAGCAGCAAGCTTCATGATGTGTTTTCCTGAATTTTCTACCATCTGGTAAAAATGAGTTAATCAATAAAATGAAAGGAAATTCATAGCAAAATAGACTTCTTATCATTTTTGCAGTAAAAACTGTTTGTTTCTGCACATTTTAGAATTCCTCATCTGTTAAGATTATTATTTAAAACAAATGATTACTTAGTTCTAAAAAAAAGTATGAGGAAAATAAGTCTTAAAGGCTGAAAGAATTAAATTTGTTGTAGACACTATTAAACCAGGATTAGGAAAAAAAAAACCACCACCACATATTCCCACAGTAGTAGGGAAAGATTGATCTTAATTAAGACACTGAAAAAAACCCCAACCCTTCAGTTTATATAAAGATAGAACTAAAAAAATATATTTATGGACATTTGAAAATAAAGTGTCCAGGGCACCAAAAACCATATTAGAGCTGAAATGCACTACTGACCTGCCAAAGTGAGTGTAATTCAATGGCAAATTGTGTTGTTCACTGCAGTCACAATGTCATCAGTATCCAACATTCTCAAGAAGCAGCTATGCAAGTGTGAAACACCTAAAGTACCCCAAATGTGACACTGACAACTTAGGAAAAATAGCAGAAGAACAGGAGGAATTGCTGGTTGGCACAGAAATAAAGTGATTTTGCAAGTGTTCAGTGCCCCCTCCTGCTAAAATCCAAAGTCCTGCAGAAAAAGAATGAGCTGGCAAGGGTCAGAAGGCATTAAACCACACACACTTCTCAAAGCACAAACTTTCAGGTTGGGATATTAAAACACAGTCACAGCTCGCAAGGAGTAGAACTTGAGATAAATGAAATATAATTGAAACTCCCTTTTTAAGAGTTCCACAAGCTGAATAACCCATTCCTAATGGATGTTCAAATGGTAAAAGAATGCCCTGAGAGCTATTAAGGGTAAACCTTCATCAGAATATAAAGACAGAAATTTCACACACAATGCGACTTGTTTTAAAAAGGCACATAATACAATTCCCAGTTTCAAAAATTTTCAGTTATCTAACACCTACAAGAGGACTGAAAAAGTAACCCTGGAATAATCCAGCCAGCTGGACAAGAATGCCAGTCTCCAGAACTGGCAGATATGTACAGCAAATGCAGAGAAAGAAGATTGGTGGAGAGAGAAGTGGGGGGAAAGGCATCTGCAGAAAATATTAATAGAAGTTGGGACCAATTTGGTGTGAGGCAAAGGTGTCTTCCTATGTCCAAACTACTTCTCTGCTTTTTGGAGTGGGTTTTAATTAAGATGTGTTAAAATATCTGAAATATTAATAATACAACATTGCATAACAATTTGCCATAAACATTAAAGTTAATAAATATGGCACTAATTTTTTTAATATATTTTATCCCCAAGTCATCCTTGAATTAAGATTTTGGAATATCAAATAAAGCATACATTTTGCCTCACATATTTGGCAACAACTCAACTGGACACAGTTGGGAAATGAACACCTAGAAAAATTTTGGAACAAAATTCGGTTTTCAAATACCCTTTCCAACTGGATCAAATTACCACTTTCTTATGAGACCACTGTGACATGAAAAACAGGAGACCTTTTAGTTGAAAAAAGTACGAAAAATATACTCCTAAAGATAATTTTGTTTTCTTGTAAATTTGCGTAATCTTTCCTCCAAGATTTGATTCTACGTTCAGCCATCAAGGCACCACTTCCCTACACAGTGAGGCAATGCAAGACCTGAAAAGGACAACGCCCTACACATTTAACACAGAATTACAGGTGCCTTCAATTCATGTTTTATTGTTACACCTATATTAGTTTTCTCTTTGTTTTGTTTTTTGTTTTCATGAGTCCGTTTTACTCAGAGTTCCAATTAAAAATGCAGGAAATGCAGAGTTTTTTCTTCAGTCTTAGATGTTTATTATATCTTATCTGTAACACAGCTGCACAGAATGTGCCTTCTAAGTTAACAAGGTGAAAATGGCCATGAGTTTCAACTTCCAAGGTTATTTAAAGCCTAATTTAACCAGTTAAGAATTGCCAAGTAATACTTTTACATTTATAATCCAATAACTAACTATTCATGTCCCACATTGCAGGACTTCTGACTCAATAACAGAACACCTAGGTCTGTGAAGAAGGAAGAAAGAAGAACACAAATCCACACCCAAAATCCTCCATCTCGTTACACACACACATATATATACACTACTAAATATTCCATAAACCTAAATTTCTACATTTCTACATACTCCACCCAGTGGCATAACTTTGATTACACAGCAACAATCTCAGTGCTATCACACAGTCTGGGAAGTCTTTCCCAAGGCCTAAGGTCAAATGGAGTGTGCTTCTGAGGATCACTGCTTGTCAGAAGTGAAAGAATGAAATTCTCAGAATTCAGGGTTCCAACACACCTATATACTTCTTTAAGATAAAAAGCTCTTCTCTAAAACATTACTTACAAATATTTTTTTTCTTGGACTTTGCCCGACTGGCAGTGCTTGTTAATTCTGCAGTCCTGAAGCCAGGACAGCGCAGTGTATTCAGGTGGAAAAGCCCATCACGAGTGCTCTTGTCTAATTGCTCCAGTTCTCAGCCTGACAGTTCTCCCTCTTCAGGGGATGAGCTGCCTGAACAGGATGAAGAATGCCTGGTTTTGCTTTCTTAAGCAACTTCTGTGTTTTCTACTCTTTAGTTCTCTCCTCCCTTCCTTTACTGCACTAGGGAATATGAAGACAAAAATATCTCTCAAGTGTAAGGGAAGTACCAGATCATTCATACACAATTATGCAGCTCCTTCATTCCCATATTTCAAACAAAGAATATACAAGTTATATGTTATAAATAGAAAAATAAATATACTAAAATAACAATAATATAAAACTAAAATAAATTTTATCCACCAGAAGCTGATGTAGTAAGGTTAGGGTTAGGATGTAGCAAGCAGTGATTGTTAACCAATGATGAAAAATCATGCCAAATCTCTCTTGCTAGCAAAACTTACACTACCATAACAACCCAATGTCTAAGCACAATTGTTTTAGGAAGAACTTCAGATTTCTAGAATATTGTAGTATCGTTCCAGCAATATATTGTAATTTTATTACAGTATTAATTATCAGAAATACTAAAGGATTGTGGGTTCATTTTGAATTTTTTACAACAGCTATAAAAAAGACAATATAATGTGTACCTAAATGTATTCATGTTAACATCAAACTCAGTATAAACCATAATAGTTTTTCCATAGGTAATACATAGTCCATAGCCCAGAGAGCTGGGCTGACAAGTAGATATATTTTCAGAATGATGTGGAAAGACTCTTGGCTTCCAAATAAAGGGTAATTGGGAATTTTGATTTCCCTCAAGATACAGCTTGGTTTCTGTCACTCAGATAAGAAACTTAGTGATCACTGAATGCAAAACATTCTGAATATCCCAACCTATGGATAATTTTTCAATGTACACATGTGCATAATTACATGTACACATCAATAGAACAGCTGGCTTTTACTACAGACATGTTGATTGCAAACAGTGGTATGTCAAGTTTGGATTGAAGCATTTTATTAATGCTTTTAGTATATCAAGATTTAAATATAACCCACTAGTTCACCTCCACCTTCTAGAGTATCCAGAGGGAATATTACACCACAATATTCAGGCGTTTCTTCACTGAATTAGTTAAGACCACAATGCCTTACCCTTAACCACGTACCTGGAGTTAGTGTCCATACAAGACAAAGATCACACTAACAGGACTATTCTTTCAGGCTTTCTACCTACAAATTGCAAAATTGCAAAAGCTATACATCAGTTTACACAGTTTAAATCAAAATACATAGGAAAGATCTAATTTTCAAAGCACAACTCCCTGCCTCTTTCTGTGATTCTTTCAATTCCAATGCAGGCTTTGCAGTGAGACTTGTACTGCATACAATTAATGCTGTAAGTCAATTAAAACTTGAGTGAGGTCAAAAAAAAGGCCTTGTTTTAGGGTGTGCTGCTCCTCTGAAGCTGCATCCCAACGTGTTACACTTTTTCCTGTAGGTTCTGCTGACCTCTGCTTTTCTGCTACAGAAATGTCATGTGATGAGACCCCACCCTCTCATTCAATTATAGATGAGACTGGAATACAGACCTTGCAAGACCTTAGCGTTCTCTGAATCTCTAACACTGAAATATTTACATTGATTTGCCTCGGGATTTTCCTTTTGGCAAAACCATCATTTATTCCTTTTCCTTCAGGGTACAAAGAGGACTTCACATGAAATTTACTGCCTTCTTTTAACATGTGTTTTGTTAGCTTTTTATATCATCTTCCAACACCAAGAGTAAGAGCAGTAACTACACTGTGGCAGATGCTTAAGGAAATTCAAAAAGTAAATATGATTTTCCCCATCCCAGAGGCCAAATATCCTAAAATTACTAGATTCAAAAGACTTATTTGCTCCTGTCACAAGCAATCCAACTTGAACCAAAGTTATCCTTCATAAAATACACCAAAGGCTCCTGAATCCTAGTTTCTTTACCAACTCAGCTGACAGATATTCCAGCAATAAATTCAAGCAACAAATATTATCTTGCAGCTGACAGCTTTAACAAGTGACTCGCTGGCACCAGGGAATACACAGTTCCATAGTCAGGAATGCCAGACACCTTCAACAGAGCAAATGACAAGCAGTCCAAATATGACCCTGCATGACATCAACCAAGCATAACCACCAGACATGCAAAAACTCAGAAGAAAATTGAATCAATGACCAACAGGTTAAGTCACCATCACAACACTGCCCTTACCCTGACAACAATCTGAAATGCATCTTATGAATTCAGCAGCATAACAGAAAAGAGAAAGGTTAGGAAGTGCCATGCAAGTTATCTTTAAATTATATACATACATAAAATAAATAAATATAATGCTTTGCAGCACAGCCAAAATGGTTGTGTTTCTCAGAAACAGCCCAGAGGGTGGAGTTCCGTATTGCAGGCTAATAGAATATGGCATTATCAACTGCCTGTTAGATGACTGGGGACAACTGTCAGAAAACACAAGATGAAAGGACCAAAAGGAAGGAAAATGTCTGAAATCTTACTAATAAGGACTAAAAATGTAAAATGAGAAAGAAATTACTCTTTTTTTTTTCAGTACTTCCTTCCACTCTCTTCCACTTTGGATGATGGAAAATTCTGAAAAGTCATTTCCAGCATTTTTTTTCATATTAAGTCTAAGACCTCAAGGAAGGAAACCTTCAGAGAGCCTAACAGAAAAATAAAAATATACTTTAAAAAACCACTCCATAAACTACTGGCTTCATCACAATCAGTGCAAAAGAAATTCACCAAGGATAATGTTTGATGTATCATTTGTGAAAACTGTGAGAAACTATATTATTGATGAGATTAAAGGTTTAATTAACATCTCCAGGAGACTTCATTTATGTTTTGTAAAACTTGCTTTCAAAACAAATTCCTGTATTATGAACCAGTTCACTATTAATGTGATGTACCCAACACCACCCAATCCTAACAAAATTCCAGATTGTTTACATACAATACAATTACCTCTCTCCTAATTTCCTTAAGTCATTCTGACAGCATAAAGTACCTACTAGGATAGAATTGAATCTGGACTTCCCTAATTTAAGACAGGAAGGGGCAAAAAGCAGCAGGTGGGGCTTAGCAGTAGGTACTGAAGGAGCACCTTCCAGCAGGGCTACAAGCATAAAGCAAGAGGAACTTAAAGGTAATTTTATCCCAACTAATATCCTGCTAGATCTAAGTTTTTTGGAAGTGGTCTTCTCTGAGACCCTGTCAGAATACTGGCTTCTGTTAAAGGGTTTTACCCACACAGCAACACAACAATCACTGCTGAACAACAGAACAAAGTCCATCAGATTGGGGAACAGAGAATGCAGTATCCATCTGAAGTTGCACGGGAAGTTTAACAAACAGGATGAAATTACTAAATTCAGCTGAAATATCAGCTTCAAAAATAAATAATAAACCTATAGCCCTTCATAAAATTCCTCATGTGATACTTCTATTTTAAGATGATCACCACCATTACAGGACAAAAAAACCCCACAACAGAAACAGCAGCAGCTTTTGTAGTATTTTGGGACAAACCATCAAACATTAGCTAAGAATGTGACTATGTTCAAAGCTGATGAGTTCACAGTTTCAAGTCAAAGAGCTTCACACAGCTCCAAACACCTTTCATTGCAATGCTGTTTCTGCTATAGAGTCAATCCACCTTCTCAAAATATTACTGGTCTGTTTATTCTTTATGAAGAACACTCAGTGACACTCATTGACAACTCATTTTAAGACTTCAAGATGCAAATTAAATTTCATGCTAGCACTTTGGCACTGGTAACTGAGAATGACCTATATCCTGCATTTAAAATAAAGTGGGTATTTTGCAATGTTCAATAATTTCCAGGTTCCAACATGATGAATAAAGTACCTTTTGTTCTAAATATAAAAATAGTACTTTTTCAGCTATTACACACAGTGCATCCTAAAGACTACAATTCATGGTCCTTATCTTTTTGAAATACTGGGGGTAACAGAACATAAAATCAAATTTTACTTTCCTCAGATCTCCGTATACCTCAAAAAACACGCAAAAGGGTATAACTTATTACTGTCCTTTCCACTTTACCACTAACACATGATACAGTTTTCATACAGCTTAAGCCATTAGTTTCTACTGTTTAATGTATGTATCAATACTGTCTAAACCAGAATACCACCAAAAAGCTGCAGCCTAGACTAAACAAGTACTTGCACAGTTACAGGGTCATATTCCTATTATTCCTTTTTCTAGCTCAGTACTTACCAAGCTTTTTGAGACAGAGGAAAAATAAAGGTTAAAAGGAACTACATTCCCTCATTCACCCTCGAGCACTTTTGGGTTATTACTCCCTCAAAATTTCCTTGGTTATCTGTAGTATGATGACCCCCCTCCTTATCAAATTCTACTCCCCACCAGAGCCAGGAGCCTTTCCTCCTCATCAGTAACAACAACAAAAGGCAACACACACCCTTCTGGCACAGCTTATTCACTGTTTCTCACCAACTACACACCATCCCTCCCCTCAGCAGGACAGTCCTGCTGTTTTGGCCTCTTCCCATTTCACAGACATTATTACTTTCAATATAATAAAAAAAAAAAATCCACTGATTCCATTCTACTTTCCTGTTCTGATAATGAATGTTTGATCCATTCTGTGTGGTTAAAACCTTAAGCACTTTGTCGCATTTAATAAACAAAGTAAAGAAGAAATATTTTGCACTTACCTAAATTGCCATCAATGTACATGAGTTTAAATGAAGAAAACAGTGGAAACATGCAAAATAAAGTTAAAATCAACATGTATGCATGCAGCTCAAGAGAGAAACATAAAAAAAAAAAGCTGAAGAAAGCAGGAAACAACAGTACAGTGAAAAACAGAAAATAAGGTGAATGGATGTGATGAACCCACTGGCTTTACAGAATCATTCTGAAATACCTTAAGAAACTTGCACTTCTTGTAAATACTATATTAAAATTTGACATTAAAAGTATTTTTTTCTTGAAGAGATGTTAGTAAAAATACAGCCAATTTTTTTTTTTTAGGATTATTAATATGAAAACATACCTCAGGTAGCATAGTAAAGCACAAGCAGAACTTTGCCATTCCTCAGGTTCCTAGCTTTGAGTTGTGTAACCACATACTTCATTAATATTCACAATAAGCTTCAAAATCCCTGCTGTTTCCCACATTTACACAATAAGATGGGCTGAAAAGTATTTATACCCCCAAAAAATCCTCCTCTGACCACATCTGGTATTTAGGAACAACGGGAGGTCTCCTTTCCAACCAGCAATCAAGTGCATACTTTGCCACAGTAAGGAAGACAATACCTATCTATGAACTCACACCACATACACACTAATAATGTATACCTTAGCCTAATCAAAGTTTTATTAGGAATATAGTTTAATTAGTAACAAGAAGGGAAACACCATCTCAGAATATTTGTTAGTATGTTTTCTTTTATTGTTCTAGTTAGATACTTGTCACAAATCAAAGTGAAAATTAAGAGCACATGAAATAACACTGAGTAGCTACTCTCAGTTCTGAATTCATGAATACACATTCCCTTCTCTACTGATTATTTTATCAGCTCTATTCTGTTAATTGCAGCATCTGAGTTATTCATATTGCTACAGATAGACAAAAGTTATTCTGAGAAACTATTTCAAGAAAATTTTGTATTCAAAACTATAAGCCTCAGAGGAACTGCTCACTATTCTTTTTATCCTCTCTTCATCTCATTAATCAGAAGTAAATTCCTGCAGTATCAGGACAGGAACTAAACTTCAAAAGATCAAAATTTGTAACATGTTTTCAAAGAACACATGAAGTCAATTAAAATTACCTGGTTTTCTGTAAGGAAAAAAAGGATCATGCTCACCCATTTATTTCCAACAAACATATAACCATGTCATCTGAAAAAGAGCCACTGTTCATTGCACACAGTGTCCATTTTGTATTAATTATGTAGCATTAAATGATGACATTTTTAAGTAGGTAAAAGGGGCTTTATTTTGTGCAACAGGGCTTAACATGCTTTTAAAAAAAGTCACAGTGATTCAGTTTTTGCAATGTCTTAAAAGCAGCATATCAACTGATAAACGTTAAATTGTATTAGAAGCAGCTAATCCAAAGCAATAAATTATCTCTCCCTCTTCTTTTGACAGACAGGCAACAATCCTGGAAATGAATATGGCTGAATAATGTCTTGTGTCTTCCCAGCACTTCCCACCTCATGGCCTTCTGCTCTCCACCAAAACCTTCTACACTAACTCTTCTGTACATTACACATGATTAGAATCTTCTATTCAAGACAGATTTGAGGGAATACCTACCTACCTAAGGGGGAAAAAAAGCAGAATCTGTTTGAGACATTGCAAATGGATGATTCCAAGATAAAGAACCACGTTAAATAGTTTAAAACATGTAGAGTACTTCCTGCCCCTATATATATCAACACATATATAAAATAATTCCAGTTATGCTGTGAGAAAACATCTCAAAGAATATGAAGAACAGAAAGACAAGACAACTAAATGTGGGCTGTGATATCAAAGAACAGGTGTTGAAAGCGTACACTTTCAGAGATAAAATAACTTTCAAAAGAAAATCAGGAATGTCCAAGTTACTGTCCGTAAACTTCCTCATGGGTCTCTTGTGCTTCCAAAAGTTTTAATTTTAATCAATTTTCCTGTTGAAACAGATCCTACTATTTCATCTATTTGGCAAATTTATTTTCATTATCCTATTTTCCAGGATGTTCTTAAGCCTTCCCAAGCTTGACATCATCTGGATGCATAACACAGATCCATCCTTCAGGACACTGATGAAAGCCTCAAGCACATGACAGATCCCTACCAGATCCTACTGCAAATCTTTCCAATTTCACCATGAATCACTGATAATTACATTTTGACGTAGGTTTCCAATCAGAGAGTTCTCCATATAGTAGCAATTTCCTCTCATATGCTTCCTTTTGAGATATGAGAGAAATGTTTTGAGACAAGTTTTCCCAAAATCACTATGTTGCTGCTTTTCCTTTATGGATAAGGTGGGTCTTCCTGTCATCCGAGAAAATCAGACTTCTTTGATTTTTTTTTGACAAATCCATATTGGGTGCTAATGTATTTTTTTATTTTTCCCCCTATATTTAGAAATAGCTAATGACTGAAAACAACACCATTTACATATAATTTTCTTTGGTTCTTGCAATATTTTTTCAGAAACCACAACAAAAATATCAAACATATTTCACTCATTCTCTCATGTCACTTTTTTTTTGGTAGGCAGATAGATTTGCCCTTCTCCAGTCTCCTGGGAGTTCCCAAAGTTTGCTAGGACACTCAGGATCACGTTCATCATGGACAGCCAATGTGAAAACAGTTTTTAGTGTTTCAGTATGAAACAACTCTGTTTTCAAGAAAGTTTTATAAGCCAGTAAACCTCAGACACACAAGGATAGATTGACCACTTTTAGTATAGATGTGACAGAGCACATCACTTTTTTTGTTCTTTAAAATTACAGCTTTTTGATAATTCCAATTTAAATTAGTTGTTTGAAAGAATCAATAGCCCTCTGGATAAGCAAGAGTGACAAACAAGTTGACACAGCCAGCTTTGGGCTTCCAAAGCCATTCCTTCAGAAAGGCTCCTCTCCAAATGCTTACAAGAAAAGTAAGCAGCAATTAGATAAGAGGATGGGTGCTTTTATACACAAATACTTGATTACAAGAGAGGAAATAGCAGAAACACATGGTTGACTCCTAAAACCAACAGAAAGTCCCTGTGGAGTTTTGCTGGAACCTGTGGCTGAGCTTTGTGCTGACTGACACTTCCTGAGTAACCCAGAAAACGGGGTGATCAGCAAGATGACTAATTTTCCTCATGGTATTTGGTTATTCAGGGCAGTAAAGACAAAAACCAAATGCAAAGAAGAATTTTATAAGACTAAGCAAATTCTCAAAGGCTGGCAGATGAAATTCCAGGAGATAAAAGTGGTACACAAGTGAAAACAATCCCACCTTTAAGCATAGCAAGCTGGGATCTAAACTGGTTAGAATCAGTGGTGAGATTTTTTTCAGCTATAATAAATATTTCCATTAAGATATTAACTTAGTAGCAGCAAAAATAAAGGCATCCAACACTGGAAAGAACAAACTAATTGTTGGGAATTCCTGTGAGAGAATAAAAGGGCAAACACTACAACAGCAACACAACTCATTTTACACCTTTTCAAAAACATAAGCTGTTTTGGTCTCCTCACCTCAAAGAAAAAACAACTCCAAACATGTAATAGGTCTGAAAAACATCATGTCACTCTTTCACAAGGAATTATCACACATGGTAAGATTCTTCTGTCTGGAAAAGAGCTGAGGGAGGGATGTGATGATGGCACTGTAGAGTCCTAAGTGGCACTGAGACTGGCACCGGACATCAATTATTTATTGCTTCTTTCAGTACAAGAAACAGGAAATCCTACCAAAAGCAGCCAAAGTCCAGTGCAAAACCAAATGAAAAGCAGTGGTTCTTCACAGGTGTCAGGCTGTAAGAGCCTGTGGACACTGGCACTTTAAACAGGTCCAAAAGTAACTGGCTGAATTTGAGGTCCACTGAGTTATTAAGCACACAAACAGCAGCTGGATCATAAGGAGTACTCTGTGGGGATATCACTGTATACTTGGCCTATTCTGTGAATGTTTGGACGCTGTTAGCAATGGAATACTGAGCTACTTAATCTTTGTGTTATTGTATTATAGAGTAAGGATTCATGTTAAACATACACATAAGGCAAAATACATTCTTTTTATCAGGTTTGCTGTTATAAGAAAATAAGACCATTTGTCAAAAAAATGAACTCAAAACTGAATTATTAGTTTACTTTCCCCTCAAGATACGGAAAACTAGCTTTTAGGGGAAAAAACCAAAACATAACCTCGTTGGTATGCGACAAAGTCTCTACATGCCAGATTCAGATTCCAGATGTCAGTATAAGATATTAATGTGACATTTCCATGAGAAATACATGAGTACATTAGAATATTCCTCCTACTAAGGCGACACTAAACACACCATTAAAATATCTAACCAACAAAGGTTTTGAAAAATAGAACCTCCACCATGCATCTTTTTGGTAATATTGGTTCTAGCAGCATCCTAGTGCCCCTGCTGTAAGTAAATAATCAGCAACTACTACTGTCAGTCTGGATACAAAAGTTATACAAGAAAGTAGTTTATTAATTCATTGCACTGAATTTTTGATGACAACCCAGCCAGTTTCCCACTGAAGTAGCTGGTAACAGACTTGCTAGCTCTGTAGATATTTAGGTTCATGACATGCCTAAAAGGTGGAAAGTTGGCTGAGAAGCACTAATTGATCACAAACTTGGAAGTAAATTAAAAATCTCAGTTGTTGCTGCCTGCCAGCAAAGAAGTTTAGATTTGGAATCTGGAAGTGAGAGAAACACAGGACTGTGTTTTTGTCTGGGGAAAGTTAACAGATGGTCTAAAAAGGAGCAGCTTTAAAATAAGATGAGAAGCCAAAAAGCATGTGGAGAAAGGGAAGGAGAATTTTTATCTATTCTGTGCTGCTGTTTCATCTAGCTTTTTTTATATAGCTGTATATATTTTATATAGCAAAGTCTCAAAGTTTGACTTTACAGATTAAAAATATTTGAATCTTTTTAAAACTTCAGAAAAATAATGATGTTACATCATGAATAGAAGTATTTGAAATACATATTTACAAGATACTTGTTTTCTACAACACAGGTCTACGAAATGTTACTGAAAACTTTCACTTCATTCTGTAATGTAGGAGTATAGAAAGTTGAATATGAGGATTTATCTTCTTTTAACTTTAAAACTGGTAAATCCCTGTACAGCTTAAACAAAATATGCCTCTGGGTGTTTATTAATACTTTTTCAAAGGTGGCTCATTTGCCTCTTCAGAAAATGTTGCCAAGTATATTTAGACAGTTGTTGCAAAAAAAGCCCTAGAGGAAGTTTCAAAAATAAGAGAAAGGGTAACAACAAACAATTATTTTCTCCGTCTAAAATGTGAAGGGATGCTGCATGAAGGAAATTACAACCTGCATTTGGATTCTTATTAGTGTGCTTTCCTACAGTTTAGCAGCCAGAAGCAGATATATCAAGACAGACAATTCTTGTGGCAAATGTCAAACTTGTGCCAGCATTGGATACAATATTAAAAGCAAAACATCATGTGCTTGTTTGTAAAACAACACAAAGAAACTTTCATAATTACTTACCTGATTTTCTTCATGGGAAACTCTCATTTGTTCTTTAAGAACTGACATTCTGGCTGCTTCTTCTTTCCTCAATACTCTCTCTTTCTTTAGCTCAGGACTCCAGAAAGTTTTGATGCTGTTCATAGAGGACCCCAGCTTGCTGTCCTTAATGTCTAGTTCTTTTCTGAGAAGGTCGTTCTCCCTCTGTAGATCCTTAAGCTGAGCCTGCAGGTCTAACATGGTGCTGTCTCTAACCTGTCTCAGCATGGAGGGAACCTGGTGGTGGTGGTGGTGTGAGGATGTGGTCAGCCCTCCGTGCTGGTCAGTGTAAGAAAGGACATCAGTGTGTGACAGTCCAGCAGAAGCAATATTGGGGCTGCTCCCCATGGCTGTGACTCGGCCACCATACACAGCTCGATTTGTAGCCCTTCCAAGAGTCATTGTGCCCTTTGGGAAAGTAGTAGAAGCTACACCCTCGTGGTCACTCAGGTACATTGGTCCAGATGTTGCATAGGCTGCGTTAAGGGACTGGATGTTCTCCATGGACAACGTCTTCCCTGTCCCTCCTCCCCCGCTGCTCGTTCGCCTGTGACCCAGGCGAGGGGACCTCGGCAGGCGGGGAGACCTGGAGGGACTTCCTTCCAAGTTGCTGATTGTTCTTGCACTTCCGTACATTTTTCTTCTACTTTGAGGTACTATTTAGTAAGAAACTAGTAATGCTAAAGTTGAATATTAAATTTATAATTCCGGCTAGAAATACTGGCAGTTTCACTGCATTCTTCCAGTAGGCAAAATCTGGTTTTCCTCCAAAGACAGACCTGAGGAAAAAAAAAATTATAAAATTAAATTTTCACCTTGGAAAATAAACTTACAAGTAAATCACCATTTATCAGAAAAAACAACTTCCCAGAGCAATAGCTTCAAAAATAAAATCTGCTACACATTTTATATTTAGAATGATGAGTTAAAAATGCATTTTCAAACTAATTTCAATCAAAATAAAACTCCTAATTTCTTCCCTGCTAGAAAACTTTGAGTTAAATCTTGTTAAACCAAGTTGCAATGAACAACAGAGGCCCAAAAACATACCTTAGCTGGTATATTAATACTTATATGACTGACAATGTCAAATTTATATAAAGAAAAATATTTATTGTTGACTTTAAGAACTGCCCTCTTAAAGCCTCCAGAATTCATCCCCAAGGCACATAGGTATAAAGGAACCAGATCTTGCTGATTTACATTTTCAAGTTTTGGCATTTTAACATCACTGTCCAAATCCGTCCCTCTTTTCAGCTGTCATGCAGCATTCAAGAGATGACCCACAGCTTGTTCCACCAAGAACTTGTGCAGCTCTTCTGCCATCTCAACTTCAACACATTGACCAACTAAACAAAAAAATTCTCATCATGGTAACTGGGGCAATGCAACTCCTTATCCTAAATCTCAAGTGCCAGCCATCCTCTGGCCAAATAACTCATCAAGCCCTCTGAGAAATCCATCCTTGCATCTTTCTAGTTGCCTGAAATAGTTCCATAGCTCCTCCAAAGACAAATCTCCCATGAGACCAGAGCTGAAGATCATTTTCCTTCCACTGGCTCCTGGCAAATCCTGAGCAAAAGCAAAAACTAATCTTCTAAGTTGATAGAATTCACCCCGCCCTCCCGCTCACTCAGTAAAAAAAAACACAAAACAAAATAAACAAAAGCCCCACAAAAAAACACAACACTCTGGCCTAGGGAAAGAGCAATACTGCTAGCAGAAACTGCCAGTGTCAATTTAAACTGCACACAATAAAATATTTTTAGATACAGCAGATATGATACACAGCCAGGTGGTGGGGTTTGGTATAAATTTGTTGATCCTCAGAACCAGAGGTACAGAATATTGTATCTCATATCACATCCATACTGTTCTTCCTTTTCATTGCCACAGTCTGATAAATAAAGAATTTATGTTTCTTGCATAGAGTTACTTAATAACCTACTTAGTCTTCTCTTTATGTCTCTGATATGTATTTTTAGGTACTTGTTTTGCCTTTTAGAGCTTATTCGTTGTGGTCTTTCTTTTCTCAACTTGTGTGAAGTTTTGGAAGTTCTTATCTCAAATCAGAGAACACTTTTATCTTGCTTAGCACTCCAGTGCTTATCATTGAGCGCTACTGAAAAAAGGGATCCTCATTCCTTATCCAAAGGCAGGCTAACTTCTCACTGAACTTCTTTAATAATGTTCAAATGCTGATTGAACATTATAACTTCCATAAGCTTGTAAAAATTCTGAAAGCAATAGGAAACACCATCCAAAGAAGTGTTATTACCTCCACAGCATTTCCAATTTTTTTCTTTTATTTTCCCCCTAGAAATATTCTAATCAAAACAGAAACCTCTACGTAGCAAATGCAAACACAGTGATGATATGCTCAATTTTCTTACTTTAATGGGCTACTAAGGACAGCTCATAGACCAAAAGCTATGACTCAAACTGAGTATATGGTATGAAAACCCTGACTCAAAAAACTCGTAGGGATTCCCCATTTTCATTTCAGTTTGTTACCTTCTACAACCTGAATTATACAGACTGGCTTTCCTGCAAACATCTCAGAAAAAGGCAAGCACATGAAAATACACTTTTTCCACATGTGTGCTTCTTAAGGATAAAACTGGAGCCTTCCTTTATGGCTGTGAAATGTCTCAGAAGAAACCAGACACAATTGCTTTATGAAGGAGGGGAGAAGAGCACCTACATCATTTTCTGCTCTTTACTGCTCATACATGGAGCCTTCCTAGCTTCAGGAAAATTTACTGTGTGTCTCAACAAATCAGGAATTGGAGACGTGAAGAAGCAATATCAGCCTCAGGACCTCAACAACTGCCACACAGATCATCATCCACTGCCTGGAGAAAAAGAAAGGAGAGATCCCATCTTCCCACAGAACCAGCTGACAGAGCCATTCTAGTTGAACTTAGAGTGGACAGGTGAGATATAGATTACTATTTTGAAAGATAAATTTATTTTATATTTTTATTTTAATTTGACAGAGGGCAAGGAATATTAGTACTCTCAAGTAATAACTTTTTAACCCAAGCTGTAAGTGTTGCAATAGCCAGGACAAAGGAGCTCACAAAGGTTATATCATCCCCCTAAAACCTTCTCTGAGAAAAAAAGTCACCCAGATTCATTCAATCTGGTAGGGACAGACTGCAGACCCACACATTTTCCCACAAGAGTTGAATTCTAATATCCAAATCAGCTTAGTACTAGGAAAAAAAACCCAGATGATCATCTGCTTGTCTCAATATTTTCTTATTTTAAAGAAATGCTTTATAATGCACACAATGTAAAATTAACCATTATAATCATGAGTTTAATATTCTGCATTGCAAACAAAGCTGTATTTTATATGGATCCTTTTAGGATCCAGAAAATTAAGCAGGCATTCTCAGCTGGGGGCAGGAGGGCAGGCACTGGACACTTTCCCTCATGCTCTCATCAGCCTTGAGAACTCCAGCAAACCTGACACAGTCTGTTTCATGCCAAAGTCCCTCCTGATGCCTGTTCCAACCTTCAGCTTGCCTTACTTTCCACATTCCTGCCCCATCTGATCACCTGCACTCTGCAGACAGCAACATCATGAGTACCAACCATCACTGAAGTCTGACAATGCATTTGATTTGTCTTTTAGCTTTCTATTTTTATAGAAACTTGGGAGCATAGGATTCTAATATGATGCTAATAGGAGATCTCACTCCATTTAGTTTTCAAATCCTTACTTCTACATT
Organism: Lycocorax pyrrhopterus obiensis; assembly: GCA_014706295.1. NCBI lineage: Eukaryota > Metazoa > Chordata > Aves > Passeriformes > Paradisaeidae > Lycocorax > Lycocorax pyrrhopterus. The sequence continues at coordinate 8,632,860 of JACSVZ010000017.1, forward strand.
TTACATAATTACAGAGTTTCCTTGAAATACTGTGTACACAATACCCCGTAAATTCTGATTTTCACTGGTTACACACTCTTACATGCTGCGGGATGATTTAGGCTTTTAGTGTCCCCTCCTGTGGCCTGAATCACCTAGTCAGCAGGAAGTTTGGGTATTAGCCAAATACTTAATAGCTTTGCACAACTACTTGCCAATATTAACATGGAGCCAAGAGCTCAAACATTTGTAAAAGTACCAAAGGCTTTAAGGAAACCCCTTCCTTAGAGTTAACCTCCCCAAACAATATGTGGTGACAGTTAAGTGCAGAAATTATCTATCTAAATCCAAACTGTCTAAAACTGTCTAGTACTATACAGCTCCCCACATATAAATATTAAAAAAATCAAAAGAAGCAAGATAGAAAAAAAAGAGGTGATGTAGAACACAATGCTCCTATTTTCTTCACCAGGACTGCATTCTGAGGCACCACAAAAGGAAGGAGATTGACAGAAAAAGACAAACACATGTCCTGGCAAACAATAATGATTTCGTTATTTTGATAACATCTTTTAAATACTCTTACAACAAAAACATCTCTGTACACAGAAGAGCAGGAGTATGTGCGTATTAAAAGTAGTGACCAAGAGCCAGAAATATTTCTAGCACTTTCTTTTGGTCTACCTAGGTTTTCTACTGCTTTCATAGTGGCACAACACATCCTCACAGCGGATAATATTCTTTTCTTCACATGTTTTTTATTATCTATGCTGATGTAAAAGAAAAAAGGGCAGCAAGCTGATACAAACTAGATACAGAGAACCCAAATCTGTTGTAGAGTATCCTTCCTTTCTTCATTAATCTGAGCAGCCTGGCATGTCGTCTTTTAATAAAGTAAAATAAAGTAACAAACACAATGCTCTTCATATGGGGTTAGTACAAGACCAGCATTGTTTTTATTAAAAGGACAAAGTACTCCCTTTTCCTCCTTACCAGGCTGACCAAATTACTTCTTCTCCCCCACCTTTTTTTAATCCTAAAACAAAAATAATCCATTTCTTCCTACTGCTCTACTGTTCCTTACAAGTTTGAAAAACAAAGCGTACATGACTTCAAAAGCAACATTTTCATTTATGTGCCTTACAGTGTCCTGAATCTGCATTTCTTATGCAAATTTAAGTTTTACTACAGTCTGCACAATACCTTTGTTTTCACTAGTTAACAGACATTAGTTTATCCCCTCTCTTGTAGCTTGTCGAAGAAATTGCACACACGTAGTTGTAAATAAAGTTAGTTCCAAATTCTGCTTTAATCTTGCAAGCTGGTCATGTCCCTGAGCTCCCATCAATGTTAAATGGAAGAACTGGCATTTATCACTTCATAGGAACAGTTCACCAGGCCTGCCTGCCTTTCACTTCTCTTTCACACAGAAGAAAATATGAAAGCAAAAGTAGGAGTGGCTGCTCAATATGCATCTAATGATATAAGTGGAAAATAAAGTTGTCAGGTATTCTAATGCTGTCAGGTGCAGTGACAGCAATTAATACTTGTCATGCAATCAGAAAACTCCACCAATTGAAATATTTGCTCAAAATGCCATATTAAAAATCTTGAAAAGCAAGCAGTTCTGACACCATTATCAGGACAGGCAATTGCATTACTCTCAAATGTACTTAAGTGAAGAGTCAACAATACCTTTTAACTCTTTTATGCAAGTTTCATGGGTTTAAAACAAGGCTAGTGTTCAAGAGAGGTACATTTCTTTCAAGGCATCTTACTCTTTATTACAATGTTCAAGACATGATTGTTTTAAAACATTATAATAGTTAGAAATAGGCTTTAAATAATGTAAATAATATTTAAACTCCACCAACTGACACCTCCATTATTTTCTAACTTTTAAGTTAGGTCTCTGTTGCTCAAACTCCAATTCTTAACGCTTTATCTCTAATACTTCCCTTAAAATAATTCTTTCCTGCAGTCCTGAATGTGACAAGTCTTCCTGGGGTTTCTAAGATGCTTAAGGGAGGTGAGAAATTTCACATTTGTTTCATTTTATTCTTCTGATGTTGTGTAAAATATTAAGGACCTGAAAATGGAACATTAAAAGAAAAAAAAGCTTCTATAGCCAAGCAATGGCAGAATCATCACATCTAATTTTAATTGTTATGCCAGAGAACACACTGTATCTTTATAAAAAGCCATAGGGCAGCCTATCTGCCAAATCTGGGCAAACACAACCACGTACAGTCTGTACAAGTTACCTTCCAGTGCTAAGCATTTCTCACTCTCCAGCCCCTTCTGATTTAACAGCCACTCCACAGAAGCAGGGATGTTTAGTGTTACCCTTTGTTTAAAGCATCAAGCACAAACACCAACAGTGGTGTGAAGGGTTTCAGAGGTGCAGGGTAAAACACCACCTCAGCTTTAATTGCCTGAAGTTCCCAGTCCCACCCTCACTCTGTCATTGTTTTGCTGCCCCATCTGCTCTCTGCAACTCCTAACATTGGGATCCTATTTTTTATTGGTGGGTGGGAGGACGGATGGTGTGAATCACAAGCAACAAGGGATAGAAACACAAATTCCAAAACACTGCTTGCACCTTTTCAGTCTTTTCAGCTCTCAACTTCCCTGCACCATAATGACCTTCTCAGGACACACAGATATTTCTGAAGATCTGGCAAGCTTTTGGTTTTCCGGAGAAATATTTCCTAACACCTCAGTCTTTGCAGGTATGCAGGCGTCTCATGTGCTAAATTCTGCATCCTAGTCTGTATTCATCATGCCTTCCATCCTGCAATTGTTAATCACGTGCCTTTTATTTCCTTCTCAATAAGAATTCTCATTTATCAATGCAAGCCTGCATTTACAAACTCCAGTATTTTGTGGAGGATTATTCTAAGGCACATGGTAAACCAGGCAAACAGTACTTTTCATTTAATGACTATTAAAGAACAACAACAATCATGTGTCTTGAATTTTTACTAAAATAGTCTCCTTTGGGGAAAAATATTAAAATGTAAAAGTACACAACATTCTTCAGGATTACTTGAAAGTTATGCCTAATTATTAGCACAGTGATGCTTTGCTTTTGTCAACATTTACCTAACTTGAATGACTAAATATAGTTTACAGAAACAGAGTTATAGACTGAATTACCTTTGAGAAGGTAGAGCTTAAAAGTAAGCACGAGTTAAGAAAACCTGAAAGTTTTCCAGGAAAAAACTGAAAGACCAGACTTGTTCTATCATTTATCTATATTGTCAGCATTTATACCAATTTTTTGAAACATAAGGCTGTTCAGGTGGTAATATATATAAATGCATATTAAAGACTACATTCATTTTAGTAAAATAACCTAAGAATTGAAAATAATGTAAAAGGAAATTGACTGAGTTTGTAGTTAGACCTGTAAATTTGTCTATTTTCACATTAAGTATGCTTAAGAATATTCTGTCATTTACATTAATCTCACACTTTTAAATTTAAGATGCATTTATAACTCTTAATGTTTGAGAAACCAACAGAGATACTCCCACACAATAGAGTATTTTCAGTTGAATTCACTAAGGCTACTCTCATGAATGTTATTAAACACAGGCTTACACAGTTGCAAGATAAAGTTATATTTTTCTATTTTGACACAAAGTTTCCATTCTCCTAAAAAAAGCAACAAAACAGTCATAGGATCAGCTTTTAATACTACCTGTGTCGCATCCAGCAGTTTCTCAGAATACTTAAATATTGGGATATTTAGCAAGCCTAAATATCCACTCTGTGTCTTACATTTATTTGATTCAACAATAGGAATATGCCTACTCAAACTGCAAAACAAGGAGCATATTTATGCATTCAGCATGCTTTGAAGCCATCACAATCCAAAAACCTGTAGAACATCTCTTCTCTGTTCTCTTTGCTCAGATACAAGAGCATGCACATGTTTCAGTACCATGCCAAAGAAAAACTGGCTGTGCTTCAGCTACTTCAGATCAAAGTTGTCCAAGGCTCTGTAAGTGATGCAAGTGATTTAGCAGATTAGTTTTCAATTCATCATAGAATCAGCTCATCATAGAATCAGCATCCTGGAACCATTAGAAGACACTGCACTTCAGGAATTGCCTTTTTTTAAATTTATTTATTTATTCACCAAAAGAGTTGAAGAGTTCCCCAAGCACTTGGTGGCTGGCTCTTAATTTCACAGCACAGCCCAATCTGCCCCCTTTGGGCTCACACTCAGCTGAGCACAACCACACCAGTTCACAAGTGCAATTTATAAAGTCCTCACAGGCATCTGACTTAACATTTGATGTTGATGACAGATGTTATTGTAACTGTTTCCTTAAGGAAAAACAAATGGTTTGAGCAGATTTCAAATGAGGTCTATAAATGAAACTTGAGGTACATCATGACTGCCAATACTCTGCCATCAAAAATAAACTTGCTTTACACAGCAAACTGTCTTCCAGAGAAGCCCCTGAGAGTACCCATTTCTTCCACTATTACTGGACATAGGTCAACAAAAAAGAACTGTGCTTTATTTACCAGGTCATATTTGTCCACTTATCTGAATTGTTCAAGGAACATAAGTGCTAAGAACTGTATTTCAGCAATATATTTTGAGGGGAAAAAAAGCACTACAGAAAACTGTTTAAAGTCAAAATCCTCACCATCACAAAAATCACAGGCCTGTGCTGTTTTATAAAGTAATTAAATAATTCAGACACTGCATGGTGCCAAGAGATAATTAAATATATACCTTAGCAGATTACCAGTAAATTAATTTTACTGACCATGAAATGTTGTTTAGATAACACTGAAAACTGAAGGAGCATCGACAAAATTTCCTACAGGACCCAACTCATATTTGACAAAGAAAAATGAGTTCCTGAGAATTCAGGTACTATGGCCTCCAAGTCTTGCAATGAAAGAATCCAAACACATACCAAATAGTGTAGCCACAAGTACAGACATATTAAACCTCCACAAGGAATTGGAATGGAACGACCAAGATGTGTTCTGTAAACCTCTCAGTGCATGGAGATTATGTCCCATTAGTCAGCATTCTAAGTGATGTGAACTATTCACTTGGAGGGAAACTGCCCCACACATTACCAATGCTCTGTGCAAAATGCACTTTTGGACTAAATTCAGACATGGCAGAGACTTTTGTTACATTTCTTTCACTTCCTTCAAAATAAATTGCACATTACAACCAACTGAGCAATCATTATAGACAGTGCTTTCTCCAGTGACTTCCCACCCCAACTCCACAGTACTCCCAGAAACTACAGCACATCATTTTCACACATACCTACACAATATATATTTATATATATGACTTTCATCAATCCTTTTACTCCATTCAATGTCCCATGACATTTCTCACACAATGAGACAGATTTTAGAGTTAAACCACTTTGAAAAATCTCTCAATTTTCAGTTTTTGTAGAATTTAGCTGCTAGATTCTGCATCTGCACTGTGACTTCAGTTAGAGGAATAGGATAACGAGCAGGACAAAAAGTGAGAAGCATTAAAAAAAAATTAAACAGTATTTGCTGAAACTGGGGTATTTTAATCAAATAAAAATTACATTGGCCATTAAGGAAGCCACATGGTAACTAGTCTAAAACACTTCCAGTGAACGCCAGTCTGCAAAACTGTCTTAGAATGAGTTTTTAAGATAATCTAGAAAGCAAGTATCCCCTTCCAAAAATCTGATCTTAAAACTTCACAAAAAAGCTCCGGCTTTGCTAAACATCCAAAATGTCAAAGACTCCCACACACCCAACCACAACTTGAAACTGACATACACCTCAAATTCTTAGACACATTCCTTCTGATTTCTTAAAAGCACAGAAATTCAACTCTACACATCTCCCTCATTATTCTCATTTTAAAGTAAAGGGATTATAGTGACATATAACTCTGCCAACATGTAACCTGTCCTTTGCAAAGTTCCCATTTCTAATATCATGAAGGAAGTCCAGGTTTCTGTGAACAGAAATGGGATAACAGTAATGGAGCCTTATCCAGAGAAGTGCTAAAACATCTTTGCTCCTCCTCTCTCCTTTGGCAGAGCTTAGCACCTGACAGACTGTCTCTGAAAGGAGATGTGGCTGCTGTTCCTAATTGTTGCCATTATTCCAAAACAAAACCTGGCTACTTAAGATATTCCAGAGCTGGCAATCCAAAAGCCACTATCACTAAATAAATCATAAAACTCCCTGAGAGCAACAGCCAAGAAAGCAACAACAAAATTTAAATTCCACAATGCTAATTCATCAGACATCTACATCATCTTATACAAACATTGGATATCCATGCTTATAAATTTCCTTGGACCTCCACAAGTAGTCAGCTGCTGTTTTCCAAGGAAACAGGTCAGCTTTTTTTTACATCTTGCATACAACCAATAACAAACTAACAGAAATCCATCTCACTCAATTTCAAAACGATTGTAAAGGATTGTTTCTTTTTGTAAAATACTTTACATCTTTAATAAGTGACTAATTTTAAAAAAAGCTCCAGAAAAATATTTAACTGATGTTTCTACTGATATGCCTTTTATTTTCTTAATGTGAAAGTATAACTCAGAAGAAGCAGCACTACACAGCTCATTTTCAGAATTTAGTTTCTGAGCTCTCCCTTGACCAAATATGACCCTCAAAAAGAAATCATAAAGTCATTTTACTTTCAAATACCTCTTATCCTTTTGCCAGGACTTAGTAGAAAATATAATCTAGTGTTAGTGTTGCAAAGTATAAATAAATTGAGTCAAGCTCATCATTGCTAAATAGATATGAGATCATTCAAAAATCTAAGACTTAAATCACAAAAATATTTTAACACAATCCTAAATCAAACAAATATAATATCACAGGTAAGAGGCGTCACATTACAAAACTTTTATTAAAAAAATCAGTATCACAGTAATATTTCCTAGGTGGATCTACTAAGATTCTCCATATGTATATCCCAGGCATTAAAAACTATATTAAACAGATGATAACAAATGCATCATAGTGGATAAAAATATAATAAACACTCTAAGAGATACAGGTGGGAGAACATATGTTGTCTTTGGAAGGGATACACAGGCTGGTTGCCTCACCCTCTTTGAGGGGTGAACAACCCACTCTTTTTTCTTAGTCATCCATCAAAGGTCAGTAAGAATCATCTTTCTAAAGCAAAAGAAAAAAATATCACCTTGAGCATGCTTATACAAAAACACACATGCTAAATAGATAATTCTCCAAGTTTCACATATATTTGACATTCTGAAATAGTTGGATGTGGTTTTTTGGTATTTGGCTGCTAAGAATACAGCCCACACCTTTCTACAGCCTTCAGAGCAGGCAAGGAGCAGCAGGAGGGACCAGCATGGACAATGGATCTCACACTACCATCACCAGAACTTGACTACCAGTAGATTAGAGGAGTTGAAGAACCACCCACAGGATAAGAGGTGGCAAGATGGGTCTCCTCCAAATGCTGCCAAACCACAAGAGAGGATAATAATACGTTCAAACATGTAGTTTCAACCTGAGCTGGACAATCATAAATCCCAGGGACTGCCCTTATCGCAATAAGCCTTTGGAAGAATAAGTTATGTTCCCCTCACTCACTGGACAGAAAGCCTCTCCTTCCTCCCAGATTCCTCTAGGAAAAGTGAAAATGCTAACTCACCTTGATGTCTTTGAAAGCCATTTTACACAGAGCTTTCAAACAAAAATAACAGTAGTGAAAAGGCTTCTTTTAAGGCACTGAGGAGATGTGGAGTTACTTTCACACACAGCCCTTAACACAGTCACCCACGAAGCCAAGGCTTGGACTGTAAGTTTCTTCCATCAAGAAACTAACAAAGCTTTTCCCACAGAACCATATTCCTTAAGGGAACTGGAATTACCACTACACACTCTTCTTTTAGGGTCTGTTTCTGCACACGGAAAGGGCCCTTTTCCTCCTCGCATTCGGGGAAAGGAACAATCGGGGAATGCGCTGCTCCAGCAGACCCGACCTGGGGGGATTGCGGCTGAGGGAGCTTCGCTTGCTTTGCTGCTCCTAGGGTTTTATGGCTGGTGTTTCCTTCACCCGCGCTGTGGGAGCGCTCGCCATCCCCCGCCCTTCCATGGGGAGAGTCCAAGGAAACCCTCCCGACTGAGGGATTGCTTTGGGGTCCCCGCGCGGACACGCGGCGCTGACACAGCCGCCTGCGGGGAGCCGGGCCGGGAAGGCGGCCGAGCTTCCTGAGCCCTCGGTGCCGAGCAGGGAGGCTGGGAGAACAGCCCTCCATGCCCCCGGGGCTGGGAAAGGGCCGCAGGACGGCTCCCCCTGCGCCCCCGATCCAGGATGTGGAGCTCTGCGATTCCCAGGGAAGGAAAGGAGGGAGGGAGGGAGGAGGGCGGCAGCGCATCTCCAGCATCTCTCCTCAGGGCAGGGCAGGGCAGACACAGGGGAGCTGCTCCATCCTCGGCTCGGCCACGGGGAAACCAAGTGCCAGGGTAGAAGCGACTTGATGGAGGGGAACCTCCCTCCCTTCCCCGCCCTCCGAGGAGGGGGAGGCGGAGCGGGGCCTGCGCCCGGCGCGGCCGCCGGGAAGGGGCCGCGTTCGAGGCGGCCGCCCCGGACACGCACGTGGGGCTGGGGGCACGGAACGGAAATAAAAACAAATCCCGAACGGACAAATAGCTAAGGGAAACCTCTGATTTAGAAAGCCGACCAGAAAACTAACCCTGACAAGTAGGATTTGCCCTCCCCTTGGCTGCACTTATTGGCCGCGCTCGTGTGCAACGAGCTTGTATCTGCCAATGCCAGTGGTCGGCCGGCGTGTCCATCACCAGGGAAAGAGCAATTCGCCGCTAAGGGAGTAGATTCCCTTCCATCCATCACAAGGCTTAGCAGGTAGCCGCCTAGAAATCAATCACACACTAATAAAAAAAAAAATCCTTCTCCATCAAATTACTACGATAGTGCTCCCAGAAAAATATGTATGTATCCTTAGTGAACACAGGCGTCGATTTTATCACATGCATCACATCCATCATTTGTCCAGCCTAAAATGATAATATCTTTAAAAAAAAATTAAACCATAGCATCATAAATGAGGGACCCCAGGAAGTATTCAGTAATTATATAACTGAAAAATAATATCCTGTTAGCTTCTGTTTCCATTTGCCAGCCACTAGAAGGGAACAGAAATCTCTCACCTTTTGCCTGGCACGGTTTTTAAAACACCAAACATTATCCATTATTTAGGTAAAAAGCTAGGAATTTCCAAAGCTCATCAATTCTATTCTAGAAAACTTTAACAACAATAATATTTTTAAACGCTAGGCACAAAAAGAAAAAAAAATGAAAATCTTATGGCTGCTTTTAATAGAAATTGCAAGAGAGGTTTCTGGTTGACGATTCTGTAGGGAGAGGCACTCTGTTACCAGAATAAGATGTGCACTTGGTCCCATTTAGTACAATGTATTTCCAAAGCAATATAAAAAGCCTATTCTGCAAATTCATCTCCAGATTCAGCTACCAGATAGTTGTAAAAAGCAATATACAGCAATTTCCTTAATCACAGTAAATTTACAGTCATGTATCCCAGCCATATTCTTGCTTAAGCTTCTCACCTTTCAAATCATTGCATCTGCCTTTCGTCCTCACATGGATTTTACAACATCACGTTTAGCTGACATCCCATTTGCGCGGAGGAAGGAGGCAGCAGGGAGAGCCGGAGCCGCGGAATACCTGCGAGGGGGGGAAGAGAAGGAACCTGCTGCAGCCGGGGGAGGCTCGCGTGCCCCTGTCCCTCGTCTTTCTGTCCCTCAGCGAGTCTCCCTCAGTCAGCTGCGAGCCCGGCTGTCTGGGTTGCCAGTCCCTGACTCAACATTCCCAGCATTCCCGAGGAGCCGGGGCTCCAGCGGCGCGGCTCGGAGCCGCCGGGGGCAGCAGCAGCAGCGGCACACGCACCGCAGCCCGTGATTCCTGCGAGCCTTCGTCCCCGTCCATTCATCGCCAGCCCGCGGCTTCCAGTCCCCACCCAGCGAGCGGCTGCGAGTGTGTTACTCATTGTGAAACAGCCTAAAAATACACCTATGTCTGCGTAAAACTGCAGAGGCTAAATTGCTTTCTCGCCCCTGTTCACCGAAGGCCAGAAATGTTCAAAGGCAGGTGCTTCAGAACATGATGGTTAAAAAACCATTACTATATACATACATTTACATAAACGGAAAAAACCCAGAAATCTGAATCTGTCTTCTGGCTTAAGCATAAAAGAAATTAGGATGACACCCATATTTCTTTGTATTTTTTTCAAATGCAGTGTGCAGGGGAAAAACCCACGGATTAGCTGCTATGCAAAGCCTAAAAGCCTTTATCATAAGAAAACTGCAAACTGCATCAAAAATTATTCCTGAGATTTTATTGTTTGATATTAAGGGGAGTGAGAGAAACTTCTATAAACATCACTGGCTTCTCATACTAAGAAAGGAGGTTTTGCTCCTCTTCTATTTTTTCCTCTTCTCAATTTTTTTTTAGTTTAATTGCTCTGTATACAATTATAAGTGATCACCCTTAGTCTTTAGTTTCAATGCACCTTCATACCTTACCCTACACAAAATTTCACAAACATTTTTTATCTGCCTCCTCTTGATCTCATCGCAGTAACAATGATTTTAAGAACTACTTCAGATCTGTAGTTATTTATTATAATCTGCTTTATTTCTCTCTTGCCCACATATACACCTATAAATGCCACTATTAAACATTATTGAGAAGAACAACTTTTATGGAATTACTGTTAAAAACTATGTCAAATCAAATTGATTTCAACCAATCACATTTAAAATTAGCATAATCCCTTCATTGCTGTATCTGAATTATCCACAGCCAGTTGAAATAATTGGCTGTCAAAAATATTTACTTGGAGATGCTAGAATGCCGTTCTTAGCAGGAGTATAGCAGGTTTGTATTTCTCCAAGAAAGGGGCACACTCTTACCTACCTTAGCTATAATTGCAATAGAGGGCAAATATTTTTTCTGAGTTCAAAGTAACGGAATAACCATGATTAAAATGCAAACTTCAATTGCTTTTAAACCTTATTACTTATTTGAAGACATTTCTGTTAAAGTAGTTACAAAACGGTGAAAAATATGGACAGAGAAAATCTGTTCCTGGAGAAATTGACGAGAAGGGACATGGTTTTGTATACAAATAATTTCACTTGATCTGAAAAGCAAACAAAGTATTCCTCAAGAGTTAGCAAGTCTGCATCTGTAAGAAAACAGATAAGCACTACAAAATGTGGGTCACTACACTGAACGCTTCAAAGCACAAGAAGTGTCCATTTTCAGCTTAGCCCTTAATTTGGATTCATTGTGAAATAAGAATCTCTTACAGACCTGCCTCAATATTGCTAAATCCAATTCTGTCTCAGCACTGTTAATGATGACAGGACTTTTGTTCTAAGTGGTGTCAGCTGCTGACAGTTTTTTAAACAAAATGTCACACCATTCCTGTCTATATGAAAAGACAAGGAACATCAGGTTCTGCCTTATCTTTTTTGTGACTCATTCACTGGCAAAGACTGAGGGCCTTGTGATAGCCAGCAAAAGGCAGAAGCATTCTGACAGAAGACCAGTAGCCTAAGAATCTTCTTTCCAAGGAATAATCACTGTGGGAAGACAGAGAGCTGCCATAAGGCTACAACAATATTGCAATGAATTAAGCTTGCTATCATTCAATAAACTTTGTAGCAGAGCTCATCACAGCCCATCTCAGAGCAGCAGAGCCTCTGCAGGGGACTGTCAGTGTTACCAGTACCAAAGAACAGAATATATCCACTATGGATAAAACCATTGTAGAGCTTTGTGGGAAAAAATATTTTGCCAAATTGTACTCAAAAAGACTTGTTAGAGAAGTGTGCAGTTCAAGAGAAGGGGGGGAAAGTAATCAGAATTTTAGAGCTAATCTGCTTATTGTATTGGCAGAAACAACATCCATGCAAAGACCCTCAAGGTTACATAATCCAAACCCTTCAATAATATTCATTCCTTACATTCAAGACAATGCTGGAATCCAGAGCCAAAGGGCAGGATAATAACAGCAGTGTTTACTTAAGGCTGACTTCTTTGCAGCTGATGAAAGCTCTCATTTCAGTCTCATCACAGGACCATCTGTGTTGTCCTTGGTGCCATGATGCAGGTGGGTGCCATTAAGCACAAAAAGAGTCAGATCTTACGAGTAAATGACCACTTTTTTTAATTGTAAGAGGTTCCCATTAACTACTAGACATATCTTTCAGCCAACTGTTAGAGGAAAGCAGTCTGTTGTAAAACTTAAACCACTATTTATACTATAAGGTGCCATGTGATGCTAAGTCTAATGTTTGCACTTGTCAACAGTTTCTGTCTTCAAATAGATTTTTGGCTAGCAGACTTCAGTTTATTTGTTTTCTACCTTTAAAATGCAGTATATTCACAGTTCTTTCTGCTTTCACATCAGGAGCTGTGGAAACCCCACTGAAATTAATGGCAAAATTCTTTCTTATTTCAATGAGCCCACATTAGGCCCTAACCAAGTAAAGCACATATGAAATAAAATTTTTCAAGTCACTTATTTTCCTCAGTCTATGCTATACTGATTTTGGACAGAAAGGTATAAAACATACTTATTACAAGCATTCTATTTACTTATTCTAAGTACAGATAATTCAAAATAAATAACATGTAATGCATAATGTTACTTATTGTCTTCAATTCCTGTGCATCCCTTCATCTTTCCCAATTCTTTCTTCTTCTCACCTGTGGTACTAAGACTTCAGCAGCAGCTAGCTCCCTTTTATGTTTTGGTGAAGATGGATGTTACTAAGTGCTTAATTTTTTAAAAACAGAAATACAAATAGAAATGAAGCTTAGTCCCTGCTGCATAATTCCTAGCAAGCAACTGCAGGTGTGTGCTTTAAAATCTCAGGAAAATGCATTTCAGCTTTAGTCATTGAACCTGGCCCTGCTCTGTTCCTCTGTGCTTCCCTAGTGCTACTTGGTTTACACTGAAGGTTACAGAACTAAGAAACCAAAAAGTACCATATTTACCGTGACATGGTGATCAGATTGTGGGTAAGCACTTGACACAAAAGAAACAAAACGTTCCAAAACAAACAAAATAATTGAAATAAACATCAATTTTCTGTTGATTTCAGATTGAGGTCCTACCAGTCTAGTCCACAGAGGTTGTGCAGTTATCAGTCATTAAATTAGAGACTGCTCTTCCTTTATTAGTTTATATATTCATCTACAAATACCTGTCAAATTGAGTTACAAAATAGTTTCCACTACATGTTAAGATCCTGTTTTTACTTTCCCCATAACAGATCACCCAAGTCTTGGTTTTAAAAATCATTAGCATAATTTACTTTTTTTTTAATCTACAAGATCACATGCTTTACACAGGATGGAAAAGTGTTACTTGGATATACCTGAACACACAAGAGGCCATTGAGGAATTCATTATAATGCAAAAAAACAAACAAGGAAAATATACTCTTTTGTAATTGCATAATTTAGCAGTTTATTGTGTGCTGCACGACTAATCTATTCAGGGTAGAAATAAAGCTACTCTGTCACATGCTGTTAATATCATAGTTTCAAATAGAGCAAAAGTACTAAAATAATTTAATAGTAAAAATATTGATCTCACAGAAGTTCTCCAGCTTCCACATCTGTAAATAGGGCTATTACTAGGCTTTTGCATAAACTCTATGATGTATTTCAGAGAGTTAAAAATAATTCTTAGGAAAATTCAAACTCCAGAGACTTCTAACAGTATGCAGTAAATGTAGCTTAAACATCTTGAATTAGGTTTAACATTTTAAATTTTAACAATGAACCTTTATTTTCCTGGTTGGAAACACAGTATTACTGCTACTGCTATTGTACATGTGAATATACACAGTGACTGTCATAAAGAAATGCTGCTAAATGAGCACTGACTATGCTTGGTTGCTGGTTTGGGGTTTTTAAAATCAATTTAGACCCATCAGAACTAAAGTTCAACTGACTTTTCAGTAAGGATTAAGCTTTCAAACACCAACCTCACTCCTGAAAAGTAAACTTGGATACTAAAATTTTACTTACAAGTGTCAACATGAGGCACTTCATCTGAAGGCAGCTGGGGTTCTCTTCTCAATTCTCCAGCTGCAGAAAACAGAGATCTCCTTCCCTACTTACGATCTCAACCTCTACAGCAAAGTTGGCACGTACAAACATAAGGATTGCAGGACTATTTACCCTCAGCACACCACCTTTTCCCAGCAGAGCTGCAGGGCAGTTACTCAGTGAGGGAACCTTTTATTGGCAGCCCAATTTCCTCCAATTTTAAACAGCTGAGTACAGAAGCCTGAGGTATTGCCTTAATCACATTTACATGGTGGGAGGACTTGGGCAGGAACCAAACCACCTGAGCTGGGGGAGCTAAACTCCTCCACCAGAGCAGTCCCCAAATGGAACCAAATTTCTGCAGTGAGTAGGGCCCTATGAGATCAACCAAATTAAGGAACAATGTGAAAACAATTAAAAACAGTAGCCTTGTATGGCTGCTTCAAAACTGACAATGAACCTACAGCTGCATCCCTGCTTTTGTGCTCATTGTGGATTCTGTTGAGGAGCTGCTGTCCAACAGAATAACAAGAAATACAAAACACCTGACCATGGATGGCAACTCCAGCTCCCACAAATGTTAGTTATCAGCTAATAACTGACATTACATAGCAGGTGTGAGTGTCACACTACTGTTATGTTTATAATAAGGTGACTTGCTAGTCTTCCATCTGTTATTCTATATAGACACACTGAAGACAATTTCTAGACTGTTTTGAAAGGGTAACACATTATATCCACTTTATAATACTTCACAGGATTAGACAAAGTACACATTTATGGGGAATTACGTTGGATTTATTTTATGTATTAATTTAAACAATTTACAATGTGGTTTTATAAGTGCTGTTACACATATACTAGTACTCCTCTGCATGAAAGCATGAAAAAACCTCCACAAGTTCCCCAGTAAAAAATCTATGATACAAAGGTTCACATTGTCTCAATCTTGAAATCTTCTTTGCTATAAAGTCCCAGAGTCTTTAAGAAAAAAGCACTTTTTCCCGCTTTTGTGGTTTAGCCAAAACTTTTGTGGTACTCTGCAGAAAAACCAATCTAGGGAACACAAGAATGTTCGATTTCTGTCTTTACTAATGTAGTTTTTGCTTCATGTACAACCTAAGGTTAGATGAGGAATCCTACATTTCAGTAACCAGACAGTTGTCACATACTCCATCTTCATTGAAGTAATCTCAACTTCGTTGTCCCATTTTACTCACAACAGGATCTCATAACCATTGGATTTCCATTTTGTCATCGAGATTGTCAGTGCTGTGACACAGAATAACAAATAGCACAAGTAATTCTGAATACTTCACTTAAGTTCTGGTCTTTGAAGAAAGGTTAAATACAGGCTTTAAAGTATCCTTTTATCAGTGTTTCTATGACAATCATCTACTACCCTGACTTTGTGAAATACCAGAACTTCTCCCACATTTGATCAAAACTTGTTCACTACTTGAGGATCTGACTTGAAGAGGTTATGTCCCCTTATCCTACCAATTCTAGAACTAAAAAGAGATAATGGTCTTTTTCTCATTTATTTTTATCACTTAGAACCACCCCTGTAGACCGTATGAATATTAGCATATGTAATGAAATTTTTATACAACAACTCTCTGGTATAAAGAAGAAATGGCTTAGCATTGTCTTGATTTGTGCCTCTGGACTCTCTCAGCTCCCAAAATAGCATATTCCCATGTAGAATTCCTGTTGGATGCACAAACTTATGCCAGCTTCCAAAATGTGCTTGAGAACTGGGATAGAGGGAGTTTGTCCAGTCCAAAGCACGATTGTTCTAACAATTCAGCAGTTCAGTTTCCATGCCAAGAAGTGTTTCCTGAACCTGTTTAATTTTCTGGCAGAGATGTAACTGTAGGTGAAACTCCTTCTCTCTGGTTGATTGTCTGACTACAAAAGCATCTAATGAATAAGTTCCCCTCAGAACCTGAAATGTGCCTTTAAAGAAAGCCTACTTCAGTATTGATGATTGCAGATGAAGCTCTTTCCTTAGGGGTATTCAGATCCAGGAATCAACTTGGTAGTGCCCTTTTTGCATTCCTCCCCTGAGAGTTTCTGCTTTCTTCATTGCTCCAATCCCGCTTTTACATCCTATTCCACTCATAAAGTTCGCTTATCTTTCTGACTAAGAGCAATCTGTGACTTCAGTGATAGAAACACAACCACACATTGTAACAGAAGAACTTACATATATACCAATAATGGAGGTAGACATTAAACTCAACTGATGACTTTAAATTTCTTTAATAGGCTATATAGAAAAAAAAAAAGAGAAGGCTCATAGGTTAAAATAGAAAGGGAGAAATATTTTTAATTGTTAGCTTGACATTATATAACATTTCCCCACAACTGGGTACAAAATGGCTGCTGAAGTACAGGAATTCCTCCCTGCCAGTCTGGCACTTCTATTTCTAGTGGTCTGCAAGACTCGGCGTGTGCAATTCGTGAGCATGACTGTGCCTGAGGTGTGACTGTGCCGTGAGGGAGAAGGTGGCTCTAGTAATAAAGTTCTTGCAAATTCAAGGATTTTTTTTTCTGTTATCACTTTATCAAGTATTGTTTATAGGAAAAAAAAATCCATTCTTACTAATTTCCTTTGTCCATTTTTGTGAACTTTCTCACTGTTTAATTGACTTTATTGGGAGAGTCGAATTTAAAAATGACAAAAAACCAAAAACACAACAGGAAAGTGCCAAACTTTACGCTTGGTAGAAATAAATAATAATTTGGGGGGGGTTGTTTCCAACCAGTTCTGGTTATGGATTAAATATACCATAGCAACTTTAATTTCCCCGTAATTTTTCTGCCCATTTAGACATAATCTTGGGAGGAAAACTTATTTTAATTAGCTGAAAAATTACACACCTGAAAACACAGGAAGGAAAACGAAGCCTATAAACAATTGTTACTCTATCCTTCACTCACCTTTAAGGGTGAAGAAACATGTATGCTTCTGTCAATGCACTGGCATCAAGTATTCTTTTGGCAGATGTGAAAAAAAAGCAGAAGAAAACCATCATCTATGCTGAAGCAATATAGAAATTATGAGAAGCAGATTTAGAACTCCCAGTAAAAGCCAGGCAATAGAAATAAATAGAAGTATTGGTAAAATTCTTTTGTTAAATTATAAGCTAGAGGAAGAAATAGCAATGCAAATTTTCCCTACATGTATCAGCCACAGGGAAGGTAAGAGAAAAGCAGTGCAAAACCTCACAAATATCGCTTATTTCCATTTTTCACTCTTTCAGCATGTCAGACACATATATACAAGTGAACTATTGACTCTAAACAAAAAGATTTTTCATGTTGGGTAAAGCAGTATTTTGCCATGCAGTACCGAATTTATTCTGAAATCTTCAGGGCAATCAGAAAGCAAATATGTATAGCACAAGAGAGACAGGCAAACCATATGTTACAGCAGCAGCCACTGTGAAGGGAAGGATAAATGCATTAATCACTTGAGTACAGCTCAGTTAAAAAGATTTTTATAAACCATGAAAGATCAGACTACAATACAGAGCATGATTTCTTGATCCCTGAGCAGCCTGTGCTGCTGCTGCTGTGTGAGAGCTGTATATGACCAACCATCTTTAATATGAATTAAGAACCAGAGAGACCTTGGGATAAAACAGGAGGCAGAAGTAACAGCAGCAGTATTTTAAATAACATTTTTCTGCATCTTATTTACACTTACTTAAATTTCTCTGCTCCTAATTTAAATGTACTTGCAATTTTCAAATTTTTTTTTTATTTCCTGCATTAATTTTTTTTAATACCTTGAACAGGCAGCCATGAAGAGGAGTAGATTTGAAAATCAGTAGAAATATTCTGCAGCTACAGCAATTGGTCTAAGAAAACATATTACCTCTCTGCACAAACCTTATCTCACTGGAAATATCTTGTCTGCTTCTTTCATGCAGCTAATTGAATTCATGGTTTTGGTGTTAAGGTTCAGTTGCAATTTTAGGATCCTAAATGTTTCCATGGCCTGCGCTTGACAGACAGAAGGGTTAATTTAGAAATAAAAGGTAATCTAAGCAGAACTACTTGGTGGTTTTTAATGAGAAGATGGGAACATGGGAGAAAAACTAGAGAAAACAAAGTATTTTGGAAGTTGACAGTTATTTAGTTTGTAATAGTTTACAATTCTATTAATTGAGTGAAATAGCACTGTTATTTCTGTGGTATCATTACAGAGCAGAGATTATGGTGATTCACAATGTATTATAAGGAACACAAGTGAAGAAAGAAGATCAGGCTTACGAAGGATTTAGTTTGGTACGGCAGCGAGTAGTCAGGAGCGTAAGGTGAGTTCAGGTTGTGAGCGCATAAAGCCCCCGGATCTCCACGACCTCTAAGACTGCCTGTCGAGCACACCCATCACTGAACTTTCCTGTCATACCTGCTAACACAAAAGCTTGGTAGGCAAGGAAAAATGCCTGGCAGAAATATTCTGGTTACACTCCTTCTTGCAGGGTTCCTGCCTGCATTCAGTTTTCATGAGCTCTCTGGAAAGCAGACTAGGGTGCCCAAAGCTCTGAATCTTGGTTTCAGGCCCTTCTCAGACACTGATTGCACTACAGCACAGGTTTCTTTTTCTCGCCAGGCTACTTTCTTTGCTTCTTAAGAAGCTGCAGGTTGTTAATTTTTTTATAGTCCTCTTCTTCCTCCCAATTTGTTTGATTAACACAATGCAGCAGCAAAGGCAGCTGTGGAACTGAAGGATGGTATTTGACAGGTAGCTCCTGGTGAGATGAAGCCAGCAGGGGTATAAGAGCCCAAAAGCATGCCTTTGAAAGAAGAGTCATGTTCTTAAATATTGAGATGTGATTCTCTTAAGATAAAACTTGCAATCAGCACCCAGCATGTGCAGCAGCCACGTTCTGGAAGACAAAATTGGCTGCCTGGGAGAGTTCAGCATAAAGCAGACGGTTGGGGTACTGCAGTTCTCCTACACTAAGTTATTAAAAGACAAATCCTGTATGCTACTGAAGCTCAAACTGAGGTGTTCCAAAATCATGCAGCTCTGATATAGAACAGAAAATATTTAAGATCTGCATATTGCCATTTGAAATTTAAGCTGTGGTCACCAAACCCACCCATATAATCAGCATGGATCTTAGAGATGCTTTTGGCAGATCAGCTTGGAATGTAGAACGCTTTCAGAGGTGTAGAAATGACTAAGACACATACAAGTAGAGGAGAATAATCTTAGGAAGATATGAATAAGAGAGGTGGGGGAAAGATCAGAAGAAAGTACTGCAATCATTAGAGTTTTTATTTGTAGAAGGAAAAAACTCCATGTTGCAATGGAGTTACGGCTGTGGTTATGGACTAGATACTGGAGGAACAAGCGAAAGCTACTGAGTTACTGGTGAAGTACTTTTCATTAGCCCAGGTCCAGCAATGGTCAGCACTTCAAGCAGAGGGATGATGATGCCTATACCAATCACCTCTGGTAGTCAAGTTTTGATGGAATTTAGGATACAGCATTATCCCTGAGACTGCTATTTTCTTCTTATAGTAGAACTATTCTAGGACTATTCTAGCACTATCAGTGCTATTTTTTATTGCAGAAACATAAACTGAAGAGTCATTCATTTAAAATACTGAATCTCTATACATTTTATCCCCCCTTTTCATAAGACATGGTCTTTTCATGGTCTGATTTTGAGGGGAAGCTTTCCAAAAAAACATAAATTTTCTGAAACATTATTTTCATTTTTATATGCTGTTTCCTCTGCTGCTCTCCTGATACAATCATATTTTTTAGGAACACAGTAAAGATACTTCAGAGCTATTTTTATATTTCCTAAGTTATTTATTTGCAGTTTCAACTTGTTTATTAGTCATAATTTGAGTAAGCATACATCTTAATTATTGTTTATATTAAACACATTGTGCCGGAGCTCACAGTCTTCTGAGTCTTGGATTATGATTTCTCAGAGCAGGGCTCCAGCAGCACACAGCAACCAGGAACAACCACCTCAACCTTTGCCTCCTCCCAGGGCTTGATTTATAGGGCTAATGCCTGCCCTGCAGCCACAGCTGTTTGTAGGAGGTTGATGAGCACCTTAGGTTGAGGTAGTCTTAATAAATTAATTGGATCCTGGTGTGGATCCTGGTCTTGAGTGAGAGCTTGGCTAGTGCATACTATTAGGGTTTGAATACGTTATACAACACATCTCTCTAGGAAAAAAGGGAACAATTCTTATCTTTAAAGTGCTGCCATACAGTTAAGTGGATAATTTACAGTAGATCAAATAGCATTTTTAAATCCAAAATAAATGCTTGTATAATTGTAGTTAAAAAGTCAGTTTGTGTCAAATTAAAGACTCATCAAAGACTACAAAGCATCTATATGTTAGATACAATAACAGACATTTGGCTTTGTCATCGGAGGAAAAAAAAATCTATTTGTTGATAAGCCTGAGTTATATTTTAGGAAGTATTACCATTCTGGTCACTGAGTTGTTTCCAGACACCCTTTGGACAATCTGTTGTTATTCAGAAGTGGTGTGTCCTAAGGACAGTAGAGTGCAACTGTGCTTTTTCTTAGTTATTTCGTGATAAGCATTAGAGGCAAGAATTTAGCAACTCCAAGAATAAAAATGGCCTCTTGTAACAGGGGCCCTCCTGCCAAGGGATGACATCCATGGGTCCCACAGCTTCTGTCACATGCAACTTATTGGTTGTTTAGTTTGTAAATACAAACACTGCATAAATCAGGAACATTTTCAATCTAAACAGGGATAAAGTATGACAGATGGGTGTAGAACACAGATGGAAGGAGGGAATAGAAAGTCTTCATTGCCATATCATACTTATTAGGAAGACAAAAATAGCTGTGTTTCTGAAGCACCTATAGAATGTATTTTGAACTTCGAACTCTCATAAATCAGTTCCTCGTAAATTGCTCAGCAGCTTCAGCCCTTTAGGCAGTCAGCAGTCGCACTGCCCCTATTTTTCTCCCTTTTTTTTAATTTGGCACCCATGACAAAAAGTTCTAATTGTCACAGACATCATCTTTTCATTCACCAAACCAAGAGTTGAATGTGTAAGCATTTTATGATCTCCATGACACTTCAAGTGGCCTTAAAATTTAGTTTAATCCCATGGTGGTGTTATTTGGCTTATTCAAACTTCACAGGTATACAAAGGTCATTCAGAAAGATCTCAAGTGTTCTATGTTGTTGATTTCCTTAGCACGAGAGAAGAAAACACAGTAACTCCTTTTTTATAGGAAAGAGGTGGAAGTAAAAAAAGACACACAGGCAAAAGGTCCCTTCTATCTATTATCTCTCTCTCTAGATATATATATATATAGAAAGGGAGAGATCATTCAGACAACCACCCCTTCTATACTGCAGCTATCAGGGTTGAGGTGTATACAGCAAGGCCTGGGTAAGGAATCCCTTTCAGAGAAGCTTTTATGCAAAGCTTCAGTCCTTCCGTTTGCCAATTATTTAAATCATTTATGAAGTATTATATATCATACACATGAAGAACCATGTAGCCTTTCTAATACTATTATATTCAGTATTTTGCTTCTCCCTGAGACTGAAGAAAAGGATTAATTTACCCTGAAAAAAATTAAACTACAATTTTTCAAAAGTCACATTGCATAACACCACGTAGCCATAGAGATGAGATGAAACTGCACTTTTCTGTGTTACTGGAAACAAGAGCAGTGTACATGCTATGAAAGGAAGATGCCACTTAGAGCTTAATCTAACATATTTGAAGAAAAACCTTATCAAAGTGTTTATTAATACAGGTCTTTTTTGCAAATGGAAAAGTGAAGCAGGAAGAGAAGTGGTTACACCCCAATTATCCAGGAATAGCAATCAATGTGTTTGAGCTCCTGGCCACAGGGCAATTTCACAGGCTATCTTTGGAAATTCCATTTGGGCATTTCTGGCAGGATAGCAGTAGCACGCAGGCTTATCTAGCTCTGTAATTTAACTCCCAAAATGTAAGTCAAAAAGCACTCACAAACATACAATTGGCTAAGAATAATCATTCAAAATTTCAGGGAAAATATTATAAATCACTGTTAGAAACATAAATGGTCATTACTGTGTCAGTGTGCAGCCTCCATACTTGCAGCTTTCCAGATAAAGATTCCTTTTCCGAAACGTTCATTGGTCTGGCAATAATCCTTTTAAACCCCAGTTATTTTCAACTTAGTGTACATAAAAGTGACAGAATTCAGCTCATTCTTATGATTATGATCCAATAATGGACACTTCTGAATCACCCATGTTGTGAAAGCATACTCAATTAAAAAACCTAGGTATGACACAACGCTACAGAACACCCTTTCCAGAAACTGGTAACTTTTTATAACCTGTAAAGATTTGTGCAAGTATGAAGCAATTACTTGTAGATACTGCAATAATGGCTGGCAGATTTCATTTGTTGCAGAATATAATACAGCAGCACTATCAGATGTGCCCTTGCATTACAGCAAGACAGAAAAGCCCCTGCAGAAGGGACTCCAGCCTGACCTGAGCTCCAGTGAGCAACGTGATGGTTCCATGTCACGCTTGTCATCACCATGTTCAGGCCCATCCTGTAGTAGCCAGGTAAGTGTTTTTTCTTTGAAGCACAGAACATTTTTGAAAGCTATGGCACAACAGTTTTATCTCCTTTTCTTAATAAATCTCCTTTGCCTATTCAAAAATAATATCCTGAATTACTGGTGTCCCAATCTGTTTCTATTCAAGCTTATCTAATTCAACAGTGTGAAGCTTTCAGAACAAACAGAAAATAAATACAGGAAATACTTATATTTTTGGGTAAGTATGCTTATAAGAACTCCATATATATATATATTTAATATATGTATGTGTGTATACACACACCCCCACATATATAAAGCTTTCATTGTAAAAACAAAACAGTTGGCAAAGCTTACTCATGAAGTGGGATTGAATCATAAACCGTTCAGGAGATCCAGGCTGATTTCCCAATTTTCTGCAAAACAATTATTGCCAGATATAATTAACATTCTCTTCAAAGATGATAAGGACTACAACTAAATTAATTTACATGCTCAGAAATTCTAAAGCACTAATGAAAATGATAATGCTCAGCAAGTAGCATTTCTTGAGATTTATTAAAATTATTTTGAAATATATCCAAGTTCAAGCCCAACTTGGTTTAAGAAGCAAGTTACAGTTAAAGAGCTTTGCTTAGAAAACCTGACAAAATGGGACACTCATACAAAAGATGACGGAAAGCATTACATTAGGATAGGTCATTCTTTTCTTTTGTGTTAAATCTCCATTATGCTGCATTTTCTGTTTCAGCTATACCCAAGGTTTGGACAGGTTAAAAATAAGGCATAAGCATAAAAGCAAAATATTTCCAATTCTAAAAGTCTTTTTTACTGTTAAATTTAACAGGGGGCGATTCTGTGTAGTTGATGTTTTTTAACCAAATCAATTTCTGCAATTACTTCTTTTATTCAGAGCTGAATCTGCAATTATTGCTTTGGTTATCTTTTTTATGCATGATTTAGCTAGTCAAAGATCTACAAAGTACTGCACAAAATATTAAAGAAATCCAAGGAATTTCTGGAAATTGAACTGTTAGGACACAGTTTATAAATCTACAGAAATCTTTGAAGTTTCACCTATTGCCAACTGTAACTACAGCTGTCAAATTCTGAAGGAGAGAGGGCAAAACTATAATAAAACTTTCCATTTGGGAGCTTTTATGATACTGTACTAATTGAGTTCACCATCACTTATAACCTGTAATGTTAACAGTATCTTTGGAAAATGCATATAAAATTCTGCTTTCCCAACAGAATTTGTCATACAGTTACTGGGACTACCAAAATGGCAAGGAAAAGGACAATTTATTTTTTATTATTATTTTTACATTTAGGTTAAGTACTCTAGCAACAACCATAAAGAAGTAAATGATCAACCAAACAAAAAAACCCCATGGAACCAAACAGAAAATTGTGCTAACTATAAATATAACTTTTTCCTTCATATTCGTCTTACTCCAGATAATGCAGAAGGTGATGTTTGCAACAATTTATCACTCCTCCCTCCAAACATAAGTATGAATCCAATTAAATGTACAGTTCAAAGGTGAAGGAAAAGGGAATGTGCTGAAATTTTGGGAAGAAACCAATACTGATAAAGGGAAAGACAAGAAATATGGAGATGCCTATGAAAATGGCAGTTTACAATGTAAAAAGAAAAGGAGAGATGAGGAAATTTGGTAGAAAATCCTACTATTTATCCTTCAGCATAAATACCTTCATATTCAGTCTGCTGATACTTGAGATTTTTGCTAATCAGAGTAGCAAAAATACAAAAGCATCTGAAAATGGCTCTAGAGATGTCTGCTTGCTTGTTTTTGCCTGTGGCCCATGGATGTGCTTCCCTACCCTTATCAGACAAATATGCTTTGATGTAGATTGGTCATCTCAACAAAACTTCTAAATACACAAAATAATCCCATATTCCCTAAACATCACAATGGTATATTAATTTTTTTCCTAAGTCCATGTTACAATAAAGTGTAATATTTGTACTGACTATTTTAACATGTGCAGCACTTGTATAGTTGCCCCCCAAATCAGAAATAATTTGAAAAAGTATGCAAAACGTTCGGTTTTGAAGAAAAAATCATTTTTGAACATGCTGTCAGGGCTCCATTTGTTCTCTACACACAAATAAGCCCCTTCATACCTTCCCTCACTTCCCAAGCTGAGGGAGCTGTGCAGCTCAGTGCTGAGTCCACTCCACAATCCCTGAAAAATTTGGCCTTAAAGATTGAACACAAGAAGCCCCAGGAGCTCAGAACGTGCCTTTCACTTCTCAGATAGGATCCATTATGAGAACACATGGTTTTACTTTCCCTCAGGGGTTCCTCTGAACAGTCCCTTTGCCCAAGTTCCAGCAATCAGAATGGTTCAGACTGAATAAGTTAAATCTTATCCCAAGGAGACAAACAATATAACAGAAAGTGATGGAAATATAATTACTAGCATTCATTTGCCAAAGCTATCATTTTCTTTTTTATTTCTGCAGCTGGTTTAACTTTGATTGTTTCAGTGCTTTCTCCTAGGATATCCTCTGCATAATGATGTGTCCAAGCTCTGATGAACATTTCTTATTTAATGGATATAGTTGTTTTTATCTTACGAGTTTTTAATTTATGGCCATTTTCTTTTTAAGGTAAGTTGCACTTTTAAAGTGTATGTATACAGGAGCAGAATAAAGAAGGGAGGGAAGATATCTGCATAATCAAGTGCTTGCTCAGAAAAATTCAGTGGCTTGACCCATTTTTTGCATGCAGAGGACATCTTTCTCCCTCTTTTCTCCAGTCCTTTGGTCTCTTTAAGGTGACATTTTAAATTTTTAAACTATAATATAGTTTCAATTCATTAGTATTTGATTTACTACAGTTTTTCCGGGTTTTATGAAACTCATTAATATTTGATAACAATTACAAACAAACATCATTATTAGTTCAATTATTTGGTTATTTTCTGCTGTTCTTGCTAAGGTTTTTGTTGTTTTTCACTTAGCTTTCATTGGTGTGTGTTCCAATCCATACTGATTGAATTCTTGTGAGGACAGTTTCTTCAGTCTTCATATTGGACATCTATTTTATACCTGCTGTGAGATATTAATTTTATAAAATTAAATGCTTCTGCTATGCAGTAAAATATCGTCAGTTCACATGGGCCAGTTACCATGCATGAAGCTGAAGAACTCACCAGTGCCAATTTGATGTCTCTATCCAAAAGAAGGCTCCTTCAAGAAAAGTAGTAGGAGATTTGACAGCCTATTGGAATTTTATGAAGGGGAAAAAATGGGAGAAGAAAAAAAATCAGGCTTATTAACCTGGAGCAAAAACTCGGAGCTGTCAAAGGCTAATCCTGAGACGCTTGCCATGTCTTAATTAAACACAACATGGGCTGATAAAACGCAGAGAACCGACCTAAACTCCCTCCTGTACAGTGAATTTCTGCCTAGACATCAAAGACTATTTTGAATTCTCTGCAGCTTGCAAATTGTACTGAGCAGTTGTCAGATTTCTGCATAATGCATTTCAGTCAAGACTGCAGAAGAGACTCATTTGTAAGTATTTTGCAGATGCTTTCCTGACAAAAATGAAATGTAAAGTGGTAATCCTTGCTTTTATAGTGTTTAATTATAAACTATATCAAAATCTATTTTTTCGGGAAAAAAATAGATTTAACATCGTTCCAAAAGAACACTGATCCAACCCCACTTAATAAGCTGATCATTTGTAATTTTTTTTAAAATCCAAAGTTGACACTCTATATTAGCATTATATAAATAGCATTCTGATCTCATTACCAGAAAATACTGCTATTTTGATGCAATATTTATTCTTTCCCAACATTTGTTGAGAAATTTATTTGTAAGGAATATGACAACTTCATGTTTTGACAGTCACTCTGTATTACAGTAAAGGACCATGAGGTTTCGTTTCTTTGCTAGTAAGAATGTAGAAAGAAAACTTGGTAAAAATCTGCAGCCCCTCAGGTTCTTAACTTAGACCACAATCCATTCTTTTCTTGATAACCTTTTGCCTTACCAGGCAATAAGTTCTGCATTTTGTACCACTTCTATTGTAACTCTACATAGAAATCCTTTTTAGTCACATAAATGTTGAAATAATTTTTGTGATGGATTTGAGATTTTTTTTTTTAAGTTAAGATTTCCATGTGAAGAAACAGGACAGGAATTAACTGTGAGAACTATGGCTATGTGCAATTTGAAAGTGCTGTGCACAAGCAGATAAGCAGCAACTACACCTGTCCTTTTGAAGCAGGCTCAATTTAAAACATGAGTAGCCTTTTTGGGAAGGATCCACTTACGTAATCTCAGAATAATTCCTACAAACGATGGTGAGTGCAAAGGTTACCATTCATAGGTGTGCATGAGATACCCAAATACACAAAATACTTCACAAATACTTTTGGCAAATGCTATGAAGCCCAAGCAGCCAATTGAAGGGTTTATCTCAAGTGGAAATTAAGACTTACTGCTCTGATGCAGTGCAGCTCCACTGGAGCAACAGCTATTTTTGCCACATTTTGATCTGACTGCAGCCCAATCAAACACATGGACTTGAAGGCTATGAAAGGAAAAGACTGCTGCAGGTTTCAATTTACATAAATTTCGTTGTGTACTCCCGAGTTTCTCTTCCTAGTTTCATGTTGTCCAGTAACACATATACAGTAAGAACATATTTTCTTTACATTCCTTATGTGCTTCTTGGTGGTCTAAACTGTGCATATTTCAGAATATAAAAGTATTAATCCTCCACAGAACAGGTTATGCAAACACAATGCCCCTGCACACAATCTCAAGCATAACTATCATTTAAATCCATCTGTATGAAGGGAGGAAATGTGCAAAACCCCACACTGAGAACAAAAGTATGGTGTGGATGGCCTGCACATTTCTTGGCCACAAAGGCAGGATTCAGAAACTGAATTCCTCTGCAACAGAGGAATATATCTTAGAAATATTCTAGTGTTTAAAAACTTCTCCGTATGTAGTAATCTATGATATCAGATATAAAGTCTAATTTATGGACATCACATAAGCCCGTTTGGAATTATAGTTTAGAATCAAAACATGCAGTCCTGTATCAACTGGAGTATCAAGAAGCAAATTATTTTCTTTAAAGAAAGATTTTTATTTTATTTTAACACTCAGTTTATTTGGCACACAGATCACACATTCATTCCATTAATCATCAAGTGTGTGCTGGCTAAGGATTAACACCATCTCATGCTGGCATTTGATTGCATTCAGTTGATAGTTACTCTTCATCGTGTTGCTTTTGCAGGAAGCAATCAAGGAAACAAGTCTAAAAACTTCCATTTGCATTACCTAAAATGTATTGGAAGCAAGGCCAAAATTGTTTAGGTTTCCCATTTAACTCCAGAAGCCCTGAAAGCTACCTAAGAATTTGAAACCTTAAGGACATTCCTGATTTACTTTATTGCAATGGCTGGGTGTGCCAGAGAAACTACATACAAGTATTAAGAGGAAGAATAATGATTTCTGCCCATCACTGTAGGGTATAAGGATACACTTTCTATGAAAGTCACATTAGTCTGAAAAGGTTTGGGAATCCCTTCCTCCAAAAGTAAGTTAAAAACCAGAAATTAATGGACTCAACCCACACTAGCAGTATATTCAACTATTTAAAAAACACTTGCCCATGCAGCAACAATGCCAAATACAAATCTGGCTACATTCCATATACAAGCCCCAAAGAAATGTATTCTTGTGGGACCCTCTCAGCTGCATTTGTATTGTAAATACATTTGCAAACTGAATTCCAGGCCAAACCCCCATTGTTCCAGCTTCCAGAAGGCATCACTAACAGTGTTGAATTTAATCATTGTGCCAATCCATTTATCCACCTAGAAAACAAACACAACCCATCTGAGTGGGGTTCTCATGAGTGTGTGATTGAAAAATCAATGTGACTTGTTCTCTTAAGTCAATTAAGACCAGATATTAATGGTATTTATGTGTCTGAGATCAAGGCAGACACCTGATGGGGCTTTCATAACACCTACCTCCCACTGAAATTTCATCCTCTTACCTTGCTTATACGGGCTATTAAAAAGTTTAATAAATGAGTGATTGAAGTGCTTGTATAGTGTTTCATGATCCTTAGGAGAGATGCATGTAGCCTGAAAGCATTTTTATTCAGTCCTCTAGAATGATAAATCAAGGACTTAGGAATGCTGGTGATTATCAGGAAATGAAATAGAACCTGGTAATGCCTTTCTGCAAGCACTGCAACAGTCCTTGCATTATAGAAACAAGTATTACCTCCTCTATTCTCCTTTCTAAAGGCATAAGCACTGTAAATAACATTTTTGGACAAGCAGTAAAGGAAACAATCTTTACATTTCTTCAGATATTTCATTTCAACTCCTATGCTGCCCATTATGTTGGATTCTAATACCCACATGAAGTTCTGCAAAGAATCAGTAAATAAAACTATTAAAGGTAACTATAATATGGAAGCATGACAAGTTAGAATATAGTCCATGCAATCAGACTTACTGTCATGAATAAATTTATTATCCATAGTTTGGAATGCGTGGCTGAAGCATCCAGTCCAAAATACCAAAATGCCTAACGATAATATGTAGATTCTGCAGCCACATATTACAAAAATATATGTCTGTTGGAGGCAATTAATTTCATGTCTTGTGAAAAGATACAGGGAAGATAAAACCACAGCTTAAGGCTGGAGTTTTACTACCTGATGCAACCTATGATAAAAGTGTTTAAATAAAAGTTGTCTTGAACTTGAAAGGTTCCAATGATTTAAAATAGTAACAAACACTGAAGGGTGAAAAAAAACAAAGTATTTTTTTAAATGTGTATCGGAACAGGATTTATCTTCAAGGACTCCTTTGGTGGTTTTCAAAAAACATTTTAAATTACAGCATGTAGGTAAGATTTCCATGCCCATTTAAGAAAATGTGTCAATTTATAGGCTGCCTTAAAATTAGTACTATCTGCATTAGTGCACAATGTCCCCCCAGTGCCAGACAGGTAACTGGCCTGCTGAGGGACAGAGTAATTCTCCTTTCCATCTTTGATGAATAAATATTTTGATACAGTCCTTCTCCAACATGTAAACATTCCATAGGGACTCCTTATGAAACTGCAGCTCTGGTAAGGGACTTCGGATATTTTTAGAATTCTGCCTCTTAACGCGGGAATGACACATGGCATTTCCAAGGCAGTTTGAAAGCAAAAAAGAAGTTATCTGTCTTTCATGATAATATAAAGCCAAGTGTGCATTAATGGAATCAGTAATTTTTTTACCATGTAGGAAGTCCTTTTACACAAGTTACAATCTGCTTATTTGCCCAAATAATTTTACTTTGTGTAGTATTTTATCAAATGCTTGAAAGACTTGCCAGTTTTGAAAGATCCAGTTCCATATATGTAGGACAAGTTTTGTAGATAGTCTTGACTTGTCTACAAAGAACACAATACTGATTTTTCCCCAAGTTCTGAAACCACCCATCAACTACTATCAGCTTTTTGAAAGAACATATCACTTGCCTAGCAAAACACTGACAACTTACAAAATATTAAAATAAAAAGAAATCTAAATGGACTATGAAACTTGTTTTATAGTCGTTATAAGGTGATTTTCTGTATGACAAAGTTTTGAAAAGATGCTTGAAATTATATTGCCACCTGCTGTTTCTAACAAAAAGCAGGAGCCAGGTCTGGTTGGCTATATTATTTAAAATTCTGCAAGTATAATGGAAATCTATTCATTTAGATAATGCATTGTGAAGCAGGGGATTGGAATCTCACTGCTCTTATCACCCATCTTGGATGTTCTGTGCTTCACAGGACTTCATATGCAGTGCACTATTGAGAAAAACTCCAGGCTTTCTCTTCTTTTCTTCCCTTGCTCTAGTCCCTAAATGAAAGTTTCAAAGACTTTTTAGCTGATGTATAGATAAGTACCAGACAATAAGCTGCAAAGCAGTATTTGGTGAAAAAAAGTCATAATTTTGTTTGATGAGTGATAATTTTATAGAAATACAAGCAAAGCAGTTCAGAGATTTTTGTGCACACAATAAACTCCACCTCACTGTCTATTTCTCTATTATTGCTTAGTTTCCTGTGCAAACCCACAAGGGCAGCACTTCTGCTACTGTCAGCTGGAGAACACACCAGAGGATCTGCCACTTTATCTATGGTACCTTTGGCCAGCCAAAATTAACCACATCCAGAAGCAACACTATTCCAGACAGACCTTGAGGTCTTAACCTCCTTTGAAATAATGGAATTCAGTAGCCATTTGGCCTTAAGCATACGCCTAAATGCCATCTTGAACAGTAAAATAACTCAACGGGCTCTGAAGCATTTTATTGAATCTGACTCCATTTTTTAACACAACCAAATCCTCCTTTGCTAAACGTAGATTCATTTACTTTGCAGGTTTCCGGGTCCTATTATTCCAGAAGCTGTACCCAAAACAACATCAGT
Organism: Lycocorax pyrrhopterus obiensis; assembly: GCA_014706295.1. Lineage (NCBI taxonomy): Eukaryota > Metazoa > Chordata > Aves > Passeriformes > Paradisaeidae > Lycocorax > Lycocorax pyrrhopterus. Next base: position 8,664,066 of record JACSVZ010000017.1, read on the forward strand.
GTTCAGTCTACAGCTCCTAAAACGCTTCTGGAGCATCACAAGCAGCCCAGGAACACGCATCAGCACCTGGAGCGCGGTGTGGCAAACCACCAAGCCAGTGGCGATGGCCAAGGGCCGGATCGCCCAATTCAGCAGCAGCGTGCTGCAGAAACCACCCCGGCAGCGCAGCACGGCGGGGCCCGCACAGCCCCGGCCGGGACACGGCAGCCAGGAGAGACGGGATGGGACGGGTCCTACCGGGGCACGGCAGCCAGGAGGGACGGGACGGGTCCTACCGGGATACGGCTGCAAGGAGGGAGGGACGGGTCCTACCGGGACACGGCAGCCAGGAGAGACGGGATGGGACGGGTCCTACCGGGGCACGGCAGCCAGGAGGGACGGGACGGGTCCTACCGGGACACGGCAGCCAGCAGGGACGAGACGGGTCCTACCGGGGCACGGCAGCCAGGAGGAACGGGACGGGTCCTACCGGGATACGGCTGCAAGGAGGGAGGGACGGGTCCTACCGGGGCACGGCAGCCAGGAGGAACGGGACGGGTCCTACCGAGGCACGGCAGCCAGCAGGGACGGGACGGGACGGGTCCCACCGGGACACGGCAGCCAGCAGGGACGGGACGGGTCCCACCGGGGCACGGCTGCCGCTGGGGAACTCCCCGCCCTCCGCTGCCGCCCAGCCCCGGCCCCGGGCAGTGTCGCGGCTCTTCCCTGCTCGCGGCCGCCGCTCCCCGCAGTGCCGGGACACCCGAGACCGCCGTTCCGTCCCCCAGCTCCAGCCTCTCGCCCCTCTCCTACCTTGTTCGCTTTGCCCACACCAGAAAATAAATAAATAAATAAATAAATAAATAAATAAATAAGCGACCGAGTAGCCGCCGCCCTCCCGCGCAGCGCGGCGGCTCCGAAGGCAGCGGCCGGCTCAGACCCTCCCCACGCCCATCTTCTCTCTCCCCCCACGCCCGCCCCTCGTTTTCCTCCGTCCTTCCCAGCCGCTCGAGGCCGGGGATAATCGCCCGGCAATTGCTTCGCACCCTCGGTGGGCCTGCAAGACCCCATGCCCTGGGACGAAGGGCTGCGGGATTCCATCCCCAGCGCTCCCAGCCCAGGGGAACGTACGGGACTGCATCCCCAGCGCTCCCAGCCCAAGGCGATGTGCGGATCTCCATCGGGACCCCATTCCCAGCGCTCCCAGCCCAAGGGGATGTGCGGGACTCCATCGGGACCCCGTCCCCAGCGCTCCCAGCCCAAGGGGATGTGTGGGACTCCATCGGGACCCCGTCCCCAGCGCTCCCGGTCCAGCGGGATGTGTGGGACTCCATCGGGACCCCATTCCCAGCGCTCCCAGCCCAAGGGGATGTGTGGGACTCCATCGAGACCCCGTCCCCAGCGCTCCCAGCCCAAGGGGATGTGTGGGACTCCATCGGGACCCCGTCCCCAGCGCTCCCGGTCCAGCGGGATGTGTGGGACTCCATCGGGACCCCATTCCCAGCGCTCCCGGTCCAGCGGGATGTGTGGGACTCCATCCCCCGGCGCTCCCGGGCACGCCGCCCCGCAGTGCTGCGGGCGCCCATTGGCGGAGGCCCCCCCGCGGGCAGCCAATCGGCGCGCGGCTCCTTCAGCGCGGAGCGGAGCTGAGGGCGGGCGATGCGCGGGGCTCCGCGCGGCTCCGCGGCCGCCGGGCAGCGCCATGAACCTGGGGTAAGGAGCGAGCGGGGCAGGGCCGCGCCGGGCGGGCAGCGAGACGCGCTCCCCACGGGGCGAGGCTGTTCGGGGAGGGACGGCCCCGGCCCCGCGGAACGCGTCGGTCCCGCGCCGGGGCGCGCAGTGCCGCGCGGCCGAAGCACCGGGAGCGGGAGCGATCTGCGGGACAGAGGCGGGGGCTAGCGACCCTTCCGGTGGGAGTGCCTCGGGACGGGCTCTGGGAAGCGGTGGAGGGGGTGGGATGCTCGGGACAGCGCGCACCCTCCGCGTCCCGCGGTCCCCGCGGCTGCGGCACGGAGCGGCCGCGGGACGGGGCCGGGCCGGGCGGCGGCTCCGCTCACTGCGGTGCCCCGGAGAAGGTTGCGTGCGAGCTCGAGCTGCGCTGGATTTTTTTAACTGTGGACTTTTTTTTAAATGCAATTTCAAGATGAAGTGTTATTTTGAGCACTTATCGTCGTATTTGGATTGTTGCAGCGCAGGAAGAAAGAAAGGCAGTTGGGTACTTTACACTGCCACGTTTTTCTCTTCTCGTAAGCGCTTGTAATAGCGCTTGCTCCACTGGCAAAGGTAGATTGTTGTGCATGGAAGCACAACCAAAGGCTGGTTCCAGAGTACAGTCCCTCTCTGTGATCGGCGCTGGCGTTCCGGGAGACTTGGGTAGCGATTTTCACAGCTCACAGTTCATATTGTTGGATTAATAAATTCTTGAGGCACATTGCTCTGTGTAACAATATTGAGTGGCGCCTTTAGTGTCGAAGATCTACTTTGCAACATGCAAATCCAGTTTTTTCAGTATCAATAATGAAACTATACCCTCTTCAAGACGTGTTGATTTCTTTAAGTAACTTCTCAAAACATAGCTTGGGATGTAAAAGACTATCTGGAACAACAGTAATACTGTGTTATAATTAAGTACTATTGTTCTTGTTATTAATGTAAAAATCTTACCGTTATCAGATTACTTGATATTTCAGATTCCACTCTCTCTCTCATTTTGCAGCGATGGACTGAAGCTCGAAACTGAAGTGCTGGATGGAAAGCCTAGGCTAATTTTAGCTTCTTGTGGTATTTTTTTAATCATTTATCTCAAGTAATCTTTAAAGCTTCTTGAAGTTAAACCTGATATCCAAGCGACATGAAGCCCAGCTTCCCTGAAATATTTTTCAGAGTAGGAAGAATGTTCGTGCATTGTTATTTACAAGTCCCCTCTCTCACCAGCTCGGTTCTGAACAGTGGGTTGATAATGAAGCTCTGAATAGTCTGTCCACCGGGGAACAGGTGGCAAATAGTCTCCACTCCTTAGTTTGTCATTAAAAGAAAAAAGTTAAGTGCTATTGTGTATCAACTGGCATAACGTGATAATTTCTGTAACTTTGTAGCACTTTACTTGCCAGGATAAAAGAGGCCTAATAACTGCTTAATTTACACAGCATTACAGCCACATTTTTCAAGTAGCTTCAGTATATGCAATTAACATTTTTAATTTTCAATTAGCAGTTTATTTAGGCCAAATCTCACTACTACCACCTGAGATATACTGGAAAAACCTATGTTGGTAATTGTTAATAAATTCTATTTCTGTGATTTGTCAGGCATATGTCTCTATAATAAATTCAATTTCTGTGATTTATCAGACATACATTTCTGTACAAGTCTACTTTTCCTAACTGTTCTACATAGTCAGGATACAGAGATTCTCCATTAAATGCCGTTTAAATTATATTTCATTTTCTGCATTTACCAGGCAGTTGCCTAATGAAACATTAGGTGGTGTTTTGAGCCACAAGGAATTCCAGTGCTCTTTACAATCATCCTTAGCATCTTTGGCTGGGGAGGGGCAGTCTGTGTTCCAGAGTGCTCCAAGATAAAGCCTTGCCTTGGACTGTGAACTAGCCTTGAACAAGCAGTCTTTTCCAGAATTAACTTGTTTATACACTGATATGAACAGCACTTCCTTGAATTGAATGGTGTCAAAAATTGCATCAAATTTTATTTGTTCTGAATTTTGGTTTCTGCGCTGAAAAGCACTGCTCACATTCTTAGGGGCTAAAGTAGGATTATTCTGCAGTAGCTTAAGCTGCTACTGGAGATAGTTGTCTCTCTCTTACACAGAAAAAAAATCAAAGAAAATAGCTATGTGTACAGGATTTCTTGAGTACCACGTTCCCTCTATTAATATTAGAACATTCTTTATTCATAAGTATTACATGGAACATGGTACTTCCTATTTTTGAGACTACCACACCTCTATGCATCCTCTAGGATGTGGGTTAAAAGCCTGAAGAGTAATTCAGGGGACAGGTGTGGGGAGCAGTGCACTGTGGCATCTCAGTGATGGAGACAACAAACCATCATGGAACCAAAGAAGGCATCACCACAGGGCGCTCTGAGAAACAATGGATAGCAGGGGAAGGTCAGACTGGCACAATAATTTGATTAGATGTGTATAAAACTGGAAATAGTTACTGAAATATATCTAAGTTTTTTTCCAACGTGCTTTTGAAGTGTGTATAGTGAAATAAGTAAAAAAAGTAAAACAATCAAGGCTGATGGTATGAGGAAAGTACTTCCCTCCTGACTTAGAAAAATCAGATGAATATGACATTTCACTAATTTCTCGAGATTGTTTTTCAGGAGCAAGTTGTTATTAAATACTTCTTTCATATGTTTGTGTTTGTTTCCCAAAAGATAAATCAAAGCCTGCCATGAAGGTAAGTGGAAAAATTTTTAGAACACACAAGTTTACTATTTGTTAAGAGAAATTTGAGAACTCACTGAACTGTTTAAATACTTGTAATCAATTATATTTATGAGAGAGAAATATGTGCTTATGGGTCCCTTCTAACTTGAGATATTCTGTTATTTCTCAGGTTTATAGTAGCTGTTCAAAAGGATGAATTCAAAGTTCTGTGACTATTTTTACCTTTTCAAAATGCTTTAGTTTCCTTGGCCAAGAAGTTAGAGCAGCAGAGAAAATCATCTAAATCAGAATGTTCAGAGACCTTAAAGGAATACTGGTAAAATAGAGATCAGAAGAACTGTGTTTAATTTTAAGTTTGGTCATACAGGTTGTCTCTGAGTAAACTGGAATGCAGTGGGCTTGGGAAGGAGAAAAAGCAGAAAAAGGTCCCAATACAAAGGAAATAATTACAAGTGTACACTAAGGACCTTGGAAAGGATAAATCTTTAGTACAGAATGGAAAAATCAAGATTGAAATACTGCTGGCTGCTGGGTGAAAACATGTACCTGTTTGGAGCCAGGCTTCAGAAACACCAAAGTAAAGCAGAATTAATGTTTATTAATTCTTTTAAATGTTATGCTACATAAAGTTATTATTCATACTGTCATTTTCAAATGCTCAAATTCAGGTGCTGTGTTCTCCTCCAAAGTATTCCTGGTTCTCATGAAGATGCTTCATTAGCTTATACAGAGTTTCTACTGATGGAACAGAAAAGAAAAATGACACTTATTTTACTTGTTGCTTCAATCTGGTTTTCATTTGTTACAAATACAGTTTTATTTCCTTACTTAATAGATGGTGAAATCTTTTTGCTTTAACAGATGGGTAATAAAGCCAGAGCACCTAAACAGACCTTGAGAATAAAGCACACTGGGCTCATCTTGAGGCCAACACAAAATGCTTGTATCAAGCAGGAAAATTTAACAAAACCAAGGAGTGAATCAAGCTTATCAATGACAAAAGGTGAAAAACTGCAAGTTAATAAACACTCCTCACATGAACCCACAACTAAAGGCCACTCTTTGATTTTCCAAAGAGATAAGACAAACAGATACCCTGATTCAGAGGATCCTAATATCGTGGAAAAAACTAAACAGAAACCTCAAACCCCATGTGTATCAGCTGAAGACTTCAAAAGTTTGGTGTGTTTAACACAAGAACAGCTTCAACAAATTTTGATGATTGTTAAAGAAGGAAGAAGCATCTCTGAGACTCAAAATGAAAAGCAAGAGGAAATGGGTAAGATACAAACTATAGTTTACATTTGTTTCATGGAAACAGAGCAAAATGTGAAAGCTGACCTTTGAGTCGATCATTTTAGTTTATTTGCATGTTGGAGAGATGTTACTCTTATGTTGGATGGTCTCAGACAAAATACCATTTGCCATTATGGATGTGAAATTGTCTCTTTCTGTGAGGAACCAAACATTTCATAACTGTAACAGTAAAAAGGATTGTTTGATAGATTTCCAGTATTTCAAAGGGCAAACCAACAAGAAATGTTGTCACTGTTTCATGCAAAATAAGAACCATTTTACACTGGGGGGAGGGGGGGAAGGGGGAACGTAGAACTGCACTGTACCACTGCCCCAAAGAGAAGGGCCCTCCTGCTTTGTGAAGAGTTCAGGCCCTCCTGTGTGTCTCAAGAGCAGTTCTGCCATTTTCCTATGGCCCAGAGATGAACATGTGTCTTTTTGTCTAACTGGACTATTACTGCTGAATAGTATTTTTCTTTTCCCCTCCCCAGTTCTTGTACTCAGAAGTGTAAGAACTGTTGCTTATCTTCCTTCATTGCATCCTTCCTCCTGTTGGTGGATCTATGGAGGGGGTCAGCTCTGTGCACCAAGAATAAGACATCCTGCAATTAATCAGAGTCCCAAATTCTGAGCCCTTAGCCAAGAATAAGTGATTGCTAAGTCTAGCATTTTAAAAATACCCTGTGAAGGTCTAATTTATGTGCCTTAACTATAAGTAGGGCTGAAAACACTTTTGTTAAATTGTGGGGAGTCTGCAAGTTTCTGCTGCTCTCAAAGTATTTACTCAAAGCTGAAGAAAGTTTAGTGGTTATATATACATTTATATATTTATGTTCTACCTCAGCTTCTAATGAGGCATCAGAGGAAAATGTTACAGCATCACTCCAGAAAGATTGTGAAGTGTCCCCAGTTCCAGATGAAGCAAACTCTGATTCAAGCAGGAAACAAGAAGCACTTCCACGGCTAGGACAGAAAGTTACGTACGTACATTTGTTACTGTGTACAAAAATTGGGTTTCCAATAAAGGTCCATATCATATGTTCTTAATAACATTGATATTGTTTATAAATGCTAATTTCAAAGTTACCTTTAAAATTTAACAGATCAGCTTTCTAGATAAAAATCTTCCCCCTCATTCCTTTTCTCTAGAAAGGATTCATGGAAACCTGCTGACATGTTTAGTACCTTGGGTGAAAGAGAAGGGGAGAAAGCCTTATTGGAATTTAAAAAGGCCCAATGGAAGAAGGAATTAGGTATTTATGATGTATAAAATACATTTTTGATCAATTTTCACTACACTCAAGATGCCAAGAAATTTGATATTCCTTATGCCCCTTTAAATTTACTTATATCAGTACAGTTGCTACAAATTGAAAAGTAAATCATTTAATAAGCCTCCAAGACCGATTAAGATTCTTGAGTTTCAAAAGTTTATGCAAAGATTATAAATTCTTGCAAGAAACACTTCTTGGCCAATTAAATATTATCTCAAATAGATGTATTGTTATGCTTTGTATTTTAGGTGCTACTTGCCAGCAGTTTTGTCACATTCTGACAGTAGTTGACAGCCATTATCACTAACAAATGCATTTGGTTTTTAATGGAAACGGCATCACCCCAATCTACAAGCATGACTGCATGAAATTGCAGTTTGAACTTCAGAGAGTTTGCAGTCCAGCCCCATCACCAACCAAGGGGAATCTCTGGAGAAAAGTAAAAATATTTAAGGCAGGAATAATTTCTCCCTGACAAATTAAGCTTTTTGTGATTCACATGGAGGAGTGCTGTGTTTTGTTCTGAACTTGGATTTAGACCATTTGGTTTCAAGGTTTAATTCTGCATTGTCACTAGCTTCCATTATAGCTCTGTTGGTTTTAATAATGTTACAGTAGTTCAAGACTGGTATAACAAAATGGAGAGAGTTTATATACTTGGTTATTTGTTAGTTTTCCCTCTTTCCCTGGGATATTAAGCCTTCAGTGTTTTTCAGTCTTCTCAGAGAGACTCCACAGTTACCTGTGCATCCCTGGGCAGACACTCACTTTGCTCTTAAGAGCAAGGTCGTGACTGATGGGTCAGACAATGGTGACAACTCTTATTTGTGTCCATTTTACAGTTCAAATGACAGGGGAGACATGCATTGCTGTCTTTTTCATTTTTTTAAACTGCTAAATACTGTTTGTAATAGGAACTCTAGTAATTACTAGAGTTTGGTTTTGTTTGTTTTTTTAAGATGAGCAAGTAGCACTGAAGAAGAAACTGAAAGAAACTTTGGAGGGAGAGGTGGGCTATTTCTGGGCAAAACCTGGCAATAATAAAACCCATAAAGTGGAAACACCTGACCCAGACCAGGTAAGGCTGGCAAGAAATACAAGAGCACACGGTTTCCCCAGTACTGCTGCAGAACAGTTCAACTTCTAATTCACAGAAGATTTTATTTTCTGTACAAATCCTGTAGAATATAATATCACTGGTGCTTTAAGCCCTCTCAGGGCATGAATTGCTGCATCTCCCTGGTCCACACTTACTTGTTGCTCCAGTTCGTAACTTCTCACCTTAAGATCTTTGTAACAGGAACAACCCATTCCTGTCCTTTCATTTGGATTCCCAACTAAAAAGTATAAATCTTTTCTTGTTCTGTTTGGGGAGTAGTCTCAAATGTAAATCCTGGCTATATAATTATATACATTGTTCATGAGCTCTCACACATATTTGATTGCTTACATAATGAGCATAGCAATATGACTTCTAGCCTTTTAAAAAGTCAGCTGTCATTCTGAAAACACTGTGTTAGATAAATATATTATACTCACAAGAGACTTCTCCAGTGAAATTTATTGCTGTTAAACAGAAGTTAGGGTTGTATCTGCTATCAGTTCTTCCAGCAAAAGCAAATTGCACTTTTTTTTGGTGGCATATTCAGCATTCCTAGCAAAGTTTTGACTCTACCCCGTAAGAATTTGTTTCAATCTACGTAATTGATAAATAGTGGATAAAAGATGCTTAGTTACAAGTTTGGGCTGAAGTTTTAATGAACAGCAGCTTCTAGAAGTATAATTTTGCTAACAAACAAAACAGGTGAACTAAATAAGTCTTGAAATGGTCCCTGTATTTGCAGACAGTGTTTCCAGCTGATTCAGTTCATGGCACTGAGGAAAGCTCTGCCTGTCCAGCTGCTTTAGCCACAGAGGCTGATGGAGTTGCACTGAATGTTCCAAGAGCTCCAGCTGGGCAGTCTTCTGATTTCAGTTCTTCTGACTTTCCAGCTGGCAGTTGCACAGCATTGGCTTTCAGGGTAAGATCTTAAATTGCATGCAGGGTTTTTTTACTTCTTTATTAACAACAAATGTTTGTCTCCAGTAGTTCTTTTATACTAGAAGAATTCCTCAGACCTTTTTGCTGTATTTAAGTAATTGTGTCTGAATGAATGTTTACCAAAATATCAATGCTTTGAAGACAGCACTTCCCAGGCTGATGTGAAGAACTGGGAAGGTGTGACAAGCAGTATTAATTAGTTTTTAAGTATGTGTAGAAGAAATAGATAAGTGGGAATCTATATAAAATAAAAGATATTGATGGCAGAAGGTTCAAGAAGTAGGTTTTGAGTTATGGCTGGTAGGCAGTGATTGAAGGGAGCTTTTTGTCAGATGGCACTGAAAGTTCTCAGTGCTGCTGGACCTTGTTAAATAATACAGACATCCATTAAGTAGCAGAAACAGAAGAATGAAGATGGTAGCTCCTTAATTTGAGACAGATTACTGCTAATTCGATTGCGGTGCTGAATCTACCTGGAACACAGACTGAGCAGTGAACCACAGGAAGAAAAAGGGATTTCTGTTCATGATACAAATAAGTAAGGTTTTCTGGAGTGAGAGGCTGATGGTTCAAGTTAGAGTAATATTCAAAGAATTCATCTTTCTATCAGCAGTCAGACATTTACTACAGTTACAAACTTACATCCTTTTTTTGTGCTAGAGAAAGGCCCAGTTTTGCTCACCAACTGAAGGCAGAGCTTTCTGCCAAGTCTTTATTATGTGGTAGACAAGGTGCTTAATTTTTTTGTACAAGAACTAGCAGTTATCTTATTTCAGGAAGCTGTGCCACAGGAACGACCTTTTAGTGCTTTGAAACATGAGCAACAGAAGAAGTGGCTTGAAGAGTTGGACAAGCAGAAGGAAGAAGCTAAGTTACGAAAAATAGAAGAAAAACTTAATTTATCAAAGGTATCTGTGGTCTAGAGGGACATTTTGAAATAAGAGAAGTCCTTCTCTACAGTTTTGTTTTAAGAAATAAAAGATGTAATTAGTGAAGAGGCAACAAAGATGGGATTTCCTGCAGCATGTCCAGGTTTTCACCATAAGGATGGACTTACTGAACATTGAGCCAGTGGCTGTTCAGTATTTCAGTGTCTGGTAAGAGGGCTTGCTGCAGGCATGGAGGCAGTGGTAGTGCTACACTTTCTTTCTCTTTCCCACCATGTGTAAAAGCACCTGGGTTTGTAAGGTGGTGTAGAGACCATGGCTAGACGCTTAGGAAAAAGAAAATTTATGTAGACTACAGGAGATGAGAAAAGACAAGTAAAGAGTGTCACAGTGATGCTTAAATCCTGTTTCTAGAAATACTATTTTAATACACATACACACTCCTGAAAGTTTAAAAAAGTTAAAAAGCAAGCACTTCTCCAGAAAGTATTGAAGAAAATAGCCTTACCTTTTTTCACTCCCCAGAGACAGCTTTGCTGCCAGGGGTGGTTACAGACCTACACACAACACAAGTCTTGTCTTTTCCCGAGTTTTTGAAGGGTTCAGGCTTCCTTTGTAAATTGGGTTTTTTAACTGTGAAAGGAACACAACTGGGAAAGGTTCCTTCATTAGCTGCCTCGTTGTTAATTGGGTAGGTGTGCTGTGGGAGGAGGGCTGCAGGTGCCAGGGAGTGACCTTTTTCCTTTTTTTCCATGAAAATGCAGTAGCAATATCTTTGTGCTGACCAGGTGAGGATCAGCCTTATAATTTGTGATCTGACTTGCATTTTAAGCAACTGAGACACTTGTTTTCTCACTTAAGGAATTAACTGCTGTCTGCCTTGTAGCTATTTAAATGTTCCTGTTGTACAAAACATGTATTGTCTGTTTTGTTAACCACACTTTATAGAAACAGTGTAATTGAACACTTTTTTTTTTGTCGCTTGATACTTATTTAGGCAGAAGAGCATGACAGATGGGCAATGCATTTTGATTCTTTTAAGAACCACCTTAATGCTAATGCACAACACCCCTTAAATGGAATGCACAGAAAGCCTGAAAGTCTTTGCCTGTCACCTGACCCCAAGGACCCGACTGCTTTCATTCACCCTTTGTCACCCACAGCTTTAGGCAGCCTCATGCCTTTACAGGTGGGAACTGCAGAAAAAGCTGCTAAAAATGGTGCTTTGGAACAAAGTCAGAGAGTCAGGTGAGTGAGCTTTGTAAGGGTGATTATTTTCCCAACCACTACATTTCTGGTACCTCCTCAGAAATGAAAAATTTAAAAAAAAAGAAATAGAATAAGATTCTTTTAATCTGATCTTTGGATCTTATTCATTTGGCTTTTGCTTTTTTTCAAATACCTGTTGTTTCACTATTGAAAGACACAAGTGGTTATATTGTTCATTAATAAAATTACTGCAAATAACCATACTTTTTTCCTTTTTTAATAAAAGGAATTTCATAATTTTTGAATTATGTATTGATTTATAATTAATATAATGAGAGAACCTCAATATGAAAATGAAATCTAATTTATTCTAATTAAGAAAGGCTTTAGGATTATTTTCTAATGATTAAAAACATTTACATGTCCCTTTTCTGACAGTTTCCTCCGTTCCATGACGGCTCTGCTGGACCCTGCACAGATTGAAGAGAGGGACAGAAGGCGGCAGAAGCAGTTGGAACATCAGGTAGACTTTGGTTTTAAAGCCTCACACTTTTGTAATAAGAAGAAAGGATAAAAGGCGTTGTCTCATGAGTAAAGCATGAGATTTAATACCAGAATCCAGGGAGGCACTTGACTTTTATGCTTTAGATGACATGTACATTCTTTGGCAGTATTTCCTCCAGTCAGACTCTACAATTCTCTTTCAATATTTGCAGAAGATTATTGCATTTCTGTAACTGAATTCCTGCCTCAAAAACTGTACAGTTCAGTCTTCAGAGCTCTAACAGGTTTGTGTGCATTTTCCTTCGGTCTCCACTGTTAAGGAGGACTGATATTTACAGATTGCCACTCCATGAATCTTTAGTCTTTTATCTACTTTACTGACATTTACATAACCTCTGTGGCACTCTGACAATGTGTATCTGCATGCTGGTGTCTGTAGCATGATGTGAAGAAGTCTCAGGATAAATGTAGAGACTGTCCAGGTCACACTGTTACTCTGCTGGATCAAACTCCTGGATTACCTTATGTGCCTAAGGTGAAAATCAGACCTTCATCTCTTTACAAGAATAAAAAAGCATTTTCTAAAACATAAAAAGCTCTTTTTTCTATCTGAGTATTTCAGACTGCTCGATTGGGCTGGTGGTTTTCTAGAAACAAAACCAGGAATGTTTGAAATAAATTGTCTTGGAACTTTTTTTTTTCATTTGTCCAAATCCAATTCTACACATACACAAAACTACACAAATACCTTACATTACCTTTATGTTGTATCTTTTACTTTGCCTTTCTTTTTCTGATCCTGCCAGAAAGCAATAATGGCTCAGGTGGAAGAAAAACGGAAGAAGAAACAACTGGAGGAAGAGCAGAGAAAATGGGAAGAACAACAGGAAGAACTGCGCCTGGCACGAGAAAAAGCACAACTGCAGAAACAGTTTGAAGAAGAAATGCTGAAACAAAAACAAAAGGAGGTGGGTTTTGCATTATCTTTAGTGTAAATAGTCAGTGATTAATACTGAATTCTGAGGAAAATGTTTCGTGTTCCTCACCTGCAAAATTGTGTCACCTCATCATTTTGAAAATGAAAACTATCCAAAATGTAGACATTTGAAACCAAAATCTGATTTTTTAATTAATAAACTTACAACACCATCCAAGAGTAAGGCCAGATTCTCTTTTTTAACAATGGCCTTTTCAAGAAGAGAAATTATAAGAACTGGCAAAAATAGAAATGTAGTTTTAAAGAGTGCAGAAACATCAAATTTTAAATGCAAACTTAAAACTAAAAAATACCTTGAAGTATGTGATCCAATTATTGTTATTGGTAACTTGATGCTTTTAAGGTGCTTCAGTACCATAAACTCATCTGAGTGAATGTGCTTTCAGTCTGAATTAAAGACTCCTTAGGAAATAGTGTGGAAAAGTAATTTTAGAAGTCATTCAAGTTCTACAGCTTTCCCCTGTGTAGCTGTTGCTGAGCTTTACACAGTGCTTTCATATAAAAGGTAAACCAAAAGTACATTTTGACCTTTGGTAGGTACAGATTTTGCATTTCTATCTGTTCTTAACCTCTGTGGAGGTTAAACACTTGGTCTGATGTTTCATTCTTCCTTTTGGCACAGTAGCAGCTATTACTGTTTGCTTCCTCTTTGGAACAGCAGCAGATTCCATGGTGTCATAAGACAAGGTGATTCCAAAAAGAGTCTTCTCCAAAGCCTGCAGAAATGTGGATTCCTGATTTCTCTGCATTTCCTGGATGGAAATGTGTAGCATCTGCCTGTAGATGCTTGAACAGACTGGTACAACATGGGGAAAGTCATCCTGCTCTGTAATTGCTCAGCTACATGTTACAGCACCAGTTGTTCTTTCCAACTGCAAATGCAGGAGGAAGTGGGATCAGCTGCTCATAACAGTTTGGAAATGAGATTTTCCTTGGCCCAGTCTCCTGCACCTTGAACCCACTGAGTCAGGGAACAGTAACCCCCTGACATTTGCTGGGGAGCTTTTACTGTCTCCTTCCTGTGAAAATAGGAGGAAAATGGGGTTTATTACTTTTATTTAGGCTTCTTTCATTTCATTAAACCACATGTTACAGGAAGTCACAGATGGCTGACATCAGATGGCATCTAGAAAAACAGGAATTTTTTAGAAAGGAAATAAATATCCAGATTACTTGGAGGATATAAATGCTCACTTTTTAATGCTAGGATTGAAGATCTTTCATTAGTACAGCAGAGGTTTTGAATTTATAATCATAGAAATTATAGGTTACACACTGCACTTACTCAACTAGTTCTAGTTTTAAAAAAAAATATTTTCCCTAAATAAGACTATATGTAAACCTTGAGGATTATATGGTGAGTAAATAATCCAATTGATTTTATTCTCAAAATAAATGAAAATAAATCATCACATATTTACCTTTCTTTTTCTTTTTTTTTTTTTTAAGGAACTTGCAACTCTTAAAGCCAAAGAGCTTTATCAGACAATGGAGAAAGCTCAGGAATTAGCCCAGGGATCAAAACAAGAACAGCACGTTCCAGACTTGGCTCAGAAGGCACATGACATTTCAAAACTTCAGAACAATCTTGGTAGTGGCAAGTACAAGACTTCTCATACTCAATTTGCCTGTTCCTTTGGTGTTAGAAAGCAAGTTGTTTCTGGGGTTGGGGTTTTTTGGTTTTGTTTCCCTGTCTGCATTTGAGTTAGAAATTGCTCCTTTGCTTCACAAACCAAATTTCATTACAATTTATTTACCTTTCAAACAAATATAAAGGTTAACTACTAAGGAGAATATTGTGTTTTAGTAAGTTTCAAATAGTGTATTACATAAAGGAAGAAATGTATAAAGGTATTGGCAGGAATGCACAGGAATATTCTATGTGCTGTCAGATTTCCGAGTATTGGGATCTGGACCAGAGTTCTCAGTAGTGCTTTGAGCTCTAAACCACAGCAGCCTGATAACTCTGCAGCATGGTTTAAATTGAACTAATGTTACTAAATGGAACAATTTTTCCCACTTTTCAGGTGATACACAGTTTGAAAATTGTAATTCTGGCATTTCAGCACAAAGCACTGATTTCCCTGATGGTGTGGAGAGTCCCCCCGAGCAGCAGGCTTCTCCTCGGAGGGACACCGCGGTGCAGACAGGTACAGAGCCCGCACCTGAGTCACTCCGAGGGACCCCCAGACAGGCAGGGGGACCCCATTTGTGAAACTGAGCCAAATCACTGTTACTCACAATGAATAAAGCTAGAAAGAAATACTTGCACAGACACAGACATGCTGGTGTATCACTTTGTTCCTCTATTTATCACTCTTTATTCTTCTAAATAATTGATATTTCTGTATAGTTGTTACTTACCAGTTACAAATCCCACAGTCTGGAAGATAGTGTTGACTTAGGGTCACAAGCCACATAGGTCCAAATTTATTAAGTAACTTGATTTGGTTCTCCAGTCTTCTGTGTTTTATCTCTTCCTTACTGAGTTTGCTTCTACTGGTCCTGTGTTCCACAGAAAAAAAGAATAGAAAAGCATTATAAAACTGTAGCAGCCATTTTTTAAATAAAATCAGTAATGGTGGATTGATACACATACAAAAGTCAACCAAGTAATTTGAATAGCTCAGACTTGGAGTTAAGATATAATTTTTTTTTTTTAGATTGTTTTAATACTTCCGCATACACTGAGTCAGCTGAGGAAAGAACTGCATGTTCTGAATCACCTGATATTTCCATAGAATATAAGGAAACCTCTAACAGCAAAAAATACCAGAATGAAATGCAGTATATGGATAAAAATAAACTTTCAGGAAAAGAGCCTGGTGGCATTTACAGTGATCTATATGAGCAGTATGCAAGAAAAGAAAGACAAATTAAGTCTTCAGAAAAATACAGCAAAAGACCTGACTGGAACATAAACAAGCCTGGGAAAAGATACATTCCAGCCTCAGAAAGGTACCCTAAACCGCTGCAGAAACAAAGGGAAGAGAACAAAGTGCGCCGCCAAATGGAGCTGCTGCAGTTGGTAGAAAGGAACAGCCCTGGGCAGCTCAGTACAAGAAGAGGGGGGCACTCAGCCAGGTCTCTCTCACCTCGGGAAGAAACAGCTGGGAAGAACAAGGGCCACAGAGGCAGAAAGGTGGGTCACTGTCTGCTCTTTAGAACAATGATGTGTTTTTAAGATTCTTGTTCCCCAGTTTTACCTGGGTGGGAATTCAGTTATGTAACCAAAGCATTGAAGTTCTCCTGTTGCTCAGCCTTGTGTCAGCACTCTGTTGTTCATCAGGAGCAGAAGAACATATTCAGATTTTGTGACTGAGTTTTTACTGTTATTTCAGTCTTCCAAAGTGTTGATTCCTTTTCATTTCTACACTAACACTGATTCATTATGTAAACAGGGAGCTTGATTGCAAGCAGTGTGCAGGACACAGTGACATCACTGACTTGCTTTTTTTGCCCAGTCATTTTTGTTGTGCTGACAGGTGAGGTACAGCAGTACCTGCTCAAGAAAACAATGTTTATTTCTGCAAAGAGTGTGGATTACTGAGGATGTACTCCATTGCCACAGCAATGCATCCTCCTTAGTGGAGTCATTCTTCATTTGCAGTAAGCATTATATCAGTAGAGCTTGTGGCTGGAAAAAAGTCTTTTAAAGAAAATATTACCAAATGTATTCTTGGCTTTTCTCTCTCCCTCTACTTACTCTGTATGCACAAACACCTCACTTTCTCACACCTTCAAATAGCAAAACTCTGGACCTTTCCTTTAATATCTTGGGTTGAACCTTTCAGGTTTATAAATTCTTATGTTCCAAGGACATAAGAAAATATACATAGTATTTTTGATAGTGCTTAGAGCTGCCAAAGACAGAAAATTGGGGCAAATCCTCCTATAATTTATTCATTTATTTCATAGGCACTACAAATCTCCTAAATGCAAATCTTTGATAAATACCTTTCTCCTGAACCCAGGTCAAACAGTCCTTTTGGAATTTCAGAACAAACCTACTCTGAAAAATCAAAGCTTTTAATATAAAAAACATGGAGATTTTTGGTTTTACTTTTGGCTTTTTTGATTTTCTCCTAGGAAGAACAATTTCATAAGAACCACTTGAATGAAGAAAGGTACGTCAATACTCTGCATTAATGAAATGTAGAAATACATTTTTACTGAAATACACATGCTTTTCTTTCCTGATTTTTTAAAATAATTTAGATGTATCTAATTTAATATTAAAAACACACAAGACCAGACAGATTGCAGGTATAAAAGCAGAGTAAATGAACAAAAATCCTGTCCTCCAAGGGTTCTTTGGCTCTACTATTTGAGAAAATTAATCACATTACTGAAGTATTGTTTGGGCTTTTTTATAACTGCGCTTGTTCCATACAGGTCTGAATCACCACCTGTTCCAGCAGTTAGGAACAGATTACTCCAAGTACAACAAAGACAGGTGCAGGCTTCTCATTTCCTGGTGCATAACCACCACGGTAGAAGAGAGAAGAGCAGCAAGGCAGATGCCCAGCAGAGGAGCTCCCCCCCTGCCATCCCCGAGGCCGCGAGACCTCCCTCGGCACAGTTCGTGCCCTACGTCCGGACACGGGAGGTTTTTTACCTCGATCCTGAGGCACCCCTGAGCCGACCCTCAACACAGGAGCCCCAGCATCGACACTTCCATGGTACCGAAATGATTCGTGGAGAGGAGAACAGATGTTACAGTGATTGACAGTTTCAGCCAATTTCGTATTTGCTCTTTACTGAATTTTGCGGTAATCTCTGTGTCGCAGCAGTGCACAGAAAGGCTGTGCAAACAAATCATATTCTGTATTAAAAAAAAATAACAAACCACAGAAAAAGTTTTAAAAAATCAGAAAAGCAACAAAAAATTATTTTAATCAGCTTTTTTTCTGTTTGTTTACCTTTCATGGAGTACGATTGCACTTCCTTGCATTACTGTATAGAAATTGGGGTTTAGGAATCTCAGTGTTGTTTGATTTAAAAGTAGAGATTATAATCTTGATAGCAACCACCAACCCCTGATTTTCACAAACTTTCAAAATCTACTGCTTCAAAATTAAAAGAAAATTAACAGAGTATTATTAACTGATTTGGTATATGTTTACTTTCAGATTCTTACCAAATGCCACGACAGATTTTTAGCTCAGATCACGTTAGAGATCCTCTTTTCAATCCTGATGTAGTTATAATCAGAGAGAGACAACAAGCAATTCTCAAAGGATTGTCAAAGTTACGACAGGTAAGCAAAAATTTATTGGATAAACGTGCATGTCTGTGTATATATATACTGAAGTAAAAATTATCACATCATAATCTTTAGTTCAATTTCCATCATATGATCTATGTTTTGGGCCCTGGCTTCCACTTTTGTTCCATTTTACTAATTTTGCTTCCACCTTTGGACAGGCCTTAGAGAGAGAATATTGACTCCGTAAATCAGCTATGAAACAGTGGAGTGCCTGAGCAAGCCTGAAACCAAGAGAAATGGCTTTGTTTGGCATCCAGGTTTCCCTAGTTAGGGTTGTTTATAGGGAATGGATCAGTTTCAAAAGAACAGAGTTTTAACAAAACACTAGAACCTTGTTAATGAGGTTTCCCCTCTGCAGTTCCCAGGTCAGGACAGAGCAGTGGGGTTGGTGCAGAAGGATTGGTGGGGTGGTCTTGTGTCAGGCCTGGAAAAATGCTGTAATTTGCAAACTGGAAGTGTGAACACTTAAAAAAATCCTTCCAAGACAGCTACTACTTGTTAGCATTTAAAAAGAAAACTCAGGATTTGTCAATCAGCCAGGTTTTCTGAAAAGAAAATGAAAATTAGTTTAATGCCACAGACACATGAGCTCCTGAGATAAAAGCCTGTGTGTGTTTGTGTACATTGTTCTCTTTGTAGTCAGTTACTGGTAATGGCATCTACTTATTAAAGCCTGAGTGAATTTGATACTCCACCTTTTGGCAACAAGGTGTGGGCCACAGGTCTGGACATGCACATAAGCACTTCTCTTTTATGCTTCTAAATGGCCTGACAGGGCTACAAAACAAAAAAATATTTACTTCAGGCTTGCCTTTTCTTTGTGAAGAACACTGAAAATAAACATGTATCAGTATCTTCCCCTGCTTTCGAATGGGTCCAATCTAAAAGTGCCTTGTTGCTAGCAGCAGGATTTTTCTCTGCCTTGAGAGAGGAAAATTTTATAAATAATTAAAATAAAGGGAAGAAAACCTGACAGAGTGAAGCACAACAAAATTAACAGTAGTTAATGCTATTGATCACCTGCTGTGCTTTAGAAAGACAGAAGCACTGCCACGTACACACACTGCCTCGGCAGTAGGTAAATTCCTTGTGCAAACAGGCTTGTGACTCTCCCCAGGTCAGTGAGAAAAGTCGTGACCCAAGAGCACTGAAAGGCTGCCAGTTTCTAACAGCTTCCAGATTGGTTTCATCGGGTCTGGTCCTCCTCACTGCTCCTTAACATTTTTGTTAAATATCTGCAGCTGTTAAGTATTTTGTATGCAGGCTTCTGATCCAAAGGAATCTACTCCACAGCAGGTTCTGTAAAGTAAAGACACCTTTACTGGTGCCAGGAGCATGCAGGGGTCAGCATCCCCTTCTGCACATCCCACTGTTGTTCATTTTATACTTTTACAAATCTGACCCCCACCCCTGCCAGTTACTTATCACTTATCTTGGAGTCCCTTATCTGGGGTTGGGGTTTTACATGACCTGTGGTTTTCTTATCTCCGGCTTACCAACACAACACAGCATTCCAATCTAGCTAACACCAATAACTGCATCTTCCTTTATGACACAGAGATGTTCACATTACTCTTATGGGCCACCTACATCTATTTCACTTACTACACTCTAGTTCCATATCTGTTCTAGCAGAACCTGTGGCTTCGCATCTTTACTGTTTCCTGCTGGTACTTTGGGAGTTTCCCACTCGTTATCACTTTCAGCTGGCCAGGGCTGGGTCTCTGCTTGGGAAGCAGTTACAGTTATCACTCCTAGCCTAGGGCTAGGTCCCTGCTTGGGGACTTTGTGAAGCAGTTACAGTTTGCAGTAGAAGCCGGATCCTTGTACTGTTCACAGCCTGCAATGGTTCACCTTCTTCGGGCAAGTCCATGTTTTATACAAGTCCATGTTCTGTATTTCACTTCACTTGCCAGTGGCATTTTGCTTTGGATGGAAGCCAGATTCAAGGTACAATTTGATCCTTGTGCTTGCTGAGGATACAAAAGCCATGGATATTTAAAAAGGTTCAAGCTGGCAAGCTTAGAGAAGACAGGAACCTACAGTCATTTTTGCAGTGGCTAAAAAGTAACAGTAAGGTTAGTCCTTCAGTGGATCTTGGTTCTGCAGGAGAGTTAATTAAACCATGTGGAGTTCCTTTTTAAATACCCTGCCAGCTGCAGAAGGCATTTAGGACATGAACTGTTCAACTTCAGTGTATCTTGTATACCTAAGTATTGTGTACTCCTCCTCATGTACAGATGACACTTGTTTTGCATCAGTTATTTCACTGAGAAAACATGAATAGTGCAGGATTTTGTCTGAAATACGGACAAAAAGCCAAGTTTTCTGTTTCAGAAGATAATCTGGTCTTGCTTTTTTACATTTATATATACAGATATAGAGTGGATTGATAGTTTCAGACTACATACATATCTATATTTACAACATATTTAGCCATTGTTTTGTCTGGGGAAATTCACATAATAGTCACATAATTTTGACCAGTCTTTAGTCTTTGAACTCCACACTCAGCCAGGGATAGACAAATACAGCTGGGCTGGTGCAGGAAGAGCCCAGGGAAAACACCAGAGAAAAGAGAGGGCAAAGGGAGGGTCAGTCTGTCACTGCATTTGCTACAGGACAGCAAATCTCTTCCTGTGTCTCAGGTCACAGCAGGAATAGGAACTAGCAACAGACTCACTTTCCTCCCTGAAATCAAAAGTCAGTGGATAAACCCAGCAAAGTGAATTATTTGTGACAGAGAAGGGCCAGAGTTTAAGACAGAGGAGCACACCGCCCTCACGCCAGGTCAGTACTGCCAGGGCACCCCATTGTTCCTGAGGCAGCAGCAGCAGCCCAAGGGCTGCAGGTGACAATGGCTGGGTGGGGACACACCCCCGCGGCTCCCTGGGGAGCTGTTTCCCATTGCTGTGCACCTTCCCAGTAGCTATGCAACCCTTGGGAGAAACACTGAACTGCCAGCTTGCAGGGTTACTTGTTCCTCAGCTCTTGGTTTACTTAGGGCAGTTTATTTTATAACTTGGTTTTGTGATGTGCTCCTAAATGCAAGAAATGCTCTGTAAAAATAGTAATTATTGACACAGGGACTGAAAACACTGACCCATTAATAGAAATAAACAGATCCTGTTGATCATTAGAAAGCAATTCATCAAGTGATTGAAAGTAGGCAGCTGCTGCCTTTGAAGGAGCCAGTCTTACAGGCTGCTGTGCTTTCCTTTGGTGCCACCAGGAATCTGTGTCTAAGTTGCTGTAGGAGCTGCTGCCTTGCATTAGGTCTGTACTGAGCTGTGCCAGCAGCCTTGTAACTCTTATCTTTGAGAAAGGCCTTGGAACTCTGAGAAAAATAATTAACTTTTCTAAAAAACAAACTTCCATGGTACGAAATTATTTCTGACAAGTCTAAAATAGATGGAAAGCAAGGGGCCAGTTGTATCAATATATATGATCCTGTTAATTACAGTAAAAAGACTTATTTTTAATTTATACAGGTACTTGACATAGCTCTATCATGTATCGCTTGATAGACAACGATACATTTCCTGAGGGTTTTTTGTGACAGGTTTTCTCTATCATCAGTACTTACAAGAACCATTAACAAAGCAGGAACCCTGAACCTTTTGACAGTAAATCTGTATCCTGAAATGTTTGACACAGCTGTGGTTCCAATGGCAATGCTGCTCTTAGAGTATTGTTTGTGTTAAGGCTAAAAGCCAATGCCCATCAAGGTTTGGGGTTCAGCGTCATGTGAGAATTCACTACAACACTGCAAATGCAGAGACAAAGGAATGAGAAAGTTCCATTTCACACAGTGGAAAAGTCCATTTTCCCTCTGCATGGTCATCCATGGAAACTGGCCTGGCTTCCACGCCAGTCACACTTGAAGGCTTCTGTAGAAGTTCCCTCTTCCCTGAGTGCATGAGGTTCTACTGTTTTTTTCTGAAGTTGTGTACTTCAAAACCACTGGGCCTTAACAAGGAAATTGTTTTTAACTATGAAACAATGACACGCCATTAGTTCAGGCTGCATGAGGAAGACAGAACGTTCACATTTATATTTATTTCAGGGCCTCCTGCAGAAGCAGAAGGAGTTGGAGAACACTCTGATTCCCATTGTAGCTCAAGAGAACTTCATGCCACCGTTTTGAGAGGTACATACAAATGTTCTGAATTCTTACAACGGAAATGCACAGCACTTTGCTACTGTAATTAATTATGAACCACCTCTAGCTTTTTTATGAAAATTAAATTATGAGAATTTTGATAGACTACAGGGTCATGTTACTTTTTATATTGAAGATAAACCATCATTAGTTTTATGTGTCTGTTTAGAATGGTTTTCACACTACCTGAAGATGTGTCAATTTAATATAAACCACCAAAAACATGGAAGAAAACTGTTATATGGGCTTTTGTAGAACTCAGTGTGTGAATTTTGATAAATAAAAAAGATTAAGATGTATTCTGAATGGCTTGTTTTTAACTATACAAAACTGCTTGTATTTCAATATTCAGCCACCTTTTAGGCTTATACAGTGAATATTCAGTACTTGCAGATTTTAAGTCCACAGTTCATCACACAATGTGGAACAATTCATTGATACAAGAGAGTTCTTTTTTTCAGAAAAGATTATTTGCCATGTTTGGGGGGAGGGTAACAAGTGCTACACCAGTCTGGTACTGGTTCTTAACTTGAACAAATAAATTAATCCACTGTTTATGGGAAAGAATCAACTTTAAGCAAAAGTCTATGGGTTTCAGATTTTTTTAAAGCTGCCCTTTTTAACCAGTAATTTTGTCCCAACTAATTTTGTGAGTTTAGAGTTATGTAGTTTCAAACACTCACCTGGTACCAAACAGCACATCCCAGAGAAGAGCAGTAAAATCAAATTACAAACAGGAAAACCCCCAAACACAGGACTTTGGACAACCTGAAGACCAGCAGCAAAAGTCAAGAGTCTCAGCAAAACCAGCAATGCAGCAGCAAGGGTTGTCTGGAGACTCCACAGCTGCTCACTGTGGCTGCTGCCTTCCAGAAGCCCGAGGCAGAGGACGATGAACAAAACGAGCCAAGTAAGAGAGAATCGCTGAGGGAGAAAAAGTTGGTAACTCAGCAGATGTGAAATTAAAAAGACAGGATTAAGAAACAGATAAAACTGTACTTACCCAGTGCTCAGGTCACAAAACAAATAAACAAAACCAAACAAAAAAAAAGCCTGAAAGCCCAGGAATCATTAAGCTGAAGTGGGGGAGGATTGAGGTTTTTCTAATGCAAATTGAACTCCCACAGTCATTAAACCCAGGTTTGTCCTTCTCTCATTACAGTAATTACAGTGGCCAGATAAAAGCTGGGAGGACACCGATGGTGCTGCAGGAGCACCAAGTGAGACGAACAAATAATTGCTGTGCACAAAACCAAGCCTGGGTGTTCCCCAAGTACTTTGCAAACAATATAAAAACCACAGACAAAGCAATGTGTTAGCAAGTCCCTTGTGCATTAAGAGTTTATTTGATTTTTTTTGTAATGGAACTGCACCATTGGTTACTCTAATTGAGGTATTTAGCCAAAAATCCAGTATATAGTCATGAAAATAAGTACACTGCCTTAGAGCTATGTAAAAACATTGTACAAAATTTGTGTCAATGTCAAACAAATACATTAATTTTAATATTTATGTAAAGAAACGTGACTTGGATACTCTTACAGTTAAAAAAAAAACAACTGGCTTTTTCACATATTGTAGGCAAACATTCAGCTTTACATTAAACAGACCTCAAACTGAAGCCTAGGTAACAGGTCAGATACAAATGTAGAAACTTAAAAGTGCCAACAAACAAGATAATTCAAGTACAGTAAACGTTAAAAAATATATGCATTTATTTAAATTTTCAGATGGTTCCAACAGGGACAGGCCATCAGGAATTTAAATAGAACATGAAAACATCTGAGATAACAAGAACAAGAAACATTTTGTTCCAGAATAAAATAGAAATCGTTAATCCAACATTTTAGAAACAGAGAAGTCCACAGCAACTTAGAAAAAGAGACTTAAGAGTTCATTTCTGTTCTGAATATGGCCTGGAAGAATCACAGCAGCTATCCCAGCCACGAGGTGACGATGACTTTTCTGTATCCATGCTCTGAGTGTAGGCAGATAGAAAATAATTGCTCCCTTCTTGGTTTTGATTTGCAGGAGAAATTGGGTATGTTGTTCCCAGAAAAGTCTGATGAGTGAGTACATTAAAGTGGCTGAATTGATGGGACATGTTTAATTGTCTGCTATAAACCTGGAAGTTACTGAAAGGAGTTTGTTCAACTGCATTGTGTTTTTCTCCTTCAGCAGAGCGTGTTGTAGAAACTGAAGTAATTGGCTGTTTCTCTTCCAAGTCAGTTTTGTAAGTCTTTTCCACAAGGCCAGTTTGTGCTTCAGGAGATAACTCTGTAACTGATAAGCAGCTTTCTTTAGCATCTACTCCATGTGGGCCCTTGGCCTCTGTCTGCAAAGCATCCACATGAGTATCAAACTTAGAGGCATCACTGCAGATTTCTATTTCTGACAATTCATCCCCTGAATCCAGAGACATGTCCTCCTCATCCTTTTCATCCTTTTCTACAAGAACTACATTAAAAGAGAGAGAAAGACCTATTCTATTGAAATACAAACTTTGGTTAAAAAGGCCATACACTACTCACAGTGTCACACTTCAGGTCTGCCAGTCCAACAGCACTTAAGTCTTGGTCTTCTGCCACTCGTGTTCACTTACTCAACACACACACTTAACCCTCTGTGGGAGTGTCCAGTTACTCGGTGCTAAAAGCTTCTGCACACCGTGTTCATATTTAGTGCTGGGAAATCCCAATTCCCAGCTCCAAAGGGGACAATGTCAAAACAGCATCTAAAGTTACACAGCAGGTGAGTATTTGATCAATTAAAGGAGTACAATTACTAACATCTCAGTACAGTTTATCTACTCTAAGTAGATAGAGACAAGTTTATCCTTCTCCTGAAAACATGCCCTGTCTAGTGCCTCAAATACCATCTTAGCCTGTACTTCTGTATTTAAGGTCTCTGGTGCTCCACCCCAGCCGCTTTTCCCCCATCATTTCAAACAAAGAGTAGCTTGACAGTTGGGTTTTCGTTGCCAGCTGTGTGTTCACTGACCAGAGTCAAGGCACACTGTCGCAGGACCTCCCCCCCACACATGCAGTTTGGAAAGGAAAGTTTAAGTGTGTTTGACATTACCTGATTGTCTTTGGCCAGCACTGCAGGGGGGAAGGTGGTTCTGCTCAGTAACAGAGTTGTGATACCCAATGAGACTTTTGAAGTTATGCATAAAGACATCAACAGCAGCGACCACTATGCCATTATCAACATAACTCGAGAGCGTTTTGAGATTCTTTTCTAAATACATAAAAGAAGGATTTGTATTAATATTTAGCACCCGTTATCAAAAAAGGGGGAGAGGTGTTCCCAAATGTGCTGCTTACCTGTTAGGAAGACAACATGTCTCTGTTGTATGTTTTGAGCCTGAAGCCTGATGAGACAGTCTAGTTCTGGAGCATTTCGAGTTTGAGAATCACAGTTATGGTAAGACAGAATCTCAACCAAGTGCTTCTTTTGATAGGTGTTCAGAAGGGTGAGCAGGTTCAGGGCATTGGCATTCATCCTGCGTGGGGGAAAGCTCACCATTAGAAACTATTTAAGGTCAGTCTAAATATCAAAAGACAAACATAAGAGTAAGTTCTATTTAAGTGTGTTTTGGAAGGCATAATGAAAGCTGAAGCATTTTAACAGCTGGTATTATAGAACTTTACTTACCTCCCCAGCTCTTTAAGTTTTTTTTGTATTTTGCAGTGGACTTTCCACTGCCATTTCCCATCTGGGGTATTGAGATCCTCCAGAAACTTTAGGAACTGTTTTAGTTTATCTGTTATAGAGATATTGAATAAAAGTTAAATTTTGTGGTATGCAGACTGAAAATACTGCTTCAGTATATACAAAAAGCTGTTTTCTGTTTTCATCACAGTACAGTCACACAGTTACAAACAGCAGCCACTCACTTCAAGTTTTCTTCCAAGAAGACTGGCCAACAACAGTATCATAAAACTGAGCTGCTGTTCTGTACCTCAGGTGCCCAGCAATAGTATTTAACAACTGACCTCAGTCATACATGCTCTGCCTTGCTAAAATATTTCAAAAAACTGTAACTTCATCAACTATTCAATTTCAAATAAAGAAAAGTATATATAGCATATTTGTGGATGGAGTAGTAAGGAATAAAAGGTTCCACAGACATAGCTACACAATGTAATACAAACTGAAGACAAAATCTCCCCGTCCATATATTGTTCAAGAAAGTCACTGAGCTGAGAAAGAGACTGAATTAGCTGAAGTTCTCAAAGAACATCACAAAAATTGGAAGACCTGATCCTTTACCGTGGTGAGTATGGGACCTCTCAGGTACTGAAATGTCGGGATTTGAGTTCTAAAGCTCCCAGAAGCATCACACCTACCTGTAGTGATGGACTCTGGGTTAAGGACAGATTCATCTGACACAACAAAACCCCCAGAAACAAACAGTTCATTGTAAGTGTGATTTTTCACATCATCCAAACTATCGACCCCTGCAAAGCTGACACAGGAGAGCTTCTTCAGAGTCACCAGGCCAGGGATCTGTTTAAAAACATTTTAAATCAGAGATGTAACCAGAGGTCACACAGAAAAAGGAACTACAGAACTCTCCTACCTACTAATGCCAGGCACCAAACTTCAAAACACATTTTCAAAAAATTACAGTTTCTTCTCTTGCCTGGGGAGGTGCTCTCTCTGGAGCATTACAGGAATAAGGTAAATGGACATTGAGCACTTGGAATAATTTTACTTTCTGTCCAGCACAGGGTCTTTAAGCCCCAGCTGTCAGGAATAGCTCAGGTCATCTGAAAGCTGCCTTCACCTGCTGTTAGAGCATCCCAGAACCAGAACTACTCAGGCCTCTGTACAGCTTTACAGCTACTAACACTAAATATGCATTAGCACATGCATGGAGGTGGAAGAAGCTATGGGTGAATGTTGGGACGAGACCATTTGTACCACAACCATTTTGTTTCTTCAAACAGCAGCTGAACACGGGGCACTGTTCAATGCTGTGCTGTTAGAAGGAAGCAGCCCTGCTCCAAATGAGCTCATCTCACTACTGGCAACAGCTCTCTGTACACACAGTTACTTATGTGGGACATACCTTATGGATGAGGTTGGCAATGTCTTCATTTTGGATAATGATCAACAGTTTATCTGTATCAGCTCTTCTTTTAAGGAACTGCTCTGGATGGCATTCTATATTCCCTAACTTTCTAAGATATTCCTGCCACCACAGAAAGAGGAGACAAGGAAAAAGTCAATAGGAGTTTGGTAAAAACAATGCCCAGATGACACCCACAACAGGAAGGTTTTCCACTTCAGTGAATCCCAGAGGGACTGGCTTCTTTATCTCTCCCATACATTCATAAGAAGGATGCAGCAACACACAGCAGCTGTTTCAGCAAGTCAGTCATTCCTTTCAAATCACACACCTACGGCCAACTGACAGTATCAAACTGCCTGAGTTTTCAAGAAAAGCCAGAAGTTTTCAACTTTTCATCTTACACATTTAACTACAGAAGAACAGTGATTTCTCTAAGTTCTCTCTACTCTTAATTAGAGGGGAAGGGAAAAAACCCAAAGGCACACAGAGTGACTTTTCATAGACTCTTTCTAAAGTGGCAAGCTATCACATTTTTTCCCTTACTATCTTTTTCTGTAAGGCCACCCCCTGGCAGGATCTTCAGAAAGGACCAACCTCCAGCCTGTTCTGTTTTCCAGCTCTAAGAAAAAGACTTACGTAAAAGCTAAATATAAGCAATTACCTCAAAAGCTCAAGGAAGAAATGGGACAGGACAGCCTACTTTTACAATTCACTTTCACAGTGAAAGCGAGTCCAGTTTCATACAAGTGGATTTGAAAGACACTGTTCTGACACGAGAGAGATGTTGAACTGAAACAGACTTACCTTGATTTCTCTGCAGAGAACACTTTCTTCCTCTTCATGAATATAAAATTTGACAGTGTTTTTCTGTACATCTTTCATAATTTTGACCAAACTGGTAAATACTTCAGGTTTTAACTGGCTTATAAAATCAGAAAAAGCTGGTTGAGTTGAAATGTTTAAGTTCTCTGGGGATTTCTGAGTCTTTTCTGGTGGTTCCATGAGATCACCAGCAGAAGACGTCTGATCCTCTGGTTTAGCATTCCCATGATCCATTTTCTCCTTCCCTAGGGGGAGGCTTGCTGAAGGCTGCTCATGAGACTGCAGCTCTTCCCCCAGGTTATTGCACAGCGGCTCTGGGAACGGCGCCGTGTCGCTGTCCCTGCACGCGGCCACAGCGTCGGGCACAGGCCTGGGGGCAGTGCTGCTCATCACCTCCAGTGCCTCAGGACTAGAGTAGATTGGGGCAGTCTGTTTCATGCATGAAGAAGCCAAAATGACACTACTCAACTTTTCACTCAGGGTCTCTATATATTCTTGGACAGAAACCTCTGATGCCTGCAAACAGATGTGTTCAGAAAGTCTCATTATCCTCTCTTGGGGAGACAGGACTGGTGTGGACATGCCACTGACATAAGCAATGTTCTTTTGCTGCAAAATTTCTTGAATCTTTCTTGCAAAGAGCTTATATTCTTCTAACAGTGTTGTCTCTATTACTGCACTAATGGAATGCTTAGCTGTAAAAGGGTGATCTGTCAGCTCATACTGATCTTCAAGTTTCTCCACTTGTCCTGTGTAATGTCCATCTTCCGCTGTCCCCTTCTGTGTGTCTGAAAATGGAGAGCATGGAAACTGGTAATCAGAATTCCTCTGTCGATTTACTACCCGGGGGTCATTGGGAAGTGCATCTGTTGGTGGCAAGTACTCCAGTGGCTCTTCTGGTGATTTCAGACCTGCAGAGGAAGAGTTCATCATCATCATCATCATCTCAAAAGTCACACACAACTGATACACTAAAACCTCCAAATCACAACCCAAAAACAGCATTACTGTTATGTCTCTCCCACCAACCAACTTAAATCCAAAGACTCAAGTGTTACAGTCTGCTGAGGTACAGAAGCACAGTACATTTAACAGCTCCTCAGACAGTAAAACAACACAGTCCAAGTCTGCTGAAAAAGCAGAATACAAGTTGTTTTCCCAGAGATAACACGGAGTAAGCACAACATGATATGCCTCCATTACAAATTAAAAATTAAATTAGAAATCAAGCAGGGCAGCATATTATTCAAGTATTTTCATTTGCTACTAGGTTAAAATCCTCACTTTCAAAAAGCTTATTTTAGACACAAATGACTTGGTGGAGTTGGACTGCAAGCTGCATCTAATCTTGCAACTGTGAACACAAGTTTTTTTGCTTAAAAGGGGAGGTTATCAGTCTGATTGATTACTGACACAGCTTCAGTGGTGCTGCAAGGAGTGCTGAAAGCCCCTCATAACCCCAACTCAGTTTCTTCACCATCCATGTTCAAAACTATAGTTTTGTTTGTTTTTAAAGCGTTCACATTTCTAATTTGTGTCAATATGAAGCCAAACCAACATTCTCTACCAATATCTGTTTTCATCCAGCAGATTTCTGTATTAATCAAAGACAAGAAGTAACTGCATAGGCTACAGATGTGCTTGTGTACCAACATGTGATCCAAGAACGGATCTATGAAAGCTACAAACCTTTAGAATATGTTTTCATTCACTATTTGTAGGAATAGAGGAGTGAAAACCCGTGTTACCTGTAATTGGAATAAGTTTCCAGTGCATTCCAGCTTCCCCTACATTATTTGAGTTGGGATGTTGCATGCGATAGCCGTGTTCTATAGGTGCACTGGGACAGGCACTGTAGTCTTCAAAGGTACACCCAGTGCTTGCTTCCTAAAAAACAAACAAAATGCTCATCTCAAAACAACTTCTTTTGGTTTTGCTCATTATTAAGCCTTTACATTCTAAGCAGTTGACAGAAAGAATACATCTGAGTTCACCAGCACACTGGCAATTCTGCCATCAATCAAGTCCCGTCAAAACTGGAAACGTTCCCTGAGGTACTTCCCTGGTCTGTCATGAAATAACTGAGGCAGTTATTTCCTGAGCACTGGCCTTACAGTATGGAAGCGGGGGGGGGGCAAAGAGGAAAGGAGGGGAGAACTGGCTGCTCTCTCGCTCTTTCCAGGCTGTTACATTGATACCTGACTGAAGCCATGAGATGTTGGCTTTGCTGAGGCACTGCCTGCAACGAGTATTTGGCCCTTAAGCCAATTTCATCTCACATTCCAGATGGGTAGAAGCAGAACAGCGTGGATATTATGGGTAGGACAAACTCATTCCTGCTCTGTGACTTAGAAACTGGGCTTTGTGTGTCAGTACCAGTAACAGATCATGGAACAATCACTCTTGTAGGGTAATAAGCTGGAGCAAGCAGCTGGGGCACTGTGATCCCTAAGCACAAGGGTGATCTGCTAGGTGTGAGCTGACAGAACTCATGTACACCACTGCACCAAGAAGGCACACAGAGAGCTGGGCATGCAGTGAAATGCTCAGAATTCTTCAACTCTGCTCCTTTTTTATTACAGAAAGGACAGACATAAAGAACCAGGAGCACACACTTAAGAGTGAAGAAAATTTTCGTGTTGACAAACAGAAAAGCTTTGCAGAAAAGTTAGTACTTATCTGTGTCTACCTCTGTAAAAAAGTAGAATTTTTTTCATTCTGTTTCATAATATTTATGAAAATAGTACCTTCACTGTCAGCATCTTAGCAGTTTCACTTACATGTAAATGTAGTGTGTGCTCAAGGCCTGCTTCGTTAGGTGGGAGCTGCAGACTGACATCGACAGGGTAGGGCAAGCACAGCCCGTCAGCTTCCAGCACGGCCGGGCTCTGCGGGTCCGTGAAGGTAACGTCGTCAGCCTGAGCAGTGTTAGGAAGCTCGTGATCATCTCTGTCCTGAGCTGGAATGGATTCATATTCATATTTTTGTCTCATATCCTCTTCAATTTCCTCAGTGCCTAATGCTAAGGCTTGACTGACAGACTGTGCCAGGGCCGGGTCCCAGCGGCCAGCCAGCGTCTCCAGCAGCGCTTTGATGAGCCCGTGCGTGTCGGCAGCAGGGTCAGACACATCCGCCTGCCTGAAGTCACTCTCGTGGCCACCGTGGTCAGAATTCATTGAGAACACAGAGTGTGGTGAATCCAAGGTTCTGCCCCCTTAGAACAGGGCAAGGAGGGGAAAGGGAATCCATTACTAAGTCTTAAAAACAAAACGAGAACTCCCCACAACTATGTGCCATGTACCCACAGTCTCACTCTTTAGCATTGGTTCATATGTACACATACACTTATTTTAACAAAAATGCAGACATGCATTCATCACATATTCTACATTAACAATCAATGTTAAAAGACCTTTGAAGGTTCACAGAATTCCAAGCAGGAATCCCAACCATAAAAGCCCACCCTTTGCCTCCTTCACCCCAACATGCCAGAAAGTAGCTTTTGTCCCTCTCAAGAGGACAACTAAGATCAGTCACTTCATCTTCCAGTGATTCACACACATGAGAGTGACTGGTGCTTGATAGAAATCCCCTCTTCTTTGTGTCACCCTGCTCCCCAGTTTCCCCCTTCTACAGGCGGCCTCTATCATTCCCTTGAGAAAAGGGTCAGGGAAACAGAAATCAAAGGGGTTTCTTCTGGCAAATCTTAAGTCAGAAGGAATCTGCGATACTTCTCTAGATAATTTCATGTGTAAAATAATTTAATCTTATTGCTATTAGGTTTTTTCCTTTGTCCCACTACACACATTACTGGCTTTTTCAAAACTTAACTATGCTTTTCCCCTTCAATCTAAACTTCTTAGGTACTACAGAGGGTATCAGAGCCATAAAGAATTACAGCAAAGTCAAACTCTGCAGAAGACATTACAATATCAAGTCTGCTGAGTGTTCTGTATTTGAAAGTCTTTGGATAGCTCCAAGGCAAGTAAACGCTTTGAAAGTCTGCCTTCTTTCCAAAGAGGCAGAACAAAAACAACTTCCAGGACAATTCCAATTAACTTGTCTCTTAGAAAGAGGAAACCTGCAAAAAATAAACTATCTCTATGGATAGATCTCAGGCAAATGTTTAAATGAACCACCATGCATTAAATATTCACAGCATGCAAAAAATACTCAATCTATAATGATTAAATTATAAATATGCTTTGAATAACAATGTTTAAAGAAGAACTCCAAACAAATACTTTCTTACCTTCACACTGACAAATATTCTCTGAAGAGTCACTCATTTTTAGATATTTCTGCAAATTTTCAGATTGTTTTTCCAGCTTTCTTTTCAGACCACTTCTCATTCTGGGGTCTTCAGAATCAGAATCTCCACCTACATTTTTCTTCCTACACTGGATCAAATTAATAAGTTCTTTGAGTCTTTCAGTATCATCATCTCTAGAAGGAGGCAGTTTTTGTTTGGCAGCAGGGGCTTCATATTTGGAACGGATTCTTTTCCTGCATTTCGCCTTGGCAAAGTAAGAGTAGTCTTCTGTAGCTTCGTAATCTGAGATGAGACTGGAGCGCTGAGGCTTCCGATTTCTGTCCAGCAGTTCCTTAGCTCTGGAAACGGGGAGCTGATAGGCCTCACAACCAAAAATATAGTTCCGTAAGCAGCTGTCAATGTGAGCTTTGTATCTCGGGGCAGGATACAGAAATCTTTTGTCATCCAGCCGTGTTGAGTACTCACGTAATATAAATTCTCTACCAGTGCCGCTGTAGAGTTTTTTAAAATACTCATGTATGTACTTTTCCACAACAGCATTGAAATCTGCACTACTGTCTTTACGGGACTGAATTAAAGCAAAATGTAGAGACTGAATCAGCTTTGTCAATTCTGGAATGATTTCCTTTCTTTTGTGCAAAACCATGGTAGTTGAATTTTTCTGTGTTCCATATGGAACACTTTTTTGTGCTGCCATAGGAGAAAAGGGAACCCACAATTAAAATCAAACCATGAAGCTATAAATAAATGATGACTAGGTTAGCAATATTCTGTGTTAATACATATTGTGTGAAACACAGTTTGGAATGACCATGAAGAAATAATTCAGAAGCCAGGGAAGCTGTATCAAGAAACTTCAACAAAGTTTTACTTTCTCAAACATGAACAAAGGAACCTACAATGTGTGATATTTGCTTTTGTGAAGAAACAAATATTTTAAAACACCAACACCATGACCATAACCAATGCAAACTGTTACTCTTAGTCCACACTGACTGTGAGCAGTACAAAGTCTTCAACACAACATCATCTCTGTTTAAATAAACCTGTACACAACAGTGAACAAACCTACCTGAGTTAATTACACCTCTAGGCTCTGGAAACAGAAACAATGCATGAAGCACAGGGGACCATCCAGTTTGGTGGTCTAGAACACAAAAAAAAACAGGTAAAAGGAGAGGACCACTACACTCCAAAAGACAATCTAGTACTCAAAAACCAACTCCCCTAAAAAAACCAAAACAACAAACCTGTAGGGATCTTCATGCTGGATAGTCTGTAAAGCTATAGCAAGTTTGCTGTGAAGCTATAGCTTGCAGGCCTGAGAAACTGACAGGCCTGAGAAACTGACAAGAGACAGGCCTGAGAAATGAAGGAGATGTAGCAAGCTCGCTGAAACAAGGCTTATTGTAATAGAACAAAGCTTATTATATTAGAACAAGGCTTATTGTAACTGGACAAGGCCTATTGAATAAATGTATTTATTATTATTGTAGCAAGCTTAAAGAAGAGGAAGCTAAGAACAAGCTAGTCTGATAGAAGGAAGTTAAGAACAAAATGAGAAGGCCAGATATAGTTTAGAAATCGCTGAATTATGCCGATATGAAGCTGCTGAATTATGCTGATACACAAATGAAATATTTGATAAAGTATGTAGAGGAGCACGTGGCCTGTAACAAGAGATAACACATGTATACTATAAAAGAGATGTATTGAGCACTAATAAATTTGGCTTACATGAGCATCATACTGGTGTGCTGTAGCCCGTTCCTCGCATGGTTACCCCCCACACAAACCCAACTCAAACCCAAAAAACCCAGAGTATGCTTACCATAAGGGGACATCATTTGCCAAGGAGAAAGAAGAAAGAGAAATCCTCTGTCCACAAGTGGTTTCACAAGGACCTGTTTTCAAGCAAAAAGAGCAAACTGCTTCAAAGACATTTGCTCACTATGAATACTCTTCCTGACTGTCAGATAATTCTGTCTTGGGCAGAGAAGTGCCCTGATACTTAAGAATATGCCAGCTAAAGAATTCCAGTGAGATTGTGGATCTTGTAGTATGCCTCAAATTACTAACTAGTAAAATTACTTTTTAAAACAGGAATAGTCAAATCTGTTGCACTCACAAGTTTCTCTTTCTCTAGTTTTTGAAGTAAACCCTCTAAGTGACTCCCAGAACGGGACTTCTCCACAACTTCATACAGGCTACAGTACATGCCATTCTTCAACACTGACACGATACAAGGGAAGAAAGAGAAAGTAAGAAAAAAAGAAACAAAATTGTAATTCAGAAAACTTGAAAATTCTAAATTTAAAGAAATTAAGCAAGAACTATTTACCTTCTTTTCCTCCTTGGTAAGTTTCTTTAAAGAACACTGCTGGTGAAATTTTCTTCTTCAACTGATCAATGCTGACAACTTTTTCAACCTCAAGCTTCTCAGGACTGGATAAGAAGGTTGGGGCGAGATTAAAAAAAATAAAGACCTCATTTTTTACCTTTTATATTTCTACCCTCATTGATAAAATAAGAACTAGTAAATACATGCTCTTAAGAATAATCTCTTTGGACTATCTCATGAGCCAGTGGTGTTTATTCCTGCACAGGAGAGTGTGTCACTTCAATGGAAAAAAAAACCAACAAACCCACAAGCAACAAAACACCAAACAGCAAAGAGATGTTGACAGTTGTGTGCCTGAACTCAAAAAAGTTCTGGACATGCGTGACTCAAGTCTTGTTTGACATATTTAAGGCACTTAGTCATTATTTTAGCTTTTCATCTGAATATATCCAAAACTCAGCAGTCTCTACTCAAAAGAGTTTTAATAGAGCAATATTTTAAATTTACTGTCTAAATGGTAATACTCACAGCTTGCATGGAAGGAAAGGTCGTGCTGCTGATTTTACGGAAACGTGGCACACAAGTTTGCCTTTATTCCAAAGTTGTCCCCTCCACAATGTAATGTTAGATTTCTCTAAATTAAGATGGAGAAAGGAAGACTAAATTAAACCACTTGCCAGCTGGGACTGAAAGAAGAGGCTGCTGAATCTCCAAAACCAGTTTAGGAAAAATTTCATACTAATACCAGACCAGACAATAACGTTAAAAGGTAACAGAAAAGATGTTATCAACCCTGTCATGTTTTGACCTGCTCCGAGCAGAGTAAAGGAGCTTGGTGTGTTACCTACACCTGTGTGTATAAGCACACCCTAGATGCCAATATCAGAGGAATGATACCCTCTATCCTTACCTTAACTGTCAACCACTTTCATACATACTGATTTTGTTTGAATGAGGTTCAAAACAAAGCATGACAGAGGAACATATTATTTGAAGTGCCATCGAACAGGAAATTCAGGAACTGAAGATCAGTTCTTACTACACTCTAAGTAGGAAAGGAGGGGGAAAAGGCTTTTGATTTTGTTCACTTGTGGTTCATTCTGATAAAGGAAGATACACATGAAGGTGTCTTTGATCATCCAGTATCAGGAACCAGCATGGTTCAGGATAGAATTCAGGCATACACACAGCATAACTAAACTGGTCAAACATAGAACTACAGGGGAAAAACATCAAAACCTTCCGTGTCTGTATCATAAAACCAAAAAATGGAATTCATTCTTACCTGTACTTCTATCTGTGTGGAAGGTGTTTGGTCTAAACAAAAGAAGACACACAGAATGACAAGGCTGGAACAGAGAATTCTGGCCACTGAATTTTATATTAAGGATACTTTTATCAGTCTAACAAAACAGCAAGACTGGTAATTCCCTCTCTAACCTCAAGCTATCACTGCTGCAGCATCTTACACTATTTTAGATACCTTGATAACTGCTTTTAGCACTTCACAGTACAGTTCCCACACCTGGATGCCTTCCCATCAGCACAGGTATCACACTGGATCTGTGATCAACTGGCCATCTACATATTCTCTCCACAAGCAGTAAGGCACCAGTGAAGGGTTCAGAGACAAAATATATAGAATATTATTGTACAGTACCAAGCAAGATAATGCCGCAAACATTTTTTACGTCCACTACTTCCCTCAGTTAGGTAAAAGCCCCCACTATTTGTGGATTCCACCTGGGCAGAAGGCAAGCAGGTGGGAAGAGCAGCAGAACTGCTTCCCACAGGGGCCACCCTGCTGCATAAAACCAATTCTGCCACCTCTTGCTTTGCATTAGAAGTATTTTTTTGGCTAAGTCCCTGTGACACATCCATTCATTTCAGCACTGTTCATTTAAATCAGTTCTAACCTACTGCCAAGAGCTACGAATTCTCCATGCTATATGCAACCTTTCCAAAACTCATTTCCTAGCTTACCTTGATGGGGGCACATATTTTGGTCCTTGCACCACATCATCTTTATAAGTAAATGAAACAACAGCATAAGGACAAACATGTCTTGGTCTTCGCCTGATCTCATCAAAGCCGTATTCATAAAAGTAGTACTGGGAGAAAGAAGTCACACAATGTTAAATCAGAAGCCTGGAGCAACAGTCAGTTTCTTTAAAAGCTGGTATTTAAAACAAGGAAGCTTTTAAATGCTCCTCTCATATGTACTATAGAATACAATCAATTAAGGTAGTTTTTTTACCTTCTCCTTCCTTTATCAATGACTTAGATGCGGACACTACTTCAGGAGCAAATCAAGAATGAGAAAATAATTTTGCAACATTTACTTGAAAGTATATTCTTGGTCAGAGAAGGGACAACTAACAAAAACAACAAAAAAATTCAGAGGAAAGTAAATATTGCAATGAGTTTTGGAGTCTAGCCTCAGTTCAGTCACAAAATTCTAAAGTAAAATGTTAATTAAGGCAAGTTTGTAATGAGGAATGAAAAAATACATTCATTTTTTAGCCATCTGATTCAGTGTCCAGCCCAGTGATTTAAAGAAGACAAAAGAAGTTGTTAATACTGAAGAGAATGCTTTCAAGTAAGGATCCTGAAATCTACAGACTTGGTGGAATTATCTGACTGCAACAGATTACTGCAATAAGAGGTAGAACACCTGGAGGAACATAAACGCTTGGAATTGATTTCATTCTCTCCTCCCTCATCATCTCCAAAGCTGACAATCTGGAAAGGGGAATAAGGAAAAAAAAAAAAAAAAACGAAGGAAAGAAAAATGCTATTCTTTCCTAGCCAACATTTTCCCTTTTAGGAGTCTCACTTAATGACCAAAAACCAGTTGTACTTTTACACCTCAAACTCCCCACATTATGTCCTCTTTTCCAGCCTCCATTCCAGTCCCATGTACATTCCCCAGTTATTTCCTATTCCACCTGCACCCTAATCTGAAGGTCTTGGCCTGAGGTTCAGGAACACACAATGGGAACAGGAGAGGCTGCCATGCTGTTCTGTGATTTCTAATGCAGGCACCAGTGGGCTGTTCACACACCCAGCTGCAGCTTTACAGGGAAGCTCAGGGTTTCTTGTACTTCAGTGATTTTCTCTCAGTCGTTTATGAAAGTTGTGTTTATGAAGTTTCCATGTAAGGAGGTAACACAGTCTCAGCTTTACCTGAGTAAGTTCATAGGCTCGGTAAGCCAACAAGGAGGTGACTTTATTTGCATTCTTTGAAACATGACACTCGTGCTTTGGGGTGGGATCCAACACACTCTTGACAGTTGATTCCATTGCTTTCATACCAATGTGGTCATATATGCTTTTAATTCTTCCCTGTGATAAAAGCAGAAGAATTGTAAGCATGAGCTTTTTTCTGGACACCGGCAAATTGCTTCAAGTATCAAAGAAAGTAAGAGCAGAGAAAAGAAAACAGGCCATTAAGAAAGCCACTTGTAGAAGCATATTATTTTCATACTTTCAAAGAAAACAACAAATTTTTGCCTTTTATAACAATTTATTATGTTTTAAGCTTGATATCAACACTGGATTTTAAATCTAGTAGAGTTCTAGCTTCTCTATAAGCAGATGATTGCGCAAATTAAAAGTAAGTTAGGTTAAAACCACCTGTGTGTTATCAGCAAGCAATGTAATCTTTCAAGAACAGCAAGATAAAATTACCTTTATTATTTTAAAAACAATCACATCTCCAGTTGCTCCAGATTCTAGAGGATTAGGCTGCAATAAATCAGCATACTTGGAGATATATACGCCTGAGAAGAGCATAAAAATAAACCAAATACATTATGCTGAATGTTAAAATATTATTAGAGGTTTAAAAAGCATTATATGGGATTAAAGCTCAATATACACAAAAGAATAAGGATACAATTGACACTCAAATGCAAAGATAAAATAATTTTGTGCTTTTCAGTACTTAATTATTTCACAGACTTTAAGGCCTCAAACACACACTGTCACTTGTTGGTCTGGCTGACTACCTCACATCAAAGAACTATAACTGAATTCAGGTACTCTGAAAAGCATCATTTTTGCTTAGGTTCCTCTCATTCTCAGTCTGTATTTAACTGCTTTAGCAAATTGCTCCAGACCCTCTACCAGCTAAACCAGTAAAAAATCAAATGCTCATAAAGCTTTGTTCTTTTCCACCTCGAACCTATTCTGCTTTCAATATTCACGTCACCTCTATATCGTGTTCCTCTTACACAGGATGACAAAATTAGTTCCTAATTTTCTATTTGAAAAGTTTTGCAGAAGGAACTTACTGTCTTGCACTCTCAAAACTCTTTAACACCTTGTGACTCTTTTAAGTCTCCAATCTATCTACGCTCTTCTTGGATTTGTGGATTCAAGAATTCTAGTTCTATCTACATCAAAACTGAGCTGAGCTACTGTATCCATGAGGTATTTCTGAATGCACACACCTACAAACAAACACAGAGGCAGCCAGCCACACATTGCATGAGCTCTTTGGCCCCCCAGGTTCACTGGAAAACATGGTACATTGGTTTGACTAAAGCCAAAATGAAAATTAGGTCTTCCCTTTGGGAAGGGAATTTAACTGAACTACTGAAAAACAGAGCTATGAAATAATGTCCTGATGTCTATTTCCTTTGTGAAAAACATCTTGCTGTGATATTGCTGCAGTCAGTGATAAAAAAAGGACTGAAAGTTCACACAACTGCATCACATTATTTGCCAACTGCTACTGAATAACACCAGCACTTATAATGAAAAGATAGTTACCCATGGAAGGGCTGCCGAGAATTGTGATTTTGGAGTGGCCAACCTGCAGCCCCTTTTCACATATGCTCTGGATCTAAAGAGAACACAGTTTTTTTAAGCAAGTCTATTAGGAAAGCCAGGATATGAACAGAACAAGCAGTGAGAAATGACAATTACAAAATTTAAATTGAGATTTAAACAAAAGCCCAACCCTTACAGAGGCAAGAGTAGTCTGAATTCTCTATAAAACTGTTAAACTGTGGAAGTCAAACTCTGATATGGAGCAGCTACACAGACTCACCTGTATCTTAAAAAACAACAGCCTCCCAGTAACTTAAACACTGTTTGTGAACATTACTTGCTTTTAATGCAGAAAATTTTAATATTTAAAACAGAAGTATACCTGCCAAACGATTGCATGCTTAAGAAATCCTGGCTTAAAATAGCAGACAAAGCACAGAAATTCCCTTTCCCATCACTTTGATTAGAAGTATATGATCAAAGAAGAGACAGAGAGGACTATGTCCATTTTCTAATATTACAGGTTACCTTATTTATGCAAAAAACCAGAAAAAACGCCAAAACCCAAATGCAATGAAAACACTAAATATTCCTCCTCAATTAAAAAAAAAAACCCAAACACAAACCCAATAAAAACTCACATGCCATCCAGAAAATCTATCCTTTTATTTATAAAACAGAGCCTAAACCAGAGAAGATACAGAGACATGTAAATGGAGTACCTTAAACAGCAGGGAACAGAGGATTTAAATGGTGATGTATTAGATCCCTTTCCCATCCTTCTACACCTTCCAGTGCTGAATTTTGCAAAAGTAACTTTTGCAAAAAGTTTCCAAAAAAGATCGTGTCAATAAAAACACTCTGAAAAAAACCAAAGCCCCAAAACCTCTTAACTGCTGAAGAAAGCATTTCCCCTGCAGTGTTTCGTTCCTCACCTGGCACCGATCCACCATGAGGAATGCGTAGCTTTCCGAGAGCTCCTTCTCCATGCGCCCGTCGAATTTCAGCTCTCTGCGTTTTTCTGTGAACTGTTCACACAGAAAGTTCTTAACACAAGCACACACATTACTGCTGGCACAGTCAAGAGTCAATGGTTTTAAGGCCTCATCTATGTAAGCAGATCCAAGTGTAGAAAAACAATCAAAAGATAATCCAAATGAAATTACTGTATGCTACAATTAAATCTAAAAAACATTGTACCTGTGGGAAATCTAATCAGCTAAATCTGCCCAACTATTGTTTTTTTTAAGAAAAAGACACTCTTCAAACAAACCTGTGCAGCAACATTTTAGTGTGATCTTTGTAGCAGAACTGGATAGAACCATCCAGCCCAACACCTTCCATATCATCCTTTAACTCCAGAAATAAGACTTTTTCTCTTTTTAGGAGACAGATCTCTTACACTGTGCATGTACTTTTGCACATGCACCTCACTGCTACTGAGGTGGTTTTTACCAATATTTCTCAGCTGTAACCATGAATAATAAATGTAAAAGTAGCAGAAAATGCTTCAGTTTACTTTATAACTTCAAGATGATAACCACAGTGAACAAATTATATATTCAATTACTTCATATGTGAAGCTTTTTGGCACTGGGAATGAAAACTTCATTTCAGAGTGATGAGAGCAAGCCAAAGCTGGATTTAAGAGACACCACATAAGGCACAACAGAAGGGCTTCAACCAAGGTGCTCCACTTACTAGTTCAGTAATCAACTTTAGTTAAAGTACTTCTTGGAAAACAACAAAACTACAGAGACTATGGAAACTTATATCAGACATGTATTTTAATCTTAATTTTCACGGGAAACATCAGCCTTGCAAAGAAGTCATTAAAACATCTTTCCAGGTTATTCAAATACATAAAAATTAAGAAACTTTTTGAAAGCTAAAAATACATAGAATTAAGTGGTGCCAAATACAATTTTTCTTTTAGTCTCTTTGGAGTATCTGGCAGGCAAGAGTTTACAACTATGCAGTGATAAACCTGCCTGAAAAATAGCTGTTTACATTTCTGGGGACGTGAGTTTGCAATTAAGTACCAACCACATAAATGAAAATAATCCCTAGGTCTCTGCCTCTAGACTGAGAAGAAGCACTGTCATTTGACTGGTACCTTACTGAGAAGCAGAAGCCACAAATATACTCACTTCCTTTTCCAACAGTTCACTATGAACTAAGCTGGCTCTCTTGTATTTAAAATTGGACACTGAACTTTGATCCAAGTAGGAAGAATGCAGGATCTTCAAAATATCCTCAAATTCTCGAGAACCTGGAAGTACTGGCTGAAAGAGTGCTATAAAAGAGAAAAAAAATAAAATCATTAGCACCAATATACATGTGAAAACATCCAAAATTTTCTAGTTCACTGACAGTTTATGCATGAAGACAAAGGGTTTGTGATTCAATTTCAAATACAAAACACCTAAAATTCTTTGAAAATATGAACTTTAGAAAGTTTATCTTAAAATCTCCTAGAATGACAGCACCTTACAAAAAATCACGTTTTTTTAATATTACTCTTGAGCAGCTACTACAGTTCTCAAAAATTTGAAAGGCAAGCACCTCAAGTCCGAGTTTACCCCTTGAAAAACATCTAATATGTACTGCAAAACACTGTAATTAAACTTTCAGAACTGTAATTAACTAATTAACTTTTAAATTAAGAAGCAGGAACAAATTGTTCTAATAAAAACCTCAACAAGAGTTTCATAGCTTGGCCTCGCTTCAGGACTATTACGGGGTTTTGTGTTTGTTTGCTTATGGCAATTAAGCTAAATATGAAGAAATCCAATGCTGTTTAAAGAAGACAAACAGGCTCCTACTATTAAAAACCCCCCACTGCCTGTGTTCATGCTTGATGATGTTATCCCCTACCATAGGTGCTTTAAAAGGAAAGCCCTTCACGTGCTGTTGTATGAATTCCCTCCTGGGCAAACCTTTGCCGGAGTTCCCACAGGGAAGCATTCACGTCTCCGAGCTTCTTATCTGTGTTTGGGT
Source organism: Lycocorax pyrrhopterus obiensis (assembly GCA_014706295.1). NCBI lineage: Eukaryota > Metazoa > Chordata > Aves > Passeriformes > Paradisaeidae > Lycocorax > Lycocorax pyrrhopterus. The sequence goes on from JACSVZ010000017.1 coordinate 8,706,393, forward strand.
GCCAAGGTGACAAACGGATCAAAGGAGCAACCCCAGAGGGAGCCAGCAGAGAAAGGCAGTGCAGATTTTGAGTAGTGGCTAGGAAAATAACATCTCTGGGGGGACTGAACTAGCACAACACAAAAAGTGGTTTTTCTCCTCAGAATAACTTCCAAAACACAAACCAAAAGTGCAGGATTTTTACTGTAGTTACAACAGTTAGGAAGAATAACAATAGTACTAGTCTCACAAAAAACCCCAATCTACCATTACTCTAACAACAAATTAAATTTAATTACATCTTCAGAGTATATTCTCCAATTTCATTAAATAATATGGCAGCAGACTTAGACAGCAATCTTTCCCTCATTTGCAGAAAAGATTTAATGCATAAGCCTCAATATAAAACAAATGTTCCTAATGAAAACTGAACTGTTCTGTGTTATTTAGTAAGAGCTGCACACTTTAGAAAGCAACACCACATCTGCAAACTGAACTCAGGCAATGATTCCAATACCAGCAACAAAAAGCAAGTGATTTTTTAAGAGCGGAAGTTATGAAAGTGATTTAGAAACCATACTTATGTAACATCCTTTTTAGTAACTATGCCTACATTCTTGAAAAGCTGACAGCAACATGGGAGGAGACAGAATTGAAAGTGAATGGAATTCTCAACTTAGTATTACTGGGACTGAATGCTCTTGTACTGAAGAGAGAAACACTTATTAAGAGAATAGAAAACAAGCCTGCTGCAGAGGGACATGCCCTGGGAAAGCACCCCCTGTTCCACCCCAGCCCCAAACACCTCTTGGGCACTACAACACCAAGGTTTAATAACGCACTGTCAGAAAGACATGGGGTTCATATGCTTGCCAGCTCCTCAAAAAGGACCAGCTAAAGCAGAGGGTTATCTGTGCCAGCTGCTTGACCGAATTTCCTGTTTTATTGCCTTACCCTTACTTGTTTACTGTACCTTATCCCTTCTCCCTCCCTCCCCCAGGACACATGCTCAGTAAAAATCAGCCTCTCACTTCCACCTGGAGCCTAAACAAGTGGAAAGCACTGCAGGGTGAGCTAGAAAGAGCCACCACAAACCATACACAATGTCTCACCTACTTTCCCAGATGCAGATCTAGGAAAAGGTACATTATTACATGAATTAAGATCCTGTCATACGTGCAAATATTGTCATCCATGTTCCTATTTGTGTTTAAACATCTCCAGCTTTGTGGAAAGCTCTGAGGAGCGAGCTGAGACAGACTTGCCCAAAACCAACAAGTCCCTCTAGCCTCCTGCTAGGGAGAACCTGCATAAACTACTGTACACTTAGTTCTCAACACATTTACGGAAAAGCCCTACCTAGTCCTTTAATTATGGAACACAGAAAGTAAGAAATTTTTTTAAGGTTGTTGCAGTTTTTTCTTCCAGAACATGAGGCACTGCAGACTTCCGTGTTCTAAATCAAAACATGAAACACTACCCCAGGGAGCTGAGTAGCCAGGCAATACTTTCCAGTTTGTTACCTCAGCTGTGGTGTTCAAGGACAGTGATGGTCTAAAACATTCATGTCACCATAGCAGGGCCTGTACCTCACTTCAAGGAAGGAGATCAGAAACAAGACAATACTAAAATAAAACTGAGAAGTACTAAACTAGACCTTGCACAGCAGTCACCACAGTGTGCTCCCAGGCAAACCACGAATTACTGAGCTCATCTCCAGTCCTACATGACTTCAAAGACCAGCAGTGTGCACATTCGTATCTTCCAGGCTTACTGTACAAAGATGATGGGGGTATGCTGCACCTTTACTGACCTGTGTTAATTAAGCAGTAATTAAAGCAAGGACTAACCTGCAGCATCCTTATAACAAATCAATTTTTGTAAGGTTTGCTGGCTTGTTCTGCATAGGTAAAAATAAGTAAATAAATACTGGGTTTGTTCAGCTTTTACCCAGGGCATTGGAACATATGTAATTACTTTTAGGTGGAAACTGAATTTAGCTAATAAGTACCACTCAAGGGACAGGGACTGGACATTTGGATGTATGTCATGCCTGAGAGGCTCTACTTTTCTTTCACAGCTGTCTGATGTTTCAACTTCAGAAAAGTGAGATTGGAGTTACTGGGTTTGGTTGCTTTAAGTCAGAATGTGAAGACAGAGCCATCCTTCTTGAGAAATCCTGAACAAACTTTTAAGTGAAGATAAGGACAGGACTGATTTTCTTATCAGCTAACTTGGCAGAATGCCAGCACTCTTCACTCAGAAGTGCTCCTGCTACAAAAGCTCCATTGAGAACCACCCTTTTAAGTCTTCATTTTTTTCAGTCTTCATTTTTTAAGACTAAGACCAAAAATCTGTGGTATTAATGAACCGTAACATTTTTAAAACTTTTTCAGCCCAAATGTCTTTTGCTCTCCAAAGGCCTAAACAGTTACCAAGTTCAAGGACTGACAGAGTTCCCCACTTAGAAATATCGTGTAGCAAATAGAAGATGCACACCTCCACTAAAGAAAAGGCAAATCAGAAGACGAAAGACAAGGCAAAAAGATGAAGCAGAAAAGGGACAACCTGGACCTTCGTGCACATATTGCTCAGAGTGTCATGGGTAAAAGCAAGACCTTTTTCCCCCACTCAGCCTGAGAAACAGCAGTCATTTGCTTTGATAGACTCCAGAAATAAACATCCAGCTTTAATCAACAAGCAACCCCTTAAAGGCACTGACTGCGACGTCAGCATCATTTGTGGAATTATCTTTTGGTAAGGGGATCACTCATATCCCCTAAGCAAGTTAGAAGTGCTCTTACAGTGCTTCAGCCTTGTAATTTGCTTTTCTAATCCTATCAAGGATCTCTCAAGTTTTAAGCAAACTTGGAAAGCCCTGAAGATCTGACAACTGAATTAGAAGAGGCCAGGACAAGCCTGAAGACAAATTATAGATAAGCAGCTCAAGAGAGCATAACACCATTGCTAAACTCTATGTACCAAGAAAACAAACCTTCCAAGACTTCTAAGGAGAAAGAAAAACGCAGGCACACCTTAAAAAAATAATGTTGCAGCCAACCTTTCTTTCACTTGCTTCCTGAATTCCTATGCTAGAAAAAAGAATGAGGAAATCAGAAATATTCTCTGTGCCAAATGATCACAGCTGTCTTTAAGAGGTATCTTTCCTCTGGATGCATTTCTCCAGATTAACAAGGATTTCTGTTGACTTTCAGTCCCTACTTAAGTCTCCAGGAGGGCAGATAAATTCCAAAGAAGATAAATAAGCAGCTAAAGCCTAAATTTTCTAGGATGTTTCTCTTATATTTTTGCAGCTAAAGCCTACATTTTCTCTTACATTTTTGCTTTCCAGATTCGATTTTTAATCACTTCACTACAAAAATTGTTCCTGAAACACATTTTGGTATTTAAAAAAACCAAAAACCCACCAAAAAACCCTCCAAACACACACAAACACTTCTGACAAAACCTGTACATACTTTGTACATAGCAGCTAAGACTTCACAATCAAGGCAGTAGGTATCTCTCAGGATGGTACGTCCAGGAAAGAAATCGCGGTTTAAAAAGCTAAACAAGGACAATTCCAAGGCAAGGAATGATGAAGGAAGCTTCCACGTGTATTGCTTCTTGCTGGGCTTTAGAATCAAGCCAAGAGAGCTCTTTTGAGAAGGACTGGTGACATTCAGCTTATTTTGCAATTTAAGATGTACCTAAGCACCGGCAATAAGGACGCCGTAAGCATGTGCCACTACAGCATCAGATGATCCACGCAGTGCTGATCTTCCAGTTCAGTTCCAGAACTGACTGAATTGCATCATTTTTCAAATGACAATACAAATCCCAATAACAATTTGGCTGTCCTCAAACTGCACGTTTGGCAGTCCATGGTGTGAGACCAATGCTCAGCACCTGTATGCCCACAAGCACCACGGGCTGACCGGAGCAGGGTCTGCTTTGAGAGCTTCGGAAGCTCTAAGTCATCAGAATGATTAAAATGCCTGAGAACCTTTCTGCAGGCTGAAGGGAAAAAAGGTGAGAATGGGTCAAACGACCTTGATATTAGCAAGTCAGTTTTTGAAGTAAGGTTAAGAATGGCTTCCTCTTCTATCCTAGAGGCCACAGAAGCCTGAGGTGTGAACTACACAACCTAAAACTTTTTGCACACTGCAGATGGCTCTGCATGGGCAAATGATGAATCAGATGACCTGAAAAGGTATTCTGCAGGTTTTCATTCACATTGGAGCCAAATGCTAAACAGGAGCTTCAAATATTGTTGGTTATATACTAAACATTTCTGAAATACATTTTAAGGTATTCACATGTAACCACACTTGGGTGTGACATACAAGACACTTCAGTTGTTCATGAGGCACCACGTTATATCCAGGTATTTTTCAGTCAGATGAATTATAAAAGGCTGTTTTTCTCCAAATCAACCCGGTTCTTTTTACAATGAATCTCTGCCAGACTTGTATCACCCCACAGCGGGGTGGCAATGGGAAAGACTGGAAAGAAAAAGGAGTCATTACTGCCAAAAGGAGTTATTCCGTTACTGGAGAGAAAAGACTGGATAATGAAATAAACCTACCTTCATCTCTTCCTTACAGAAGAAAGTATTTCAAGAAGTTAGGATGTTACACTCTTCTCTGAAGAACAAGAAGCCTATTCAAACAAGTATTTTTATGATATGGACTAAGTTACTGACTCCATATTGCAGAAAGGCAAGAACTGAGATAAGTTTCAGGAAGGAAATCAGACATGTCTTCAACTCCACTTAACAAAAATAAAATTAAGCAGAAACCAGTGGAGTCTTGTGAAAAGCAAGAAATACCACAGGCTTTTAGAGGAAGAGTTACTCAGAAACAAAAAAAACCCAAACCCTGGACACTTGGAAGCAGAACGCTTCCAAGGCGAGGCACAAAAACGTGGGATGCTCCCTTCCTCCCTGCAAAGAACTTTCACCAGATAAGAAGTCTTCTGCATATCATCAATGAAGGACAACTCTGATCAATGTTTGTTTAGTCTATCCTAACCAGGATTACACCCTTCTCCTGCAGGGAGGAGGTCAGGGGGAAGATAAAAGCAAACCGTCTTCTCTGATGTCGGTGTCCCAAAGAACCATCTTCTCCACATGCGAATGCACCTCCAGAAGCAGAGCCGAGATCAACTCAAGCCCACCCTGATCGCATCCAGCTTCTCCTCCGTTTAAAGCAAAGATCTGAAATTCAAGCCAAGTTTTTGCTTGGTTTTTTTTCATCCTTGTGACAAAATAAAAGTGAGAAAGAAAAGAGAAGGGGTAGGAAAAGAATGTAAAAGCCTGACACTAAAATCGGCTCCCCAGCAGCCTCGCGAGTGCGAGCCAGCAGAGCCTCCTCCACACCGCAGGGTTTGCATGCAGCCGTGTGAGGTGTCTGAGAGCTGCCTGATGAATCGGATGGAGAGGACAGCGAAGGAGAAAAGGGAGGGGAAGGGAAGGAACAACCTTTCTTTTCTCTGCTCTTCCTGGGGATCTGAAAGTTCCTCCTAACAGGCTGCTGGTCTTCTGGGGGCTTAGGCAGAGGGGGCGGCCCCCCGAGCATACCGCTGGGCGGCTGCTGCTGTTCATTTGCCGTCGAGATGCTGCTCCTGCGCTGGCTGCTGCTGATGCTGAGGTTTTTGGGGACCTTGTCCTCTGCAGCAGCAGCAGCCACCAGCAGTGCCTCCCCAGCGCTACCGCTCTCAGAGCGTCCGCCATTTTGTGAGGTGTCCTCAGCGGCTCCTGCTCTGTTACTCTCCACTCCGAGAACGCCCGCGCTGGTCTTCTCCGTCCGCTGATGCTGCTCCGGCTCCATCTCGCCGCCACTGCGGATCACGGCATCCGCCATTCCCTCCGGAGAAGCGAGCCCGGCAGCCCGCGCCTTCGCTTCTCCTCAGCACAGCGCCCCTGCCCAGCGCCAGCAGCGCCCGCGCCGCCCCGGCTCCCCCTCCGCCCGCCTCACAGCAGCCCCCGAGCCGCCCCCGCCCCGCCACACAACATGGCGGCGGCACGGGGGGCGGGGCTGCGGCCAGCCGGGCCCAGCCAATCCGCTCGTGGAACACGTTATAAATAGGGGCGCGGCCGGGGCGCGAGCAGTGCCCACGCGACGAGGCGGGGCGGGCCCGCTCCGTATCCGCTGCCCCCGCCCACAGACACCGCTCGGGACCCGCTGCCCCGCCCCGGGCACCCTCGGGACCCGCTCGGGACGCCGCGCTCCCGCCCACGGGCCCCGCTCGGGACCCGCTGCCCCCGCCCACACGACCCGCTCGGGATCCGCTCGGAACGTCCCGCTCCCGCCCACGGGCACCGCTCGGGACCCGCTCGGAATGTGCCGCTTCCACCAACCGGCACCGCTCGGGACCCGCCGCCCTCGGGCCAAGCGGCGGCGCCTCCTTGGGGGCGGGAGCGAGGGGCAGCGCGGCGGTAGCGCGGCCGCAGCGCTGCCCTGAGGGGACGCCGCGCTCCCGGGAAGGCCGCAGCCGGCACAAGGCTCCTGCCCCGCAGCTGGGGCACGACGCACGGGAACGAGAACGGGCTCCCCCCGCAGCGAACGCGCCCTTGGGCAGGAACCTGCCCTGGCATTTCGGGCCCAGGAACGCTCCGGCGCCAGGGCTGGCACAGCCGGCTGCGCGAACTCCCCAGTTCACTGCACTTAGTGCCAGCGCGTACTTCTTACTCTCAGATTCAAGGGGTTTTTCTAAGTCTTTGGACAAAACGACAACATTTCACCTTTGAAGAATAAAATACATTATGAAGGTTATGAAAGGCAGGCAAAAAAAAAAAAGCGCCAAAAAACCCAACCCTATATTTACTTCAGCAGGATTCTTTCATAGTCTCATGCACTAAATAACCTATATTGGAGGCCAGAAGGTTAACATTTATTGTCCCTGTAAGGCTCACAACTTCTGGTGCAAGAGGGACGTGAAAATGCAAAAGCCAAAGCAAAGACCTGTCGTTGGCAGCTCCCAGGAACGCACCGGAGTGAACAGCACCTGCTGAAAATAACCATTCTTGCAGTGCCTAGGAAATGCAAATACCAGATTCTAGTTGTACAAGTTACTAGCAAAACATTAAAAGCCCATCATTTGTTTTCTTTGTTAAAAGTATACTAGTGCTGTAGTTGTTGAACAAATGCATATATTCATTACCTGCTTACACCAATTACCTTCAATCCCCATAACTGTAGCTATTATATGTCACCTCGAAAGCAGCCACTGACCTTAAAAATAGGAAGTTTTCTTGCTTGCAAGGTGTGCAAGGAACAGATATTTTAATCTGGCCCTTTTATTTTATTAATCTCTTTTTAGATTAGCTGTAAATCAGAAAATATAAATAACCTGTCACCCCACAAATGGCCTGGTGCTAGTGGTAGTCTCCAGGGTGTTAAAAGAAGATAAGCTAATAATTATTACTAGTTCTTAGAAGTGTTTGGGGACCCAGCAAGTTTAAACAGGGTAATTAGTATCTGTAACTATAATTTACATAAATTAAAGAAACATAACACTCAATATTTATCTAACTGCAGAAACATGGTGTTCCATTATCTAGAGGTAATAAACCGCACAAATGCAGTGTTCATCCTACAGATAAATTAACACTATCTCCTGAGAATGTGATGTCCTGCCATGAATGAGGATTCAGTGCTGGTAAAGAGAGTATTACAGATGTGTTGATATATCCTTGAAATAATTTTGTTGTGCTTTACCTTGTTTAAATAGAATTTCTATATGCAAGAAAAAAATGGAAATACCAATCTGGTCCTACTTAAGGCTGTGTTGATCCATTATGCATCTCCAAACATGTCAAACTGCTTTATCAGTTTTGAATTTGCAGAGCTGTTAAAATCAGCTGTGGATGATTTCAGGCTGTGGATGTCTTCAGTACACAACGAGGTCAGTCGATTGGTGTTTGGACCAAACAAAGTCTGAAGTCCTGCTTATTTACCAAGCAACACACAAAGTTTTCTTCATTTATCACTTGCTTTAACAAGATACATCTTTGCAGTTCTACAGGATTATTTTTATGTATTAATTAACCTAAGTCTGGGAGAGATCATCACAAAAATTACTAGGTACTAACTGAGAAACACTCCAGCAATTCCAGATCACTACACCACAGCATCTTAAATCCCAACAGATATCAAACAGGTACCAAGAATCCCAGTTCACAAAACAAAGGTTCAGCAAAAAACCACCATAGGAAGAGATTACTTGAATGCTCTGAAGTAAAAATAGGTTATAAACTCTGTCACCTTATTCTCTCTCCAGTTTCTGGTTTCTGTGGTTTTTGGTACTTGCCAAGCATTCGACCATGACTCCCAGGCTTGCACCAAGTGGTTTCCCACCCCACTACAAAGCAGCTGCAGATCCCTTTCATTCTGAAATCAGATGATTCTAACACATTAATAATACAGATTTAGATCAGATTAAGAGCCACAAAATAAGACACAAGGGAGGGTTGTACGCTCAGGGAGCAAACTTGGGTGCTTCCTCCAGACATTACTTCACTATTCTTTTATGAAAGCAAATTTAGAAATTTGAAAATTAAATCAGAAATTTGAAATTAATCAATATGAGTATATTGTTACAATTTAATTTAAATAACCATAAATTACTATTTTACTTTCCATTATTACTGTAATGATGCAAAACATATCTAATTTCTTCAAAAGTTTAGGAGCTAATTTTGTGCTGACTAAATTTCAGGTGCCAGGAGATCAAAGATGGGAGAACTCTATCATTAATCTTTCTTCCTAGACCATGCAAAGAGAAGAACCTTTGGAAAACTCAGAAACAAAACCTAATTTTCACACTTGGAAAGAGCTTTAGTATCATTTACCAGCCATGGAGAAAATATGCCTACGATATCAAAAGTTGAGACAAAATGGGGCAGTAGTCTTGACCTGGGGCTCTGTAAAACCAGGAATTAGTAGCAGAAATTCGCCTAGTACTTTTTTTTTCCCCCCTAACAAATATGTGATCCTCAGGTAAAAGATTGAAAATATCTACTTGTATTTTTAAAATACTTTCATTTTATAATTAATACATTTAATATCTTAAAATTATATAAAATTCAGTGTAATCAAATCAGCTGTGAAACTACATCATTAGTTCCAAGAGATGGCAGCACCAACCTGTAGAACACATCACGGTATTTTAAAATCAGTATTCATGAATAAACATGATGTACGAGCTGCCCATTCTGCATCTGAAACCCCCTTTTAAAAGGGAACAAATCTTCTTTCGTGTACGTGGAAGTTGGTTTCAGACTCTGTTAGATCCTGGGATCCACGATTTGTCTGTTAAGTGCCAGGCACCATAAAACATCATTTTTATCGAAGAGTGCAATCCATTAAACTGCTATCTGAAAGTTCTGATACAGCTTTCAAATTCTAGAAATTCTGTGAAACTCCAAGCAACCTGGTTCCCACTGTCACAGAAGCATTCCTAAGGCAGAAGCCCTGGTTCAGGTGGGTCATGCTAAATAGGAGAATTACTTTTTCTGCCCTGCAATTTTGGCCCTATCCTTACCCAGATTCTGGCTACTGATTCTCGATACTGCGCTTCACAGATCTCAAACTTACTGTTCCTGGTGTCTCCTTACAGACCTTCTGTTCCCGATCGCCATCCTGGCTTTGTTCTTTTCAGTGCTGCAGAGCAAATCTAGGGAGACAAAGATCACAGACAGTTCAATTTTGTGTTGTAGTCTCAGAGGACCCACGCAGTTCAGAGTCCCAAGGCCATTCTCTTTGCTCACCTTTCTTTCTCAGTCAAGACAATCTCTGCTTTTACCTGTATTGCTTCTGGCCCGTCAGGTCTTTCATAAGCTACAGCTACACTGACTGTCCCCATCAGGAGCAAAGAGCAAACAGGTTGCTAAGATTTGCCACAAAGGGATGGATCTGCCACCTCAGACGTCATCACGCCCCCTTCTCCCAGAGTGTGAGATCCAGAGTGCTCATACCTCAGATTTAGATGAGTGTCTGCATCCCTCTCCTCATTTGCCATCTCGTTAGTGGCCATCTTGGAAGCACCTCAGGCTTTTCACTGCCTCTTGCCTCTTCACTGCTGCAACCTCTCAGACTCCCCTCTGGACACCAGGATTACTGTGACAATCACTTGAACATATTTATGTATATTACTCTTCCTCTTTACTTCACACTCATAATTTTACATTTTACCCATCCTTTTTGGTACATTTTATTGTCCAAGCCCATCCCATCCCTCCACCACCACCACCCTCCTGCCACAATCCAAAGTCATCCCTTCAAAAGCAGTGACATTTTAAAAGTGCTAGAACTAAAACAAGCTTACCAAATCCAGCATGATATCAGTACTCTTAAACTGGAAAGCTTAATTCTTAGGATGATTTGAAGAGAAAATCCCAGCATCATTAGGATTTATTAGATCAATCAGTAGCTAAGTGCATGTCGACTACAAAACACTTGCACTCCAGAATGCTGAACAGTAAGTGGGTGGCTAAATTATAGTAAACAAATGTAAATTAATCTTCTGAGATTTCCTGGCTGGTTGGTGGCTTCTGCATACCCGAAAATTAATCACCTCAATTGTGACCCACAAGGAATCATGAGGGAGAAACTGATGACAGGATGTTAAATTTTTTGTTCCACCTACTTACTAAATTAATTATGTCATACAAAACTTTGGGGAATGTGGTGAACTGAGTGCAGTGACTTGTTTCTGTTACTACTGTGCATTTAGCAAATTAGATCCAAATACGTACCACTTTATGAGAAACAAAATACAAGCTTTGGTCACTTACGTTAAAGCCTCACTGTGTGTACCACTGAAATCTTTTTGTAGCCTTCTTGCACAACCAACCAAACCAAGTAAAAATCAAAATGGTTTAATGTAATTTATTTTAAATGCTTCCAGAAAAGTTTAAGGCCATTATTAAAAAAAAAAAAAAAAAGGTCAATACACACATTCATTCTTTCTTCTGTATCTGAACATTTTACATGCTTTTTGCTCTTTTTCAACATTTTTGCCAAACAACTTCCCTATGCCTTTTCTTTTGTAGATTTTTCCTTTTTCTCATCTTCACTGGTATACTCATTCAGCTCTAAAAATGAAGCAGTTGAAATAAATTACAAAGCCTGAAACAGAAAAGAAAACTGATTTTTTTTAAAAACTATAAATACAGAAATATGTTCTATAGGGTAAAAATGCCATTTTTTTAAAAAATAAAGATACCTTGTTTTATATTGTTTATCATCTTGTCACACTGATTTCTGTAATGCATATCAGCATATATATATGTAAGATACTTAGTAAATTTTCTGTAAACTTGTAGAACACAAGAAAAGTATTTTTGGCAATAACTTAGCAGTTTTTCTACTTTTGTTGTTGCAAGTACTCTGCACAGGTTATCTTGTGTAATACCAAGAATCATTTAAAATTTGTAATATATCATTTTCATAGCTTGCTATACAGCACTGGCATTTCTTATAGTAAGAAATAAAATATTACCCAGGGATTCCTGAAAAATAACAGGATGTTCAACTATGTGTTTTAGACTGCATTTAAGTGACTCATCTGCTTCTCATCATAATGAGTAGGTTAAATCAGCCACCAGAAAACACAGTAACATTTCCAATTACAGTACAAAATTAAACACAACAAAAACTTCTAAAACAAAACTTGAGGAAAGTAAAAAGGATGTAATACATCCTAAAGGAAAAAACAATTCCCTTTTTGTTTAAACTCTCTCTACATAATCCCATAGGGTATTTGTAGAGCACCATTTATATAAAATCATCACTTAGTTTTAAAAACCAACTACATGTAATTGTAAACAGACATTTACAGAAGATTCAACGTTTTAACATTAGTGGTGCTAACCAACAGTGGAGGTCAGTGGAGTGCAAAATGCTGAAGAGGGCCTATTCACAAGCAAAAGCTCCTTTCCATTCTTACTCTGTTTGGGATAATATATATATATGGCACTGAAAGCAAACTACCAGCTTATTTACAAACATCCAGTATTCTCAGCATTTCATTTAATTCAGTGCTGGCTGCAGAGGTTTGGTTGTGGTTTTTTCAGTTGATTATTTTTAGCATTACATGCTTTGACAAATAAACCATCTTAATATGCTGACCATTTGAAATATCCAAATTTTTAAAAGCTCGGTTGCTGGATCTTAGGACAGTGCTTCATTTTGAAAAACAAATTCCTAAAGAGTCACTGGTTCCATGGCCCGCTGTTCATAATTCTTGTTGATTTAATACCACAGGAGTTTGGATAGGTTATTGCAAGATCGTTTTCTTTTTTTGTTCCAAGAAACTACTTTTCTTTCCATGCCTTTAAGAAAACTTATTATCTTGATATCGATCCTAAAATTCCATATTAAGTCCACATCTTCAGCTGCCCCTTTAAAGGGCAAATAAAGTACTTAAAAATTGGAAAAGGTTATTTATGTAATGCATATATAAACAGTAGTTTAGAGATTCTGTTGACAGCAGGACATTGAGAATAACTGGTCAAGTACCTCTTTCATCCACCTTGGGTGTTTATGGAATATAATCATAGGACATGAGTTGCAAGAGATTCCAGCTTATACAGATAGGCAGTTACAGTACAACACTCACAGGTACAAATACAAGAACTGCATTGACATTGTCACAAAAAGTATTCTAAAAGTGCTTCTCCGAATGGTTCCATGTATGGAATGCAAATACTGTACAGGTAAGAGACAGATTTTCTTGCACGAACTGTAAGTTTTTGTCAAACATTGGTTTCTATTTGCTTTTCGCTCTCACAAGAGTTCGTCTGCTCCATGCGCTCGCAGTCGGCGCTGAGCTCGCTGGTGTCCATGCTACAGTCTGACTCACAGTCCGACTGCTCCATCTGCTCCAGGGCGGCCTCTCCCTGGGGCACTCTGCGTCCATTGGGTGACACAAGGAGATGCGCTTCCAGCCCGCCAGCCCTGCCGGCACACGCGGCCTTCTCCTTGGCCTGGCGGATGCAGTTAAGCCACTGCTGCTTGTTGAAGGAGTCATTGGCTTGGAGAGAGTGAGTCTGGCTTTGGGATCCATTTTTGAAGCTGACTCTAAAGAAGTTTTTGACTGAAAGAAACAATACATATCAAACCCCTGAATGCTTTGGCTGAATGGATTTTATAATCAGAGAGTATATTTAAGTAACAGAATATGCACAATCTTTTCCTTAAGGTCGGACAAGACCATGTCAGACCAAAGAGAAGAGTCTGGGTATCTCCTTGTTTCTGGGAGAAGACCACAGAACACCACAAGCACTTCTAGTAACTTCATATTGCTGGATTAAATAATTTTGGTTCTGCCATGCATAAGCTATCCATAAAGCTTAAAATGAATCAGCAAGATGAAGGCTTCTCCCACACTTTATTGCCTCTTCTCCTACTTCTCTGCAAAGCAGATTTCCAGAACCTTCACTGAATACAGTGTCCTTGTGCCAGCCAAAGACTGCCTCATCTCTTCCATTCACTTCACTAATGCAGTGGATACATACAAAAACCCCTTGAAGTTTTGACCAGATGAGATTTAAAGGGCCCTTGTAATAGAAAAAGCATCTTCATAATATTAACTGGAAGGACATTAACATGAATAGCTGCAGTCTTGACCCCGAGTTCTACAGTATCTGCCAGCTTAAAAGAGTTATGGGATAGCAATCAGTGTCTCCAGTACAAGGAAAGGCAAAACAGCTGAAGCTCAAGATTTCAAAATACACTTGCTGGTAACTTTGCAGTGTTGCCACTACAGTTTGTATGTTATCCCCTTCTCAATTCAGTAGTACAGGAGCAGGTGTGTGGAGAAATTCTATTACCAATATAATGAGCTTTGAGAAAGAACAGAAAAGAAACAACTTAGAACATAATAAACCAGTTTGAAACAAAAATCAAGATGTTGGATGGAGATAATTTTAGAGAAAACATTCTGATGTCACATTGGCAGGTATCTTAAGGTTATGATGACCCTACATGAGCAAATACAAAAAGCTGTATTCATACTTCTCTCATTGTTGCTGAACGCTCCACGTATGGATCCGCCCAGGCGCACCTCTCCGTCCTGCAGGTCCTCCAGCACCAGCTCCCTGACGGGGATTGGCTGCCGGTACAGCTGGTAGCACAGCTGCTCATTGTGGGTCACGGCTCGCGTGATCACCAGCACCTCTTCAAAGAGGAAGACATGCAGTTTCTGTTAAAAGATTAATAGAAAATACAGCATTATTCCTTTCTTGAAACATCATTAAACCAAATGGAACAAATAAAGTTCACCAGAAAGATGAAAATCGCCAGTTTGTTCCTCTCAATTTGGTATTGAGCTGTCTGATCTTCATCAGGTGAACCAGGAAACAGCACCTGTTTTGTCTTTCCCTCTCAGCTGTGTGGTAAAACAGGACCCTTCTACTGTGTGCACGAGCATGCTACATAGAAGCAGTTCCAGAGCTGAAAAGATGCACTGCTTGCTTTGTTGCTTTCTAAAATCAATTTTCCCTAAGTTTTATTTACTTCCATAAGTGTCATAAGTATCATACTTACATTAATGTCAGTAATGAAAAAAAGATCTTTTTTCATTGTTTGTCCATTCAAAAGTTCTATTAAACATTGGGGGGTGGAAAAATCTGGGAAAGACTATGTTCTCTTCTACTAATATAATATCTTTTTTTTCTTTTCTTTTTGTTTTCTTTTTAACTGAAAGCTCAGATCGCGAAACTTATCAATAGTGCAGTGTCCCAGAGACTGGAATTCAAAGTACCAAATTTCTCTGGTCAATAAATTAACCTTGATCTCAACAAAGAATCAAATAAAGCATTTTTAATAACCACAGCCTTTGACAAATTTAAAATTTGTTGGTACATTTTGTGTGTTCTTTATAGACATTAATATCACATCTCTGAGACCAGAAATTTGTGGGTTTTTTCCTGCAAGTATTGAAATTGATCAGATTTACAATTTATCCAGGAAACTATTAGGCCCCACAAGAGACAGAGATACATATAATCTTATTATCTCCCTATACAGATACTTAACTACTAACAAAAAAGATGAGTGTTATGCATAATAATTAATATTTATCAACTTCCCGCATATTAGAGAGTGATATTTCTCTGTGTGCTCACAGCTCTTTTAGCTGTCATGCAAAATGAGGGTATCTTTAAAAGTTATTTATGACAAAACATTTATTCCTTACCACTCCCCTGTTGTTCTTCAGTTCCCCATGACAACACACAGCACGTGAATTATCAATCAATGAATCCCTTTGGCCTTCTTCAAGATAAATAAGTCTCTCTTTGTAATACTGGCATTCAGATTCACCAGTCTTTATGTTGATTTCAGCCACAATGCCCTGAATTATATTTATCTGCAGAAACACAATGAAAACACATGAATTTTAATTACACAGTCCAATATTCAGCTGTTCATATAAGTATTTGCATTTTCATATTCTACGTAGTGTCCCTAAATTCACTAATAAGCTAAAACTGCTATAATCTCCTAAAAAACCCCAAATCCAACAGTAACTCACAGCTTCTTCCAGGTGCTGTTGATCTGGATGATCATTTGGTGTGTGTCTTAAAATTTCTCTGAGCAGCAGTGGGTATTTAACCAAACGGCTTCTGGGGATGTCAAGGAAATTCCAAAGGTCCAGTTTGCGGCTAAAAGGAGACTCCAGGCAGCGCTGCAGGAAATCCTGCACTCTGTGATCTTGTTTCTTGTGATCCAATAAAGCTTTGGCTGCTACTTGATTGCTGCAGTAGCTGTCATAGGAGTTCAGGCATGGAAGCTGAGGAAAGAATAAATAATTGCGTAGCTGAAGCAAAGCACAATTTCCTGCACTGAAAGGTTCAGGTGATTCAGGATGTCAGAATTCATGCTGAGACTCTTAGCTGGAGATTTATCCACAGTTTATTGATGTAATGTTTCCAACAAATATAACCTTTACAAGGGTCCTCAGACCACCTTGTTCAACATTTGAGTAATTTAGAAGCACTTGCTCATCACTCAGATCCTACAGATCTCCAATACTATTGCAAAGCATTAAAAATATAAATTGCTTAAGACTGAGCACTATTTAGTGCAGACAACAGTTGAACACAGAAGCCTGGCTTTAATTATGGATGGAAATAAAAGCCTAGGAATGAGCACTCCCAAACTGGGCCTTTTTCAGATCAGCAAATTTCTACAACCAAACTTCTATATTGCCCACAGGAACCCTGACCAAACTAAGATGACAAAACTGTGCCTTATAAATCTGAAAAAAATTACATTGTCTGTTGATTAGAGCAATATATCCATTTACAAAACCTGCTGTATTAACACACAATTATATGCAAAATCTTTCAAAAAAGGAAATTGAAATTGAATATATTTGAACCAAGAGAAGTTCACTGATGTTCAACACACACCAGAAAATATATTTTAAATTACTTTAGGCAAAGAAAACTGAGATTATTTTGACATTTACAAATCATTATCATTAACTATTTGCATTACAGACATTATATAGTAGTGATCAGCCTTCCCTTGTTGACCATAGGCTACACTTTCACACAGAGCTGCTAAATATCATAATTCCTTAAAGAATTCAAGCCCTTTTTTTCCCTGCTAAATTTCATTACTTACATTTACTTAAAAGCATACTTCTCACACATCTAAAACCAAAAATAGCTCTTCTTTGTTACACTGAACAATTTTATCAACAAAACTAACAAAAGCTATTTTCAGTGTTTATGCTTTTGGATGCTAGTGAACTGAACATATAAACTTTATCTTTTGTGAGGCAGCAGCATCTCTCTTGTATCCCTGTCTGCCTTATTTTAACAAAGTTCTAGAAATCAGTATCTTTGAAAGCACTAACAACTACCTGTTACCTTGGATTGGAACAGAATGACATCCAAAACTAACTGGGGAGTGCCCTTATACAATATGACTTTTCAAGGAAACCAGAACACAAACAGGGGCAGATTCTTAAAGGACCTACATAAGAAAAACTCTAGTCGGACTCTTGATTTTTATTTACATTATATTAAATAGTGCTCAACTCCTGAATAGCAAAAGCTTTAAAAACAGTATCCTAGTCTAAATCTTTTCATGGAAAATCCCTGAAAAGAGAAAATATTCTATTATGTCTCTAAATAGTTGCCTTACCTTTTAAAAGTATTTTGAGAATATCTTTTTGACATGTTACACTAGATACAGAAAGGAAATTGTCTGATAAAAACTATGTTACAGCTCCAAACTGAAGTCCCAAAATTGGTTATAAACTCTGCCTTACCCAACCCACAAGGATGTGGCCAACATGTTCTGTTGATCCATCAGGTTTCCTGACTTCTTGAAGTCGCCTAAGAAGATCTGATTGTGATTAGAAAAAAAGAACAGAAACCTCACTTTAATAAACCTGATGACTTAAATCTATGTGCCATAATTAAGCAGACAAAGACTATTTGAGTTTTACCTTCATGTAGAGGAATTAGAGAGTCCAGTGTTCCAAAAATTTGGTTCAACTCTTGCTCTGTCATTATGGAAAGCTTAAGCATTGGGTCATGATAAGCCTGAAAAGAAAAACAAACATTTGTGGTTTGTTGGGTGCAAAATTCGTTATAGAATTTAAAGCTCCCTGTAAGAAAGTTTCACAGCCATATATTAAACTAACAATTTCATTAAAAAAACCCAAAAAAACCAGCAGCACATTTAAGTGTTTCAGAAAGAATGGGAAGATTAAAACACGCTTTGGATTTTTTTCCTCTTTTACTGCCTTAGCAATTATAAAAAATAAGGATTGTTTTAAATGTATTATGAACCAATTAGTACTGCTTGTTGTGGTTTGGTTTTTGCTTTTGTTTCTTAAACATACCTTTTTTGCCAACTTCAGATCTTCTATCAAGTCTTCTTCTCCCTGGGAAAGTTCAAAGATAGCCTGTAAAAACAGACACAAGTATTAGAAAACATCTTTATTTAATCCATGCTCCACTTGCTGGGTTGATGTTGTATTGTGAACAGCTGTCTTAACACCATGTAACAGCACTTCTCTGCTAAATCTACAGAAATAAAGTAAGGCTTTATTCCATAACTACAGAATCAAGTGCAGTGCTTTTTAAAACAGAGTTATACCAGAATGTCCATTAAATGCTTATCTCGAATAGCCAAAGAATTATTTTTTTTCCAAAGGGATGTGTTCCCAGATGGAGGAAGCTATCTGCATTGTTGAGTTTTGACTTGACTGTCTCTTAACCACTTATTCAACTGCCTGCATACGAGTTTGTTGTGTTCCATTTTAACACATGCAGTGGCAGAAGTTACAGGGGGTTCTACCAAGTAAAGACAGATCTTACTTAAAGCATTTCTTTGGTACTGAGCACTTGTATTTTGGTACCAGTCCATTTTTTGTTACGAAGGCTGAGCTCTAGTTAACCGTTGGCTGATGTTAGTTACTCCTCTTGAAGCACATTTGAGACTTTAAAGCTGGCAGATTAAAAATAACAGTGCCCTAATTCACTGGTTTATCAAACCCCTATTGTTACTAACTTACTGCATGATTTCCTCCTTAAACTGGGATACAGTAAGAGTTAAGGACATTTTGGGCTAGAATTCCTTGCTTTACAGTCAGGGCTTTCAACCAGTATAAATCATGGAAGCCCATCCCCAGCTGGAGCAGATTCCTGGGGCTCAGGAACACACATTCCTGCCAGGTTTGCCACAGTGCCGCTCACGGGCAGCAGGTCAGCTGTCCCAGCAAAGCACACAGGATGGGAACAAGCACATAGCAGAACCCTCCTGCAAAACCTCCTGGGATTCAGCTCCCTTCTTTGGGTTGTACCAAGGATCCTGGCTCCTGCCCCCACACAGCAGTGACTGCTGTACACTGTGCAACAGTTTCTACAGTTTATTTTTCAATAAGCTGCCTTTGAAGTTCTCAATTACAAATTTATTTCCTATGAATTCTCACACAATGTTAAAATTTGCACAAGAAATGCTTGTCACTACTGTTGTTTGATTTATGACTCAGTCCCTGAAGTATTCTCACAGAGACTTACAAGCTTTGTTGATACTGCTAGAAATTTCTTTAGAAAATAAAAATATCTTGATTCTGAAGGAGCTCTGTGTTGACTATAATATGAACTATCTAGACTTTAATTTGTCTGACACATTAAAACCACTGGCATGCTTCTTTTTTGCTTTGGAAGAGACATCTTTTGATCAGAGTGTCATCTTTCTAGCACTGGAAACTCCCTCAAAGACAGTCTTTTCCAAAAGGGAAATGATGGTGCATTTTTGTGTGTATGTATCAGCTGATGAACACCTGTTCCTGGCACAGCATGCTCACCTCTCATTACTACAACAACAAAATGAAACACCAAAATATCAACCATGACTCCAGAAAGTGTCAGACAGTACACGTGCACACACATAGCCAATGACAGGACAATGTATCTCAGTAACGTCGGGTTTGTTAAGGAAATACGATGAGCTGGTTTTTACAAAGAATACATTCATCTAATATAGCCTGAGTCATAAAGACTGGGGAAGGAATTCTGCTTCTAGTGGAGGTGGTGACACATTTTAGTCGCAGGACATCTTCAAGTGCTACCCCAATGCCCATAAGCATTCCCAAGTCCACACTTTAAAGGCGACCTTTGAACATGAAATTTACGGTTTGGAAAAAAAAAAAAAAAAAATATATATATACCTCTTGCCGCTTGATTTCCTGGGATGTAAGCATGTGATTGACACAGACATCAAAGGTCTCACTCCACAGTTTGCTGTCTCTCCTCTTTGTGTTAGCAGGGGGCACATTTCGGGACCACGGCCGTGGGCTGAACAGGTCGGGGCGGCTCTCGCTGCGGAAACTGATGGACCGCTGGGAAGAGAATTGGGTTTATGTTACAACAGTTTCATGTTACACCCTCAATTTTCTCCTTTTCTAAGGAACTAACATACACAGTCCAGTACAACAAATAAATGTTCTCTGATTAGTTTTCACTTTGAACTTCACAGCACCATTTAGACCAGGAATGGAAGAGAAATTATTTTAATACATCTTCATGGAAGGGCAGGACCTCCATTCCTGCAGTGACCTCTGTCCATGTCCTGTCCTCAACATGTGCAAAACTTGTGCAATGCATTCCCATACAACAAGCACCAAGAGTGAACTACAGGGACAACGCAGAATGGTGCAGCACACTGAACTAACAGAGCTGATCAAATACAGAGTTTCAACTCACTAAACAGACAGGAATTACTCGCACATTCCACATCTGCCTCATCAAAAATTTAGAATTAATGCAAATATTAGACACTCTACCAATGTGTACCAGCATCTCTGTACCTACTATGTGGTCTGGTCCTAAATTTCAATAAAGCCAATTTCAATTTTAGGACAGACTTGAGAGTTCTAATTGCCTGTAAACTCTTAGAAGGATTTCAGGCTAAGGATGGATACTTTATGCTCTTACTGTTCTATTTCAAAAAGGTTTTGTTTTGCTTCATTAAAATTAGAGGCTTCTTTTTGAGGTCGTACCTCTGAAATGCTTTAACTATTTCACATAGTTGAAATACTTGACATTTTTATTGTTATTTAAAACCTCCCTTACATAACACAATTATCTTTCAATTGCCTTGGGTAAGAATATTTAAAACAAAATAAACTTTCTCAATTTCCAGGTTGAAAGCAGCATATACAAATGACAATATTTGAAATTCTTCTCTGAAGGTAAGAGCCCATGAAATGCAAACAGTGCCTATAAATACTATGTTTTTACCATATTAGAGGACATGATATAAATATAAACTTGTCTTTTAACAGAAGCCATTCTGCGTCCTACTTGGAATTGACAAAGACCTTAACAATAAAAACACTTCTCCCCCCTTCCAAAACTTTGCAAGTCAGGTGCTAGTCTTCCTTCAAGAGTTAAGAAGATAAAGAAACACACATGAAATCACATGCTTAACTTACCCTTGTAATGAGGAATCATGGAGCAAACTCAAATTAGGCAGTGTTTTGGGAAAAGTAACCTTTCACATGCACTGACAGAATGTTCCTCCTTGCTGCAGGAGAACACTCCATACAATTCTCCACAGCCCTAAACTGTCCTCATTGGGCAGAAGGGGCACAAAGAGGCTAAAAGACTCAAAATGAAACCAAACTCCCCAAAATCCTGCTTGCTTGTTTGCTTAGCATCCTTGCTACCAAGAGACAGTAAGTATATATTTAATTGGTTTCTGTCATACATCAGCCTTTTCATTAACCATACAAAGTGTACCTCACTTAATAAGGGGCACAGGACTGAGGTTATTTATTCGTGGAATAGAGCCCTAAACTGAAGTTCTACCAAAAAATTTTAAAAACAAGTTTGAATATAGTCTGATGCTATCTTTTATTTGTACTTGTCAAGAAGAAAAAAAAAAAAAAATCCATCGTGATGGAATCCCATGAAGGAATTGCAGGAATGTCAAAACAGCACTTCTGCATCTCCAGTCTTTTAAAAATATTTTCTTAGTTTCTGGCTTCCTTAAAAAACGTGTCCCACACACTGTTTAAAAATTATGGCCCTGTGGGATGATTAGAATTTTCATGTAATTCCAAAAATTAAAGGAGCTGGGGAAAAATCCATCCACAACCCCTAATTTTGTTTACCATATTTCTCTGGTGCCAACAGATTTCCCTGGCTGTTATAAGACTGTTACTTGAAGGGTCTATGTGTTACTGATGTTAATTAATGAAATTAACAACCCTTAATTAGAGCTGCAGTAAAGCAAACACCTCCATGTACTGGGCAAAGGCCACTACTGATCAAAGCCCTGGCATTCAGAACTGATGTTAAAAACAATTTTCTTCTTGAGGATTTTTAGAAATTTCTGGTGTCCTAAGATAGATAAAAGTAATTTGGACTCCCTACTTAAATTCAAGACAGACTGATGAAAATTGAAGTTGCCGAGGAAGCCAGCCAGACTTCAATTTCTTTCTTCAGCATCAGCTGGAGTTCTTTTTCTGATCCTATTTTCTGCTTTTAGCCAAACAGCACAGCTGTAAACAAGACCAGGCAGATCATCATAATCATTAGTTAGGCTTGATGGAGACTGAAAATACAGCTATGAAACAAACTGGCTTCCCAGGTGGATTAACAAGTAAGAGTATCTGCATTAGGTATAAAATACCTATTAGCATTAGGTGTCCTGCAGCTACACAGACAGATTCTGGCAGAGATGAAGCTAACAGCATTTTATTAGCCAGCTGGTCTACACTGCCCTACATGACAGAAACAGAATGACTACAAATAGTCAATAACAACAACAAAAAAGAATTTAAAAAAAGAGCCCAGAAAGAAAACCAGAAAGACTTCAAATATTTTTTACTTGGAATCCTTACGAAAAAAGTATTGAAAATAAGTGGAAAATTGGAATAAAGTTAAGTATACACAAAAAAAATTTGAGTACTTCTATAATCAATAAAATATGCAAAACATTAAAAGTTGCTAAGAACATATCTTAAAAAAAACCTACACAAATCCCAGATAAATGTTTCTCCTCACGCTGAAAGTCCATTAACATAAAGTGGAAGTTACATGTATAGAGGTAAGGAAAATGATACACAATAAGTTTATTTTTCCTCTTACACGTATCTTCCATTTAGAAGAATATCTAAGACGGTTTGTTTGAAATGCCATAAAGGAATCTCAGAATTTTCTAATTCCTTTTACTGATGTTGTTGGAGTGGTCTTTTTAGATGGATGTTCTGTTGACTTTGGTTTTTTTCTTCCAGGGGAAGAAGTTGTTTGTTCTGCATGTTGTGGTGATGACAGTAGTTTTCTGCATTTTACAGACACAGAACATCTAGCAGCAATGCGAGGATAAACATGGGTTTTGACTGAAATAACAATGAAGCTACATAAAAGTTCACCCAGTAAGAAAAATCAACTTTTTTTTCTTTTTTATGGGAGATCAGATGATGAAAAGAAATCTACACTGTTCTCAAAACACAGTGACAGCTATGTTGAAACAAAATAAAGTGAAATAGCTATACACACTTCCCAGAAGGTTTCTAAATAAGTCCAAGTGGAACACCTGAGCACAAGGTCAGTCTTTTTTGTCCCTGCTCTATAGCTATTGAGAAAATCAGATAAGAAGACAATTTACAGCCAGGTATGAAGGCAGTTCTGAGGGACATCATCAGCAGGATCTGGACAACACAGAAGCCGATTTCTTATCACACCTCCTTCAAGCACATAGTTAGAGGGAATGGTATAAATAACATCACTATTTAATCTGCTAATTAAAATATATTTTTATGGTCAGTACAAACAGAGCAAAACAGAAATGCTTGCAACAGTAGGACTTGCAACAAAGCCATTATTTTCCCTCTTATTTTTGACAAAATTTACCCTGAAACACATTAATATAGCTCTCATCTCGGGAAGCTGCTACTGCACCCATGAAAGGAGAGTTGTTTTGGTTAGTCTGAAACAACTTTATTAAATACAGTATTGTTCTGGACACTGCATTGTGCAGTCCCTCAGAGGCCTTCACTGCAGAACAATAGCACAGGTACCTAAACGAGGCCAACAGCTGCCTAAGGCTGTGGAAAGGGAAGCACCACGCTCAGCAGCAGTTTAGCCAAAAATTAAATCCCTTTCCACACTCCTCACAACTGGAACTGATGTGGCCCTTCCAGAGCCGGGCCAATTTCTCCTGGAGGCAGATTCTGCAGGAGATTCATACAGCCCAGGGGATACAGGAGCTCTGCTCGAGTCACGCAGACCACACCTGCAGCGAGCCAGGCTGGGGGGGTGCAGACATTTGGCTGATCCTCCAACCCTGTGCAGAAATCTGCACTTGCAACATCACAGGAACCAAAGACAAGAAAACCAATGTCAGAAAACCCTGTAATATCCATTTTCTAGGTAATTACCACTACAAAAAAAGGGGTTCTTGTTTCTCATAAGACTCTAAACAGGTAACTTCAGTAAAGCTCTAATTTAGGAAGTTTTGATTAAGGAACATTTCTAACACATTCAAGTTACTTTTAAAGTTCCTCTCAAAGAAATTAAGCTTGTTAAATAATTTTCTTTAGATCTTTTACATGCCTTCTTACATAAACTGTTTTAAAGAGGAAACAGTGGCTTTCTAGGCCAGACCCAGAGCAGTGCTGCAGCTCCCGGCTGTGACTGCAATCAGGAGTTGAACACCCCAATACTTTGCCATCTCTAGGTCTGAAGGCACAAATGCTTTATAAACTAAAGTTTCATTAATCTCTAAGTATGTTCAGTATTACACACCTAATCTGTAACATAGAAACTGCATTTAAAATTTTTTGCCCTTTATTAATTTTCATCAGCAGCTTCGGAAAATTACTTGGAAATTTCCAGTTGTTCACTAACTCTTTTGTTTAGGTAAGGTCAAAGTTCACTCTACAGGAGGAAATTTAGGCAGTCTTACCTGACCACATATACCAAAAATAACATTTTCAAAGAAACCAACCAACATTAATAGAAAGCATTATGGAATATTCTCTTCATCAAATTTAAAAAGCAACCATAATCATTTAGTAAACAATTTTTATATGCTACAGGTGCAATACTTTTCTTAGAGGTAAGTGAAAAACATTAATTATCCAGACAGAGAAGTGGTTTTTTCAAGGTGAGAGTTGTGAGTTTAAAGCTGAGTGACCTTGTGGCCACAAGGTGCCTAAGCCTGTTTGGCACATTACAGTGAGGGGTGTCCATGTGCACCCCTGCTCCCAGGAAGCCTGGGGGGAACTGCAGCTGTGTGGGAGCAGCAGGAGTTGCTGCCAT
Organism: Lycocorax pyrrhopterus obiensis; assembly: GCA_014706295.1. NCBI lineage: Eukaryota > Metazoa > Chordata > Aves > Passeriformes > Paradisaeidae > Lycocorax > Lycocorax pyrrhopterus. The sequence continues at coordinate 8,731,174 of JACSVZ010000017.1, forward strand.
TACCTGCAGGGTCTGGCTGAAGCGCTTCAGCGGCGTGGCTCGCACAGGAGGGATGAGGCTGGCCAGGGATGTGACTCTGGAGAGAGGCTTGACCCGTTTGTTACTGGGCTCCTGCAGCACAGGGAGGAGGAGGGAAAGGAAGAAAATCAGGGGAGTGTGAGCATAATCAGATAAAGATTGCTAACAGTTCTGCTGATTTTCCTAAGAAAGCATATGCAGCAAGCGTGTTTGCAAACCTGGTCTGTAATTAGGGCAGTAAATAAACAAAAGCAGTTTCAAACGCTGACAGTGACAGATTGCTCTTGGCTGGTACATACAGGTCCTGGAAACAGCTGGAAAATGTAATGTTGGAGAAGTTGGCATGGCCAGCAGCAGGGGAAGGGAGGTAAAGAAAGACAAAATCATTTGATTATTTTAACTCGTTCTTAGCAGAATAATTTTCAGCAGTGCTCTGCAGCTAATGCATATTATAATAATAATAATCTCACTGAAAGGAATACTTTCAAATATAAACAAATCTGTTTGTGTCTCTGTATCTGGCACTGTCAGCATGTGACTCTATTCAGTTAAATGTATTTTCTCCCAGAATATAGAATTTAGACAGAAATCTCTAACTCTTATTGTCTTTGAATGCATGTTCTTATGAAAATACTCACACATACAGACAAAGGCATTAATAACATGCTTACATATATTATTTTTTGCCTAAAATATAAAGGAAAATTAAACAAAAATCTACCATAAAGCACTCAATTAAATGTTTTTCTTTTCATATATATTTTAACAGCACAACAGCACTCAAAGTAATGTATAACCAAAATAATACGCCAATTGTCCTGCAGATATATATATATTAAAATAATTAACAGAAATTGTAACACAGAAAAAAGTGATTATAAATACATAAAAATAGAACAGTTACCCTTGGCTTCCTAACCTCCATCTGACATTTAATGGATCTCGAACAGCACATGCAAAAGGCAACAGAAAAAGAGCCAAACCTTCCAAGTGAAGTTAAAAACCCCATCCAACACCATATTTCAAGGACATCCTAAAGCAGTTCATCGTTCTTTTTCAGCCATGCTTATAAAGTTTGTGTAGGTTTGCTATGCCTCCAATTGTCTGCACATAGCTTTAAGAAAATGAAGCATGCCTATTATCCTTTTCTTCAGAAATATAATTCCTTCTGGAAATAATGCAGAATTGTCATCCTTCTTGATACCAAAAAAAAAAAAATCACAGCAGCGATGATCACCATCTGTATTACTGGCAAGAAAAATTCTCTTCCATTAGTGCAGCAACAGAGGAAAGGTGAGAAGCAGCTACATATTTAATTTGCTTCTCAGCAGGCAGACCTGGAAATCCAGAAAAGCCAGCTGAGATGAGCGACAAAGTGTTTAACCCTGTAGCAAAAATAATGTATTCCATCACACATGACACCTGGCATTAAAGAACTGTGGCAGTCTAAAGCAAGTTAAATCCTTATCTTCATCACTGCACTGTTATTCATAACCCTTCCTTTTCAGCAACCATGTCTTTGAGGCAGGTTTCAGAAGGAGCATTTTTTACGTCATTGCAGCACCACTCGCATACTCATCTCCAGCAGCAGCATCCTACCCCCTCCCCCACTCCCCAAAAAAGAGGAAAAATCCTGGAGATTCCAGGGCAATTCTTCTCTAACTGGTGGCACAGCCTTGAGCTGTTTCTGGTTCCTGATTATTCCGAGTGCTGGGGCCCAGATCACAGCCCATGGCACAGGCAGCTGGTCAGGACTCGTGCTGCACTGCAGTGCCAGGACACGGAGCCCCAGCCGGGCGAGCAGTGCCATGCCAGCAGCACAGCTTGTGCCAGCACCTCTGCCCTAGCAGCACAGGGCCCTTAGGCACCAATACCCCAGCCCAAAAGCAAAACTTGGAAATGAACGTTGTATGGGCTTTCCAGGAGATAGGGGAGGAGGATTAGGATTAATAGAAATTACTACTCCTTCTTTGTGCTGTATCCTTTCTGGTATCTATTGCCCCCATCCATTTCAAGGAAAAAAATGCTAAGGCAGTGTAGTTTTTACTGATGTTCATGATGCAAAACCTCACTGAAAACAGAAACTCGTTTTAAAGATAAACGCCAAGCAGAATTTCAGCCACCATCAAACACCATTAAGATCTTCTGGAACGTCTTGCTGTGAGCCACTAGAGGCCAGCTGTTCTCCCAGCAGGCAAAGCCAGGTCAGGTAACTGCAGTCCTGCCCTTCTGAGTCAGCACCCCACCTTGAATTCCTCATGCAATGTATCGTGTTCTGATTTCACATGGAAAATTCTGACCAGAATTGGGAACAGTTAAATATGCAGTTCAAATTTCGAATTCAATTTTATGGAAAGAAATCAGCATTATTACAGGATTCTCTCAAATAGCATTACTTAAGATAACTTCAGAAGCCTGAGACTTTACACCTTTACCAATAAGTTCTGAAAGAAAATCTTGTTAATCCTAAATTCTTAAGTATGAGAAAAGCTTTTCTGAATACTCCCAAACTGATTTTCACCTTGCATTGGAACCTGTGTGGTAGGTTAAGATACTGAGCTGGAAGTGGAAACTCATCAAATCTGTGTTCCAGGAGTCATTTTATTCAGAAAGGTCTAACAACAAAAGCCATTAGCACTGAGTCACCCTTTCTACTGTAGAAAAATGGAGTTTGTACAAATAAGGCTTTGACTGTGCAATGAAAATACAGCACTAGCAGAGCAATTCTAAAACTGCCAGACAGTAATACTGAAACTGCTGCACATCTGATTGCAGGATTTCTGCTGTACTGTCTACATCCATTCTGCCTCTACCTCCCCTTTCATCGACACCCTCATTCTCAAGCTGTGTCACCTCTCCAAACCAGCACTGCAAAGAAGCTGAACAAACTACTGAGACCAATGATCTAGATAGGGAAAAATTCCACAGGCAAGAGCAAGCTTTGAACAGGTGGGTGTTTTTCTCACCAAGGACTCTGTTCGCCACAGCCAACAAAACAAATGGAAAGAGGAGACTCTGTGAACTGTTCTGCTTTACCCAGAGATACTGACCAGAATCTGCACTTGCACATTAGTCCAATATGTTATTTCCCTGATTTGTCTCTGAAAACCCTCCAATTTTCCACTTAACCAGAAGTCCCAGAACCATAAGATCCTTTGGGGTATGAATCTTGAACTGTGTCTGCCCAGCAGGAGGAGGCTCCAGTGAGGACACGCTGCATGGATAGAATGAACATCAGACTCCAGACCTGGACTCTGAGTGTGCTCAGAAGACTCAGAGCTACCAAAGTCATCACTCCCCCTCTCCTCCTGCCTCCCCCCTCACAGCTCAGGGAACTTAGAAATAGAGAGATCGAGAGATAGGATTTAGAGGCTGGATCCATTTGCAACAACTATCACCTGTCCAGACTAGGAACCGGGCCAAGTTATGACACAAAAAATTTAGGAGTTACAATGTTTTGCCTGACCTTTTAAAGCCATTATTATTGGTATTTTAAAAAAAACTTACTTCAGAGTTTTGAGATTATTGCATGCTAGGCTGTATTTTCAGAGTTATGAAGGCTTGCCAAAGCAATATGGGAAGTAAGTTTAAAAAAAAAAAGATCCAGACTACAGTTTGGCAGAGTTTCCAAAATGTGGAGCTGGTATATGTGAACAAGTAACATTAATCTGACAGGGCTTTAAATTTGATATAAGGCTAAATAAAGCTGAGGGAAACATGAGTGCAGGAACTTCAAAGGCTGAACAGTCAAGTGAAGTCAAATTAATACCTGACTAGGCTAGAACAAAGAGCAGATGTCTTTTGGAGGGAGCTGTATATTTGAACTCAAGATGACTTCGGTAACATTTGAATTCAGAGAGAAAAAAATTTAAGCTGGAAATACCATGAATACATGCAGTGATTATCATCAGTTTAAGATGGAAAGCTATCAGACGAAGTTTCAAAGATGCCATGCCTCTTTAGGCATGAAGGACACAGTGCTTCCAATTGCTTCTTCATTCTAATTTACTCTTTATGTATATGTACAATTGTATCTCCAGTATCTTCTATATATTAAGCTCTAACACAGTGGTTTGGACTACTTAGTAAGCAAGGAAAGCTCCATTTTTTAATGTGTAACTCTCAAAAAATGACCCTTCTGCTGTGGGACAGCAGAGAACGCAGCAATCAACTACAACTACAGCATTACTGGGAAGCCACCCTCAGAAGACTAACAGCTGCCAGCTCCCTTTTCAGTAAAATTTAAGTCTTTTTGCCTTGCAAAACTGAGGACGTCTTGCTTCCTAAACTGTGATACGGTCATTTCAAAATGACAACATCCTGGCAAAAAGGTAACTTTTGTATCATTATTTTGGGTCTGATGCACACAGATTACCATTTAAAAGCCTGAATCTTAGCACACAGCACCTGCTCCCAGGGCAAGCTGAGCATTCAAACAGCCATGGAAGTGTGTGAAAGCAGAAGCTCCTGTGCAGAATCAGGCACTTACATTAGCTGCGACGCACTGACAGCTAAGTTCATGCTATTTTTGCCTCTTCATTAGTGAAACTGGCACCTAATAACTGGTTATGTTGTATCCAAGAACACACTATACAGATATGAAAGCTTCTAGAAGGCTATTTAGGGGAAGAAGGTAATACTTTGGTGCTCTTCATCAGCAAAATAAAAAAAACCCTCCTTTACTAGTATATGTAAAGAATGGAATTTTCCCAAGTTCAAAGCAAAGTTAAACCCATTTAACTGTATCAGTTTTTGATACATTGTCATTCAAGACCACCCACAGCTTAATTATTGCACTTTGATGGATAAATTACTCTAGCAAAAGACTGAGTTTCATTTCCTAACAAACAGAAAGAAAGGAAACAAAAAGAATGAGGCCAGATTCCCTTCATATTGCCCCTAAGAACATCAGAACCAATGACCTGGATAACACATGCTGAATAGTAGTCTAGGTGCCATATAAAAGGTTTTCATTTGCTCCAGTACCTCACTTCAAAATTCTTTCACTCTGTGCCCCTGGAGGGCTTAGCCACTGATTTCCTGCCAGTGAAGAGCAAATGTATGTTCACTGCTGCTATGATTGTTTTTCCACCTGACTCTCCCATCTCTTATCAGCAACTTCAACAACAGTCTCCATGTCGGAGAACTGGTGCTGAATCCGACAAACAAGGGAAAATGTGTCCCTGAGGGGCCATTATTCTTGTGTCTGCTGCACTACTGTGACCAGGATATTGTGTTGATTTTTCTGATTGTATTTAAAACCAAACTCAACAAAAGGAATTTACAGAGGTTTTTAAGGCAGCCCAGAAAATAAGTGCTGTGTGAAAACTGGTACAGAAACGTAGCATTTTAGAATATTAAAATTTATCCTGTTTAACCTTCAAAGGCCAACTGACCTTCTCTCAACCCACACACAAAGTGGCTGAAATCATCAGTGCCTGTTAGAATCCCAACTTACTGGAGTTCAGCAAGTTCTGAGACATTTACAGCAGTAATTCTGGATTTGGGGTAGTTAACTTGCTTAACATTTTACAAAAAACATGCTGGTTACCTTTTTTCCTTTTTTATGTGAATCAGGACAAACAGATATCCAAAACATTCATTCTGTGCTACAGGAGCATTCATTAGGGAAAAATGTTTTAACTTAAATTAGTCTCAAGAGTGTTAACAATATAATAAACAGAAGACACTATAAATTGAACCAGCACACTAACCTTTGTTTCAAACCCAATTCACAAGCAGTGCCAGTAAACTCAAACAGAACCACTCTGTTTCAGACTTCATGTAACTGGCTGTATTTCCATACGCCTTAAAGGTTTCCATACTTTAAAGGTTATTAGTTTTTAGTCAACTTTATAAGGGCAAGTCAACATTTGTCATGGCAGGAAGCCCAACAATATTAGTTTTGTTAGTCTGCTACTAGTTAAATTGGCCTCAGATTAAACAGCTCTAATAAATGCCCCCAAAACTTGGAGTTTAATAAAGAAAAAAACCCCACATTCGAGCTCTGTTCCACAGGATGTTATCAGTATTTAACCTTCAGCAGGATAAAAACCAAAACAAAATAAAAAAGGTTAAAATAGAAAAAACAACTTATGCTGCAACAGTCTTTAACACAGCAAACACTTAAACCTAAAAATAAATTAAGCCAGGCATCTCAAGCTTTTGTACCTTCAGAGCGAAGCAAATCTAAAACTAGAACAACATTCTCAATTGATTTTGGCACTAAAATACTGGGTTTTTATATTGAAACAGCAGAGAATTTGCTTTTGCTTCATAGTATCTTAGAAATATTCTGATTGGAAAATTATAGAACATTGCCTCTTCTAGAACTGAGGCGTATGGTCAAGAAAAACAAAGTAGGTGACTCCAAAGCAGTTCTAAGTATAGTTCAGTGTTGTACAAAGGTAAATAAATCATCCACACGAGTCCACTCTAAAACCTGGGAGAGGCATCCCACTACTGAAACTGCCAGCATCTCAAGAAGAATTTATTAAGCAATTTTAGTAAATTGACAAAAAGGCTACTTGATCATCCAATAAATTGTGTGTATTGGTGATACAATTTTCCTTCAAGTCCATAAGATCCCATGCACCACCTGCACTCCCTGATGGTAGCAGGAGGAGGTTTGTTATTCCTCTTCTGTCAGCCTCCTCAAAACCAGCATGCAAACAAAGGAAAATCCAGAGACATTTTGTTTTAATCACAAAGAAGAGAACCTGAAATGACAGCTGGGGCACAATGAAGAGCCATTTAGGGAAGTGGTGAAGTATTCCTGGTCAAAGACAACAGTGAAGTTTGCATAACATTATCCCACCATGTGTTAATCAAAGATTGGCTCCTGGCTGCACACAGGCTGCCCTCGTTGGTCACCACCCTCAGGACCTTGGATTTCATTTGCCATAGGCAAGACAGACCCACTCGAGTGTCAGCAGCACAAGGACAAGTTGCATCCAGCAATTTTGACTGATTATTCATTTGTCTGCAATATGCAGAAATCAATACATCTATCAGGAGTTAGGAAATGAAGGCAAATTAACAAAAAACCTCACACTGAGGTGAATTAACACAAGCAACAGAAACCCTGAAAAATCCAGACAACTAATGTAGAGTTGATTAAACTCTGTATTTCCTCTCATTAGAAGCTGCTTGTACAGGCAACCTAAGAAAGATCTTTTCCATTCTGGAACAAACTGGATATTAACCTGGACTGCCAATTAACCAGCAGACATCATACAGTAATTTACTGAATGGAAAAATAAAGACAAGCTGTTTGACACTGTTATTAAGCAGAACAGATCAGCAATTCCAAGTGCAGGGGTTTGACACATTTCCAGCTACACTGCGCATGAACTTACCTGAAATCTGTCAAAACTGCAACTTGCTAATATTTCATTAAAATGAAATACATACATTTGGGAAGATGAAAGAAAATTCATGACTTGGAGTTTATCTCATAATCTTTTGGCCCCTCTCCCTCTGGCTCCACGCCTGGTTCTCCTGTTAATGATGTGCCATGGCCTAGAGGCCGGTGGGTTCCCCTTCACATTCCCCTTCCTGCACTCCCCACTCCAAGTAAACACCGTCCTGAGCACCAGACAGCCCAGAGCTCCTGCACACCAGCGCTCGGAGGATGGCAGGACACAACAAAAGACAGGCTGCAAACAGCCCTGACTCCGAGGTCTAAGATTCTGCACTCTAAGAGCTGTAAGCAGACATACAACATACTGGAGATGCAAAGGAATTCTATGCCCCCGTTGTACAGGTGCTGTGTTAGATCCTGTACGGCAGAACAGGACATCCTTACTCTGAGGCATTCGGGAGTTCCTTCCCGTGACTTCACATTCCCCCCTTGAAACCTCAGTCTGTGGCTGTGAATGCTCTGTCTCACCTGCTGCCCACCCAGTGTGGGTGTGTGCTTCAGAAGGGGTGATAAGAGAGTTGCTTTAATCAGTGAAACACGGAAAATGGTGTTTCTCATCGGGAAAGGCGAGGGGCTTTTTATAACTTAGAGTAAGCAAATTTCAGGTTTTACTGATTGTTTCTATTTCGGAATTACGAAGAAGTTGGGAAGAGCCCAACACCTCTGTACTGTTCACGCCTAGAATTGCACTACAGGATTTTGTGTGGGGCATGTAATGATGTATGTAAAGACCTTATAGTGTTTGCCATATTAACTCAGGTACTGCAGTGTTTTGTTGCCCTTAAACTGCACTTAAAAAGAGCTACAATAACTGTACTTGGACTAGAACAATAGCTTTTTATCAGAATCCAGATTTTAATGTTTACATATATTTTGGAAATTTCATTTGTCATTGTTTTGTGACTGTGCAACTTTCTACAGAGTTTATGCCAAGGGAGCTGGCGTAGCTTAAAGAAAGAGCTGAAAGTGGAAAACCTCAGTTCTCTTTTCTGCCACTGACCTGTTCCTCAAAACATTTATATAGCAGAAAATCTGTTCTAATCCAAACACACCAACATTTATGCAAAATTTGAATTATTAAGTAATCAACCAACTTCACACGTTAGTAACTAGAACGAAACTCGCGTTTCCAAAGGCAGAAACGCCCAGCCCGGACACAGGAGCGCTCTGCTGCAGTGACACGCAGCTGTGGTAGAAGGCGCCCAACAGCTTTAATTCACCTTGTAAACATAAAAGCTGAAAGAACAGCTTAATGTTAGAGCTTGAGGATTTTTTTCCCTCGTACATTGACAGACTTCAAAGAAACAGGCTGCATACAACAGTCCTTATAATGCCTTTCCCAAAGAGTAGCTTTTATTTCTGCTTTCTTAATCAATTTTTTTGGAGTGGTGGGTGGTCTTACCCTCCCAAGACAAATAGGATGTTTAAAAGTTTCTTTTTCAGAACGCTGGAATCTCATCCTACTCTCAGAAAACATCTCAAAAGCATAAGGGTGCATTTTCTTATTCGTATAAAACACAAGATGTTTGCACGTTGTAATTTTGATTGATCACATCTGTCATTTGATACTTCCTCATGCTCTCAGCTTTCATTGACTCTTTTTCTTTGGAATTTGACTATAATCAAGCTGCCCTTCCTAACAGAGCAACACTCCAACTCTTCGGATTTGACAATTCTATTCATTCACAAAAAAATCCCTTCATGCAGTAAAGGCTAAAACCATGTTTGTTTAATATTATCATTAATATAATGAGTACCCCTAAGAGAAACATTTAGTACGTAACAGGTTGAGTTTTCCGTAGATGCAAACACATGCACACACTGTCAGGATGTTACTTTTCAAAAACACACAGTTGAAAAGAATTCCACTTCCCTTAAGCTCAATAATTAAGTCTGTCTCTGTAAAAGTACATTGAAAAACAAGAGTGCAGCATCACCTTAGTTCTTAGCTTAAGCATCATAATTAAAGAAGGTCACTGGGCTTATGTTACTTTTACTTTAGATCTATTCAACTGGGGAGGTAATTAATCTTTGATGGAGACGTATTAAATGAACCCAACTTAATATGTTGTCTTCAAGTTACTCAGCAAACAAGATTAATAAAGAAACTATATATTTAAGTAATAAAAACCTTCAGAGAGAAATGTTCTTCCTTCCTCCAGAGCAGTCAGAATCCTTAATGTCACTGTTTGTTTCCCAAACACAAACCAACATTAACCTAAAGTATCAAATATTTAAGTTCTTCATGAACAATGTTGAATTTGAGTTAATGAATAACATTTCTAATGTCACTTGAAAGGCTTCCATGCTTTTTAAGAAATAGAGCAGTCAATCTGCTGATAGGGCAGGATTTTCAGTTAACTGTACATTGGATTAATTTTTTGTTTATTGTGATGAGGAAAAACCAGTTAATGCTTTAAGACACCATTTTACCGATTCCCTTCCAGTTCCTACATAAGTTTAACAATTTGTAAGTAATACTTAGAGCTGGGATAAAATACAACTAAATCGCTTTAAGCTGCTTATGTAAAACAGGTACTTCTCAGTCAGCTATTTTAAAGATTAATTTTCCTGAAGACAAAAATCTAGATTCTGTTCCTTGCTTTATTCCAAAAGAAAGGCGAATACCTAGAGAAGGCAGTAAAGGATGCCTAAACAAAACGGGTATCTATACACTGCACACTGTTCTCAAAGCACTTTTCCCCAACGCAATACAGGTCACACCACAAAGAAAAATAAAGTTGCAACCGTGTCAGCACTACCTCGGTCTCTTTAGCTGGGCTGGTCACCGTCTGCGCTTCCAAGGCGAAATTCGCCCTCTTGGCGGACAGGTAGAAGGGGTAATCCTTGGCCACCATGGTGGCCGCGGGAGCGGCGGTCTCGGGGCTCAGCGCTGGCTCTGTGCGAGCAGCGGGCGAGAGGCGGCGGCCGCGCCGGCCCTGCCCGGGCCCCGGCAGCGCTGTGGCTGAGCTGCGCCCCGGCCCTGGGGCTCGGAGCGCATCACCCACCCGCGGCCGCCCGGAGCACACTGCCGCAGCACAGCAGCGCCGGGGCGGGCCGGGACTGGCCGGGGGGGCGGGCCGGGGCGGGGTCCGAGCCCCGCACACCCTCGGGGCCGCAGCCCCGGGGCCGCTGCCGGCGGAACGGGCGCCTTCCCCATTCTCGCTCCCGCAGCGTTAACAGCGCACGAACACAGGGACACATCAACCGTGTGCTTCCCGCAGGGTGACTGCGAGGGCGTCTGGCTTTTCGGGCAGGTCCGACAGGAGGGCAGGACTAACAGCGGCCCCCAAAGGCACAGTCCCAAATGCAGACTGGACTCCAGACCTGCACACGGCATTCAGTGCGCTGTGCTCCCGCTGATCAGAGCGGGAATCTGCACCATGTCACGGATGTCATGGTGCCACAACACCGAGCATTGCTTTTACTCCCTCCCCAGCATGCTTCTTTTTCTCTTTTTTTCTTTTTCCTCCTACTCATATTGTTGCTTTTTCCTGTCTGGCAAGCTGGAGTTTGTTTCTTGTGTTTTTTAAGTTCCACTTTTGTTGCTATTGTTCAGCCAAATAACTCCCCTGCCCGCACCTCTCATTGTATCGAGCGAGAAAGTGGAAAAACACCTCTGCCTAAAGGTGTCTCATAGGGCATTTCAGTGTCTGTGCAGCCAGGCAAACTCTGTTTGATGGCTACCTTAGAACAAAGGTAGTGAAAATTTCCTGAAAAGAGAGAGGAAGCATTAGGGACCCTGTCTGCAACACAGGACCTGTCTGACAGAGATCATAATACTGGAGACAAGGAAAAGGAAATTGAGTAGGAAGCTGGATGGGGGAGGAGGGAAGAATATTTTCAGCCACAGGGAAGCAGCCCAACCAAGAATAACTTCACAGACCTTGAAAAAATTAACTGATTTTAAAGGGAGATCACGTGAGGGATGTGGCTTTACAAGCATCTATTTTTCTAAAAGCTGTTAATCAAATAATGATGACTTTAGAATAAGATTAGTCAAATGGCAAATCTAGTCCTCATCTAGACACTTTCCTTTGACTACACCAATATCCCAAATATATAATAAGCTTTCATATTTACCCTCCTGGGCTTTTTCAAGAGCAGCTGCAGTACAACCAGAGATGCTCTCCTGTGCCTGTTATTCACGTCTCTCTATTTTATGGTAGTCTGCCCTTAAAACAAAAACCCCACTAGATTCCCAACCCTGAAATTCCTGCAAAATCACTAGAACAAAGTTATCAGTACTTCTAGATAGGCAATGATTCTAGAAGGAAATGTGACATTGAACATTTGGGTGTTCTGTGCCTCCTCATCTGCATCATAGTAGGGCAGGACAAGGTCAACTGAAAGCGAAAGTGTTGACAAGAGGCACAGAACAGCTTTCATGCAGATAATGGTTAAGCAGACAGGACATACAGAAAAGATACAGAGAGCAGCAGGTGTGATAAAGACCTACAAACCACAATTGACAGAGGAAGCAAATATGGAATGATTTTTCACTGTATTCAACTACAGGGAAAAAATGGTGCACCAGATTAAACCAGATGGTGGCAGATTCAGAGCAAAGACAAAGGAACTAATTCTTCATATTATATGCAACTTTTGTATTACTCACATGGGAAGTACTTGTCACAAGATGCTGCTCCTAAGAAACGTTCTCAGACACAAGTTCTTGACTACTGGGGCAGTATTTTGGGAAAGACCATGACAGGCTATTTGTGTTTCAGACTCTTCTCTAACCATCTGCTGCTCACCACCGCTGGATATTTGGTGTTAGGTTAGATCAATTCTTGCAGCCACCCCCTTTCTTTCCATATTAAAAAAAAAAAAAAAAAGAAAAAAATGTAGCATTTTATTTGAAGACTACATATTTAGCTGAGGATTTCTGAAGCTATGAACAGTTACATCAATCACACAAACATACACTCACTTCTGCAAGTCTTACTCCTTGTGATGTTCAGGGGACACAGCTCTGAGCACAACCTGACAATGTTGGGCAGTTTCACCTCACATTTCAAGCACCACTACATACAAATTGTAAAAAATGGTCAAGAACCTCCATGAGAACACAGCAGCTGCTCTGTAACCATTTAAACCCAAGAAGCCTTGATTTCAAATACCATCTGTGTATGTTTGTTTATGAAGGTGTATGCTAATACCATTTCAAAAATCAGCTTCACTTAAATCATTTAGACAAAGTACCTTCAGGGCATGTTCTCAAAGCAATCTAATCCTGTAACATGCTTCATAGCATGAACAGCACTTCACACAGGACAGGAGTGTACTGGTTTGGAGATTGAAATAATGAACTCGGGTTTATACACATAAAAAATATGCCAAGAAAAGGATTCTGTCATTTCTCCATTAATCAAGCCAGTGCACTTCAGCTTGACTAAGCATTCTTGAGAAACACGAGAAAAAGTAGTTCTAAGAGGAATATGATTGTTAATAGGCAGGACCTTCATGTCAATAAGTTTCAGAGCATCCTGTACCTACAAGACAGACTTCAATGACATGGAAAGTAGAATTCATTTGACGCCATGGACGTTTGTTTACTCCACCAGAAGAGTGTAAATACACTTTTAGAAAAGAAATTTAGACCCAAAGTTCATTGATGAACGGCACTGAACTTTATAATATTATCTGATGGAATAACGAACTGTACAACTGCAAACAACTCTCTCTTTCAGAGAGCTGCATGTCTGTAGAATGCTATGTGCATTTATAAACAATGAATTATGATTACAGTTTAGTCATGGTATTGAATACCTTCTGAACTGTGTATCAAACACTTGGGAGTCCCTTCTGAAAGATCTTACAAACTTAGTGTGATTTACATTCCATTTCTACATGAATTTAGACTGCACAGTGACTGCCCATCAGTAGTCACTGCATTGTGCGTGTGCACACGGGCCCAGGCAGAGCCAAGTGTCAGTTCATAAACTTGTGGCTGAAAGACTCCCTAGAGAACTCCACTTACCCAGTTGGAGAAACAAAGGTTCCACTGATTCCACTAAGGAATTTTGTAAGTGTGGAGCCAGTGAGTCCACTCTTTCCAAAAATTATACTTAAGACTACAAGTCTACACTAACACTATAAAAATTGTAAATCTGAATTGTAGGATACTTTCAAAAAATAAAGTAGTATTTCAGATAAAATGATGGTAGTGACTAGATTGCAAAGCAGGCCAGTGCATCAGTTTTGCCATTTCTGGAACACATTTTTTGTGGGTTTAGTTCCGTGGGGGAGGTGTAGGAGGGGTTTTTAAATGTATTTAGGTCAACACAGAATTTAGTCAGACAGTTACTTACCTGTCAGGGAGAAGTAAGGAAGGTATTTGGTAAGCCTGGAAAGCCCAGCTCAAAGGTGCCTGCCACTGCTGACCTGGTTGAGGACTGAAGTTCACTGACAGAGCTGTTCTGTGGTCATGGTTTTCACACCAACGCCTTTAGTTCATTTCCTCACAGATTCAAAACTTAGCACAGAAGTAACTCTTGCAAAAGCATCTGTCAGCACAGCAAAACCCTTTGAGATGTTCAGGTTCAAACCTTACAAAAGCCTTAAATTAAATAGCAATATTGCATACACATTTCAAGTTAAAAAACTCCAGTAGTTTGCACTTTATGGAGTATCTGTCATATGCACCCTTCCTTTTGTTTAAACTGAAAGAAGGTAGATTTAGATTAAATGTTGGAAAAAAACCTTTTCACTGTGATGGTGGTGAGGCACACACAATTCTGCACCTATGGAGTATCTCTGAAGCCTCTCTCCAACATGCTCCAGTATCTCTTCAGGATACTCATTAAGAAGTTTTCCTTACAGAAAAACAAACTAACAACCACCAACACCAAAACCACACTCAAACAATCCAAAGAGAACCTTTGAAGAAGTCTTTTCAGTCCAACATTAATAATTTGAATCTGCTCAGAAGCTGGAATGCAGAACCACTGACAGTGTTGAGTGAGAAGCCAGAAATCACATAAACTGCTAAAAAAAGAGCATTTACCAGGCAGTTACCCAGCTGTTCAAGAAACTGCAACTTCCTCATTGCAAATGCAGATTGTTCACACGGTAACGAGTTACAATTTACTAGGTAATAAATATTAGGAAAAGACTACTTGATTAAACACTTTGTTGCTGAGAAATTACAATAAAAATATTAGAGAATAAATGATTACCATTAAAAATGTGCTCTCAAAAACCACACCTGTAATTTTTCCAGGTAGAGTCCTAATCATGGAAAGATCAGTGCAGAACAATGAAACACATCTCTGTGGAACATGTGACATCACAAAACTGAATCCCAAATTTCTATTCTGTCTAGAGTCTCCATTTGAAGACCTTTCACATGATGCTTATCTGTGCCACTTGGGGAATAACATGAGAAGGAGGAAGTTATGTTTCCTCACTATTATCATGGGCTGTGCTTTGGGATTGGCAGCCAAGATGCCCTGAACTGTTCCCCTAACTTTTGTCAAATACTGTAAGTCGGTAGCAGGAGTCTCCCTTGTCTTCCACTATGAATAATGGCTATTTCAAAATTCCACCTCTACCCTGAAGTACACTCATGTTGAAGTGATGGAGAGCCATGATTCTCATGCCAACCATCACGAATGGTTTATTGCATAAACCCACACCCAGTGGTAAGGCAGGCTGCAGGCTTTCAAAGTCACACAGGCACTCAGTGTTTCTTCATACAAACGTAGCTGGTAGAACAAATCTGCACTGGGAGAGAAACAGATCAAACCACCTGCCAAGCTGTTTTGATTTGGTTTTATTTTGCTAAATTCATGTAACTTTTGATTACCACAGGAAATACTGTTCTAGGATGCCCTGTAACAATCACATTCACATTGAGGCAGAAGCACTCCTTTCATGAGCTTCCCTAGGGATGACAATAACAGCCCATTTTAAATCTGCCTCAGGTTCACATACAGAAATTGTTTTGGTGACTTCAGCTCAAACCTAAGGATGGCTGGCCTCGAGACACTGGGAAGGGTTCACACTTCTCCACCCTGCTACAACACCCAGCAATACACACGACTTGGTGGGCTCTGATGAGGGAATCACAGGGTGTGGTGAGGTTGGCTAAAATGATCCTCCACGAGTCACACTTATAAACAAAGAAGCTGGTTGAGTTTGTCTGAGTACACTTCCCTGGGGAGAGCAGAAAGGAGGAGGTGGGGAGGATTGTACTGATTTATCCATGTAGATTTTAAACAGCTGCTCAAGTTCTGTAGAGGGTGAAATGGTCACCCAAAGTAGAGTGTCCTTTCCTGAATTTTTCATTGAAAGGCATTCTAGGGAGAGGAAATTACTGGAAACACTTGTATGATGTTTAAATGAGATTAAATGGAATTAAAATACTTTTGTTTAAGTTACAGGCAGTGGGGGAGCAGGAATTTCTCTCCAGAGCACTCATGCTGACTGGAAAGTTAAGTAACATTTCTTTATGAGAAATCATTATCCCTAATACAAAATGTTTAGCAAGACATCACAGTAGTGGTCTATTTTTTTGTTTTGATTAAATTTTATTACAATAACATTTATATTACATGAGTAACTCTGTAATATTTGTCCTCAGAGTGGACAGCAATTTGTAATTTTTTGCTGTATGTATGTTTTGCTTATATATGTACGTATGCTCAGAAAAGAGCAAGAAGAAAATTCTGTTCTATTCAGAAGGAATAGGAATTTCCCTTCTCATAACTGATCTCACAATACTGGCCAAATGCCACTTGGTTTATTCTTCCAACCATCCCCTCCAACTGCAATATGTAAAGCAAAGTTTGGGGTTTCTAGGGTTTATTAGCCAAATCACGTAACTGGGGGAGAAAAAACATCAAAAACCAAACCAAAGCATACAAAAAACCCCAAACACAAATAAGCGAACAAAACCCCTAAAACAACCAACCAAACAAACAACAAAAGAAGAGCTTTCAGCTACACAGGTCCTTCTTCAAGTCAGAAATAAAACCAGAAAAAAGGATAAGACTTGGGTCTTTTGAGTTGTCTTTTCCTATTCACCTCTTTACCTAATTATACAAACTTCAAACCTTGTTACACATTTGTGTTCAGTTTGACACAGTTTATTGTGCTGTACTCAAAGTCCCAAGTGCTGACAACGAACAGGATTTTACAGTATGGCTGAGGTGAACTGACAATTTGCCACTTGTAAAAGTATAAACCTCATTTCCCTCTCTACCCAAATTCCTCTTCCTCCCTCTCTTCCTGCTCTTCCACTGGCACGGCACCCTCTCTCTGTGTAGTCCTTCCTTATTGCAACTCTAACATTCACCTCCTCACACAGGTAAGTCAGCAGTCTAAACACCCCCAAATACTTTCTTTTCCCTGATCTCTCATTTGCTGCTTTTGGGAGCTGAACAAGTTATTGTGCATGAGAAAAGCACCAGAACTCACTGCAAATAAACAGTGAAAAAGCTCTCAGGTACAGATAAGGACAGGACAGGGAAAAGGCTGTTTTTTCTCCTCCCAGTAGCTCTAAACTGTTAGCTCAGCTTGTTTCATGAAGTCATACCCAAAGAATACTGTCATCATTTCATTTTTTCAGATGAGAGATTTGGATCAGAAGCCTTATTTATTTATTTTTAAAAACAAACCCACCTATTAATTTCCATAACAACTGTGCACTGTTACTCATCCAGTCATTTTTGCCAATTTGACTATCTTGAAATTAGAACATCTGTGCTTCTTGAATAAACACTTAGCACACAAACCTTGAGACTGATTTCATGTTCTCCTGAGCAATAGAATTAAGGTTGGAAAAGACCTTTAAGATCATCACACCCAACTGTTAACCCAGCACTGCCCACCACAATACATTAATTGCAAAAGGTATTAAAAAAAATTAAAATTTGCAAATTAAGATCACTGTGCAACACTAGTAGTTTAGAGATAATGTACCTTAGGAAAGTTTAACAATTGTAGGAAATGAAATCAGAAGCATGAAAATTACAATTCATGTACCCTTTTCTAGACCGTAGCCAAGGATGTGCCAGCAGTGTTCTAGACCCAAAGTTAAGCAAATAAAAATTGTTTGACACAGATTACAAGACATCCATGGGAGAGAGTGATGAAAGTCAAGCAAAATAGTGAGACTGCTCAGTGCTTTACAAACAGAAACAAGAGTCTGATATCTCCACTACAGTAAAGCAGCCTTGAACCTGAGAGGCCTTTTTTCCACACTGCAATACTGACAACCCAGTGCAGACAACCTCCACATTTGGTCCTGAATAGAGTTCCTTGGATCACACAATGCCTTACAATCCAGATTGTTACAGTGATTATGCAAATTACAACATTCCACTGTAGTGGTCCATTAATATCTTTAGAAATGTTGTTCAATTCCCGTATGCTATGACCTACTGTACAAAAACATCTGACAAAAATGAACACAAGCAATCATCTTTCTGTTACCCACATCCTCCCCCTAAGAGCAGGGAGGGAAATCATGGTATAACTTCAAAAAGAAGTGTCCTTCAAAAACTGGTAATGCATCAACAACTGATGGAACTACTCTACTCCCAGTACAACTGCACTGCAGACCTGTGTTCATAAAGACGATGCGACATTAGGCAACAATGTGACTAATCTTTAAAAGCTGAAATGGGACATAACATCTTCAAACAGACAACAACTTACACTAGGACAGATCTTCTTTGTTCATATCCCTTTCTCAAGGATTAGGGAATTGAGAAACCATTGCCGGGAATAAAAAAGGTTTTATTTAAAGTTATTTTGTAACTGTCTTCCCAAGTGTAAATATAATGATGTAATCCCATCCCATGGTACAGAAGTTATTGTAACAAGTTTAATTGACACAGAAAGATAAATAAGAAAATTTTCCTTGATACTTTCCTGATTTAAGAAAGCCAGCTGTAATTTCTGAAGGCTATCTCCTCTCTGGTCAAGTTGTTAACCACAAACTTCTCTCTGGCACTGATCAAGTTCATTCTGCTTTTATGTGATCTTCATTATCAAATCTGCAACCATAACCCACCACAAGTGCTCCATTTCCATTCAAGTTCAACTGTGAATTTTGGACAGGTGACTAATGATCACAGTTAATTTAGTTCCCAAGATAGTAGAGAGAGTCAATAGCTGGAAAAAAATGTCTCTGAAAGTAATTCCAACCATCACAGAGAAAATATTGTTTACTACTTTAAAAGCTAAGAAACAACTCAAAATTGCATACTTCTTGTATCCAATAATCTTGAAAACATAGCAATTGACTGAACACAAAAGCAAGATCTCTTAACAAGCATTCTGATTTTATTATAAAATTGGGATTGGTGTTACATTACATGGATATCAAATATTGTATCTTCAAATCCCTGCAAAAACATGAACTCCTAATAAAACTCCTACCCTAGTAAACAGTGAAGTGTTAATATAAGTGACTGTAGCACAACATGAGGAGACTTAAATATCAACCATAGCCATGAAATTATTTTGTTCTAAGGATATGTTTTAAACAGAAAGTATACTGGAGGAAAAGAGAAGCCATGTACTTTTAATGCAAGGCACTGCTTTCAGGGCTCAAGGTCATTAACAGCTGACAAGTTTGTTCTGACTAACATGCAACTTTTGGGAAGGATTCTTCTGAAAACATGGGGACGTACAGCTGGAGAAAAGCACACAGATTAATAAAAAAAATTAAAAATCAAGTTGAGAAGGAAGGCTTTTATCCTAGGCCAGACAGGAACTGGAGTGAACAACCTGAATGGCTGAATGATTTGAGGGATTGGGATAAATAATTTATCTATCCTTTCAAAAGCCTTTGTAGTTTGTGTTTGATGCACAATGGAAGTCATTAGAGCAATGCAAAGAGGAGCACAGAACAATCAAAGTGATTACCTAGGAAAATGGCAAATAATATACAGAATTAGATACAGAACATATAAAAGGCCCTACGTCTCAGGTGAGTTCGATGCCATTCAAGAACACAGCAAAAGAACTTTAGAGGAGAAGGCATTGTCACATTAAATGAATTTTTGTATCTGAATTTTCTGTGTGGCAATATGTGTTCTGTAATTGACGGGTAGAACAAATTCAGTGTTGAAAGCTCTGTACCATGAATACCCCACTAGCAACCCACACACAACACTGCCCACCAGGAAATTCCCAGAGACAGTCCTTTTACTTAACGTGACCTTCAACCTTGCACACAAGCAGCGGTTTAAGTAGACCTGCAATTGATCTTGAATGTAAAAAAAAAATTCCTCCCAAGGAATCTTATTTCACTCTTCAGCTCTCAAACCGTGAGTTTGTGTACAAGTTCTAGGCTATTACAGAAGAGAACAAGGTTACAGAACACTTCTTGGTAACTAAATTAGCTGCAGGAAATGGACTTGCAAGCACTTTAACAACGAACCATTTTCTGAAATAAAAAACAGAAAACAAACTTGCAACCATTCAGAATTGCTAACTTTGGTTGAAGCAAAAATATTTTGTCACCTATAAAAGTTGAAGGAGGAAAAGGGAAGTAAAAGGTGCAACAGGAGTAAAAATCAGGTTTTTCCAGGCTGCAGGATACAGGACCTTCACTTTGATTTCAATTAACAATTATCCATCAGAAACATGATGACATTTCACTGCCTGTATACTTATCTTATTCTGGATATGATGGTTAAATAATGAATAGAAAAGTACAAACCAAGTATCAAACAAGTGGGAGAAAAAAGTGAGCAGACTGCTGGCATGTGAACACCTTTCAATAAAGCAGAAGGAAAAATGTTAATCCTTGTGTTGTACTTTGAGCACGTTGTCACACATGGTAGAGGTGTTTCAGTGTGCTCTGCCACTTCTCCCTGAATTCACTACTCCACTCCTCCCTAAAACAAAACAGGACCTGGGAAGAGAGCCCAGGCTGGGTATTCAAGACTACCTGAGGTAGTTGCAATGATAATCCACAAAGAAAAATGGTTAAGTCCTATGAAATGTCCAGCCATTGCACTGATGAATCCAAACTGAAAGGCTGAAAGGACGGCTTCATAAAAGCATGGCTGTACAATAAAGATTGGAATGCACCTCCTATCTGCAATGGAAACGCAGGTATGTTATTACATACTGCTCTCTGGAATTTGGTGGGTTTGTTTTTGTACAAACACTTAGAGACTACCTGCTTCTGTTCCTAATTGCTTCCTCTAGATCTGGTATTTTTATTAAAATAAAGGGTATCTATCCAAATGATTGCAGTTTCGCCACAATAAGGAGCCATCTATTTTGTTAGCTCAGGAAGTGCCATTTGTTCCAGTACGTGCTATCTAACAGCAGATGTGCATTATAACGTGTCGTTGCAGGATATATTAACCACAGCACATGAATAAGCCAAACAGCTGAAATAAGAAGCTACAAAGACCTTTTTGAACATGAGCAGCCTCCCTGATCTCTATGAAACTAAATCACCAGTCTGGTATTACTTGCACATATGGGAAAGATACAATAACCAGGAAACAGATCTTATGTAAGGCACAGTCCAATGCCTTGCACTTGTTTTACGACTGCTACCTACCCTACTAGCACCTCTTCTTTTGTCCTGAATTATGCATTTACATACCTACAGTAGATCTATAATGGAGTTTTGATTCAGATATTATTTCCCCAATATACAACAGCTCGAGGAGGGAAGGTGGCTTTGTTTGTGGTGTACAGGTTTGGATTTTTTTAATCATTGCCTGCCCTCACATTCTTTCTCAACATCTGCAGCATTTGAGCAGCAAAAACCTCGAAGTCAATCAGCTTCTGATCCAACATTTCTGTCAGAATTGTAATAACCCCCCATCCTCTGCAAGGTGCAAGGCAATCAAAAAATCCCGTTAGCCAATTTTTACATTTGTATCCAGATTATGAGAGAGGAGTATTGATTGAGATATTGCCGATTTTCAAAAATAACAGTAACAGAGATAAACCCAATTAACAAATTACTACAAAGAGAGATATTCCTTGCAAAAAGAGAAAATAGAAAGAGAGAAATCTTTAATTCCATCTCTGGTGTTAGGAGATGAGCAGCTTTCACTATGACTTCCTATCCAACACAGTAGGAAGATGTCACCAAATACCGTGCTGAAAAATGACATCAGAAATACTGTCCAGTGTTTCCCATCCTCTCTCTAATGCTACAGAAGCATACAGCACAAATCCAGTTTTGCCTCTGACCACAAAATACCCATGTACAATGATCTCTGTAAGCACATTTTGCAGGCAAGTGGCTCAGGAACTGGACATTCCTTGCAAAGAAAAGCTACATAGATTTTGTACGAGTAATCCCCAAATTTTAGGGATCATGGACAACAATATTGAGTAAGTGGTGTGCTTACCAACAAATTCAGGCTTGTAATTTGGAATTTTTTCTTTCATGTGGCCACAAGAATCATTAAGCTGATCTCTGAGACAGTGTTGTCTGCCATCCAAAATCTCAGGACCACTTTTTCGGACCTTTTTACAAACTAGTAACAGCTGTATTTGTGAGGTGACCGATACTCGCAAAGCGTCCGAACAGTTCACATAACACTAAAAAGAAGAATAAAATAATGAAATTGAATGACACTCCATACTCCCCCCAGTGAAAAAAAGGGAGAGAATACTAAAGAAATATTTCAAAGAGATAACACTTTGATCATAGTTTTTAAGATTCTTATCCAATCATTTTGTTAAATATTTTTCCGTATGTGAATGAATTCCAATACCTAAGACCACAGTTTCTCTCCTACTGTATTCAATTCTTATAGGGTGAGGATCATGTCTTGTTTGTGAAACTGGCTGGAAGTTTCTAATGGTTTTTTTCAGGAAGCATGCATCTGTTTTGCAAACCTGTTCCTTCCTAAACTTGCTAAAGTTGGCCCCAGAAATGTATCAGGAAATAACTGGAGGATGAGGGGGATGGGGAAGAAACTTTAAAGACACCTTGTCTTAATTAAATCTCAAAGTGTTACTTCTTCCTGTTGAACTGAGTCACGCAGGGCTGTAGCTGTCACACCTGACAGGGGGAGGGGAGGTGTCAGCATGGAGAAAAGGTTTGTATTTCAGCTGCCTCCTGTAATTGGCAGCCTGGAATTAATTAATGCAGTGGAACCAGCACACACTTGACTGCAGCACACAATTAAGCACGGCAAGCAGTATCAGAAAATACTGCTGCTTACTTTAATACTCTTATTGCTACAAAAGACGGAGAGGTAAAACAGGAAAGGCAAATGCCAATTAACAAAGACATGAGGGTGCCTCTGGCACTCACTGGTACCATCTGGGTCTCAGTCTGCTGCTAAGCTATTACCTGAACAAGCAGGTACAGTGAGAATAGTTATCTTATCTAATAAACAATGGCCTTTGTCATTTTTAGTCTTTTTTGTCTTAGAATTATTTTAAATATTCTGTCTAGAGCCATATGATTCATGGGGCTGTTCCAAGTAGTCTCAGCTGAAACCTCTCGGTACCCTGTATCAGCATTTCAACTACTAATTCAGCTGGAAAGCCAGGGTCAGGAATGTGTCAACTCCATGGATTCATTGACTCATGACAGGAATGTCATTTCTGTAACCTTTCTTCTTGACCAGCTCTTAGTGCTCAGCACAAGCCACGTTCTCATAGATGAGGCCAGATATTTAACTTCTGTATTTTAAAGAACAATCTTTGGAGGGGTATAGGCTTAAAAGAAAAAAAAAATCCCCAGTTATTTTTGGAGCATTTCCTTCCATTTATTTTTGTTGTTAAGTAACAGCAGATCTTACATGAATATTTTTAGTACTGAGTTTTGCTTTAACTGCCCTGACAGAGTATTTGCAAAGCAGCAGCTGATTCCTTCACACATGATGTACATAAACAAATCAGCACAAATTACTTTTGTAAATTTACAGCTACATTACATGAATACCCACCAGAACCTGAGTGCCAGTGACTGCTGCTCACAGGGGAACTTGCGCCCGTTTGCAGCTTCACAGAGCTGCTGTTGATTCAGCTTTGCTATCCATAAGCATCAATTCCAGCAGTTTTTAGTAATAATTCTATAAAGGAGAAAGAAGCCGTTGAAGCAGTTTTCAGGTGATGCCATTCCAAACTCACAAGTGCAAGCTTGGCTGGCTCAAACTGTTTCCGTATCAGGAAATTACAGTAATCTGAGAACAATAAAGGGGTCTTTCATTAGCTGTTGTAATCCCCAAGGATAAAACCCACTTTTTCCATATAGAAGCTTCCACATGGAAGAGCTATAACATTTTAGCTTTCCTGATGATCCTTTAACAGACAAAAGATGTTAATGTTGCCACTAACAATTTGTTCCTTCTTCCATTTCCTTTTTCTTTACCCAATGGGAAATTTCAGCTCATTTTTTGGAGTTACTTCTAAGAACCGGAAAGTGATGCGAGGCAAAACAAAATCTGTCATAGCTTCATTACCAGTGTAGCTGTACCTACATATACCATAGCAACTGTTCTATAAAGGCTTTATCAACTCTCCCTTTCCCACTTGCATATAGGTTTGCCTTTTGGAATGACCTCACACGTCAGGTTACCAGAAAAAAAACAGAATGCTGCTGAATGCACCAATTCTTTGCTTCTTAAACTAAGGTGACTTAAAGGAAACTAGGAGATGAGAGCTCTACCGGTAAATCCATCCAGCACTTGTATATTTACAACTTTGTGGTCTGTTTAATGTTAAGAATCACTTTATAAGATGTCCTAATCCATATCTCTCATTTGTAGAGGGTTTTTTAGCCTACTTAAGTGAACACCACAAAGAGGAAGTTATTTTTAAAGAGCACTAAGAAGTGACAAATGTGAGAAAATATATCCAGCAAGAGATACATTGCTGCTTAACTAATGGATGAAAAAATATTAATATGTTGACATTATTTATGTTTTCTGCTAATGTAAATAAAAACTACTAAAAGATGACAACAGTAAGAATCAGAGTATAGCTATACTATTGCCGCTAAAAAAATTACTTTGGAAACAAGGCATCTCATTTAATGGAAGGGAACATTCATTCATATCATGTCATGTCATATCCCCAGACACAGGAAAGAAAAAGTCTCCCTGCCAGGATGCCACAGGGAAAATTATTTTTCCTGAGGGAAACTATCTTAACTTCCTGAGGAGTTAGGCAAAAGCTGCCAGTTAGGCATCTAATCCTATCCATGACCCAAGATTCCATCTAGAAAAGTCACTGAATTTAAAAAAACAAGGTAGAGGAATGATGAACAACAATGGCAACAAACGGGCAACAAATATTAGCTGTCTCTGACCAGGTAGTGTATTTTGGAACTTCTGTAAATGACATTTTTAAAGCCTGTGTGCAGATTAGTCAAGTGAGAATTTGATGCAGGTGCTGGCTAGAAAGTATTCTGGCAGACAGAGATCAGTACATTTAGCTGTGCTCTAAGGGCTCTTAACATTTTGGGGTTTGGGGTTTTTTTTCCTTCTTACTACACAACAGAACACCATTGCATTGACTTCATGCAGTAAACTGATTTCAACAAATTTGTACTGAAGTACTTCCTGGCACTGCTTTTACTTTGCTTATTCTACAGCTAGGCCTCCTGCATCAAAAGACTGTCTCAACCACAGCAGGTCCTGAAATTCTGCAACCAGACCAAGCTCAATTCCCATTACATCATAAATGAGTACAAGAATAGTAGTTTCCATTTCAGTAACATTTCCATATTCCTTTAGGTTCGATGAATAAATTTTCTTAGTACCACTAAGGAAAAATAAGCTCATCAGCATTTTATAAGCAACAAAACCAAGCCAGAGAACAGGTAAGTGATACATGAAGTTCATGAGAAATATGTTCTGTAACCACAAACAGGCTTTTTTTACTTCAGGCAGTGTCAAACCCAGCCTTCACACCACTTCCTTGGCCAATTCCACATAGATATCAGCAGCAAGTTCATTATCATCATCACAACTCTTTAAAAACTTCATGTGAGCAGAAAAGGGTGTAAAAAGCTGCTTATTCAGACAAGAAGTTCTAGTCTAAAAGCAAAAATGTCTTCAAACATCAAAACACTCAAACTGCTTGAATGCAGAGCACATTTCATACAGAGCGCAGGAAGTCACGGTGCTATTCTAAATGATGGTACAAAAGAAAAAAGCCACAAAAAAAGCACAACTAACATGCTGTAAGCAAGAAACACCAGAATATGAAACAAGAAACTTCCCAGAAAAAACACAATGCATACAATAAATAACATAATGTAAACAACATATTCCAATACAACAATGCTCTGAGAACTCTCGGCTTTATGCCTCAAAGTTGACTCATTTCTCCTAATTAAGAAGCAACTGCAGAGCTTTCATATGGTGCTTTCATAAAAGGTAAGAAAAACTTCATCCAACTACTCTGTACTACCTATAAATACTTTCAGAACTTGAATTAATGGTTAATTAGTAAGTAGTGTAACAAACACTCGTGTCAACTCTCAAAGAATGCTTTTGCCCTCATGACAAAACCCGGTTCACACAGTCTGCCTCTTCCTGTTTACATCCCATCACATACACATCACCGACCACCTTTGGATCCAACAACAGATATAAATTAGACAAAAAAATATCGGATTTAGAAGCTGAAAGATCTGATACAAAGATATCTAGAAACAGTAAGACCATATGCCTACTCAAACTGCAACTTGTCTTTGTTAACATTTTCACACAATCTGGGTTCCTACTTCTTAGATGAAATCTAATGGTTTTTGGAAGAAATTCCATTAATTTCACAGGAAGAAGAAATTTACTGCCAGCTTCACCCCCCACAGCTAAGGGCTTGCATTTGTATTGTTCATTTTTGAAGTCCTGGAAGTGTACAATTAGTTTCATTTACTTTCAAAGGTTTTCACTAACCTTTGCAGAAGAGTAACTGCTATGACAAGAACACAAAAGATCTTGACCAAGCTTATCTACTTAAGCCTCAACTATCCAATGTTTTCATTTGCACGTCTCATAATTCAAAGCTACAACAAAGTCAGTGAGATCTCTTAAAAGATGGGGGATTCAATAAAGGCCAAATAACACATAGCCAGTTTTTACATTTCATTGAAGAATGCACCTAGAACACAGACAAGCAAAACCACAGAATTAGAACTTTGGCCTTAAGCAGGTGAATTGTAATTCTAGCAGTGCTCTGGACACTCTCTGTAATTACCAGGGCCCCTACACAGCCAACAGCTACACCAGCAGGAACACATTCTTATGTTATGTAATATGAATTATTAAAACCTTTAATAATTGGTTGTTTATCCACAGAATTGCAAAGCTAAACCTTTATAAATTGGAAATTTATTTCATCAATATACAGCTGATATAGAGTAAACTTAACATTCACAACAGCACCATACTGCTTTGTTTTACTTGATAAAGTAGATAAGTCACTCGGGCTGTATGATGCCTCACCAGGTGAGTGCCCTGCATCTATTAAGATCAAGTTTGTTCTGAACACAAGGATGACAAATTTCCATTTCTTTACAAACATAATTCAGTACAGTAAGGTGATTTGGAAGGGAAAAATCTCAAATTATAAGTTTTAAGAGGAAATAGACAAAAAATTCATAAATTGTTTTTAATCAACATGCTAATGAAAAGCCAGACTAGTGGACTGTTGCTGTCTTCTGAATTACATTTTTAGAAAATCAAATCAAAAGTCAATTACATTCTCACAGTGAGTTAAAATTGAGTAGGACCATTAAGCACACAGCAACAGATATTTAAATGTATTAAGTTACCTACAGTCAAGTTTGGAAGTTAAATGCTTCAGCATCTTTGACAATTCTATACAGATTTATGCATCCATCACTACCTAAGCATCTTTCAAAAAACCTGGCATAAAAGTCTAAGTAATGCAAAGGAATATCTCTGGCAGCTAAACTGCCTGCATTCCAGGAAGGAGAGCTTTAAAAAGATTGTGGTTTGGTTTCCAATTCTATCAAATGTTCAGTAAAGAAGCCAGATTACTGAGATAAATCAAGTGAATCCCTCCTCCATGAAGGGATTAAGCTCTTAGAGGCAAACAAAACTCAAAGGGCAACCTCCACCACAAGTACAAAGCACATATTTACAGTTTAAATAACGTATTTTATGTACAAAAATAGTAGATGAAAGTCTGAACATTTCCCAAGACAAAGCCAAATCCTTTCAGTATTGGTTTCTTTGAGAACAGTGGTAAAAAATATCAGCTAGATTGTTATAAACACTGCCCTAAGAATTAACAGATCAATTAAAAAATAGACTTTTTAATACAACTAATGGCTGATTTAACAGATAACACAGAAGACAGTAAGTATAGAGGAAGTAAGTGAAAAATCCTCTAATATAGCAGCAGATTTACATTTTCTCCTGCAAATGTAGAATTGAGTGAATGAACCTTGCAGGTTTATAGCAAAATTTTTCAATTTTTTTAATTTTAAAAAATATGAAAAAAAAATCAATTTTTAAATTTTTGTAGTCATCTAAATGAACAAGTTCAAATAACTGTAAATATCTCAGAAGTTACCACTAGAGATGTTCTGTCCTCATCCAGCTGGGCTGACTTCACAAAATACTCTTGTTCAGCCTTCTGTATTTTAGTGGGTATATCTTAAGCCCCAAGAGTATTACTCTGCGAGTTTTAATTCTCTTTTTTCTGCAGTTTTGTTCATCAGCAGTAGAGGTGACACACTAATATTCTATTGACAAACATACACTTGTAAAAAGTAACATATTATGGTTTTTTGTAAAATACTCTTAGAGCATTTAGAAACACTTGTTAAGCTTCTGTTTGCCGGGGGTTTTCCCCTCCTGGCTGCCTTCCACACCATGGAAAGGGAACAGGGTGCAGGTGCACAAAAGGGGCAGCAGCTGTAAGCAGATACCCCTCAGCTGTCCTGATTACAGATTTACAGTGATAACAGAATGATAGAAATAATAATAAAAAATTTTCTCTAAGAGATAAGAGGACCTAAAGGCTACCAAATGAATTGAGAAATCGCTGCTATGCAGAGATAATTTTCAAGGATTATCATGGCATTACCACAGCATTCTAAGATTACTCCAGAGAAAAGCATGAAACTTACAACAAATCATGTTACACTTCTCTGTTTTAAGACTGACCTGCTTGTGTCTCCCTACACTGCTCTGCACTGGAGTGGCCTTGGCTGACAGCCTGCCTTGGGATGTGCTCCTTCCAACTGCACTCACAGCACTGGCAGTGCAGAACACTCCTCCAGGAATTTCTGCATTTTGGTCTCAAAGCAGGTTAGGAAAACAAACACACGTAATTACTTGCATTTTTCAGATAAGGATCTGATTAACAGAGAAGTCCAATGATCCACTGAAGGGTACACAGAAAACTTAAGGCTGATGATGGAATAAAAACAAGCCAAATAGACCATGTAACCACAAATTTCTGAGTGAAACTTCTTATCTCTTTTTTAAAAAAAAAACTGCTTTCACCAGCTAAAATTAGGAAGTACTTACCAGAAAAATTTTAACAGTAAGCTTGTCTTTGTTTTTCTTGTTGCTAAGCTCTTGCTGAAAAAGTTATTTGATAATGATTTTCCTGCTAAGATGCTGCCTGTTTTAAAAAAATACAAAGCCTAGCATAAGAGGTTTCTTCAAAAGATAGAGGCAGACATTATCTATTATTTAATGAAAATCAGCTCAATATATTGGTAAAATTACTTTAACTTCACATTAGGTGAAACAAAAATACCTCCTCTGACCTGCCTACGGAAGAGGCATCATCTGGAAGAACTCGTTATCTGTAGGTCCTGGCTGCAGTAAAAAGTACAGTATAGGATCCCCTGCCCAGTCCTGTTCAGGGATTTTATAGTCTTACACTGATCTGAACACTCACATGTGGTATAAGACAGTGCCTTAAACTAGTTTGTGACAGGAAACCTTGTTAACAATAGACAGAGAAACTCTGGATTGCCTGCAGAAGTAGTAGAGGCTTCTAAAAAAGATCATGCAAAACTATCTGTAATGAATAATTTCATTATCATTTAATCCAGCCACTGAGAGATGGATGGGACAATGCCCTCATAAGGCCTGTCCTAATGCTATGATGTACAGAGGCACCCTGGTGTATTTATGTACAAACTTCACTTCCTGTTAGGGTTGGTCACTTCTAGAAGCACAGCCAAAATGTAGCTGGCATTGCAGAAATTTATGGACTTTAACTACACAGCCATGCTAATTCAATGAAATCATGACTTGGCTTCCACTCGAGACTTCAGTAAGCACTGGACTATGTCAAACACTCCCAGTGGATATTATTTGAGGATAAATGGGCCATCCTTTCCCTCCTCAATAGAATAAATATAGGTAGACTGCTTCAGTCAAAAGTTTAACATAACTTGAAAAACCTCAACTCTTTGGCTCCAGGCCACACACAGCACATTGCTTACATGGTGCCTTCATTTTTACAAATTATGTCTGCACAGTCCATATTATAAATTCAATATAAAACACAGCTACCAATAATGATGTATAAAACTTAATTTTAGAAAATGTATGGCATTATACAATATTTATCACTATAGAACTAATACCGGGTTTTATTTTGACCTCTAAATAAACCAAATTACAGTAACTCATTACTTGATTCAATTTCATTATGAAAACCTCCTCTGCAAATCTTCATCAAACCAACCATCACACACATTGCTTAATGGATATCCAACTTCATAGCTGCCAATAACATCTGGCTAATTTCAGTTCACAAATGCTCCCCATTTGCCATGTGGAAAATAAGCAAATGTCAAGCCGGTTTCTGTAACCCAAAAGTAATTTAAACTGAATTCAAACTTTGAATGCCATTTTCTGTTATGGCAGAATATCATAAATTACACTGCTATTACTACCCAAAGCAATTCTTTGAAATAGAACACAGACTTATGTACACTACTTTTGACTCAATCAGAAAGATAACGAGTGTTACGTGCAAATACCATAAGAATAACAAAATCTTCATACTTCTGAAGAGAAAGTTCTCTTTTGTCTCACGTATTTCTCACTGAGGTAATTTGCTGCTGTTGGGAGCAAAGTCCATAGACTGAGTGGATGTTTTTGAATCATTTCTGATTTGGAGGCAAAACCTTAGCTCATTTTCTTCTCTTTTGTCAGTACAGCCAAGAGAAGAAAAAATTGGCATCTCACCAAAACACACCTAGTCGAAGAATTGGTATAACCTGTTTCCAGATCTGTATCAGAAGTCTTCCACAGTTCCCAAGACTTTATTACAATCTAAGATTTGATCAACAACTAAACCCCATGGCAAAAGTATAAGGGATAGCTTTGCAGTGTCTGAAAATCATCAGATTTGGGGTTTTATCACATCTTTCTTGCTCCACAGTTATACAAATCTCAGTTTCAGAACAGTAACACTGAGAATGCTTCATCAGGAAAAAAAAAATTTGAAGAAAAATCATTTTCTAGGAACCAACAAGTTCCCCAGCAAAAGTTCCCCAACAAAACCATTTTGTGGGTTTACTTCCCCTTCAGAGACTGCAGAATGTCAAGAATTGCATAAATAAAGAATCTCAAAGCAAAGGAAAAGGCATATACAACAAATTGATGATGTTGTATCAAATTACGCCTTGCACATGAATTTAAATAGGAGCAGACAAATAGATGGCAGCAAGTCACAGTAAGATACTGTTATCGTTTGAGCTAAACCATAAAAACAAGTTAGTTTCAATGATCATACTTCATTTAAGGTATCTATAGACCATCTTTAATTTCTGGGTGAATACGTACAAGAGAACATTTTCCTACTCAGTTCCCAGTTGCACAAGTACATTTCAAGACAGTTTGGTCTGTGTTTCCAAAGCTTTAGCATATTTGTACAGGCAGCTTTGCACTGAAGATGTTGAAGTTCATCACCCATTTGCTGTCTTCACCAAAATAATCCATGAGATTTACTAGAAAAATTAGCCAAATTCTGAGAAATTGTTCACATAAATAAAGAGTAATTGTATAAGTACACAGGAACTCTGAGATCATACTAGAATGGGGGGGGGAGGGGAATGCAGTCCGACCAGCAATTTACACATTTTCCAATAGAGAGCTTGTAGGCCTTATCTAATGAAAAATAGCAAGAGAGTAACAAAACAGAGCCTTAAAATACAGAACATTACTCCAAATAATGCCAACAGCAGACAGGGTGTAGTCTGTGACAATCACATGAGGGATTAATAATGGATTAAGAACAGTCACTGTATAATGAAGTCTGAATCCAGATGAGCACTGACCACCCCGCTACACAGCAATATTCAAAGGTCATGAATGATTCAGACATATTGTATACATCTTACTGGGCAAGCTGAAGACCTTTTATACTATGAACATGCAACAGACCACAGTTTATAGAAATAAAAGACTCAAATACAATATATACTTTAATTATCTTGACTCTGATAAGCTGATGTAGAAGTAATCCTCTCTAAGCTTATAAAGCTAGCTGGTCATATCTCAGCAATCAAATATAATTGAGTTTATAATTAAGTTTAATTAGGTCAAATAATGTTTCAGCTATATTGACTATTAAATACATAATAAATGATCACTTTGCACTAAAAGCAATCAAAATTAATGAACTCTGATCTAGTGTATGCAAATGTAGCTTAAGTCCGGGTACCTTTTTGTTTGTATTTTATACAGGGACATATTTTATTAACTTCCAAGTAGACAGATAAGCAGTAAGACATCTCAAGTTCACTCAATAGGAAGTGACTATCTGGCAGAACTACATTTTCAGTAATGATAACTGTTCTATATAACAAAATTAAACAGCTCTTCTGAAATTTTACCTTCTTTATGAAACTGTTCGACATATCTATATATGTTCCTTCTCCTCAACATAACAACAGCAGCAACTTCCATTCGTTTACAACAAATTTGCATACAACCAATTGCAGAGGAGAACTGCACACCATTGCCCTGATTCTTTTTCTGGATGGAATTTTGCTGAAGTATAATTTTATTCTGAAAAGTCCAAGTTTTGTATTAGGTTTTACCAGGTTTTTGTTCTGGTACCTCCTGAGTTACTTACGATTTTACAGAGTTCAGACATACGAGGCACACGGTATCATCACCATTACAAGATTTGCAGTTACCCCTTTTACAACAGCCATTAAAAATGCATCGCTGTTAAGTACCTTGCTGAGTGCTCTGTGCAATAATCTCCAGATAACAGCATTCACCACCACTTTGCTCAGTGTGATGTATTAACTATATTTAATAGCTCTGGAATACAGCTAAAGAACCAGCTGTCTGTGCCTGAGCAAGGAGCACAACCCTCCAGTGCTGCACCAAGCTCATGAGAAGGTTGCACTGAATGAAGAACCACATTTCAAAGCTGGGTTATGAGGAAAGAACTGAAGTCACAACAGCAACAAGGAGCAAAAGCACAGACAGAAATAATCCAGAAGCTGCTCAGAATTTAACTAAGGCGAGACTGTCTGCAACAGGAGGAATACAGAGCAGAGCTCATGGAGGTGTTTTAAATACAAAGAAGTACTTTGCCCTCTATGATCCCTGAAGCTGTCTCAGTTTCTCTGTCCCAATTCCCCAGCCTTTACAGGGATACCAGTAAAATACGAAGTTTATGTAAGTCATGTTAATTACATAATGTCTGTAAATCAATATACACATGCACATCAAGAAGCTATCACCATTTTAAGAGCACAAGCATGAAACACCAGAGGCTCAGTTAACTGGAGAGACTGAAGTCCACTGACTGAGTTAAGCCTCTCAGTGGAGGCCAACATGAACAAAGCCATGTCAGATAATATGCACATTTCCCTTTAAATACCAACTTCCGACCACAGTGGCCTTGTATGTTCATGCACTCAGCCCTCACAGTCTGCTGGCCACATCTGTCACAAGTTATCACAAACTATTTGACATTGAGGGGATTTGCAAATCCACTTCTTTAATCTGGCAATAAAATGAGCCAAGTCCAACCAGTCAGTTTAATAAGCCAGTTTATCAACTCCTGAAGCATCAACACCAGTCCAGGTCACTAAACAAATACAAAGATCATTCAACGTGCTTAGTCCTTGTCCTGAGTCAGCACAGCTCCAAGCAGTGTTTCCTGTGAAAGGAAATGCTGTCAGTATGACTGATTCCCTTGGACAAGACAGGTATGTCTGGCGATGGTCAGTCATAGTAAAAAATTTTAAATCTATTTTTATAAAAGTATTGTAGACACGTGATGACGTAACTGGCAGGAGACCCACATGGATGTTGCTTTCCCAGGTATGAAGCAATCCAGTCATTAAATAGTTAACATTCTCTTTCTTTGCCATCCCCCACCCTCTCCTGGACAAAGGTGGCCAACAGATACATTTACACAAATTGGAAATGTTAAGACAGTAAAGATGGCCAGATCTTTCCATTGCCAAGCACAAAAAGGAGGTACATCCTTGAGGTGATGCCTGCGAAGCCAGTGCAGAGTGAATGCACCATGAGCTTTTTACATCAGCAGCTCAGGGAGCTGGAGAACTGACCAGGGCAGGAGTCCTTTGCCTCATCATGCAAACCAGACAGTGTGCTGCACAGGAGAGCCTAACATACTTATTTGTTAAATACCTACTACTAATATTTAATAAAAAATAACCAATTTTATTACACAGCCTGAGAGATGTATTATCTGTAAAAATGTAATGATCTATCATTATCCCAGTAAAAATCTAAATTCATAATAGGGAACACACGCATTCAAACTTTCATATTCTTAGCCCTGGAAAATAAATGCTTTCATTGAAGATATACATATAAACAATTTGGCACATCTTTTCAAGGGCATAAGAGACTTGCTAGACAAAGGAACCTGAACATTTAATTGTTTACATCATGCTATAATCCAAAGACTCCAATTAAGGGTAGAGCCTTCATTAAGTAATTTCAAAACTGTCATTGCTTGGAAGAAAAGAAGGTATTGCACTGGGCTAATCAGAGCCTCCTCAGAATGGCCATGACAGGCTAAGGATGGATCTCAGGCCAGCACCATTTCTCTAGCAATAGTTAAAGAAAAGCTGTCCAGGGCCGTGTGTGAAAGCAGAGTAAACACCTAGTGACAGACACGTAGCTTGCTCTCCCAGACTCACAAATATGCAACTTCAAGGGCTTCCTCAGATGGGTGGCTTCACTCAGTCTAATAGGTCTTGACGGATTTTTCTTCCATTAATTTACCCTGTTTTTTGAACGCCTGCAAAACCTCCGGTATCCACAACACCCCGTGCCAGAATTGTGCCACTGGGTGGTAGGTGAAATGGCATCCCTTTTGCTTCGGTAGGAACCTGAAAACAGCTTTATTTTGTGCCCTTAATCCCAAGAAAAAGAATGACCTTACACGGACCACTTCTCATGAACTAATCACGAGCCATTTTGTTCCCAGGATATTTGATTCCAGTTTATATAAGTTTCAGTATATTTGACTGTTTTTTAAACAGAAACTGTTCCAAACTTTTGATTATTCTAGATACTTCTCCTCACCCCTCTCTTCAGCCTCCTCTCCATTTTTGGGAATAAGTTACTTTGTACATGAGGAGTGGAGAACAACACAGAAAGGAAAAGTGACCTTGCATAACACCACCACAGCTGGTTTCTGTGAGCTATGAACTGATTATTTTTGACATTTTCCTTCTTTTTGAAATCTGCCATCACAAACATGAGAACAAAAGAAGCCAACTCTCTGCCTTGTAACCAAAATCTTGAATTACCTATAATGTCAGCTATGGCTCTCTAAAATCAAACACCAAGACACCGAAAGAAACATTTCTCCTCAATATAAATAGCATTTAAACACACACAGAGAACAAGATGCCTCTACAGGTAAGTGTTCAGCCATGGACTGCTGGGTTTCAACCATCCCTTTTGTGCTACAACATTCCACAGTGCAACTAGAAGACCCTCCAATATTTTCTAATCACACAAGACCCTTGGTATTCAGTCTAGATGCATCCTCAGCACTGTCTTTATCATTAATCATAAGCAAAATATGATGTGAAAGGAAAAACAAAAGTTTATTTGCCATGTCCAGGAGGCTTACAAAGGTGATAGTTCTCCTTTACTGGAGGGATGATAATCTAATGGGCAGCAACACAAGTCAGGAGAAAATGTGAACTCTTCCTGCCCAACTTGTTTTAATGTCAACAGCACCAAGTTTTGATGGGCACACTTGAACCATCACCTGAAGCTAACAAACCTGAGGGTGTTGTTCTGAAGTCACATGCCAGGCTCATTTTCTTAACCAAAGGCACCTTCCCTCTCCAAGTCAGTCACCATGACACTTTAAGTCTTCTGTCACAGCCAGAGGCAAAGTGGCCTTAACAGCAACTCCTGCCAGTGGTGAGAGCACAGTATGCATCACATGCTGAACAGGAAACTGTAGTATTGCAATGTGGAAGAGTTCAGGGCAAAGTAAGTTTCAGAGACACATGAGGCAATATAGTCTGTACAGCATAAATTAATCAGCACTTCCTGGTAACAGAAAAAAAGGGGTGACAGGCTTGAAGTTACCCCAAGCAAAAAAAAAAATAAATCAACTAGCGTTCATATAAATTGTACATTTAAATTATCTGATCATTCTTCAAGATACAATGCGTAGCCTTTATATCCTCATGGGATATTCCCCACCCTGCTGACCCGAGTGATTCTGAAGCACTGCAAGGAAAGATTCAAACTTCTTCACCCGTTCATTTCTTATCCCTATTTTGTAATACAGACTCCAGCATGCATTTAAATTGAAACTGTGAAGTTCTGCATTGATGACAGTGGGAACAGTTTTCTTAACAGCCCTTCACACATTTATTGACAAGATCTCTCTAAAATAGGGATTTACAAATCTTTTAATGAAAATCCAAAGTCAATAGTTTTATTAGTCATGGTCTTATAGATCAGCAACAACATTTAGTGAATTATTTTATCTCTTCTCTGATTCATGTTTGTCTTGCCAATAGTAATGGTTACACAGAAAAGCTGTACCAAGGAAATACTATTTTATAAATTTGAAGTGGTATTTAATAACTGCAAGTGAAGGACATTGCTATTATTATTGCTGTATCTATTGCTCATCAGTAAACCACAAACCTCATTTTGTTCAGTGCTTTCTGTCTATATTTCCGTGGGGCAAACTCAGAGGTAAGATCACGTTAGATCACCCTCCTCCAGGATGAAAATAGTTCTTCTATTTGCAGAAACTGTTCCCTTCAAGCAGTATTTAAATCTTTAGCTATTAGCCAAAAGAGAAGCTATATTCATCCAAGTATTTCTACAGCAGTATAACAGATTCTACACAAGAGAATTTTACCTAATTGTCTTAATCATAGAAGAATAAAATACACACTCTTTGCAGCAGCCTAAAATAGTTAAACCCAGCATTTTCCATCCCAGATCAGAGTTAAGCATCTAAAAAACTATCCATTTGTCCAAAATAATAATAAATAGTCAACAATTTCCAATTTCCCCTGAAGAACAACAATTCCTTTAAAGGGATAACAATTCCTTTGAAGTTGGGCCCAATGTAAGGTCTGATGGGATTAACTGACATTAAAGTATTAACTCACAGACAAGGTCAGGCTACTGTGGGTTTATGATTTCCCGAATAGTGCTGGATTCTACCCAGCTCACTTGAAGTGCCTGCAAGAGCTTGCATTTGTCTGCAGCCACCCAGGCAGGTGAGCCCTTAAAAGTAATTAATTCTTCAAAGAACAGGTATACTTCAAACCAAAATTAACATCCGATCATTAAAGAAACCACAGCACTACGTTTGACACCTGCTAATAAATAAAACTGTTAAAACAAGCAGTGTTTATTCTCTATTTTTTCCATTACTTTGTCTGTCTGCACTACGTGAGAGGTCTACAGAAAAGGAAAGCTGGTTCAACAGCTGACTGTAAATAGAATACTGCAAATATTGATGAAAATACTGAACAGAAGGAATGGCAAATTTTCCTATCTCTATTTTAGTTTAATGGATTTGAAATTATAACATCAAGTGCACCTTTATGTCACAAGTTTACAGGAAAACAACACCCATTGCAGTTTACTGCATAATTACCCTCATTAATACTTTGATTCAACATCCACCATAATCAACAGAAGGAGTTTGGTTCTTATAGCTCACATTAACCACCACTGACAACTGAAATGAAATTTCTCATACACCCATGCAATGGTATAAAAGGTCTGCATTTAAATCCTGCATTTACAAAGCCCTTTTGTCATGATAATTATTTACT
Organism: Lycocorax pyrrhopterus obiensis; assembly: GCA_014706295.1. Taxonomy (NCBI): domain Eukaryota; kingdom Metazoa; phylum Chordata; class Aves; order Passeriformes; family Paradisaeidae; genus Lycocorax; species Lycocorax pyrrhopterus. The sequence goes on from JACSVZ010000017.1 coordinate 8,768,847, forward strand.
AATAAGAGATTCAATGCTTTACAATAAACTGTCATTATGATTTCATTTTTCTTTTAAAGGTTTTAATACAGAAAATGAGAGCAGTAATATAACAAACTAATTTTTTTCATAACAAGCAGAACAAGTTATTCATGCTATGAAAATAATACATCTGAGAAGATGGAACAGGCTTATTTCAGAATACTCCTAACAGCCATATTTTAGTTTTAGGGAGTGGAGAGGCAGGGCAAAAAAGAAAATTAAATTACTCACACTTGTATCCAGGCTGCAGATACTGATTGTATCTTCATCTTGAGTACTCTGTTTCCGTTTTTTCTATAAAGCAAAATGAAAAGAGAGCTGAGTTTTGATGAACAGTACCAACTACCATTAGCTTGATTCTGAAAAAAGGACACATAATGATGTCATACACATAAATATCCACATAAATATATGTGTGTATATGGTTAATTTTCTCTCATCTTCATTATAATCACCATGTATGTGAATATAAACACTCTTTTTGCAAGTCGAAAAGCTACCTATTAGCACATAGTGAATTAAATGCTGTTCCTTTTTCTGCTCAGATAGGTTAACTTCAATTAAGAAACTTAGTTCTAAGTAAATCATAAGTAATTATTCCATGTTGGGAAATTGTACTTTGGCACTTGATATGAACTTTCATAAATAACGAGACTGTCAGGAAAAGAAATTCATGTTTTTTGCTGAAAGCCTATACTTCAGATTTTTCAAGGCCTACCTTCAGCAATCAAGTCCTATCCCTAGACAGTGAATACAGTGAGGATAAAAGGTGACACGTACTGCAGGAATTACATTAACATATGTTAGCGTTTCACACTCCATGTCAGCGATTGCATTCTGCTCTATATTCAGGTTCTGGGTTTGCAAATGGCAAAAAGCCCTCCCTCGTGTCATTTCACAGGTTCACCACAAGATTAATCTTCATGCACTTCAAATAAGCATGAAATGTCATTTAACAGAGCTCTGCATTTTCTACCAGGCCAGGAAGATTCAGGAAACAAGAGAAGTCACAGAATATATGATTCTTATCTATCCAGCTGTGTTGTCTTCCACTGTCAACCAGAGACAAGCAGTCACACATTATTATAGCTGGGATTCAGTTTCCAGTCTACAGAAGTCAAAGATGAGCAATTTAGAAAGCAAAAAACCCCAGACAGATGCCACACAGAGTTCATAGCTTATGAGATGCCCAAAGCTCAGCTAAAAGGCAGAGGCTGCGCACAATGCACGTATTTTTCATTAAAAAAAAGTATAGAAAAACTGTATTCCCCCCCCCATCCCCAGTACCCATTCTCCCAGCTCTTGGGAAGCCTGGAGGTTTTATTTCATCAAGCCAGTGAAACAACTTCAAATCTACTAGGTCGAGCATATGGTTTCTGAGAGCTGTTTCTTTGACGAAAAAAGATAAGGAATATTTATTACAAAATCCAGATGTTTTGATTTCATACTGTTTTAAAACTAAAACTCTAGGTGTTGAAACCTTTTATATTTACTCACTGGTTTTCAGTAGATCTTTGACTCATTTAAATACAATTTTTCTTTTTTTCAGAAAATAACTTCTGATACTTTTTTAAACAATAATTTCAGAGTCAGCAACAGCTGTGTTTTAACATCTTTATTATCCAGAAACTGGACCCTGAGTTCTGTCACCACATTACACAGTGAGAAGTGTTTTATGAAAAGTAATTCTTCACCCTTAGGCTAAGCACAATCAAATCCCCTTTACTGTTACAGTATGGATTTTTAGCAACAAGTTAAAGGACTGACTAGAACACAGAAATTTCTGGACCGGACCACACTGAACTATGAACAGAAATATCTGAAATAATACTGACTATGTTTGCTTATCCTGTATCAGTCTTTTGTAAGGTTCATTTTTTTCCCCACAGGATGAGCTAATCTGAATTACTATTCTAGGGTTAGCAAATGTGAATCCGTTGTGAAAAACACAAAACGGATGAGATCTGTCAGGTCAGTACTTTGCACAGAGGGTAACATCTCCTAAGAGTCTAGTGAACATGTTGCAGACTGTTCTTCAAATCTAATTAGAATTCTGGGGACTCAAATGCATGAATCCTTTAGTTGTACTCAAAAAATCATATATTGATTCCACTTAAGTCTATGCCGAGTCTTTACTTCACAAAAAGAAATTATAAAACTGAAAAGTACCAGCCCTCCTACACAGTGGACACAGGTTAACTAAAAATGAAGGGTGTTTGGATTTGGAATACAGCTTTCTACAAGAGAAGGATAAATTAAAATGGTGCATGGATCTGGTGTACCTGAGTCTACAGTAACTGATGCTTCTGGTGCATGGACGGACAGGATGCAACTGCATCCACAGCTTGGGATGGTGTTGCTTTAAGTCTGACATCTTAGACTCGATTTCACTGCTAATGGAGTGTGACAAATGACCACACACACAACAAATAAGCAGTTCCTTTGTTAAACAACCAATTATAAGATTCTTACTGCAGTCACATGGCTACAGATTAACACAGAAGGTGGCACTTCCAACATGGGCCAACTCTAACGAAAGTGGATTGAGACTATAAATTACAGAATATGAAGTACAAGTGTGCTAGGCAAGGCTACGGGATTAAAGTGAACTTGAATGAGGCAGGACATCGTTTTCTGCAGAGGGAGAGTTACACAACAACTATGTGTGGGCTTCTAACTGCTACATTCAAAGTGGGGAAGTGGAGTACCGTGGCCAAAGCAGTGGCCATGAGGGCAAGCATCCACAGCAAGGCTATTCAGGTAAAGCACAGCATGAAATTGAGTTAGCAGGAATTAAAATGCTCACATCTCATTTAGAGGCAACCTCTTTGGTTATATAACTAAACATCAACACACTTCCAAGGAACAAATCAGTATCAATTGTGATGTACAGAACAAAAGCAGTGAAAAGACATGTAGAGTGTAGGAAAAGCAATTACATATTGAGTAAATCTGGGACAGCCTCTACAAAACAGATCTCTTGCTGTACCTCATACTTCATTGTGCTAATCAAAGGATCACTCCTCACTTTATTTTTGGTCTTCCACTTAATGAAAAGTAATACACGCTCACAAAAAAAAAATCTACTGAATAACATGTTATCGGGAAGCTTGCAATTACTATACTCTGTTAGTCTCAGTGGTTATGCAACACCAGTCATTTCATATAGAAATTGTTAAATATTAACCACAGCAGGCAAGAATAATGTTTTAATATTTCTGAGAGTTTCAAGAGCTATTACCATTGTATAAGGAGGAGGCAGAACTCCATGAAAAAAAAAAAATCCAATAATTGAGCTACCAGATCACAGATAAATTTCTTTGCCCATAATAAGTGGATTAGAATCTAAGATTGCAATGGATATTGTGCAGGAAGCATAAGGTGCTCATTAAATTAATCCCTGCTCTTTGTGAAGATCTTTTCCCCAAAGGAGTTCCAAGTCCTGTCTCAGCTGCCACAGCACAACGCAGCTGACCCCTGAATCTGCCACGTCCCACAAAATCACCGCTTAATTGTTGCTCTCCATTTTATGTTTTAACTCACACGGCAAATGAAACAATACAAACCTCTCAACAAAGGAGCCCAGAAGCTCAGTCGGGTGTAGCAGCCTCCAGCTGAGCCCAGGGCAGGGCTGGGTGAGGAAGCGCTGCAGTGTCCCACAGCAAGGCAGGCTCTGCCTCACTCCAGCCCCGCTCCCTCACCATGCCCAGCACGCTTTGACATGAGAATGTCCCACACTGAACACAGGACACCGTGGTAACTCCACACTGGGCTATGAGCAATGGACAAATGCCATCTCACCACAGAGCATCTCTATTACAATTTGTATGCACATGAATCAAACTAAATTGGAAAATGTTACGATGCTGTTTGCCTTGCTGAGAAAACAGCAAAGCTTGGAATACTTCAATAACTCTGGTTTTTTTTGCACAGTGTTTGGAGACCTTAAAAAATGGGTACACACCTGCATGAAAATAGTAGCAAGTACACCTGATCAGAAATGTGTCCATGTTTTCTGACTGACCACACAGGTGCATTACCTGCATCTGAACATGTACCTCTAGGCTGAAAAAGCTTATTGCACCACAATTTTGAATCCTAATGTTTGCGATCCTGTTGCCCAAAAGGCTGTGACTACATCCATAGTTACAGAGACAGGACACTTCTGGCCTTAACATGGCAGGAAAGAGTTGCTTTCCGTAATTATCTCGCAGGAGATGAGAAGATAAGATATCCAATTATATATTAAAGTAATGATTTAATTAAAGGAATTAGAGCAATAAGACACTGTTATAGGAAGGCTGGATTAACATAGTCTCCATCACAGGGTTTTAATTATCAATACCACAGATTTATACGTTACCACCCGGGAGATGAAATGCAAAGATGCACAAAAATAGCTTGACAAAACCCATCCTGTGATGGGGAAGGAAATGCTTTTCAGAAGAATTGCTGACTTTTGTTAAATCATCTGTTCATTCTAAATGCTTAGAAATGTGTCTGCACACAGATCAGTATCACAATAAATAACAGTTTAAGACAATGTATTTGCATAGGCACATCCTACCCTTAAACCTCCTTAGTCACAGACTCATTTCAAAACCAAACACAAAACAAGTTTAAGCCTTTTTTTCATACAGAAATCCATTCATTCTAATGAAATACTTTTCCCATGCCCCCAAAACAAAAAGTCCAAAACAAAGAAAAACTACAAACCGTTTAATCAGTCTGTATTTCTGATTGTTTCCATATGAAAATATTTTTTTAAACAGTCTTTCCAGAATATACATCTGAAGACACTTCAACACTGCTAATTGGAATAAAGTAACTTTGTAAATAATGGAGGTATAATATATGATTTAAATAAATGTGTAAGTAGGTAGAAGTGCATATATACACACATACGTATAAAATATATACAAATACATATAACAAGTGTATATATATACACATTTGGAATTTGCAGTAATTCAGAAAAGGGAAAACCATTTAGTTAACAAAGTTTTGTATCATTTTTAGTGTTGAGAAAAAGGCAGGAAGGGATTCACTGTTCTGGGCTTTATGCTCCTCTCCAGTTTATGGTACACTTTTATCAGGGACAAATATCTGTATCAGACTGAGTTAAAAAACAAAACTAACCAAAGAACATCAATTTGAATAGATCAAGTAGAGCAAAAATAAAATCAAAAGGGATTAATGTGGAAGGAAGGGAGAAAACTGATCAAATACTCAATAAAAAGTCAAACATCACAGGCCAGGTTTAAGCCACACTCCAAAGGGTGGATTATGTCTGCATGAAAAGCAGCATTATTACATGATTTTTTTTTCTTTTAATTTGAAAAAGCAATCAGTATCTCCTGAGCCAGCTGAGAACACCTCTACATCTACAAGGAACCTTCCCACCCAAAGCATTATGCCTTAGGAATCACAGCTGGTGCTGAAGCAGCTCGGAATAAGGCAGGAGCATAACATCATTTCTTTATAGAAAGACATCAAATCACAACAATAATCCAGATTTCCATGTGAATTTCTAGTCACACTGTTTTTATACAACTTTTTTTTTTAAATCCAGTTAGTTTATAAATACTCTTGATGTGTAAATACTTTTTAGCAGCAACATCCACACATATATATTGAAATAGAGATGTGCACTTCTAAGCACCCTTCTAATTCTTAAATCTCTAACATATACAGAAGCTGGTAAGTTCAAAAGAATATTCAGACACTACAATTCCCATTCTTTTTTCTTTGTAGTTTGTCAGTGTGTCCACACCCATCCAACCAACACGTTGATCTCTCTTTAAAAACACCTGAAAAGCACCACTTGCCCAGACCATATTTATTCCTTTAATGACTCCAAAAATTCCATCTGCTGTTGCTCCTGTGTTATAAGATCTGTTTCGAGTTTTTACTGTCCCCATTTCAAGTCACATTCAAATGATCTCAAAGTTACCAAGCTCCCAGTAAGTTACACCACAGAGTATGGAGGACTCAGAACAGAGTCCAGTAATGAGGCACAAACAGTACAAAACAGATGTTAAGAGGAATGCAAAAAGGGAGGTATGATGAAAGAAAAATCTACAAACTGGACTGGAAGGAAAGTAGACAGTGTTTCAATTCTCCTGGCTAATTTAAAATGTTTCCAAAAGTTTAACAGATGACACAGACAGCAAACAGAAAAGTTAAAACATTTCAGTTTAGTCTTCCTAATACAACAGGAAGAAATTCTGACTAAAAGCTTCAACATTTTTCTTAGTATTTTTCATTACTCAGTTAATAAAATATGCCTTGGATCCAGCTTAATCACTGGGCAAGACATTAATAACCTTCTGTTAAGGTTAGTTGAATAATCACTAATTTAACATTTCCTGCCACAGGTGGTGGGCTCTGACCCCACCAAGCAGAGTTCAGAAGTGAACTAGAAGAGGCAGCAGTGGTGTTGCATTACCCGGCTTCAAGCCAGAATGATACTGATACTGAGCAAAAGAGTAAGTCTCACGCAGAATTACACACCTTCCATCATCTCACACTCCTGCTGCACTGGCATTCAAGCGTCTAAAATGAAATAAAGGCAGAGATTATCAAAAAAAAAGCCAAACAAAATCAAAGAACTCGAGCCTGGCTGATACAATGCACAGTTCTAGATAGTCTGTATAGCAGGAGAATGTGACATATTAATCATACAAACAGCTCTCTCTGCAATCCCCAAGAAATATCTACATTTCCTGTTGAATGTGGGGCTTGGTTCCGAGATAACCAATTGCAATTTCACAAGAAAGTGACAACTCATTCCCTAGAGTTTAAGCCCTTGCAGAAAGGGATGGCTCTTCCACCACCTTCAGAGGTCAGCCCTCTTTACCACAGCCTGTCACTCACCTTCGTGCCAATACCAGTGAGCCTCCCTGCTCATCTCCCACTCCCGTGGCTGTACCACTGACAAGAGTTTGAGGGGTGGGGAGACAAAAACATCTTAAAGCAAGTTTCCCCAGAGCATGATGCTTTTTTTAGCTGAATGATGCATCATACATGCTTTTGGAGACCATAATCTCAGAATAGTGAATTCTAACCCAAAATTTTTGTGAAAGTCCAGAACCTGCTACCCTGCATTTCAGTATCACAGTTCTTTATGTTATAGTGGCAAAAGGAACTTGCAACCAAAAATTCTTTAATGTTATAACAAAACTGGTTTCCGTATACATTTCCACTGCCCTCTACTGTTTGGAATACCAGAGACATTCCAGGTTTCATCTTCTCAAGAGTGACACAAAATCCTAAACATTATTGCTTTTAAGGGAGAAATGGCCAGAGATGACCCCGCTGCACAGCCTGCACTGAGCCTGGGACACAGCGTGGACAGTCCAGCTTCCCACCCTGCACACGTTCAGCTGGCAGGAGCCCTGGATACTGGTGTTAGGAACAGAACTTTCTTGTTCCTGGTATTCCACAGAAAACAAACAAATGAAAAAACAGACTCTGCTCTGTTACAGCACAGTAATGGAGGTGAGGTCATCTCTGCCACTGATGGCTTTCACACTTCTTAAGCACTTCCAGGAGTCATCACATCTCTGCTGGCCAAAATGGCAGCTCCTTGCCAGCCTCCCCTTGCTACAGGCAGCAGGCTCTGCTTCTGCACTGCTTGTTGTGATGGACTGGAGATTTTCCGGTCAATGCAATGTAAAAGGAACACTGTAGTGAACAATGAAATGAAAGTTATATTCAATGTGTTTAACATTAACAACAGGAAATGGGTGTGCATGTACGGGATGCTGTAAGGACAAGGATTAGCACAGCTTTGTTTGAGGACTGGTATTTACTCTGTCTTTATTTAACCTTCTTCCTTCCCCTTTTTGGAAGATGGGGGAGAGGACCAGTAACTGGAATCTAGAAGAGTTAATACACTGAAACTTTTGCAAACTTTACTGTAAAGTCCAAACCAAAGTCAGCTAAGTAAGTTACATTTATTTCTTTTACGTAAGAGTTTTCTGTTGCATGAGAATCCTTTCTCAGCCAGAATTTGAACAATCCTACATAAATTATGCTTTTAATTAACACAATCAATATCTAACGATTCTAAACTCACCTAGTATATAAATAAAAAATAAGATGCAATTTAAAAGAGTCCATACACTGTTTAGATTCATCTTCTGTTCTTCTCTCAAATACTTTTCAGCTGGGATCTGTCAGATCCAGTTCTTTATGTCTCCAAGTAATATAATCAGTCAGCATGCAAACAATCCCTGGATTCCTTAGTCTTTGGCAAGCTGAGGTGATGAAGTTGCAGCTCCTGGCCTTGTATGTTTGTGCTGAGGGAGTTTAACATAGGATTGGTTGCAAAAGCAAGAATAATCAAAGTTGGGATGTTTTAATGCTCTAACTCTATTCTTTAAGGTTTTGTGCACTTGCAGGGCACACAGGCCCTTGAATACAGAGTCACAGAACCCCTTAGGTTGGAAAATCCCTCTAGGATCCCCAAGTCCAACCATTAACCCAGCACTGCCAAGCCACCACTAACCCTGTTCCTCAGTGCCACAGCTACATGGCTTTTAAGCACTTCCAGGAATGGTGATTCCTAGGCCACCTGTTCCAGTGCTTGGCAGTGCTTTTGGTGAAGAAATTTTCCTCAATATTCAATCTAAACCTTCCCAGGTCCAACATAAGGCTGTTTCCTCTTGTCCTGTCACTTGTTACCTGGGAGAAGAGACTGAGTCCCCCCACCTGGCTACATCTTCCTGTCAGGTATTGTAGAGCCTTAAGGTTTCCAGATCCCTGATTTGCCTCGCACTACAGGCCCCCACCTTGATCACATATTTCTAAGAACTTCAAAGTACAGTTTTAGTCAACATATACACAAATATTTTTAAATAACTTTGCTTCCTAAATGAGAGGACGCTCCCTAGTTTTCCAAGAAAGGATGCTGTAAACTGGGGCTGGAGCTGCAAAATTTGAGATCACATCTGTTCACTGGTGTCCCTAATGGGCTACTCTTATTCACATATTAACAGTCCAAAATCAGAACTCAACACAAATCATTAAGAACAACCAAGTACACTAACCACTAACCACTGCAGCACGTAAGACAGGTTGGAAAGTTTTTATACAGCAGTTTGAAATGAAAGATTTTAATTCTATACCTTGTTCTACTCTTAATGAACATGAAAATCAGGAAGCATTTATCCCCAAAATATCTAACCTGAATCTCCCTTGCTATGAAAAAAGCCCATTTATTCCTGTGCTATACTGGCAAATACAGAGAACAAGTGCCCACCTTGCAATTGTTCGCACACACTCAGAGATAAACCTATACTCACATCTTATATCAAGTCTTGTTTTTCTATACACAAGATGCACTAAATCTTTTAAACCTCCCTCAAAGGCTGTATTCTCTACAGTTATTATCAATCTTGCTACTTTTCTATCCACATCTTTCCAAAGTGCAGTGTCCATAACAGCACCCAGTTTTCCGGGTGATACCACATCCACATGCTGCTGAGCAGAATCATTCTGCAGTGTAAACACACTGTAAGTAGGATGTGTTACAGCTTTCACTTTGACAATGGAGACAATAATGCATACTGCTACAAGTATTCCCCTTTAAACCCTAGCATCAGACAAAATTCACGTTTTCAGGCTAGGAGACTGAGGCAGATATGTTTACATGGTTGTGACAGAAAAGCAGAAGCAAAGACCTAAATCCATTATCCTGCAACAACCAACGACCAATACAGAGAGAAAAATAAACCGTCCTCCATCCCGTTGGGAATAGCAGAGTATATTCCCTCAACCTTTAGCAAATTTCTTTCCTTACAGAAGGAAATATTCCTGCCAAACAACATATTGGTTTAATCCATACCCAATCTTAAATCCTGGCATGCTTGGAAGGAGTATCTGTGCAATTCCAGCTTACACACAAACAATAAAAAGTTACACGATCTCAATTCGTGCTTACCTGATGATGCACAAACAAGCAGCACCACACCATGAGTTATTTTGTACTGTACTCAGATTTTAGGAGGTTTCTTAATTTTCAGCGTGACAGTGAAAAGTCTTTGCTACAAAAGAGTCCCTATGTCTGTCCTTCAGTTTTCAGCAGGAACTCCTCGCCATGCGGACACAGTTTGCTCTCGCTTCCTGTCACGCAGCGCACTGCAGGTGTCAGAAGCTGAAGGATCTGTACTGTCGTGTCTATCTCTGCTGTGGTTTTTCTCTCACACACTACTTCAAAATAATATTTTAAACAGACAAAAGTGTTTTAAAAACAGCCAATAAGTGAACAGCACCAGTATGGTGAAGGTAAAGATATCACTAACAGGTTTCTAAAATAACAGGTAGGTGTTTGGGAACTTTGAGCCTCTGTAACTGAAACAGTCCATCTCCCGCCTCTGCAATTCTTAAACAGCAGCATGGGCTTTAAACTCAACGGCAGACAACTATCTCCAAATGTAGATGTCTCAGCAAACAAAAGAGCTGGTAGATACTGGGTAGAACTTTTAAATATTTATTTTACAGATTTTATTTTTTAGTATTTGAAAAGTTAGGGGATGTGCTTAGCACAAGTTCTTAAATTAACAGACGCATAATGGTAAAAATGAAGTACAGAGTGTTTTAGAATCAGCCCAGAATAAAGGAGCAAAGATAAGCATGACAGAGCACTCCAATTTTGCATATAAGGTCAAGTGCAGACTTTGATTTTATCACCAGTAGTTCAATATAACTGAAGAATTACACCTCACTCTTAGTCTGTCCCTATCCTGTTCAGTCTTTTGTGATTTGCTCAGATCTACAAACACAGAGCTGGTTTTGCCAGCTGCAGAATTCTGCATTCTTCCACTGGGCAAGAATGTAAAGATAAATTTAAACTTGGGGAGCAAGATAACAGCAATTCAAACTTCATCTTTAAAGAAAACAAGTCCTTAGTGAGCTGCTGCAATCTTTTTTCAGAATTAAAAATTTCTGCTGAGCTTGGAGGAAAAAGACAAAAGGTGAAACTGATACCAGTGAGCAAACAGTTCCTTTGAGAAGAGGAGCCATCACATCATTGCAGACAGAAAATACTGACTGGAAGACCTTTCAGAATGCAGACATTTTAGGCCAAGACTTAAAAAATTACTCAAGTACATCCCTCTTGGTGAATGCTATTGGCCTGTCTTCCCTGCCCAAAAGTCAGCTAAAATCCAACCTAGCCAACCTTCTTTTCAGACCCTTCCAGCAGAACACAGTTTATTTTTCCAAGGAAATACATATAAATTCTATATATAAGCCTGAAATATTTTTCAAGCATTCTTTACTCTCTCTTTATTAACTTAAAGTTATTTCTTAAATAATCTTCTACCCCATACAGGAAACCCTAATCCTCTGCTATCGGAATTTGGTAACACCTCACCCAGGATCAAATACAGGAGTGCAATTTTTTCAAGTGTTATGATATCCGTAGCTCTTTAATTGCACCAAAGATGAAGTCAGGTAGGCAGGCATTTTTCCGTCAGATTTCCTGGTAACATTTGGATTTCCTTATTCCACTTCCTGGAGACCACAACATATAAAGACTTTAAACTGTTATGCTTCTTTACATTTGTACTTGCACTACTCCTCAGGCCATCTATAACCACCTGCCTCAGCAGCCATCAGAATTTAAGAAGCCTAAAGGCAGATACTACAGATTTCAGCTTTGTGTCAGGCTTTTTCTCACCAATCTAATAAACAACATTTAAAGCAGTCTGGCCCCCTACCTGTATCAATCAACACCAATTAATGGGATGGCAAAACCTGCTTTCTAAGCTCTGAGGAAAGAAAACATTCTATCTGTTTTTTCCCTGCAGTTGCACATGAGTCACCTCCAAGGTACTCTGCACTTTGTTGACAGCAGCAACAAGGGCATCCACCTGAAAGAAAGTGCAGCTTGAACTTACTTGTATTGTAAACAGCCACACAAGTACCAAGGAAGGAAATCTAAGATACCCTATCTAGATTCCAGACAGCAACTTCCTCAAAAGAATGAGGTCCAGAAATCAGAACTGACAAACTCAAAATATGTAAATATATGAAAGCTGCTCCTTTGGTCCCTGTGCAGTGACAGCACTGCTGCCCAGTCCAACAAAACATAACATGAAACAAGACAGCACCATGAACATAGGATCGAATAAATAGCCAGAAACATCCACAAAGCTCTGGATAAAGGGAATTAAATATTGCTGAAGACACAGTTTTCAAGAACAGAGAATGAACACCAGCTATTCATTATTTAAATTTTCTAAAAAACTAAAATACAATCTGACAACACCATGTCTCAGAAAGTTTCCTGCCTTAGGTTTCTCACTTGTAAAATGCCCAAAGTACTGTGGTGGCATAAGGTTGGAGCCTGTCAAATGTTTGTAACCAGCAGCACATGATAAGTTATTATTCAGACAGCACACAGACAGTTTCCAGTTGCTGTGTCAAAAATCACAGCAAAATGCGAGCAAAGCTACCTAAGCAGATTCACTGTTGCTTTCTTCTCCAGAGTTCTTAAAACTACAGATATTACAAATAGGAAAATAAATACATAAAAATCCTTCTTCCAGGGCAGTATCCTACTGCTGCCTAAACCAGGATTTTTAACTGCACAAAGGGGAACATACACATCTCAAGCGTTGTGAGGTTTGACCTTGCTCCTTCTAAGGGCTGGGAGAGATGCTCATTAGCAGCAAATTCCTTGCAAGACATCGAAATTTACCCATCCCATCTCCCATAGTACAAACCACTGAATTTGTAGTTTCTCACATATTCTCCCAGAGATAAAGATCTGGGGAACTCTAAGATAATGCTCCCCAGAATGTGAAAAAGATTGCTATGGTTTGCTGAAGACATTTAAAAGAGAATAATTTTTATTTTTGCTTCTAGGACTGTGGTAGTCCAGTAGCAAATGCCACACCAAACTGCACCAGCCACTGCCCAACTGAGGACCCTCAGGAAGTGCTGCAGTTCTCTCCCATCTCCTCCCAGTATCCTTGCAGTCAGGACATGCAATCTAATCTCATCTTCTTAGGATCGGTACAGCTGCCCTCATTTCATGGCCTTTTCACAAGGCTACTGCTCTGCTTTGGACTGGAAGTGTCTGGGAGGACACAGGGATTGTTGAAACCTATCACTGCTACTTCTGAGGATATTTAAGACTGTGAACAACTGAAAACAGTGCTTGGAAAATAATCAAGTTTTGCAAATTCAGTGGAGAGCCTGCTGGCACAGAGATCGAAACTGTTTTCTCATTGTGCATTATGAGTGTTTTAAGAATGCTAAATTTAACTCTCTCTGAAAAGCTTAACAATTAACCACAATCTAGAAAGAGACAGACACCAACAGTGTACAATTTTTGCATCAAAAACAATGTAATAAATATTTTTAAGTGTGCATTTTACATAACCTTAGAACATTACCTCAAATCATGTCAGGATCATATTATATACACTGCTTCATATATCTTCCATTAGAATGGGGTATCCCATTTCAAAACATGCAACAGAATCCAGCAATTACCAAGATCTGTCATCATGAATGAAATTTAAGAGCTTCAACAGGTCTGAATTTATTTTTAAAATTTTAATTTAGTATTATTAAAGAAATGTTAGAGTATGTTCTTACATATGCTTAGATTGTAAATTCTTTAGAGAATGTTTATGTGATATACAGCAAAATGGAGACCTTGTTTTCTGGTTGCTACTGTAATAACAAAATTTGTTTCCAGGCTGCAATAAATAGAAGACACCATCATAGTGCTGTTGTTATGCATTTGTGTCAGATTTTAAAAGATGGCCATAATTGTTAAGTGCTGTGTACATTCTAACCACAGCATTAGCTTTCAAGAGGAATCTTGCTCTTATGTTTAGAAATAATTAGGATTCATTCTACAACTGAGATGTTTGAGCAAATCTGGCTGTGAAAGCACCTCTGTGTTTGGAATGAATGGGAGTCCTCCTGAAGAAACCAACAAATCACTCAAAATGCTCCTTCCAATCAGAAAGAACTCAAATTTCCTTTTCTTTTCCCATCAGCTCTAGGACTATCTATAAGCTGTTTCAGAAGTTCAGAACTTTTCAGGAGGTTTTCCTTCTCTCCTGGTCCTTAAAAGGATTTTGTTTAGCTTTCTGTCACGATTACAACTTGACTAACTAAATTAGAACCTGTGGAACTTCAGAGGGACTGGAAATAGAGAGGGAGATGTTAGAACAAAATCTCCAGTATGGAGGATTTCTCAACTGTCTCTGGAAATGCTTTTGAAACCTTTTCCAAATGTGTAGTCCATCTATTTGCTTTTATTTAAAATTTAATCCACAGCTTTAAATAATAATACCTAAGCACTACCAAATTGGAAACTTTTACAATCAGCTTAGAATGACCAGTGAGTTTTCACAGTACAAGCACTAGGAAATAAGACAACAGACTATCACAACAATTTGGGCAAAATGGAAAGAGCCACGTTAAAAATGTATCTTTGTAACAGGTTGTGATAACACCAAGTTCTCCTGCAAGCATCACAATGAGTAAAACCAAACAAAACAGCAATTCAAGTCCATGCGTGCAGCCATTCATATTCACTAGACATTTCAAAACAAAATTGCTAATAGAAAACAGTGTAGCATCAATAAAATACTAATTATAGTTCAAAATTGCTTCAAAAATGTTGGTTTCTCAGACTGAGTGGCACCAAATTCAGCTGGACAACAGCACCACTCTGTTAACCATTACAAGTTTCTGAAACAAAGTCATAGGAAATAGTAATTTCACATCACGTGTTCTCAAAGAGCAGCCACTGGTGGAGTGGGGGGAAACAAAGACAAAGAAATGGGCAGAGCTGGATTTGAGTTAAATTGAACAGGGGTCAAGTTCATCTGCTGCTGAACAAAGAAAAGAACAGTAAATGACAGCAGGAGTACAAGGTAACACCCAGTCTGTGATTAAAGACAGGAAATCTGCTCTATAACAGAACATCCAACTCAGCCTAAGAGAATCACAATTGGACCTATCTGCTCTATCACATGCTGCTTCTAGCTCAGTATTGTTTGTATGTGCAAAATAGCTGGCATGGAGGGTTTGCAGCATATACAGAATATTTCTACTATAAATAACAAACCACACCCGGAACAAAAATAAACTTTCACAAAGCACTTACAAAGATCCATAAAATAAAACCCTACAACAGTAACAGAATGGCAGTATGAAGTATTCAAAAAAAAAACCCAAACCAATTTTTGAAAAGACAAAATTAAATTATACAAAACCCTTCCAAATCGGAGATATTACACTATATTCATTATCAGAAAAAATCGAAGTATTAATTGAATAACTGAGCTTTAGTAAGCAAAAAAAGTCATGGGGAAAAAGTATTGCAGATGTAAAAGTCTGTGAAGGTCTTTACAGGAATGCCTCAGCCAAGTGCTCCATAAGGGCCTCAATATTTTTGCCCCAAGAAACATAGAATCTAAAATGTATTTTCTATAACTACCATGTAATTAACTTGGAAGCACCTCTGTAAACTAGGTGGACAGGTTTAATGGCTATGTACTTAACTCATAGATTACTTCAGATGTAAAAGCTGTGAAAGTTTAATAATCAACTACTGAATTAAGCTAATTAAGTCAGTGCAAATTGCTAAGCAGTACAGCACTCTCTAGGCAGCACAAGCAGTAATAGCCCATAAAACATGCACAAGTTTGTCTGAGTCCCAAACTAGGGAAATCTTGGAGTGCTGAAGTCTAAAGGCCAGCCAGCATCATTCTCCTTTGTAACTGATTTATAAACAACTCACAGATGTCTCTCCAGCACATTCATGATTTTTGCCACATTATTGTATGCAGAGGACCTTGTAATTTACAGTACCCATTGGTCCTACACAGAGATATGGCCATTTATCACAGGCCTAGGAACCAACACATCAACAAACCATGTTCTGCTGGAACTTCAAATAAAACATTCCAGCGTGACATGACTAATCTCACATCACACACTGTGGGTAGAAGTTACGGTAATCAAACCATGCTGACTCAGCACATGGCTTTGGAATAATACCTTTTTTAATTCTTACACATTGTCTAACTGGTCACTCTGAATTGGTTTTTGAATTCAGGGTATACATTAAGAATACAACAATTCTGATGTGTTTTGAAACTGCGGATGGAATTGACTGCTATCCAGTTACGCAAATGCCACACAATGAATTCCTGATAGCATCTCTATTTGTTTGCCAATATAAACCTTGCTGTTCCAAGAGAAATTAGTTTTGTGACTAATCAACAACAGTTTGCTCAAAACCAAAACCAATAACAAGCTAAACCATTTAAAACTCCGCCCACAGATTAAGCAGGGAGACATCAAACCCAACTCTTCTACAAACCAAAATCCGTGTCCAGGGTGTCTATTTGCTACCGTTTATAAGCTCCTGTCTTCTGAACTAGAAATTCTGTATCACAAAAGGATATTGGTAATGCTCCTTACATTGCTGCTACCAATGGTGTGAAGCAAAGCTTCCCTGCTCCTGCAGTGCTCCCAAGGAAGAACTGCAAGAACAGACTTACAGAATTGCTTCTCACTATTTCTGGTGTCAGGTATCCGGGGCATTCTGGTCCAGGAAAGGTCAATGCTGGACAGCAGCACAACAGCTCCTCCACAGAGGCAGACTAAAGGCAAGTCTGAGCAGAGCCAGGCAGTAAAAGAGAAGAGCTGAGACAATTAAACTCTGAAATGGAAGAGCTTGAACCCACTCTAAGAAGATAAAGGAAAGGAGCCAGTGGCACACAGGAATTCATCATCTGTTGGAAAGCAGAAAAGGAATATGGAATTCTTCTGCTCAAAGACAAAGGGGGATGAGACGGGTCAGGGATCAAGCATCCACCTGGCATCTCTTTAACCTGCTGCAGGTCAGAAGACACAGGACTCTGCAGAGGTAAAGGGAGGAGCAGCAGCACCAGAGCAGCCTTGGGGAGCAGGGATCCCAGCTGGACACCCCTGCTCAGAATCTATGGCGTGGGAAGGAACTGGGTCCTGACTGCTACATCAAACAGGTACAATTATCCCACTCCCAGCTATGCTGTGACTACACAAAGTAATCACTTATAAAAACGTGCTGTCAATGACATAAAGTAACCATCCTCCTCCGAGGAAGCTGCTTAAATTGTGCATAGGGGTATACTGAACTAACAGAAAACCACACGTGTTTTTAATGCATATAATAACTTGTGTTTTAAAATCATACTGGACATACTAAGAGATAATGATATTTAAGCACATTTGATCTAGAGACATTAATGCATAACTTTGTTTCAACAAGTATGAAAAAAGGCCTGTGTGATACCACTTCTAATAAGTTCCTGTTACAGGTAACATCATTGCTTAAGCAAACAACTATCAGTGGATACAGAAATTAAGTAAAACCAGGCAGAATCCAGGAGAGGTAACGAGGTGCTTTCTATCGTAGTAAATAATTATGTAATTTATGCAATTAATCATCAAGTGAAAGCCATGAAAGAACTTGTTTTCTCTCTTCGCAATTTTTATCTTGTAATCTTGAGATTCGTGCACCCTGAAAAGGATAACTGAAGTGTGCCAGTCTGCACAAAAATACACTGTTTTCTAAAAAAAAAAAAAGTGTGGAGAAGTGTGGAATTCTTCTCATTTGGCATGACAGACGTCTTTTCCCCTACAAACATTTGTGCAGTAAAACTAGCAAAGAAACCACATCTAAAATTGACTTTCAGCATATTTAACACTTTTTTATGTCAGCTTTCTCATAAATTAGATCAACCTTCCTCACAGGTGACCACATCTGCAGCTCAGTTAGATGCTTTTGCAAATAGAAACAAGAAAGGTGGAAATAGGAAGAAGCCTCGATGCAATAAATTATCTTCAATCTTCAGGCAACTGTGCACTAAACACATGCCTCAAACTATTTCAAGTACTAAATATTGGTTTACATTTCACTATTTATTTTTAGCACTGAAGATCTTCAGCCAAATTTGTTGTGTGTGGCAGGGAGGAAATAAAGAAACCATCATAATGGTTCAGATGTCTGCTTAAAGCACAGAGGAAATGATGCTCTCTTGGTGGAACAGTGGAGAGACATATCAGAGACAAGAGCAGACAAAACCAGCATCCTCTTCAGTTCTGCCTACAGCCCAACATTCTTCACTAATCAGGTAACTGCTTTTCTTTTGATTGACTGGCAGTTTCTCCATATTCCTCAAATGTCATCATAGCAACACCAGGTACCACTACTTCTGCAAATGCACCAGGTTTTTTTTTTTTTCAGGAAAACAATAATTTGAATACTTCCATTTGCATATCTAAGTCTAGAAGCTTATCCTGCTGGCATAAACAAAGTGAGTGCTTTTAAGGGAGCAGGAAGGGAGACAGATAAAGCAGCTGAAATCTCAAACTCTCAAGAGAGATTCTTTTTCTTTTTGAATCCAGAACTTCCTTATTTATAAAACTGACTGTTCTTAGTGTGGGTAAAACATAGCATACAAGCATGTAACTCAAGACTGTATCATAACTACCAAAAAGCCACAGAAGCTTTAATCCTGACATCTTCCAATTGTGTGTGGATGACTGTACAACTGTAATCCTCATTTGATGGAATGCTTTATGAAATGAAGCTGTTTCCCACCCTACATAGCAACATAACAACACATTATTTCCACAGACACTCAGAGCAGCATATTGACCTGCTCTCTCATAAGCACCAAACAGTGATGCTGAGGAAAGCCACTTATCTGCATCAAGGTTTTAAGGGAATGGTGGCACGGAGATGAGAACAGTGAGAGTTACGGGCAATCAGAAGATAAAACAAAAATAGAATTAATACTAATTTCTGTGCCAAGATCTGTGTTGGTGCTTTCTTTATATTCATTATTAACCTGCCTCTGAACTGCCCCATCCCTTCAGATATTTGTGTTTCTTCTCCTTACCAAGTCCCATCCACAACTTGCTCCCCACCCACATCATCTTATCATCTCAGGGTCAGCACTTGCAAAGGCTGAACTGATAAACTTGCAGTGTTCTATAGCTTTCTGCCTCCACTTTGTGCTTCCATCTCTCTGCTTTTACACTCACTAGCTTACCTCCATTTCTATATTTTATCCATTTCCGCTCTCTTTCTCTCACAATTCTTTCACAGCTCTTTGCTTTCTCCACCCTGACTATCCCTCTTTCCAAGCTGCAGATTCCTCCTTTCCTTCTCCAATCCTATACCCAGGATTGGATTTTGCTCTTATTCCTTTTCTATATTCCATATTTTATATTCCTTTGCTTTATTCCTCTTTTATTTTAAGTACCACATCTAACACCTAATCTCCTATGTTCTGGTCTTCCCTTCAGTGTGGGATATTCTTATCTCCACAGGTTCTGTGTTTCTTCCTCTGGAATGACAATTCTCACTATAAATACTTTCCCTCTATAACAGTCTATTTGCTGGACACCTGACTATAAAAATCTCTTCAAACTCCAAATTAACCTGATGTCTTCTGTGTATGCAGGAGGAGCTTACAGCAAAAAGATTTCACTGCTCAGTAACTTTAAGTCTAAATTTCATCTCAACCAGGTTTGATTTATTCAGTTAAAAAAAGAAAAAATTAATAAACTCCTTTCTTCCCACTGATACCTAAACACTGCCCAAAATTCTGGAAGCCACTGTCTAAAAACGACAAAAATATTATATCATTCTGACATGAAAATCCCCATGGAGAAGATTTAAATGTGATCTCTAACCACAGGGCTTGAAAGAGCTGCTCAAGATGGAAATCAGCTTCTTCTGATAAATTTAAGTAAGGAAAAGAGAAGTGCAGAGGAGTTTCTTCGGTAAATGCGTACCATCCGGGCCTTCCTTATCTTACTCTGAGGTTTACGTTGGTGTGTGTTCAAGGTTTCTTTAACATGTCCCTTTATCAGCATGATACTGAGACATTGAAACTGAGTGAGCTGACGGCAAAGTGAGAATAGGGAGATGCACACGATGTTGCAATTCTGTGCTAATCACTTTATTATTTTTTGTGACTGTTGAAATGATCCTGTATTACAGTCTGCAATAACAGATACAGAAGTTAAAAAAAAACATAGCCATGAATAAGTCAGCTCCAGAGTTGTGTTTGTTATACTCAGCTGTGGCTCTGCTCCACTGTCAATATTAACCTAGTTCTTTTAGCCAGTAAGGTTTTAGTCCTGTTTGAGAAAAGACACCAAAGCCAACCTATTATCTTTCACCATCTCTATGAAAACCTGTGTGACTTCAAGTCTGCTCACTGGGCTTTTCATAACACAATTTTTCCATCCATCAAAATAAAGTTAATGCTCACACAATGCAAACATCCACAGACACTTAGCTCTCTCTTTTCCAGTGCTCAGCCATCTCGGCTTCAGCATCCAAACAGCTCAAGTGAACGACTCACACAGGTTGTTCCCTTGATGCAGCCATTTGTTTCAAACCATTGCAGCTGCCTACTATGCACTGTATGAAATATTACAGCTGTAGAACTTGATATCTGTGTTAGTATCTCATAAGTTTCCTTAAAAATAAGGTGGCAGCCACCTGCCACAGACCTTCATTTCTACACATGAAGGAAGCAGATTGAAGATCCATTAACTTGCTGCCGGTTTTCTCTAATACTACTATTCCTAACTCCTTTCAGGTTCTTGATTCTGAAGTATTTTACTCCCCAGTTTTCTGTTCTTTGTGTACAGCTCGCTCCACCTGCACCACGCAGGAACACAGACCTCATGCTGCCACTGTTAAACCAGCCCTACGTCTTTACTTCAGTGAGCTACTGCTCTGAACTTGGGATCATTGTTTCTTCAGCTATGACTCACACCTACAATACTCTTCCTACTATTTTCATACCCACCTTCTTCCTCAATTACTTTTCTAGCATAGCTGGGAGAGAACTGGGGGAAACAGTCAATTTTATTTTTAAACTGGCTCTGAACTGTATAATTAATCTAAAGCTTAGAGATTGTTGATATTTTGCCTACACTCTTGACAGTGCTGTTGTGAGGGAACTATTCTCTCGGCGTCACTGACAACTTCACCCCTGGTGTAACACAAGAAATAGTGACAATAAAAAGCTCACAGTAAACAACAGTAGATGCTCTATTTAAAACACCAAATTAGAATGCAAAAGTCAGTACCAGATACTGTAAAAAATATTTTTTAATGAAGTTTACCATATTATAGCAACACAGATCAGTAAATCTGTCAATACCATTTAGTCTTTCAGCAAAGCATTTAAGTAATGCCTGTCTACTGAACTATTTTGTTGGAAGAAGCTCAGAGAAAACAAAATTTATATGGTCTCCCAAGTACAAGGCAGTCCACATTAGAAGTAATGGTAATTCAGTGTTTGCGAGGCAGAAAAGCCCTGCCTTTAACCAAAAGATTGCTTTGACTTAGATACAACATGTAGTGACTTCTCTGGGACTGCATCCCAGGCTCCAGCTCTTACACACATGGCGAACACACCACTGCCATTGCAACACCACCGTCACATTGAGTGTTACACCAAATGGTGTACAAGGGTTCACAGGCCACAGGAGACGGAGAGGGGATAACATGACTGACTCTCTGAACAAATTAACCTACAAGAAGCTACCTTGGAAACCTGAAGAAGACAAGAATAAAAGCTCCTGATATCCCCAGCAAATATTAAGATTCTCAGTGTCACTTGCATTGCTTTTTTATGTATCTTTTCATTCAGTTTCTGTGGGAACACACATGCTTCCGTATTTCCTTACTCGGCCACGCAAACAGAAATAAATCCAATTCCCTTCTGCCTTGTAAGAGACCCATGTAAATTTTTGTTATGATTTAACTGTACTTCTGCGAAGTTCACATAATACAAACTTTCAATAACTTTACAAATATCTACATTAGAGTAAAAGAGTATCAGTTCAGTTTTCAATATTTTCAGATATGAAAACACAATATTTTTTTTAATTTAAAGTAGGTTAATGTACAGCGTGATTGTGCCCCGCACCCCTCATAAGAATACAACCAATCACATAAAAAAAATAAATAAAAACCAAAAAAAGCTGGCATTTTTAAAAAGCCTTCTAGGAGGGTACAAAATTAAAAGTTCTAATTGTTTTGCCATTATTTTAGTCCTCACAGATCATGGTTTAAGTACAAAGTTACACTGCAACACAATGAAGCAGGAGGGAATATTACAGGGAGTGTGAACAAAACAGTACTAAACTTACCCCTCTGAAATTCCAGCCCTTGGTGGAAGGAAACAAGGAAAAGTTATTCTGTTGTTTCGGCCTGCAAGATGAGACAAAGAAAAGTGTTTACATTTTCAGCTGCCATATTTTCTACCTCAATAACAGAATGACAATAGAGGGAGAAAAGAAAAACATATGCTTCAAGTACTAAGACACTTAGACTTCCTTGGCTGTACCTCTGACAGGTTTCTGTCTTCATTGTTACGTGTTTTAATTCAGACTGAGCACTAAGGGACATGGCAGCCTTTCAAGCCTTCAGAGACGCTCTGAGTTGATGTCTGACAGCAACTTATTCCTCCCACTGACTTTCAGCAGAGACAACCCTGACCCAAACAGTTTGTGAAGCTTCAATTACACCACGTGATGCAAGATGGTGCAGCTGGACAGGAGGGGGACATTTCACAGCCTTTCATCCTGACAGTGGAGCTACACAAAGCTGTACAAAGCAAGGTAGCCAGCCTCTTGTGTGACGCTAAAAACTAGAAGCTGACTTCTGTTTTTATTCCTTCCAAAAATCTTTCTCCTACCCTATAATTAACACTGTACAATTATGTCTGAAAAGTAACCATAACATGGCCCACTTCTCTCCTAATGAGTGCCTTTCACCAGTAAGATCTTCAATTAGTTCACAAAGGTAGGCAAACATTGCTGAGGTTGTACACATGGAGTCAGATCAAAGCTGGAGTGACCTGCTGAAGCTGACCAGACCAACACATGGTTTGGCAGCAGGAGCCAAGTGCTGAGCATGCTGCACCTCCAACATGCAATTAGACACATTACAGAAGCGACCACGAATAGTAACAGGAACACAAAAACTTGGTTAAAAAATAGCAAATTAAATGGCTGCTTGTCAAACCTCACCATCCAACAATAACATGAAGTTAAACACTGAACTAACACACAAGCTCTTCCTGCTGCTTATAGCTCCTGAAGGACTCCAACACACCAGACCCCAATTTCTTTCCTTAGAGTCAGGATAGCAATAGTTTCCACTGTCTTTTCTTCTGTCTTCTCTTTTTTGGTGTAAAATATTTGGTGTATGGATGCTTTTGTTTTCATGCTCATTAAACACATCATGGAGCTGTGATCACAGTAAACATTTTTAGATGCCAGCATAAAGCAAAAAATTATAATCATGACAATTAAGTAATTTTTGTAACACCAAAGGTTGAGATGTAAATCTTCTTAGCTTTTCACTGCACCAGCCTGCCAACCACAAAGAACATTAATATTGAAGTGCATTGGTAAAGTCATTAAAGAGCACAAGGCAGCACACACAACAGATTTTAAAGACTGCTCCACTACTAACTCCTCCTACTGTAGCTTTCCAAGTTAAAATATTATGAAATTGAATTTCTAACCTACAAGCCTCACTGGAATAGTAAGTGCATCATAAAAAGAGAAAAATGTGATTAACAAGAGCGACTTACACAGATTATCAATTGTCCTACTGGTGTTTTGCAATTTATTCACAGATGATCTCACACTGGAACCAGTCAGGTTTTTGAGAAAGTACTGTGAGCTTTCTATAAAGTTGTGCTCCTTAGTAATTTTTCCAAAAATACATGCTTGAACTTACATTTCGTCATTTTTATCTTATATTTTAATGCTGTTCACGCATTTGATTTCCCATTTTGTTAAGAATTGCAGTAGTTCTATACTAATTAAGATGAATGTAGGGGAAGCAAAAGACATTTCGACTTCAATAAAGCAAGTTTTATGACAGTTTAGACAATATTTCAAAGGAAATGAAGACTTAATTAAAAATTATCTCTCCCCACAATCATTCTGTGATGAGAACTGAGAACTCTTTAATAAGCAATAAATTTGTCATATCATCCATCTAACTGAAGTCCATCTAGCAGAAGAAGGATGACTACGCAACTGTTATCATCAATCTGTAAATTTCCCATTCACTGATAGCAACCCAGACTACACAAAACCAGTTTTTATAAAGAGCAAACATATCAAATTTACATTTACAATTTACAGTTTTCATAATAGGTATTCTCTTCCCTCTTATCAATCAAGAGCCTTACTTCATTTCGGTGAGAATTAATCTCCCCATCATTCACAGTAGTCTGCTAACTCTTGGTTTTAATACTACTGTGGTGGTATTAAAGGGCCTTAAATGCAGCGGCCTAATGAAACAATGTAGTTTTACCCAAAACAGTTAATTAAACATGCAGGGAAACATATGGAGGTCACTCTGTGTTCCTCCATGACTTGCTGACCTGATCTGATACAATCAGGGTACAACAAAATTCTTCACAATTTCTTTTTTTCCACCCAATGTGTGCAGCACTCTTCTAAAACCAGACTGAAGCATTAGACTCATTTAGCACCCTATGTGCTACCTTAAAGACCTTCTTCAAAAACTTTCACTTTCATGCACCTGGCCTGATTATTACTTCCCTATTTTCTACTCTACCAGGGGCATTTGAAGTCTAGAACACAGTGAATGTTTCAAGTCTACTTTCCCATCACAAGCAAGCTCTTCATACAGCCCATCTCAAACGCACCAAGGTACTAGAACTGCAGAATAACTGTCCCACTATTTTCCTGAAAGACTGTTTCAGAAATCTCGCTGTTCCCATAACTAGGAATGGTCTAGGTTAAACATATTTGTAAATTGTTTATGATCACCATTCTGAACCAACATTTTTCAGCTGAACACACCCCTAAATTAAAAGGAAGTAACATAAAAATTCTGATTCTTGAATGCACCTCAAGTGACAAAACACAGTTCTATCAAAAGCAAGACCTCATTTACAGTTTTCAGTTCGGTCTTTCACTACCTTAAAGTTTTTTTGATCTCTTGGTCTTCCCATCTGTCAACATCAGTGAAAACTCTACGGAAAAAGAAAATAAAGTATTGCAGATTTTTCAGACACATTTTAAAGTAATGTTTTCCTTTTTTTTTTCTTTCCCCTACAGTACAATAGTACTGTTACTTCAGATCATTTTGTTTACTGGATAAATCCTTTCTGAAGTGCAGCAGCATATCACCTAACTAAGAAACAGCCTGTGTTATAAAACTATTAAAATACTAAATTGCGATTTGATATTTTAAATACAAAACTGTCAAAGAATTCTAGTTTTTAAACAGCCAATAGATATTACACTTTGGTACGAGGGATACTGGTCCAATAGTGTATTAGACGAACTTGGTTTGGTAACAAAATAACTTACAAGACCAATAATAAAAATCATCACTGGCACAAGTAGGTAGCAGATAGAACAAAATAAAACAGCTTGAAGAAAAAAAAGGAGATATTAACAGGGATTAAAAGCAATGAGCAGACCTGACTTTTAGAGGCACACAAATCTAAAATAAATTACTCAGATACTATAGTAAGGCTTTTTCAAATGTCAGGACGAGGCAGGGATGGTTCCTATAACTGAATGCACTGTGATGAACACTCTTGAAATGCACCAAATAGGTTATCACAGACTAGATCATGGTGAGAAAAGGAAGCACAGAGGTAAAGAGAGGAGGAGTTCCTCCCTAAAATCACTTGCAACAAGAGTCTCAAAGCTGAAATTCTAACACTTGACCTTTCTTACACATGGATCTCTTTTTGTTTAGCCAAAAGGCACCAAAGCATTTTCTTCTCAGCACCACAGTGTTAAGAAGGAAAGAGTAAAGGGTTCCTTTATTCTTTCCTTAAGAAGGAAAGAACGAAGGAACTCTCCAGACTGTGGGAGGGAGGGGTCACCAAACCCTCAGTATGAGCTTGGCTTGGGGATCACTATGTAAAGTTTACCTTGGGAATAAAACCTGAAACCAAGTCCCTCCCCACTGTGAGGAAAGTACAAGCAGGGACCTGTCCCTTGGAAAGGCAGCCCCGGAGAAACTCAGCATTGAGTCCCTCCCTCTGAGTGTCAAACTGCTCCTCCTCAGCAGCAGAAGCTTTAACTGTGTATCCTCCATTTCATCCTTAAGCTCCAGCCGTGGCAAGGTAAGCCAGGAAATGGCATCTTCATGCCTTAGTAACTCAAATGGATCTTAGATCCCTTGAAACATTTACCAGGGAATGACTAACTTGCTTACCTGCTAGCTCCTAGTGATCCTGCAGTTCAATAAGAATAATTTAGAATTTTACTGAACTAAACTTTTATTACTGCAGGAACTTCTGACATTGGCAATACCGCTCTGGCACTTTCTTTGACCAACTGCTTCTACCACTATTTTGTAGCCTAGGGAATAAAATGCATTTGTCCTTAAGATGTGCAGGGTTTTCTCTTTAGGTTCCATCACACACATACTATGGATATATTATAAAAATATATTTAGACGCCAGATTAACATGCCTTCCAGAATAAATCAGTGGAGCTTTTTTGTGCAACTTTTGCTGCGCTGTAGGTTAGTTATATAATGACAATTGGTAGGTAAAAGTGTATAAAGGAATCTGAAAACTAAAATACAGGCTGAATGTTTTAAAGTTTCTATTACATTTACTAACAAAAGTGCGTTATCTGCCTTGAAGCATGATGATGAGTTAAGTGAACAGCTTATGGCAGTTTATATTAAGCTCACGCAACTTTTGTATCTTCATCTGATCCTCCAGTCTATCTGCACACAGAATCACTGACTACAAGGGTATCTTTTAGATATGAATATCCAAACTGTGCGTGTTTTGTTTAAAATATTCAGCTGCTACATCCGTTCAAAGATAAAAGTTCATTTCGCAAATCTACACGAATATTCAGATAATAAAAGTAAAGCTCAAACTACTTGGAGACAAACTGTGCTAAGAAAAAATTCTTTTCAATCTGCAAAAATAAAGGTTGTTACTACAGCTGTGAATATTTTACAAAGATGCTGTTAAATAATAAATAGTACTAACTGCTCAGATCTGTTATTTTTGATAACAGTCATCTGCTCAACCTATCAAAAATGTACACTAAGACACAAGTCACAAAAGCACATTGATTTTAACACATTGGAATAGTTGTGATACTAAATTTCACACACAGAAAATGTCAAAGTGGTTTACCTGGTGAAGCCTGAGATGAGCAAGAGCATTTTAGCTTTGAACAACAGTTTTGAATACTGATTTTCTTAGATATTTTAAATAACAGATAGTAATGTGCCTTTGGTGCTGATTTTAAAAGCAGGAAAAAAGCTCATGCTTTGACCTACTTAATAAAAAAACATTGACTCATCCATTTGTAATCTCAAATACTACTTCTCTTTTATACTAGGCCTGTGCATTTTGGCCCTAAAAGGAGATTGTGGAAAATTCCATTTATTTTCCAGAAGTGTAAAACAAATCTAACACAACAGAATCAGGCTCAGAAAAGATTTAAGTTCCTATAGAGAGTTTACTTGATGGGATTTTCTTGCTAAAGGCAAAGTGACCCCAAGACTGGGTGCATGTTTGATTTGCCAAGGCCCCATCCTGCAGACAGGAGCTCATCACAAATGGGTAACTGGGGGTGGGGAGGCCACTCAGCTGAGCAAGAGTGAACACTTCGTATCTTGAGAGAAACAAAAATACCAAGAAAAAAACAATGACTGATTTTCAGCTGCTGTGCTGACTTCCTGAATGTGAACATAATCTTTTCTTGTCCTGCTATCATGAACTGGCATAAATGCATTAAGAAAGAAAAACAGCCTCTGTGAATGTGGCTGCACAAAGCAGGTACATGTAGCAGTGAGCTGTCACACACCTACTCTTTTCCCATGCTTTCTGCAGAACATGTTTATTTATACTGTGAATCAATGCACCCTACCATAAAATATCCCATCACTAACGAAACCCAAAGAAGCTACAAAATGCATTTTTTTCATATCTGTATTTGACTGCTTTCCTGAAAAAATTAAAAAATCTTTACGGAAGATGAAAAAAAAAAATCTGAAGGCCAACTGAAGAGCTACGTTTCAATCTAAAAATCAGATATTCCAAATGATGTAACAATTCACCTTCTGAAGAATAACAAGGTTGATTTAAAGCTTTAACCATAAATTATTTCATTCATTTCTAATTACTGCAAGTTAATGCAATAAATGCCATTAATATACATCACTATAAAAGCATCCCCCTTGATATACATGAACTGTGGTCACATCTGAAAGAGAAATCCCTGGCTGCTGGCCAACAGGAGGACCCAGACTTTTCTGCTGTTTGACAAAGGTACAGCTGCATTAATGCTGGGGATGATGTGAACGAAGTCCTGTGTTATGTTTCTTATCACCATTTCATGAATATTGTAAAAGGCTGAGATGAGAGAGATAATTCACAGCCTTACTTTGACTATGCAGCGTAAAAATATTCCTGTATCGTTTCAATTACATTCAGAAGAAAAAACAGCAATAGCACTTGTTAATTTTTAGTCATTACCTCGTCCCACTTGTGTATCTCAGAGACACGCTGAATTCTTTACAGGGAGAACAACTGCCCATTCAAAAGAAATGTTTTCTCATTTCCACCCAACAGTTGCCAGAGAAGATCCTGTGGTCCACGGGAAAAACAAGATCTGATGGTAAGGCTTAAATGCCCCATCATCATAGCATCAGAAAAAGCCAAGCCTCGGGGCAAAAACCTCACAACACTCATGCTCAAGGAAGCACAACAAGTCTGCTTCATTTTGTTTTCAAACTAGAACCTAAGGCTGGGAAATCCACTTAAATTAGCAAGACTGTATACTTGCTGGTTTGACCGAAAAAAAAAGGTTTTCACACAGAGAAATCAAACAAGGGATTTCGTAGCTGTTAAAAATCCACCCAAACAGCACTTTCAGCTCAGCCATAGAGAACCTACTAACACCCTCAAAATCCATTCAAATGCCATCACATCATGTTCTTGATAAAGGAAATGGGTGTGTTCTGAAAGCCCTTTCTGTTTGGATTCATCTCATCTGGTTCTTTCTGAAGGTAAACTTGAGTTCCTGTGGAGCTGTGATTCGCTAACAGGCATTCAGAGAGATCAGAAGGACTGAACAAAGAGGATAACAGTACTTAAAACAAGTAACATCTGGAGGCAAGTCAATCTTATACACGATTTTAAAACTTCTATACTGCTGGTTCCTTATCCTTCATTGGCAACTTGATATTTTTCTGCATTACAGCTTGCATTTCACCTGAAAAGGCAAAAAATGTAGGTTTGTAACTAAAATGTCATATAGGATCATTACAGTCCATTTAGAGACTTCTCTGTGTTGACAAGTAAAACACTCCTGCATACCTTTTCAAGAGAGCTGTGTGATACTTTCACACCTTGCTCTCAAGGATATGGCACTAAGCCAGTCAGTCAAGGAAAGAAATCTGTGTTTATTAGTGTGATCAGTTAT
Source organism: Lycocorax pyrrhopterus obiensis (assembly GCA_014706295.1). Classification (NCBI taxonomy): domain Eukaryota; kingdom Metazoa; phylum Chordata; class Aves; order Passeriformes; family Paradisaeidae; genus Lycocorax; species Lycocorax pyrrhopterus. The sequence continues at coordinate 8,798,397 of JACSVZ010000017.1, forward strand.
AGAGGAGTAACTTTCAGCATAATGTTTCACTGAGCAAGACTGTTCTTGCTCGGAGGGTTTTATACTGAATGACAAGAACCACTCCCGCAATCTCTATGCAGACAGACCAGAACGTCTTATCTTGAGATTGTAACAGGCCTGTCACCACCAGAGCTAATAAACTAAACTTTTCCAAGTGGATGCAGCCATGCCCATAACTTATCTTCGGCATGCAGTAACTACCTCTCCAGGAAAGTCAAATTATACCACAATTTTCTGTCCTCATTAGTTCTGCCCTCCAGCATGCCTAAAGGACTGGAGGCTGTCATGGCAAATTCCGTTTAGCTACTTTGTCACATAGAGGTCAATAACTTGGACATAAGAATCTCACCAAAGGTTAAATTCTGCAGCACCCTGGCGCCTTGCTCAGAACACAAGCATTTTATGATGGCATAACTACACCATGGACAACAGAAATTCTCCCACACTTTGAGCATTGTCAGTTAAATAAAGAACAGAATATTAAGAAGTGGGGGGAAAGTCAGAAATTCATAGAATAATACCATCATTAAGGCTGCAAAATACCTCCAAGATCGTCATGTCCAACCTTTGACTGATCACCACCATGTCGATTAACCACAGCACTCAGTGCCACATCCAGTTGTTTCTTGAAGTCTTGCAGGGATGGTGACTCCACCCCATCCCTGGGCAGCCCATCCCAATGCCTGACCACCCTTTCAGTGAAGAAATTCTTCCTTATGTCTAATCTGAACCTCCCTTGATGCAGCTTGAGGCCATTTCCTCTTGTCCTCAACACGTTATCAGTAACAAAACCTTTCATGGGAAGTTGCAACATTTATATCAAGCCTGAGGGATAAAGCTTCAACTTTTTAAACCTTTTGCCATTTCTAGAGATTTTTACTTAGAATTTTTTTTAAAAAACTCAAATCATGATACTTTATCTCTTTTTCCTTTGGGTGTTGTTTTAAAGACAAGCATCCAATGAAACCTGGGAGAGAGCACTTACAATCTATTAGATTACCAAGACCAATAAGTACAATAAATGCAACAAAATATTTAAGATACTCACAGCTGAAACATCTGTAGTGCACGTGATATCATTATGTGATGTATAGATACAAGTCATCAAGATCAAACTGTGGAGCTTTTAGATTTACAAAGACATTTTTGCTTGTAAGACTTTCACCTGCATCACTAGCAGATTGTACACCACAGGGGTCCAAATAAAACAAATACTGATTTCACCTCCATTTCATCACATTTCCATCTGCACAGTAATTCCTATTAAGTTGCATAAACAACTCTAAGAGCAACTATCAGCCCCCAGAGCTTAGAAAACTATTTTCTCCTCATATATAACAAAGTGCTCTTCACGATTTTCTTATTCAGCTTTAACATATTTTTTTAGATCTCAAAAATGATTACCAGAGTCTTTTAAATATTTATTAGTTTAGTTTCCCTTTTTTTAATATAACTCATTAGAACTTTTCCTTGTGGCCACAAATCCCCTGAGCACCATAAGCATTTTGTATTACTCCATGACAGCGAAGCTAACAAATCAAGCCCTGAAATGCTTTCAAGTTTAGAAGTTTATTCATATCATAAACACCAGACTGGTTTCCCCTTTGTTCTGAATGAAAGTGAAATAAATATGAACAAGGCAGTTGTATGTCTACAAAGGCCAGTTTACAAGTACAAGGAGAGCTAGATTTAACAACAAACAGTTTCAGGATATTTCATTTAACACTGACAAATTTATTTCTGAAAAAACCAGAAGAGTTTTTGAAGGCAATTTATAAATAGATGCTGAAGTCAACAAATACTGACCTCTACCATGTGACTTGTGTGATCCTGACCTTCATTGCACAGTGAGGTCAGAAGGCTACCAAGATAGTTTTATCTTCAAGAATGATGTAAATAATTTACATAATGACTAATACTGTTAATAAAAACTAACTGAGCAGAAGATTTTGTACTACAAATTTGGCTTAAGAAGTTTCTTTACAACATAAAACATTTGAAGCTGGTGCCAAATTTTACACCTAATGTTTCTAACACTTTTCACTGGTCTGCGGGATGACACTTCAGCAATACATTGAAAAGGCGTTTCTACTCTGAAACCAGACACATCTGTCAACATATGTGAGTTTCTATGCAAGAGAATGACTTCCTATTAAGTAAGCAAAGCCCCCATACTTTCACTGAAGGGACATTTAACCTGAGATGCAAGAGCAAAATGTTTTCAGTTAGTTATTATTCACAGCTGGGTTCCTGTGGGAACATTTTCTGCATCACTGTTGCCATAGTAATTACTATAGAAACCCTGAATGCAATGGAGTCAAACCTGTTGAAACTGTGGTGCCATTAAAGCTCCATTCAAAATAACCCCTCAGGACAGAAAATGTTCACTTATATATACTTTTGCCAACAACAAGTTAGATTTTCTTGTCTTTTCAACGCCAATACACTAACTACATTAATTTCAGCCCAAGACCATTTTACAAGAGCATACATGAAACCTTGCTAAAATAATTTTCTTACAAGTACAGAATCCTTTATTTTAAACTAACATTATACCAGTGATGGCTCTGAAAGTGTTTACATGTGTTGTTAGAGGTCAAAGAACATTCGTTAAAAAGTGCATTTATCAGTAGGAGATATTTGGAGCTAGTTTTTTCCAAAATGCATATATATGTATATATAAAAAATAAAATTTATTTCTATGGATACATATTCACACTCCTATGCTTTTTCTTTCCTTCTTGATTACAGTCTTTGCAAAACCAAGCATTAACACATGAAGTGAGGCAGGAAATGGGATTTTGCTGTAGACCAGTGATGAGCCACCAATGGAGGAAATTAGCATTTGCACATCTGCACACACAGTTTTGTTCTTTATTTTCATCAGATTTTTGGTTTTCTTCCAGACACTCTCCACTATAATGTTTCTTCTGAAACTTTTAATGCCATGCCTTTAAATTAGAGCACATTTATCTTTGTTCTTACTCTTGCTGATAGCAAATGTATTTGGGTTTCAACGAGGTACATTAGAGATACATACTGCAGTATTTCATTATAAAAACTGAAAAGCTCCCTGCTCACAAACACAAGAGAACAGGCTTTTTCAGTCTCTGTACACAAAGCACTGGAACACAAGGACAATATTCCCAGCCACTACAGCAGCTGAAGTAAGAGTCAAACCACAGGGGAAGAAATCAAACAGATGTTGATTTGATCAATGATGATGCAAAAGTATTTAACGTTTCCTTTATGGTCACAGATACCAGAACTACTGTTGGTAGCCGTAGGTGAGTGATCCTACTCCTTCTAAATATGTCAAGTATGTTTCTGGAGCCAAGCTGCTGGATTTCTTCCAGTCACTTATACTATATCTCTTGATGAATAAAACACTATCTTCAGGACAGCTTTTTCACTTCCAAATGAGTCAAAAACACTGTTCTGTGATTCTATGAACTAACGTGAAAGAGCTCACTTCATCTGATACTCTCCCCACCTCCAACTGAAGGGTGGTCACACATCAAGGATTTCAGGCTGCTGCAAGATTCACTAACAATATTATCTAAGAGCCCTGCAGGCGGATCTCCCAACCCTGACAACTTCAAACCGAGAAAGAAGAGATACATAGAATTTGATGAGTCAATCACTCAGAGAAGTGGCACAGTAATGAAGAACAAGTTTGCAAGTCTGATGTTCCAGTATGGGCTCTTTGCTCAGGGTAAAGATTGAAGATAAAAGCTGCTTTCTCACTTCCAAGAGACCGAGGTGGCACCAGGATGAGGTGAAGCAGCACTCGCATACTATGCATGGCATGGGGTGAGATGTGGCCTCCTGATCTCAGCCAGAACTAAAGATCAGAGGTTTAGTGCAGAGCACACGGTGACAGCATCAGCTCAGCTCGCTGCTGCAGACACCGCCCGCACAGCCTCTGCTGGGGCAGCTGAGCAAGGTCCTTCCAGCGGCAGCAGCCCCCAGGTTGTGTCCCACACCTCAGCACTCATCACCTCTGTGCTCCCCTGCCACGACAGGGCTGTGGTCAGCTCAGGGCAACACTTGTGCTGCTGTTCCTTACCAAGGATGTGAGTGGCCACGCTCTCTGGGGCCCTCTCTCACCATGCTGGTACTCACCGGGATCTCTCACCTCAACCCGCACACAATTATGTTAAAACTGCAGTTCGTTTGCTCTGGTATTTTTTATACCTACTAAAAAACGCAATGAGTTCAAAAGTTGCTGGCAAGACCAACAGCACAGTCATATGCCATTTCCTGAGGAAACTAGGCTCTCTTCAAACCACACACACACACCCCTTTTGCAAGTATGACTTGCTGAGGTACCTTGAAAAGCAAAGAAAATGGTTTCAGAACTCTGAGCTGCCATGTCCCTTGGTGTCCTATTGAGTAAGATAAAAGCTGGGGGGTTATTTGGTTGGATCTTTAAACTCAAAATGTGTCATAACTTTTATTCTTCAAGTAAATCTATGGAATGGGGGGGAAAGGCCTGTTCTTTAAATTGTCATAATGAATCAACCACCTTACATGGGGAAAAATGAAATTATTTTTTTCTCCAAGTTCATAGAATCAGGTGACTCTTCTCAAGAGAGATATATTTAAAATTATTAGCAAGTGAAAAATATTAAATGTTAAACCTTATGCACAAAGACAAACATTAACACTGTGTCTGATACGTAAACAAAGAGCTTTAAGATGATCACTAAATTCAATTGTGAAAAAAAAAACAAAAAACGCAAAAAAGAAGCATCATGGTATTTTTAAGTTATCTTTAAATGGAAACCTGATCAAAACAGTTACATCTTTGCTTTAGTGGAATATAAACAGAGTTGCAATACACTTGTAATGGAGTTCTACTGTGAGCAAAAGCCTCAGCTAACAAAAAAAAATTGCCCTATAGTGCATTTGAGATGTAACTGATTGCTAAAAGGCTATTAAGGCATTAAATTACCATAGCAGACATTTATTGTAAGCATGCTCTGATATCAGGAGTGTCAATCTTTGCACACCAATTACAACGCCTAATAGACATTAACACATAATAAAAAGTGGGTGTTACTACATTTTTACAACAGCTTCACACAAAAAACCTTTCTGTTCTTACAGAAATCTCAAAACACATACGAAGTACTGTGTAAAGAACCTGAAAATTTAGATATTTCACTTCCAAATAAATAGAGGCACTTGAATAACTGAGCTTGTTTTCCCACACAAGTTAGCGCTGTAAACAAAAGGAATTCACACGCTTTGTTCAAATTTCTGCTTGATTAAGTCTGGAACAAAGCAAGACAACAGCCATCCATACTGATCCAAACCTTGCTCTGCAGCACCACAGTGTTGTTTACCTGAGCAATTTCTAAACTGCTGGGTTAGGCGGAGAAAACAGGTCAGCATTTCCTCAGGGGAAACACAGCTTGTTGCTTCACCAGACTACAAACTGTCCTCACCTATTCACCCAGCCGATGCAAAATCCTAAATCAACTGTGACCTGATGATGGATTAGACAGTTTTGGGGACTACCAATATCTTGGCAAGACAGCCACAGATTCCTTACTGGGCAAAAAATATTATTTTAATCACTAATTAAAAAGTTTGACTAGAAATGGGTAAGGAAACAATACTCAGAAACCTTGACGGAATTTAACACAAGAACAGTTCCTTTAAATAAGGACACCAGAGATTCAGAAACCAAAAAGATTTTTGCCAGTTCTAGAGTCTTTGGTCAATCTTCCAACTTGCCGTTTGTGACAATTACGTGTGTCTGCAGGTAGAAGTCAGTTGCTGAAAGGCCTGAGGCAGGAGCATGATAAGAGAAAATCATGATCACATCCTACCTGTACTGTTTATGAGAAAAACAGCTGAACATTGATGGCCTGTGTTCCTCAGGGAGGCAGGGACGGCTGCTTCAGTTACATGAAATTACACATTAGTAGAGAAACGTAAGAAATCACTATTCTGTTTATGACTACAAAGTTAGCATACACAGTTTTTCCAAATTAAGTGTACAGAGTCAGGGGACATTTCACAGCTGTCTCCTTGCAAACAGGCTGTTTAGGAGCCACAAAAGAAACCTGCATAACCTGACAAGAGAAAGCTCCACAAAGCACACCTACAGACCGGAAGGACACTGCTGGGCAGAAAAGTCCAGCCTTACCCATACTGCACACACACACAATAAGCAGAATCAAACGCATATAACCTTCAGAGAGGTAATCAAGACATGGTTCTGGTGCTAAAGAATTTACCTTTTCAATACCTTGATACAGATACTAAAAAACTACCACGAAACCAAGCATTGCAACATTAAGCCCTTCAAAACAAAAGACAAACACCAGCAAGTGGGAGCAGTTTGGCCACGGCTTAAATGGCATTGAAACACGACATACATATTTAACGCAGGAACCAAGGCCGGCGTGGGCAGGTGCCGCGGCGAGGAGCGCCCTCCGCGGGGCACAGCGCGGCCCCGCACCGCAGCCGCGGCGGACAGCAGCGCCCTGGCGGCTGCGCTCCCCGAAGCTCAGCTGCCGCACTGCTGCCCTGCTCCGGCACGCCGAGAACGAACAGATCATACGCTAGCAGAGGTGGGAGGCAACGGTTGGAGGGGTTTATTAAAATTTTGTTATTTCAGGAATAATAAACCAGCAGATTAGTAAATAAATTGCAACGTTTAATGATAAACTAATTTAACCCTCTAAATCCTGTTTTTTTCTCCCTGCTTTCTTCTTCATTTGTGTGGAGATTGGTGGATATTTCCCACAGTTTTCTGTTTTGTTATGCAGTGCCCCGACAGCACTGCACAGGGGAGGAAGAAGAAAGAGCTCTTTGGGTCAGTTGCTAGTTTAGATAAAGGAGGATATCTGGGGGAAGAACAAAACTCCAAACTTATGAAATCTGATGGATGGGACAGAAGAGGTGCTATACACCAGTGTAGATACAATAAAAGCATATAATGACTTTCCCTGACTGCACTTTGATACAAATCCCTTACTGGTTTGTAGTTGACTTAGCGTGACTCCCTCCCTGCATTGAATTAGAGAAACAGCAGATCTGAGTGGGAGGGAAATGTGCCTAAGCATGCCCAGGTACAACCTGACAGCTCTAGCTCTGCTGTAGTAATAAATAATGGATTACAAAGTGCCAGATGTGAATGCACCTAATGAAATTGCAGAGACCTCAGTTTTTAAAAAACTGAGTGCAACTTCTCTCTTTTTTTAAATCTATCTAGTCACATACCACTTGATTTTAATCTGTGGAATAGAAACACATTATGTAGCTTTCAAAATAGTCATATTTATCTTACTGTTCTCTACAGAGTGAGGCTGGGGAGACCCCAAGAGAGAAAAATAGAGCTCCTCCTTTTTGGTACAATTCGCAACGATAAACAAGTCTTTGACACAAAATCTTCTCTACACTCAGAAGCATACTAGTAATTGAATTCACTTTCTTAAAAACAACTTTAGAATCCATTTTTTAAAATGAAGACATAACTAGCTGGACAGCTCATAAACTACAGTCAGCTCCCAGCCTTCACCACCAAGTAAAAAGCCCAACAAAGAAGGTGACAACAAATCACACCTATTCCTGCCAATACATTAGGTTAATTTTTAATTCATGCTTCTTACAATAATAATTAAGTTCAAAGTCAGGGAAGAAAAACATGATTTTTTCATACTAACTAACGTAAGAGGATATTCTGACATATTTGCAGGTATTTTTTAATCACATATTTTTAGTGAGTTTCTGTTCATAATGACCTTAATATTCATATCCCTATTCACACAGGTTTTCTCTTTCCACATCAAAAGAAACGAGTCTGCTGAGGAATTTCTTTGGGTAGTTTTAAGGCAATGGAATGACAACCTAATACAGAAAAGCCATCTTTTGTGTCCCAGAGATTTGCAGGTGACCAAATGTATTCAGCTTGGAAGATACATATTCAAATCGTTGTCTCTTACAACACTTACCTGTTGAAATTTTCAGGGCCCACAGGAAAATGCAGTTAATTTAACCAGTTCACACACCCTCCAGCCTTCCCTCCCCCTCGAAGGAAAGACCAATTACGAATCAGCCTTCTGCTCCTGATCTTTTGTTTCCAAATACTGCAATATATAAATATTCCCAAAGAAATACCGTTTGTGTTCCTTAAAAACTTTATCACCGGCTCCCTCTACAGCCAGAGAATTAACTAAGCATGTCTAAGAACTTTCTTTGGGGGGAAGCGAGGGAAGGAGAGGAAGCGTCTTCCTTTTAGTATTAGAGTATTACCTAGAAACTCAACTGTAATAAGGGCTGAACAAGTGTATAAAATAATAACAGGCCACTTATAAGAACAGATTCTGGGGTCTTACTGAAAAGAAATCATGACCAAGGACAAGAATCTTTAAAAGGAGAAGCAGGGTAAGCATACAGGAAACAGATGGTTACCAGTGGTAGATCACATGGTTTTGGGTTTTTTTTTTTTACATTAAAAAAAGTCACAGTTCATTTAGACACATGCACATAACACCCACACAGAGAATCAAGATGTTTCAAAGTGATTAGCAGAAACTCACACTCACTGTCCCCTGCTCTGCCAGTGAGGAGCTGCACAAGAAACCGGGATGGAAATGGCCAGGGCAGCTGAGCCGAGCTGGCCACAGGGCTATTCATAAGTCAGGAGGTCATGCCCAGTATAAGAGGGAGCCAGAGGGGGCCGATCATTGAATGGGGATGGGCATCGGTCAATATCTGGTGAGCAACCCTACTGTGCACTGGTTGTTTCTCTGTCCCTTTCATTACAATTACTACTACTGCTGGGAAAATTGTTAATTGTAACAAACAGTGTTTAAATCTTGTGAATTCCTTTAGCTTTAACTAAAGCAGGACAGTGCCTAGTCCTGTATTAATGTGTGCAAATGGTTACGGCAGCCTTAAAGACCGTGGGCCTGAGCATCGCTGATAAGAAGCTGTATCTTGGCCAGATCACATCGCTGGGGTGCATTCAAAGAGAAGAAACTTTCTTTTTGGAGGCCTGTGACCAAAAAAAGGATGATTTGAGGAATGGAATGTTCCACAAATGACCACCAGAGACCCTCAAAAGACCCCTACTCTAATGTAAATAAGCTCCAAGAAGTGATTTGAATACGCAAAAGAATTCATGTGAATGTTTAGCATGTATGTATGAGTTTTGGGAAATGTAGTGAATATGTATAAGCTACATAGATTTCAACTGGTCTGTTAGCTAGTGGGTTAGGCAGAAATATCCCCCTCACACCTGGCACCTAAAATAAAAGTGATGCCTCTTTCTAATACTGAAATTACAATGCTAGAGAGTTTTATTCCCAGCTTTTGGTGACACTATCATTGTCATTGGTTAGGGGTTAAGCCACGGAAACCATGAAGGAGGGAAGGCAGCATTTTCCTTTACTTGGCTTGTTAACATATTTTGTAATTTTCGATTAAGAAATTTTTACTATTTCTGCAATTTTTGTGGATTTTTTACAGAAGATAATAGAGAAGGAAAAGAAAATACAGCAAGATACTGCATATCTGAATGAGAAAATAAGGCTCTACAGCATGAATAAGAACTAAACTGACAAATATCATCCTTGTTCTAAACTATGCAAGCACATTTACTCGATGTTTGCAAGACAGCACTGAAGGAGATGTTTTCATCCTCTATAATCGTATTTTCAACTTACAAATGACCAAAACCTGAGTTAGGGATGGTGAGGCCTCCTTCCACAGTGTATTAGTTATTAACATTGGTGATCCAAGCCTAATCACCTGTGTTATTTATCACCCTGACAGCATGCACTTCTCTAATCCACAGAGGGGAAGAATGAAAATAAGTTAAAAAAAATTTAACATATCAAAATATGAAAGACTGGTTCCTTACATAAAGCTATACAGATTCAGCTTCTCAGTATCAGTGATTCCTATTCCAGCCAAGACAGTTACTCACACAGTCCAAAGTGACATTTTTTATTAAATTTATTTTCTAGATTTCACCAGGATAGCCCATATGGAAGAATACAAGAATATATTTCTAAAAAAAAAACGGACTGACAGATTTTTACACTCCTTTCCTACATCAAAGTAACTAAAAGTTAGTGTTAAAACATTCTCCATTTCTTTAATAAATAAATGTATTTCAGTCCCTCTATACACTCCCTGTGAACACTCAGTTGATTTGTCAGAGTACAAAAGCCATGTCACCAGTCTGTGCACTAACACACATTCATAAACAAAATACCATTGAGGGCAGCCTAAAGATGGCATTACCTTTTACTTGGATAAAAACTTCTTGACATTCAACTAGAACCAATCAGATATTTCAGAAATGTTTGTTGTAACTCTCTCCCTCAGCTAACAGCTATAATAAAGAGACACGTAACTCTGAAAAAGCAGTTAGAGCCCATCAGAGTCATAACCAAGAATGCAGCAAATGTTTTAAGAGGCACACCATCAACAAAAATTATTTGCAGTATGACCTAGAAACAATGTAATCACATGTAAAACATGCAGATTACAGCTTTATCCAGGAATCTAGTGAGTGATGCTCTTTCACCAAAAAAAAAAAAAAGAAAAAATTAACCCCCTGCAAAAAAACCACCAAATATTACCTACAAGCAGCAGCCTTAGATTCGTAAGGCGGTTTTTAAACAAGCAATCAGTAACTCACTTCTGCTGTTGTTTCTTCATGAGATCCCAGAAAAAAGCCAAGGGCAGGTGGGAAGGGGGAAGGGGAACAGCCAGACACCAGAGGGGGAACGGACACAGCCGCTCCTCCGAACCAAGGCTGCCACCTCGTGGGCTCGGGCCGGGGGCAGCCCCAGCGCTTTTCTTTCTCAAGGCAGCAATCAAGAGGTTTTTGATCCCATCCAGGATGAGGAAATGCAACCTATACTTAGTTTTGTAAGACATGATGACTGAACATATGTTTAAACTTGTACTTGCCCCTGGGGCATATTTTCTTCAGCTACAAAGCCCATTTCAAGTGTGCGTGAGGCAAAGTCAGCAGCTGGTGAGTGCACTTACTTTAACCATTTCAGCACAATCTCATCTCTCAGTGTTTGTGGGTGTGCTACAGAGCCTCATGAGTCACCCTCTCCATGCCCTACGTCACTCTCCTGGATCTTCATCCACTTCCTTTAAGGGACTGGTCTCAGGCTGCAAGTCCCAATGCAAGTGATTCCCTTGTAACAATTTTCAATTCTACTGCTCCTTTTATGGGCAGAGAAGTACTTTAAATAAACTAGGAAAGTTAGGTAAGATAGAAGTGATTTTATATATATATAGTAAATATTTATCTGCTTTATTAAGAGTAGTTGGTCATAATTATTATGTTATGCTATCTATCCTGAATATTCTTCAGCTTTCCAAGAAAAGCATTTTCTCTCTTTGTAATAAGACATTACTAGAAAGCAACTAATTCAAGGCCTCTTGTAGAAAAGATTAATTTTATCCAGCGTTAATTTTTATTTTTAAATTTATTTTATCTAAAGCGTTAATCTGTAATTTACAGGGCTTCCTTTTTGTACACATTGTAACCTTGCACTCCCCAAACATGTATGTGCCTCTTGTAATCAAACATCTGCAGTTAAACTGCACTTGACTAGAGCCAGTTTAGTTCAGTTCTCCAGGATGACTCATTTCTACTGATTAAACAAGGATATAGGAGAAACAGGCAAAGTTGTGAAACTCGTTTCTCACTGTAATTCCAGACACATAATTCTTCCTTCATCAACTAGCAGCTGGCAAAAGCCGCAACAGAGTCATGATGATTTACTGTCACGAAAACTTACTTCCCACACGAGCTAAGAGTCAGCTTGTGCACTTGTCTGTCTCTGAGGTGCAGAATGCAGCAATTTAGCTACTCTGTTCTGATCCTCACTGAGGAAGAAGGGCTGTGATTAAAACCACAGGCATTAAGGTAAGATCTATGTGGTATCTACACAGTTCCTCATAAAGTGAAGATGCAGATTTTCAGCTGCTCACCACTGCTTTCCTATCTTGCTTTTACTCATGGGGGTTTTTTAGTCACGGGGATGTCAGTTCAAGTATCATTTTAATCTCAATTGACCCTGTTATTTCTATTTCGTTCTTAAACAGACGAATTTATATATATAAAAAAGCACTTCAAATATAGGTTGTACAATACTCCAGAATAACTAGTTTTTCTATACCAAAGAGTTTCCAGACATGTACACGCTAAGATATGACAGTAAGCTGTTCTCTTTCAATGTATGCAGTCATGGAGCTGCGTTTAAAATTAGTTTTTGCAATACCTAAATTCAGTATCTAAGCATGTCTTCCTTCTCACTACACGGACTGGAGTTTCAATAGCTTCCCCTCCCCACAAAGTCACTAGTCTCAGATTCGAAAGGAAAGCTGAAACAAGCAATCTGTTACAGCTTAAGACAAAAACAAAAAAGATTTAAAGAAGTTTCTGTCCTCAAACTCAATTTAAGCCAAGTCATAAGTACAGAGTCAGAATGCACTGGAGTCCACACATAACATTGCTTGTTTGGTTAGTTTTAAGATTTATAGATTTATTTATTCATAACATGGACAGTTTTCAGAGAAATTTGGTCTAAAAGTGATGAAAATTTGTCATAAAAATAGCAGAACACTGCATACTTCATAAGGAACATGGCAGAGTATTTGGAGACAGAAATGGAAAGCCAAGGCACCACAAACTCTGTCATGAGACACCCAGAACCCCAAATTTCAATTATTAGTTTTAAAAGGATTAAATACTTCCTGACTTAATCCTAAGTAAGACGATGAAGGAGTGAGTAGCAAGATTTCATCCAGCCTAGAGGAAGCATGTTATAAAATCCACACACAATAATAAAACCTGGAAAATTTCCAATTCTCCTGCACATTTGTTTTGAAAAACAACGTGCCAGCCAGCTAGTTTCACAGAAAGCGTGGATGAATTGACACAGTTCCCACTTGCTCCCTTATCTTTAGTTCCTTTCTTGCAATTTTCAACATTAAGAAAGTGAGAATCTGCCAAATCAGGAGCTCCTACAATTTCAAGGCTCTCAAGCCTTGATTTTTTCAACACTCTTCCACACCAGCTCAGACAGCTGATACTGTTGATGTTATGACCATCCACCAAGTTCCTCAGCATTCCTGCTTATCAAGAGCAGCTTAATTTGGTTCACACACAAACTGTCATGATACTCTGCAGTTATCAGACATTCACGGCAGTCACACTTCTGCTACTACCAGCATTCTTCTGCTGCTGTAATCTTGATTATGTATGTTGGGGTGGGGGGAAAACCAACAGAATCAAGTGAAGCATTGCAAGTTTGAGAATTCAATTATTCTCTTCATCTGGTAGAGGCACCAAACTGTACAGATACAAAACAATGATGAACCAGAATGGCAGAGCTGGTAAATGGCTGTACAAGGTAATTGGGGTTCAGTCAATTATTTACTCCCCACTCTGTTTCTAGGGGGCCTTATGCAACATCAAAGCCTTTTACATGCATCATAAGCGATGTTTAAATGCTAGATAAGGTCTTGCTCAGGGCTTTTCTCTGTGGAGGCTTTTGACTTAATTGAATATTTTACATTGTCACTGTATACCTTTAACAGTAGACATTTCTAATCTTGCTTTGACTAACACCAGCCCTTACCAATACTCGCATTTTCATGAAAACAAACCCAGGAACCACCAGAATGTAAATAAGTTTCAAGAATCAGACAATGAATAAACAGCAATAAATGAACAATGCAGTAATGCAGTGCACCATTGTACTTTTTTAGGCTCAGAAAAATAACGTTCATTCAGCTCTAGTAGTCACAGAACCCCAGAATAAAAACCAGTATTTTAGAAACCTAACCAGACATGCATCACACTGCTATTGACAAAGTCCTCCCTGAGCCTCCTTTTCTCCAGGCTAAACACCCCCAGCTACTCCCAAGGAGACTTGTGCTCCAGCCCCTTCCCCAGCTCTGTTGCCCTTCTCTGGGCACACTCCAGCCCCTCAGTGTCTTTTGTGTAGTGAGGGGCCCAAAACTGAACCCAGGACTTGAGCTGTGGCCTCAACAGTGCCCAGTACAGGGGAACAATCCAATAGTGTGGTCCTGCTGGCCACACTATTGCTGGTACAGCCAGGATGCCGCTGGGCTTCTTGGCCACCTGGGCACACCTGGGCTCACGTTCAGCTGCTGTCAACCAACATCCCCAGATCTCTTCCTGGTGGCAGCTTTCCAGCCACTCTGCCACCAGCCTGGAGATGCAGGGGGTTGGTGTGACCCAAAGGCAGGATCCGCCTTTACCTTGTTGAACCTCACACCACTGACCTTGGCCCACTGATCCAGCCTGTCCAGATCCCTCTGCAGAGCCCTCCTACCCTCCAGCAGATCAACACTCCCACCCAACTTGGGGTGTAATCTGCAGATTTACTGAGGGTGCCCTCGATCCCCCCATGCGAATCATTGATAAAGACATTAAACAGAACTGTCCCCAGATCAATACCACAAGCAGGATACAAAAAACAGCAAAAGATATCAAACAAAAAAAGGGTTTGTGTCAACTTCCCACCCCTCGGTAGATTTGTGAGTCAGGAGGGAAGCCCACAGTTCTTCCTCATCCTGCCTTTTCATCCAAAGACTTTGCTGAGAATGTTCCAGAAGAGATGTTTAAAAGAAACTACTTTCAGGTACTATGATGCTGTTAATTTAATATTACATAAAAACCAAAGCAAAAAAAAAAGATTTTATTTGATTTCCTGACAAGCATGCAACAGGAAACAGAACATTCATTTGCTAATATTTCTTTAATTCTTTAGCTTTTCAAGAGTATTTCTCAGACTACAAAAACAATGTAAGGTAGCTTTTTGTCCATATGGGTGTCATGCTTCCTGTCATGACTTTATTGGTTGTTTGCCACATGGTAAATAAATAATGTAAAAAATCCCTAGTGAACAGCAGCAAGTAAAAACCAGCAGGCTCTCAATAAAAGGCTCTCATTAACCCAGGCGGAATAGTCTCAAAGCCTTTTCAACACCCTGTTCCCTTCATGAAAACACAAACCAGGTGCTAAAAATTGCATGGTCTGTGGCAATTTTCACCAAAAAAATTGTTATGAAGTGTAAGCATTTGTCCACATCTACCATTTAACAGTGCAATTGGTTTTTAACTCCAGTACAGAGTAAATTTTTTTCCTATACAAAAAGTAGAAACTACTGACATTGTAATGTTGGGAAGCCTCACAGCACTGAAAGTCCTGGTACCAGCATGGCCCAGCATAGCAGCAGCACTGGGAGATTAAAACATTTGCCATATGTGAAAGATTCCCTGAGCACAACTGCTGCACTGCTGAAGTGAGCAGGAGTTTTTCCATTGCCCATCCCCCATGACACCCTGTACCATGTCATCTGCTAAAAACTCAAAACCAAAATAAAAAATTATTTCCCTTTTTCCTTCTCTGTTATTAAATAATGCAAACTTGAATTTATCAGTTATAACAAGTAATTATTTTTACTTAATTTTCAAACTACATCTCCCAGTATTCCTGTCTACTAACCTCTCAGAAAATGAGAAGTAAAGCTTACCAAATTTTTTCTTGTTCCATTCCTCCTCTGGCACACTGGTTTATTACAGCAGGGCTACTCATGGTAAGGGCTGAGCTTTCAGAATTCATTTTTTTTCTACAAAAGAATAACATCAAAAAACAAGAAAAATGCCATTTAAGTAAAGATTGTGGTTACTAATTAAGTAGAAAACTGAAACTTTAAGACAAGAACTTTAAAAAACCAAATACAGTATGTTTTACTCATTTAAGTAAATGTCCTACATCAATGGGATTAATTGGATGAATACACTGAGAAGGATTTGGCAGTTTTATGGACTTGCTACTTATGCCAAACCCAACACTGATTGTCTTCTGTTTACTTTTCTGAACACATGCCAAGAGAGTTGATGTCAGCAAGCCTGTATCCAGGGCCATGCATCATGGCAGTTGTGTTAATTCAGAGCAGCAGCCACAGCCAGCACTGCTGTGGAATGATCCACACACACAACGTGGGGAAGGAAATTTCAATTTCTAACATGTAAAGATTTACAGAAGCTTTTTAGCATATTTTAATAACTGAAGATCATACTTTGCCAATTTGCAGAAAACAACAATTCATTCATGGTTGAAGTCCCTCTCAAACAGCAGACATATTCCAGTGCTGGCAATAGCAATTCCCAAGTTACACCACTTACAAAAGGTCTATATGGTCAAAGAAGTTTCCAGTAAATGACTTGCACGGCAAGAACAAATGAAGACTCTACAGAATGCAAGTTAATTCCACCATGAAACAGTAATTATTTTTTGGTAACAGGATCCACAATGTTAACCTGAAACTTCTGAGTCCTACAGCTTCCCCCCACTCCTGCTTTCTTTTAAAGGAGGAGGCAGGATATTTTTAGCCATCAGTCATCCTATTCAACTTGATTTGACACCTGGTTTCAATTATGATCAGCACAAGACCTAATGAATTAACAAAAATCAGGCTCAACTGTATATTAATTAATACCTACTAGTATACAACCAGAAAATAGGCTGTGCTTGTCAAGATAATAATCCTTTACTTTTTCAAGAGGGTACAGAGAACCATTAAAAAGCTGGTTTAACCTGTGTGAAACCTGGGCCAAAATCTGACTTGACAGATTTCAGGGACAGCATGAAAAGCTGAGTGCAGGGCACGTGTCTCATCACTGGAAGGTAGATAACGCCAACCTGCACAAAATAAATGCTCTGAAGAGAATGCCCATCTTGGTTTCAAAATTCTGCCCATGCAGGAGTGGATAAACAGCCCCAGCAAAGCCCTGTTTATCAGACAGAAGTCCCAGGACCAGCAACCAAACTTTGGTCCTTACTGACATTAATGTCTTGTTTTTGCCTGCCCCTTGCTGTGAACAGAGCCTGTGGCACTGACCCTTCAGAGCAAACAGAATGGACTGCAAGGATAGGTCCTTAATCTTGAATTTTTTTAACATCCCTCATAATAGAGAGGGATACAAGTCTATTTCTGGGCAAGTTTGTTTCTTGAAATCTTGTTTTAAAGATCCAAAAAACTATTCTGAACAGGAAAACAACAAAAGCCTCACCTCTGTGAGGGCAGGAACAGAGACTCAGCCATCCGACCTCTTTTTGGATCAGTGGCTGACCTCAAATTTACTCCTGATTCTCAAGTGGATCATTTTGGAAGAAACAAAAAGTAAGAAAAAACAAACAAAAACACCACGAAGAAAAAAACCAGCAAAACCAAACAAACACAAACCAAAAACTCAAATCAAATCAACAGCACAAAAACTCCACCAAACAAATCCACACAAAAAAACCTAGTAATTCTAAAACTGGCTCAGCAGCAACACATGTTGAAAACTGAATTATTACTTGCCTCTCTAGTCTATAATAGCACAGGAAGAGGAGAGCTTTTCTTAAATACATTTTAAAGCAACATTCCAAGAGTCCATACTTAACATCTTCTGCGAAAGTCCCCCTTTTTGAGGAAGCAATTTCCTAACTTGGGGAAAGCCCAGATTCTTCAATGATCACACAAGTTACGGCAGCAAGAGTTTTACCTCCTCTTACAGTCACCCGTACCAGTAAGATCAAAGGTTCAGGGCAAGGTTAGAAGCAGTCCGTTAACTCTCAAAGTTGGAAGGTCAAAGAGTCAGATTACAAAACCACAAGGTTGCCATTCCAGAAAAAAAGGTACAATTTCCACTGCTCACTTGTGAGCTGGTACTAGAGCAGCACAACTGTTCAATGTATGACTAAAAAAAAAAAATAAAGTTGTTTTCAGCACTCTCCTCTCCACCCTTGGAAATATCCAAGCCAACACTCCATACATATCTCTGCACTGAGACTTCCACACTCAAACTAGAGCAAAAGCAGAGGCCAGAAGTGATAAAAGTTACTGTGTTATTCTTTTCTATGAACAATTGATGGTAAAGGTTGACACAGATATAACAGAAAATAAATTAAATATGGCATTAACCCAATTTATGTTCTCAGATGTTCTGCAAAAGAAAACCACATGAAGTAACGCAGAGAGGAATACATCTTGTCAAACCTCTCAACTCCCTCACATTCCCAGCCTGACATCCAACAGTAGCACGCTGTGCACCTTGAGTGACTTTTGTCTGTACCAGCCTATTTCAGCTGTCTACATCAGCTTCTTTCAAATCACACTCCTTGGTTACTGCCTGTGGAGATGGAGGGCACTGCCAAGGTTTGGAGGCCACATCAGGACTGCCATCCAGCAGCTCTCCCCAGCCACACTTGGGAGGCTGGACAGCAGTGAGTCAGACAAGCTTCAGGGACACACTTTTGTCACACTATTCCTGTCAACAGGTCTGCACAGGTCCTTGTTCACTCTCTGCCACGAGCAACAGGTAATTAAACAGCTGATCCCCACAAAACTGACAAGTTTTATGGCCTTGTCAAAATACCAAATGTTTTTTAATTTCTAAATGGCAAATGGAAAATTGGTATCTGTCAACACTTTACAAAGTCATGGATACCAAATATTACCACTAGTTCTTACTTAAAAAGTCATTTCAGTGAAAATTCTCAGCCTGTAGATTCCTTACTCATGTGCCACAGAGTTCCCTTAAGATGTTTTCTTGAGAATAAATTATTATTATTATTTTTTACTTAAATATGTACAAGGGGGATTTATCTTTTCAAGCATTAAGAATATTTTACGGACATATTTCCAGTGAATGGAAACTGCTTCAGGTCTAGAATGCTACTATTTATTTTAGACCTGAACCACTTTAGGTCTAAAATAAAACTGAATTTTTTTTTTGTGGAAAGAAGATTGTAAGGCTTATAGTCTCTAAAAAATATTGTCCACATTCAAAATAAGCCACGCAAAATGAAAGCTAAAACTAGCAAAGGAAAATTTTGTATATGTTTAAAAAAAAAATATATATATATGCACACAATCAGAATACTACCACTATCCTCAGAAATCAGCCTCCAGTAACAACAACATCTTAGAAAATTAAATGCAATTCAAGAAGCAAAAGAACGATGTTCAGAAAAAAATATGCTGTTCACAGGTGCCTCTTTCTGTATCTCCATCCAACTCTTGTTTGGACTTGAACTTTATGGCATAGGCAAGATTCATGATGAAACTTGAAGGAGGAAAATAAATCTATCATCTTCCCTCTTAACAGCTTGAAGCCAGACGCCAAGACAAGTCAATGAATATTAAGAGACTGCTCAGACGCATTCTGTTCCTCAGCCTCTGCACACTGAAGCTTGCCTGTTCCAGATAAGGGACACACACTTGATTTAGGTGTTGTCCTGGAGATCGTGCTGTGCTGTAACTGCAGGAAGTGGGCAAAAAGTTACTGCAGAACAAAAACATAGGCAAACAATGCCAAAGAGTTTATTTATAGCAACTATGTTTAACACTACTGTCTCTGTCTTACTGAGGAAACTTGAAGAAACATCCTTGCTGGTTTTGAGGAGACATCTGAAATTCAGAATAAATAGTCTTCTATGACCAAGTAGATGTTGCTTAACACTAGAGTCCCCAGAGGGAAACATACACCCCAAAATTCTTTTATGTTACCTCTTCTGTGTTCCATTAAAAACACTAACTCTGTTTGTCTGAAGCCTTATCAGTCCATCTGCCTTAGAGTAGATTCTTACACCACATAATGGCAGAGAAAAGCCTAGCAGTGGTAAGCCACTAGCTCAAATACTGACAAGTGTGTTATATTGAAGTAGAGTTTATTCATTTGTATTTCATTTTGGGAGTTCTGCAATGGCCCTTAAGTGGACAAAAACAAAGCGGGGAAAAGGCTCTAGTATAGCACAGCACTCAAGCCCCTGAACACCTGCACAGAACAGCACTGCAGGATCGTTTAACACAAAAACCTAAGAAGGTTCAAGAAAAGTACTGAAGTCACAACACCCCACAGGCTCAAACCTAACTTATATCTGGAGAACGGGGTAAGTATTACCCAATCTTGTTAAAACCGATTCCGTACACAAAGCCCATTTTCTCCTCCTCCTCTTTTTTCCCCTCTCCTTGTGTTACAAAGTGTAGATACACTTTGATCCTCAGGCTAAAAATACTTTTTGCCTTTCCCTCCACACCCTATTTGTATCTCTAGACAAGATATTCACAGTAGCTGTAGTTAAAAAATAACATATCATTCAACAGCTGTTCACTACAGTTAAAACAAAAATAATTAATATCTTCTGATGAAACATGTTCCCACAGTTCCTCACCCGCACTAAAATGCTTTGCATTGTTGAAATAGTATCTTGTTATACTTAGTTGGTAAGAGAACTGTGAAGAAAAAAAAATCTTTTCTGAACACTAAGAACCCTCCATGCACAAACTATTATTCTCTTTAATGAAAAGAGAAGGCAGTAGCAACATTATGTAATGTGCAATAATACTGTGTTTGTATTTTGGGAGCAGAATGGGGGCATGTGCATCTACTACAAAGAAAAGGATGCGTTACCCACCATCATTCTCTGAAGACAATATCTTTACGCTTGCAAAGCCTGAAGAGCTGATTTCCAGTTAGCAGGTGTAGTGCAACATCTCCAAAGAGGCCATCCCCATTTCCTCACTAACTGCCTGAAATCTGCCATTTCAGGTGAATGAACACACTTACCCTTGCATTGCTTTCTGAAAAGTCACGTTTCCACACCCGAAGTCAGCAAACACAAGTATCTCCCATCTCGATAGCACTCAGCTCCCAGCCAGCTGCCGCCTTAGGCAAACAGTTTGTTCAAGGGCACATTTAAACTTTAAACCAAACTTCACTACTTAACTGCATAACAACAAATTCTAAAAACAGTCTTTTCTTCAAATCGTTTTTCTGAGGCTTTCAGATATGGCAGTTGCAAAACATTTTTATGCCACTACAGCACACTTCAGTGAAACCAGAGTGAAAACTCAAGAAGCTCTTGAACAATATTTCACAGTAGCAGCCAGTGCTGAGAATTCCACTTTGGATGACCACTTCAAATCATCCACCCAGCATACCATAAACTTGGTTTCACACACGCCATGGTTATTTCAAGTTTTGACCTCAATGAACACACGTGGCATATCATTACTTACCCTCTTGGGGTCTTTAAAAATGCACCTGATGCACTAAGGAATGATGTTTTGGAGGACCTTTTCAAATACCTATTTTTGAGAGTTTTTATTCCTGTCCTGAAAGCATCTCATTAAAAATATTTGCCTTCTGTCCTCTTCAGAAGTGCAGTTAAATTTTATATAGGTACTTTATACAAGCATATACACAAAGATATTTGGAGGCAGCAGTTCCGAGAACCACAGATGCTGCATATGTTGGTGAATCTGTCAGAACTCTTCAAGGTGACAGAGCAGAAGCTTTAAAGTAATGGAATGATCCTGCCTCACAGCAAGTGTTGAGTTTGGCTCCCCCTCCCATAGACACACACTTGCTATAGACAGCGACACAGTCTATCCAGCATATATAAAAGACAATATTTCGTTTTGAAATAGCATAAATGATGTACTTATTCTCAGCATGAAGTACATTAAAAGGTTAAAGACAATCATTAAATAAATAAACAGATAAAAGTTCGTTCCAGGCTGAAGCCAGAACACTGACATGAAAGAGTGCTCCATGCTGGAGAAATACAGCCCAATATGAGACAACACTGTCAATACAACCACTCCTTCAGTTAACTGAGCCTTAGCTCTTTTCCCTAAAAAATACCAAAAGAATTGGAAGGCAACCAATTACATTAGAATCCATCTAACATTACCGTCAATGAAAGCCTCTGGAGAAGCTTCCCAGCATCAAAGAGAGGACAGGGTCGCATCTCAGCTTTCAGAACCATTTAAATACATTTACATGGTAAGACAGCAACATCAGGGACCCCACAGGCAGGTACATGCCCCCATTCTACTCCCAAAATACAAACACATATTACCTAAGCAGGCTATTGCTCAGGAAAGGACAAGAAAGGATTGAGACTGCTGGTTTAGTCTGTCCTGCACACCAGCATATTATATAATACTGTCCATCACTGCCATAAATACAGGAGAGCAAGGACTCATCCACACTCTTCAATCTGCCAAGTTATCAGGACCTGCCAGTAGTTTCAAGTCAAACTTTAGCAGTGCAGGGCACAATAGGGAATGTTTGTGAGCTTTGTTGTCACTTTTAGAGATGGTAGTTGATTATCATATCAATAAAAAAAAGTAATGCTTCAGTACTCCTGCATCTTAAAACATGCAACCAAATCTCTCATCTGATTAGAACAAAACCTAACATTATGAAACACTTGCAAAGACTTCAACAAAACATTTTAAAGAGAAGGTTTAAAATGCAGAAGATACACACACAAAATGAAATACACCGTTTAAGCAGAATACAGAGAACAGTAAGTACTATACTCTATTCAATACACAGAGATATAAAGAATTTTTTTTGCCACTGATGTCGAAATTACTTATGTCACTCTGAGACAAATCTGTTTCTCTCTGGACTAAAAGATCCAGATGTTCCTCTTTCAAGTCTCTGGCTTCAGCACCAGACAGCAAAGAAAACAACCTGTCCCTTCTATCAGCAGGCAGGGAGAATTCTCCAGCACTGCTCATTTCTCTGCCCTTTACCCCTCTCCAAGTTTTTATTTCTTTTCAGCAAAGCAAGCAAACAAAACACAACAGTATAATAATGCAGCTTCCACTGGAGACTTAATGCTAGCCTTTAGCCAGTTTGACATGCAAAAGGTTATCTGACTTCTATCATAAACTATGATTTCAAATGCAAATACAACTACTTTTAAGCTAAACATACTGTATTGTGCTTTGCAGTTGACACTATGCAGGAAAACAATGTTGAGAGGTTCTTTCCAAAGAATATGAGTATTTATGTTCCCAATTTAGTGACTCATACAACCAGCAATTTGAGATTTATTTAACTCTATCCTCCTCAAACTTCTGTATTTGAAAGCAAGCACTAAGTTTCTATACAAAAGTTGTAACAATAAAACACAAAGATTTTTTCTATGATTTTTTTAAAACTAGGTTTTATCTAGAGGAAAACAATCTTTTTGCTGTTTCTGCTAAGAATATTAAAAGAGCTATACAAAGCTAAGTCAATTTAAGGACCAATTAACTAAACAAAAAAGACACATTTTCTGAAACTGGCACTGAAATTAAATCTCTTTCATGGTAAAGGCAGACTCAGAAAAAAAAGAAAAATGAGATACAGCATGCATGCCCAGTGTAAAATTAATTCAACCACTGTCCCTTTTCTTCATATTCTTCTCATCCTTTCAGCATATTCCTGCTTCCCTCATAATAAATAGGTTTATCCTCAACAAAAATACATTAAGCACAAATGAAAACCAAGAGAAAGACCACCACAGCTGAGACAATACAACACATTTTTCCCTTTATCAGAATCATCACTGCCAGGAAATGGCAGGTAAAAATTTTATCTACCTGGAAAGGTGTCATATTTTCTGCCTAAAATTAAAATGATGATCCTTTCAGCCTACTGTCTTAATAATCATGATTATTTCATTCAGGATTATTGCACAGTTTAATACACTTAATTGAAGTTTGTCAAGGTGGCCTTGCATTTAGTTTCTGGGCTATTTAATACATTGAAAGGCAGACAAAGAGTTGTATTGTCCTAAAACTGAGTCTTTACAGCTTTTTGCCTGCAATTGCTAAGCACAGTCAGAATCCAAACAACATGGGAAAGTTTTTAGAATCCAAGCCCACATGGCAAAGTTTGCAAGATCACCCCTCCACACAACAATCTACTCACTTGAGCGAGTTTTTTTCTAGGCTATTAATTACTTATCTATGGAGCATCAACAAATGTTAATTTTGACAGCACCTACTTCTGTAGGCAAAGCATTTTAGGGTTCATCCTCATCTAAGAACCTCACTGTCCACAGGGGGATACCAGGCCTGGGATACCCTCATCACGGCACATGTCCATACAAACGTGCTGGTGCTGCAATTCCTACATGCCTTTAACCTCTCCCAAGGAAAGGCCTTACACAAGCAAGAAGGAGCCAGTCACCCCCAAAATACACCCTGTCCAAATAGCTGGTTGTTGTCTTCAGCAAATAGGTGACAGTCCAGACAAAACCTTCTGAAGGAACACTACACGGGCACACTGTTGTATTTAAAATAAAACCAGTACCATTCCTGACACAGTACACACAGTGTAATGGGCATACTCCTAGTTATAATCCCAAAAATTTATTTAGGAGAAATGGTGAGGTGTTGAAAATAAACCAACAAAAGCTGAACTTCTCTTTAACAACTGAAATGTCTGAGAGATTATACCAACAGAGCAGCTGTTCTCGTTCTACAGAAACCACACAAGTCCAGATAATTCTTGCCAACTTTCCAAGTTTATGCAAGCTTCAGTGGTGTAAAAGCCAATAAACTTCTTTGAATGCAAGTTGTACCACACATTACACCTGCAGAGCTATGAGGGCAACTAGAGGACTGTGAGGGTAATTAACTCTACAGAAAGGGAAAAGGTAAAAACAACAGTATGGGGCACCTTTCTGGTTACATTTCTGATTGCATATATAATGATTTAACACAAAAGGCCAAAACCCCTCTTTTATTGCCAAGAACATAAAGTTTCTGCTTCTTGACGAGTTTAAACAATTTTTGGAGGGAATTGCTGGATTTTACTACTGGCCATACCTTCAAGTCCTGCCCTCAGCAGTGGGCTGGGTAAGACGTGTTACTGCAAATGACCTCCTCCAGCCACGGCAGCAGCCTCCCCTCAGGCTACTCATCAGCACGTGATTAGGAAGCAAATAAATGTACCCACGCCCTTGTGTTTAGGTATTAACAGCCTGATCCTTTCTCCAGGAACCCTTTCAGCTGATCCCGGGCTGTGCCGAGCACCTGCGAGTTAATCATTGCCCCCATTTCGGTACCTGACGGAACATCCCTGCACGTTCTACCCCGGCCGGCACTACAGGGGAGAACAGTCTGTGTGTGTTTGCACATCTTCTGCCTTACATTTGGGGGTGGAGACCACATGCTAAATAACCATTTATTTCATGCTAAATAACCATTTATTTCAAAATAGTTACTCTACAGCTGTTATAATCACAAGCAAAGCAGGAGGTGCATGTTAATCACACATTACTGGAGCATATTTACCAAGTCCTTTCTTTCCAATTTTTTTAGCTACTACACTACAGTAATTCTACACACTCCTAAAGACTTGTGCAAGACCTCAGCCATTTGTTAATTCCAGATTTCATATGAACCGAACAACTGGAATCCACAACACACCCCCACAAGCTGAGAGGCACATTTTGGTAACAAAGCAAAGACACTTACATAGAGGCTGGTTGAGTTAAACAAAATAGTCTTCCACAATCATTTGCCAGTTGCCCTCCATATTACACAGGAAGAAAATGGCAACAAATTATTTCTCCAAATACACTTCTCACTTATACGCTAATAAGGTATCTGCAAAAAAATACAGCACATACACAAAGCACTCCAAAAGGATTCTAAACACATTCATTACAGCATTGATAGCAGCAGGCAGATGCTTCCACCAAAAAAAAAATACACAGAAAAATTCTTTCATCAAAGAAGATTATTCAAAAACCTAAATCACTGAAAACATACAAATAAAACTCCAGGACAGACAAAATTTAAGAGGTCAGGTTAATTTTCCTTAACACCTAAAGCAAAAGATTTAAGATCGGAAAGAAGAAACACTTGAGTTTCTTAACATGGGAAAAAGCTCCTGAGTCAATATGAAGGTATTACACATAAACTCCCGAGCAGAACCAAGTATCACCCACTTCAATTCATGAGCAGCAAAACAAAACAGTTTTGTTTAAGGACATGCGGTCTCACTGGCCACTTGCTGGAAGCAACTCCTCATAATATACCTCCAAATCATGTGCACATACGACTCCCACAACTTGGAATCACGCCAGAACAACTGGCTACACAAAAGCAGTCCTGAGAAGAAGTGAGCTATTCAAATCAGAGCGGAGGTCTGCGAGAATGTGCAGGGAATGATACTGAATGTTGCAGTGTCTTCGCGGGTCACGAGGCCCTGTCACACTGCTAACCCATACACACCGCTGCGACGGGAAAGTGAATGGGAGCTCTGTTCAAAATAATACGACATCTTGTTTACCAAAACTGGCTAACAAATATTTACTGAGAACAGGTATCATGTCATACATATGAAAAATTTAAACAGAAGGACTATATCCGCTAAAAATGACAAGCCAGAGACAGCCCCGTGCATTCCCTTACTTCATCTGCACCAGGGCAGCTGTGTTTCACACACTCTACTACCTGCATTCTGCAAGCACTATTATTCTGCAATAAATACTTAGGTCCATTTGTTTCCAAATCCCATGGCTTCTCCTGTTCTGAACTCAGATTCTGTACAGATACAGCATCCATCTCATAACTTGTTGCACTCGGCAAACCTCTGTACATGCCACAGAGCTATGCAACCAAAGTAATTCCATAGCAAGTGTTTGAGGATGAGGGAATTTCCTCTGCCCTTTAACTGTGGAAATGTACAAAAGGATAACATTATACTAGAAATTCCATTAATGAATGTAGGTATACATGGAAAAAGTATACAAGAACGCTTATATAGTCATAAGATCTAAGAACTATATAAAAATAAATTTAAAAATAAAATCACGAAAAAAAAATTACCAAGGTTGAATTTCTGGCATGAACGCAAATGGTTCCGTAGTAAATCACGGCTCCTGGCCGCTGCCGAGCACAGCACAGAGATGAGCAGTAGCGCACTGACCCCGCAGCCGGCACGAACCGCGCCGCGCATTCAACCTGCGAGCCGCAGGGACCAGGCTGCGGTCCGCGCACCAGCGCTGCCTGCCATCACAGCCCACTGGGGGCTGCGGAGCCTCACTCCACAAGTGTAACTCATTACGCTCCCTGTTTGTTTTTTTCCACTTTCCTTTCGGCCCGAGCCCACCCCCACCTCCTCCCCCGAGGCGGGGGCCGTGCGGGCGGAGGGAAGGGCCGAAGCCGGCTCCGGACCCCGCCAAGGCAAACAGCAGCGGGGGTACAGCGGGTCCGTGACAACCACCACGGGGCTCAAAGGAGGCGGCCGGCTCCGGGCACCGCGGCCCTTCCCTCAAAACCGACGCTCGTTAAGATCTACCACTAAACAAACGCTCAAAGTCCTTCAAAACCATAAACTAATAAAGGCACCAGAGAGGGAGCGGGTCGAGCGCCCGCCGGCCCCGGTGCCGCCCCTCAGGGCCCCTCCCCGGCACGAGCGGAGCCCGCGCATCCCGCACCGACCTGGGCAGCGCGGAGCTGCGGCCTCCCCTGCGCGGGGCAGCGAGGAGCTGGAGCAGGACGAGCCCCGTTCCACCCATCAGGAGCTGGCGGGAGTCCCCTCCCGACCCGCCGTGGCACCGCCGCTACCGCTCCGTGCCGAGTCCCTTAAGGCGCGGCGGGTCCCCCCGGAGCGACCTCCGGTCGGCCCCGCCACTGCCGCCTCCGGCTGCCCCAGAAGAATCGAGCCCGTCCAGCTCTGCCGGGCAGCGCCCACCTGCCCAGCCCCGCCGGAGCCCAGCCCCAAGGAACAGCACTCACCTTGCGCCGTCCTGCTCCTGCTCCGCTCCGGGCATGCGGCTGGCGGAGCTGCCGCCCCGGCCCGGCCCGGCCCGGCGGCAGGGAGAAAGGGCTGGGTAGGACGAGTAGGGGGAGCCGGCGGCAGCGGGCGGGACGCGGTGGTCCCGGGGCTCCGGGCGGCTGTCAGGGCAGCCGGAGGGAGGGGACGTGTCTCCGTGTTCGCCTCACCCTGCCGCCCGCCCCTCGCCGCCGGCCCCGCCCGGCTCTCCGCCCTTCCCGCTCCGGCTCCTTTCCCGGCTCCCATCTGCTCCTCGGCTGTGTGTTCTGTCCTTCCCTTCCGCTCCGGGTCCCTCCCGCACTGCTCATCCCGGCGCGGGGCGGCCGCTCGGGCCCACAGCAGCCGCCGCCGCAGCCCCGAACGGCCCTGCCTCTGCCGGGGCTCCGGGCTGCGCTGTCCCGGCCTCCCCCATCCTTCGCCTCCCGCCCGGGCAAGGTGAAGGAAGCCAAGTTGGGGTCGGGAACAGCTAAGGAGGCAGACCGACCGAAGAAAGGCAAAGGACATCATGCCCCGCTAAGAATCTCAAACGAGATTAACAGCAATGGGACCAGGAGTAGGTCCCATTAGGTTAAAAACTGGGGCAAAATAGTGTCACATAATGTACAGATAGTAACAGGCATGTGTGTTTTGGACAAAAGTAGTAGTATGGAAATACACTCAAAAGTCCTACTGGACCTGGAAAAATACAGAGAGGTGAAGCTGGAGGCACGTAGATGATGAGCACTTTAGATGAGGGAGTCTTTCTGGTATCTGTTTGTACTGTACCTCGTAAAGATCATCTTATTTTCTGTGACTGAAGTCAGTATAATAATAATAAATACTAACAATTACAAAACTTAAATACAAATTCAAATGTAGCTGGTAGGTCTCTCACAGTAGTAGCATTGCCAACATAAAACAGCCAATGGAAAAACAATAATAAGGAAACTCACCACATTTTGTAGCCTGGACACCAGAAACGCTTTACAGTAGAATAACTAATAATTAACTATGGTTTGGCCTTACTTTCTAAACCAACATCTTGCAAGGAGATTTCATCTCTCTGTCGTTTCT
This sequence comes from Lycocorax pyrrhopterus obiensis, assembly GCA_014706295.1. Lineage (NCBI taxonomy): Eukaryota > Metazoa > Chordata > Aves > Passeriformes > Paradisaeidae > Lycocorax > Lycocorax pyrrhopterus. Next base: position 8,827,125 of record JACSVZ010000017.1, read on the forward strand.
AATTGCTGAGGATAGGAATGTGGTATGGAAGAGACATAAGGACATCAGACCTTGCTTTAAGTAAAGGTCTCTAATTCCATGTCATTTCTTCAGGCTGGAATACTAAAGTAATCTCTAAACTCCACACTATGAAAACATTCTGGAATTAAAATCATATTTAAAGAAATTGGTTCTTAAGGTGAATTATTTTTAAACTAGGGACAATTCAACTGGATAATAGCCATCAAGATGCCGTAGTAGTTTTACATAGTAGTTTACAGCTGGGGTTTTTTTCTGCTCTTAAAGTAGCAATTCACATAAATTATACAGATGTGTGGAGACCTGGCACTTCTCTTGCCCTATGGCAAAGTCAGGGATTTACGTTTTAAGCAGCACCAGGTTATGGGCAAAACCTGGGCTCCCAGCAACATCGATATAATCAGCAGAATGGAGAAATCTGTGAGGTTGTTCAAGTCTAATAATTTCTGATGGGTTCCTGAAACATTGAGCCTTTGTCATAGCTGCGGCCAAGAAAAGTGGAAAACAGACATCCCAGCCCCTGCTTTGGCAGTGCCTGTTACAAAAGCAGAGATGCACCGCCTGTACGTGCATGTCCATTTTTTATCCAGGGCTTACCATGTCTGTCATGGAAAGTGACAGTTCCGGACCCCTGTTTTAAAGCTTAATTTGGTATTCATTATCAGGAAATGGGAAGAGATGCTCTGTTTAGAGACATTTGAGAGTATTTTATCTGTCCACAAAATTTCCACTTATTATGCACACAGGGAATGAACAATTAGTTGATGTAACATTTATAAATATATAACAAAGTGGAAGCTAGTCAAACACATCAACTAAAAGCATTGCCCAGGGAGACTGAAAACTTTTTAGTAATTACTAATTTGTATTTCCTGGGTTTAAAGATGATAAATTATATCATGCAATTTCTAATTGATTGTTCAGCATTTTAAAATCGTAAGCATAGAATTTTCTTTAGTATGTAAAATATAAAATTCAACTGCTAAATGTATTATTACTTCAGTCCAAAATATTATCTTAAAAACACAGTGATATCTGACTGTTATACTTAAAAAAAAAATGTTTAGCAAGCCAATTCAAGGGTAAAAACATGAATAATCAAATAAACGTACTAGTATTTCTCAGCTTTGGAGGCAGTCTAAGCAAAGAGGGTGAAGTTCAGAAACACAAATCCTGCCCTGTTTTCCTGATTCACTGTCACTGGTATTCCCACTCCACCCTCAGTAGCTGAGCATTGTCCAACTGTTCAGCAAAGAGATGGTGACTTCCTTCCTAACACCTAAACACACCTTGGCATGTTTGCAAAAGCTACAATAAAGAGCAGACAGTTTCCTTTCTGGTGATGACTCATGGCCTTTACGGGTACATCCCCTCTATTAGACATTGCTAAAGACAAGCAGGTCTAATTCTATTCTCACTTTTAATTATTTTGAAATAAGTATGATGTAACTGACAGCAATGAAATCACTCCAGATTCTCATCAAAATTATAAAGGAGTCATTCTTGCAAACCAGGTTCTCATCAAGCAATGCACTTCCAGAGGAATAGTACCAAGGAGTGCTACAGGGCTGAAACAGGCCCCTGCAGAGTCTGCCCCGAGGTACCTCACACTTCAGAGGTCTCTGTGGGGTGTTGTAAAGGAAACAGAACATTGCTTAACATCTGCCCCAAATCTACCTCTTCCTTCTCCTGCAGTTCTTGCTGTGCCACTCTCTGGTTCCCACGTGCGTGCTCCATCACTAGAGGATTTGCTGCAGTGGTGCCACAGAACTCCGGGACATGAACCAGTACCCTGTGGTTCCACCATACAAGTTACTGCAAAATGCCAAAGCTGTCCAATAATCTCTAACCAAATACTGGTCACAGACTGCTCAAAGAATCACCATAACAGCTCAAGACCAAGACAAGAAACCCTGTTCTGCCTTCAGCTGACACCAGCCCACCTCTGTTCCCAAGTGGGTCTATTTCCTGTACCATATCTAGTTCCTACCCAGTTCTCATGTAACATGAGCACAGTAACACTTGCTCATGGCCTGTGTATGACCAGTTGTACACTTATGAAGAAAAAAAAAACCATCTATGTCCCACTCCCATCATTAGTATCTGATTTCATAACCAGACCCATTGACATTGGTTGAATCACCTGAGAAATAAAGCATTACTAAAAAGGGTGTGGCCACTGCCTTCTGGAAAGGCCTAAAGAATATTGCAAAAAACCACTTTTGTATCGCGATTATAGTTCTACAACTTGCACTGTAAATTATTTTTACCAGACGGTAGCTGGCTGCCCTGAAAATACTCCTGGCACTGGTTTCCTCAATGTAAAATACTTCTGGGAACTCTTTTTCTTTAAAACAGTTTAATTTGGTAATTATGTAAAAAATAAATAAACAAGCCCATTCTCCAAATGTTTAATTTTCCCTTTTACTATGCAAGGCATCCAATTTGACAAGTTTAATCCTCTGTAATTGGGTTAGAAATCAATTTTTTTTAACCATGAAGAAGGTGACTTCTGTTTTTAGGTTTGACCTGTATTTTTACTGTACTGTCAAAGGTAATGAAATACTCCTGGTTTGCAGTTATTGGAAGTAGTCAGTATTTCAATAAAAGACAGCCTCTAAAGGTTAATTTAGTTTAAAATGGAAAAAACACTGTATCAGTTTCCTAGGCCCTTGGTATAATCTAGGGTTCTATGGCTATTAAGAAATGTAGTATTAAAGAAATGTAAGAAATGTTGTGTTCCTAGAAAAATGTATTATGGTTATCAATAGCAAAGTATTTTAGGTTGAGTAAAATCTCATCATAAACCTGGCAGGCTATTAACAAAAATTCAGAGCAAGTTTTGTGAACAATTTTATGTTGATTTACAGTTAAAGGGTTAATACAGAATTTGCAGAGATGTGTTAGAGTTTAGAATTACTTGAAACCACAGATACACACTTCCCCTATGGAGACAAAACGCCGAACTGATGGACTGACATGAAATAAACTTACCTGACTCATACGATCAACAAGACAGCCTGTCTTCAAGCAGATCTTTTTGCACACCAGTAGCAACTAAATAGTTAGAATTCCAACTAAATCAGCAGCCCAACAGGACAGCATTCCATCCACTCACTCGTACTAGTTCAATCTGCCATCTATTGTCAAGGCCTGCGACCCTACCAGGAGAGTCTGGAAAAAGAGCCTGATTTTTGTAAATCAGCCTTGACTGTTACAGCTTTAAGTCTTTTTATTACCTGATGAAGAAAATTCTCCAGATGTTGATTTCTTCCTGCACAGATTTTTACTATTGTAACTATTAACTCTATGATATTATAAATTATTGTATCTAACATTATATAACTAGATTCCCTTCATTTACCTGAGCAACATAAGGAATCAGAGTGGTTTCAAGGCTTACCCCTAAAATTACAGTTCGCAAGGTTCACTGACTGGAACAGTGCTTTGAAATCAGTTGCATGAAAAGAAACCACATATAAATCTGAAGTATTTATCACATCCTCTTTGACAAAATGAATCCAGTCCTCAGATTACAGTTTTGTGGATGTGGATAGGTTTCACTTGGCATGCAGAACAATCATGTACTGCTAGGAGACCTTCAGGGAGGATACAGGAAAAATAATTACATAAAATCACATTAACGCCATTTTATTAAAAAATAAAATCAGACCCAGTCTGTCCAATACAGAAGTTTTAGAAGTTAAAGTTTCTTAGAGTTGCTTGACTATAATAAAGACCCATCCAAACAGCCATTCCCCTCCCAGCTGTAGGGCATGAACAGCAGTCAGCAGGTCTGGCTGCTTGTGTGTTGTGTGGAACTGCACTCAAAGGGTGCAGGATAAAACCATTGCACTTTTAAGCCACTTCTTTTTAATAGTATAAGAAAAGCCCAATGAATGAAAAGGAACAAAAATACTTTATTTTGGTATTTAACTTCTAAATTATAGTATGATAAAAAATTATTTCTGCAAATGTCAGGTGCATTCTATTTTCAGTTTATTTGTCCGTGGACACGTACAAATTATGACAACAACTATACTCATCATTCAAAATGCTGAACACGCTGTCACATCCTGAGCCTTCAGCTTTCCAATGTTTTTTCCACCCTCCCAGAAAATACACTATAAAACATCCAATGTCCACACATTTGAGTGTAGCAGAAATTAAAGGGATCCTTTTGCCATTAACGTGATGTTTAGAATTTACTAATGCTTGAAAACAGTAGTAAGCTAACCTCTAATATGTGTTAACGTATCTTTTAAAAAATAATTTTTAAAAGGATTTTTGATGCTATTCTCATCAGAGGAAAAAAATTAAGAATCCTTGCCAATTCAGTACTATATCCTTCCAGCATCTCAATACACACAGTATCTTTCTAATTGTTTTAGAACTGTGACTTCATAAAAAAACTATACTAAGTTAGATTAAGTATTACTTCTCTTACTTTTGTATACTTTAAGTGTGGGCTGTCCTAATCTATATTTTCACTTAATTATATTGTCTTTCTTCTGAGTACATACAACATGCTGCTTCCACATTAAGATAAGAAGGAATAAAGGAATTTTTGTTCCCTCACACCCCTAGATTTGACTGTCATCTGCACAGACTTTTCATAATCAACAAATAAATTTTGCAAGATTGTACAGCAAATTTTGAACAAATTAAAAAAAAAAAAAAAAAAAAAACAAGCGATTCTTTGTGCAACTGCCTTCATCCCTTTTCAGCTTTCTTAGAGCTCAAAATGAAAACTTAATTTCATTTAATGGAACAAGGAAATCTTCCCAATCTTTAGGCCAGCATTAAATAACAGTAAGCGAGCTGGGACTTCCCATGGATTAAAGCAGTTTTACCTTCACCAGCTCACTGCTAAGAAACTGCCTCCTGCTCCTCCTTCTCACATTGTGCAGCTTTGGTATTTCTATGCACAGCAGACCTTCAGCATACAAATTGTGTCACCTTTCTGCCTTGTCTTATTCAACCCAAACCCTTTCTCCAGTAAAATAACAAGAATTGCACCAAATCAAGATCCTTCAGAGCTGGATTTAGTGGAGGAGCATTTACCTCTAAATGATTCTGCCTAGTTTGACCTTCAAGTAATGGAAAACATGGAGGATTTTGCCTTCAATAAGGCCCAAGGCCCAGCCTTAAAAAAAATCATCGAAGGTGCAGATGATTCACTATGTGAGTAAAATTACCTAAACTTACTTAGATATTGCAAGTTTTGAAGACTTCCAGGTAGTGTTCTTTGAAATTCAGAAAGCAGAGAGAATAAGGAACATTACATTAATGGACAAGGCCCTCCCAATCCAACACATGCATCCAAATGGTCACAGAATTCCATATTACAATTTCAAAGCATGTCAGAGTTCTGCCATCAATGGTTATACACAAATAATTGTTACAGCACTTTCTTACTCCATCTGTGATAACAATCTCAAGAGTCTTTTGTTTGGAAATTCAAATGATTAAATACAAACTGATGCAAAGAAACCCAAAACAAAACAAAAACCACCCAAGAAAACAACCCGTGAGCTTTACAGCTACTCAGTTAGCCAAAATAATCACTTAATAGTTCTATCTCATGCTATTAAAATGGATAATAAAATGTAACAGTTAGCAATGTCTTAATTCTCATCTATTAAAACTGAGAGAATGTTTGAGGTATTTGAGTTCTCCCTTAACTCTCCCTAAAGTAGCCTCCTGCGAGGGGAATGTGAATACAGGTTAAATGAGACAGAATTTGACTCCATGAGCAGAATGAGCAAAGGCACATTGGTAAGGTATCCTTTAGTATTTGCTGTTCCCATGCTTATCGTAATAGTGCCTGGAACCGCAGTTACACAGATGCGTTTAACTCCGGAAAAGCTGCTCCCTGGAAACAGGAGGGACAATTTGAATGAGGATTTACTCACCTGGTCACTGCAGGAAACAGGACATGCATGCTCTGTGTCAGCAGATAAACACGGCCAGTTGTAGTTTTTGCACTTTTCCTTAATACAACACTAGTGACAGTACATGATCTTAATCACTAGGTGATGGTAACTAGTGAAAACTGCAGAGTAACTCACTGGCTTCTGTTTACTGCTTGGCTCAAGACAAAGCATTCCTGCCTGTTAACTGCTTGTCTTGGCTTGGTTTACCCCAGGTGGTTTTGTAGCACCACGTCCTCGAAGGACAATATGAAACCCCCATAAAGCATACTCATCTAATGGCTGAACAAACCCAGAGTACCTTCAATATAAAATACGGTCTTCCTTCCCCCATCTCTTTATATTAGACCTTCAGGAAGAAAATAGGAAACTTTGTTTCCATGGTATCACTCAGTATATGGAAGACCTGTACTTTTGTCTGTTACAAAAAATGGTACTTCAGCCTCAGTATGGTGCTGTTTGCGAGTCACCACAGCCAGACTGCGGCGGAGAGACGGAAGAGTAATGCAGAACAGGGAGACATGCACTGAAGTTAAATACTGAGACACATTAACATCTGGGAAAAAGAGACTGAGGAAAAGAGCTCAAACATTTCTAAAAGAAAATTATTTCTTCTGATGGAGAATTTCTTGATCTCACCTTTGGCATTTTATCTTGCTTCTGAAAAAAATCCTGTTCTCATTCACTACAACACTCCTGCCATCAAGTACATCAGCACTTTATAGAGACTGGACTACAAAATTTACTAAGGCTTAATTGTTCCAAGCTATTTTATGTCCAGTTGCAAAGTTAGCCCTAGCAAAAAAGAGTAAATTTTGATTATGGCATCTATAAACAGTGTAATATCATGACATTTAAATTGTACCAGGAATAATTTTAAATGTATTCTCTTCTGGTTTTCCATGCTACATTTTTCAGATTATGAAAGAGTTTTTATAAAAAGACCAACAGATTCAAAGTTTACTGGCCAAAAAAAAATATGGAATAACAGATCTTCTTCAGGGGCTGTTTGTTCATTCAAGTAGATTCAGTGCTGAGACAGTGTGGTAGTTAAAGCACAAACAGAGGCTGTTGATAAAGTGGCAATGCATAACAATGTTGTGATGTATTATAAAGGAGCAATTGCCTGCAGTTCATCAGTGTGGATATGGCAATGAAGTTCTGCTTTACATATTCCAGGCACTAAGAACTTTGTAGCAGTCATTACAGGAGGTTCTTCTTCCCCTGTAAAAGGGAAAAAAAAAGTGAAGTTCATTGATTGAAACAGTGATTTTGTATTTGGTCAACATTTCAGAAACGATGCAAAGAAAACTTATGAAAAACCTCTGCACCATCTTGTCATACACTCCTGAGGCTGAACTACCACACTCAGTAAAACCTTATCTAAAGATACAATATTAATTTTCTTCCCAGGCAGGACTTCTTGGGGAAGACCTTATTGGTGAATGGACCTAGTGAAGGTCTGGTTGTTGGTACTTCCTCAAAATTAAACTGGTTTGAACTTCGATTGAGGATGCCAAATATGATGATCACTTTGGGAATTTTTTCTTTGCAGGTCAATAGTCTGCACAGGAACTGCACTGAAAGAAAGGATTACAAATTAAGTGATTTATGATTTTAAATTACATGATTTATGATTTTTTTCGAAAGATTGTATCAGACTGTCCTTTAAGGAAGAAAGGAAAGATTTTCTTTTGAGATGCTAAATGTCAGAGCTATTCACATCTGTTCTGACCAAGCAACAGGTAAAAAATAAGTAAAAAGCCAAAATGTAGTGTGAATTCAGAATAATAAGAATGTCCACCTCTCTGAACAAGAATAAAAGTTAAAAAATTCTATTTAATCCTCTCATTATCAGGCATATAAATACTAGGGCTATAAATGTTTTGTATGTCTGGGACACTAAAGAATTTTAATGGGTTGCACTCTAAAAGGCAGATAATGCTCAGTTCCAGATACTGTCTCCTTTGTACCCTGTACCTCATTAGGACTGTGGTTTGGGTGAGGGAGGTTTCGGGGAGAGTCAGTCAGGGTGGTGCTTTTGGATGAGGACAGTAAATGGGAAAATAGCAGAAATTATAGTGGTTTCTTAAGACATTGGAACATCAGTGTTAAATCCAACTCTACCAGCAAGAGCTCTAACGTTTAACCTCTCCAGCTGAAGCATGTTAACAAGGGGCTATGTGACTTGAGAATTAATTACTGGGAAGACTGCCTCTTTCTTCCAGTGCCTCCTTGCAGCTGGGATACCCAGCTTACAGCTCAGTGATGGAATCAGGAGGGGGACACTGGGAAAGCATTCTTACAGGGAGGCCATACATTTTAAACTAGCATCCTACTTTCACTAGAACTGTTACAGAGATCATCTGTAATTTTTCCCACAAATGTGACAAAAGGCTAAATTAGAAGATGGTAGGAAACTAAAAATATAGTTTTAATTTTGAAAACAGAGTAATTGTGACTTAATGAATTAAATCAGTAAATCTGGGGTTTTTTCCACTTGAAGTTTTTTTCAAATTTTAACTATTTAGTCCTACAGACTATCTAGCTGATAAATACAGGTGCTGTATCTGTAAATCAACATTTGTATTCTCTTTCTCCAAGATAATTCTGGCATCAAACATTAGTTATGAATTATCTTAATAATTTTTAAAAATTAATTTAGCCAAGAGAAAAGTCTAGTTAACTCACTGTCAGCACTCATTCCAGAAAGCAGAACAGCATACTACCATCAAAATGCAATATTCACCTGTTGTAGCTGCTTATGGAAAATCTCAGCAAAGAGCAGTTTTATCATATCAATACAACTGCTGGAACATTCCACACTGATGTAGTTGTGATGCCAGTTCAATATCCTATAACGAGTAAGGTCAGATCAGTTTTTTTATATAGCCTGAGGCAAAATTTACACCTTCTAACTGGAGGCATCCAAGCTGGGTATCTATTCTGGAGAGTGTCTTCCAAGCATTTAAATTCCTCCACTGAAACCCATTTGTTCATTCCCCAGCTTCCTATGTGGTGAGAAGCCTGATGTCATTCTGAAACTTGATTTAACTACAGTACAGAAAATATCCCTAAAGGATCCAGTATGTGCTGGAGCAAAATAGGATGTCAGGTTTCAATTTATGGCTTGCTGTGAGAATGCTTTACCATATCACCCTCTTGATTACACCACACAGCTGTTGGCTGAAATCCCAGCTGCCAAGGAGCCCCTGGAAGGAAGAAAGAAGCTATCTCTCCAAAAATAGGTCAATTAATGAGTAGTGACCTAGTAATAGAATTTTAGTGAAATCTTACCTAGCTAAGATTTCCTCCACACACTGTAAATTAAGAAAAAGATTCATTTTCCCAAAGTTACTGTACCTGTTTTACCATCTTTATACAATGCTCACCTTTCTCTGCAGCCTTCTGTATGGCTCCTCACATATTATCTTACCTATTTGGAGATGGCAGAAACATGCACAGTAACTGAATATAAGTTTTGAAACACTGCTGTATCTTACCTAAACCTGATGATGAAGAAACACTTCCTGTAATGGAAGATGTTTCCATTTGGTCTGTCAATAGTCCTTCCATTAAAGGTAAAGATAATTCAGAAGAAGGAACAGATGAATCGTAGATTCCAGAATCTCGAGGCATGTCCTTCAGATTTGAAGCTTTAACAACATGTAACAATGGCTGAAGAACAGAGCTGCCATCACCTTGAATGTCCTGAGTTTCTGTATCTTCTCCAAGGTTTAAGTGCTGAATTATACAGTGAGAGTCTGAATTCCCCACTGAAATATTTATATCTGTTTTGGGGTAAAAATCACCATCCATCACCTGTTTATTCACCAAGTCATTTAAAACCAAGCCTGAATCAAATTTTTCCATGACAGGCTCTGAGTAGTGTAAAGAAGGCGGAGTGAAGGGAATAAATTGTTTCTCAAACCAGTCTGGTTCCTGATCAATGAACTGATGCATATTGCAAATAGCAACATAAAGGGACCTCCCAGATTTGCTCCTGAAATAATTCCTTTTACTAATGTTAACAGGAAACACATCTGAATCCTGTACACCAAGATCTCTGGAGTGTAAGTGTGAATAGAGCTGGGGGAGATTGTCCATGAGTTTGTATTTTGTGCTTAGATCCAGAATAGCAGGGATGTCTCCCTCACAGGAGTAATCGAAGTAGACTGCAATGAACTTGCAGAGGTCAGCTGAATTCTGCTTTGCCTGACGAAGCTTCTCTGCAACAGTCAACACAGCAAAGAGAAAGAGTTCTCCTTTTCCTGCATCTTTGGTGACTCCTCTGTGCTTCCAGTTCTTTTTCTCAACAAAGTATTTCATTCCTTTGGAACACACAATGATGATAAACTGGGACTCATTTATTTTTTTAATAAGCCACTCCTTCTGATCTTCTTTACAGTTTTTTAGATCCTCCCACAAATCTAAAGCCACCTGGAAAAGAAAAAAAAATTCTGGTTGATATTAACTTTTATGTATGTAAACCCAAGTAGTTCCTTGAAAAAAAAAAAGCACTATGGATTTGACACATAGCAGTATTTCTTGGGGAATAAAAAGAACATAGAAAATGTGGCTGCATCAAGTAAATTACAATTTACTTACGGAATTAAATTTGATATCATCAACCCACAATACATAATTGTGCTTGCCTCAAACAGTTTACCATTGTATGTCTGGGTCCATAATGTGCTGAATGTAACGGAAGTAACAGAATCATGGAATTGTTTACATTGAAAAAGACCTTTAAGATCAAGACCAGCCATTTACCCAGCACTGCCAAGTCTACCACTAAACCGTGCCCCTAAGTGCCATATTCACTTATCATCCTTGCATACTAATGAAGTGTGATGCCAAGAATTTTCATATCTAGATAGAAACCTAATTAGTGCCTATAACATCAAGTCCTTCCAGTTAGGATGCAAAACAGCAGCAGTTTTATCTGATGAGAAAGCTCTGAAAATTTTGTCCTAAGAGTTATCTTATTTTGTACTTTGTCAAGCTCTCTGGCCATTCTACATGATCTGAAATGCTGGTGTACACCAAGAGGAGGGACACAATGCTTTATCTCACAGGAGGAATGAGTAGTAGGGTAAGAGAAAAAGAGAGATGCAAAAAACTTGCATAACAGACACACATCAAAACCACTTATAAAATCTTCTTTGAAGCATTTTTCCAGAGAACAAAAATTTTTGCTCTGCTACGTATCACCCACAGCAGAGTGGAAAACTTTGCCCCATCAGAAGACAGAGCAGGTGGATGCCTGGAACACAGGGACTCCTGAAAACTGCTACCACACAGTTGGCTACGGGAAGAAAGCGATCCTGCCTGGAGTGCTCAGTCAGCTGGACTGGATGGCCACTGCCAGCTCCTTCCAAACAGACAACTCTATTCCATGCATGGGGAAGAGGAGTCATTTTACTGCTGCTTGGGAGATGCAGGTAGTTTTGTGTCTGGTTTTGTTTCTGTTCTTCAAAATCCTGTGTGACCTACTATCTGTGAAAAAGGATTTTTATTATGGACAAGTTATTATTTTTAAATGGCTATTAAATGCCACTGGTTTTATCCTTTATGAGAAAACATTCCAATTCCATATGAAAAATACTTGTGCAACTCTTCTGTTATGCACTCAGTATCACTTTTTGTATTAAACTCCACAGTTTTATTAACAAAATATATTATTTCTGTACATAGATGCTATCAATATTTTGTTATGTAAATTTTAAATTATGCCTGAGACCATGGTACTTCATTAGAGCAGTAAGAGCTCACCTCAACACTATTCCAAAGAGGAACAGTGCAGCAGGGCTTAAGTACATCTCTAAAAGGGGTTTCAAGTAAGTTACTTATGAAACACTTTATCCTGAACTGTTTTAAACAGATGAAAAAGTGGTGACCATCCCCACCAAACACGTGAGGCCTCGGTTGTGTTTCTGTGTTTGGTCACCAGAGAGCAGAGTTGCTGTAACAAAACCCAGCTCCAGCGCATCCCGTTCACATCCCGGGGGTGGGAGGAAAAATGCAGCACAAAGAGACCAACGATTGTCCTGCCTTCTTCCAGCTGGAAAGTGAAAAACTGGCCACATACTGATTCTATTTTAGAAAGCAGTATGAGATTCTAAGCCTACTCATTCAAAGTAGCAATCTGAATGTCTCTCTCATAGCTTTCAAACAAAAACAAGAAAAAAAAAAGAGTTGCTGATTTTACAGTATTAATGGAACAGAAGGGGAGTAAAAAAATAAAAATCAATTAGTAAGTACATACTGTCAACAAGTAATGCTAATAAAGCAGTTTTTGCTCTATGAGTAGAAGTCTTGAGAAATTCAACTTCTTTTAAATTACAATGCAAAACATATTTTAGGAATACCAAAGTATATTAGGTAGACAAAAACACCTCTTTGTGGCTGCTGACTATAAAGATGCAAGACCTACTGAACAGAAAAAGCACTTAATTCAAAGCAAGCTAAACATGGCTGAATGAAAGTCCTGGAATCACGATCTTCCACTATTCTGTTGGTTTGGGTTGTTTTGGTTTTTTGGGTTTTGGGTTTTTTTTTTACACCAGATAAGATCTGTTCATTTCCCCACATAAAGTAAATTTATACAGCCAATATTTAGAAAAATAACAAAAGTTATCTCTGTGGAAAGGAGGGACTGAAATACCTACTTTTCAAGCACAGAATTGTGGGAGAGCTGTTTCAATTAAGGAAAAGTTGTTTACATATGAAATGCTGAGTTTACCTCACAGCCACAGAAGTCCTGAAGAAAATAAGCAAAGCATTGGATGACATTAATGTGTTTCTGGCAATCTTTACTGGAATAGCAGATGAACACTTTTGGCCGGGGACGAAGTCTTTCCACATGGAGACCTGCAGCATATGCTGAAGATTCTGAGCTCTCCTCATCAAGATGGGAATATATATTTTCTAAATTGGAAGAGAAAAGAGAGTTCACACTATAAAGCTTGATTTTGTTTTGGGTTTTTACTACTTTTGTAGGCTCTTTACTAATGCATACAGCACTGGGGTTTTTTCTGCAGACTTTCCTCTCCATCCTGAAAAAGAAAAGTTGCACACTCCAGCTTAAGAGTTGCTACATGTGGAATACGCCTTCGAAGTTAAAAGTGCAGTTATTTCTGTCCAACTCAGAAAACACAAGGAAGGTTTATTTTATAGACAGAATGAGGTTGTTTCACCTTTATCCAGCTTCCAACCTCTGTTCAAATATTATAAGCCTAAAAGATGTACCATCTTCAAGAGCTTCCTGTCTAACAAAGTCTCGTTATAAAAACCCCAAACCACAACATAAGCCAGGTAAGAATATTAAACTCCAGGTCCACAGACCCCTTCGGGATGTCATACAGGATCTCTCTAGTGCATATATACACACCCATGTTTGGACATTAATTTGACATTAATTTGAATTAAGATATGACTAATTTAAATCAAAATAGCTATTAGTGTTTCTTTCCTTGCATAGATGCTTTTATGCTGGAACATAAATGTCTGGCCTTATGCCAGACTAATTCAATCTAGTTCTACAGCTGATTAAGCCAATTCAGAATAAAGCACGAGTATTTCAAAATACAAATATCCATCTAGGGATTCAATTCAGAACAATTCATCAGGAATAACTATTCTGGAACAACTCTCTCTGTAGACAAATCCTCAGTGATTTGTCTGGGCTTTTTGTTGGAACTGTGCTAGCTGTGAGCAAAGGGAAAACTACAGGAGACCAGAAGGTAAAAGGATTTAACCCAGCTGGCATATAGCACTTGCAGTATATCTCAGTGCCAAAATTCAGGTGGATAACACAGATATGTGAGGTTTGGAGAAGTACTCTCTTTTTCCATTATTCATGAAACCACATGATTCTCCAAATTCTATATAAAAAGCCAATGGATTTTTAACATTTAAATGTATCAAGTGTTGCTTGCCAGCTCCTGGATACAGAGGAGAAGTCAGCAAGGAGGGATGGAATCTAAGTTAGAAAAACATCTGCAAGCAGGGCTTAGCAGTAAATTTAGGAAGATGGCTTAGAATGAAAGGTAAAGGCAACTTCCAGGAAAGTGAGCAAATCTGGAATAGTAGCTGTAGATAGTATTCCAGACAGCACTGTGAATTGTATTGGCATCACACAGCTTTACTTTCCTTCTGATTTAAAATAAAAATGAATTAGATATTTCTGAGTAAAATAAGGGAATGTTTAAAACATATCTATATACAAATCTGTTTGTATCTACATGGTCATGTAGTACTTCCTCAAATAAAAAGAAACATGAAATAAAAAATATTTTCCAATATTGCTTTTGATCTCTCCTTTCTACAGTGAAGCCTTGATCTGTGATACAATACTGTCTAGGCAACCAATTACCATCAAGCACTGAGTAAGAATTTGCTACAGGTTTCAATACACAAAAAAGCTGAGGTGAGGAAGGACAGAGAAATAGAAAAGAAAGCTGTTCAGATAAAGGTATTTCTAGAGTTAACCTACCAATTAAGACTGTTTTGGTTGCAAAAGCGTATCTTTAAATTGAACTTTGTACTGAATAAACCCTCTTACCTTGCTGTTTCTTGCGGCACATCACTGTGAAAAGCGTGGCAAATGCAGAGATGACAACCAAAGGGACTGTGATGGCAATGGCTCTGATGGGGCCAGCCCACGGGGAGTGCACTTGGAAAAAGAAAGCAGAATTAGCCACATGCAAATACGCCATACTACCATTATGTGAACAAATCTTCACCCTGGGAATGCAAAGCTGCTGCAGGACTCTATTATCAGGTAATTCTTGAAGATACAGTAGGCCCGAACATCACGTTCTGCTCCATTTCAAACTAGGTTGTATTGCCCCACTGCCAGAGCATCAGTGACTCACACAAGTAACAAGAGCTGCAACTCACACCCCCCCCAAGAGAACAACCCTGGCTCAGGTGTAGTTTTGATGAGATATGCAGTGGTCATTTGGACCTGACATGTTTTGGTTCCAGGGTGCTGAACTTGCCACTCAGAAAGAACCGCCTTCTCGCAGAGATCACCCTCAGCAATGTGCGTTAGGATTCAGTGCATTTTTCCCACTGCCTCCATCTGTGGCTGTTTTGAGGCTGCAGTTACACTCTGAAATCCCTGTTTAGTTTCTCAAAAACAGGTCTGATCCACAGGCATGTGAAGCATCCACCTGACAGGTTCTCCAGACCGCTAGGTTTGGTACCAGGGCTGAAGGACACAGGTGATGTGTTTATGCTGCTCCCACAGTTTCATTCCACTGTTCCCACACTGCTGCACTGTCCATTATATGCAATTAAAGTTATGATTCCTCACATCCACATATACAACAAAAGCCACTTTCCCACAAAGATTTCCAATAATGGCTTGATCTAAACTCCACTAAATATAAATGTACACAGATGCACATGTGTAGGCTCAAGTGTCATCTCTACTCCTTTTTCATTAGGTCACAATATCACAGCACAATTACCTCAATAGTCTACCTTATGGCAAACAGAGGTCAAATAGAGACTTATTTCCAACATAATTAAAAATGAATCTAAATTAATACGTTAAATATAGTATATTGTTTAAAAAACAGAACTCATACCTGGTTTTAGTGCATAGTGCATTGTTTTCCTTGTTGTATTAGTGTCATCAATCAGCTTGGAAAAGTAAAAAATTAATTTTATTTTCTGCAATACGTAAAATAACTGTAACAGCTCTTATGACCAAATGAGAAGAAAGTTACTGTTCAAATAGTTAAAAGTAAAGAGCACCACAAACTAGTATAACAAAAATTGACCAAGCAACAGAATTCCAATTAACAAAAATAAAAATCAAAGTCCAGGAATTATGCAGGCCCACAACTTCAATTTAAGGCACAGATGAAAGTGCTGCGCACTCACGGAAGCAAAGCTATGGAAAGGTCAAGAACATCCTAGAAAATTTACTTGCCCAAGTTACTTCAGTAGGGATGCCCCAAGTTCAATTCTACCAGTGTGATTTGAAATATTTTAATTTTACTCCATTTTCCCACGAACATCCTCACTTAGGTGTTGTACAAAAGACTATTCAGAAATATTACCTCAATTATATAATCCCCTGGAGATACGTTCTGAAGAACACAACTTGTTGTGTCTGTGTTCTGCTCCTACATCAAAGAAAGAATACTTTGCAAGCCATTCACATACTTTTAAAGCCTAATAAAGAATTCACATTGATTTAGAAATAGGCAGTGCACTCTTGTATTAATACACCTTAAACCAGCAAAGCTAAGTCTGCCCCTGCAGAACTAGCTTGTGTTATCCAGGTCCAGTGGAGCCCTCAAGCTTGGCTTTGACTGTGATGAGTGCTATCACAGTACAACTGTTATTTACACAAATATTTCCAAATAGTTTTACAATTTTAAAACTTACACTATTTTATATTAAGTTTTTAAAGCTTCTGTAAGACCTTAGAACACCTCATGTTAATAGGTTTTGTGCTTTTAAGAGCTTCAAAACTCAGCCACGTACCTGTTTGCAGGTCTTCTGCTTAAATGGCCCTTCATGCTTAAGTTTGTAGTGAAGAAAGTAGTACCTAAACCCAAAGTTGTGAGGTGCATGATCAAAGGACACTTGCATGTTAAAACCTTGCTGGGTAACATTCACATTCCTTGGCTTCCAGTCTGTCAGAGGAGATAATCGTGAATCACAAAACGACTCTTAAAGTATAGTAACTTTTTGTAAGATTAATATATTAAAATATTACATTTTACTTACAAGGTTTGCAGACAAGATTTTCTGGCTGTAGCAACAATTCACATGCTACAAATATAAAGAAAAAGTATTAATTATACAGTATCAAGCTGCTATGCTATTTAAACAGAAAAAGAACAAGGGCAAAAGTAGGGAGTTCATCATTTTGAATACCCCCACTTCTTTCCCAGACTCTTAATATGCCTGGACTAAATACATTTTGCAAACTTAACTTCTTTGTTATGATTTCAAGTCCCTTCTCATCTTCATATGTGAAACAGAGATCCATTAATTTGAATATCACATTTCTTAGTGAGACAAAAGGGGTAACAGCAGGCGCAGCATGTCAGGAGAGAAAGTTAAAACTAGTCTTAAATACATTTACTCAGAGTAAGTACATATGCTGAGCACTACTACCAACTCTACAGCAGTCTGCATTAACAGACGGGCTTTAAAATACCTTAAGAAAGTTTTACAGGGAAAAAACCCCCTTAGCAGGACAAATATTAAGTTCACCCCAAACGGTACTTGCAGTTTCTCACCATACTGTGTGAGCACTGAGGAGTTTATTCAAATTTCTTCTCTCTACCTCCAATGAATTGCTAAGTAATTTTGAGAAATTCAACTTGATCTGCTGCTATCTAATTTCAGATGTCCTCCTCTACATCTGTCTCTAGACAGCTGTTTTTAAATTGAAATCTCAAAAGCAAAAAACAACCTGCCCTTCTTCACAATGTCTAGAGAGGAGCAAACCATCTTCATGAGTTAAATGATCCTGAGAACCACAGCAACACTCCTGCTCTAGGCAAACCTGAGATAATCTCAGGGCTGCCTGAGACTTTTCTTCTGGTTGCTGCCTAACACATGATCCCACACCACAGATTTACCTATGGCAAGCAAATTCTTTCTGCTTAACATCCAGACCTTCCTTCCAAGACAATGTCAGTAACTACTCATCCCAGACTCATCCAACATCATCATCCACTATATTCCTTTGTTAGGAAACCCAAAACACTGGGGAGAGGGGAGGCCCACTGAAGAAATGATATGCAATACTGTATTATATGCAATACTTACATCTGGTTCGGAAGAAAAATGGGTGATAATTACTTTCATTTTTAATGGAAGGAAAAGGAACAATCTTTACAAAGTAATCTGTTTCAAACTTCAAGTTTACAAAGGGCTGGGACTCCATTCCCTACAAAAAAGACAAGATTGCAACATATTTTAAAATCAACTATTATAGTTGATACAATAGTTGAAATACTGAAAGTATTTCTCACAACAAGCCCACAGTTTTGCAATCAAAGGCTCAAATTCATACATTAGGAATGCTTTATCTACTCTTCTATTCCAATCTGACATAAGGAATCTCAATACATAGTTGGATATAGACTATTACAGATGTGCATCTATACTCCAGAGTCACCAAAATGAGAGTTCCCAACTTCAGGGAAGCTTCTATCGAAAGGGAGAAGATCTCTCTCTAAAGCAACAACCATCATTAATTTCACCAGTATTACTTCTGGGAACCAAACAACTCTTTGACAAGGCCATGGAGCAATAGGACAAGGGGGAATGGCTTCAAACTGAAAGAGGGTAGGGTTAGACTAGATATTGGGAAGAAATTCTTCAGTGTGAAGGAAGTGAGGCCCTGGCACAGGGTGCCCAGAGAAGCTGTGGCTGCCCCATCCCTCCAAGTGTTCCAGGCCAGGCTGGATGGGGCTTGGAGCAACCTGGGATAGTGGGAGGTGTCCCTGCCCACGGCAGAGGGGTTGGAACTGGATGACCTTTAATGACCCAAACTGTTGTAGGATGATAAACACTTTCAAGGCTACTCACACAGTCAAACAACGCTGAAACTTCTTGAAACAAAGCACTTACTGTTCGTTTAAAGCTGGGGCTGAGCTGCTTTGGATCCTTTAAAACCATCTGCTGGCATTGTCTTCCCTCTGATTTTAACTCCTCAAGTATTACTCGAAATCCCTTCAGGTATTCAATCCCTACAAACAGCAGGGCATTTAAACAGAAGATGAATATTTCAAAATGCATAACATGGTATGTTATGTAATTTGTATTTCATTTGTCTTTAAATATGAAACTTACCAGTCACACCAAGTATGTTTGTATTTAATACCTATTGTTGTATGTCAGTTCTGCACTTTCTATCTTGCCTATCTAGAATTCAGTCTTTGGCAAAGGCTACAATTACTACATACTTGAGTAATGCTTAGAACAGAGGGGCCCACGTCTCATCTGGGGCTTCCAAATTACCACTGCAATAGAAGTTATCAGTACCTTCTTCACCTTCAGAAATACTTTATAGTAACTTCACATTTCCATTACTAGCAATCAGATACAGTATTTTGCTGGCAAATTATAGAAATATTCCTTTATAAATGTTACTATCATCTCTGAGACTACCAGATTAAAATGACAACAATTGTTACAACTTCTTTAGTTCTAGTACAGTAAGGGATAACAGAAAACTTGACTTAAATGGAATGGAATTTATTCCAGTGCATGTATACTTCCAGTTATTTAAAACTGCTGCCAGAACTACACCCATTTTGTTCAAGTTACTCTAATACAACTTATCTCAGCACAGTGTCTTTACAATGTTCTCATCACAGAATTATTCCATGACATGACTAAACTGAGTCAAAGTGATGTGACTATCCCAGGAAAATGCCAGTGTTACCCTGTGACAGTTTTGTGGCTCAGGTATCAAAGGCACTGCACAGCTCTTTAACTCTCACTACTCCATCTAATTACATCTCCTCAATAGCATTACACATATTTATCAATGACACAGACACAGCTTTTGTAAGCTAAATGCTAGATAAATCAAAATGGACTCATTGCAGTTTATGCTATGCTTGTCAAACCAAAAAACAGAATCCCAAATGTATCATTTCCACATTTTCCACCACCTCCTCTGGCTCACTAGTTTTCACAGGTTTGTGTGTTTTGATTAATGTTTTATAATTCTGTAGAAGATAAAGCATTGCCAAACGTGTTCTCACTATCCTATGGAACAAAAGCACTATTTGTCCTTACATGAAGGCCCTGAAAGAGAAAGTGTCCAGTTCCCATGTTACCCGAGCTGTCTGAACAGCAGTTCTGTCCTCACACTCCCCAAAGGATTAACCTCTGATGATTACAGGGAAGAACACCAGGCTTTGTTTCCCATGGATGTTTGATCCATCCAGTCTGCAGCTGAAGATTACCAAATGCTTTCCACTGCACAATTCTGCAGCATTCAGTGGAAAAAATAGGAGCTTTGCAAAGATGTTAAGAATTCCTTTCTTCTTAGGCAGTTTGCATCAATGATTCCAAGCATTATTTAATTATTTGACTTAATACCTATAAGCAGGAAGTTATTACCAAACCCATCATCAATGGGTCCATTTCCCTGTAGAACTTACCAATGGCATTTGCTGTCCAAAGGATCATCACAGCCACCTGTTCCTGGCATGCAAACTGACTGATGCTGATGTTCTGCACATCTCCAATCACGTGTCTTCCCACTGAATTCAGGTAAGGAGTGCAGTCTAAAAATATGGACAAATAAGCACTTTTAGAAAAACATTCCAGCTGACATAAATTCCCTAACATGTCTTTAAGACTGAGCTAAGTAAAACTACCAGTGCATTATTTTCTGTACTATACAGCAAATCTAGATGAAGCTTTTGTCTCTAGACACCAAAACCCACAAAACTTCACAAATCATTGAGCACAACCACTTTCACTGGTTGCCAGCCCATAGTTCACAGGACTCCCAAGGAAATTACCAGTTTATACCACCAGTGTAACCTGTACCACACGACGTGGTGGGACTCCCAAAGGAGAACAACTTTTCCTTGTAGTTGTTTAAAGGAATATGAAGACTGACATTAATTTTGTTCATGTACAGTGCTCAAAGCAAGAGAATGTTGGTCAATGATCAGGCACATATGAGAACAATAAACCATGTGAAGCTTGAGAACTGCTCAAGAAGAGCTTTTTAACCACAATACTGCTTGATCCTGACCACAAAGAACCTACTGCCTAAATCCGTGTCCTCTCTGCCGCCCATTCTGCAGCCACATCCCTGCAGACCACCTAAATGGATTCACTCAGGACTGGTTTTGTCTTGCTATCCTCACAAAATACAGTGTATTCCCTACAGATCCACAAACATGTTAATTATACAAAACTTTAGCTTTAATTAAGAAAACAAAATATAAGCAAAAGATTCCTGACTTTGTTGTTGAACTTTACCATGTCTTTTTGTTTTCAGAACAGAAAACAAATAAACCCAAATTTTATTACTTTTAAAGCTTTACAATATTTAGGCTCATATTGTGTGGCAGGAAGAAAAGTAGCAGGCAGGGAATTCACTAGTTGTGGAGCACAGTATACATGAAGATGGGCGTGCAAAAACAAACATTCTGTTCCTGAACTAGTGAAACCAACAAAATCCAGAAGAAATTGATCAGTAGATTGTATATTACTGACTGATGATTAATTCAAAAAAACTGAGATCATTTATATGCTATATACTCATCTATACAGAGCTTGTAGAAAAGAAACATGAAAAATCAAGTGCTATGATTCACCAGTACAGGAAATTCGAATTTAATTCAGAGGCGTGATCTTAAGGGCAAGGAAAGAAAAATTATTAACTGTAAAGGAGATTTAGAAAATGGCTTTACTATGAATAACCATGGCAAGGGGTCTTTTATATAACTGTCACAGACATAAGAATAGAACAGTGTGTACAACGCTGCCTTTTACAAAAGCTGGGCAGTTGGTACCGACTCCGCCGTTTGCAGAACTCGGTTGCTACGAGGGAACTCAGTGACAGCATGAACTTCCTCTTAGGAGGACAGAGGATCTCCTTCAATGGAAAGTTTGAAGTAACTGGTTTTTGCTCGGTCTGGATCTAATTAATAGCAAGCCCAAGATTTTGGATCCTGGTTACCAGAATTTTATGGTCAAATGACAATTTGCCAAAATGGAATATAGCACAAACACTTGAAGTTTGACTGCAAGTCACTGATTCACAGTTTTAAAGAACAACAGTTTCAGGAAGAAAACAGCGTGGAAAAATCACACTTTTTAGGAAACCACTTCTTTTACTTGAATACAAGTGACATACTAAAAAATACACATTTCTTTTTCACCTGAATAAATAATCTAACCAACTAATTTAGCATCATAAAACACAGTTTGCTTGAGTTGCTGTGTGGCAAAATAAAAGCCTTTAAATCACAGCCAGCAAGCCAAATTCTCTTTTGTGCTGGCTTATTAAAGGTAAATATGTATTTCCATACCACGTGAGCCCTTTAGTCTTCATATCAGCAAACTCTTTTCCTAGTCCTGCAGAACTCAAATAACTCCTTTGTCCAGGAAGCACACAGTGCCAGCAGAATTGTGAATTAATACTTCTCATTGGTTAAGCACAGTTTCTGGTGCCAGAATTAATGGAAAAAACGTGACACATACTGGGATTTAAACAGACTCATTGTGTTAACTAAATGTGGGGATCTCTGTTCTGACTGGTATTATTTCCTAGTTTTCTTTATGTAGATTAAAAAAAAACCTTTTGTAGTGATCACCTACATCTTGTACAATCTGACACACTTAAATTTTGTTCATTTTAAGTGTTAAGATCAAACTAGATTTAAAAAATTTCACAGTGAAGGATTGCAAATTCAGAAATTAACATAAAATTGAAGAGCAAAAGGATGATCAGAATGAAACAAATCACTGTTGTTAGGTTTCCTGACGCATGCTCTCAATGATGAAACTCTACCTACATTCAGCATCTGAGATAATTTCTTTGGGTAGGCAGAAAAAACCACCTATGACTTGCACTGGCATTAAAACAACCATTGTTTTAATGCAAATCAGGACCTTGACTGTACATTGAGTTTATATTGATGATGGCCACTAACTGCCCACATAAGGATAAATTCTTAATGTAGTCAGCAGTCCTACTTTGACAACTAGACAAGAAAGATGACAAAACATCTAAAATAACCCCCAGCAACAAGGTACAGCCATTTAGCAGATGTTTGAAGAGGTCTGAAGTATTACTGCTGCAACCTGTTTATCACAGTTACTACGGCAGAGATTACTTTGTTCTCAGTTCAGCTGCAGAACACACCACATGTGCCACAGCTCTAAAACCATCTGTCTGCACTGCAAAGGTAGACAGCAGTTTTCCACTGGCCTGGGCCTTGAAGACTGTAGCAAATGAACAGTTCTCACTGATACAACTAAATGAAGAGATGCTATTCAATATTCTTCAATACTCACATTCAATATTATCCTTGCAAAGACAATTTTTTTAATATATGACCTGTATACATTTTCTACCTCAAGACACACATTATGCCATTTTCACCCAAAATTACACATCGAAGAAAAGCTGTATAAAGCTCAAAAGAATCCTTTCCTATGTCTTTGTGTGTACTGAACCTTTCAGTGACTACATTTTTACACAGAATAAAATAATTTTCTATAATGTTCCAGTCAAATACTGGGCAAATGATGTAGGCCAGCCCGAAAGAGAAACTACTACAAATTGTTACATAGTTTTATTATCAGTGAAACACAGAAGGAAATCGACCAGACTCAGCAGACACAAATTTTCTAGATTTTAAAATTATGTCAATATTGAAGAGCTTATGCCATTCTTAGAGCCAGTTTAAGAGACATGTTGCTATATATTGACAACTGGGATGGAGTCCTTGATTTTTGTGAATATAGTGCAGATTTTCAACTTACTGTCATATTTAAAGGTGATGTTGAGTAGTCCATTGTTCTTTGTGACTGATGACAGCCCCTGCAGAGAAAAAACACAGAGAAAGGAAAGTCTGAATACAGTATTTGCATGCAGCCATGAAATTGTGGTTGAAGTAGTATGACCTGCTCAGTAGATGGGAATCACAGAAGCCTATTTTTGGAAGAAAATTATGTGATATTCTCAACTTCCACCATCTAGGTGAATTGTGTCTGCACAAAAACCATACCTTTAACCAGGGTTTAATGACAAATCAAATTGTGTTCTTCAGGGGAAACAGGGTGCAAGAGAAAAGAGAATGTCAGCCAAAAAGGACTCCACAGCCATGAAAAAGAGTATCAGAAGTTCAAAGAGAGTGCCATTGCAGAAACCCAGTATGATACCTCAGACACCCTTTTCTTTTATCAAACACCATTAAAGCAGATACTGCAAACTGAAGACCAACCAGAGAATTGCTCTGCCAGGGTGAAATCCAGATTGATGAGTCTGCTGTCTCTTCCCTACTTACAGAAAAGAAGTTTGGTCCTCAGAGATGCAACATCTTCCCCTTCAGAAAGCACTGAAATTGTTTTGAAACACAAAATGTAGCATCACCCTCACAAGACACAAAGCTGAAAACTGGAACACTGATTCTTATGATACAATATCATTCCCTGAAAGGCAAATAACATCATATTTCCCATCAGCCGTAAAAAAATACCACCCATTTACACAGAATTGTATCTGGGTTCACTGCCACAGTGCAACCAGCAAAACTCAACAGCATAAAAGGCCTGCAGCAATAATTAGATGCTGTCAGGATCCTGCCCGAGCACTCACTGGGTGTCCCTCCACAGCCAGACCCAGGTATGGACAAAGAAAAGGTAGGAGTTGACAAGTTAAAAAAAAAAAAAGTAAAGCACTTCCTAAAAGATTAAAGCAATTCAGACCTTAGTAGTATTGTTAAAAGTTAAATTTGTAATCTCAATTTCTTCTTAGGTGGCTTTGCATTTGTTTAAGTTTGATTTAGCTTGGCATTTAACCAGCTGTTATACAAAAAAGCTTCCTGAAACAGGCTGTAACTTTTCTACTAATACCTGTTCTATTACGACTCACTTTCTGTTTCTCTAAACTTTATTAAATGTCATTTAACTTACAGCAAAACAAAGACATGATTTATTTCATTTTAAAAATCACGAAGAAGTAATTACTGACTTTTTATATTTATATGGGGAGATTAACCCTCAAATTAATTGATACTTGTCTTCCTTTTGTCCTAGAGATGAAGTTTTGAGAGACATAAATTTTACCAAACTCCACAGAAAATTAGCACATGTATTTTAATTCATTAGATAGGATTTTTATATGCTATATGAAAATAAAAAGGCAACACTTCTCCTTTAATTACATTTCTACTGGGATTATAACAAAACGGGTGACATAACAAAATATATAACAGCAGAAGCATAAATAAATATACCAGAATCATTGATAATTTAGATGCAAAAACAGACATAACATAAGCCAAACTCTGCTGAACTTACGCAGCACATAAGACTGACTAGTTGCAAAAATTTGCTCCCAAGTGTAGAAAAGGTGCAAAAAGGCTGCAGTAATTAGTGAGAGAATTAGGGTCACCTTAAACTATTGAACTAGATAATTGTTGTATAGTTGTAAGTTAAAACATGTAAGCTACTCAGATAATTTCATCATGCTAAAATTTAGTATTAGTCCCTCAACTACTTACTGCTGTGAGTTTAAAAATATATTCTTACAGGAAGCATTCCCTTGGTTTTGAATTTAAGTAATTGTGCTATTTAGATGGCTTATAGCTAGGAGAACTTGTTTAGAGCATCTTACTTTAAACCTATAAATACCAATGTTACAGCCTCAGGGCTCTACATTCTCAGCTAATTGTCCCTGCCCGTGGCAGGGGGTTGGAAGTAGATGATCTTGAAGGTTCCTCCCAACCCAAACCATTCTGTGATTCTATCATTAATTAACCACGAACATTTGTTGAATTTACATTTGTTTAATTGAATTTATTCTGAACTTTATTAGAGAGCAAGTCTTTGTGTCCTGGAGCTTTGTCTACAAAATCCCTGTGGTCTACATACTTCTATACACGTGGACTGAGAAGAAATAATTAGGAAAGAAAACAGACAAAATATCTTTTCTGAAGAACTCTAGACCACTGATCTTTGAACAGACAATCCAAGTTGAAATGCACACATATTAAATTACAAATAGCCTTACTTGACAAAAAAGCCGGGGGAGCAGAGGAGGCATTAGCCACATTAAATCTCACATTATGTGAGCTCAAAGCACAGAACTCCACAGAAAACACGGCAAGCTAAAATCCAAATCCTGTATCCACCCTGGGCAAGCAGGCCAGGAAGAATTTCCATCACACATCACATACCTCACATCACAGAGATCAATGCTGGATCTGCTCCTCAATGCATATAAACAGCCTGAATGATTAGGGTTAAGATCCCAAGATATCTTAAATCAGCACAGATCTAAGTAAGACCAATACACATGATCTCCTGAAGAAAAACAGCTCATTTGCACGTTCAAGGCATGTACAGGCATTTCATTTTATTTAAACATCCAGCTTTCAACACGAAAGAGCACAAGTATTAATAAAAGGCACAGATTATTTACAAGAAGTTAACCTCTAATTTTGTTTATATTTTTCTAATACCCAACCCTCATTTATAGTAACAGCTCAGTAATGAAATGCATTTATGACAACTCTTTCAGCCATTACTAGGCCAGAGAGGAACAAAGTTAGGATTACATACCCAGAAATAAAGCTTAAATGAAATTTGTAACCACAGGAACTAACTGTGCCTCCAAGAAAAGTTAAATTTAACTAATGTCTGCTGTCAGGCATAAATTAAATACAATTGAATGAAATGAAAAACCTGTTTGATTTTATTGAACTTTTCCCTTTCTTCTTTTTAACCTAGAACATATAGTGTTTCATATCTGAAAGAAACATCTTTTTGTTACATCTGGCAATTCCTGCCAGAGATAGCACTGGTGATAGAAATGGATGGGTGATTTCAGAATAGCTGTATGACTAATCCTAATTACAAATAATATTGAAATATACTCCAACATTCCTCTTCTGAGTAAACACTCTTTCATTCAAGAAAGCCAATTTCTGTGTGTGAATAGGTACTGTCAGGCGGCCACTTGAACATCAATACTGAGAGAAACACAGAGAGATGCTAGCACTAATTACAGAAATCTGGTAAAGGAGGTAGGAAATCACTACCCCTCAAGCACAGCCTTGTGCAGCAGACCAAAACAGTAATCATGATTCATCTTTCATATGTTGTTAATCAATGCACACATGGTCCTAATTTCACACTCCCAGGAGGCAAACTGAAGGGACAATTGTTTTTGAACTCTAACATCAGGATGAATAATCAATGTTTATCATACTCATCGCTCAGTAAAACAAGGGCTTTATATTTGACATCTGCTCTTCTTGTTTTAAAGCTTTATTGATGCTTTTGATCAAGTAAAAATATTTTCTATTTCTAGAGTCATCAGTAAAATGATGAATTATCTGTAGTACTTAGATGCCTGCATTTCGAATTGCTTTTAAGAGAATGTAACAAAATACACAATCCATGTTGGTGTTTGCTATATAAACTGTGTGTACTCCGTTGACTGCAGAATGAATTCTAAGCCCTGGGTGGATGGGTTTGTACTGTTATTACTTATAAACTTCATGTGACTGACAACTGGAACCATGTATTTTGTTCAGACTTACCTTTTCATATATATATATTTTTTTATATATATATATATATTTATATTTATATATTCCTGCATTGCATGCACAAGTTATGGGAATAGCATTTTAAAAAAACATCTCAGTGACACTGAAAAGCAAGTTTTAATTTAAGTGAATTTAAGTGAATTAAAGGAGCAACAGACTCCTTGGTGCCTATTTCATATTTCAAAGAGGAACCTAGACTCTTCTAAATAGGCTGGTTTTAACTTCTTTTACTAAGTTGGCATCTTTTCTGTTTGTTCTTATGTAAGCAACATAATTTACAATAAGCTACCAGATTTTGGTCGGATGTTTGTTGGTGGCTATTTAGTGTATCACTGCTTCATCTGTAGAGCTGCTGCACACAGGTTCAGCTGCAGAGGAGCTGAATGTGTCTTCAGAGCACCTCGACTGTGACCTGAGACATGAAAGGCAAAGCACTGCTTTTCCTTCACTGTAAATTATATATTGGCTGGGAACGAACACCATCACTTTGGAGCATGAAGGAATAATATTCGATTATTCACAGAATAATTGAAGCATTTAGTTTGGAAAATACTTTTGGATCCCTGAGTCCAACCACCAACCCAGCACTGGCAAACTCACCACTAACCCATGTCCCTCAGTGCCACAACTACATGGCTTTTAAACACCTCCAGGGATGGTGACTCCACCACTGACCAGGGCCAATGACTGACAACTCTTTTGGTTTAGAAGCTTCCCCTAATACCCAAACAAAACCTTCCCTGGCATAACTTGAGGCTGTTTCCTCTGGTCCTGTCACTTGTTACCTGGCAGAGGAGACTGATCCCACCTGGCTACCATCTCTTTTCAGGTGTTGTAGAGTGGTAAGGTCCCCCCTGAGCCTCCTTTTCTGAAGGTTTAACACCCCCAGCTCCCTCAGCTTCTCCTCATCAGACTTGTGCTCCAGCCCCTCCAGCAGCTTCCTTGTCCTTCTCTGGACACACTGGAGCATCTTTTCTTGTAGAGAGGGGCCCAAAATCCCTGATTATCCTGTCATAGGAGCTGGTTACCTGGTTCTTCCCTGCTGCTTGGGAAAATTCAGTGGTCGATCTCCAGGTGGTAGCACATTACTTGTACACAATTGTCCCTTAGGTTGTCTGGTAGATCAGTCAGGCCCTTCCTCCGATCTGGAAGGGCCCTCGCTTCATGTGAACATTCTTTAAGCTTTGATTTTTCTCAGCACAGCTCAGCCTTCCAGGGAGTAGATGCCTGGTGACCGGAGGCAGGCACAAAACACATCTCTTCATTTTAGACCTGTCAGGCATGTTCACATCTAGCGTATTCCTTCTCCATCTCCCAGAATACAGCTTTTTACCCCAATTTGAGCCCTGTGACTTGGAAACACATTATGAAGCTCCATACTAGCCCTTCTTAAAAAATGCGCTAACTGATTTAACCAACAGCCAAAGCCTTCTAAGTAAGAAATTCAAAACCAGGACTGTGTAGATGCCCCAGAGTGAGATATTAAATTATATAATATCATATTGCAAAGTGAGTTATAATCCAGGTATAGCAAAAAAAGCCATTTTAAGTAAGAATCTGTGAGATGAAACTTCCTTGGAAGAGTAACATATAATACTTATTTTCCTGAACCAAACACAAGGAACTCATACTCCCCTTGAGTTGTCCTGACCTTTTGTGATCATTAAATATCTCGATGACATTATCCACAATTTTATGGTTGACTTCCCATATTTTGTAATTACCTTTTGTCTGAACAATCCTTCTGCCACTTCAATGATATGGTATTCTCAAGGTCCTCCTATCAAGAAAGGATATTGAATTGAACAGCTGCTGGCTTAAATCCCACCAGAGAAGGAGGTGGTCCAGAAAGGTATTCATGGATACTCATTCCATGGGGTCTTTGGGGATTTTTGAGGTGAAACACGCTGGCTGAAGAGCACGAGCCACAGCCTATCCCATCTGAACAAAAGGAAACAGAAAACCAAGCAAACCAAACCAGTAAAAATGCCTTTTCATTATGCCCCATTCCTGCCTGGTTTAGTTTCTATTTACAAAAGGCAGCGTGGAAGGTTATCTTACACATTCGTTTGTCTGACAGAGAAGTGAGAAACCACTGTAAGGAGAAACACTACGAAGTATTTGCAGCCCAGCTCTTCAGATACAACACGGCTCCAGGCAGCTGTTCACTGCAATTATGTGAACTGGCTTCTCTAAGGAACAGGCAGTTATTGGGAGCACAACCTAACAACAAAGGAAGCAAGTTTAATCCATACTGTTCACCACCTACCATGAAAATCCTAAATCTCTGAGTCAAACTAAGGAATTTAATGCAGCAGAGCGAGGCACAGAATGGGCAGTACCAGCTCTGATTTCTCTCATGCAATTTGAAAGTTTGCCTAAGAAGTTTTCTATTGTTTGCACTGACACAGTTTATTTTTTTTCCAACATTCTTGTGCAAATAATGTTTGGTAAATTAAAAGCCTTCTAAAAACAAACAAAAAAGCCCCAGAAGTTAACAGAATAAATATTTTCAAACAAAGCCCATTTCCCACAAACAATACCTAAATGTGCTGGTCTAAGGATATTTGGACAAAAGCCAAAAGTCTGTAGTTAAAGCAGTGTTCTCTTAACTGTGGGACATGACCCCTGGCAGGAGAATTCCGAGAAAAGACGAGGTGTTTGAGAAGGAGAAGAAAAAGCAATGCCAAGACAGGTGCAGGAGCGGTGGTCATGACTGGGAAGGAAGGGGGCTACAAATGGTAAAGCTGCTTTTAGAGGGACCCAAGACAAATTAGTTTGAGAAACACTGACTTGTGCTGTAAACAACAAACAGAGTAACACATATCTGAAATAATGGAGGAGAAATTAATGAAACCTGTAATGGATTTTTATTGCTTAACATACTGCACAGCATACTGTAAAATCAGCAAGCTGACTATTCCACTCAAAGAATATCTTTCTTCTTCTGGTAGGAAGTTATCCACAACCTCAGTAAGCCCACAGGGTTCCTCACACTTAAGAGGAATGATTGCATGAGCACTGAATTTTAGCTTATGCCCGAGCACTTCTAAACTAACCTGTCCATGAAACAATTAATCTATTTTCATTCATTTTATTGACTGTGAACTTACTGTGCACACAGAGCCATAAGCTGAGGCACAGTCTGTGTCTCACAAAGATGTTCAAACACAAAGACAAACAAGAAAAGGTTTCAAGAAGTGACTGAAGCATGATAGCTCAACAGATATATGTGATTTATATTAATATGTACATAACAGATATGTTCATTCATTCATTTTGCTTACCACATTAAGAAATTATGTCGCTTTCAGAGGACAGAGTATCAGAGAAAAAGGAAAAAAAAGAAAAAAAAATCAGAGTTACAAATTGTATCTTTCAAGATTTTACGCACATAGAAGTTTGCTGCTTCTCCTAAATGAGTAAGTGCTTCCAAGCGAGACAGATCCAAAAAGAAAGTCTTTGCCTTTAAAGCTGAGCAAATGCAATGGCACCTGGAAAACAACTAAAGGAGCTTATTTCCAAAATCGTAAATGGTTCCCTAATAATGTTTTGCTGCCAGATTCCTACCTTTCAATCTGGAAACTCCTAGTACGAGCTCTTTGTTTGATTTCAAGTTTCATCCAAAGGAACAGAAAATCTGTAAAAGTAACTAGCACTGACTTCATAGGTTCAGTTTTAAGCTTCAGCCAGAACACAATTCAAAATTATGACTAATTCGGGGTGGGTTTTTTACTCTTCATTTCTCAATATAATGCCAAAGTGCACACACAAAAAAATCCCTCTAACAATTCTGTGGGAAACTGTCATCAAATGAGGATTAACTGCTTTATTCATAACTGCTTGACCTAAAAAAAATTCTAATCTGAAATTTACTGCAATGTTGGACATTTTTATTGCAAACAACCTCAGAGCAACCAGACTACAAATACTCTGTTTGCAGTACAGGGTGAGTTTATCCAATTTGTAACTTCTGAAAATGATAAGAACAGCTGCTTGCAAGGAAATCTTTAAAGCAGAACATCACATAAAGGCTGGAATGTGAAAAATTTGACATAGCACATCTATTTTGTCTTGGTGTATTCAGACAATGTTTCCCCCCAGATCCTTCTCCTGTATTATTTGAAAGTCACTGAAATTCTTTAAGAGTTTGCTGTCAGAAAATATGAAATGCATATTCTTAGAAAGTTCACTTTAATTCTTACTTACATGAATGAAATATACAGGCACAACTATTACACATTCACAAGAGACCTTGACTGCAAAGAATATTAATGTACATTGGTTTTGTAGGACCAACATATAAATAGACCAAAGCCTTGGCTCAGGAGGATGTGGTGGCAAGATAATTTAGCAGTAACTGCACTGATTAAAGTGCCACAGAACTCATAAAACTTTTGAAGTAGATAGGATTTGGGATTCTTCCATCTTAATCCCTCCCTCTGAAATAACACAATTATTTTGGACATAAAAACCTATTCTTAGGGATTTAGAAACACACAATTGTTTAGAAACACACACTCATCCATGAGATTTTAAAACTGAATCCATAAGCAGTGTGGTTCTAGTCCAGGAATAACCAATGATTTATTTGCCAAACCCCCACGTTCTAGCTTTAAAGAATCATTCACCATTCCCCCAATAGTATTTTTAATACCTCGCATGAAATTCGTTTTTACAGGAGATGAAGCAAAAACCCGAATTTCTTTAAAATAACATAAGCATCTCCTCCCAAAGTTCCCATCCTTGTGAGCTACAGAACTTAAAAAGCCTTGGGCAATGAGAAGCCAGGACTTGAAATGTGATAGGCATTCACTCACTAGCAAGGAAAAGGTGCCTTTGGCACTAAGTTCACTATCAGGAGGGACACAAGAAGTGCCACATTTATTCCATACACGGCCACATTATACAATCTGCTCATTAGAAGCAAGGGGCAGATTGCTCCAGTTTCAGAACACACCAGCATGATCGCTGTTCCAGACTTTTTTACTGTGGGTGAGTGGAAAAAAAACAAGCCAGAAAAATGGAGGGGCCATTATGTCGAACACAATGACTAAAAATACTTTTTGGCTAGAAGTAAATGTTCTTGTACATCAACTGTGCTAATAAAATCAATCACCTTTCCCTACAAATCTGCTCCTAGGAAGAAATCAAGTACTCCTCCCTTTCTTCCCTTCACCCAGTTAATGGACAAGCTGCAGAAGCTGCTTCCTGCAGGCAGACTCAAGCCTCACTTGTGCTGCCCTTCCTTCAGCTGTGTTATAGGGACAGGCTCTGGTTCCTTTGCTGCTACACTTTGTTACTCCCACCTCCCCAAAACCTCTGCCAAGAGAGATTCTTACTGCTGAACTACACTCTTCTAGGAAATAATTCCTTCTCAAAGCCTCTGTCTAGTCCAGGTCCACAGAGAAGATGACAATTACTCCACAGCTTAAGCAGTAATGCATTCAACAGAGAGGATTAGAAGGTCCAGTGCTTGCTGTGTACTGATGATCCACATGGCTGAACTTCAGAGACACAGGCAGACACATGTGGTGGCTGCAGATTTAAAGCTTTGGCTGCCAGGGAATTTATACACCCCTGGTTACCCTCTATGGAGTACAGCCATCATATTTGCAGCCAAAAAACCTCCATTTGTCAGTGTCAGAAACATACACAAAGCTGCACAAACACTTCTTGCTCACCTGAAGGATACTTGGAAGAAGTAGTAGTAAAATATTCCAACTACACCAGCACCTCTCTGCAGGCAAACTGGATATTCCCCACTTACAGACAAGTACGAAAAGCTCCACCAAAAAATCAACACCAGGAATTTGAACACAACAAAACAAAACCATCCAAAACACACTTTTCTGAGGAAACATTCATGACAATGTTTCTGAGAACTGCCAACCTTGAATAAAGTTCACCTCGTGATTCAACCCCTTCTTTACACAGAATAGTTTCTGTCATCAGGATTGTTGAGGCTTTTCACAATGAAAAGAAGGACGAAGAGAAGACAGAATACATTCCAATTTTCCTGTGTGCTCATCTATCTTCAGTACTTGGATTCAAAAAGCATTAAGCATTGCTAAATTTTAGTGTTGGAAAAAAAATCAGGGAAATAAGTATGTGTGTTAAGTATTTCTGTACTGGCAAACTCTTCAGGCATTCTGCGCTATCAAGTCCCATACAGTGTTTACTTAAAAAGGGAACCTAGATACAATATTTAAAAGAGAGATTTAAGGTTTGAAATGGTACAGAAACTCCAGTCTGACTGCATTCAGTCTCCACTAATGAAAATCACACCCTATGGATATCACACTTTGTAACACACTTGATCAAGTCGAACACTTTTTAGAGATGCATTTTTCCGAAATATTTCATGTTAAGTGCTTTTGAAAGGTGGCCAAAGCAAAGGTTACACATCCTATCTGTATGGTACATGGCCAGTTCCTAACTGCCCTTTTCATGCTAATTAATACAGCACTTGACATGAAATGAGATATCTGCTAAAACACTGACACAACCTGTACCACAGCCTGCTTGGGCTTTAAATTACTTCATTAGTGCCATTTGCTTAACTACTATTTAAGCTATTGCGAGATTCTCATTCGAAATCTTTTTCTAGAACCTTGGAACACTTTTTGTTCTTGTATTACTGGTAAAAATTGATGTATCTGACTAAAAAAGCAAACCAAAACAAAAACTCCCACGAACCTATGGCAAAGAAAATCTATATCTTGAGAACATTTAATTTTTCAGTCAAATCAGATTTTTTGAAATTATAAATTTCAATACTCACTAATAAATAATAATAATACGAAATCACACTGTGGGAAGAATGACAGGAACCCTAAAATCAAATGCCTGAGGTGCAAATGCAGGCTTGGCATATGGGTCTGTTCTGTCATGGCCTACTCTGACAAGATGCAGGAAAGGTACAAAGTCCATTTAGCCTCAGGAAAAATACCCCTGCTGTGCTGCACTAAAGAAATACCTCTGGTTTCCACACAAGCAGCACCAATAAGATCCAGACTCATTCCACATTGTCCTTACAAGTCAGAGGAAACTGAAAGGAGGGTATTCTAAACTGTAATTTCACCCATCTCACTAAAATTATAAAAATATAGAAATAATAAAAAAAAAATCCTTTTAGAACCCTACATCACGCACGTGAGCTGCTCAAATGAGCACAGCACACAGCATAAGGAGAGGCAGGTTTCAGTTCATGCCCTTCAGTGATACTCACAGTAACGAACAGGTTTCACAAAGAATCCTTAGATTAAACTTCCCTTGTGTTTAAAAGGAAGGAGTGCTTTGTTTTCGCATACAGATTTAATTAATTATTTTTTAGCCTACACCTAAGATAATAAAACTCTTCCAAACTGCCCAAATTAAGTAATAAATCCTGACGCTATTAAGGCTTGTTTCCTATTTTGTGTTCCTGCAAAGCTGAAAAAAATTCCACACACCTAAATAATTGACTTGATGTACAGTTGGGTATTCCAAGATGTTAATACATGATAAAGATAAAAATTCAAATTTTTTTTTCTGCTGGTTTTCATGTTCCCTGGACAAACATGTCCATTTAAAATGCACAGTTATTTGAAACACTTTAAATACTTTTAAATGTAGAGCTGTTTAAGTACTACTAAACACATGAAAAACACACCAAAATGCCAACCTGACCACTTGAAATTTCCATTAATAAAGTCACAATCCATGGATCTCACACCTTATAATACATTTGAAGAGGAGACAACCTGAAGAAAGGCACTGAGCTGGAAGAACCCAACCAACGCGTAGGAATTCACACTCTTAAAAACTCAGCCAATTACAAACACAAAGCTCTGAGACTTTGAAGCAATCTGGCCACTGCACAGCAACTCATCAAACTCTTGCTTATTTGACACACAGAGGTGCCTGAATATACCTGAAAATACATTTCTACTCTTCCTTCTGCCTTGAAAAGGTTAAGGGATCAAGACTGAAATAAAGAAAATATGTCACATTAATAAGCAGCATCTTCACATAAAATACTATAAAGCAAAAAAACATATTTGAAAAAGCTTATACTCCTCTTAAATATTTCTATTACATGGATATTCACAGTGATTTTTCTGAAATCAGACACTTTCACCATAGACCATAGACCGAAGCGATTTGAAATGGAAATATTTCCTGTCCACTCACTGCCAGTTTCTGTTCCCAGAGTGATATAACAGATGACATCCAGTACAATAAATTCTTTTATTAACCATAAATTTGAGCCTGCTTTAGGGATTTGAAGTGTTCAGTTTCATGCTGAAAAAATGTAATGTTATCCACAGACCATCAGCATGTGTAACAAAAACAGAGCCACAGGTTATGTGACTTTGATCAAATTATGACAAAATTTCATCTGAATTTAAAAATACTTGGAAAAGCATTTACACTAATTGTTTAACCTCTTATTTTTAAAGATCCACGCACACTAACTGATCTTTTTCTGCAGGAAGGAATCACTTCTAAGAAATAAAGTCTCTCTACAGAATGACAATGAACAAGTTGTCTTCCAGCACTCATCTTATTTAAGAAGCCAGAATGCAATGTAAGTTTTAAGATAGCAGTTAAACACACAGATTAAAAAGTTAAATGGAGCCTGTGTTTCTCTCAAACTTTCACTTGACTTCTTTCTATCAACATTAACACAAATATAGCTAATCCTAAAACACTGAACAGGAAGACATAAAACACAATCACATTATTGTAGTAAATTGAGAAGCAGATCTGAAGATCATCAAGTTTCACTTCCAGTAGAAATGATCACTTATAACAGGAATACTACTTGGATAGAATTGTAAAATATGAACATGGAAACAAGTTTATTTTCTGTTGCAGTAAAACCTAACCACAGTGGGAGGAGAGGGAGGAATCACACCTGTAACTCCAAGTCAGCTTGCCACAGACAAGCACGCAGGTAAACTACTGGAGTTTGCATATTGGAGCTTCACTGGTTGAATGGAATATAATAAACAATAACTAAAACATGTAAACCAAATGCAATGTGGTGACCCTGAGCAATCATCATCCACAGCTACCAGCACTGTTAGGCGATATTGGGTGTTATTCCAGCACTTATTTGGGACTTTGATTCCTACACTTACTGCCAGAAGGTAATAAAAAGAAACTTCTGTCGTTGTAGCTCATTCTTTAGTAAGCTGAATGTCCCATTTTCAAACCTCTGCATGACATTTCACGGCCAGTGGTCCTTAATGAAAAAGAACCCCAAAAGTGAATGGCACGATTAGTGAATTACTCTTACAAATGCAACTATATGGAGAAACCTAAGCTATCCCAACTTGCATTATTCCCAACTAATGAATAAAAGATAAAGGTTTTGTTTGCTTTGATGATCTGAAGAAGCATGGAAAAATAACTTTTCACCTGTTAAGGGTCTGGCTGAGTTAGGTGTTTGTTTTTTCTTTTTGTTTCTTATTTTAACTCTTTTCGTAGTTAACCCGTTACTCCTGTCAGAAGGTAAACTAAGCTGATTATTAAGCACCAGCAACATAATTTGCTCAAAAGAGAGAATTAAACAATAAAGCAAAGTTTTAACTATGCAATAGACAATTTTACTGGTTCTTTGAAAAGTATCTTAGCTAAACCTTTTGAAGTAAACAACAGAAAAAGCCAAACCTTAGATATTCTTTCATAAATAAAGCATCAGGCTATACATCTGACCCTTTCTCCTTTTGGGGCTGTTAACATTTGCTTTGTGAAGCAGTACCAGGAGACCTCAGATAAAATTTTGACAGAGTAAACGAAATGAAAGCTCCTTATAATGGGGAATAATCCTTAACTGTACTCCCTAACTACACAAATTTGCTCATAGATACTGTATTAATAAGAGACACTGTCTTCAGAGCAAGATAAGAAACAGAGAAAGTTAACAAGACCCACTGGGTCATTCTGTAATTTTAGCAGTAATCTGTCCAAATTCCACTCACAAACTATAGGCTGGATGGTGAAGTGCCCCCCTTGGGTTACAAACGAATACACCACTCTTCATTTCCTGGCAGGAAGGGTTGTATAGCATTACCGTGAGCTCTGTATTCCACCACGGACTTGGCTGCATTTCAACAGATGCTGAAGTGATTTCTGAAACATTATCATCTTCGTGCTTGTGAAAAACTCACTGTTACAAAACCCTCACACAAAAAATCTTGAATAATTTATATGCTCATTATACTAACCTTAAACTCTTTTGATAAGATACCTTTTAAAAAGTATCTAAATTAACACAACTCAACGGTGGGAATTTTAAAAGCATCCGAATAGTTACATGGAACACTGGGCCTAATCACAAAATTAGCTCGGGGATTTCCTGAGTCCCCTGTCCAGTTCCTCCACCTCCACACTGCAGTTCACCAATTCTGAACATATACTTAACATAACTGCATGGGGACCTCCTTTTCTCCATGTCATTGAAATTACTCCAGTTGTGAAAAGGGGAAAAAACAAACTAAACAAAAAAGTAGGGATATTTTCAATTCAAACTGCTTTAATAATGTGATTTACATTGCAGCTCACAAGTAGGTGCATTAAAACAGGTGAGGAGGGAAGGGCAAACACCAACACCAAAGTGGGAGGAAACAGATGGGAGTGAGAATTTCACTAACCAACTTCACTGTTGAGTCAATATAAAACATAACTACACCCCCGAGCCACAAAAGAGAACAAATCCCATTGAAAGTTAATAGGAGTTAGGGCACTCCATCCTTTTTCAGAATCCCACTCCAAGCTTCTAAGGATCTTCTCACACTTACACGATGAAGCTTAAATCACCCGTTTATACCCTGTATCTCACAAACTTCAAGGGCAAGCCCAGCATAAGCTTGAAAACTTTGCCAAAAAGGTTTGCAATTCAGCAATGCCCCCTTCCCACACCATATTTAAAGTTCATCCAGACAGAGCACTCTTTATGCTCAGCATAAATTGCACAATTTGCCAGTTTCAACTTCCATCCTCATTTCGTTACTACTGCCTGCAGCTGGGGCAAGCCTGGACAGGAAGACAAAACTGATTCCCGAAGCAGGAATAGGAAGCAGTGCAGGCAGGCTTTACAGGGGCTGTGAGACAAGATACAGACCAGCACCTTAATAGCTGAGACAGAGGAAAAGAATGGAATTGTTCATTGGCTGGGCAGCTGTGACCAAAGGTACTCTGGTACATTTGAGGGGGGAGACAAAAAACCACAGAATCATTAAGGAATCAAGGAAGTTATTCCCGTGGGATAAACAAAGATACAACTTCACAGTGCACTCCCAGCTCTGCAAGAACACTACATGGGTTGTTCCAGGACACAGCAATGCAACACTAGGACTGCAGACAGCAATTACCAACAAAGCCTGAGCAGCAGAAGTTGCCCTGGCAGCCTCTGCTCGGGGGCAGCCGTGCCCCCCAGCCCTGCTCCTGCTGTGAGCTCGCTGGCTCCGCATTAGGGCGGCTCTGAGCAGCGCTGCCCCTGCTGAGGAGATCACCCAAACCCTCCCCACACGGGATGCACCGGGGAAGGGATGCACGGTGAACTTGTGATCTCCTTCAGTAGGTAGTAGCATCCCCATCAACACAAAAAAGCAGCCAGAGGAGAGGCTCGTACTCCCCAGCTCTTGCATGAAGTCAGTCCCAGCAGCTCGGCGCTGGGCAATCACACAGCAGCACGCCACCCGAAGGGAGAAAGAAAACCCCATCAAAACGGAAGTCAAAGTGTTGCCACTGATTTTAATACGGAGGGTTTTAGCTCTTTAAACAAAATAGCCCAAAAAAACCAGAAACAAATCCCTTAGTTTTCCATGTTTGAAAGGAAAACAGATTGGGGCGTTCTTTCTCCAAGCAGATGACAGAGGCCTGCTTGGAGTTTGCTTAAATCACTGTATAATATAAAAAGATAATGTGACTATTTTAAATTGTATTTTTTAATGCTTTCGGATTCCAGGCCAGTCACACCTGGAATTACACATGTTCAACTGAGCAGATGATAACTTATAATTTTAACAATTTAGAAGATTAACTGTTTGGACCGAAATGTTCTCATGTCATGCTTTTCTATGAGCTAAACTAAGTTCACACATAATTTTAACCTGCATTATTTGGGAAAAAAAAATCATTCTCTTTTAGGCTGTAAAATTAAGGTTTTAAAAAGGGGACTTTCACAAATCAGATTACTCTTCAGTATTTTACATACAAATAGCTGAAACTAAACTTCATTATAGATAAGCAAACACAGAACAAATATCCTTTCATGAATACCAGAATGCAACCCAGCAGCCTGGAGTTCCTCTTGGAGTTCCATAACTTTGAAATGAAAATATTAGAAAACATATGGAAATATTTTTATGCTATAATTACAAAACTCAGGAAAATAAGTTTATTTTACAAAGGTAGGGTGAACTTTAAGCAACAATACGAGTTTGGGATTCCCATGGGGAACTAAAATCCTCCATTTGAAAATACAAAGCAAAGTTAATTAGAAAACACAGTTTGAGCAAAGAGGGCCCTTGCAAAGAGTTCTTAGAAAGGATCACCTTGAATGTGTTTGATGCTGAGGCGATGCCATAACTTTTCTTCACACAAAAGCAGTCATCTACAGAGCACAACCAGATGTTAAGTTTTCTTTTCTTAGTTTCTGTAAACCTCTGTGACCTCCCTCAAATTAAAAAAGGGAATAGCATTTTTAAAGCCACAGGAGCTATCATTAGTGAAGCATTCTAAGGATTTTCATTAATTCATAGCCAGCCAACCAGGAATTTTCCCACAGCCGTATACAAAAAAAGTCAGGGAAGTCATTGATTGCTTGGATGGATTTGAATGTAGTCAGAAGTAAGATCAGAAATACCTAGTCCCTCCCACTGATATAAGAGTGAAGAACATAGGCAAGGTCAGAAATTAAAATCCAAGTCTGCCCACCAACCATGAGGAAAATCCAGCAGGGCCATATAACAGGGGGTATAGAAATGGTTATTACACCCAATTTTGTGAGATAAAGGATCATACGGATAGATCATTACAAATCAATCATTTGGAAACCTTAAAGCCCAGAATGTGCAGCTCCAAGCAGATCTGCAGGCCTATCATGTCCTTCAGACTGCAGCATCGAGATCTGATGGATGTTGTCCAGTTGTTGGTGTAACACCCGCTGCTCACAGCAACTCGTGTCCCGACACACACATTGAGTGGAGCCCTCTGAACTCCACACGCTCGGAACAGCCCCTTATTGCTCCTGTGAACCCGGGGCTCAGCACACAAGGAGCTCCTCCTTTCAGTGTGAGATCCTCTGAATGCAGAGGCTGCAGAAAGCAGAAGAACAGCGTGCAGCAGCACTGCCCTCCGAGCCTGCACTGCCCTGGGCACTGCTGCAGCTCTGCAGTGCAGGGAAGGGAGGCGGCCTGGGAGAGACACAGGGGCTGCTGGCTCGCTCGCCCCATGCTGCCAGCCAGAGGTGCACCAGTCATCACAGAGGGCAGCACTGCACAGGCACCTCTGTGTGCGACAGATCACCAAGAGGCACAAATTTGATTCAGATCAGTCACAGACACACAACTCTGGTTCTCCTGAATCAACCAGAACACACATCTCAGAGTTTATGCCTTCAGGTGTGAAAGACTTCATGTAGCATGAAATCTCCTAGGACAAAGCTACCTCTCACGTTTATTTGGGCACACTGGAGTATGAGTGATGTGCCCCAAAAGCAGATTTACTGTCTTGCTGAATAACAGCCCAAGGAGGAATAATAAAAATAGGATGTTTGGAACAATTCTTGTAGTGGCATACTATCGTACCAGCTTCCAAGTGAGAGAATTTCAGAGAATACAGTACCTCCTGGAACATATGCTGATGCCTGATAAAACTCTAACCCAAGCTTTGATTATTTTTAATAATCAAATCAAACTTTGGGAGGACAAATCCCTACCTGCACACTTGATTTTCCTCACACTCTTGGAATCTACCATACAGAGGTGAGAGGTGACAGGAGGAGAACAATGCTACCACTAGTACCTTTAAAATCCAGAAATGATGTCTTAGACATGATGCTGAAAGCACAGTTTACTAAGTGAAATAGGTTAAAGTGTTTTAAAATACACATTTATACCCTGGTTTGGCTGGCAGAATTTGGGTTAACCAGAGTGGTTAATACCTGTATTTCTGTTGTATGAATACTGCAATGAGCCTGTCCATTACTGGCATAAGCCGGAATTCACTACTTTACCAAGTATATATCTGGTCAAAGCCTTTATGATAAAATCACATAGAAATATTAGGTGTCAGGATGTGCCACTCCTGTTGAGGAGAGCTGGAGAGGACAAATAGGACAGTGAAACAATTATAAAATACTATATGCATGAAAGGATAAAATCCTTTTTCAAGTTTGCACTTAAATTTTGACCCTTAAATAAAGCCTCACATTACCATAACCTAAAATTAAGTATTTCAGATGTACTGATCTACTGATTATTTTAAGTTACTGTAACTTACACTTTCATTCAATCCTTTTTTATAATTAATATAGAGATAAGGATACGAAAAATAAGCATTCATGTAACTCATGCTACTTTTATGTGGTTTTTCCTAGGTGTGATGTATTAATGCATAACATTCATTTTTAAATGTAAAAACAACTACAGGAACATCAGCACTAACCTAAAACTTCTAGAAAAAATGTATTTCAAATACACCTCATTATACTGGTAGCAGTATATATAAAACCAAAGCAATATACTTGAAAAAATTTTTACTTTTAAAAACTAAAAATGGCATTCAAGCTTAGCAGTTCTGCAATAATACTTCACACTCCTCTTGTTTGCTTCTAAAGACACATGCTAAATTTATGGGTAAAATTCAGCCTTCGAGCGTAATTAAGCAGGCAAGTTCACATCAAAGCTTTGTTTCATCATCTTTAGACTGATCTGTTGGAAAAGACAGCTGGTCCTTATTAAACACCCTTTAAATGTTGCAGTTTTAATTAAATAACATCCATGTTATATTAAGATTACCAAATAATTAACTACAGAAAAGCCAGTATCATCTAATCACGACAACTTAACATCCTTTCACCAGTGGACTATAAAGTATTAATCTACTAAAGCAGAACTTGTTCTTAAAAAAAGGTCTCAAGATCTTAAATTAACAAGTCTGATATAGCAGTTTCTACCCTTGTACTTACTCAAAACCAGATTTTGAGGGCAAGTAAGGCAGGGAGTGGAGTTCAACATCTAAAGTAAGGGACGTGTTCTAGAGAGGAACTCAATCAAATCTGTAACAGTCCCAAGTGACTTCAGCTGCAGAAACCCTGTTAAGTCAGCAGCTGATGAATTATCATCATATTCAAATTTCCCAGTTTCATGCAAACACATAAGGAAATACATAATTCTGTTGTTAATACTGAGAGTTAGTTCCAATTACATAAA
This sequence comes from Lycocorax pyrrhopterus obiensis, assembly GCA_014706295.1. Lineage (NCBI taxonomy): Eukaryota > Metazoa > Chordata > Aves > Passeriformes > Paradisaeidae > Lycocorax > Lycocorax pyrrhopterus. The sequence continues at coordinate 8,869,803 of JACSVZ010000017.1, forward strand.
CATATGTTTCCATATTTTTTTCCTCTAGGTCATATATTTGAATGCTCATTCTGAAAACACAGCATTAAACTGCACAGCCTCGCAGTTCCTGAGGAAACAGTCATCTGCAACTTTAAACACGAACATATTTAGGCTACTTCATGCATTTTTAAATTCATTTCAACAGGCAGATTGTCATCAACACTTTTTGACACTAGAGTAGAAATGGGTTCTCATTCTCTGCTACATTACTCAATAAATGAAACTCAAAAAAACCCAAAAACAAACCCTGGAGGGACCCTGAAGTCAAATTCTAAGCTAAACAAAAGTGATACAGATGCCTACCTGCATGACTGACCATGCTTGCAAAGCCCTGCACTCAACATCTTGCATTGTATCTAAGCACAGAACACATCTCATCAATCCTGAAATGCTACCACATTGCTCTGGACGCCACAAGAGAAATCTATTGATTCTATAAATTCCAAAAAAATAGCGGATATGGAACTGCTGGCATCTGGTGTGCAGAGCTGTAAAGCAGCTCTGGAACTGTCTACAGATTAAAGAACTCCCTGATGGCAAACATTAACACCTTCCACCATGCTCCATCTTCGGTCAGTCTACTGCCTAATACCTTTTAAAATTTTTAAACACTCTGCAGGAGAAAATCTGGGTTTTTTTAACTGTTGGAAAATAACATGAAATAGAAGGCAGAAATTTAAACTTTGGTAATTTCTTACCATTTTTCAGGGCGTTTTTCCTCCAAAATAAAGTTCCCAAAACATGTACTTAGCTGGGAAAAGTATTTCCGTATGACCTAGCTCTGTGCCTGGCAGATTCCTAACTGTGGAGGAGCAGGAGTCTACTTTGGGATGCTTGAGGAGATAAATGTAGGGACACAACAGCATGAGCCTAAAGAATAATGAGGCAGGCAGAGCTCCCAACAGTGGAACAGTAGGAAATCTTCAGTCTCTGCTCTGAACTGAAAAGGAAATAGAAAGTTCCTTACACAGAGAGCACAGAAGGGGACGCAGGGAGTTTCAGGGAGAATGCACGGGAACAGAGCCCCCAGTCTGTCTGAGAAGCTTTGCTTAGCAGAGCAAAGGAAGGTACAACTCTGCTAACAAGGAGGGGAAGGTTGGTAAAATGCTGGATTATTTATTCTTCCTCATCGTACAGTCACATTAAATTTAAGCTTTATACTGAACACGGTTCAGTGCCAGGAACTTCAGAGGAATTAAACATATGAAAATAATTACTCATGTGTGTAGTCTCATTAGAATCCACAAAACAACTTGAGAGTAAAGTTGCTCATGTGTTTAACACTGAATAAATGAATCTGAAATATATTCAAATCATCCTCAGATCGCAAGTCTGTCTTCTCTGTGCACCTCATGGCTTGTTTATAGCATGAGAAAAATTCAGAGACTACTTTTCCAGAATAGCTCCCCATGTGGACACACTTATTCTAGATTAAAAGAGGCCCCTCTCTGAACTACTTTTTTCTGGATAAAGGTATGCATATGAGGTACTAAGATCATCCATATGGAAAACTACTTTGCAATACTATTCTACTTTAAGCAAACGTCTACCCTAATCTGAAATAATATTAAGTGTTGGAATACATAGAAATTACTATTAAACATCAATGAAAGAAATCCTACACCAAGCAAAGTCAATCCAAATTCTACAATCCTGAACCCACTGAAATCTGATAATTCTTAGCCACAGTAATGTTAAGTTACTCATCCTGGTATTAACTGCTTTCCTGCTACAGACACATGTGGAGTTTCCAAGACAAATGCCAGTGTATTACCAGAGAAGATGAATAATACGGGTTATAAATATATTTTGTGATGGAAATTGTAAAAACAAACAGAAAAATCACATCTAGAATGTGATTTAGTTTATAGTTTTGGAAACATTAGGTATTAATAATTGCAGGAGCTATAAATAAAGCCAACAAATACTTCCTCATCACATTCTTTTAACCATAGTCCAGTAATATGCTCTCATTCGGGCAGTTTTTTACTGCTACAAAATATTGAGCATACTTAAAACTGTACTTTGTACAGTGAAAGAAACTTGTGCATTACTTGTGCATGTATATATATTACCTGTGTGTGTATGGAGAAAAATGGAACACAAGATTCTCAAAAACAACACTCAGATGATAAAAGAAAGATTCGCCATAGGGAGATGCACTACATATTTACAATTTTAGGAGAGGAAAACACACAGCGTGAATGTATCTAAATGCACATAAAAACCCATCTAGCTACATTTTATTTCTCCTTGAACAACCATTAAAAGTTAAATGATATATTTTTAGATTATTTATGCCCTTGAGAATTATCTCAATTCAACCACTTCATTTAATGCAAACGAGAGGTTTTTACTTTCTTTATATAAAATGTTAAGATTTACTCATGCCCTTAACATACATTAATTAGACACTACTTATAAATAACCTGCAATAAGAATAACTATTTGAATAGGATACAATTACTTAGGGCTTGTGTCTTTTCAATCAGTCAGTGTCCCCGCAGTGTTTAGAGTGGCAGAGGGGAAGTGGCCTGTGGTTAAACAGAGGAAATACCAAGGAATTTTAATAGAGCAAATAGTCTCTTTACTTCCTACAGGGTACTACTTCAAAGGCAGCCCTGCTCCAGAGCAGACAATGTGTTAGAGGGGCCATCAGTCATTTAATAGTATGTCAAGTCTACTCAAAACTTACATGCAGACCAAGATAAATACCACATAACTGAGACAATGGGTACCATCCTGCAGTCATTACTCTAATAAGTGCTGCCCTGCCTGCATTACGGAGGCAATCATGTGCAAGGGTGCTATTACAAAATCAGACTGCAAAATTATAACTACAGTCAGACAAGGTATCTAATGAACCGGCTAAGGAAGTCTGAACTTGAAGCTGAAAATACAATAAAACCAGAAACTAGTACAAATATTTTATAAGCTAAAATGGTACATTAGTTGTGAGCAATAAAGACAAAGGGGAGGGAGTTATGCTAATTGGAAAGAGTGTAAGTTTTGCTGATCTAAAAGGCAGTCAAAATCGTTAAATTAAAAGAATTATATCGTGGTACCTTCCTGTTTAACACACACAATGATATTAATTATGTAAGCAAAAAAATCCAGAACAAACCGCATCTGCATATTTCTATAAACGTCAATATACATTAATTCAAGCGTATTACAAGTCAAGTACTATAACTTGTAACAGTGATAATTTACTTAATAGAAGATGCAAAACTTGACACAAACATACAGTGGTGTTATGAGCCTGTGGAGTACCCTGTCCATGTCTGGTGAAACACACAATAGACGTACTGAGCCAAAACACTTTATTGCTAATTCTGTTTAAAAGACCTTATAAGGGAGTCTAAACCTATAACTGTTCCATCCAGCACAAAGATTTAGATGCTAAGCTTTATCAGGGTTTGAAGTTTGTTTTTCCACACTTCTTTTACACATTTCCCGATGCTTTCGCCTTTCTAAACTATGCCCTACAAACTTCTGAACTGTGTGTTGCAGCAACGTTCTCAAAGGGTCTGATCTGAAACCAGGAAAATCCTTAGTGACAGTCTAACAAAAAGGAAAAGCAATGAAAGTCAGTTGTGTTCTCTCCAGTGTTCCCGGATCACCACGCTCCAACTAAACCTGTAACCAGACCTCAGGAGAAAGCAACGGAACAAACCAAATCACACAACTCAAAAGTTACTAAAAACGTATTAAAAAAAAAAAAAAGAAAAGCAATCGAGAAAAGTCTGACAGCGAAACACACCAGAAACGGGAACAAAAGGCAAAGACCAGTAACAAAACGTTTATCACCTTCCTCCCCCCTTCCCCCTCCCGTAAATTTCCTACATCCTCTGTATAATGATCAGGCCCGGAGCTAAGACCCCAAACCGGCCTCGAATCATTAAAATAACAAAGCCCCAGCGATCGCTTTTATCCAGGTCGGCTCGGGGAAGTGGAGAGCGCCGGTGGTAAAGGACCTGTTGAGTGACTTCTTCACACTCGCCGGCTACGAGCTGCCTCCCCCCTCGGCGAGAAACCAATAAATATCCCTCGCCGGGAAATGCCACCCTGTCTCCCGGCCGCAATTAACCTCCAGATGCAGAGCCCCGGGGCAGCGTTATTTGTTGCAGAAGTGTCCCCAGGGCAGCCGCTCCCTCCCTCCCTCCCTCCCGGAGCAGCGCCCCAGCTCCGGGCGGCTCTCCCGGCCGCGGGACAGCGCCCGAGCCCCGCGGCTGCGGAACCCGCGGAACTCCGCGCATCTCCCCGCGCCTCGCCAAAGCCCTTCCCCGCCCCGGCTGCCTGCGCGGGGAGCCGGCAGCACCGCTCCGCTCTACTCACCCTCCCAGCGCATGCATCGGCCGCCGGGCCCCTCCTGCCGCCGGCTGCTCCGGCGGCCGCAGCGAGCCGGGGACCGCCGAGACACGCGGCGAGGGCGAGGAGCAAAGAGCCGAGCTGCAGCCCCGGTGCCATGGTCCGCGGCGAGCCCGGCGGGGCGGGGGCGGCAGCGCTGCCGCCGGGAGCGTGTCGGTGTGTCCGGGCGGCTGACTGCGGGGCTGTGTGTGCATGCGCGCCCGGCCCGGGGGCGGGGGGTTCGCCCGAGCCCCGGCCCCGCCGCCCCCGCCCCGCTCCACTCCTGGCAAGCGGCAACAATGGGAGGGAGCAGGACCCCCTCCGGCTACTTTGGTTTGCACTCTTCCCTTCCCTTCCCTTCCCTTCCCGGGGAGCCCTCAGTATGCGGGGCCTCCCCGCTCCCCGGGAGAGCGGGGGGCTGCTGCTGCCTTCGTGCAAATAAGGGGGTCAAGACAGTACCTGGCCGAATTCCCATCTTGGTTATATGGTGCGGTACCATATTCCTGATCCAGTCACTACATTGCAAGGAAGAGAGGTATCACTTAGTGACACGAAACCACAGGAGTATGGTCCAGGTGCTTCACCAGATCAGGGCCACAAGCCAAAGATCAGTCATAGATCTTTGACGTGCTTTCATGCATTACAGAATCACAGAATCAATTAGGTTGGGAAACACCTCTGAGATCATCAAGTGCCATGTCCAATCTTTCCTTAAACACTTCCAAGGGACAGTGACTCCTCCATCTCCCTGGGCAGTCCATTCCCATGTCTAATAACCCTTACTGTGAAGAAATTCCTCCCAATGTCCAACTTAAACCTCCCCCAGCACATTTTGAGACTGTGTCTTCTCTTCCTGTTACTGCCTGGGAGAAGAGACCCCACTGGCTACAACCTCCTTTCAGGTAGCTGCAGAGGGTGATAAGGTCACCTCTAAGCCTCCTTTTCTCCAGGCTAAACAACACCAGCTCCCACAGCTACTCTTTAATTACTCTTAAATTAAGGAAGACAAACTGGAAGAATATACTATCATAAAGTTTTCAATTGCAGAAAATGCAAAGGAAGTTGTACGTGGCAATAAATATTTCAGCTTATTCAACTGGAGTTAATTCTGATATTGCATGCTTTGATGAAAACACTTTTCTTTAAAATTAAATAAATCACATTTCTGATAAATGTCAAATGCAAGCTGCTCTAATATATCAGTAAATCACATCAATTTCAACCCCTTTGCCTCAAATTCATGTAAGAGACAGAGCAGCCCAAGGCTCCTCCGAGGCACAGGATGATTCAGCTTGGAAGGGACCTCAGGGGTCACTAGGCCTAACCCTCTGCTCAAAGTAGCCCTAACTTCAGTTTTAGACGAGGCAGCCCAGGGCCTTGTCATACGTCACTTTTACATATCACTTAACTCCAATTAGTTTTGAAAACCTTGATTTTAGTATATTCTGTTTGCAATGATTGATCTTGGACAAAAACATCATCCTAATGGAACAGACAAACCCATCAGTATTTTATAAAAGACATTACAGTTTGGTTTAAATAGTATGTAAAACCACCACTAAGGCAGTCAGTTGAAAGGAAATATGACCAGCTGGTAATTTTTAACTACTATTGGTTTTACACCTGTCATAGGGTTTTCTGTCCTTTGTGACTAGTGGTGAAAATAATACAATAAAACTTTCTTAAACTGCTTGTTTAAGTTGATGGGTCACAGCCCCACAGTTACCTTTGAAAACAGGTTTGTGACTTCAGGATGGCTGTAGCCCTCCATTGTGATATGAACAGAAATTGCATTTTTGCCGTTAAACTTTTTTTTAGCAAAAATTGGAGATTAGGCCATACCTCTTTGCAGCTCTGGGAACAAAAGGTTCTTACTTTTGATCTCCATTGCCCCTGCAGGCTGGAATTCTGAAAAAGGTAATATTAAGTCTCTAGGTGGAATTTCACTGATTTTATGATGAGATGTTTTTGATAGTCAAGTATACCCAGGCCAGAATAGAAGTTCAGCACATTTTCTCACTGTACACCACACTCTTCTGTCTGGGTATTCCTGCTTTACTTTCTCCTTGCATTACTCAGAAGTAATCTAACAGACTTGAAAACTATATGAGCATTTTTATTTTTAATCAAGTCAGGCTGCATAAAACCTGTAAATAACTAGTTCTTTTCTGTTTGAATGAATTACAAAGGATATAAACATAGCATGATGGCTAAAGAAAGGAAGACACATGTACAGTTCATTTACAGGTCAGTAAATACCTCTGCTTCCCATAAAAAGCAAGGATTCCCTGTTGAACATAACGCCACTGATCTGCAATTAAATCTTCTGAACCATAGGGAAAACTGTTTGGCTTTTTCTGTTAACTGAGATCTAGACTGCTGGAGAAGCTGTAATTTTTAAGTGAGGACAAAATTAGCATTATCGGTGCCATTGATGCATTAGCCTATGATTTTAACAAAAACAGACACACAACAAATAGTGCCAATGCCTCGGTAGCAGAATAACTGAAGAACTCACAGCTGCCACTGGTTGCACTGGCAGTACCAGAAAGCAGCAAAATGATTGGTCATATTTACTGAGACCTCAAACCTAGCAGCACAAAGCAAAGAAGCCATCTGACAAAATCAGCATTGATACCCCCTTCCCAATAGTTCAGCCTATGCTAATAACAAAACAACACATCTGAAGAACAATTCCTCTATACTGCCACCGTGTCCAGCTTTTCCAGGGAGTGAACTGGCTGAATACAGAAGTATTGCATTGCTCCGGACCCATTTAGAATAATTTCCACTGAAACCTTTTGTGGAAAAAAGTAGCGGAGAGGAAGGAATCAAATGACTGCAGTTAATGTTTCTAACTGGAGTCTCCAAACTGCTGCGAGCTCATGGAAGGGCAAAAGTGGCTGTGAGGACTCTGCTTGTCTGTAGGTTCTTTTGTCCTTTTTACAACAGTCTCTTGTTTCTGAGCAGTATAGAATGCATACTATCCAAAAGTCATGGGTATCAATATCCTGCATTCTACAGCTGGCTTTGGTTGCCACTCTCCCTTCTTGCTTAAAGCTAAAAATCCCTTTTTTTTCCTTCCCCTTTCGGAGCAGCTGTTCCCAGATGGAGGAGACAGTGAGAACTCAGCAATTCCTATAAAAACATGAAAACTCATGTACCAAAATCTTCTGATAATATGGTTAAAAATTCCCTACAAAAACGTTCTATTGCTCAGCAAAAATTCATTCTTGGACTTGGAAGATGTATGCTCCATCCATAGTTCATATTTCTAGCACTGAATTCTCTCCCAAGAGAGACTGGCCTTGACTGCAAATGAAATCATGCAAACAGCTCACTTTGGGCAGAAAGCATGCATCAGGCTTGTAGAGTATTCAGCTAAGTCAGACAATCATGACTATTGCAATATCACAATACTGCAATAAGTCAATAACTCAGGTTACAGGCACTGCCCACTGTTAGGAAATGAGGATGAGATGCAGTGAACCAAGCAGACAATGTGCTAAAAGAGATCCCAGAACAGAAACCCCTCAATGTGAGGGTCTTCTGGAACTTAATCTGGCGGATACTGGAAGACAGAAAATCAGATCTTTTGAAAATACCCACTTATTTGAAATTGTCCCACTTCCATGGGGATGGTTTATCTATGGGATGAACACCGAGCATAAAATAGAGGAAGAACCATCTTCCAATATCAAACTTTAAGATCAAAACTAACAAGTGTGAAATGGATGTGGACACTCCCAGCAAGGGCATGAAAATTCCCACCTGTGTCAGGGGTCACAAAAATTCTGTTTCCATGGAATCTTCTGTATTATAACATGCCATAGTTTCAAATTATCTGCCCAGGCTCAAGTGAAAGGTTATCAACTGATAAGAAAGCAACCTCAAGCCATAAAATTGAATTGAAATTTGAATCAAATCTATCAATCGGTATGAATACCCATCTTGTTCAAGGCAACTGTAAAATCATTAGGCCTTGAGAAATGTGACAAAAATTCATGAAACACAGAGTTCTCAAAGAAAAATCTGTATTACCAGTCCCATTTTATAGATGGGGAAACTTAAGCACCAAGTCATAAAGATGCCTGCTTTTATGTCTTGCACACATGCTCAGGGCTAAACCAATAATTAGATTTGGAGTCAGGAAAGACTCTGCACCTTAGAAGGACAGGAAAAGACCCCTGGGTGTAGCATTCTTTGGTTTTAATTTGCTGCTTTCTGTAGAGACACACTCTGCTTCCTAAGGTCATCCAGACAGTACCAGAGGGTGCAAGCCTCCAGAACAATTCCACCCAAGTGGCTGCTTCTCTCTCAGGAGTGGCAAGGAGCACCCAGCAGGCTGTCCTGGCAGGCAGCTGCCTCCTGCTGTGGCCACACATTTATTGGCACTTCGGAGTAGCTGCTGCTGTGTCCAGATGGGAAAGTGGAATTTGATGCATGAATTCTACTTTGACACTGGCAGCCACCATTTCTATATCCAGATGCTTTGCAACAGGTCCTGAAACTGAGCATCCAGTCCTTACTGCTGACTAAGCCAGACCTTCCAGAATCTCGTGGAGTGTACCGGCAGGGATGTTTCTCTCCTGCTCACTTTTTTGTCACAGTGTCATGTTTGAGATTTTTCTCAAAAATCTCAAGTCTGTCTCCAGCTATTTGGGGATGTTTTGAGGCTTGTAGAGTTCAGAGAGAAGGGAGTGAATGGTCCTGTGACCTTCCTGGATAGCTTAATCTCTTCTACAGGAAATTGCACTCAATGACCAGAGAAGTTTAAGTCCTATATTCCTAGAGGCTCAAGTCAGCATCAGATGGAGGAGTATGTTATGGTGAAAAGGAAATGACTGAACTAAAGCAAATACTATTATATGAAAATTACTTCTGATCACCATCAAATCAACAGTTTGTCAGTGATCCATGGATGCAAATCTTCATATATTACCCCTCCCCAGACCTCACAGTTCCCTATATTGTGTAGAGGCCTCCTTCTTCTATTGGCAGAAAATGTTTGCAGCCAAATGTCAACTTTCTGTATTTCTGTTGAGTTTCGTATCTGTTTATTCATATGAATATAATAAAGGAAGTTCTCTAACATTATTCAACTTAGTGATGTGCCACCAAGCACACTCCTCCCTGCTCCAAAAGCACGCTGAAGTGACTCACCCTGTGGCCACATGTTGTTTCTGTGGGAGCAGGGCAGGACTGCATCTTTCAGCAGCAGTCTTCTGTTACACTGGATTAGGTGTAATGTGAAACTGCACTTTTAGAGAAGAGTAGATTTATGATGCAAAGAAAATTAAAAATTGCATGGATGAGTCATTTTTTCAATAAAAATTCTGTTGAACTAAAAATATTCCGAACCAACAACTGTATCTCCAAAGTTATCTATGTTTTATTCTTTAACAAGTGAATAATTTGTAATGTTCAATTTTAAAATAATGTATTTCTGCAATACAGAAATTTGATCTCAAACAGCTGTTAAAAACGCAAACCAAGATCCTCACAATGCAGTTTGAATAAATGCCAGAAATTATAATGAAGTAACATCTTTACAAAAGTTTACAGTTTTAATTCTACTCTCAAGCCTTTCTTACTGCAGCACAATGCTTCCCGTGCAGACAGCCTGTCATTTTCCTTCTGCAGGGAAATACGGGGGAGGGAGGTGGGGTGGGAGAACAACCCTAACCTGATTTAGTAGTCTATTGTGCAATTCAACAGCATCCTGTGGCAATGTCTGCAAAATTAATCCTAGCACACTAAGGGACCCCTCACTGAGCATAACCTGCCTTAAACCCTTTCCCATTTAACTGAGGGAGAGCTATTTGCTCAAGCACTTTGGGATGACATCATTTGTTATTTGAGGCCAAAAGCTAAGGGTAATTAAGGTTAAAGAAAATGTTCTGAAATTTTTTGCAATTAAAATGCGTAGAGACACTTGTAACAGATACCACTGCAGAACAATAGAAACATGACTGGAAGAATTTTAAAAAGTCTGACTATTGTGCAACCATTGTGGAAGAAAATTGGAAAGCCCTTTGTCAGTAGCACCTCATTCTACTCCCACAAAGGGAAATACACAAACAAAAGAAAATACAAAGGCTGGAGACATATGGAAATTGCATTTTTTGTTTATATGATAGATATTCCCCAAAATAGTCTAATGTAATTTGAAAACATTTCATAACAGATTTACAAAAGAATGCACAGCAATTCTGCATGACTGGGCTAAAAAAACCCAGAGGAAGGGCCCTGTTAGGAATGACAATTGTTGCTGGCAGCTCTGCCTCTCCAACAAACAAACTCATGCTTCTTTTTATCTACAGTCTGGCATATTATTTTAAAACACAAATTTGAAGCAGTTGGATATCAGGATTGAGTTAGCTGCTTATTTTTGGAAAGAGTAAGATAAATATGCAGATAATAACAGACTGATCAAATGCAGTGAACAAGATTTGTTGAGACTGTGGAAAGTTAAAGCCTGTTAATATGGTAAATTACAATAGGTAATTATTATTTCTTTCTAATTAGATTATAATAGTAACAATCACTGAAAATACCAGTCCTCCTAAACCATAATTTGTCACAAAACTAACTGCCCAGGATCATATGTTTACAGAGGAGAGAAGGAAAAGATTGAATCAGCTTTCTCATTTAAACAAAAACATCCCCAAGAAAAGATTTTCCATGTAACCAACTTAAATTTTACAAAAGTCTCAGCATTCTAAGGGCAGTGCTGGTGCCACCTGAGAATGCTTCCCTCTGACCTCCTTTCTCTGCCAAAATGAATTAGAGCAAATTGCAGTAATATTGTCAGATAGCCACATCCTGTACCACATAATGAGATTAAACTCTGAAGTGAGAGAAGCCTACAAATATTTGAATCATGACAGAAATTAAAGTGGATACTATCATATTTTTAAATTTTTTTAAATATTTTGCTCTGACCAAATGCTTTGAAATGCAATAAAAATGGTTAAGAAATGCACAGTATTTAAATAGCGTGAAGTAATTTCTTATCCTTCTAATGTGATGAAACAATGAAAAATAAATATCTGGTGGCAATAAGTGTTTCTGCCTGGCAAATATTTGCATTGACAACACTGTATTTATTATCACAGAAGAATTACATTAGTAGATATTGTACCAGAAGTCATTCTAAGTTTTACACCATAATGAGTGGGGGTTTTTAGAACTGCAGGATAATTTGTCAAAAGCTTTCACAGAATCATTTAGCTTAGAAAAGACCTCTAAGACCGAGTCCAACCCTTGACCAACCACCACACTGTCAAGCAGACCACTGCATTAAATGCCACATCCAGTGGTTTCTTGAGCATGTCCAGGGATGGCAATTCCAGCATCTCCCTGGGCAGCCTGTTCCAATGTTTAATAACCCTTTCTGTGAAGAAATTCTTCCTGAGAATTTCTTTCTGGAATGCAAAAATATTCTCCTACCACAAATTGGCAATGCTGGGCAGTCTTACAGACACATAATCACGACAGCAGCCTAAATTCATTTAGAGGCAAGATTTTAAAAGGTTGGCTGTTCAGAGTATCAAAAATATTAAGCACCCACCCATCACTAGGTTCTGTTCATTATTGAGCACTCAGAGCTTTGGAAAATCAGGCCTGACACGGAGCATTTGTATGCGTGCACAATAACAATTCGGTCACGAATGTTGGTTAATTGGAAGGATCGGTCAATCCCCTGCGGGCATCCCGTGCCCACGGCCCCACTGCAGAGCGCGCAATGAAACCCCCGAACACGTGCGGCTGTCATTACTAAATCCAGCCACCCGAGGGCAGAAGCAGCCCAGCACTTTTCTAGGTAGTTCAAATACAGACTAAAACTGTTTCAAAATTTATGACTTTAAAGCCTGCCTTTATATGGAAAAGCCAAATAAATAGCCAGCAATTTTTAGTGCAGAATACTTTATCTGCTGTCTTCTTAATTTCCTTAATATAGCATCATTCACAGAAACTGAATCCCAAGATATTTTGGAATATTACTATGATGCATACAATAAAGTTCTGAAGATTAAAAGAATGAAATCTAGCATTAAAAATATATATATATATTCATTTTCATTTAATATATAAAACATAATTTGGTTATATAGACAAGAGACTGCCCCAGAATCTAGAAATTGTGGACAGGCACTTAAAACCTTAGAAGTAGTAAAATGTCATGGACTGGTAAAATAAAAATTCAGTGTTAAGAGAGCAAGAAAGGATCAGAGAAAAAGAAGGTACAATAATTGAGTTGGGGCAAGGTTATGGGTTTTTTTTAAAGGTCACAATGAGATAACGAGTTTGAAACATATGCAATTTAAAAATTGCAAATTCCCAAAATTTTATAGTGATTAATAACAAGACTAGTGACATAGAAAATTTTTAATGAAGGGGACTATCTTATACCACCTTCCTACTTCTGTCCTTTTTGCTCCAAATTGCACAAGATTAAGGAAAAGAGTGACAGACTATACTCATGGTGTTCTCAAGCCATCCTAATGGCAGAGGAAATCCTGGTTTAGGAGCTAGGAAAAAAAATCCCGGAACATAAATCCAGAAAGAAGGAGTATTTACTTCCCTTTCAGTCTAGGTGTTGTATCAATTTTACTGGCCACACATACACATCCTTACAACATCTCAAGCCAGATGACCCTGCTTGAAATTTAATATCAAAAGCATTACTGGCACCTGTGTGAATCCACAACATATTCTGTTTGCTTGAGACACTGGACTTTACACCCACTGATCCACAACATGGATCAAAACACACCTGCAAAATCTGTTCTTTCACTGCTTTTTTGTTCTCTTTTTTCACCTTTTATTTTTCTTTTAAGGCACAAGCAATGCATTACTTATTCTGTCACTCGAATACCAGCCCCATAGCACATCCACGTGATCAAATATAAAACATACCCAGGGGTATGCAAGTCATTGGCAATTACACCCAGCTACACCAAAACCTGTATATCCCTAAGCATTTTTGATCATGGTCTTACCTCCTTGCTTAATAAACAGTGTCCTGCAAAAAAACAGATATTAGAAGAAATCCTTATTGCTGTTTCTAAACTCAACGAGTACATGATTAGTTTTCCAGTTTGCTAGTCAATCTAAGAAAGCAAAACTTCAGTGGTAACAGTGTGCCATGCAAAGCAGCACTTCACTCTTCCTGGGATTCTCCTGAAAATACTGCTGGCCCCACCAATATCAACTCTGGGTGCCCAAAATAGACAGACTGGTTTCCATATTTTCTGTGTAGCCCTCTCCCCTCATGTCACACAAGTCCAGGCACTATTCCTCCCAAAAGGAATCTAGAACTGAAGGCTCTTCAGCAGCCCTGGATTCCTCTCCCTCACCAACAATCCTGTTTGCCCACTGTGACCACAAGAGCTCCCTTAGTGATGCAATCAGGTGGGATCCTTATGTCCCTCAAGAGGCTGAACAGCCCCAGCTCCCCCTCATATAATGATTATTATTGCTTTGTCTTTTTTCTGTTTCATTATCAAATATGTACATAAGATATTCTAAATAGCTCGTGTAAAAGTAACAGAATGTGATTTTGATTCAAGGTGAATCCATGACACAAATAACAGGACATGAAATAATAATTCAAGTCAATTACTACAGCTCCAAAGTATTTTTGAAAATAAAATACCTTAAATTTCCCATGCAATTATGTAATATTAAGTCCTTTGAAATAAAGGGACAAAGATCATCAATCTAACAATTAATAGGGAAACAAAGTCAATCCAAGGAATAAAAAAGTTGTTTTACAATCAATTTCTAGAAAGCTTTGATTTTATGATTGTTAGTTAAACCTGAGAGTTGGTCTCAATCATTTAAGAGTAGCTTATTTTCATGTTAGATAAACTGAAGGAGTTTGTAAATGATTTTATGCTGCTTTTATACAAGGCTTCTGTTAAAATCCAGTCACATAAGATTGCTGGATTATTTTTAAAGTCACATTTCCTTTTAATAATGCTTTGAGCACAATGTTAATCTTACATACAACTATAAAAGTCACAGGTTTCATCTCTTCAGAAGTATTTCCAATACAAAACTTTGAACAAGTAGAAAAATGTAGATGCATCCACACACACAAGAAGAATCATAACATGTAGTTTGCTGGTGTGCTGGCTTGCTATTTGTAAGCACAGACTTGACAAACTAAATAATTGCAAATCAAAATGTTAAATGACAGTTTAATGAATGCTGTTTCAACCTGGGCTTTTGATGCTGACATTAAAGTTTTAAACTATGCTTTTATGTATGCTTCAAGTAACATCAAAACAGAACTTTGGGAGCATTGGCTCTTTGGTATAAATTAACATGAATCTGCTTTTAGACCATAAGCATAGCTCATCTTTTTTGGACAACACTGCACATTGCTGAAATTTGTAGTTAGAAAAAAAATTAAGATAGAGACATTAATTAAGAGAAGATCAATTTAAAACAAATTATTATGCAGACAAGTGGAAAACACTACTAGAATATTTAAGCCCCAGAACAGTCAGAGACAGAGGCCCAGTATCATCCTGACTGAGGATTGTAGCTATTGATGGCTGTTGACATGACAGCTTGCCCATACTAAGAGTGAGAGGGTTTTTTGCTAGAACAGTTTTTCTCCATCTTGGTCAATGTATCAGTTTATCACAAGGGTCAAATGATCACTGGAGCCAAAGCAAGGCAACGTGGCTGGAAGCAAAGGTTGTGGCTTCATAAGTTTAAGCCAGAACTAGAACAAAAAAGACCGAGACCTTCTACATTGTGAAGGGCAGAGAGACAAACAGAAACACTGGGAAGCAAAGCATGCAAAACTGGGGGAGGGCTGGATTCCAGCATGCAGGGTGGCCTGTGCCGACTGCCTCACCCACTGCCGTTCCTGGCCTGGCAGTGCCTGCCCAGGTAACAGAACTCACACATTGCCAAGGGAGCTCTGCATATTGCCAGCAACTACAAGACAAAGATCCTGTGAAGTCCAGACTAATACTTTTCAAGGGGGAAAAAAATCCAGCTGTATTTGAGAAAGCGATGGGCACAATTTAAACCCATGCTGGTCAGAGTAGGTATAAATGTAAAGTGAGAGGCTCTTTTTTGACTTGCTGATTCCTTTGCTCTGGGAAGAACAAGCTAAGCCAAGTGAAGCAAATAATGCAACTCTGCTTTTAAATTCTTTCCCCCTTAGCACTATGTGGGACACTCCTAGTACCTCACACCAAAGACCCTGCTGGTGACATTTGCTAATGGAGAGCAGGATACCAGGGCTGGTGCTATTATTATTCTGCTACTATTCTACTCCTTCTCTTCAATTGCTTTGTCAGACTTCCGTCACTTGAGACAAGTTCCATTATAGCAGACATTAGGTGTATTTAGGTATTTGCCAGATAATAGAGTAAGGTTCTTAGGCAATCAATCTGTACAGATTAGTCTAATCTGTTGCTGCTGGAAACCTTGTTTCCAGAAGCAAAGTAGACAATAGTTTCAGATTACCTGCAATAAGGTTAAGCTATGGGCAATATATGTTTTGAGGTGTGAAGAAAAACAAAATAGAAGAATGCATTCCCAGTATTGTCTTTGCCTTTACCAGATCAGGCAGGTATCTGAATTGAGATTTCAATTTCTCTAAAAACTAGTCCTAATGGATCTGGCTCAGTTTAAATTGCTTTCCTTGTGAATGTTCCTTTAAGTATTTTGGAATGCAGGATACAACAGAAGTTCAGTTAGGAATGTTATTTCCCACATCCAACAAAGAACAAAAATTAACATTTCAACATCAGATAAAAGTTTGTTATTTTCATATTAAAATAAGATTTCCAGGAGCAAAGTCAAACAATTCAAGATTTTTAGGATTCTGTATAAAAGTGAAGGCAATGAGCCAATGAAGTTAAGAACACAGAAGGGCCAATATCTGTAGCCCAGTTCTAAAGTAATGCAGTTTTTCAGTGGTATTTTTCAGAAAATAAAGAAATGTTTTTTATTTAAACTCTCATAGCTCAAACTATCATTCAAAATACTAAGTAAGGACTGAAGTCAGATCATCCCTCCTGTTGGGTTTTAGCTTTTTTTTAGTATGAGGCAACAAAAAATGATTTTTTTCTATCACCCTGTTTTCTCAACTTACCTTTCATCCTATTGGACAACAGATATGGATACAAGCATGGAGAGACGAAGAGCAATACTGTGTTTGTTCATGAGATAATGTAGAATTTATGTCTAGCAAGAAACACAGGCTGGAGTCTCACAGAAGGTCACCAGCACTTGAGGCAAGTGCTTAGAGCTCTGCTGAACAAAGAGCAGCATAAACCTGTACTTAAAATGTTTCCCTACATTGTGGCCATGAAGAGTTGGGTGGGGTTTTTTCCCTATAAGGCTCTCCTTGACTTCAGGCTGAATATCAAATATGAGGATAATTAACCTTCATGTACTGTTTGATAAAAATGAATTCAACATCCTAAAATTAATGGCAATAATCTGGATATCTGGCCTGGTCCCCACTGATTTGATCCCATGAAATGCTACATTCTGTCATTAAAAGATAATAGGGCAACTTCCATAACTGGAACACTTATACTGACAAGAGAGGAGATAACCAAGTTAAAGAATTAAATAGGCAAATAACCTAAATTAATTAAAATTATATTAAAATATTATAATTGTCAGCTTCTTTTAACTGAGCAATTGTTCAAACTGAAGAGTCAGTTGAATATTAGTCCTTCCATTTGAGACACCTTTTTCTAAAAATTATGTTCTTTATGAAAACTATCATATTCTTTATAAATAAGCTATTTAAACTCCAATGTGACAAACCGTTCCCAGTAGTAAAATCTATTTTGCATCTGGTTTATTTCAGACTTGAAACAGACTTCTCCTAAAACTGTAAAGCTTTGTCAAGTCACTTGCAGTATTTCACAGTAGCTGAAAATCTTGTGCAACCCAGGGTTTGCATTTTTTTAAACTGCAAAAATATCTCAACTTCTTTGAAAATACTTACTCAAGTATATAGGAAAAGTTCTGTTTTCCCACAAAAATTAGATTATAATAATACTTCAAGTATTTACAGTTTATTTGAATGAAAATTATAATAAACTTTCAAATCTGGGCATAAAATCATAATTACTATATCATTACTTAATACAGGTTATGAATAAGTCTTCATTTTCTGTAGTAGTACTGTAACAGCAAGCCATCCTTCCTTCTACTCTAGCAGGCTGGAGGTGAAAGTGTTTTTCACCATTAGAAACTGAGATTCTCTGTGTGATCTTTTCAGCTTTGCACGACGGTTCTGGAACCAGATCTAAAATGGAAAGAGAAGGGATGCTTTTCAGAAATACAGCAGTGGAAAGTATTCACACAGCATTACACATTTGTGTGGTGACAGCAGTTTGCAAGTTCGATATAAATTTAAAATCTGCAGATGATAGCATGTATATATGATGATAGCATATAATCACAGCTACCTGCTGTGATTGTAACACCACAGATGAAGAAAATAATATCCCCATCTTAACTGGAAAGTAAGAATCAGCTTCACTGTAATTAATATAAAAACTGGTATTAAATTCAGTGACAGAATCAGACCCTGGAAGATCCTGAACATCTGGAATTCACACACTCTTATGGTGCTATTTCTTCAGCTGCTTAACTATTTGCAACATCAGGTTTCCCATCAAGCCCAATATAATACTTGCATCAGAAGCCTGATAAACAACAAAGCAAAGCCCAAATTCTAATGTTTACAGTATGCTTCTTATCACACTGAACTACCTGGAAATCAATAATTAATATCCCTGAATAGATTTTGCTTTTGGCCAGATAAAGACATAGGTTCAAACACTCGTTTAACACATCTATGCTCTGCTGGCAGTCTTGCAAAATGTGCAGGCAGTCACACAAATTATGTCCACACCTGTTTCAAATCTGTTTTATAAATATGGTGACAAGCAAAATATAAATACGATTTTAAGGAAATTATAAAGTTCTGCACATAATAACTAGAGATTAAAAGAGCAGATATTGTGGAAATATTATAGTGATGAATACCTTATCAATGCTATGGAAGGCTTTAGATTTCAGAAGGAATTCGATGGTTTCCATTTCACAAATCATTGAAGGGACATATATACATTGATTTAAACTGAGAATATTAACATTCTCATTACTGCTGTCAAACTACTTACTTATACAACCAGAGAGTACATATAGCTGGAATTAGAGAAAAGTTCAAATAAAATTTTAATTACCTGGATCCTGTCTTCATCTAACTCTAATTTGCGAGCTAACTCTTCTCTAATATCAATGCCAGGGTAGGAGTTCATTTTAAAAACATTTTCCAATACTTCAATCTGAGGAGATTAAACACACTTGTTGAATAGTTATCACTATGTTCATAGAAGTAAAACATAAATAAAATAACAGCTTAGTTTGTTCAACAGGAGACTTCTGATCAGTGTTTGCACAATTCTGATTCCATACATAAGCACGGGTCTGCTGAAATTAGCAACATTCCTGTTAATTTACACTAGGTCCTGATTACATTTCTCTCTGCAAAGGTACATCACACTGAATTTATCAGCTGTTAGAGGTTTCTTCCAACATGTTGTTAAACTACATTGTTACTCATTTGTTAAGTATGAGGAAAGCCCTACCTGGTTTCTAGTGAATGCAGTTCGTGGTCTCCTACCCCTGTACCAGCTCAATTCTCGTTTGAAAGACAGCCTTTCAGTGACTGAAAAATATTTTTCACATTTCAAAACTTTTTCCTCTTGCACTGGATCATTTCTAGCATGAAATAATGGATTTTCATAGCAAACAACAGGGATTTGCAGATGGGGATTACTGTCATCACCTAAAACTAGAAAGAGGAAGAAAAGGAGAGCTTCAATTTACTGGTTTGCAGTAGAAACATACCAATATTTTTATAGGGTGAAAGCTTGAGAGGTTACAAAACAGACTGACTTACCCAAACTGGTGCATGCATCCATCCAAGGTCTGTGAGGTTTCCCAGCTGGAATGCCATCTTTTTTCTGCTCCAGTCCCAATATACTCTCAATTGAGAAGGAGCACTGTGTGGTTTTATTCTCTCCAAAGCCGGGCACCTTGTGCAGATCCGGAGAAGCTGCTGTGTTAGCAGCACACAGCGAGGGACCGGCCATGCCTTCGCCCTCAGCCAGCATAGCAGGGGTACTGTACTTGCATTTCTCCACAAGTCCTCCTTATAGCTATGTTGACAAGGGGGTTGGATTTGCAACGTCATTAATTAAAATCCTTTATTAGAAAGTTTTAGCATGTCAATGAAAACTCTCCCACCAAGACGCACGAGGAGTTAATTGTTTATTTGTTTGCAAGTAATTAGCAACTAATGGTGACACTAGGGGGGCCACCAAGGGGGACAAAAAGTGTTATCTCTCCTAACCAGAGCATCGACTTAACTTTCTCAAAAGAAGCTGTGCACAAATATAGTACTTCTCTTTTATTTGAAATCATTAATGTATAAAATCAGGTTTTTAAAAAACTTTATACTCTAATGGACTCCACTTACCTAAACATAGAAGCATGATAGGAAACCAGTCAAGTAATAAGTAATCTCATTTAAGTGAATTTCCTTCCAAGGAAATTTAAAAAATAATCTCTTAATGCTATTAGGGTAATCCCGATGAAAATGCCTCTGTTTTTTCATATGCATATGTAATGGTGAACGTGGTCAATAAAACAACAATAGCTTTTGGCATAAGGCACTGTGCAGTGGGTTGGCAGTGTTGTCAAAGCTCAGTGTAATTGCCTTCCAAGTGCCTGGATTAGTTAATAGGAACAGTTGCACCAACTATTTTAAATAATTCATGCATTCATGTTTCTTATTAAAATAACTTTGTTGCAGCCTTTTTGAAATATACCAGATGAGAAATTTCCTGATAATTCTTCACTACATAAAAGCAAAACTTCAAGTAATAGAAGCAGTACACTCAAATTTACAGGTTTAAAAGCATCTTTTTTCTCATAGATGTCTCTCCCTTCTTGTAGGTTTATAGCAAATAGAAGTATATTTAAATCCTACAGAGCAAACACTTAAAAAATTATGAGTAAGGGGGAGAAAGGAGATAAAGGCTTTGTAATGGGGCTCAAAGTCTGACAGAATTCAGATTTCATCCATTATAAAGGAAATACTGACTATAACATTTTTATATTCAAACTCATCTGTCAGTCACATAGCAGTTTACATCACATGCTCAAAACCAGCTTCTGGTTCAGGACAAGAAAAGGAGGAATTTCTGTAGAGACACTATAAAATCAAGATTTATCCAAAAATAACAGGCAAAAATGAAAACAATATTTTCATTTCAGGAGGAAAAGTTACCCCTCCTACTGGCCTGACTTTGTGTTGTGCAGTAAGATTGTTGTCAAACCAAACTATTAAAAAGTGATAATTCCAGAAGTGATCTTACCAAGGACACATCTTAGCACATACCAATGGGTCTTGAAGCAGCATCAATCCACCTGCAATGATCACTTGCAAGCTGAGCTCCAGCCACCATTTATAGACCTTAAGCCTTCACTTGAAAACTGTATTTCATTATTTTGGCCCATTAGAAATGACCAATACTACCTTGCAACCCATGTGAAATTACCTATTTCAAGACTTTTAGCTAAATACCTTTGTAGGGGCAATTAGAGCAACACAGCAAACATTAAGTTGGGAATCCTAAGTAATCAATAATAGGAAAACTCACTGCTCCTTGGATATGCAAATCCAATCCTCTTACAGCATCACATACTTGATGAGGCAGCAAACTAATCTCCCTTTCAGACTTTGCACCACTCTTTTTTGCCCAGGGACAGTGGAGTTCACCTCTTTAGTAGATGAAGCTCTGGTTCTTTAGAGATGGGAAGCCTCCAAGGCCTGTTTACACCAGCCCAAGAGACCACACCGAGAGCTCTTGGGGGCTTTGGTCTGAAGCCCCAATCCTTACTCTCGCTGCCTTTTGCTCTTCTCACCCACGGCTACTCCACTGCTGGGTCACCTTTCACTAGAGCCTGGGCAATATTTTCAGCTTTTTAAAAAGGCATAAATGGTATATATTATCTTTCTTGATTACTTATCACACTCCAAAAATCTGCCTTTCACCTCACCCTTCCCACAACTTCTTTACGCAGCACTATTTCACCACCTTAGAAGTCATGTTGCATAAAGCTCTCTTTCAAATATGTTTTGAACACGAATAACAAGTATTATATTCAAAGCCAACTGCAAAATTCCCAAGTTTTTTAAAAGCAAGAATACCTCAAAATGGTAACACCAATTTTCACAAAACAAAAGCAGTTAGCTATTTCTTGGCTGAAGTAAAAGCTATTTTGACAAAGGGAGATTGAGTGAATGCAGGTAAATTCAAGGTTAATCCAAAGTTGCTACTACCAAAAGTATGAGAAACAGTGTGTTAAACAATGGGAAACATTGCAAATAAAGCCTGCCTTATCCACACAGCTACTTTCACCCTCCAGCAGAGGCAAAATGTTCTCTCCATAAGGGCACACATCTGGCATCCTCTAAAGATCTGTTTGCTGCTCTTCTCTCTGTTGACAAAGTGCCAAGTGTTAGCTCCCCACATTTTTAAGGCCTCTTAGTAGATATTTTGCAGAAAGAACAACAAAAACCAAAACCAAACAAAAACCAACCCCCCTAAAAAACCCCCAAACCAAACGAAAAACCCCAACCCCACAAATCAAAAAGCCCAAACAACAACAAAAAACCCCTCACACAATAACAAAAGGTCTACAATACTGAACAGTGTAACACTAAAACCACACTTAGAGGATTCAGAGGGATTCTTCAATTCATTACTATCACATTTGTTGCAGTCAAATTTGTAGCTCGAGTAAAACTTTCGGATGCCACTTACAGCTGTAAATACACAAAGCTAACTAAACCCAATCCACTTAAAGTTACTACCTTCCTGAATTCCACTGGGAAAATGCATCTTACAGTACAAACCAGACCAATTTCTTACAGGAGACTGCTGTAAAACTTGGTCACAAGTTAACTGTCTCAAAACCAGAAAGTACATATATTTATAGGTCATGAACCAATGTTAATGCCCTGTCACATGGTTACAGGTACAAGACTTAGTCTTTAAAATACCTTGTAAGATAACCCTGAATTATTACCCTCACTGACAGGGCAAGGGAGAGCTGCTGTGACTTGCTTCAGTCAGGTGAGTCACCAGCTGAGCTGGTAAATGAATTGACTGAACAGAGTATTAACTTGGAAATTTCTTCACCACTCCCCACAGGGAAAAACAAAACAAAACAACAACAAAAAACCCAAAAAAACTACCACTCACCAAAAAACCCAAACCAACAAACAAAAAAAGCCACCTCAAAAATCTTTAATTGTTTGTAATTTAACACACCAGCCCTGTCTTTTATCTGCTTTTAAAGGTAAATCATGACCTGATACAACATAAAGAAAGGTCTCCATAGCAAGACTGCACAATCATTAATCATTTACTCTGTCGAATTACTTCATGTACTTTCTAATCTGTTCTTATACTAAGTTCACCTGGTCCCAAAAAGGTAAAACCAACAAGGGAACTGCCTCTTTTGTTTTTTTTTCCCAGCTAAGAAGTATAATCAAGTGTACAAAGTCTTGCTCTCTAAAACTACCTGAAAGGAGGTTGTAGCCAGGTGGGGGTCAGTCTCTTCTCCCAGGTAACAAGTGACAGAACAAGAAGAAATGACCTCAAGTTGTGCCAAGAAAGGTTTAGATTGGATATTGGAAAAAGTTTCTTCATGGGCAGGGTGGTCAGCACTGACAATCACCATCCCTGGAAGTGTTCAGAAGGTTTGAGGATGCGGCACTCGGGCACATGGTTTAGTGGTGAACACAGGCTGCTGGATTAATGGCTGGGATTGATGATCTTAGAGGTCTTTTCTAACCTTAGTGATTCCACAGTTCTAATTTCAGAGCTGAACCAGTTTGCAACTCTAACCAATGATCTGTTTCGATTCCTGTGAGCCCTCAGTAGTTTTAAGCATTTAAAATCGGCCATCAACCTATAGCACCACACTTACTCAGTCCAAGAGAGCAGAGAGCCTGTTTTCTAATATCTAATCAGAATCTCCCGTCTCAGCTTAAGGCCTCTTGTCCTCTCACCACAAGCACGGTAGAAGTGACTGGCCTCCACCTGGTAGGGCCATCCACATGGCAGGGATAAGAGGAGACTTCCCAAAAGGGACGCTCCAGATAACATAGAAAGAATGCCAAAGATGCTCCATAACGGCAGGGATCCAAGCGGGCTCCCCCGCTATGGGGTGGCTCCAAGGTAATTGTCTATGAGGAGACGACAGCAACCCCCAGAGCACACACAGGGCTGAGAGGGCACTTTGCTTGACACCTATGACCCGCACTGCCGGGCAGTCACCTCAGCAGGGACACGTCCCCGGCTGTCTCCGCTCCGGTCCCCCCATGGAGCCGCTGCTCCCGAGACGCCACCGGAGCCCCCGCCCTGAGGGGCCGCGCGCGAGCAACCCCGCCCTCAGCCCCCGCGCCTGCGCGCGAACGGGCGGGCCCGCCAGCCAATGGGCAGCCGGGCAGGCGGGGCGAGCGGGCCAATGGGGAGGCCGGGCGCGCGGGGGGCGGGACGTCCGGCGCGCGGCGGGCGGGGATCGGTGCGGGTCGGGTCCGGCCGGGCCGGCGCGGGGGGAGCGGAGCCGCGGGGTGTCATCGCGGCCGCCGCCATGCCCGGCATCGACAAACTGCCCATCGAGGAGACGCTGGAGGACAGCCCGCAGGTGAGACAGGCCCGGCGGAGGCCGCATCCGGCCCGGCCCAGCCCCTGCTCGCCGGGCCCAGCGCTGCTTCTCTGTCGCTCCCGGACCCGGGACAGCCGCGGCGGTGGCCGGGAGGGAGGGGGACGCCCCGGCAGCGCGGCGGGGACGCTGCCTGCATGGCTCCGCTGCCTGCATGGCTCCGCGGGGCTCCGACGGTCTCGGCTCGGGCTCTCCGCCGCGGTCGTGCCCTGCGAACGCCCGCCCGGAGCTCCGCGGCGCCGTCGCCCCGTTGGCCCCGCCGCCGCTCCCGGGAGTGTCGCGGGCCGGGAGCGGGGCCGCAGCTCCGGGCCCGGGTGCTGCGGGTGCTGCGGCAGCGCCGTCAGGGCAGTGCTGGCACCTGCTCCTTGATCCCCACCCCCGCCTTCGCACCCAGGCTTGATTTAGGACACCTCGTGACCGTAAAACCCGTGTGGCCTTCTCAAAACGATTTCTCCTCGTTGTTTTTCACTAAAACCGCATTAAGGTTTAATAGCGCCGTGTGAACGGCAGGTACTGGGTGAGGTTATCGCGGCGATGGTTAATGAGGAGTAGGTGGGAAGCACGTGGTGCCCGGAGGCCTCTCATTGCTCCGATTCTTCCATTGCTGGTGCCTGATCTGTGTCAGCGATGCCCTGTAGTGCACTGGTGTTTCTTTCTAAAGTAGGAAATGCTTTATTTAATTGCACTGGTTTCTCTTGCTGGCAGCAGCAACAGCAAATCCTTGTACTGTGCTTCTTAGATGTGGGAAAGAAGTTTGCAATATATTTTCTTTTACGGCAGCCTTTTGAATTAAGATCTTCTGATGCGTTGTTTATGTAGTGAGTGGGATGTCGTATAGTGCAATAGCATGTGCATTGGTAGTTTTAATTCCTTGGCCGTAGGAAGAGAAACTTTCACTTGTTAAATAGGGAATTTTAGCCCCTAAAATGACGGTCTTTTTAGCAATTCTATATCAAGTGGAAGGACGACTTTAAAAAAGCAAGAGAAGGCCATACAGAAAAGGAATTGTTCTTTCCTGAGGATAGTGCCCCAAATAGCTCAAATGTTGGATGTGAGATGCAATCTCGCCTCTAATGTGGGCTCTGGTCCAGGGGCAAAACCTGCTGTCATCTCATGAAGAGGAAAAAATTTTGGAAGTCTTATAATAATACTGATTTAAAAAAATTATCTCTTGAAGGCCTTTTCTTAGTATAAGGAAGTCAGAACTATTCATATTTATAGGAAGTGTCAAATGTAACGTGAACTTAAGGATCATCTGAGGACATTTGGGAAGCACATGAAAAAATGTTACTTATTGGAATGCAATTGTAAATTCTGGAATCTTCCGTGTGAGGTTATTTGTGATACAGACAAGCAAAGCCTAATTAAGCCCAATGTGTTTGAGGTGTTTAAACAATTGGATTTGCCAATATTGTCTTCTGTTTTAGGTAGAAAATGTACATCTTTCAGTCAACTTAATATTTCAGGTGAATGCTGGAAGCCAGATCCTCTAGTAAGGACTCAGTGGTTTTCTGTTAGGGTAGTCCATTTGTTACATTAGTTAATTTCTGTTCCTTTGAAATCAGTGCAATGTGAATGGCAACAAATGTTGGTTGAAGAAAGCAGAACCCTCTCTCTGGAGGAGTTGCCATGACTTCAATACATTCATGCTGGAATATTGAAACGCTCATCACCCTGGGTCGCTGTTTAGTGCTGCACTAGGGCCTGCAGTTTGTGTTTCAGACACTGACTGTAGTTATATAAACATCATATCAAACTTATTCTGTGTCTGAGGGAAGGAAAGGCTTTTCTAAAATGTCCAAACCCATTCATTTCCTGTTGTCGCAGGATAAAAATCTAACCACTGCGCTGTCAGGCCTAAACCAAATGCCAAGTTTACATAGTCTTCTGCTATGCAAAAGAGAGCAATTTAAGTATTAATTTAGGACATATATTACACACACACATACTCAGTGTGTATTTAGAGAGAGTTTCTGCTCACGCTGATTTGCATTCCCAAAGCGTTGCACAACAAAAAAGCCAAGAGACTCTGGTGGCACAGGCTCTGTGTCTCCTGTCGCTTGCAGTGCCCTCCGTATGGCGGCATAGAAGGCTTAACACTGACTTCCAACGAGGTGGTTTCTTTGTGCAGCTTCTCCCTGGTCCTTTCCCATTTGCCTGCTCATAAACACAGCTTGAAAGAATCCTAAAGAACATGCAAAATGATGCAGAGTTTTACTAGAAACACAAGTAAACAATGCCTCTAATTTTCTGCTAAGCAGAAGTCTGCCATAACTTGTTTACAGTTTCAGGTTAATTTCTTTCCATCAGTATCTCATCATATTATTTTGAAGGCTGAACATCAATAATTGACATTTTGAAAATAAAACATAGAAATATTTTTTCTATGTTGTTTTAAAGAGTAAGTATAATCCAGAAACCTTACATGATACTCCTTTGAAATTACAAGCTCAGGTTTATTTATGTTCAGGTTTAAAGGTCATGAGTATATAATTCAGTGGTTATAGTACCATGTAATTTTTTCTTTTGCATTCTTTTGTGTATGTCTACTTTAATGGGAGAGTCAAGGCTGTTAGGATGACACATGTTGCCACACCTGGCAAAGATTTGAGTTCTCCTCCACCTCTTTCCACTTGTTTTATAAACTAGAACCAGCATTAAAGCTATTTGTTGTGTTGTTTATATTTTTTAATATTTAAATATCTTTTAGACATTATATAGCATGACAGTAGTTGTGATACAGCCACACATCTAATGGACGTTAGAGAAAAGAATTTTATGTCAAAAGAATTGTTAAATAATATACTTCATACAAGTTTATTATGTACTTTTTGATTATCATTGAAAGCAAAGAATCACAGAAGTAACTGAAAAAGACCTTCATGCTTCAAGGGGAGATGGACTAAAGACTTCAGTAATTTTAAGACAGCGTAGGGAAGACTAAAAAACAGAATTTCCAATTTCAAGTGTTTAACAATCATAGTTTGGGGAAAAAACAATTCTGTGCTTATGATTCTTTCAATTTTCTGTCTGGACGTTAGTTTTAGTGTAAACCTAGAAACAAAACATTGCTAAAGTATTTTTTAGCAAAAAATACAATGTTTTGCTAAAACATTGCTAAAGTATTTCTTTTGTTGCTCTTGCAAGCGCTGCTCCTGGTTCTGCAGCCAAGCATCCCAACCAGTGTTTTTAGGAAAAGCCAGTGTAGGCTGTGCAGAGTTACTGGTACATCCTCTGCTTTTACCCCTTTGGGATTTTTGTCGTGGTGGAAGGAAGCCATTCAATATCCTCATGGTGAAGAATGACCTTGCTTCCAAGCACAAAAAGGATGCAGGAACATGCAGTCAGGGTCTCATTTAAGCTTACAGGCAAATTACACCTGAGCAACCTGATTGCCTTCTCATTGAGTCAGTCATTTGGGCAGAAGGGAGAGCAGGGGATGTCAGTCACCCTGACTTATGCAAGGACTCTGACATGGTCTGGCAACATTCTTCTGTCCAAAAGGGAGAGGTATGGACTGTGACCTGAGTGGAAAAACTGGCTGGATGGTTGGGCTTACAGATAGAGATCAGTGTTTTAGTCTAATAGGTGGCCAGCGAGAAGAGAGCTTGATTTTAGAGGTGGATGCTGTTAAGCACCATCAGTGATGCAGGAAGTGCAGTAGGACACGAGTCATCAGGCTTGTGGGTGACACCAGCTAAGGAACAGACAGACTGACAAGCTGGGGTAAGGACACAAGGACAGATCTTTCCACTCCCTTTCAGCGGTGAGAAATGTATGTTGAGGACAATCAGATGTAAGTTGTATTGTTTTGGTTTGGTGGTGTTCCTCAACCTTTTGATCACAGAATTGATGGTTATTCCACAGGCGAATTATAGGTCCAAGCACAACCAGCGACTGTCTGTGTTCAGGTTGGACAAGATGGGACAGCCACAGCCTTTATTTGGATCTTACTGCAGAGGAAATGTGTATACCTGGCAAGCTGTTCAATACCAGTCAACTTTACCCTTCCCCTTCGGGGTGTACCATAGTGAGCCCAGTAACTGCCCACAGTTCCAGCTTTTAACAGTTGTCCATCTCCCTTGGTCCTTTCCCTTCTGAAAATGTATGAACCTGGAGAGAGGCTGACGGTAGGAGGACAGCTGAGCTTGGATATCTGTTAGATTCTTTGGCATGCAACAGGTATCATTCCTTTAAACAGGTTTGGAGGGTTTATAAAATTTTCAGTAATGAAACCTGAAATAATGCTATTTAAGTCTGAAATCCCATTATATTTAAATTCTTCTCTTCTAACTTGTGATGTTCATGTTTTGGCTGTTTGATTGTTACAGACCCGCTCTTTGCTGGGAGTGTTTGAAGAAGATGCTGCTGCAATATCCAATTACATCAATCAGTTGTTTCAAGCCATGCACAGAATATATGATGCACAGGTAGTGTTAGTGAAATTTTTGAATGTATTATAAAGCTTTGGAACCACATTTCATGTCTCTTGCTTTTTTTGACATTATTATGAGCAATCTGCTTTTCTTTAACTTCCATGTTCTTTAAACGTAGATGTGAAATAAAGTAAGAATTAAGGATTGTTTTACTGTATGTTAGGGAGTGGTAAAGACCAAACTCTTGTGATTCTTTTTGCAACAGAATTTCTTATGCCAAGTGAAATTATGTTCTCTGTTCTCCTAGTATCTCTAATGTATTTCCCAAGTGTTTCTAAAATATTATACACACTAAAATTATCTTGGTGTGTATAATAGTATGTACCAAGTGGGAGGCTGTTTTTTTACTCACAATATATTCGTGTTTCACTCATCTAGAAATAACTCCACTTTTATGCCAGAAAAAGAATCTATTTTGTATGTTTTTGTAAAAGTTTGAGTTTATGGCTGTGTTTTTAATTTGTATATATTTTAACTGTTTGACTTTTAATTTATTTTGATTTTTTCCCTTTTTTTTAAAATCAGAATGAATTAAGTGCAGCAACTCATCTGACTTCAAAGCTTCTGAAGGAATATGAGAAACAGGTACTGCATCAATCATTGTTGTCTGTGTGTGGTCAGGACTGTGTATTTTTGTAGTTTTTTATCTCCCAGAGCACAGTGTTGAATGTATTTAGGTTTGGTCCAGATAAAATGAACTGCTGTAGTTGGTGGTTCAAATCTTTGCCAAAAGAATCTACTGTCTTTATTGTAGTTCTTCCAACTAAACCAGAATGAAATTCCTCTTACCATGAAGAATATTAATAAGTTCTGAAATATTTTACTTTTGGATTAGTTTTTTGGGAATTGCTGAGGGTGGCTCTGTTTTGTTTTTACTTTATAAACCTGTTTACCCTTAAATGCTTTAATTTTAATTTCAGTAGTCACAAAGAGAAGAGATTGCATTGCAATCACCAATTAACAACCATAATTTACTCTGTGAGAATAATTCCATCTCTGAAAGCACAGACTGTGGAATCCATAACTTTCTTCATTTGTAACTATGAAGGGTTCTCTGTTTGTAGCTTTGCTGCTGGGCCCCCTTTTCTGAGACTGAAAACGTGAAAAACAAAACTTTGCTTCATTTAGGAGGCTGCTGCTCCCTATCCTCCTTTTCCATTTAATGAGGTGAACTGCTTCAGTGTATCTTAACTGTGTAATATTTTGAAATATTGGAATACCTGATATACTCATAGAGGTGATTAATCCAGTTTTGTGCATGGCAGAAAACACTGCAAACAACATAACTCTTTTTGCCTTTTCAGCGTTTTCCACTCGGGGGAGATGATGAAGTCATGACTTCCACTCTGCAGCAATTTGCAAAAGTGATTGATGAGGTAAGTGCTTGTATGTGCTTTGCTAATGTTGTCAGGTACAGACTTTGCCTAATTATTCCAGCCTTTTTTAAGCCAGGAGGTACAGAAATGGCATTCATTTGTCAACAAGGTAATGCTTAATTGTATATTGCAGCATCTATTTAAAGTTACGTAACCTGAAGAGAAAGAATGAATTCAACAAAATGAGGATACATTGCTGAGAAAAAAAATGTAGTTTAACTACTAGAGAGAGAGCCAAAACCATTACACAGTGGCAGTTAGCAACTATTTACATGAGGGTATCTGTGTTGCCTGATTTCAGGTACCAGACTGACAGAGGAGCCTCCTGCTGTCTCTCTTACAGACTGACTGATAGGACACACAACTGAGCACCATTAAGAGCTGAATCAGGATTTTTGCTGTGATCCCTCTCCTCACTTAAACAGCATTTTAGGAGGAGGATCACATTTTGTTCTGCCTCTATGAGCTGTGAAAAATGGGCTGTGACGTAGCTGGAGGGAAACTGCAGAAATAAACTGACTAGTCATGATGTATGAGGCTCTTTTTGGACATGATCCAGTAACTTGGAAAAGTTCAGACAAAAACTAAACTCTAAAGGTTTTTTTAAAAAGCTAATGATGAGATCTGGAACCTAGAAAAAAGTAGCTGCAAAAAAAGGAACGGGAAAAAATGTGTTTGAGTTGTACATGTCATGTTTGAGTGACACTGGTGTCAAGCTATTGTGATTTGATTTGGTTTCAGCACTGCTTTCCTAAGATTTCCTTCTTTTGTCTTTTTCAGCTCAGCTCTTGCCATGCAGTACTTTCAACTCAGCTTGCAGATGCAATGATGTTTCCTATTACCCAGTTTAAAGAAAGGGATCTAAAAGGTAGAGGACTTGACCAAATAACTGTTTTTTATCAACAGCAGCAATAATAAAAACGTAGCATTTAATCTCCATAGCTCTTGTTTCACTAAATAGAATACACCACTTATTTTTCTGCTCTCAAAAGTACGCATCTCCACATTTAAAAAGAAAGTTAAGTTGTTTCTATTAATGAGAGTATTGCACTTGAACTTAACACTGTTATTGTTTCAAAAAATATTACTTATATTAGGGAAGCACTTACCTTCTATTCAAGATGAACACTTAGCAACTACTCAAAGACGTTAGGAAAGAATAATTTTCAGGTAATTTGCATTTTCAGGAAAGATTTGTATATTGGATTACGACATCAATATAATTGCTGGACTAAATTCAAAAGGCAAAGTGCCAAAGTTGTAGTACTTACTATTTTAAGATTTAGTAATGTGGTTCTTCAACCCAGCTGGTAATACAGGTGACTTCTTATGTGCAGACATAAGATGCTTGCATCTTCTTATTTTTGTAATAATTGTATCTTACTCTGCCTGGTTTAAAATAACATCTAATGTGTGTGATTATGATAGATTTTACTCAAGGTACTGGAGTGAATAGACTGCTGTGGCAAATGGGCTTCCAAGGAGAAATTATAAGAGTTAAACCCCAAGTAACTTAAATATCCCTATTGTGAACATTCTAGAGTCGGTATACCTAAGATATGAATATCGTAAGTCTAAATTGAAATAAAAATTACAAGTCTTTCATAAGTCTTCTAACTCTTTATGAATCTTGGAAAATACTTCTTTGGCAATAGTTTGCAGCAAAATTATGGATTGAAAAGATTATGGGTTTGTTTTGGGTTTTTTTTGAGCAAGGGATCATGGCTATCCCAAGGCTGATATTACTTCTCAGGACCTGAAAAATCTCCCGTTAGTACTCACTGAAGAGGCATCCCTGAGCCAATAATTGCAAATTAAATTTTCCCACTGGAAGATTTAGCCACCAGCTGGTGTAGTTTGTAATGACCCCACACTTCTTTATGGACCTCAGAGGCATGGACAGTTGTTTTGTTTGCTTTACCACAAAGTTGACCATGGCTCTCTGCTGGTTTATATTGTAATATGGCACAAACCACAACCAAGATGAGAACAGGTGTAAGGTATTGTGCTGGTTCCAGTTCCCTGACACAGTGAGACAATAAGCAGCTAGAACTTGGCTGATTTTAGCTAGGATGAGTCCCAATGTGTTCTGGGCTTTGATACTTCCCATCTCCCATGCTTCCACTTCCCCAGCTCAAACCAGAACCCAGACTGGAACTACAGATGACACATCTGTATTGATGAGGACTTTCAAAGACCTTTGAAAAGAAATTCCTCCTTACATTATTACAGTGCAGTATTTTTTTTGGTAGGCACAGAAATGATCCTCAGGCCCCAGGTAGGAGCAGACTTGCCTGGCCATGTAGTGCCTGTGCTGGTAGCTCAGTATGGTACAAGGGGTTACCTTCAACTGTTCAGGAGTGAAACATTACATGAGAAACTGTAATACATGACTGTTATGTTAACAACTTACTTAAATTGTGATATGTTGTTTTTTTAGAGATATTAACTCTAAAAGAAGTTTTCCAAATTGCAAGCAGTGGTAAGTGTAAAGCACTTAATTTTATCAATATTACAAGACAACAATATTGTTGTAGATTATTATTTGTACTTAATTAGTGGAGTTAAGCCTGTAGGCTTAAAGTAACTAATTAAGGTGTAATTTTTCTTAGTGATACTTAGGCACTCAGCTTTCCCTGGTTCACTTGTAAATCCCTGCTTTGTGTACTGAAGCGTTAAGGCAAATTGAAAGGGTTTTTTTACAACAGCTTAAGTGTATGTAAGATTATTAAATAATGTAGGATTATGCCACCAGAATTACAAAAAGAGTAAGGTGGTAGCTCAATTCTTAAAGTCAGGACCAGATCAATAAAAAAATGTTACCTCCCTAAAATGAATTTCATAGTTCTCTTCCCTTTTGTCAGAAGATATTTTTTTAGCTACCTCTAATATATTCATGAAGAGAACTTATTATTTAAGATTCTGCTTCTCTCAGTGAAAACTGCTTCATTGCTTTAGAAGCAAAAAAGATTAGATACGTGTTTTCGTAATGTAAAGTTTCTCTACTTAATGGACAGTTCTTTGAAAAATAGTGGATGTTTAGGGACCTTTGTAACAATTTTGCAACATATATGTCTGGTTAGAATTTTTCTTCAGTCCAAGTATTTGTAGCAGTGAAGTGATTATAAGCAGACAAGAACAATTCATCCAGGTGTTAATATGACAGAACTTTGCATTCAGCTGTCTGTGTAACACAGTGATAGAAAAGGTTTTCTGCTCTGTTTCATAAGTCATGAATTTATGAAAATGATCATAAATTCTCTCTTGATTGCTTAGACCACGATGCTGCCATTACCAGATACAGTCGGTTGTCAAAAAGAAGGGAAAATGAAAAGGTTTGTAAAACAAAATCTTAATATAAAGATTTTTAGAGAAGATAAGAAATAATTTTCATCTTATGTATATTTATGATGGAACACAATGTATGGCAGATTCCATGTGCCATTTGATAGTTTGTTTTAGCAGTCTCGACAGAAAAGCAGGTTTCTCCAATACATGCCTGTCCTGTAACACTCATAATGCTTTAGGAACAATAATGTGATACCATATTCAGTTTGGTTTTGTGAAGAAATAACCACACTTACCAGGGAGAAAAGAATGTTGTATTTGTTTTTCACATATCTCATGTTTAAATTAGAGAAGCAGAATTGCAAAGTAAGATATGCAGCTGCTGGTGATAGAGGGTAGAACATGGCTGTGGGATTATCCATGCTGGCTATAGAGCTGCCCACAAGGCATGTGATCAATGCCAAGTCTCAAACATTCCTTTTTCTCCCTCCCCCTGTCTGTGTCTCTTCAGATCAAGGCTGAAGTTACAGAAGACGTATATACTTCAAGGAAAAAACAGCATCAGACCATGATGCATTATTTCTGTGCATTAAATACTCTCCAGTACAAAAAGAAAATTTCTCTGCTAGAACCCTTGCTAGGATACATGCAAGCTCAGGTAATTTCAGATTCTGAAAGCTGTAGGTCTAAAAGAAGATGTAAAAGTACTTCATGAAGGTTGATGTACTGAAATCCATTGCAAGACCTCTTCTGCAATCCAAGGAAGGAAATGGAGAAAAAGAACCACCCATCCACTTCTTGGAGCTGCCAAAGCTGCTGCCCTGATGGTGCCCTTAGCTGGCACTGGTCATTGCCCACTCACTGCAGGAATCTCTTCATGAAATGTCCTCACTGCCATCAGAGAGTCTTTTAGCAAAGTCTGGGTGACAAATATAAAGGTTAATTTTTCCCCAAAACCCAGATGGCTGGATTTGATATAATGCCTAAATTTTCATTGCTGGGCACTTGATTCCACTAAAGGGAAGAGCTGATTAGAGCTTTCCTGCAAATCCACATGGAAGTGTACCTTCTCAGCAAGTAACATGGAGACAGTTAAACTCATTCCTGTGGCAGCTATTCTGAAATGAGATAATCATCAAAAGCCACATCACTACTGTTTTCAATCAAGGCTGTGGAAGAGCCAGAATGCTGAAAAACATTCTGGTTTGGTTTTGCTTAATATAAATAAGTTCATGATTGGTTTATTGGAGGATGGATGCAACAGAAAATACAACCATGATAAAGTTATTTGGAGAGACTTAATTTGTATTTTCAGAAGTATGTCATTAAGCATGGGGTTTGGGTTTTTTTGCAAGTTAAACCTCCCAGCATCTGGCACTGCCACAGTGACCTGAGTAGAAATTAATTTCTGCACACTGATCCAAAGTCAAGAACTCTTGCTTTCTTTTGAAACTTTGCAGCTTGTGTTTAAGAACCAAGCTCTGCAAGTTTTGTGCAGCAAAGTAGTGCAACCTGTTGCTTAGGTGGAGCTTTTTGCCGAATCTAAGAAATGGAAGGGGCAGGGCCATGTCCTGGGGCTTCCTGTCCTGAAATTTCTCCTGGCTAACCTCAATTTAGCTGTGGCAGATTTTCTGGCCCATTATGGAATACCCTGTACTTAAAATACATATTGTTAGTTTCCTGTGGATGGCCCTGGACAAATCCTCACAGGTTTGTTCTCTCCTATGTGCCCCAAATAACCTCCCCATAACAGCAGTTAGCAGAGTGGTGGGCTTGAAAAAGGACAGAGAGGCATTGGGAGTTTTTTCCAGGGCAAATGCTGTGTGTTTCTGTATTTCCTCCAGGCAGCTCTGGGCACGTCCTTGTGACACAAATCCCACTGCAGGGCCAGCAGCAGCCTTCACCTGCAGCCACAGACACACATTCTGCTGCTTTTAGTAAGAGGCTTTGGTGGGAATGAGGGATATAAACAGATTTCTCTGAGAAACTTTACCTCCTATGACTTCATCTGTTAGTTGTTAGTGTAGATTTATTAATGACTAAATTCTCACTTTTCCTCCTTTTTTTTTTTAAAGATAAGCTTTTTTAAAATGGGTTCAGAAAATCTTACTGAGCAACTGGAAGAATTTTTGACCAATATTGGCACAAGTGTACAGAAGTAAGTTGGCTTTGTTGAATTTCGAACTTTTTCAAGACAATTATTTTTTCTGTTTCTACTTATTAATAAATTATCTTTGTTAATAACACATTTTTTATCTTAAGTGTTCGCAGGGAAATGGATTGTGAAGTAGAAAACATGCAACAAACTATAGAGGACTTGGAAGTGGCCAGTGATCCACTGTATTTGCCAGATCCTGATCCTACAAAATTTCCTGCTCATAGGAATCTGACACGGAAAGCTGGCTATCTCAATGCAAGAAAGTAAGGTTAACTTGTTATTTAAAAATTCCAGAGCATTTAATTTTGGGAAAGGAAAGCTAAAGAAGTTGAATTTTTTTTTTTTTAATGTTAGCTATGCTGATTTTACATATTTAGTTGAGTAAGTCACATAGGAGCTATTCTGTTTCTTTCTTTGGACTTCTTCACCTAATTAATGTTAAATTCATTGTTACACTGATGTAATGTCGTTCAGGTGCAAAGCATAATTATCCTGATTTTAGTCTAATTTTGCCTGAATTTGCACAGTTTAAAAAAAAAAAGCTTTTGAGTGTGTAATTTCTCTGCATCCTAATGGGGAAGTAACAAGATTCCATCTATTAGGATTGTTCTGGAAGTGTCTGAGATGGATTGTCTTTAAATGTTTTAAAGCCTTGGGATCCAAGGTATTAATAAAACATTGTAATTTTGCCCTAAACAAGGCAAAACATCCTGTTAACTAAAATAGCCTTTGAAGGAGCTTCTGGATTCCATGCAGTAGCAGCTCCTTGTCCACAGGAGGGAGCTTTGTCTCTAATGAAGTCCAACAGCTGTTCTTAAGAGTTATTAAATATAACTTGTAACATTCTGATTTTTTTACCATCATTTATATAATAAGCTCCAAGAAATTAAAAAAAAAGTAGATTACTTTTGCAACAACAGTTAAACTAAAATACTCACTGAATGAGGCATGAATGTTTGTATTAGAGCACATTTGCAGCAATTAATATTATAGAGTGTCTGAGCAAAAAGTGAGGCTAACTGAGGATCTCTTTTTATCTTTTAGTAAGACAGGGCTGGTATCTTCCAGTTGGGAGAGACAGTTTTACTTCACTCAAGGTGGAAATCTGATGAGCCAGGCAAGAGGTGATGTGGCTGGGGGACTTGTCATGGACATAGACAATTGCTCTGTGATGGCTGTGGACTGTGAGGACAGACGGTACTGTTTTCAGATAACATCTTTCGATGGCAAAAAGTGAGTGGTCTTATATTGCTGTTTCTTGTAGGAAATACTGGACTCACTAATTAAGAAAGATGGTCTGCCTTTGGCCAGATGTTAGCTTGATATATTTTGTGGTTATTTAGAAGCAAAATCTGGGATGTCCTTTTAATGTAATTTAATGTAATGTCTGGATTTTTGTTTATAAGCTCTATGATGTAGCAGAGTAGTGTTTCAGAATAAGATTATGATAATCAGTTGACAGTCATGTATTATTGCATTTTGTGAGTACTTAAGTATTACATGGGCACAATTAGAATTCTGTTGCTTTTCTGTTTCCAGTTGAAAGGAAAGCGTAGGTTCCTCCCCTCCTTAATTAACTGCTGACTGCACTCAGCACAAACACAATGTTCAGCCTTTCATAACTTGTTCAGTGTGTAAACATGAAAATGTAGTTTCCTGGCTGACTGTGTTTGTGAGGCATTTTAAATATACAAAATTGTCTTTTCCATTCTCCTCTTTCAGGTCTTCAATCTTACAGGCAGAAAGTAAAAAAGATTATGAAGAGGTAAGCTTATAGGAGGTGTGCATGGAGCCCAGTGATTTTCTGCTGTACAGAAAGAATACATTCCTAGCCATAGCTGCATACTGCATGTTTTTTCTGTTTCTACTTATTAATAAATTATCTTTGTTAATAACACCTTGTTTATCTTAGTGTTCCAGTTAGTTTCCTCCTTCAGAGAAAAGTTGAAAAGCCAGGAACAGGAGCAGATGGTTTTCCAGAGCAGAGAGAGAAAGGAGATTCTAGCTTGCAGATGCAAGAAATGAGCAAATTCCACAAAAGCCAAATTGAATTTTTATAATGTCTTGAGGAAACAATGTCATCTGCAGCACAGAATAATGAAGTACAGAGAATCCTAATGAGGTTTTTTTTAGTTCCTTAGAGTTGTGAGTTAAGCTTTCTTTAGTTTAGTTTTAGTATGGCTAAAATAATTTTAGAGTAGAATCTAAAAGTGTAAGGTGCAGTGTGCAGGCAGCAGCGAATTTAATGACAAGCTGGGTGTGCAGAATATTTGGCTCCCTGAATTTACAAAGAAAGTAGAAAAAGTGCTGAAACTAGCAACTCAGGTATTGAATCAAGTTTGTTTAGAAAACATGACTAATTAATTTATTTTCTTTTTTCTTCCTCTTTTTCAGTGGATATGCACCATAAACAACATATCTAAGCAGATATATCTAAGTGAAAACCCTGAGGTAACTTTACTAAAATTTATAGTTGTCAATAATATGTTTGTATTTCTATAGTAAATTCATATTGATACAAACTTACGTAATGATTTTTACTTGCTAAATTAGGGGAATTGGCCCAATAAAAACTGTTTTATAACAGAGCATGTATCTATATATGAAGTGTGTCTTCATGGGTTTTAGCTCACAATTGAGGGCTGCATTTGTCAAATGATATTTTTCTTTTTTTTCCTGGCTACATTTGCTTGTTTTGCCAGACTTATCATTGGAACTGTTCTCTATTCCTGGCTTTTATTAACATTGGCAGTATTGTAAAGCCAGTGTGTTCACTTAAATTGAGAAAGTTAACATCAGGATTTGTGTTAGAAGAAGAATTAGAAAATGCTGCAGATGTGTTGGTAAAAATTTAAGAATGCAAGACTCTCATGAAGGGTTGAATTTATAACTTCTGCCAACTGCATTTAAATAAAACTAAAATCTTATTTTGAGAAGAATGTTTTCAGTTATTTTTTCCCATCTCTGCTGCAGGAAATTGCTGCCCGTGTGAACCAATCAGCACTGGAGGCTGTCACTCCTTCTCCTTCCTTTCAGCAGAGACATGAGAGCATGAGGCCAGCTGTGTAAGTGAAGCAACCAGAGGGCATCTGACGTGCACATATAAAAAGAGAATCCTGGATAAAGTTCCAGGGGAAAAAAAAAAAGCCAAACAAACCTACAAAACTTTCTGTGTTCAGAACTAAATCTTTGATAAGCCAGAGGAAAATTTCCTGAACACACCTTTCACTGCTGAGGCACTGTTGAGCATCCATGGTTACAAGTAATCCCAGTGCCAGCAGGTGGACAGTTTGGTTGGATTCATCATGTCTGTTTTGTTGTGTGATTTCATGATGAGATTTTTTTTTCCTGTGTCCAACTCCTGGAAGCAGACCTCAGATTGTATTCTACTTAATATGTGATTATATATTGATGTTAAAACAATCTGATGCAATTATTAATGGAAGCAGTAACTTTAACTTAAATGTGACTAGGTACATGTATTTGTTTACTGTACCCTGATCTTCAGGTTTTTAGTTTTTGGTTTGTTTTACATCTAAGTTCTGGAATATTGTATGGGTGTCCCCTATGGTTTAATTTATTATCAATCAACCTGAACTCACATACCCTAATTTTGCCTTTTTGGTTTTGTTGTAGACAATCTCGTCCTCCTGCAGCTCGTACCAGCAGCACAGGGTCACTGGGATCTGACTCAGCAGCTCTCTCAGCACTTTCCTTGGATTCCCTTGTTGCCCCTGACACTCCCATCCAATTTGACATAATATCTCCAGTCAGTGAAGATCTGCCTGGCCAAGCAAAATCTTCAGGGCAATCGGGCAGGTAGGAAATGGAGAGAGAAGGGAAAAATCCCTAAAGTTAATGTTACTAATTCAAAACTAAACAAACAAGAAAACCACATTTAAGATGCAGCTCCAGCACACACATTGCCTTTTCCCTGACTGATATCACAAATTTTGCAGTGGCCAGTGAAACAAAACAGTTCGTTTAACTGTTAAAAGGAATTGTAAAAAAAGGCTTAATTACATCACTAGAGTCAAGGTGTAGTTTTCTATTTTGCAGCAGCTTTTCTTGCTTTAACAGCCAATGCTTTTATTTATTGATTTATTTTAAACTTTTGGTTTCACGAAGTATTTTCCTTTCCTATTGCTTGCTCACCCAGCAGCTTGGGTTATTTCCTCTTGGAAACTCAAGAGAAATTTGGTAGCCCTGCCTCCAGGTGATGATGGCATACGATGACACTCCTCTTAAGCTGAAAGGTGAGTGAAAATGATCTAGGCTTCTAGAGTAATTTCACATACAGACAAGTTAAAATCATCTAAG
This sequence comes from Lycocorax pyrrhopterus obiensis, assembly GCA_014706295.1. Classification (NCBI taxonomy): domain Eukaryota; kingdom Metazoa; phylum Chordata; class Aves; order Passeriformes; family Paradisaeidae; genus Lycocorax; species Lycocorax pyrrhopterus. The sequence goes on from JACSVZ010000017.1 coordinate 8,909,558, forward strand.
AGTTCATCCCAAAACATAAAAACATTTTCTCCTACTTGTTATTATATTTGAGTGGGAGATGTACTAAAAACCAAAGACCTGTAAATCATCACTGCATTTCTAGAGCTGTGTCTCTAGAATTCAGATATTAAGAAAATGTATTTGCAGATCCAGCTGCTCTTAACAACAACAAAAACAGCCAAAGAGATTAAAACTAATTTATGTGACTCTTGTCACAAGTATGTGTTATATCCCCCTGCCTTCTAGGAAAATATTTGAATTTCGAATGGCATCTTACAGATGTAAGAGGTAAAATTATATATACACAACTATTTTTTCTTTTTTTTGACAGTTTTCTTTTTGTTGTTTGGTATGGCAGCATAAACAGGTGGCCAGCTAGATCCTTCAGAACATACTGATCTAAAACAGACTTGAACTGTATTGCAGGAAGTGGAAAGTTTAAGACTTAGCTGAATTCCTGTGGTAGCCTGGTGTAGCTCAGCTGGTCAGAGCAGGGTGCCAGTAACACCAAGGCTGTGGATTCAGTCCCTGTATAGGCCATTCACTGGAGAGTTGGGCTCGACGATCCTTGGGGGTCCCTTCCAACTCAGAATATTCTGTGATGTCATCAGTTATAATTCTAGTCTAGAAAATAATATTTTTCCTAGCAGAAATGATAGAGTTGAGCTCAGTATTTTCAGTTAACCATCACCTTCAATAAAGAACTGCAGTGTTTGTACAGATAAGTAACATGTTTGTTATTAAAAAGAAGTTGTTTCCTTGGTTTCTGATACTGATGACATATATTTAAATTTTATTTTTGCATTTTGAGAGATCCTGTGAGATTTTGCATTTACTGTTCCAGTTTGATATTAAATGACAAGAAAAGTCTGAGCAGTAGAAGATGCTAGTAGAAAGAATTTGCTTTTACTGTAATTACACAAGTCAGCACTTAATGAGATGGTTCTTGATTGAGTCCATGGTATCTTAACATTGTAGCAATGCCATCTTGACTTCAGAGTTCAATCTAGAAAAATTTTAGTACTTTAAACCAGACATCTCTTAGTTAAAAGATTTTTGATAACTGATAAAATAAAACTGGCACTCAGTATGATGTGTAACTGAACAATTTTTTTTCTCATAGTTCTGAAATGTGCTTTTAGAACACTATTGAGGTGACACTTCCACTAATCCCATAAAAAACCTACTTTGAAGTATATTGAACCCTTGCCAATAGCTTTTCAGCTACCAGTTTGTCAAAGAGAAAGGGTGATTTCCTCTACAAATTTTAAATAAAATTTCCCTATTTCCTGTGCTCATTCCTTTACTGTTTTTGAAAAATGCAGACTTGGAAGCCTAGAGTATTTTCACTTTTCTTTGTGACTGATAGTAATTCTGTCTTTGAGAGCCAGAAATAGCCACATTTCTCTTGACCCTCTAGGAGTAAAACCCTAGTGATGTTTTGAGAAAGCTGCATTTGAACAAACCCAGGGGCTTCTCCTGAGTAAGTAATTCAGCATCTTGAGAGTGACGAGAAGTGGGTGCTCCTATGGAGTACTGAAAGGGCTTTTGGCTGTGCTTCCTGAAGCTGTTCTGTGAAATTTCATCCCTTAAAACTACACCTTTTCAAACATGAACAAGGTTTTGGTTTGGGCTTAATTCAAATATAAAGAAAAAACCATGTGAGCAAAACTTTCTATGGCAGCAATAGGACAATAATATCTGGTATTTTTCCAATAATGTGGGCCCTCAAATACAGCAATTTATGTTTCACTCCTGATGAAATTGCTTCTCCTTATGATTCATGACACATTATTCCTCCAGATTACAAGTTTGTGAACTCATTATATGTTGGTATTTGACACAGCATGAGACTACTGCACTGTCCATGAATGGTTCCTGTAATCTGACTCCTGCTTTAATGTTTTCGTTTTTTAATAGACGCACAAATCCATTTGGTGAATCTGGAGGCTCAAAACCTGAAACAGAAGGTAAAACAAAAATTTTATTTCAATGCAAACTAAAAATAAATTTTGAAAATTGTAGTTCTGTTTTCATCTCTAGCTTCTCTCTTCTAACACCAGTTTTAAAATGCTTCATTACATTGCAAGGTATTTGATAAGTTAAATCAAACTACTGTCTGAAAATCTGTTGTAAAAATGATTCATTGCATCTTTTGTATTCATTAACCAAATGGAAGAGATGCTGTGTAGTAACTGCACCTCTAATTGCTAAGTAGGAGCAATCTCTTTCCAAGTTAGGAGGAGTTTGGAGTTTTCCTGACTGCAGTCCACCTCTGGTTTTGAATGGGAAACCCAAAATGGAGTTTGTTTTTTTCAATATTTTTCTTTTTTCTTAGATTCAATTCTTCATCAGTTATTTATTGTAAGATTTCTTGGCTCCATGGAAGTGAAGTCTGATGAAAGCCCAGATGTTGTTTATGAAACAATGCGTCAAATACTCGCCGCTCGCGCCATCCATAACGTTTTCAGGATGACAGAATCACACTTGTTAGTCACTTGTGACTGTTTAAAGTAAGTTTGCTTCCTGATTTCTACTGATGTTTATTTACAGAATGATCTTCTTCCACTTTGGTAAAATTTACTTTCTGGTTTGTCTTTAAAAACAAATTTTTAGGTTAATTGATCCACAGACACAAGTTACAAGACTACGAGTAAGTAACTTTCCATTTTAAGATAAATACCCAGCAATGTAATTCTTTTACTTTAAAAATATTATTATTAGATGATAGCAAAAAATCACTGATAGCATGAGATTTCCAGTGCAATTAGGAGAGCAATGCAGACATTTGGAAACACTTGCAAATCAGGTTTAGGGGAGTGATTTCAATAAGCCAAATTGGCTTTTGAGGCTCCCTTCCCCCCATGATCTGAGAGGGTAAAATAGTAAAGAGAGAACATTAATGATGAAGTCACATTAGTTCTGAAGTCCAAGAGGGTTTGTTTGCTGTTTGGTTTCTCTGTTTTGTTTTGTTTTGTTTTTAACACATAATTGCCTTGAGGGTGTTGAATGGTTTCTGGTTTGATTTCTTGTTTTTCTACTTCTTTATAAAAAATGCACTTGAAAGGAGCAAGTGGAATTCATGTTAGGATATCAAATAAGGCCAGCTTAATTCTTCAGTAATAGCAGTCTTTATTCTTCATATTTCAAAACTATTCCCTCTTTCCCTTTTTATGCACAATTTATGGTCTGTCATTTAATTTCTTTGTGTTTTTAAAAACATTCCGTTTTTTGGAAGCTGTGAATTGCTTTCCTTTTCATAAAAGGAAGTCTTGAGCATGGAAAAATACCTTGATATTTAAAGTTTGACATTAAGTTCGAAAATGCTCCAAACCTGTAACCTTTTACAGGTGAGATACATCAACTGAGGGTATGTCCCATATGCTAAATGCAAACACCTAATCTTAGGAAAAACTCATCCTGTCAGTTTACAGCAGCTGTAGTAGGGGCTCTCAGAATTTAAAAATTTATTGTTTGATAAGTCTTAAAAAGGTAATTTGAAGTCCAACCTCTTTTAGGAATAAGAATGCAAAACAATTTTCTTTTAACAAACTAACGAGGATAAGTGATTTGTATGAGTTGGTTTTTTTTTTTCCCTTGCTTATATAATTAGGAGAGCTGAGCTAATTGCAGTAAAGGTTTTTGAGTAGTGCCTTTACATGGAACTAAATATTGAAAGCTTAGTCACAAGTGTAACTATAATGAATGATTAAAACAAAATAAAAAAGGAGTGCATCCACATTTAGGAAGGTGCCTGACTCACACTGCAAATGTGGTCCCTTTTTCTTACATGGAGTGCGTTTTTTGACATTTGCTTGTCTTTGGAATAATTTAGTTCTTGCTGTCTAATCTGTTTGTGTTTTGTAATTACATTTGGTCAAGTAACTTCTTGTGCTGTGGTTGTGCATTAATTAATGTGCAATGTATTGAAACCTCGTGTAGAAAATATTTGGAATCAGTTTTAATCTCTCCATATTTGATCCTTTTGGCAGTTTCCTTTGCCCAATGTAGTTCTGTATGCTACACACCAGGAGAACAAGCGCCTGTTTGGATTTGTGCTTAGAACCTCAGGAGGGAGAGTGGAGAGCCGCCAGACTTCCATCTGCTACATATTTGAATCAAATAATGAAGGGGAAAAGGTATTGGTGATGGTTGACTTGTACCAGTTGTGAATCTGGATTCCAAGATGCTAGATCCATTCAAGCTGTCTGAGGGATTTTTTATGTACTGAAAAAGTTAAACCTGTCAGTTTAAGTACCTGCAAGTGCTTTAATGTGCTGTTATAACTAATTCTGATGCTGGCATAAATTTAAAGGCATTTTTAATTATTTCCTATCTGTTTTGTGTTTAGATTTGTGACTCTGTTGGACTGGCCAAACAGATAGCTTTTCATGCAGAACTGGTAAGAATCTTTTTGGGGCAAGGGATACTTGGGAGTGGAAGGAAGAGGGTATATTTAATATGGGTAATAGCTTGTAATCTGCAAGATGCTTGTAGATGCAGTAATACTGTTGTGTATTTTAAGGGATTTTTTTCCTAGAATTTAAATTCAAATGAAAAGACTGACCAATATCTACTGTAGAACAATATTCAATATAGGATTCATTTTGCTACTTTTAACAACCATACCAGTCCTTTAAAAGCAGAATAATCAAAACAGTGATGTAAGTCTTGAGCAAGCTCATATCAATCAGTAGTGTATCAGACATCTCAGGCTGTTGTTACTGACTTTATTTCTGCCCTTCAGGATCGAAAAGCCTCAGAAAAGCAGAAGGAAATAGATAGAGTCAAAGAGAAACAGCAAAAAGAACTGAATAAACAAAAGCAAATTGAGAAGGTACCTTTCATCATTATTTCATAATATTAGGTTTTTTCTACTTACTTTCTTTTGCAGTTTTGTCCAAAGCTGTCCACTGAGAGTATTGATAGATCATTTAGAAATCATAATAATGGTATCTTGTGTCAATTGCAGATGGCTTTAAGGGTAATACTCTTTTTCTGATTTCCCAATCCCCCTTTCCACCTTAGGACTTGGAGGAGCAGAGCCGGTTGATAGCAGCTTCCAGCAGATCCAACCAGAGCAACGCAGAAGGACAGTTTGTAGTCCTTAGCAGCAGCCAGTCAGAAGACAGTGATTTAGGAGAAGATGGAAAGAAGAAGAGAGAATCTGAAGCCTAAGGTTGCCTGCTTCATTAGAATTGGAATCATGGATATATCTGGTGAAATGGCACAAGTTCTGCAAGAGGTGAAATGTAGGTGGGAGGGTCTGCCGTGTTATAGAAAAGACTTCACAATATGTAGACCCTATTATGCCTTGATTTTTCTTTCTCAGTTAAGTGATTTCCATTTCCTGTCAGTATAATTTCTCTTGTATGCCAGATGAAGCGTGGTGATGCTGCCATGTTTATGACAAACATACATTTTCTCAAGGCTTCTGTGCAGTATGGGAAAAATGTAGGGTTTTTCCCCACTTACCTCTGTGCAATTGACTGCTTTGGAAGCAAAACTGAAAACTCATTGGGCTTCAGCAGTAACACTGAAATTCATTCTTTACACTGCACTATGGAGAACACCTTGCTGGAAACAAAAGTGGGTGTCCAAATAAGACAGTGCTAAGCTTTACCCAATTTGTTGCACATACCTGTTCTTAGATTTAGAAAGAAGGATCCTCATTAACATCAGTGAGATGTGCAATAGTTCTAAACAGAAGGATCTTTTTTGCTTCATTTTGCACTGTATGATACTGTCTTGATTTTTTTTTTTTTTGGTGAATACAATGCCGAGAAACTTCTTTCAACAGGAGAAAAAGATACTGTCAGACCTAGATAAGAGCTGATGAGATGCAGCTGAACTTTGCTGCATGAGGAAAAGCATTCCTCATCAAATTGTAAGAGTAATGTATATAGCCTTGTAGCACAAGTGCCATGTTCTTGGTTTTTCCTCAGTACTTGGAACAAAAAGCTGTAAACCTTCAAGTTCATTTTTATAAAACATGCTTAGAGTTGCAGGAACATCTTGAATTCCATCATATGAAAAATCTTCTGCATATGTAAAAGCCTTGCTGCCAGTACACTGCATCTACTGAAAATGAGTTGAGGCTCTTTAGTCTTTTTATAGAAAATGATTTTGCAAACAGAATTTACTGGTTCTGAAGTAAGAGACAATACTAATCCTACATTCTAGAGTCAGTCCTGGAAAGCATATTTCAAAGTGATGTCTGTTTACAGCTTGTAATCTGCTCTCCATATTCCATACCCTGTGTAATATTTATTTTGTATAGTATTAGATGTGCATTCACCTTTTGATCCAGAAGAGAAATCTTGTTTGAAGAGAAATATTTATTTTTGCACTAATTACTATAAATATTAAAATCCAGTGGAACAGAAGATAGCTCTCTAATAGTGGCATGAAAATTACAGGATATGTAGAGAGAAAAGAATATACTTATATTCCAAGTTATAATATAACAGTTATGAGTGATTTACAGTTCATTGCAGGGCATTTCTGGTGTTCAGGAATGGAAGCAATTTTCACAGTATCTCCTCAGCAGCTGGTGAGGGCCCAGCCCTTTCTGGCTGAAGTTGCTCAGTGCTGATAAAGTAAGTGAGGAATCTCAGGTCGCGTCGTCTGTAGGTGCACAGAGGGCTCGTCTGACTTACGGGAGTGCCCTGCATTGGCCAAAGCTGGCAGCCTCCTCCTGCCCTTGGTGCTGCAGATGTGACTGTGTGCAAGAGTTGGTGGCCTTAGTTCCTGTGAAGGAGAGAAGGGGAGCAGTGCCTGCCCTCGCAGCCCGGGGCAGGACCAGCAGAGGCAGCTGGAGCTGCAGCAGCTCTGGGCAGAGGTTGCACCATAGCCCAGGCAGGGGCTTGAGCAGCCCAAAGGGCCCTCCTTGAAAAAGGAGGGGGAGGCTGAGGAGCAGAGAGCCCCCAGGTTCTCTTCCTGACTTAGTTACCAGCTGCTGTTCCAGTGCATTTTTCATCCCCAGAGTAGCCAGTCACTTGTAGAAATATCTGCTTTTGCTGTTGTCCAGTTAGTTCAAATGGTACTGCCCTGTGGCCAGATTTGGCTGGCACACTGCCGCATGGACCACACCAACCAGAGGCTTCTTTCAAAAGACAGTGGCATTTTTATTTCATATCCAGGCCTCCGTTCTCAGCTCCTATTTTTAAGAGACTGTTTTTACTCTTGCCAACAAAAATGTACAGAGAGGCACCAAATCCAATTTTTTCCCTTTTTGTGCTTAAATCAAGGCAGACAGTTTCTCTCTGCAAATTGTTCCAGTTCACGTTAATTTGTTTGTGTTTGTTTTTATTTACTGATATTTCTGTTTTCTATCAAGTAATATCACAGGGTAGCTCAAGGTTACCGTGTCTTGTATCTTTCTCAGTGAGGATGAAGCAGTTTTGAAACAGTACAGGGAGCCTATGAAATCAGTGATCTCCGGTGTCTAGAACCCAGTCCTCAGCTTGTCAGAGAAGGACTGGTGGTGTTAAGCACTGGAGCTGCAGTAGCCCAGGCTCCAGGGGGAAGACAGATAATAGACAAGCACTCTCATGAAAAACCATTTCTGATCTGTAGCCTGTTTTGCATTAGCCTTATTGAAGAAATGTCAGAAAATGGAATTACTGTATTTTTCTCTAAAACTACCGTTATTCTTAGAGATATAAATCTGCAACGATGAGGAATAATAAAGTTGGCGGGTGAATTTGCTGTCATATGGGATCTTCTGGATTTAGCAATAAATACTGGAATTTTTCCATTTGCTTTTCAGGCTTTTCATATATGCCATTTAATGTAGTTTTCTAAAACAGTAGGAGTGAAGTACATTTCACTTGTGTTGGATGATCCTCATCTTAACCACTACAAGAATGATATGCATGAATGAAATGTAGGGGTTGTTTTTTTGCTTATTTAGGGGAATTCCACTGGTGTAAAATGAGCAAGAAGGTATAAAAGCATCTGGGATAAGGATGAAAGCTGCAAGAGCAAAGGGCATGTCAGCAGAGCTGGGGAAGTCAGACAGGAATGGTGATTGAGTTAGCAGCGGGGTGAGAATTACTGAGCTTTGCCTAAGGGGGGGAGGATCACACAGGTTGTAATTAGAACTATCTCAAGGCAAAAATAGCTGCTGAGGTTTTATCCATGCCCTTCTTCCCAAAAGGAAGAGCTATTTGGTACCTTTTTTCCTAGAAGGTTTAGAACTGCTTCATTAGAAAACAGCTTCATTGAAAAAAAATCAGAATGCTTGGTATTTTCCTTGTTAGTGGGAACACCTCATGGTCTGCTGGGAACTGCTGTGGTAGGATTTTACCACCTGAGTATTTTATTATTGTAACTAAATTGCTAGTTGGCTTCCTCTCCTAAATTACAGGAGATTAAGTAGACTCTCCTGTTCATTATTTCCTGTTGCCTTTTATTCACAAACTGATCTTTCAAGCACTTTGAGCTGAAGCTGTAGTTTGCTTCATGTGCATCTATTACTATTTCAGTCACTCCTGAAAATATTCTTTTAAGTCCATGCTTTTGAAGTGACTTCATGTAGGTACTGAATTGGCAGTGTTGTTCAGGACTAACTTGTTGTGTTGCTAATTGCAGCCTCATAATTACTGCCACACTTTTATCCCTTAGGTAAGAGGATATGAAGCTTGTTACACTGTGTAGATTCACACACTGCAGACCAAGCCAGTCTTGCTGTCAGTTGTTTCAAGCTACATACATTATGTATGTAATGGCATGAATATACAAATATAGCAGGTGTGCTTATGGGTATGCATTTTATTGCATTACAGATGATAGCTGGCACTTCTCTCTGGCCGCTGCCAGATTTGGCCAAGTCTGAACCAGAGGACAAGGTCAAAGTCATGTACAACTTAAACATAGCAAACTGGGTATGATCAGGTAGTGAAAAGTCATTTGAATGTCATAGTCTTACTTCTTTAATCTGTTTGAGTTTGAAATTGTATCAAGACAATTTACTGTCTAACAGTAAAATAATATTTCAGAGTTAAGAAACATTCCCCTTCTAGAGGGCTGTCAGATTTCTTCTTTATATGGATGTAAACCCAGAGCTGAGAATTGTGAAACAGCTGAAGTTATTTATGAAGCTGTAATTGATGTACATGGATATAAAGAAATAAATTTGACTGTTTAAGGTAAATTCTGTCTGTGTTTAAGGTAAATTCTGATTCATTAGTTGCACCGCAGTTGGGACAAGCCAATGGTGAAAACTACGCTACAGTATCATTTCTTATTATTTAGGAAATAGTTCACCTAGAGAAAGAAAACTGCCACTGCTTAGTGAGTTTAGTAGAGATATGTCTAGTGTAACAGCATAAGCTGATACTTTATATTCTTTCTCTTGCTCTATATTACAAAAGTTCTTGCAAGTTAATTAGTCCCCAAGGCTTTTTGTTTTAATTAAGCACTAAGTTGACTTTTTTTTTCCCTGCCACAATGGTATCTAAGTTGTCATGACAAGAGTAAGTCAGTGTGTCATTGTGAATGCACTTGTATTCCTAATGAAGTTTATATTGCAAGCTGAGGATTTTGTACAATCTTTCTGGTCATTTTTATAATAGAGTGGAGTGGTCAAATTCTTATGATGGTGTTCTGGATTGGTCCTGTTCTGGTGAAGTGTAAGTGATTTTTACAATGTTTGAGACTGACTTGCACATTTTCCCTGAATAGCTGTATTAAAAACCACCAATGGCATATTTATGTCAACTCTGATTGTTGTGTCTTAATCTTGGAAACATGGATAGTAATCCTATTGTGCCAGGGTTCCAGTCAGCATTTTGTATATTAAATAAAAGCTTAACTATAGTAACTTTCTGGGTGGGGCTTGTACTGATGCAAAAGGCTCCTGCATTCTTCATCATACTGACTTTCAGGAAGTACCATTATTGGTGACAGGATGTGTTCCCTTCCATTAAACAAAGTTCTGACATGCAGTTATAGCCCGCTGTTGTCAAGTGTAGCTCAGTTCTCTTAATTTTTATAGTATTAGCCAGATAACCTCAGAAGAAGTTGTTACACTTGGGAATGCTGATAACTTATTTTTGCAACAATCAGAGACTGAAGGTGAGCAGGAGCTGTGGCAGCTGGCTGGGCAGGGCCCGTGGTGGGGCAGTGACACAGGGCAGTGAGGGCTCTGTGGAACAAGCTGAGTGCAGAGGCTCTACCAGCACAACCACCACCATGGGCAATGGACATATCTTCACAGGGTGAGTTAGTTTATTATGTGATAAACACCATGTAAAAAACCATGGGCCATAACCACATTATGAATTTGTATTTTATAAGGTTTCTAGATTTTTCTGGGGAAAAGCAGACTTTTGAATTCTGTAACTTCTGTGATAAAGATGCATGTATAACTAGAAAAAAAAGATCTATGCTTACTTGATTATGAAGGAATAAATACTACTAATGCCAACTGTGTTGATGAACTTCTTTTTTTCTAAAATAGGGACTGACATTTGCAGTATTTTTAGAAGGAACAGGCATACTGTAGGTCTTTCTAAGACTTCTGTAAGACTTCCTATACTGACAGGGCTCCAAAAGCTTAAGCTCTACCTTCATAGAGAGATACTCCAAAAATTGCAAGCATAGCTTTGGGGACAGCACTGTAAAAGGAAAACCCAGTTCTAGAGAGAATAATCAAAGTCCATGGTGGATGAGACATATCAGTACCTGAGAAGGAGCTGCAGAACTAACACAGCTTTCAGCAGTGCCACCTTGTTGAAACATTGGTATGTCACACGAGCTGCTATGAGAAGCAGAGATTTCTCAAGCTTAATCCCATTTCATTGCTTAGAATGGGACATTGCATGATTGGGTGAAAAAACAATACTTAACCTGCTCTTCAGAACTTCACTAGGACTTCACAAATAAAAACTACTTCTTATCAAGAGAAGGGAGGAAGGTACAAGAGAAAAAAGAATTATGTCCCTTCCTGGTTTTAGTCAAATCCCTGACCTTTAACTAAACCCTGAGTTTAACCCTGGACTGGCGATAGTGCTATCTGATATGACAGGCTTTAACTTAGCCATAACACAAGGCTTGCAGCCCTGTATTTTACATTTCCTTAACTTACCACACTAGGCATTTAAAATACTGTTGCCATAACTTCCAGATAGGCCATAGTCCAGGAGAGCCATAGAATGGGATCACCAATACTTACATTTTTAGGTTCTCGCCATTTTCTTCAGGGGGTAAAGGGAGAACGTTGGCATTCCTTAATATGCAGAGGAGAGAAAATCCCAAAAGAAAAAAGCACAACACTCTTATCCACATCAACATTCACTTCAAAGTACAGGACTAATACTTATGCACAGTTGAGGTTGTAGATCCCTGTGAAGTTTTCTTGTCCATAAAGATCATATTCCTTGTACAGTATGTAGTCTTTCAAGCAGTTTGGCAGTGGAAGGAAGGTCATGAAGACAGGACAGCGGAGACGCAGCCGGCCCATGCACGCCCGGATCTTCAGCCGGCAAAGGTGCTTCAGAGAGCGAGGATTTGCTAGAAAGGAGAAGCAAAATTAAAATGCTACCAACCAAAAAGAGGCCCCAATGCCAAACCACCTTGATTTTATTAACAATGTAAGCAGATACTTACTTAAAATGAAATGGATGTCTGGCCAGAGTTCCTGTTCTTTGAGAACTGCTTCGAGCTTCCAGCAGATCTTAACATGATCAACATAATCTAACATGACTCGCACCACTTTCCCAGACACGTGCTTCAGCCAGGCCAAGGTTATCACTTCACAGAACTGATAGAAACAAAACCTTTAGTAGGGTAATATTCAAGACTGCAGTAAATGACTTCTGTCTCTGAGGACAAGAACAATTAACTAACTTGAGCAGGGTTTTAGACATTGCCACAGCTTGCATAAGCCTCACTAGTAGAATCTAAAAATCCGAGAGATGGTTATTTTGTACTATATCCAAAAATAAACTTAAGCAGCTGTATATTTGGGAACTTGGTGCTTAAAAAGAAGTGCTACCACTCCAAGTGGAATTTAGACTTGGGCCCCAGGTGCTTAATAGGGGGATCCACCAGCCCAGTGCATGCATCATTCCCTTACCTTTAGGTTAAAGAAGGGTTTATTAGGTTTAAATGGACTTTACAAATTGCAAAACAATGACACTAATGAGTGTCTCTAGGAACCTCTTTTGGTTTGCTAATTTCTGCTCAGTGCTTATCCCACCAGCTCCAGGGGTCCTTTCAACAGCTTTCCAGTGCTGGTGTTCTGGTACAGGACAACACAGAGAGCCAGCCTGCAAATCTTTGCTTTCTCAGCATGGACAAGACTGCCCTGGAGAGCCAATTCCATACTGATCATTAGCATATCATCAGCTATATTTTCACAATTCAAAATTACTCTTTGCAATCATCTGCTGTCATGAAACAGGCTTCATAGCAACATCTTAAGCTGCACCAGGGGAAGTTTAGGTTAGACACCAGGAAAAAATTCTTCACTGAAAGAGTGACTCGGCACTGGAATTGTCTGCTGAGGTAGATGGTGGAGTCACCATCCCTGGCCATGTTTAAAAAAAGATTGGACATGGCACTCAGTGCCATGGTTTAGTTGCTGAGGTGTTAGGTCATAGGTTGGACTTGATGATCTCAAAGGTCTTTTCCAACCCAGTTCAATCTGTGATTCTGTGATCGATTCAATTTTAAAGCCTTGTCTATTCCTCTCTTTATGTGTCAACTGTCTTCAAAACTTCCTTTTCTGGCAGGGCATTAAGCACCTTTCCATTTAGTTTTAGGAAGGACGGTGGTGGTAGGACAGCACCCAAAGCCCTGTGACACACTTACCATGGTGTCCTTGATAACGGTGGAGGTCCAGCCGTCAGTCACGTACTGGGAGTGGGCCCCGTTGCCCCGTGGGCAGTCGAAGCAGCGCTGCACGTCGTAGCCGTAGTTCAGCAGCATCCTCAGCATGACCTCATCTTTGAGGGCGTACTGCAGAGCCGAGGGGAAATGCGTGGTGTTCACGCGGCAGAAGTAGTTGACATTGGCCCCGTGGCGGAGCAGCAGATTCATTAACTCGTAGTTGCCCATTCTCAAGGCTATTTGGAGGCAGTTGATGGGATCTTGGTTTGCCAGGGCTCCGGCGTTCAGCAGCAGCTGTGTTGAGCAGATATCCCCGTTGGAAACTGCGAAGTACAGGGCTGATTTCCGGTGGTCGTCGTAGCCTTTGCGAACTCTCTGAGCCAGCATAAAATTGGCATCAAAGCCAGACTGGAGGAGAAACTCAAGGCACTGAGGATGTGCTCCTGCTGCTGCTGAGTGAACTGGACTTATCCCACTTTCTTTAATGGCAGCAAAATCAGTCACTGGAACTAAATATTTTAGGGCTCTGAAAAATTAAAACCAGAAGCATCTTAGAATCTTAAACATTTTAGTTCACCTAACTCATCTCTGAATTTCTCTGTGTTGCTGGGCTTCAGAATTCATCATGACTGTTAGAATAGTCATAGAATATCTTAATATACCAAATCAGTACCATGGCATGCATTGACTTGAATTGCTAACAAATTGTTAGCCAGGAATGGATACCAACTTTACACGTACTACACATAAAATATTATTATACTATACTATTACTCATGAACAACCCATTCCTTGCTACAGGAATTAATGATTCCTTCTCAACAGAAATTTTTCTTGAATGTTGAAAGCACAGGGTTATTGCTTAACCTATAGGGATCATGGAATTAATACAATATATATTACAACATAAATCTAACAATATATATCAATATTAATACAGAAATTAAGAATCCTCAGATGCTTGTTTCTCATTTGTTAGTTGTGACTTTAGCATAAATATCTTCCAGTAGTCTTGCTCTCTTTAAAATTGGGATAACTGTTACTTTCTATTTGTCTATTTAGTACATTCACCATTCACATTTCTGTGATGGGGTGGAGATGAGACATTGAGAGAGAGTGAGGATGTCCCAAGAACCTCAGCATCAGACTGGACAGTGTTACTATTTGTGACAAATGGGGAAATACTGTAGGGATTAAGATGTACATCTTAAAATCATGAAGATTTTATCCTGACTGGTCTCTTACATTCAGACACAGAACAGTCGTATTTACAGAGTCAAAAATAATTCCTTGTACAAAACAACAGATCTGCTGCCTACTTTGAATAAGGTAAAATTAGTAAAATTAATATTTCTGGTGTCACTATTATTTGATTTTTAAGTGTATTAACTCACAGAAAGTGTCCTCTATATGCAGCTCTGTGGATTGGCAAATGACCCGAGTGCTTTGGTACATTGGCATCAGCCCCATATTCTAGTAAAAGACTCACGGAATCTGGATTTCCTCCTCCTGCTGCTTCAAACAATACAGAAGCACAGTCCATTGCCTGTGAAAGAACATCTGCACCTGGGAAGAAGCAGCAAAGATTTTCATAGTAGTCACTGTAAATATCCAGCTGTAATAAATATCTCCAACCCCCCAATGATATGGTATTTTGAATTCTATTCTTCACCAAATAGAACCACTGTGGGCATAAACCTTCAGGTTGGATCCTTGATTTTAGATATGTTTATGTAATCCTGGGAACAAGAAGGTCCAGATTGCTTTGGACACAGTAAGTGTTGTTCCTAGAACTGGGCCAGCAAAGGGTTTGGTTCTTATTCATCAAAACAATTGCTTTTGGCTTACATACAATGCATTTCAATTCTTTTACTTTACAAAAACCTGACAGGTGTAACTGTAAACGTGAGAGAACCCAGTATCCAAACAGTTCATGCAATCCAGTTCCAGTGCTGCTGAACCATCATGTAAAACTCCCCACAAAAAATGTGTTCTCAGGAATGCCCTAAGGTGACCTGTCTATGTGAGAAAATGATAGTGCATTTAAAAACCATTTACTCATTTGTAAAAAATTCAAGTACTCACTAAAATATTAATATATTATTAATATATTATTTTAATACTATACAAATTGATATTTATCAGCCTCCACTGCATCAGAACAACCCTCAGTGCAGATGGTATTTAATTTTCTCTAGTCAGGTGAGTTACTTCTGCTGCTGTTGTTGAAGGCATATCTGAAGCCTTCTCTTCCTATGAGCTCCTATATAATAAAGTCTCACCTTTTTGCAGTAAGAGCTCCATAATTTCTGTATGTCCCATCTGTGCAGCCAGTGCTAGGGGTGTGAGCCCATATCCACTGCGGGGGTCAGGATCTGCTCCAGAATCCAGGAGAAGCTGTACCAGATCCTTTCTGCCCAGTCTGGCTGCCTCATGCAGGGCAGTTCTCTCATGGACACAGCGCAAATTCACTCTGGCACCGGATCGTAGCAACAAGGAGGCAATGTCATAGGAATCAAGTTTAATTGCTGTAGGACAACAAGCAAGGAATCAGACAGGATGTTATTCACTGCTATTCTGTGCACCATGGCTGCTGTTACGTGGCAGCCCAGGAAAGCTGTTCCTGGCAGTGCTATTTATACAATGAGAAACGCCACTCTACATTGAAAGGTTTAACTCATTAACTCATCAACAAGTCTCTTCTTTGCTTCCAGGACAGCACTAAGTATACAAATGAATAATTTCATGGTAATCTCTTTTTCTCTCTAGATTTTTTCTCTGTTGCATTTGGTAATGGAACAAAACACAGCTCTCCTTGCCACTAGATGGAGACCACATCCAGGGCCTTGGTGCTCAGGAGCTGCCACCAGAGCTCTGTTTAATCTCCATAAGCAGTTACCATAATGTGAAACAAAGCTCATACTGACTGTTTCATATGCCTTCTTAGCTTAATAAGCCTGAACTCTTAAGTCAGTGAGGATCTTAAAAGAGAAATTTGCATTAGCTCCAGTGGATGGAATGATCAGGCAATACCCTTCCCTCCTTCTCTCTTTGATCTTCCAGGCTGTGCAGGATAGAAAGTGTCCTTCAGCAGGACAGATTAGGCTGAGCAGCTTCATGTGCCACAGCTGCTTGAACAACAGTGACAGCATTCTGTGATAGAAACTGTGATGTCCCATTATCTGTAACCTACACGGCTGTTTTAGATAAATCCCATGCATCCCCTTCTTGGGGGATGGTGCATTTTAATGTTGTGCACTTCAAAAGTATCTAAGAGTTCCCTACATTTTTTTTAAGCAGATGGCCCTGACTTGAAGCTGCAGCCATTTCACAAGGATGGACTGAGGGTCCTACAGATGACTGGTAGGCTTTTTTCTCGTCCTTTAACAATAGTTTTGAAAAAGAAACCACCCTTCCAATACAGAAAAATGTATGGGATCATCCAAGGAACTTAGAGTGTTCCTTTAGAATTTAGATAATGAGAACACACTTTACGTTTTTCGGTTAGATTCAGTAAGAATGAAGGCATCATAGCCCAGACTGAGGGAAGCAGAAGAAATGAACACAGAACACTTCTGAAAAACATTTTGGCAAAATATGGTTCTTTACAAATCAAGAATTACAGTTCTTGTGCATGATCAAATTAAAATGGCATTCACACAAAGAGTGTGGGTATGAGACTATACTGGGTATGGGGTCTTATTCCTAAATTACAAAATATTAAAGAGAAGTGAACAGAGAACATCAGCCTGTCTTCTTCACTTGTCATCCTTGGACTAATGCCAGCAATGTCTAAATAGGGACAAACACTGCTTCACACTCTACATACTGCAGATATGTGAGGCTGGTTGGCTACAATTTTTGAAAATTAAAGCCAATTACCATGGGTTTTGGAGAAAGGGAGGCTGATGCAATGAAGGAGATACAATGTGGACAGAAAATATGAATATTTTACGCCTGCAGACATGAAGGGCAGCGATAGCACGAAGAAGCAGAAGGACTCGTTACCTGGCACCACTGCAGAAATGATGCCAAGTAAAGCAGAGGATGACACTCTGCACTTATTGGAGAAAGCTAATTATCATGTGAGAAAAACAGACAGGGACAGACACATTCAATGCTGAGAGTAACATTTTTTTTCTCCTTATAGCAAAATATTTTAGGCATTGAAGTCAAATATGTTGCACTGAAACCTAAAATGTGTAACTATATTCTCACCTCATTCCCTCACCTCTCCACCCCTAAAAACAGTATTCACCTATAACTAAAGGAGAATCTCCCTCTTCATTTTTAACATTGGGATTGCAGCCATTGAGCAGGAGAAAGTGGACATTGTCCACAAAACAGTTTCTTACTGCCACCAAGAGAGGTGTTTCCCCTTTTAGAGTGGTCTGCTCCAACATAATGTCACGGGAGGCTGAAATACAGAAAAGCAGAACACATTTGAAGTTGGATGATTCATCAAACTTTACTTTGTAAAACTTTTTAGTGGAAAACTAGAAGGACTTTGTACCTTTTAAAGTTATTTCAAGGATGTTCTTATTTAGCTGTGCTGCAGCTTCATGCACAGGAAGCCAGCCTTGCTGATCTGCTTCTTCAAAAGCAGAACTGTGCCTCACCAACTTCTTCAAGGCCTCCTCTTGGCCTGTTACATTTTGACACAGACACATATCCCATTACTCATCACAAGACAAAATTCAGGCAACTAATACACTGAGTGCCATTTATCCCACCAGTGTATCTTGCTCATTTTAAAAGAAAGGCCTGGAGTTTTCCCCTAATTTCAGGAGACGAAGCACTGGAATTTCTGAGAGGGGTGACACTTGAACTCATCCCACTTCCATGATCCTATCTAATAAGTTAGCTTTTGGATGTCTTATTTTTAGTTTCCATACTCCTCCCAAGACTATATAAAGAAAAACTGCCCTTAAATCAGGTGATCAAATAAAATGTAGCCATTGCTCAGCCACTCCCAGGGGTCTAGGCTTAGTGTGGTGTATTTGTACTTAACTGTCCGAATTGCTGCAATGATCTGCCCATGTTCTTTGCTTGCAGTATACTGGAAACTGCATAAATTGAATAAAGAATAAAATGAGAAGTAAAAATTCACATGAAGTTCAAGATATAATTATACCTTAATTTAAATACTATAATTCACAAGACATGTTAGATTTCTCTAAGTTACATTGGTTTTGCGAGGGTTTAACACATTGAAACACTTTTTTTGTTGGTCTTTCCCTGACACAATAAATACTGAATTTTTCACACAAAGGCCAACAATTAAATGCTAAAATGAGGGGAAGCTCCCATACCAGTTAAATTTTACGTCAACTACTTATCTTCTTCATAAAGCCTTATACTCATTTACATATTGATGTAAAACATCATTTGAAAGTTTCAGTCTACATCCCCTATTTTCAAGGAAACAGGTACACTTTTCAGGGAGAACTCAGAACAAGTGAGCTACCAGTGCTTTCCAGTATCCATGAGACAAGGTCAGCACAATACAACATATGCAGTTACAAAGGAAAATAAGGTCCACTAAATGCTTACAATAATGCCAAGAAAACACCCAAATTGGAAATAATAACTTATTACCTTTCAATCTCTGTTGCACTGCCACTTGTTTCAATTTTATACCTATCTTGTAAGCTTTCCTGAATAGCTCGTTGGGTAGGGATTTCCTCATCAGAATCACCATCAATCACATACACAGAATTATTCATGGCAAATCAGCACAACATGGATCACTTTTGTAGGGAAACACTGCTTTTTAATTAGAAGCAGATGTTAAATCTTCAGGTTAGATCTGGAGTAACAGAAATAGCAATCACTGTGTCAGTATAAAGAGAAATGAAACGTAATTAAATAAATTACTATGCTATTATGTGCTTAAGCAGTCATGCTGTTCTTGGCATACTCAAGATCTCAGATGTTCTGTTAGGCTCAAACCTCTCATCTGTTTTACCTTGTCAAAGCTTCCACTTCTGTCTTTCAAGAGAGTTGGCCTGAAAAAACAAAACAAAACAAAACCGCAGGGCAAGGGAAAATAAAATTAATAAGTAAAACTGAAAGCAAATAAATACCTTGGCAAAACGAATGAGCACAGGAAATTTAAGGAAGTTGTCAACATGCCAACTACAAAGCTTGGAATAATTCTAGAAACTTCTTAAAGTTGGGCAGCAGTAATTCAGAGCAAATCTGCATCATTTAATTTGTTACCTGATCTACCTAAAGTGTGATCACAAGGCCTTGCTCTGTAATTGCATATGTAGCAAAAAAGAGAAATATATTAGCAACATATACAGCAAGAAACTGTTAGTAATTGATTATACTATGGCTCAGTGAGTACATAAACATTTTAAATCTAGATGACATTTTTTTCCTAAAACTACTACTAATTTTCCTATGAATTGAGAAAATACACTGGGTTTCCTCACCTTCTGAAAGAGGGAAGACCTCAGCCTTTGAAGAAGCGATTATTAAGTTGAAAGTGACATTTTCAGGATTGTAAACAGTCTCTGCAGAGCCCATGTCCATTAATAGCTCACTATAAATACCCGATCATAAGATACTCTGGGACTTTCTCCACGTTTCTTTCACACACGTCAGTTATGTTTAATAATCTGACCCAACAAGTGGTGCAAACAAAAGAAGGAATTAAAAGTCCAGTTTTCTTCTAACAATACTTTTGATATTTGAAATAAGAATTTCAGAACTATAGCAGTAAGTAATACACCGTGAAAAGAAAACTCTTTAGTGCTGTCCTAGGAGAGCAAACTGAAGGTGGTGTTAAGAGCTTGCTTAAGAGTGAGACAGCAGAAAAACTAAAACAATAAAAGTAAATATAAACAAGCAAATAAAAATCAAACAAAAACTCTATTAAAATTATTACAAGTTTCTGATTCCTCAATCACAATTTGCATTAATATAAATAAAAAAGCAAACGAAAAATAAACATAGAGTTTTTAAAGGGAAAAGCAGTTTCAGAAAGGCAGACTTACACTGGCTTAACACCCAAAAAGCAAGGAAATGGGGGACACAGATGCCCAGTTGTAACAGTGATGGTAGGATGCAGTGGGACCTTTATGTGCTTCACTTATTCCTACTGTATTTTATGGAGGGGTCCATACACAGAACTGATGATGGCTGTATCTGAAGGCAAGGTGGAAACAGTTCTTTGCCAGAGGAGATCGGGAAAGAATCCTTGAGTAATTTTTAAAAATTATTTTTAAAGAAAACAAAAGTGTAGAATCAAGTTTATTACTTGTAATGTTTCTCTCAGCACAGACTACTTTCATTTTCCATGAAAACATATTTTGTGATATTCAACTAATGCACAAAATGGATGTTCACACTTTAATAATATTACCAAGGGCTAAAATGCCAGCTGTATTGCTTACAGATTGTAAAGATGGTCATAATAATAATACATACTTAATTAAGACAAAAGCTTGAGGGTCAGAAAGTATTTGCATGCCCTCTTAGAATACAAAAACCTCCAGATGTTTCTTTTACACACAAAGTTCCACTTCCTCTGTAAGCCAACAAAGAGAACAAAATGTTGTGAAGTCTGTATGTGAACTGTCCACAGTCAGTCATCCAGCTGGCACAGCAAGGCTACACCTCTCTTGATCCAGTGCTGGACTGGCTGGTCCGTGTTGAGCTTCAAAGCAATGACGAAGTTCGTGGAATGCCCAGTAGTGGATAAGACCCCTTTGCGCTCACTTGTCTTGTAGAGTGGGCAAACATAGGCATTAGACTCCTTTATGTCCGATTTTACAGCTTCAAAAAAAGCCAAAATAATGCATTACATTCAGCAGATCTATTGGCAGAAACACAGCCTACATGCAAATGTTAAGTACTTAGAGTAACACCTTTAAAGGTAAATAAAGATGCAAAATTGTTTTGCGAGCAATAGAACAAAATTATCTATGTTTTTCTTCTTGTGTTTTCTTGTGTGGTTTGTTTTGTACTTAAACCCAACTAACTTAGCTACAATTTGTTTTCAGGACTCAATGCCTTCCTGTGATTCTACCAGCTTTGTAATACTTAAAGACACATGAAAATCTGAATAGTTACCTAGTTAATACATAGTTTATACACAAGTTTTTCACAGCTCTACAAGAATTCTGGTCCAGTTGCCAGAGAACCTCACTGCAATTCAAGTCATGTGAGATCCAAGGACAGAACTCTGCAGGAACTCTTTGTATGCCCAGACTGCTTACGTGAAACTTGTGCAAAGCCCAAAATCATGCAGGTCTGAAAAAATTCATCCAACCTCAAGAGGAGGCACAAGCAGAAAAAGTAGCAAATTTTAACACTGCCTATTTGCTAACGTCTAAGTTGCAACAGTTGCAGTGGTAAGTTCTGATTTTGTGCATAAATAAAAACAGGGATTTAGTCCTCCCAATCAAAGAAAACAAGAGTTGTGAAAATTGTCTTACTAGTAGGAAAGACAACTACCACAGAGCTAAAAATAACCTAAGCAAACCCTGCTACATCACATGAAGTAAAACACTCAGTCTCTGTAAGTCAGTCAAAGGTTCTCCTCAGAGATCTTCAGTAAGAAAAGGAAACCACTGTTGCAATTTCTTGTTGAATAGCTCAGACATCAGAGAAATCACACTCACTTGGCTTTATCCAAATGATCGGCATGGCATCAAAGAGCACTTTGGGATACTGCTCAGTTAACATTCCCCTGGAGAGAGAAAGCAACAAAGTAATTGTTTGTGGCTTGAGGGGTTTGGTGGGTGTTTTTTGGTTGCTACTGGCTTGCTTGTTTGTTTTTTCTTGCCCATTTTCCATGCATGAAAGAGTACTTAATTTGGTGTGTTATTTCAATAATATGAAAAGTATCAGTTAAAATATTTAAACCAGTCTTGTTTGAGCACTGAAAAAAGCTTTCCAGAACCACAGTAAAACACTTGGCTACTGACTTGGTCCTGTCCCAGCGAGCTCCATCTAAAAATAATCCGTGGATGTAAACACCATCCTCTGGTGCAGTATCAGCAGTATCCTGAGGAATAACCTGCAAGAAATAAGTGTTCCACATCATTAAACTTTCACAGCTCTTTTGCTTTTTGAGCTGTTATGCCAACTGCCAATTTTCAGATCAATCCAATCTGAGAATAATATAGTAACCCTTCCTTTCAATGCTACTTTTAAACATACCTGTAGAGACAGCAGACTTCTCTGGGTTTGTTAATTACCTTTCTTGTAGGTTATGAAAACAGGCTTTAATCACACAGAAAAATATACACTGGATAGGCTGTTTTCTTGAGTGGAGTTCTGGGTCCAGTGATAGAATTACTTTTAATCACTTCAAGAATACCTCGTCTACACATGTTTTTTTAGCCTGCCAGCCTTACCAAATAATTAATTCCTTGTCTTCAGACTGCAGTCAGTTGCAAAATGAACCTTCCACTTAGGATTTACTTACTACATCTCACTACATCAGGAGTCATATTAATAAAATATTAATTTATAACTTATCCATACCTCAAATTCATATCCTAGAAGGTCAATAGGGATCCTGTGCTTCCTAGCATAGTTTTGCATGGCTCCAGTTAGGAAAGCTTGAGTAAAATAGAATCCTGACAGCCAAAAAACAGCAGGCTTCCCTAATTCATACCAATCCTGGAAAGAGGAAAGCAAAACATCGAATAATCAGAAAGAGAGGAATCCCATACTCTTTGACTATTTTCTACATAATTGTACTCAGAAAATCTAAAAGCCTATCACTCCTTTCCCAATAAAGACAAATTATATGGAGAAGTAGATTAAATAATTGGCAGCACTACCACTTGTACATTACCTGTAAAAACTTCAGCCTTGCTAGCAAATCTACAACATAGCTCCCTAAAGGTTTTAGACTTGGGTATGAATGCTGTGCCCACTTCTCAGGAACTTTTCCAACAAGGAGACTTCCAGACAGAGCCTCCAGGTCAGCATCCATAACAACCAGTCCTTTGATGGCTTTCTTCAGGTTAATTAGTGTAATGCGAATAGTTCGGATTAAACTAGAATTAAAAAATAAAACAATTTTCACACATTTTGCATCATTTGTTAAACATTACAATGTCATTGGAAAGAAATAAAAGAAGTGGATTATGGAGGCATCTATAGTACTTTTACAGCTTTTATATCTACATACTTGTATAGATATCCGCACAATAAGCCACGTCTGTAAAGTCATGGATTTGTGCATTTGTGCAGATTTATTTAAGACTAGGAACAGTAATAAATTCTTTTGTTATCTCTGATATCCTTTGAATTGTTTGGCAAGAGGATAAATTTGGAACTCCAAATGTATCCACCATATACTAGATGAAGGAAAAAGGTTTCGATTGCAAAAGAAGAGATGGGTAGGGTCTGCAATAAGGATAACTTGGAGATTTAAGGCCAGAGAACATTTGGGAGAAAATTAAGTAGCAGATGTGAAGAGACGAATGGAAAAGAAGGAGGACACAGAAAAATCAGAAAGAAGGAATGGAGAGGCAGGTGAAGATAAGAAAATTAGGAAACAAAGTCAAAAAAGAGACTGAGGACCCAAGGAGAAAAATAAACGCAATTCTAGGTTTATAGTCTTAGGAGAATAATTGTGAAAATCAGGCATAAGGAAAAAAGGCATCAGAAAAAGGGGGAAAAAAGTAAAAACTTTAAACAGAAGCACATATGAGACAATGAAGAAATACACAGAAATATCTCCATAATGGAAAAGCTTTCATAAACTATAACTGTGCATGTATTACAGTTTCTAACACCGTTACTCTATAGACCAGAAACACAAGGAAAATAAAATAAAATTGAAGATAAAGATTGTGAAAGGGAAAGTGAAGTTAAAAGAAAAACAATATAAAATATTGTTTGCATTCTCTTTTCCCAGTACTTCCTGATATTCTCTTCTTTTCTCTTCCAGTTAATTTTGCCACTTCATTTTCCCTGACATCTATCCTACACTCTGTCTGCAAGGAGCAATGGTGCTTGGACTGCAGATATCACTGCAAGCAACTAGAAGGGAACAAAAAAAATATTTCACACAACACAGGGCTTACAGAATATGATTTGTAGGAAATTTTTCTTTGTAAATGGAATGATGTCTGGTAAATTTAATAAAATAGAACATTCTTACTTGTTAAATCTTTCCATTTCTTGCACCAGCACAGTGTTCATACTTTCTTCATATCTCACAGGATATTTAGTTAGGCAACTTTCAATGTCAAAATCCTTTGGAAGCTGTAAATGACAACACATCCAGAAATCATTCCATGTATCATTACGATTTTACATTAAAGGAATGCAAATGTGAAAATTTGCAGAGCATTAGATACCACTAAACTTTCTGATTAGTATCTTATCAATATAGTGTTCAGTAGTTCAATCCAAATAAAAGGTAGGGGGGTTTTAATGTTCATCTTTTAAAAAACACCGAGAATTTTTAATATCATGAAAAGTTATAAATATGTTTCAATTTATTAATTTTAAATTTGTTCATGTGAACAAATGAACTGTTCTTTCAAGTTCTCTTTGTTCTGTTTCCTCTCCTTCTCCTGTCTTCCACCTATTTAATAAAACTTCTTTCAACTGAAATATAGCTGTGGTCTGTTACAGCCACACCAGTTCTTACTTTCACATTGCACTAAATTCCTTCCAGAATGCTTTCTTTCAACATGAAATCTAGTTTACACTGACTCAAGTTAAGGAACTTACAAGATTCAAGTTAAGGAATTTCTACTTCGTAAAAAGATAAATTGAAGTCATTTGTATAAAACAATACCTTGCTGAGAATATCATCTGCAATTGCATAAAGAGTGCTGTCACCACCCCCAGAAGTTCCCTGAGTGCCTCCTCCTTGTGTTAAAAGCAGAGATTCAAAGAGGGTCTTAGTTTGCTGAAGATCTTTTGCAATATCCACATTTTCATGCAAGCCAAATACCTCTGGGTGCTGAGTAAAGGGAAGATTCTAGGACAAAATAAAAAAGAGTCTGTGTGACATAAAGCAGCAGGAATCTGATCTAAGGTTTCTTTAAGAAGTCAAGTGAAAAACTACCACTGACCTCAAGTGCAGGTGAGTGAGGACCTTAGTGGCAGGTATCTGCAGCCAGAATTACTGGTGATAGAGCTACCACCTCTCATACAGAAAGCCATTTCCAAGGAATTCTCAATTGTCTATGCTACATGTCCTCCTATCTACTTACCGATTCCCTCTCAGAAACATTCTAGATCCTAGCAAGGATCATACAAAGATGTCAGGCAAGAACCTGAGCACACAATTTAATGTGCTGCAGAACTACCTTTTTAAGGCAGAGAAGCCTTTAAGGATTGCTTTCTTAGCACATCATTGAAACAGTGCAAAATCTCGTTGCTACTTTTTACCTTAATAAACTCAATGTACTCCTCATATGTGCCTTTGGGGGGAGCATAGTAGTTGCCACTGGGAGAAAAAGTGTAACGAGGATTTTCAATTATATCTGGGTTATAGAAGTCATCCAGCATTGTCAGCAGCAAACGTCTGTCCCAGTCATCTGTCACTCGACCTCCATAGTTACACTCCCCAGTTAGGTAAGAGACAGCTTCAAAAGGAACATGGCTGTACTCATTGATGAATAACTGAAACAGAAATATGAGCAATTCTAGAGACTTGCAACATCTGCAGAACAACAGTGTGACCTAACAGACTAAAACGCTGGAAGCTATAATGTGTGTAAGCTGCAGTTTATGGAGTTTTCTCCCTAGGTGCTGGAAATCCAAATTCTGAAATCTTACTTTCTGGTTAAATTATTGTTTAAAATCAAGAGGAGTTAATAGTAAAAGCCTCTTACAAATATCAAAATTACTCAGTCATCCAAGTCATTCTTGAATTATTTACAAGTGGATGGTTTATCCAGTTTAAGCTTTGTAGATGGACACTTTTCAGCACCAGAAATAAACGTGCATTTCACTTAATTTATCTTTTAATCTTCAGTACCCTCCAATTTCTTTCATTAACTTCTTGGTAACTTTCCAATCTTCAGCCTCAACCTCTGTCATTCGTTTTGACTCTCCTGACTTTTCTACACAGTGCCTATAATAGGTTCAAGGTCAAGTGTTCACCACTTCATCTTGGGGAAGGAGAATAGTCTGAGGTTCTGTTAACTACCAGTATACATGTAAAAAAAATTTCCTTCTACCAACCACCCTAATAGGTGACTGTCATTGACATGGTGCTACTTAAAGAGCAGTGAGCTCTTGCACACAACTAATTTAACTTTTATAATACTCACATACATTCATTATATTCCATATGTCTGTAGAAATCTGAATTTTTTATGTCATTTGTAACTTTGAAAATATTTATAATATGACTGACATTCCTTGCCTTTACAGCTGAAGTCCTGAATATCTATGAGCACTTAAAGTAACTTCAGTGTATTGCTCCTTGTGACTCCCAGCTGTGCTTTGCAAGATCAGAGTTTAGGAGGTAATCAGTGATTTTACCTGCAGCTGTCTGATACTGATTCTCAAGTCAGATTCATTAAATCCATAGGGTATATTCCAACCAAGGGGCCCAAACTTCCTTCTCTCCTGAACAAGAGCATGGAAGAAACAAACTCCGAAGAGCAGTTTCTCCCATATCTTTGAGAAAAGCAAAAGAGAAAAGTATTATTAACTAGTCTATAAACTCATGGTAGCGTGTAAGCCGTGTAGAGAGCACCTTTGGATTGCCACTCTCCATCCAGGTATAAATCCAGGCCACCACTAAGTATCTTATGGTTTTTGCCTTGGGAACAAGTGCACACACAGTGCCACACATGCAAACACATTCAGCCAGTTCCTCAAGTACCATGACATTCTTTCATGTATAGGGCAACTGACTTCATAAGAATTCCAACAGCACCAGGTATTTATTTTTAAGGTTCATTAGATAAATACAAAATACAAATGTATTTTTGATGCAAGTCCTTAGGTGCAGTCACACCTATGTATATTGATAACTCATATCTTTGATCCCACTGGTTTTCACTTCCTTCACAGGTAATGATTAGCTAAGTGGTTCACCAGGGATCAATAAGACATATGGGCACTGCAGTACTTGGTCCCTGGTAGCAAGAAAAGGTCTCCTCAGTGCTTATCACCTCAATAATGACAGACATGCCCTTCTAATCAATGTTCAGAGTCCATGTGCATTGTGTACTATGTGTGTGTAACACGTAATTGATTTAATAAAGCCTAAGAAACCATTTTAAATATTGCTACATTAAATTGGCAGAGGTAATTCTTAACTAATTATCTTTATCACTGCAAAACCTAATTTCCAAAACCATAGTAAAAATTTTAGCTTCTAATTATTCACTGGACAGAAATCAATATATCTGTGGATAAAACAAAACCCCAAACCCCAAAAACTTCTCAAGAGATAAGCACATTACCAGCTCCTTGCCAGGGCATCCAGCAAAGAATTCAGGATCAGAAATAGGATCAGAAAGAAATGACTGAAGTAGGTTTAACCGGAGACCAGTAGGAGGTTCATTTGTCATCTTCACCCCATTCTGCAGAACGGTTACTGGAAACTAGAAATAAAAAATAGCAAAACTGCATTCAGAAAGTGTGGAACAGATTCTATATTAACAATATATTATTATTCTGGGTTTTTTACATAAACAATTATCTGCAAGAAATTACATTTTAAAGATCAACAGCTTATAAAAAAATTCTCCAAGACATCAAGAAAGTAAGACTCTGCCGTAAATAACAAACCTGTATTTTAAAATGTTTTCTTGGTGTTCAACACTTCACAAATGAAATGCAAGATTAAATTTTTGAATTTATGTGAGAGCAAAAAAACCTTCTTAATCATATATGCTGACAGATTGCAGTTCCATTGAGTAGTACACAAAACATTGCACATCACAGTATCAAAATATTACAAAGGAAGCTTGATACTATTATGTTTGTAATTATTTTTTAAATGTCCTTTCTTGGTTAAATTATCTCTTCAAAGCCTCATTGCATTTCAGAGAAGTTTTGTATTATCATCTCATTCAGGTATATAAAAATTCCCTAAAAATGCCATCAACTTTCCCTAAACACAGATTATTGGGCAATGCATATACCTTTGGTGAAGGGTAACTTGTAAGCCAAAGTCTGAATTCTGGGTGACATTTTTCACTGTTAAGCTCCTCACATATTTTCTCCAGCATTGGCATCCAGGAGACAGCTAAATGACAATTTTGTAAACAAACCCAGGTTCCTTCTTCCATTCCTGTTTGAATCATTTTTGTAGCTATTGGTCCTTGTCCTTGTCCTAATGAGATGGACTGAAACTTATCTCCTACCATCTCTCTGTCATTTGCCAATTTCAGGAGGCCTTGAACAGAAAGCACAACATTTTAGCACTTCTTCATTAAAAAGAAGTTATGTCAGAAAAAAAAATTGAAAAGCTTCTATCACTATTTTGTTTACGTATACATACAAATTCCCATTTTTAAGGGGCACAGAATTCTACCAGTCTGACATAATGCACTCAAATCTACTTGCAGAAAGTGCAAAATAATCCTCATTGTGTATTGAAGGGGAATTTCAGGCCCCTAAATTGAAAAGTTGTGCTACATTTCTGTTCTCTCTTTCTGTGTATACTTACTAGACATGGGATCTGCTCCTGGAGACAGCACAAATATTAAGGGGACTGTAGCAGTTGAATCTGAGTAACTTTTTGCTAGATCAAAAGGCGGTGGCTCTACAAATTTCTTCCCCAGTTTCTCAGTAACAAACGTTGTTATAGCTGGACCAATCTGGTAAAAAAAAAGGCAAATACAAACCATTAACATAGACATAACTGCAGATCTGACATCATCTTTTATGCCAAATTCCTACGCCTGCAGACACTTCTCTGATTTCCAGAGATCTGAGACTAGTCTTGCAGAATGATCCAGAAGCAAAGGTTTCACCGCTTGTTGACACCTCCCCTGGTAATTTTTCCTTACAAGAGGAATAATAATGTTTTTAGAAAATAAAGAATAACACACCTCATATAGACAATAATAAATAACATTAAGACTTTGATTCAGGCTTTTCCTGATGTGGAGGACAAGCACATTCTCCCTTAGGAAATATTAACGTAATTATTTTTAATTAATTCTAGACAGCAATTGCAATATGCCTAAAATTCTAACACTGATAGTTCATAAAGAAAACACAATAAAATTTGTAAAGTGCACCAAAGGCAGAATTTGTTAAAAGTTCATCTTGGTTGTTCGAATCAACACATTTTATCTCTTTTTGCCTTAAAAATCCTTTGTATGAAAGCACATGGTATTAGGTACCCTGTGTATTTTTTTCAGGCTAATATGTCCTGCTCTCAAGTATATTGGGTGCACCAGGGAACAGCCTAGGCATGAACAAATACTTCAAGAAAACTAGAACAATTAGAATCCTTCAAAAGGTTAATTAAATCACGTCAGAAAAAAAGATCTCAGCTGATGCTTGTGGTGTTTGTATTGGTCACTTGAAAAATAAGAATAGCATATACTTTTTTAATAAATATGATGAAGAACAGATTAGTTACTGGAACACGCAGTGCAAACTATGCTACAAGGCATGGCACAGTCTACAAACACTCGATAACAGATCATTTTACCTTGTCTGGTCTTAAACACCGAAGAACTATAATCTTCTGTAGTTCAGTTAATGTATCATTCAACTCTTCTGGTAGTGGAAAGTTGTGAGGCTCTTTGCTATCATACATTTTTTGCCATTCACCTATATTTTCAGAGACATGACTCCTAGAGAAAAAACCCACAAGTACTATAAATACCCAGAGTCTTTTTTTTATGTTTATCAAAGGCAAACTACACTGTATTGTCATTTAAGCCACCTCATATCTACATCAGAAAATAATCCCACAGTTGAGCTTCTCCATGCTGAACGGTGAAAAATCTCTTTCCACCATGCTGCTGAGGAGAGACTCCATCTGAAAGGCTCCAAGCTGACAATAAGTTCTGTCTGTTTCTCCAGTCAGCACTGCTTGGACCTTCAGAGGTCTGGATGAATTTTATGCCTCCACTATTTCAGGAAAACACCACACTTTAACTGAAGAAAATTACCAGGAAATTCAACACGGCAGAAAAACTGTTTTCCTTCATGCAACATGCAGAGTATGTCCTCTGCAATGGGACAACTCTCAGACTATTTTAAGGCTGGATCATCATCCACATTGCTACTAAAACTCCAAAGGGGGCAAAACACAAAACAACCGCAAAGAACTTCTTCTAACAGAGCAGTGTTACTGCACTCAGATCCAAATGCTCCAAATACTTGCACTCAGTCAGCTGTTTTATGGAAGTCTTGTACAGCCATGCTGGCTCCAGCATTTAGTGTTAAATCCTATTTAAACTCAGGGTGAAATTGTACTGAGTTCAGGAGAACAGAGTTTACTAGAAAAACTCCTTCCCCAGAACTGCAGTGGAATTCTGCTACATGTACCACCTCTGGCTTTCACTGAACCCCCAAAACACTGTTCCTCTACCATGAAGACATTTCAAAGGAAAAGTTTCGTTAGGCAACGCCTCAATAATTTAGAAAAAATAGTTTTATTAAATAATATTATAATTAGTGATCTGACTGATTGGAGTAAGTGAAGCAGACATGACAATGAAAAGGGGGTTGGTTTCATCCCATTGGCATTCTGGCATTGATTTGGAAAACATAGCAAACATTTCTTTCAGCATGTTACATATGTATTGGTCAAAACCAATTCAGGCTAATTCACATCAGTATTTTACTATACCTCAGTCTTTCCATAGCTGGGAATTCACTTGCACGACATAATTCATCCCAGCTCTTATCTGATAGCCAAGATGGATCTGGATTCTTGTGAACATTCTTGAGACCCACACCTCCAGTTAGTAAGAATATAAATTCTTGACGTTCTATTTCATTATTAGCCCTACATTAAAAAAAAATCAGTAATTGAGATACAATTTTACATAATATGAACAGTTGTTAATTAAATTAATTACACTTCACTGCTCTTCAGGAATGTTTCTATGTCAGTAAGAGCTGAGATCAGACCTTAATATTCTGTATTATTAAAAAACTGCACAGTAAAAACGTCTGATTAAGACTAAAGTAAGGGTTTCAAGAGGTAAACCTTACAAATGAATCTTTTAGGTTGGAAAAGACCTTTAAGATCATCAAGTCCAATTGCTGCCCCAGCACTGCCAAGCTACCACTAATCCACGTCCCTCATGTGCCACATCTACACAGCTTTTCAATCCCTCCAGGGATGGTGATTCCACCACTGCCCTGGGCAGCCCATTCCAGTGCTTGACAACCCTTTTGGTGAAGAACTTATTCCTAATATTTGCTTTTTTTTTTTTTAAGTGCAGTTATTCCTGATTTTTAAAGGCTTTGCAGAAAATAATGCATTCTGCAGTTACACTAACCTCACAAAGTGGCCCAGGAAGAACATCCATGTACAGATGAGTACACGTTGCAATTAATTAAGTATGCACATTATGGTTGTGCAATTTTGAACATATCATTCCTTTCATAACGTATTCACACAAAATTAGGAAGAGAAAACGAAAAAGATGGTGGAAAGGAGAAGACTGCATCTGAGATCTCATGATGTTATGCAAAAAGATAACAGAGAGAGAAGAGAAAAAATGAAAAGCAAAGACAAAAACCTAGAAGTTGTTGGCATGGCACATTACTGCCTAAGTTTTCATTCTAAAATGTTTTCTTAAATAATAACAATTGTTTTTGACATAAGGATGCTATGTAACACTACCCAGATTCTTTAAAGACAGATTTATCATTGACACACACTTTTTTCATAATGTGTCCTGGAGTAGTGATACATGCACACACTCCTCCATTTGTCAATATTACACATCTTAGAAAACCCAGAGTATTCATGACCCTACTTCAAAGGCATTATTATCAATGTGCACAAGAATATTCCATCTCATCAGCACCTGCTTCCATGATAAGAAAATCACTAGTTTCTGTTAGTAAGAGACTTCACAAAAATGAGCTTACATGAGCAGATTACAACACAGCAAAAATGAGAAGAGCAGCTTGTCCGTTTCAAACAGGGAACGACACACTTGGCAGTACAGATTGTAGGTGAAGTGGTCATTTAGATGCTGAAGTCGCTTCTTCAAAATCTTGGATTTATTACTAAAATGAAAAGAAGTGAGAAACTGAGACTTCAAATTGAGTAACATATGCAATCTGTTGAGAAATCTCATCTATTTAGGGTTGCGGAGGATTTCTATTAGATCCACATGCTCCACAAGGGACTTAGATGCCAGTTTCTCCAAAATTTCAACTATACTCCCTATCGTTTTGAAAGACTTTAGCACTTTTGAAAGTCCCAAGCAAAATAATGAACTGAAATCAATTTGCCACAGTTAAGTGGTGGCACTTAGTGTTCATAATGGAGCCTATTTCAGAAACTGACTTCACACTTTAAGTCACATTGTTAAAAATATTTCAATATGGCACATACTTACAGCTCATCATTTGCTTTAACAGTAACTAAGAAGAGCAATTAATTCATTAATAAATCATATTTCTCTTCAAAAGCCTGCATTTAAGGAGGTAAATTGCTTCCAAATGGAGAGAACTACTCATAAGAAGAGAACAAAACCCTTTTTTTTTTACAGCAGACAGACTCTCTTTACCTGTCATGAATGGAGCTGACATAGAGGCTGACGAACCAGCTGAGGGAGTACTGGTACATGGGGTCGATGTTGGCCAGGTCTGCGATGCTGAAGAACAGCACGGCCGCGTGCTGTGCCACGGGCCGGTACGCCTCCCGCGACTCCGCGATCTTCAGCTCCGTCTTCTCTGCAATCTGCACATCAACAGCAGGGGAGAAACAGCTTGTAATAGTCTTAATACTCTTAATATTCTACAAAAACATTACTATTTAGTAATAGTACTGAAATAGTTCTACACAGCATGGTAACACCAGAGTAACACGACTTTTCTGCTCCAGAAGGCACCACCCCAGCAGGTAAAATGAGCACTTGGCCCTACCCCAGTACTGCCTGATCTACTTACCTGCACTACAGATACACAGGCTTTAAAACATTTTAAAGGCTGAATAAACTACCAGTGAAGATTCTAGAACACATCCAATTTTATTTCTCTTCCCATTTCACAAGTACAGAATTTGCTCCTTGTGCTATGCATCTAATTCAGAGACCTTCTGCTGGCTGCAAATTTTAACATTTAACTTCTCAGTATTATTGAGGGAAGCACACATACACAATCCTTACCTGCTGTTTTTTTGTGATCTCATTAGCCATGACTTTGGCAGAATCCAAGACCTGGATGGCAGTCTCATCTTCCAGAATATCACCTTCAGATGACTCTAAAGTTTCTAAAATTTTTTTCTCAATTTCTTGTAGATTCTTTTTATTGGCTGCAGACTGAACAATGAGAGCATTTCTTTCCTCTTCTAAATCTGGCCTAATGAAGAAAAACACAAAAACCAAAATTGGTCAATGCTCATCTTGCAGTGGCTGCAAAAGAAGCTCATGAAAATGACTCCCTCTTCCTACAGGAAATTATTTGTGAATATTCTTTTCAGTTTAAGCAGGTTTTTGCTGTTTAACATATACTGGTGAGTACAGATTTCTTTGCATGACTTCTACTCAGTGCTTGGAAATGATGGTCTAATCTTTAACATCTTGGCATTTTGCAAATGACAGTGCATCCTACTTCTCCTTTATTACATCCCTGCTGCCTGGAAAAAAACCCACCATGGGATATGCAGAGCCAGTTTACTGCTGGAAACACTTTTGTTAGCAAACAGAGTTCAGCCCAATTGCATAGGCATGTCTGTCTAACCCAGATATTACTTCTCTGTGCCTCTGTGATGGTTCAGATATGATCCATAATGTTTCAGAGGTACTTTGCATTTATTTCATACAAAATTAAAATGAAATCCTCATAATTCTGCACCCTTGCCTGGCAGTTCAGCCACATTGAAAAAATAACAGTAATGATTTAAACTCCAAATAATATTTATACAGTTTTCTAACATTCAAGGAATATTTCAGGAGAAAATTGCCACGAAAAAACAATGATTTCACATATGCTATTTTAATTAACTTGTGGACAATTACCCTTAACACTTCCCTAATAAACTTTTAAATTTTTATATAAAGCTGTTACTGAGCAACATTTATACCATGTAACATCCATTTTTCTGTACAATAAATTAATTTCTCATTTCCTTGGAATATGGCATAAAAACCTTTAAGGGCTGTTTACCATAAAGAGAGACTTACCTCTCTTCTGCTACGACAATACCTAGCAGCTGGTCTTCAAGTCCCTGTGGTGTTATCATAAAATTGAGTAATAAAACCTTTGTAGCAAGTTCAGGCATATAGTGTGGATTTCTTAGTTTTGTGGTAATAAAAAACTTGAAATCATGGGAATACTCAATAACGCTCTCACCAAGCCTGATACACTCCACACCTCCTACAGTTAAGAAGAGAAACATTAAGAAAACTGATCTACTCCAATTATTCATTAAAAAAAAAAACTTTTGCCATTAAATAAAAGCAAACTTCTCATCAATGACAAATTTCCTGAAAAGTAAAAAAGAGTGAATATATCTGATAGTCTGAAAAATTCTCACAGACTTCAGTGGGGCCACTTATCACTCTTAGCAGATGAAATCAAGTCAATCCAATTACTACTGTACTTCTAATTTGCATATACAAAAACTAGAGATGGCAACAGAGGGCTGTGGAGTTATTCCCAAATATTATATTCTTACAGACCACTCCTTCCTTGAATTACTTGTCTGAAAGAGGAAACCACAAAGAAAAAAAAAAGTGTTTGAGCTTTACTTTCCTTTTGTTTTTAATTCTGAACAAGAAAACCAATAAAGACAAACTAGGTAAGAAGGAAGGAATATTTTTCTTTATGTGCACTTTTCTGTCATCTAACAGGAGGAAAAGTTGAAAACCAAATTCATAGCTACTTGCCAAGTACAGTGAAAACAATGCCTTAAGCAAAATGCCTTGACAGCTTTTCTTGATTTGTGCAAAATTTAGCAAATATTAATGCAAATAATTAAACAATAATTAAACATTATGAAAATGAACAAGCAAAACAATTTCACTGACAATGTTCCCTTCGCAGAACTTCTTTGGTCTCCTATAGCGATATGGTGAAGGTTTTCACATAAAACCATTATCATGATAGACAGGAACGACATTTACTAAAAAGTAAAACTTCAGGCTGTTGTGCAATTACACTGCTCTTACCAGAGGGAGAAGCAAGGCAAGAGGAGAGCAATATGAAAAACATCAGGCAGTGCCAGAGACTATAAACTGAACATTAATGTCCTCTCCTTCAGGGTTCTAAGTCAATTCTGCTGTACCTTGTTTAAAAGTCTGTTTAAGCAGCAGAGGTTCAAGAGATGGGTCTAGTTCTTCTCCGACATTTTCTAGCAGCAGTGGAGTCCCAAACTGAATGCAGTTCTCCACGGTTCTCATATAATCTGTGTCACTGAGCTTGATAACATTCAGACGGTTGTCCTTCTCAAAGTTCTTGATCCATTTATTTGCTTGACCTTGAGGATCAATCATTAATGGCCTAGAAAATACAGGACAGTTTTCTCAGTGCTTGCAGGCATTTTTCAAAATTTTAAACTATTTAACATGTTTCTGTATCAGACTGTCAAGAAGAAGTGATACAATTTAATTACGTTATTTGAAGACATCAGTGAATAATGGATGCATAAGTATTTTATGATAATTTGAAAAGTAATAGCAGAAACAGCTTTAAAAGTTGCAAAAAAAATTTAACATTTTTCATAAAATAACCAGAAGGCAGAATTCTTGTAAAATATTGTTCTACCTCCCCCCTGGAATAGAAAGATTCCACTCCTTTTTCAATTATATTGCTCTACAGAAGCTACATTGGTTTGAGATTTTTTTTTTTTTTAAGTGGGAACTTGATTGGATTTGAAAATTAAAACCTTTTTGTCACCTACCAACGTCTTGAATTGTCAACAATGACCCCATTGTCTATAGAAAATACGTCAGTTGGCAAACCAGCAATATTCCAGGCTCTTATTTTTATTGGGTCACCAAGATTCTTGCTCAAAGAGAAATTCTCAGAACAAGGGATATCTTTCTCCTGAAAAAGAGGGGAAAATACCCAACAAAATAAACATTTGTCTTTATTCTGCCTTTCTTTACATTTTTATTAAGTGCCACTTCAATCCAAAAATGACAATGTGCATTTTCTTTTAAGAGACTGAAATAGGTCATGCGTAAGTAAAAATCTTGAGGAAAATAAAACCATACTTTAAATAATTAACTACATTTCCCCACCAAATATTTACTCTCTCCTCAAATTTTTTAAGATTTGTCCAGTTTTTGGTACATTCATAATGTGGGAGGTTTGTTACATAAAGTTAGGACCTAAGAAATTCATACACAGCTGGAAATAGCTAAGTGTATCTTCTATTAACTCAGTACAGCAATCCAATGCTGATTTGTTACTGTTTAATGCATTTTTAAGTGATTCCAAATCATTTGATTGATGAATTATGGCATTCATATGAGTATGTTGGAAGTGTCCCTTTGCAAACAGAACAATCAACCGTCTAATTAACATACAAATATTTGATGGTGTAAGTTACAGAATGTTTTACATTACACATAACTGCATTTTCATTTAAAGGCAAAATACAGAAAATGATGAGATTTTACCTCAGTAATAATCAAGCCTTACAAAATCAATGATGGTCTCTAGTTTCTGATATCCTACTGTTAAGTGTGGGGTAAATTCACTGATTTAATTAAATTCAAATCTACAAAATATTGGATCAGCAGAATTGATCCCATTGGTTTACCCATGAGGTTTACTACGCTCATATAAAATAAATTACAAGGGATTTTTGAAGCCTTTTGCAGCAGTCTCAAAAACCCCAAACATTCATTTAACTATAAGATAACCTTCTAACCTTGCACAGTTTGCTCCAATCTTTGGTACATTCTTGTCGAAATCCAGCAGTAAAAGCTCCCAGATATGCTATTACACCAGCTGATATCAGAATATCTCCTGTCAGATTATCATATTCCTCTTGAAGATCATGTGCAGCTTGATTCCATCTATGACAAGCAGATTATACAGAAAAAAGTTGTGCTGAAACCTCCACATTAATGATATTAATGCTAAAAATCAACTTGCTATTGTTCGTCTTAGTGAGAATAGGTGAAGAATACGAAAACCTCATTCGTGTATTCTATTCTCATTTGGAAGAGATTTTCTCTACAATTCTCCCAACGTTGCTGCCCTTATTTTTATGTTACAAGCAATTAGGAATATTTCAAGGGCCCAGACAATCTTTAGTGTCACAGTCCTCAGACAGAAATACAGCATTAAAGGCTTAGAGAACTGAATTTCAAATTGTATTTCTACGGTGGTTGTTTAATCTGACATTTGAACTTTAACCTGACCTTGTTTTCTCTCCACCAAGGCCTCCAATCAACTTCTCTGCTCGTTCCAGTTTTTTAGCACACAAATCAACCTGGAATTCTAAACGAGCCTTTTCTTCCGTCTTTTCAGCGAAGGTTTGTTGCAAAGCAGCCAAACGACCTTCAACTGCTGCAAGTTCTTCTCTCTTCTGATTCAATAGTTCCATTGTCTTTGCCAAGGACTCCTCTGCCACTTTTAAACGTTCTTTTTTGGGTTCAATCTCCTATTCAATTACAACCAATAAACAAATTATTTCAGTACATTTTTGTAACTTTATTATTAACTACAATGCTTAGGGTGAATACATGGAGCAAAGGAAGATTCCATAGCACCAAGGGGCAAGGATCAGAACCACACCTTTGACACCCTGTGAAACACTTCCATTCCCTTAATCCATTTGCATAAACCCTCTGCTGCTGAGGAAGCTTTAGCCACCACTTGTGGATCAAATTCTGGATTAGTCAGGTACTCAGTCCGAATCTTCTGCATGACAGCTTCCTGGATAACAAAAGCATTATAGCCCATCAGATCTTGTGGCTGACACTTCAAAATTGAACTGATTGATTGCCATTTCTCTACACAATGAAATAAAAAAGAACTATTCAATATTAACTGCTGTAGAAATCACCACTCATTCGATTTTTTTGATCTTCCTATCATGTTTCATGGTCTTTTCCTGTCTTCATTTTCTAATCCTATCCTTATCCTTTCTAATCATGCATTTGCTGTATCTTCCATGTGGCAGCTCCCTAAGTGCTAAGAGCATTACAGTCACATAGAAGCCTTAATTTACACAGCCCTTTGTGTAAAACACACCAATTCCATTATTTGCTATCTTCTCAATACACAACTTTGGGGATCACTAAAAAAATGCATTTCTCCTAATGTAATACAAAATTTAACTGCTTGTGCCTACTTTTGGGGATCAGTTTCATAAAGGGCAAAGCATATTCTATAAAGGACAAAGCATATTCAATTTCCAGTGAATTCAGCAAAGAGCACGAATCACACTCTTGGATAGCAAGATTTTTGGGAGAAATGATCATATTTGAAAGGTTATATAGCTAGTACATTTCTGCATTTATTGTATATCTGCCAGTATAATTAACAAAATATTACCCATTTTGTCATCATTCATTCATTCAATCAAAATAATACAGTTAGAAAAAGATGTTAAGAGAGGCAGCAACGGGCAGTCAATTATTAAAAGAAATTTATAATGCTGAATGACTGATCTAGAAAAACTAGCAAAAGAAAAAGGCGTAGGAAGGCTGGACATGGATCAAATGTCCACTGGTTCCATCAAAAAACCCCAAGCAACTTCCAAAGCAGAATATGTGAAATGAAGCTAAGAGGACACAGGTTCAGAGGAAACTGATTGATTTGGACAAATGATGTCTCCAATATAGTATTTTCTCATTTTCTTTTTTTTCCCTGCAAGAAAGTGTCTGCATGGTAAAAATTACTGAAAAAGCCTTACTGGAATGGGTTTCTCGGAACAGGCTTTCAACTCCTTTAAGAAATTGATGTTGCCCAGCATTTTCTGGCTCGCAGACCAATAATCCAAAATCTACAAAACACAGTAGAAAATACCTTTTCAGGCTATAAAACAAATACACATACAAAATATTTAAAACCTCTTTTAATTAAAACTCATGAATATTTAATAATGATAACTTGGTATATCCTTGAGAAGCCAATAAAGCAGAAAGTCTGTCAGATCAAACATTTCCTTCCAATCATACTTAAAGCCAAAAAGTAAACTGTGTCTCAGGGAAGTTATGTATTATCTATACTCAAGAAATGAGTAAAGCAAATTAAAT
The DNA here is from genome assembly GCA_014706295.1 of Lycocorax pyrrhopterus obiensis. Lineage (NCBI taxonomy): Eukaryota > Metazoa > Chordata > Aves > Passeriformes > Paradisaeidae > Lycocorax > Lycocorax pyrrhopterus. The sequence continues at coordinate 8,948,716 of JACSVZ010000017.1, forward strand.
TTGGCACATTACGAAATTTGGAAAATAAGGAATTCTGAAAGTTTTCAGTAAAATCCTGGGTAGAGGCTATAAGTACTTGCCTACTTTAATGGACCTTGGGTTATCTTGTTTATTGGATAAGTGTTGAGAAGAACATGAATTAAATTTTTATTTCAGACTATTGTCTGCCATTTTACCTTGACTCCAGATCCTGAAGGATCTAAAATTCTTTCAGGCTTTTTTTCTCTTATGACACAGACAGCAGCCATGACAAGTTTGACACCAGATGGAGGATTTTTCATTGTCTTGACAACTGCTATATCAGAAGGCTAAAATTAAAAATACATGTAAAAATTATGACAAGTATCATGTCTCAGCACTCAATAAATGAACTGATAGAAAAAAAGAGGAATTATAACACCATTATCAGTGAACATGAGTGGTAGTAGAGGACTTTTAGAAGGGATGATACAGAGTTACCATCAAGATTAACAATATCCATCAATATCCCCTATGCAGGAGAAATAAAAATTAATATTTATGCTAATAAACTGTAAACTAATAATTAAATAAAATTATGTTTTAAAAATTCCAGGTCAGAATATTTTTAATACACTTCTGTGTCATCTAAGGTATCTCATATTCTTCTAAATTCCTACTTCATTTTAGAGAGTTAAACAACACTTTCAAATGCTGAAATGTAGATGAGCTTGCCTTCAAAGTGTCAAGAGCACCAATTGCAGCTTCCATGACAGGTATTGCCTCTGCCAGGTCACTCTCACATTCATTTTTCAGTGCCTGAGCTTCTTCAGCTTTCGCTGTAGCAAATTCTTCATCCACTTTTACAATTTTTCTTTTTTCTTCTACTTCGGCAGATTCTACTTCTATAGTCTAAAGAAAAACCATGAGTGAGCTTTATATTGTGCCGTGAATGATCAAATAAACTGAAATTACCTACTACAGGACTCATGGAATACTGTAAAACATAAAGAGAATATTGAAGTTTTTAAATATTTTAACATAATTTCAATGTACGTTAAGGGAATAATTTCTTAGCATATTGCAACATCATGGAGTTTTAACAGCAGATAAACTGCATGATATCAGATTACACTCAATAAAAGCTATTTAAAATATGTTTGAAGTTCAGGAGACAAGAAACTCTTCATGTTTGTGCATCAGGCTGTAACTAAAAAGGACTAGCTTTTATAGGGAGTTTTCATAGCTTCACAGTCTTTAACATAGACTATTGAAATTTACTTTCTTTTCAGGGATAAGTAAAGCCTTTATACAACTCCCTTTGCAGTTCTAGGGAAGTGACATTTAGTTTTCTTAGAGGTAGAAGAGATATCACTGTATCTGTAAAAACACTTAGGAATCAGAAACAAGTGCTTAACATGTCGATTAAATCATGTTTTTTGGGTGATGCAACAGTCACATAAGATAAGTATACGTGTATTTTCATATACTGGAATTCTCCAAACACTCAAGATTTTTGATCCTAAATCCCACTAAATTCCCATGAAATTAACTGGGTTTAGGATCCGTTCATAAATCAAACATATAATCCCTGTGCATGCAAAGACAGACCGTGCAAAACTGTTCTTGTTTATTTTGTCACATCTGGGCATATGGAAAAACCATTTGAGGTTTTCACAATGTTTGTGAATCAACTTGGGAAACCTGCTTTAACCACTATTAGCATGAAAGTTCCTCTAACATCCTTCAGCATGGAGCTTAGGCAAGGGCGGTATATCCAGAGAAAGTATTTTATATAAAGAATGAAATTTTCTTTCTGTTCTAAGGACATAAACATAAACAGCAAGTTCCACAATACTGGAAACCTCTGCAAACAAGAAAGGAGCTCAAAAACCTCAACTCAGCTCTTACTTTCTGAAAGTCACACAACAATGAAATAAGACACATGCTTACATTAAAAGCCACAAAGCTGTATTTGTACAACTCTACCTTCATCATGCTTGCATTTTCCACTTTAGCCTCTTCCAGTTTGGGGTGCAGCTTAATTAATTCTTCTTTCATCCTACCAACCTATGCATATGCAAAAGAATCAGGAGGGATCCAGAAGGGTCAAGCACAATTTCCAACAATTTCTTTAAGACCTAGATTTTCCCTAATGACTAATTTATTGATAGAAGGATGTAACATTCAGTTTCAAATTAAAACATTTCCCAGACTTATTTTTATCTCCTACATAAAATGTCTAATTTTAAGAACTACGCTCACTTAGTCACCTGTTAACCACCAAGGAAAGGGAAGCTCTGTTCATATCTACCTAACAATATATGCTTAGAGATGGCCTCTAGCACAAGTTCTGTGATTGTAGGAAAGAAAAGGCAAAATACATTTCTTAGTTTTACTGTTGCAGATTGAGCTAAACAAAACCTGAAGTAACACTTTTGACTGACTTCTCCAGAAAAAGACCTGCATTTGACAAACATTTTCCACGTTCAGGTTCGATATTTGTCCTAACTCACCTGTGACTCAGCAAAAGCTAGTTTATCTAGTCCATTCACATATTTCTTCTTGGCTTTCATTACACTGTCTCGTTTCTCAGTAAGAAGTCTCTGAAATGCAGCAATAAGCTCAAGATAAGAAGTAGGAGTAACATAATTATGGCGTCCCAGCCTTTGTAAAAACCTATTAAAAAAGAAATAAAAGAAAGAGCAACTTTAAATTTTGATTTATTTTTTGATTTATTTTCTTAGTTTATCATTAGCAAAGTTATGTAACTGTTTGATATGAGTAAACAATTTCAACAATTTTGTACAATATTTTCATGGAGGCAAATAGTTGTGTTAACTTTTATACATAAATGAGTAACAATGAAACTCAATCACCTACTATTTTATGATTGTTTGAAAAAGCAATAGACTGACCTTTCAGAGAGTGACAAAACTGAAGTATGAAAGTATTTACAGATGGGCACAACTCCCTGACGCTCGGTGTCTGTGAGCTGAAGAGTTTCTAAGAACTTACTAGCCACACGTTCAAGGGCATCTTCAGGCCACGGCTGAGGGAGAAGTGAGGAGGAAGGAGTTTGTAAAATTCAACTGTTAGCAGTCTTCAAACGTCAAAATCAATTTTTACCATTCAAACCACCAGAATGAGATACACTAGTCCCAGGTGTGTCTCAAGAACAACAAACTGATACAAGGCTTGGTTAGCTCAGGCAGCAAGGTCACCACCCATGCAATATTTTCTGGCAACTCCTGGCTGATCTTCTAGTTCAAAGCTACACATTAACATTCCATCTAAACAGTTCTGTGTCTATGTCATCCTTTGGCAGAAAAATTCATTGACATCAGCACCAGGCCAAGCCATAGAGCTAACTGTGCTTTACTGAGAGCAATACTGTTAACATCAATACTGCTTCTCCACGTTTTATTCTGCTATCAAAGATCTACTGATAAACAACAGGATTTGTATTTGCTAGTCATTCCTACAATGGATGGAAGGAATAATACATAAGTACCTGCTTAATAGGCAGCCACAATTAAGATCATTTTACAGTCACAATGAAATGGTTTCTCTAGTCGTTTAAAACATACACATTATGTAACAAAATTACAAATTGCCATCATCAAACTAAGACTAGTCACACTTCAGAAATTTATAGCAAAAATATTTAACTTTATTTAGTTGTAGAAATGTTGAGATCACACATCAAAGAGCTCCCAAAATACTACAGAAAAGGCCTATGGAATTTAAAAATTTTGAAAAACAAGGAGTACTTCTACAAAGAAGACAAAAGAAAATCTGATGGCACTTAGAAATACAGATTGTCAGAAAACTGAAGCAGAATTTTGAGGAAATAATATAAATATTTTCCCATACCTGGAACCAATCAATAGTACAGCAGTTGATGAGTGATGGAAACTGCCTCAGACGATTGCGGAAAGCATCTCCAATTGGGCTGAATGCCACCACAATATGGAGATTTTCTTTGCAGAGGTTCACAAAAAGTGCAAACAAGGCCAAGGGACTGAGCTCTTCACCTTTATCACCAGCCTGAACTGCTGCACGAACACCCTTAGGAATAATACATAGCATAAAAAATGTTATATAAATTCTCATTAAGCACATCTGAAGTCCTGCAGCAATCCTGTTAATGGTAGCATCACGAGGAAATAAAAAATTTTTGTGGAAATGAAACAGGCAAAATCAAGTAGAAAACCAGAACAAGTAGCAAATATTGTTAGAGAACAGGATTGCACTATTTATCTGTGGCCCTGACAACTCAGTCTAGAAATGATCATCTGCCGCTCTGAGCAACTGACTGTAGATCATAACAATAGAGTAAAAGCAGAATTCTTTAGAGGGAGCAGATTTAAATGAGTAAAAACCAACTCTGCTCCAGCTGCCACATTGTGGATAGCTACCAAGTTCCAGCACACACCCAATAATATGTTCACACAAACTGTAAAATATTATTTTACAGTTTGTCATATTATACAGTCATATTATTTTAATATTGTCACTATGTACCCGGCAAGAATGAAATAGTAATAGACAAAGATCACAAGAATTATAATAGAACTTCTTTGAAAGATACATGAATCCAGGTATCAACATGCTCCATAACCTAAGTGCAAGGAAACCCTGTAGTAACATCTGTCAGGTGATAAAGATACTGCAATAAAGAACATTTGTGTGTGTACTAAGAACCACTTTGAAAGTTAACTAGAACCATACTTAGGTAATTTATTAAAAACACCACAGAGATAGGAAGACAGCACAGCATACAGTTCCAAATACTGTTTGCTAACATTAAGTTTCCAACTTGATGTATAAAAAGATTGATGCCCCTCCCTCCCAAACTGTGACTGCTATTGTGAAAATCCCAGTCTGATTTTAGCTATTTTGTTTTTTTTAATTTACCTGAGTACATTGCATCTTTACTTCTAATCCTAAATTCATGGAGCACCTTTGCCCACCTCGTCTCTGAGAAGAAGTGTCAGAACTACGAAATTCTGTCTAACAGTGCCCTAGTGCCCCAGAGAGTAGGAGTCCATTGAGAAAGGCAGGCCATGTTTTCTAATGAAAACATCATGTCTTTGCACTTCACTGATCAAGGAAAACATTATGATGTACACTCTTCTCCTATACAATACCCTACAAAAATAACTACAGCCATAGGGTATTTGTGGACAACCCAAGTTCTCTACATGCACAACTTAATGTGTTTGTGAACAGAGTGCTACGTCAGAATTAAAGCTTGTTGTTGGCATAAGCTACTCCATAAGTTTATTAATAACTGATTTATTTTTCTAAGGTCTCAAAAAGAAGTCACAGAATTAAGTGAAAATATCCAAAAGCCACATTTCACACTGAACTGACCAAGTAGATCAAAAGGGAGGTGAAATTAAAGAGAGTTTCTAAAGATACCTCTACAATTTCTTGTTTTTCATCTGCTGGAAAAAGATTGGGTACCTCCCCTGTGTTTAGGAGACTGTCAACATCTTCTAGAAAGCTTTCTTCTTTAATTTGTGCATCTGTGATTAGAAATACAGTTTTCAAGCCCTTTACACCTGCATTCTTCAGAAGTCTCTGAAAATGTAAGACAGTTAAAATTGTACATTCCAAAACATCCTTCCTCAAAATTAAGTTAAAATGTAGACAGGTTATAAATACTCACTTTCAGATCTTCTCTCCACTCGTTTGTACCATAGGTCTTAGAAATCTCTGGTTGAAAAACACACATTCTTGCCATGAATGCTGCCAGGCGAGTCAGAGACTGCCGTCCACTTCCTCCCATTCCAACCAGCAGAGCATTCCCCCCTGACTGCTTCAGAATGCGGCTTAATCGAGACAAGTGTTCCAACATGTACCTGCATTGGGAACGTGCTCATTACCACAAGAGCAGAAATACACGTACATTTATGCACCTATAAATCTGGGAAACAAATCAAGGAGTAGCATCTCCAAAACAAATCTCTGAATGCAGGGTGGGGTGGGGTACAGAGGAAGAGGAAGAAAGAGAGTGGGCATGAATCACAAAATAAAGCAAAACTTACAATTCTTCTATTATACAAATACCAGTATTTAGCTAAATTACTACAAATTACTAAAAGGAACATATAGAGGTAAGAACAGGAGCACTATAAGGATAAATGTGTTAAAGGCAAAGAAAAACATTGATTCTCTACTTTGAAATCACAGCAGTATTATCAGTTTTAACTTTCTTGAAGTATAGCAACCTAAATAGCTTTTTAAAGTAACCTCTAGGCGGACATGGTTTTTATCAACAAACATCTCCCTTCCCTCTACCTCTGACAGTGATTTATAACTTATATGTGGAATTGACATTGGAACATCCTCAGGAAGCAGTATCTGCACATTACTGAGAGTCCTTGTCAAAACTCAAGGATGATTTATCTCAGAATATACAGCAAGGCCTATAGGAGATCACCTGCTTAGGCACAAGGCATGGGATAACTAAAGCAAGATAAATTCTGTTTATTTTTACTGGTTAGAAAAATAAAGGAAACTAATTCAGATGTTATCTATGAGATTGAACTTCAAGGCTATAGTCAAACATGCTCTCCTGGCTGCTGTTCAGTGAGGTCACTGCAATATTGCTTCTACACCCAGGAAGTGGCCTCTGATCAGAGGCTGCCAGCTCTTCAAAGTCCCAGCCTAGCTGTATACACACGCACTCACAAATCCAGCTTGGCAAAATGACCTAGACTAAAATAAGCTGATATTGGAAGTGTTTTAAGTAGCCCTAATCACCTTCATGAAATACTTACGTGTCAAGTTACCCTGGCAAATATGAAGAGGCAGTAATCTCTAGCAACAGGGAGAAGGAAGGAAGGAGTTTGACCTCCTAATCTCTCTTGGTTGTAGCTCTGCATGATCACAAGTTAAGGTAACAATAATGGCCTGCAGAGTCTAAAATTTCATGAGATTAGCTGCAGCACCAGCTGTGCTGACTAACAACAGAGCAGACAGACAGCTATGATTGTGAACATCTCACTCTTGGGATGCTTGTCCTTGGGAAATGAAAGTCCATTGACATCCATCTCCACTGGTGACAGAGGCCTAGGAGAAGTACAGCACCTACCTGATGCAGTGCACAATGTTTCCATAACAACTAAGAGAAATATTCAAAGCCCCTTAAGAGAAAAGCTTCTTATTATTTACTTTCAGACAGGGAGAGGCATAAGAGAAAAATCAGCTTACTTCCATCCAGAAAGGTGTAACACCGCAGTCACTTTTAAGGACGCATGAAGGGGAGGAGACATACCAAAAACCACAGTCCACAAAATTGAATATACTGAATTACTGACTACTGCTTAAAGCTCTTAATAATACAGATCATAAACACCTGAAAACGACAAGGTTCATTCTTGTTTTCTGGGTTTGATTATATTCATCCAGACACTGCTCCACAACATCATTGAACTCCTCAATGCTTGGAACCTCAACATAAAGTCTTTCATCTCCCTCAAGTTCTGGAACCATGTAGTCACCAAAACACAAACTTCTCATGTTTTCTTCTGTTATCTATGGTAAATATTCAACAAATTATGAAGTCAAGTTTAATGAATTCAATGAATTTATTCCTCATTGGAACTTTAGAAAACAAAGGAGAATTTAGACAAATACCCCAGACAAAAGAATAAGCACTCCAAAATATATTGACTCGCAAACAACACCCCCCTCAAAATTATGTTTCCTGCATTGAACTATACACTTATTCTTAATCTGTTCTGGGAAAACAACTGGCTTAAATAGCCACTAGCAGTCTCATAATCATGACTTTCAGATTACACCAAATTCATACAGATGTATATTATGAAATGGACAAACAAAGGCCACAAAGTTATTTCTTCTATACATCAATGAAATTACAAGGGACATAAAAAACAACAGAAAAAAGGAAGACGAGGCATAAAATATAACACAACTACACAGGATCTTGGATAGTAAAATTTAATAACAACTACAAGATGCAGATGCACGAATTTCTTTTAAGGAAAAGTAGTAAGTTTACTTGCATTTAAATGTAATATTTTTTGAAAAGAATGCTTATGTACAACAGTTAAACCCTCCCAAACAATTTCCATTTCTACATTTTTTTCCTCATGAGCCAAATTCAACTCAAACTTTCATGCACATTTGAATTGAAATTTCACCTATGATTAACTTTCTAGTCCTAAATTTGCAATAAGGGCAATTATTCTGCAACAGGTTAAACATGATACTCACAGGTGATGATCCTTCCTTCAGGTGTGCAAAAACTTTATCGAATGCTTCTCTGAAATGTTCTTTCACAATATCTTTCACTAGATTGAACAACCAGGCTCTGTCATCATCTTCCACCAGACGGTCATAGAAGACACGAAACACCTCGTGCACAAACAGCCGAATCATCACATGTTTGTTTTCAACTGCACTTTTCTTAATGAGCAAACAGCCATGGATAACCCGTGAAAAGTCACGCAGGTTGAAGGTATAATGAGATTTGGCTGGTGTGGGCAAAAGATTTTTGATGGCTTTCTTATACACCTTCAGACAACAACAACGGAGAACAACAAAATAAAAAAAAAAGTAACACTGCATTATTATCATAATTCCTAAATGTCTTCTAAAATGTTATTTCTCAAAAAAATCCTTTCACACTACATTATTGTAGAGCCAAAGGAACTTTAATGGAAAAATTGAAGGAAATTTCCATTAAGGTATTTGTCTCTTACCTCTAACGTGGCAGTGACAATTTGATTTCCAATTGTTAAGAAGTCAAAAGGAAAGTCATTAATCCTTAGGTAAAGAGCCACTACAGTAGAGAAGATGCGGATCATTGTTTCATCACTGAAAGAATTGATGGTGCAAATGTTGAAGTGCCGCAGGAACCGAGGGGTGACAGGATTCCTCCCACCGCCTGGAGGCCCCATAGCTGCCAGTAACTGTATGTCAACAAGGGTGATTTTAGAGGTGTCCTTAAAATCATACCTGCAAAACAAAATGCCATGTGACATTTAGGTATGGCTATAACACATTTGTTACACCTTAGGTGCAGCTGTATGACAGACTACTCTCTGCATGCATAAAAATGTATTTTAAAATATTTTAAAATATAGGCATAACATAACATATATTTCTATATATTTTTTACTTTTAAAAGCAAACAATCCCTCCTCCTCAAAAAACAACTAGTCCTTTAACTGTGTACCAGTTAATCTTAACATACCATTTGCTGACCCAAAAAAAAGATTATTTGTTTAAATTGTGTTCCATAAAACCTGATATGAAATTTTGACATGAGTGTTAAAACTGTAACGTGTCAAGATATATTATCTCTATTCAAGAGCAACAGATATCTGAGCAGTGCCTGGAATCACAAGAGTAGCTGTATTTGACAAGTGCCTGGAATTGTAGAACGATCCAGACGCAGGAAAACACCTGTTCCAATCTTCCAATCTAAGCAAAGACAAAAACCTCAAAAGCAGGGAAGACCTTCAACTTATTTTATTTCATGCATATTATCAGATCTGATTTCATTGTGAATTTAAAAAAAAATATTTTGAGATTTTGTTAAAACATTTTTAGTGACTAATAGAATAATGGATAATAGGGAAAACCAACATAAGAAACAAAATCGGAAGTTTTATATAACTGGATATATATAGATATGTACAGAAAGCTGCCAACTCACTCTAAGGAGGAAGAGAACAAAAAAGAACAAGAAACTGCACTGGAAAAAAAAATCAAGGCATAAATGAATCATTTTATTTAATGTATACTAACTCTGCTGAAGTTCAGCAATAGAACATTCTAAAAAACTCAAAACTAATTTGATCACCAATTTCCTAAACTGAGAAGTCCTTAGAGAGTAATATACAAGTTGCTTCAAGTTTTAAAAATGTATTTTTATAAACTAAATCTACCTTAACATTTACAAACCACTTCAAAAAAGTTTTGAAAACAAAATTCTAGGGAATAAATAAGTATAACAACAAATACAGCAACAAAAGAATTTCAGTTGTGTTTCAAATAATTACCAAAATCCATGGTCAAAGAACTGTCTTAAAAGTTCTATAGGAGGCTGTGCCCCATACTTCTCCAAAGCAGGCATATTCATATCATCTACAAAAATAATGCACTTTTTTCCCATTGGAGGGCCAAAGACTCCTTTGCGCCTCTTGTCCAGCCTGGCCATAATAATGTTCTGCAATGCAAACAGGACTATTCAGAACACAGATTAAATATTCATATCCACAATCTCCTTGAGACATAAATTATCTGTTCTGCTAACCTGGGTCTGATTGGCACTGGTTCGAGCCGAAAAATTAATGAAGAAGGGGAAGTAGCGCTCCTTTTCCAAGTTGTTCATTAACTTGTCCTTGACATACACAGATTTCCCAGTTCCTGTTGGTCCCACTAGAAGCAGTGGTCTTCACAAAGAGAGAAATAAAGCGCACAGACTGCAGAAACCTAACACTGTAAACTAAATGCAGCTGGAAGTCCAAGGTTTTCCTAACTTGCCCTTCTTTTTCTACCTCTAAAAACATTAGTTGCCTAAAGAACAAACCAAAGTGTTCTAACGCATTCATTAAACCTTCTCATAATGTTAGTTTGCTTCTACCACCAAGAAAATGGGAGGAGAGATAAACATTTCTCATTCCCTCATTCTACTGGTGTTGGAGTATATGAACACATGGGAGTTAAAGCTCTCGTGATAGGTCTTGCATTGATTCAAACTTCATAAAGCTCTCAGCCTTGGAACCTGAGGCTGGTTTTTACTTCATTCTCTTATATGATCTGATCATGGCTAATATAACTGATTTTGATACAATTAATCAAAGAAAATAAATTAAAATATGTATTTAATTGCCAAAGTAGAAGGGGGATGCAAAACCTTTTTGGGCTGTCTTAACATCATCATCAGAATGAGAATACTAAAGTTAGATTAAAATAAGGTTTCATAAAAAAAATAAAACCAGACTTCTGGGCAAATTTTTTTGTTTGCAGTAAACGTCTGTTTTAAAATGGCCAAATAAACTGAGGGTTTGATACAAACAATGAACTCAAAGGAAAGAATAAGAGATATTTCTACCTATGAAATATCTTCATAGGTAGAAGAAATTTTTCACTTTAGAAATTTGTAGAGAAGCAACTTACTTTCCATGGGTAATGAACAGGTCTAGCAAATAGGTATAGCGAACTGTATCCATGGTTGGGACTATAATATCTTGAATCTTCACATTTTTATCACTGTAACTGATTTGTTCAATAAAGTCATTCCAGTGAGCCCAACCTACTTTGACTTTGAGCTGGGAAGAAACACAGATGTAGAACAGATTGGTGTTATATGTAGGGTTTTCTCTACTACCTCACTTTTGAAAAATTAAAATAATGGATTTTAATAAATTAATGAATATTTATGTTTCAAAAGTTCATACATTCAGTTTGCTTTACCTCACTAATAAAGTATTAAAGTACATACCTAAACTTAGACTCCTTTCTTTTCTTCAAAATTTTGTTCAGTGAAAATAAACAAAAAACCCCACACACACAGAAAACCACAACAAAAAACCAAGAGAAGAACATTTCTAATAGACACTATAAACAAAAATCGTAACATAAGCAAACTACCTATGGGCTTAATATTCTGCTTTCCTTCTGAACAGTCCACATTATTCTATATTCTATACAAAAGCAGTTTTGAATCTGCCAACTGAGCTTGACTTACAGAAGAACCATAATGTGGCAGTATTACAAATATAACTGAAATGTACATCTCGGTATTTTATAAAAAACTTGGTCAGTACACTGGTACTTGAAAAAGAAATTAAAAATGCATTGTGGGATTTAATCCAACCAACACTCTACAACATCCAACAGGCTTCATAAAGTTAAAATACCCACCTGGCTGTATTTTCCTTCTATTATGACTGTAAGAATCTATTTAGTAGATGCAGAAGCCAATCCTACCTCATACACATAGTCATAGACCAAGCCTTTCTCTTCCAAAGGACACTCCCACTTTCCCAAACTCTCTGGTACAGGATTTGTTTTAGATTTTCCAGACAAAGTTTCCCTCAAGAAATTATCAAAAATTGTCCTGCTGTCACCATCACAAGTCCCACCAATGGACCAGATTGTGGCAAAAGCAAAACAACCCTGCAAGAGCAAAAAAATTAGTAACTGTCTGATAAATCAACATATCACACAAACCTTGTACAGTCTGATTAACAAACACAATTCTAAAAAATATTTTTAAGCAGAGAGATGTTAGAAATTGCCCTTGAATAGCTCTGGCCTAAAGAGATTTAGAAATCTGACTACAGACAGAACACACAAAAAAATCTTACTCAAGGACAGAAAGAGAGAGAGAAAGAGAGAGAGAACAAAAAATAAAGGCCACTGACTACAGCAGTATGTCACATGACAAAGCCTGAGAAGAGTTCTAATGACAAAACAGGATCTAGGAATTTTCTAATTCAATTTTACATAACTACTTTCATACTCTATTTTCTTCAGTTTTTCATAAGAACAATCATATAAGGTCAGACAGAGGATCCAACTAATATAACTGCCAGAAAACCTCCCAAGGAAATGTTGCTCAAACAAACAAGCCAATCGGTGTTGCACAAATATTTATTTCCTTTAAGAGAAAGAAGACATTTTGCTTCAGCTAACTTCTTGGTTATTTAAAAAGCACATTTAATAAAAACACTATCCCAATTTATTGGAAAAATAGTAAAATTTTTAATCATATTTGTCACTTGTAAGACTTTCATCTCATCTGGGCACCTCCAGAGTGCAGGGAGAGAGAGCAAGGAGGTAGTAAAATTGTTTCACATGTCTCTTATTCACAAATTAAAGTTATTTTGATTAGTACAATTGTTTTGAAAACCAGCATATACAGAAACAAATATACATTTCACTACATGTTAAAAAACCAACCATAATCCAGGCACGGATGCTTTTGTTGGTGGGATCTTCTTGCACAGCTGGACAAATCAACATTTCAAAAATCCGTGTGAGAGCTACTACAACATTGATATCACTTGTAGGTACCAGTTCCTAAGAGATTCAAAAGGTTGGATGTCATACTTTACTTCTTCAGCTAATTTATCTTTTGGAGATAAATTAATTAGATCACTAGCTAATTCTGAACACATATCAGAAGGCAAGGTATACACTGACTTCTACCCAAAAGATCATTTGCCCTCCTCAATCATTGAAATGTCAAGACCTTTAGCTTGTTAACCATGTTCATGGCTACCATGTGACCACTACAATTATACATCTCGAACCAAACCAAAACCCACAGAAGTAACTACAGCAAAACATGAGCAAAATTATAAGCTCTGTCACACTGAGCTTGCAAGGAACTACAACTTTCCCCTAAAACTTAAAAAAGTACTTCCTTATACAACGTGACATCTTTAAAGAAAAAAAATCGTACAAAATTCTCTTGGGAAGACTTTTTAATCAGTGTTTTAAATACAAACTGTACTTTCAAAAATAAGAAGATGAAAACTATGATCAAGTTTCAAGCCTTAGCTGACATTCTCATTTTAACTTTCCAAACTGGTCCCAAGAGCCACGCATTCATTCCAATTGTGCTTGTCATGAGAGAACAGTCACCTCCTACCAAGGGTAACAGAACGGAAATGGCCACTAACTACTGCAGGAAAAAATGTCAAATAATACCTTGCACTGTTTCTGACGGACTCTTAATGCTGGTGGTACCAACCAATCAAAAAGTCCCTGCAGAAGAGCTTGATGTTCCTCTGAGTTCAGAGGTTCAGGCAGTTTACTCAGCCAAGAGGTAACAAGTGGCCTCCAGCCCAGCTGAGAAGGTTCCAAATAGATCATGCCACAACGACTGACCGTAGCAGGCTAAGGAAAAATGGTAAACTCGTTTTATGGTGCATTTAATATACTGAATTTTGTTTCATATTTTCATTAAATACAAAACTTACTGATGCCTGGGAAAGATCCATCGTTTCAAAAATAAGAGTCATCTGAGGGGACATTTGGATGACTTCCCCACTCATCAAACAAAGCTTGAAAGATAAAAAATAACATGCAAGATTAGAAAAAAAAAATTTGTTGTAAATTACACTTCCTATCTCAGGAGAGTTCCATATGAAAATTGGCAAAACCAAGTAAAATCAAAGTAAGGTCAACTAGACAAAATGTTGAACCACTTGTAGCAATAGATTTTTATCAAGTTTTAGCTAAATTCTTCACTTAAACCATAGTACTCCATAGCAACCTACCAGTAGGTTCATTACAACCAATCTTGCACATGACAGGATAAAGAAGAAAGGACAAAAGATACCTGCAGCTATTGCTGCTAACACTGAAGCATTCCAGCTGGAGAAACACTACCCTCTCGTACTAAAGTAAGAGTCCAGCTTGAGAATTTTGACACATTATTATACAGAACTTAAAAGTTCAAATGTTGTCTCTCATTTTTATATTTGCTTTGAGATTCCTAAGGCCCATTTACAAAAGTGCTGTTACAATTTTGACTGCAGAAGCCATTATTTTGAAAATGCAAACCTTTGTGTCTTGGGATTATCCTGAAATACAAGTGTCTAAGTTTGTGCAGGCTTAGAAATGATGGGGTTTATAATATATAATTAATTGTAATTTTCGATGTTTAAATTTCAATTATTTATGCTAGAAAATTACATTATGACATCAGGAAATACTATAGAATTCACATCTTTCAGCAATTAATTGATTTTGTGATTATGATTCCAATAAAGTAAAACAAACAAAAAAACCCCAATCAAAAACCACTGAAAAAAAAAAACCTTACGACTTGTCACCAACACCATCTTGCACTTGCTCTTTTCAAAAGTCAGGCACTGCAGTTTGTATTTGCGGTTTGACATGTAGAAGAATATTTGCAAAATGTCACATAACTTCATTTAGGCATTTATTTCACTGACTGATACCTTTTTGTTGTCATCCAGAACCGTGTTCATGCTTTCTATCCACAGAGTATCGATGGGGCCATCGAAGATAACCCATTTGCGCTCAGGGGTCTCGGACAATGCGAATTCCCTGAAGGTTGTAGCGACGACCCCGTCTGTCCACTGACAGGGGTGGACGTGGGAATGGGGAGTGAGACAAAGAACACAGAGTTCAACCTGAGCTGCCAGTCACAGAAACCCTTAATTATTCTCCTCTTATGCTGCAGACAGCAGCACGTAACTTTGGAGTTTCACCGAGGGTCTTACAACATCAGCAAATTTTAAAATAGATTTTTTTTCACTTGAAAAAAATATTGTAACAAAAAAGACCAGCAATTAATTTTACCGAAACTTAGAAGCGCTTCTGCTCTGTCTTGCATCTGTTTCTCTCCAGAGTCACTCTAAGTTTCACTATTTCACATTTACTACTTCTTATCATTCCTTCTCCAAACCTAAATTTCACACTTGGGAACTCACGAGTTTATAGATTTTTCTAGATAGTTTTTGCATTACTTTGATTATACTGGTTAAGAACAGACAGAGAAATGGACACAATTATGTTTGATACGATTTCCTAGCATGGATGCAACTATAAGAGGACAATGATCTTCAAAATGGTACTGCTTTTTTTTTTTGCATATTTAAACCTATATAACTGCATACACACATGGTACTGCATTTTTTATATCCTAATTAAAAACAGGCCATAAAAGCACTAGTTAAAGTAAAATTTACAACCGTGTTCTCATCCGTGTTTTAAATCATAAAATTATGAATTCAACAGTTTACTATCCATAATAACAGAAACATAATATACAGGAAACATTATTTTTTAAACATACGTTACCTCATGGGATATCAGATCAAACTGCCCAAAAAGCTGGCCCATAGTGATTGATTTTGGATTCACAGTTCTATAAATGACTTTTTCTTCTTCACCATAACCACGCTCTTTCATAAGAGACAGTGTATCTGCCAACACATGTAGAACTTTGGTCTTCCCAGAAAATGATTCCCCCACCAGCATGAAGCTGTTAGATGGAAAAAAAATCCTGTTATTAATACATTTTACAGATCACATGAAGGCCAACAGTATCAAACATATGTTTAAAGCTAATTTTCACCTAATTTTTCAAAAAGTGAAGCAAGTAAATTTTCTTTGTATACACAAAACATCTTTTCCACAAAACCAGTTTATTTGCACATGCAAATCTGATAGCACAATGTCTTATGGAGAAGATTAATCAATGAGCTGAATATTAACCATCATATGGCTAATGTCATATTGTATATATTTTCTCCACACAGTTGCTATTCTGTAATAAAAGCTAGGAATAAAATGGCACAGATCTGACAATCAATATTTTAATACAAATAAGCTTTTACAGTCCTAAGTTTTCACCATACTGGTATCAGCACCTAAAATCATTATATATGTGAGAGTACTTCTGATATCAGGAAGAGTACAATTCCCCAGACATACATCCATAAGAATTTTGGGACAGGCAAAAGCAGTATCAGTAATCAATTGTTCCAATACAAAGAGGAGTATTTTGCCACCCTCAAAACCTTCTATAACTTCATATAAATAACTGCTACAGTATAAGTCAGAATTACAACAGATAGTGCAGTGATGAGAATCTTACCCATGTCTAACAATCATCATTTCATATGTCTGTATCATTTTCTGCATAAAAGTTTCTACAGGTTGGACATTATGTCGAGTGCAACATTCATTGGCACATTCCAGAAAATCCTAAAATCAAAACAAATCACGATCTTATTCTTGCTACAATTTAAATTACTGTCCTGCACTACAGTAGAAGAGTTTATGCTCATCAGGAAGGGTTTCAAATTAATTAATAAGTGAAATATTATTAGTCAGAATATAGCAAACTTCCTGTGGGGAAAAAAACCCACTTCTGTACCTCATGTGCTAGAACAGGATTTAACTACAATTTTTATCTTGAGTAGAAGGTGTATCACCCTCAGGAAACCAGCAGTGTGCTTTGGAACCATACACTTTTATCAAGATTGTAGTATTTACCTAAAAGTTAATCCAATTTGTTTTTCCAACATACTCATCCTTCTTTCCAGCCATCCTCCTACAAAAGATGCTTTAAGTGTTGCTATAAATAAAATACAAGCACAAAGCTTAATCTCACTTAATTATGTCAAAAAATTAAGAAAGAAATCAGAAAGCCTAAAATTTGGCAAATGTGCAGGTCAATTCCCAATCTGTAAGGCACAACCCTTCTGAATGTAAGGGAACCCAGATGCGGATTATACTCAGCACAGATAAAAGAATTCCCTTTGCTACAAAGTTTCACTGCAAGCATTCAGCAATTTTCCTCATCTTGAAATACCTCACTGCATTAATTGCACTTGATTAAAAAGCAAATCACCACAAAACAATCAACAATGATCATGACCAAGGAAAAATTACAAGACTACTTACATTGTAGTCTGCCTCAGGAAGCTTGATTCCAGGAAATAAATCACTAGTTATACCCATGAACAGAGGTATATCATGTGACAAAAATTTGGGCTCATTCACATCTTTAATTGATCTAAGAAGCTAAAAGAAACAAATATGCATTTTACTCTTCTTATTAAGAGACAAAGCATAAGGTGTTCAGCAACTAAAATAACCTAGTATGTAACAAAGATGAATTCATTAAATGGGGCCTTTGATAAGAAGTTAAGCCCAACCGTGCGGTCAACAGCACAGCCCTGGAAAATGCAGCATGTATTTTATTATCTTCATTTCACAAACTACAAAACACAGATCAGTGATGTGGTAAGATGTGCTGGAACTGCCTTCAGAACTCAGAATGGTATGCATCTATGAAATTCCTTAAACAAATATTTCCTTGGGAACTCACCAATATATCTTCATCTTCTGTGGGAAATTTTAACTTCAGATTCCCCGCAGCCACCAGCACAGCTTTGACTGCCCGCATGCCATAGTCATAGTGATACTGAGAGGAAAGCTGTTCTGAACACAGCCTGTAGGTCATGACTATCTTCACTGACAGTGACTTAGCACTCAAAAATCCATATGAATAGAGGGAAATTTCTGCTATCAGAGCATAGTTGGGAACCATCATGGCTACTGTTCGGAAAAGAACCTGAAATACATACCCAAAGAAATATCGTTAAATAATTGATTTAGGAATGGAAAGTAATTCAGAACTTTTACAGGTGATGGATCAGTATTCATCCCACCATGAAACAGAATCATCAATATTTGCAGCTTCCTAGGAAGTTCACCTAAGTGAGCTACCATCAATATCCATCTCAATGTACAATGCAGTGCAGAAAAGACACTGTCCCTCCCAGCTCTTTTCCCTCAGCAGTGTCTCAAGAATGCAAGAAGGCAATTTGCCCCTTGCAAGGATACATTCGGCAGTAAGAAAGGAAAATGTGGTTCATGGCAGGTGAGAGAATGCACTTCCTCTCTTTGAGCAATCTGCAGCTGGTGCGCTCCTCATGCTGCACTATCTCTGCTTTCAGTTAGCAAAGCCTCCTCATGGAAACAGCTCATCTGGTCAAAACAATCCTCTCAAAGGTCACAGACGCATCTATTTTATTATTTTACCTTCAGATTATCTGGAAGTTCAGAACGTCCTGCATAACCTGGATTCATAGTAATTGCTATGAAACAGTTGGGGTTAAGCTTCAGCTCAGTTCCTTCAAAATTAAATGTTTCTAGCTTAATCTGTATGGCTCTCTGGATGCAAAGGATCTGCTGTGCCACTACAGACAGCACTTCCAGTTCAATGCGATTGAATTCATCAAAACATGCCCAGGCACCTGATGAAGCCAAACCTTTGAAAAACTGCAAAAGAAGAAAGAAACCAATTATATTGCTAACAGAACCTTAGAAGATTCAAAAGAAATTAAGACTATCATGTTGGAAGTTTAATTAGATTTAAAAAAAACCATTATGAGAATAATGCTTTAACCTGTTTAGATCACAGATCAGTGATGTACTGAAGAACAAAGTTTTTTCTTGGTTCTAAAGCAAGCTAAATCAGAAGCTCCCAATCCCATGAACTCTTGTTTCTTTCATGTTTTAATTAGCAACTTAATAGGCTTTCATAAAGCACAGAAAATTAAACACGTCAAGAAGAGCATACAGCATCCAAGGGTAGCAGATAACAGGCACCATATTTATTTGTGTCTGCAAAGTAGGGACCCTAAAATTTTCATGACTAAAAATAAAATACAACATATATTTATTTTCTATTTACCTTTCCCATTGCCAGGTAATCAAGGCCATCAGAGCAGTTAAAGACAACACACTGAACAGCAAGAGCTTTAGCCAAATCTTTGGTGGTCTCCGTTTTACCTGTTCCTGCTGGACCCTCTGGGGCACCACCGAGGTTTAAATAAAAGGCTCCAATCTAAAGCACAGAAATAGTTTATGGAAATTATTTGTACTTCATTCATATGAAATTAATCTGAATGAAAATGATAAAATTAAATTGCACTTGATAGTTTCATACACTCATTTTATCTTACATAAAAGGTATGGTTTTACTAATTAAAAAGAATCTGAAATATACTTACAGCTGGGAAAAATATTAAAGAGAATTTAATTTTGACCCTAACAGAGAGTTTAGTTTTATTATTATCGTGACCATGATTGGTTACTCAAACTTTATTGTACCCAACCTTTCAGTTCTTGTTTAGATACACCTTTCAAGTTAAATTCGTTGCAGTTACTTGTTGCTACTCTTTTCTCTCTCTGTTTGCCTTTTAATATACTTTTTTCCTCTTTTCTTTTTCTTTCCCACACCATCCCCCTTTGTTGTATGTGCATTCCATTGACCATTCCATATTCTCTCCTATATTCCACTGAAGTAGGAAGAAATCTGACAGAAAACAAAAAAGTTGCATACTTTAAACACTCCAGTTTGCAGACTTTCAACAAACAGTTACAGGGCCACATCTACATTAACTGACAACTTCTGGGAATACTTTACTAAGACCTTGGTGGGCAAAGAACAAGACTTCCATTTGCCAGAATGCCAGGCTTCCACCTGCTGTGCTCTGATTCAAGGTTTGTGAGGCCTAAAACCGAAACAGACTAGCAGCTGCATCACCCTCTCACATCAATGTACCTTGGCGTTTTGACAAACAGATACCAAGTACCAGTTACAGCCACACCATGGGTGCCTAGCAAAACTTGAAACCATACTCCAGCAAAGAGACTGCAGTAAATGATAATGAGAAAAGCTGTATCTGTTGCCAAACTTGTACTAGTCTTAGGAAGTGTGATCCCAAGTGAATCCTTCTCCACGTAATTTAGCAGCCACAGAACACCAGAAAAGCACTCTGCGTTCTCATAATCTATACAGCAATCAAATATTGTCTGTTTTTCCTGTGTGTTTTAAAAAAGCACAGCCACAACAGAACAACCCACTAATGCTTCAGTCAGGTTGGTGGGCTGTCCAGATTTGTCGTTATGAGTGATTTTCATGTTTAGCACTCTGTAAAAATTCCAAACCTCATACTAGCAGAAATAGCAGAGTCTGACAACAACCATAAGCCCTAAAAGGATGGCTGCACTGAACAGTGTAAGCAATACTACAGCACAACAAATACAATTTGCAGTAGCCCAGGAGGAAGCTCATACCAGGGTGCGGTAACACCTGTCTGTGAGAGGAGTGATCACCAGGCGTGGGGAGTTTCCGAGGTATTCGTAGGCATATTTCACATTGCAGTTAATGATGCACACACGAACGTTCTCATTCTGCCAATAATAGCGCAGCTGTGCAAGCCACTGAAAGTCTGTTTCACTCTGCACACCTGACAAACACAGAGTTGAAAGCAATCATAAAAGATGTTGCAGATAACCAGATTTTCTATCACGGTTAAATTTAAAACAGCTTTGAAATTATTAATATTGATGCTCATAGCCAAATACTCACAAACCCATCTTATTACTGTACTGTTTTAGGCAGTAAAATCTGATTGGTTAACAATTTTTCATTAACTAGGTGTTAACAAAAATGTTTTAAAATATAATTACCGCTTTCAATCATTTCCTTGATGACATCTCTAGCATGAACATCAATAGTAACCAAGGCACCCAGTGTTGTCCTTGTTTGCTTTGACAGTTTTCCTCTTACCAGCTCTACAATATCATTAAGTTGAAGCTGAAGTGTATCATAATAACCCTTTAAGCCCTAGGAGAGAAAAGGTTATATCACAGTTTCAAGTGTTCCAGACTTCTTCATGTTGACTAAATATCTTAACAGAGGTTGCTTATTAAGCTACTCTTTTATATTGTCATGGTTTTGCATCAACTTCTCTCTTATCCACAGTTATGCATTTATGTTGCAAAGCTACATTTTAAACTATGATTGCTCTAAATAAGAATATTCAAGTACTTGAATGAAAGGCATAAATCACTGTACATAAATTTATGTAAGTCAAACACACATGCTCATAATTTTTCATATTTTATTTTGACCGTAAAAAACCGTTTGATTAAGCAAAATGCATCAGCTGAAATGAAACACTAAGAAAGATTT
Organism: Lycocorax pyrrhopterus obiensis; assembly: GCA_014706295.1. NCBI lineage: Eukaryota > Metazoa > Chordata > Aves > Passeriformes > Paradisaeidae > Lycocorax > Lycocorax pyrrhopterus. The sequence continues at coordinate 8,970,203 of JACSVZ010000017.1, forward strand.
TTTAAAAATTACGCATTACACAGTACCTTGGGTCCATCGCGAAGAACTTCATGTACCTCACTTGTCCAGTACATTTGAGACACACACAACACTACTTGGCCAGGCCACTCCAGAACCCAGAGCTTTCTCTCAGTCTCTAGATATGCCTGAAAGAGTTAAATACATTACAGAAACACAGTGTCTGGGAATATGTATCACAGTGTAATATGAAAGCTTATAACGCAATCTTTGCTAAAAGAATACTATTTTCCTATTTGCAATGTCCAAATGGAGCTTTAAATGCTCTTTTCCCCTTAGGTTTACCATTTTTTACCCAATAATTTTAAACATTCTTAGAATTATCTTTCCATATTACAGAAATATTCACAACTTGTTAACTTCATACAAAGAACCATTTTCTGTCTAATGATTTTCTTTTAGGAGGAAGTAAGCACATTACAAGTGTCATATTTCTAATTCATAAGAAACCTGAACTATTACATCAGGTGATATATCCTGTAAAATAGTATTGCTGTGCAACTTTTAGAAGAATTTATATCCAGTGTTAAGAGGAAAATTACTTGCTTCTTATTCAAACTAAACTCTAATGTATATCACTGGCCTGTAAATACAAGTCATGTTAAGTTGGTCCTGGCCCATAACTTCATCAACTCCTGTGTTGAGGAAGAATTTTAGAAAGTCAAGAGACAGCCATAAAACAAAGATAGGTGCTACAGTCCTTAAATTACCACAAACCCCATACCATTCTTGATCTGGCAATTACATCACGTACGGTCTTCAGCATAATATCTTCTACTTGAATGAGCCACTTCTCCACTGCACCTCGAGCTTCAGAAGTAGAAATGTTTGAAATCAGTTGTACACGCTCGCCTTCAGAACTACACATTCCTTTAATATCTAAATTGCGAAGGAAATCCAGCTTAGCAATGCCTTCAAAACACTTCTTCAAGTGAGGCTGAACTCTAAGAGGATCCTTAGTCTCTGACAGGATCTCCAACATTTCATCATTAGACAAGAAAAAGAAGCTAAAAAATTAGAAAAAAAGAAAGAAATACAACTGCATTATCAAGCTATTTTTAAGACTGATCTTATTCACAACAAAAAAAACCATTCAGAATCTGTGGGTTTTAAATAACCAAAGCTCATCATACCGAGGAAAGAAGAGACGTTTTTTCTCAAGGTAAGCATTAAGCCCTTTCATGATTTTGTCAAGAAGCTCATTACAGGTCTGAAGCTTCTCTGTTAATCCTGGCAAGGAAGTAGCAGCGAGAACCTGTAACAACAAACATGTGCAAACTGTCAGCTATAAACGAGATATTTCAAACAATAGAAGTTAACCAAATAAGGAACAACATAACTTTGTTTCTAGAAAGCCTAGGGAACTGAAATCATAGTTCACTGTATATATTCTGAAAACTAAGCATCCCCCCCTCAAAAAAATGGCAAGGGAAGCTACTGTTTCCTGTTAGTAACGGCTATTTCCCTTACCTTTGGGTCTTCGGCACAAAACTGCATAATCTCTCTCCACAGCCTATCCACAGTCTGAAACTGCCGCCCCTCTTCTGGCATCTGTTGCATAATATCCTCAGAAGAAAAGATGGGTTCCAAATACAGCCACTGTGCCTGCACTTTCAGCCAGTCATCAATATTCTCCTGAATTTGAATTAAGTGTCTTTCCCATTCCTTAATAAATGTTTAAAGAATGTTAACTTGACATTTCCAAGCAAATAATGTTAGAGACAACAAATTCAAGAAAAGTAGACATTGTGTGATTCTAGCTCCCAAAGAGAAAAAAAAATGTCTACCAATAAACAAAATGAAAGAAAAATATTTAGGAGTGTTTAAGTTCTTCCACATATACAGGTGGCCAAAGGAGCTCAGGAACTTTTACTTACTTGGAAATTGATTTTCCAAAATGCATTTATCACTTTACGGCTATGAACTTCCAACAACTTAATTGTTAAGCAATAGCCATGAGGCTACCAGTGATAAATTGAAAGTGTTGAAAGTGTTTCATCTCCCCACAGCAAGGGCTCTTGTAGCTGAATGGCAGCAGGGACACAATACCAGAAAAGCCACCTCAGCTCATAGGAGAGATCCAGCAAGTCCAGCATCCTGTTCCTTAAGTGGACAATAGCAGATACCACTGGAGCAGGCCGGAGAGGCTGCCTATAAAGTGTAAATATTATGTATGTTCACTGAGCCTGCTTGAGCCTGAACATTTCCCACATAAACCAACAAAGAACTACGCAGGGTAACTGCAAAGCAATTCCACCAGCTTCTCTCCTGTCAATAGCCATGGTGTGAGCACCACAAAGACTACTCTAGCCCTGAAATTCGAAATCAGGTATAAAGAGCTGCCATCATTGCTCTGATTCTCCCAGCCATCAAGAAGTTTCTTTGCCCAGAGGAAAACACTGTAGTTCAAAATTCTTGAGTCCAAAACTCAAGCATTAATAAGTGTTCTTATTAGCAATAATAGAAATACAATTTCTTGTTATTATGAAGCAAGGTTAATGGAAATAGTCATTTTGCAAAATACAAGAAAAAATAATTGTTCTCTCAGTTGCACTTGAATCTGAATGGAAGAGGGAATTCCAAAACAGAAATAAGGTAAGTAGGACTCATATAAACTCAAAAGATTCTTGCTGAAAAATTAATGAAAGCATTTCATTAACAACTCAAACAACAAAGTTGTAACACAATCGGTATACTATTGCACTACACTTATCCTATGAATAAAAAATGGTTGAAAAAAGTAGTCATTGTACCCTGATTTCCTTGTCAAATGGTTTAATGAAAGGTGATCCTCTCATTGTCTGAGTTTTCATAATCTGATCATCGAGAAGAGCCTGAATATCATCCACTGAAGACAGAATATGAATACCAGTCTCACGATACACATTTGTGTTGAAGGAAATTGAATCCCAGGTTTCCATCATGGTATGCATTGCTTTCTCCAAGGAAAATTCCTATTTAAAAAGAAAATAGCTTGGTCTAGGGACTGAATTGTTTTTTTCCAACTCACTAATTCAATATATAAGCTTATCTAGCTGAATAAGCTATTTTGCTCTAGCAGCACAACTTAACTACTTGTTATTACTTTTCCTCAGTATATCCTTTTCTTGCACACAGAAAGCAGCACACTTGGGAAATACTAATGACGTCACATGAGATACAAATGCTTACACTCATCATTGACATATAATGGGCCAAAGTATCACCAAATCTCTTCTGTTGCATAATGGCAAAGACAAAAAATGCTAGTAAGTCATAAAAGTACTCACTAAGAGACCTGATGTCGTATTTGTCACTATCAAATCTCTGTGCTTACCTTGCTTGCAGCTACACTTATTGCTGTAAACTGTTCCAAGTAAGAGGACAGATTCTGCTTTAAAACTTTTCTCAGGGTAGTTCCAGCATCTGGTGTTATATCATATCCTACTATATCTGACATCTGCTGCCAATGACGTTCTCTCATGCCAGGATTACAAAAGACAGCCACAGTGGGAATATTCTCCTAATTCAGAAAAGATATTTATAAGGTAAATATCGTCATATACATTATTTCTTAATTTTTTAATAACCTTTCATGAGCATTTAAAATTCTGCTACTGTAGCCAAAGACATGAAAATCTTTTCCAAAAAGTGCAGATGGCTCCATTCAGTTATCCACTCCATTTCTAAATAATTATATTAACTACCGAAGAAGAAATATAAAAAACTATTAAGCATAATTTTCCAGTGATGCTAAATTTTGCTTCTATTAACATAATAGAGTCCCATTTCAAAATTCCCAACTACATCCTTAAATGTTTTTCTGCATCCAAAAATTACTTTTCTCCTGTATGTGTTCAGTCATTAACAATCCCAAAAACTATTAAAAAATACTAAAAAATCCAATTTTATTAAAATGAATGGGACAGTAAAATCTGGAAATGGGGACTCAGAACACTGTCTCTCTCGCTCTCTGACACTGCATCATTTACATGTACTGAGCCCTGAATTTAGCATTTGTCCCTCAGCATCAGATATTAATATCCCTCACATTTTCTTACCTTAAAATCTTTAATCTGATCCAGAACTGTAGAACACATTGTAAGAGTTGGATTACCCTTTACAGGTTTGCGTCGTAGTGTCTTTTTCTTGTCCGATGCTGCTTTCTTCTGCTTTTGTTGGAAGAGTCTTAACAGTTTGTACATCTCTCTATAAAACTCATCAATCTCAGCCTCCATGCTTTCCCCATCTAGTTCCAAAAAGGTCCCATCCATCCATCTGAGAAAAAACATAAGGTTACAAAACAGAATAACAAATGTAGCCCACAAATAATTATCATTTTGTTTTGTAACACATTAATAGCAATTTAAATCAAAGCAAAGCTCTCCTTCCATATTATTGGTATTCCTTGCAAAATTCCAATGCCCAACTAAAAGTGGCTCAACCACATTCTTCTGTGTATTTGTGTAACTCTCTTAAGTCAGTCACATAATGAAACTGAGTAACTGCATGAATGGAGAAATATTTAAGTTAACCTCTGGGTAGAGATCGACATACGACATTTAAAAATACACTAGGTCTTGTATTTTCAAACCCCCCACACTTTCAGCCACAGCACATTGTAACTTCTGAAGAATGCATGAAATGATAAACAATCTCTCTTAATTTATACACGGAGTACAGTTTTGTGGTAGGATCTAGCGACCAGACAGCAACACAATCATTTGAACCCATCATTTTGGACAGCTGCTAGGTTAAAACCAGTTTTCGTTACATACAGATAATGAGCTTTCTAGTTTAATTTCTTCCTTTTCTGGAACACAAAATGGCTCATAAAACATTTTTTCTTCTTAACACATTTCTTTCACAGAGCTTGTCTTATTACAGGCTACATGGGCATGACCAATACAATTAGAACCTAGCCTGAGATATGCTCCTTTGCTCTCAGGCACATGGTGTAATTCTCAGGGCTGTCCTGTGCAGGGCCAGGACTTGGACTCAATGATCCTTGTGGGTCCCTTCCAACTTAGGAAATCCTATGATTCTATGATTCCATGACTACATTTTAAAAATAAAACAAATCAACATTTTTTCTAGCTGAATTAAAAATAGCAAGCCTGATATGTATATTACCCTTTTATTTTACTTGCTAATAAAACATGTTAACAAGAAAACAAATCCATATTCTACATCTGACATAAATGAGACCAGCATAAGCGTTTTTCTCACTCTCCCTCTTATAGAATTAAGAGCGAAATTACCTTTTTTCTGTTCGCTGCCATTTCAGTATAAGATTAAAGAGTTTCTGGTATGGTTCTATCTCAGCTTTTAAGTTGTTGAGGAGTGGGAATTCACTTGGTTTCCATCCGAGCAAAGTCTCTTCTTTATTAAGAGCAGCTACTGTTTCATCAGTGTCCTGTATTGTTTTCTGCAATGTCCTCAGGTCAGTCACATACTGAAATCAAATAATAGCATGCCTGAGAAATAACCAAATTACGCTCTGAACAGCTATCAAAATAAGATATCAAAATATTATAAGCTTTCATATTAAAATTTTAGAAAACAAGATAAAAAAAACTTGTCTGCTTATTAAAAAGTACATAAACTGTGAAGAACCCAGATGAACATTATGAAAAATAAAATTGGTTCTCATTAATGAATTCTAGAGTATTTTCAAAATGTTTCTGCTTTAAAACTCACTGTTCCAGGAGGCAGGCACACACTTTTTTTTGTGCCTGGCACATCATATTGGCAACTGGGATTTATTAGCTTAGGATTTCTGTTTTGTGCTTTGAAGTGTTTTGTTTTTTAAAAAACCAAAATTTCTTCCTATGCAATATCCTCCAATTAAGGCACAAGACATGCTCTGGAAATTAAAAAATACTGCTAGAAATTCACAAAGTTTTGGAGCCAGTGGCCTGCTCTTCACTCGCGTAACAATGAAGTTTGAGGTTTGTAGGGAAAAAATAGCAAATTGCTACCAAACACTATTTCTGAACTGCTATTTTGATTATCTATCAGCTAATTCAAGCACAACTTTACAGCAAACTTTCCTCTAAATAAAATGTTAATTGCCAATGAAAAACAAAAATGGGAGGGGGACAAGTGTAATTTTATGAGCTTGTTCACTGTGGCACGAGGACAATAAATGCTTCAGTTCACATTTGTTAAACTGATTACTTTTAATTCTAATTTTTTTCCACGGTCCCTGTGTGTTAAACACAGAAAACATTTCTACTGATTTTATACTATTAATCAAACCTGTTGCATGCGATCCAGTTCTGAGTATTCTTCTAATTCTATTACAGAATTATAAAGCTTGTCTAATTCAACATGCAGGTTATCACATTTCTGTACCGCTTCTCGTTCTCTTTTAGTTTTAGACTCTTCAATCAGCTACAAAAGAATTGATTTTTTCATTACAAGAAAGCAATGCAAAAGTGGTTGTAAGTCCTTCCAATGATTAATATACACACTACCATATAAACATTTAGTGCAAACAGACAGAAAGCAAACAATACAGATAAATTATTACCCTTACAACGATTGAAATTTCTTTTTGTATGTCCCACTTAAGTGTGTGCAACCTCTATATGCTAGCACGGAACCTTCATCTCAATAATCATAGCAGCTAGGATTGCCTTAAAGGCCTCCTTCAGGAGTCAGACAACAGAAAGGAAAGCATTACAGAAAAAAAAATTGATACTCTCATCTTTGGGATTCGGTATTTTACTGCCAAAAAGGACACCTACAGTTGTCGAAAGCCAATGCTATCCCACATGTACCTGTGGCTGTAAAAGGCAGAAATTCTACAACGTAAGACCACCTTAAAGCACTGGGTCTGCACACTCAAGGGTTTGTTTTAAGGTACAAAAGAAAAAATCAGTCAAGAGAGAGGAGACCTCCTAAGACAAGTACACCTACTTGCCATGCAAAATTTGTGAAGCAGGAAAACAGAACTTCTCCAAAGAAGGAACCAATCTTTTCCTTTTGCATTAGAATAAGAACAGACTCATATCTGAGAGTATAGAATGCAAATATACAGAGTCATGAAAACTCGATGTGAAACTTTTCTTGTCCTCAACCTCTAGCACAATGCAAGTCACTTGACAGCCAGCTACAGGGTCCCACTGCTGAGGGACTCTCACTAAGTAGTAAGATTCACTCTGTATGACCATTTTCATTAAAAAGAGTTAGAACAAGCATCATGGACTCTCTACATAGAAGTAGAAAATTCATTTTACTGCTTTATTTTTGGGGGATTAAAAGAATACTTTGTTTGCATGGAGATAACATGCAAACAAAGTATTTTACAGACACAGCAGTCTCCCAAGCTGGGTATCTTTTCAGTCAGAGGCATATTTACTACCCTTGGACATATGCCATGGTATCTAAACAAAACTTAGTAAAGGAGAAATCCTTAATTGTAATATTTAAAAGATACTGATTTTTTTAAATGTTAATTATTAATTCTTTAAAAATTTTAGAAGAAATTATTAGATCTATGCTAAATTACTACAGAGAGGCAAGAGAACCCTAAAAGGCTTGACTACATCATAGACAGAGACAAAGCATGCTAAGCAAGACAAATACAGACTATGGAAGAAAACTGATCTACAGTCACACAGAGAAAATGAGATGCTGTATTTTCTGTTAATGATTGCTACAAAACGTCGTTCCCACTGTTCTTTTTTTGACAGGATAAAATACCTTTTTAACTAAATTACTTCCTGTCCAGACATTCAGTCTCATTAAGGGCCTGACAATTACATTTTCAGTACTAGACATGTGCAGTGTAGTGAATTTTCATCTACCTACATATTACCTAGTACTGACCAAAAGCATATTAAGGATAATAAGACTTGCTGAAGCTTTTACGTTACAGTGACAGTTTTAAATTTATCCACAAAAAAGCCCACTTTTGTTACAAAAAACTGGAAATATGTTATTCATGCATGTCTAAATTAGTATGGTTCATGTTATATGTCTATATACATTTAGCCTGCTGAGGAAATAAATAGCTCAAGTAAAGTGAGAAGTCTAACATGCCAAAATATATCATAAACTAAGAAAATGCTCTTACAGTATCATGCTCTTTAAAAATGAGGTTAATCTTCTTTGGCCATAATATAGCTGTTGAATTTAGTTCAATGTCTTCAGGAGCAAAGGGAAAAACATCTATCAAGTAACTCATTTGCCGACAGCACTCCTACAAAAAGAGATTTCACAAAACTTTAGGTATCATAGGTCTGTTTAAAATATGAGGTAGGACAATATTATCCACAAAGATAAAATAGAAATCTACATTTCACGAACTTTTCAGAATTCAGAGCTACTTCAGCCAATTGAATATTAACATTCAAAATATATGTGTAATATTTTTCAAATCCTTGACCTGATCATGAGCTTGTTTCTCTAAATATGACTCCTGTGGTCTGTAAATCCATATGCAGAAATACTAATGTTATTAAAAATATACTAAATATAATTTCTGCAGATATAAACATAATGTGTCATATTTATAGACCTATTACCATAACAGAAAATCTGATACATATTCACACACACACACACAAACTACTCCTAATGTAATATCACCTGCATTCTGCTCAAAGAGTGAATTGTTTCTCATGTGTTCAAAGTCTGTTGACTGTTTTTACACATAAAATGTTCTTTATACGTGTCTGTTACATTTTCACAAAGAGATTTTTAAGCAGTCCTGAAGTAAGTCTCCAGGTACAAACAATAAACAGAGTGATTTATTAAAAGCTGCATTTCCTCACAGACATGCAGAACACATGGGAATGGGAACAAGAAGCAAAGGCATATGGCAAAGAATAAACTGGACTTCCCACTTCTCTCTGAAGTTACACTGAGTTTATTCACACAAAAGTCTGCACTCCAGAATGAATTCTCTATTTGTATAGGACAGCATATCCAATAAAAGATCAAGAATTAAAGCATAGTCATTTACCTTGCTCCTTTCCGCCAGGTCCCGAATATCTTTGGTTTTGACCCTCTTTATGTAATCCATTATTTCTACCATTTCTTCTGTTGACTCAGGAACTTTTAATGCCCATTCCTTAATGGTTTCAAATTCACTGCATATCCTATAGTTTTATTTTACATAAAATACCAACGTTTTAAGATTTTAGTTTGACTGGCTTCAAGCTCAGCTTTAATGCAATTAAGAATTCAAATTACTTATTTAAGTATTACCCCCACGCAAATTCCATTATTTATGAAAATAGAAAGGGAATATGACCAGGTCAGTCTAGACAAATACCGGTTTCTGGCTTGCAATAATTGCTTTGTTTGGATTTTGGGGTATTCTTCTGAAATAAGTGCTTTGGTTACCTGTTGTTAGTAAAAGAACTTCAGAAAAGTATCATTAGTGTACACACAAATACTGTTCTAGCAAATATTTTCTCACTTTGGTAATGTGGAATCACTATATAACTTGGCCACAATTGTTCATTTTAACTAAAAAATGTAGTGAGAGTTTCCTCATGACTTAATCCATACCTGCAAATTAACCTCCTGTTCAACTAAATTGATATCCTATGATAAGTTCACCCATGTAGAGGATGAAGGCAAGGTGGTGGATATAATTTTTCTCAGTTTTAATAAGGCTTTTGATACGGTCCTTCACAGAATCCTTCTAGACAAGCTGTCCAGGTGTGGGATGAGTGGGTTCATGGTGTGCTGGGTGAAGAACTGGTGAAGTGCAGAGCTCAAAGGGTTGTAGCAAATGGCTGGTGACTGTTACCAGCAGTATTCCTCATGATTCACTTCTGGGCCAGTTCTGTTCAATGTGTTTATCAACGATTTGGATGCAGGAGTTGAATGCATCATCAGCAAGTTTGCTCACCATACAACTGTGAGGTGCTGCTGACTCTCTTGAAGGATGGGACACCTTGCAGAATTGAAACACTTCACTATGATTAAGGGGATGGAATGTAATCAGTTGAAATGCCAGATTCCCAGGATGGAGTAACACCCTGGAGCACCCAGGATGGAGTAACATCCGGCACAAACACAAATGGGGAGAAATGGCTCAAGAGCAGCCCTGATGAGGTATCTATTAGGTAATAAGAGAGTCTAACCAGCCTTTCCTTTGACAGTGCAGCAATACTGTAATTCACACTTAAAAATCCAGAACAGTAATGAAATTTTTTGATCTCAGTTCTTCGATCTTTCAGCTCCTCCATTATCCAAGTCTATACTAATATGTTCTCCTACCTTTTTTTTTGAGACTAAAACAGCAGAAAAAACACAACAGCTGGTGCAAACTGCATTAGATCATTAGTTAGCCAAGAACCTTCAGTAAACAGAAGTATGGTATATTTGCATTTCTTCTACATGTTTCTACTATGCATTTAACACATAGAGCATTCACAAGCAGAAAAATTCTACTTACTTTTCATTTTCCTCTCTGTAATCTGTAAATATTTTGTCCATTAGCATTTTTGCAAAGTTGTTTGCACAATTAGCCAAACCTTGCTTTAAATCCTCACAATTCAAACAGATCATAGGGAAATAAATCACCTCTGGCAAACTCATGATTTCCTTCTTGAGGGTGAAGAATTCATCTATGAACTTCAGAAAAACATTAAACTTTACACTTCAGAACTGTTGTTTAAATACTTGGCTATACATGAGTAAGTATTAGACGCTGAAGAAAATAAGTAATATTTCTTCTATTTACCATACATTTTTAGGGGAAAAATAAGTTATGTTGTAGGTAGTCTACGTAATTTTTAGCTAAAGGCTAAGCACCTGTTATCCTCTGCTACCTTTTTATTATTGCTGTATGTATAGTAAAAATAAAGCGTAGAATTAAAACTTACAGTAGTGTATTCATCAAAGCTGGGTTGTTCTGCTATAAATCTGTTTATACGTTCCTCTGCAGTTCCATCTACAAGCCAGCCATAACTTTCAACTACAATTCAATTACAACATATTTATATTAATAAAATACATATGCCATACAGCAAGTTACTCATTACAAAGAGGTGACACAGCTATTTACACACTCTTCCATCACTTACCATATTCTTTAAAATGCTCCTTCGGGCCTTCTAAGTTGTCTCTGATAGATTTTTTCAGAGTGGATTTGGCCCATTGTACGATGTGAGCAGGGAGCTCAGCATCCACAGTTGCAGTGCCTCCCGTTAGCCAAGCACGCATCGTTTGGACGTTCTAGGAGAAGTGCAAGTGTTGATTATTTAAATTTTTAAAAGCAGTGCAAGGATACACATACTTTAAAAGTAAGTTGCAATCTGCAGAAGACATGATCACAAAAGTATGAGACCCTAATCATGACCAAGTTCAGGTGCTTCATACACATGCAGAATGACTTTTCCTGAAGCAAAAATTGAACAGAAAATATGTAAAAGGAAAAAAAATTATCCAGCCTTGCATAAGATTAAATTATATCATATGTGCAAATACAGAAAAGCAACCCCAAAACACTTCTCTGAAAGTACCATCACATGCAACTAGTAACCAATACTCAGTTCACATCTAAGGCCCCCAGAAAGGCTCTCTTCCCTGGAACCACAGACAGGTTCCCAAGACATCAATCTTTTGATATTGTATATATTAGCTTTTAGAGATTTGAGTATTTTCTTTTTCTTAGAAAGAAAATGAATATCAACTCTAATTTTATTTGTCTTTCTCTGGAGATCTTCACTTTAATGCAAATTTATTGTAAATCATCACACATATAATTAAAGATGTTATTACTATAATTGCACACCCAAAGAGCAGACTAAAACAATCACTAGCAGGTGCACCAATTTTTTATGAACAAGCAATTACGAAATTACTTTCAGAGTCTGGAGTGCCTCTGGGCATCAAGATTCATGATGTCAGCTGTAGAATGATTGTGGCAAACAAATACAAGTTGCATTCTGACGCCATTGCCAGGGTAGTCAGACTCCTAAATCACAAATATTTTCACATATTGAGCATCTTAACAACAACATATTTAAATAAAGACAAAAGCACACCTGGAGAGTCTGTCCTATGCAATCTACTACAAACAGAATTGTTTCTTCCAAGTCTTGTAAGCTTGGATAAAACTCCATTCTATTTTCATCATAAGTCAAGTCCATCTTAAATAACGGCAGACGACTTCTGTCTTCAGGATCAAAAAGTTTCACAAAAACTTCAGTTGTTCTTTGCAGTAATCCTTTCAGCTAGGTAATAACATAGATCACCTATTAGTTGACATAACAAAGGCCCAACCCATTTTCCATTCATCCAGTAAGCCAGGATTTCCATTCATTTTAGTACTTCTGGCCTGATTCACGGATAACCGAAGCAGTACGAATTTTTCTAATAACTCCAGTGGGTATTAGTCCAAACCCTTAAATGATGAAAACTAATGAACAAGTAAACATTTCAGTAAAGTCCATGCATTTTGTTTTGCGTCAAAAGTAAGTCTATTACTAATACATGTATGTAGAAATGAAATATCTTGAAAGCATTTTACTCTATTTTTTTTAAAATCACAATGATTTGATTAGACTATTGTTCCATTATTTTTCTACAAAGTAAGCAGTGGTTTAATCCCATTAAGTTTATCATGGGAAGGAAAGATATTTACCTGATTAGACATAAGCACAGCCACACAGTTATAAAAAGACTCAAGCTGATCCAACTTTACACCATCCAAGGCCTCTGACTGACTAAAGAGGCCAACAACTCTTCGGTACCATGTGCTCATTATAGCCTCTTCTGCTTTAAAACAGCTTAGAGATGCATCAGTTTTAAGAGATTTACAGTCAACTGGTCCTTTCAGTCTAGAAAAGAAAGTTACATGCAACTTTATAGACAAAATTTAAACAAACCAAACATGGAGTAAGGTAACACTACAAACTTTTGTATTACAAACCCAGTCTTTCTCTACTAGAAAGCAGAGTGGGAACTTAAGCACTGCTTCAGTAGACTAAAAGGAAAGAAAAAGCCTACCTCAAACTCCAGGAAATACAGAACAATTACCAGAAAAAATAATGAGGAAAAATATTTTGAAAATTATCTTTTTGAAAACTATGAAAATGTAAAGTTCCAAGATTAAACAGAAAATTCAACTGATGAAAACCATCGAGAAGACTGATCTTCAGGGTTAGCACAGAATTCCCTACGACATCCCCTATGATAAACAATAGAACTGAATAAACTCATCTTCGCCAGCTTCAAAAACCTATATGGGTCAATAATTCAGCAGAACAGACTTTACCTGGAACTAGAGAAATCCACTAGAAGAAAGTTAAAGAATGCTGTATAACCGAAATCCAGTAGAGCTTTCATTGTGGGGTGAAGAATATGTAAGGTGGAAATGATTCGTTGTTTTGCTTTGATATAACTGTCATGCCACGTACTAGAAAAATCCAGGCCTCTAAAGAGAAAAACCATCAAAAACCCAACCAAAACAAATAAACAAACAAAAATTAAGAGCTCAAGCACTACTTGAATAAAGTACTATATATAAAAGATAGTATTCAAAAGCTTATTCTCTAGCATGAATTGTTACTTAAATGCCACACACATGTCCTAACTATCACGCAGGAGAAGTCATAAAGATACTCTGCCTAATAAAATATGCTTTATCCTCCATGGTATTTTCAGATCACCTGCTGTCCCAGAGACTCTGTCAATGTAAACTCCTAACTTCACCAACTGCTATCAGGAAGCATTTATCACCAGATTTTGATAGCACACATTCTGATGCATCAGCAAATTGTGCAATTCAGGTATTTATATTCTATCTACCTGAACTCCATTTCCACGATGGGAGGGCATAATAGATTTGCCTTCAGTCTCAAGGTTTCACCTCATAAAACCAAAATCACATGCAACCTTGGCATTAGAGGCAGTTTTAGGATGTCAAAGCACTGTACAATGCTGCTATTAGCCAGAAAACTTCCCCATACACACACACTTCATTCCAGAGGCAGCTGCACTATGACTTTAGTGTCTGGGCACTCAGAGCGAGGTTTCACTTGCAGTCATGAGCACCGCTCTATGTAACTGTAACAGCAGTAATGAAACACTGTCAGAGCTAAAACTTAGTAGAGCATTCAAGTAAGAGGTGTTCAAATGCAAGATCCTCTACAGAGATTTAAAAACGTTCCATTAAGGGGCTCCAGAATTAATACTGTGCCATAACTCTGTTCACACAGCTCAACAAGAATTTCCCTCATGTAACTCGGTGTGTTTTGCCAGTGGGTTATTTGCTAACTTAATCCACTCACAGAGGTAACAAAGGCAAAGGTGCCTCCTCTTCCAACTTATCAAGTTCTTTTATGTCTGGTTTAACAAGAACTCTTCTCACTAAAAAAAAAAAAAAAAATACATGAACATTAGAAGAAAATTAGGCCATATTCAACAGTCACTGTACTTCCTTGGTCTTTCTCCAGGTGCTTGAACCAAGTACATAGTAGGATGAAAAAGCAATTGTGTCACCCTAGCCTCCAAAACACATTCTCCCAAAGGTCACCCAAAATCAACAGCTTCTGTTAAATAATTATACAGATTCAGGTGCCTTAATTCCAATTCTGGCCCCTGTTCCTGAAGGTTTTCAGATGGGTTTGTGTTTAAATAATTAAATACTTATGCAGATTCTTTGCTGAGGGGACGGTCAGTCACAGGAACAGGCTCCCCAGGGAAGTGGTCACAGCACCAAGCCTGCCAGAGTGCAAGAACCATCTGGACAGGGGTCTCACTTGTATGGTTGAGTTTTAGATAGCCCTGCAAGGAGCAAGGAGTGGGACTCTGATCCTTACGGGCCCCTTCCAACTTGATGTATTCTATGATTGCAAGAATTTACGGCAACTTTGTTTAACATAATTACAGTGAGAAACTGTAATTATCACACTGATGACATTGCAAAGAAGTTAGTCCCATGTTAAATTGTGTATTTTTTAATCTACATTTTAAAAAGATCAGCCATCCACTAAAATATTAACAAAATTGGGCTCAATTTCAGATTCCAGATACTACAAATGTAAATAAAAGGAAATCAATACATGATTTCAAAGGAAAATGCAGTAATCACGCAAGGGCATGGACTTCACACACAAGATGGAAAAGCGCAAAGACGTTTATTGCGCACTCAGAATTCCCCTAAATACCAGCACCTAACAGGATATCACATCATATAAACAGGAAAGACGTTCATCTCAGTGTCCCCCAGTCACCTGGGGTATTGCACAGATATTACTTATTATGGTAACAGGTAAACAGTACCCTATAAGGTCACAAACTAGTTATCACTTCCCATAGGTCCAATGCTGTCCACAAACTAGTTATCATTTCCCATAGGTCCAATGCTGTCCACAAACCCACAATCCTCTCTCAGCCCATCCCCGGTGACCTGGATGCACTCCCAGGGTCACCTCCGGGCTCAGGAAAGAGGATCTCTCTCTGGCCCTCAGGGCCTATCTCTCTTCCAGCACATAGTGCACTCCAACAGGAAAACACTTTCAAAATTCCAGTTCATGACTCATCTTAAAAGGTTTTAAAATTGAAGTGAGTTGTATGAGTGACATCTGAAAACAGTAACTATCTTCGCAGGCTTTTACTGCAACCTTCCTCATGCAACAGAAGTACTACCAGAAAACTCATGGATGTGTTTGTACATGAACATCTTAAAAAAGCTGCTGCTGAAAGAGGGAGAAAGAATAACTAGTACATAAAAAGTTTCTCCTTTCTTTAGCAGTAAACAGCAATATATTCTTGCTTCAAATTAACTAAATAAGTTAAAGACAATGAAGTATCATCAGCAGCAATCAACCTTTTTGACCTGAGGTCTATAGCTGTCTTTGCTTGAACTGTACTTTCAGCTGGTTAATTTTTTACTCGTTCAAATAAAATAAGCAAGTTTTGCCTTAAACATTATGGCCAACACACATCCGATGAGGCAAAAAAAGCTAAATCAGTAGTTAATTGCAAAGATCATGCCTGGCTGAAAGAACAAACTAGAAAAATTATTTTCAGCAGGAGAATACGGAGCTTATAATATATACTGACATTAATATAAGTGCTGAGGAATTTGTAGTACTTACACACACATCTTTGCATGCTCTTTTCATAATCCCTTACTATCTCCTTTAAAAGCTCTTCAGTGAGCAGCTCTCTGTCCCTGCCCTCCATAAGCGACTGCGGCACCAGGGCAAGCATGGACCTCAGCCACTGATGCTGGATGGGAATCATTGGATTCCTCTGCACACGTTTCTTCATAAAGAGGTAGTCTGCCTGAAAGGACAAGATTGTCAGAGGTCCAATAACTGCCTATGTATGTATTTTTGTGTTAGGCTTGGCAAAAATCTCTTTTTATTCACAATTTTTAATCCCTAAGGGCAGGGTATTTAATCTAATCTTTTCAGTATTCACTGACTAATATCCTAAAAGCTGCTCTGTGGTTGGTAATATGGTCTCTTTGTCTTAATGTTTAAATATAAAATACTGTACTTGTCAGTATGGCATTTTCCTTGGTTCTCTGCTGAAGTTTATGGCTGACAATAAAACAGTTCAAGGTTAAGGTTATTGTTCTTTGGACAAACACTTATCTGGCAAAAAGTGTGGACAAACATCTGCCATAAGGGGAGGGGGTCTTGGCCAAAGAAATAGGTATTTCTGCTTTTGATTGACAGTTTTGTTATAAAATCTCTACAGTCTACAGAATGAGTTTACCTAACAACAGCTGGGCAAAATTGGTGTTACCTTAGGCTACTTAAAGTAAATATTTCAATACTAATTTGAGTTTCAACTGGCCTTCAGAGATGAAGCCTTACTTTAAAAGCTATACACAAATTTCAGGATTAGTGCATGTTCTTCAAATTAAGGGAACGATGTCAAAGACTGCTTTTTGTACAGGCTAAGGTACAATCTATGACCTCAACTGAAAAAATCTTGAAGCCTGTTAGGTTTTTTCCCTAAGTAATGATCTTTAACTAAGGTTAAATTAATTATTGATAGATGTACTTTCTATAACAGAAAAATAATTTCCCTCTACAGGACCACAAGACAAGTTTCCTGTTTTGTTTCTATTCCATTTTTCCCCATCAAGACTATTTTTTCGTGTTCAGTAAAAATAATTCCGCATGACATACTCAACTTCTCTGAATAAGGACCATTCACTCTTCTACTCCAAAAAAAAACCAAATGAAAGAATTCAACTCACTCTTTGTTGGCTTTCTTTGTCAACCATCTGTATAAAAAGAAACAGAAAATTGCTATGAAGAATGTACAAAAAAAACCCCAGAAATATAAAATTTTACAAATATTATTCCTAAACAAAGACTTTATTCGTAGATATAGAGGTATACATTTCAGTTGGATCACCTGAGTATATAAATACATTTATGAATTACTGAGGAACGAAACAAGTATCTTTAAGTAAATTCTAAGAAGTAAAATAAATGCCCTAATAACTAAGAACTAAATAGGCGAGACTTAAAATAATAAAGAAATACTTTCTCACAGTGGAAGGCAGTTCTGTGATAGGAGGTGCAGCATCTCTCTTATCTGTTTCATCCATGGTTATGTAATAGACTTCAAGAGCTCGATCAATTCTAAAGTAAAACACAGAATCAGAAGCGCAGAAAAACTACAAATAATATATTAAAAATAGTGCTAACACTTTAATCAATCCAACTTATTTTTTCATTACCTACTCCTTGATCACTAAATCTCACTATAATTATATTAAACAAACACCATTATTATTTGTCAAATGTCAAATGTGCAACGTCTCTGTCACTTGAATTTCAACATGACTTGAATTACATGAAACTCACAGTAACTGATTAAGCACCTCTTGCTGCTCCTTGCCTCTGTGGTATGCCAATAGTTTTTTCTGTGATGGTGATGTTTCAGATATGACTGGTGGACGTAAAGCAGCGGGACGAAACAAAGTTCTCAAAGTGCGTTTATTGGAAGTTGCTTCATCTGAGTGCTCCATCTAAAACCATAACCAAACCAAGATTCTAGAATACAATCCTGTCCAGAAGGAATTTAACAGAGACATATATTAAGTTGAATGTACATAAGACATAAAATGAGGTCACCTCAGGGATCTCCACCATTTAGGTATGACAGTTCAGCTTTCAAAAAAGAGAACAATAGTTTATACTATAAAACTGCAAAGTTCAAGGGAAAGTGTGTACATACAGAGCCTGCCATTAAAAAAAAAAAAAGAAGAAAGAGAGAAAGAGAGAGAGAAAGAGAGAAAGAGAGAAAGAGAGAAAGAGAGAAAGAGAGAAAGAAAGCTCAACAAATTTGTGTTGTGCGACTCGGCTAAGGTTCAACTAAAAAACCACCCTTCTGCGGCGGTTTAAGTGGCTGAGTATGGCTATTCCAAAGACAGACGGTCGGGTTCCCCTGGAAACACGATGCACACACTCACAATTGCATTTCAACAGGCTCCCACAGGGGAGGAGAAAGCCAAAGCTACCTCCTACATCAGTGGTATGTCCTAAAAACGCACTAAACCGGGCGGTGGTGGATGCACCAAGGGACACAAAGCTCAGCTACGGACAGCCGCGAGGTTCTCCCGCCTTTTCCCGGCGCCCCCTCAGCCTCTCCGCCTTCACCTCTCCCGGCGCCCTCAGGGCAACAGCGCGGTTGCCTCGGAGCCGAGGGCGGGCGACGGGGCCCGGGCCGTGCGGCGGGCTCTGGGCTTTCCCTGGCCGAGATCAGTGCCTCTCGTGATTAAAAAAAAAAAAAAAAAAAAAACAACAACAAAAAAAAAAAACAAAACAAAAAAAAAAGCAGAGACTCGGAAAAACCTTACCTCGACCGTCCCGGTCTGCCACAGGGCTGGCAGGCTGGCACAACCCGAACGAGTCAGAAAGTTCCTCTGCTACAGCCTCTGCCTGCACCAAGCGGGTCACAGCAAGAACGCTCGAGAAATTATAATACCCTCAAGCATCAGGTGGCTGTTGCTAAGCTTCTGCTTTTTGTACAACTATAAATGGAAATTTTAAGGAACTCCAGAGATTTGCTACCCACCTGCCCACACTTGACAAAAGGCTTTAAAACCCTAATTTTGTGTCTGTGTGGGCAGAGCCCCACGCGCAGAGGCCGCGGGAGCAGCGGGACGGAATTTTATGTGTGTTTTCCAAAGTCCTGGGCACTTTCCTAGTGTGGCTCTCACAGCCCGGGACTATTCGGCGTGAAGTCTCAGCCCAGACATGAAATGTTTTCTCACGAACAGAACACAGATCCAAACCCTTCACGTTAAACGATTTATCCATAGGCAGTTAGCATCGGGGCGTTATGAGGGAGAGCCGCCCACGCCTCGGACACCTGTTGGCCAGGAAGCTGCGCTGAGGAGAGGGGCTTTCGTTGCTGAGGGAACAGAACCCGCTGCTTCTCCGGACGGCCTGACTCACGCCGTGCCGGCGGGTTAACGGCGCGGAGAGCGGCGCGGGCGCGGGCGCCGGAGCGAGCGGACAGCCGGGGAGGGGCGCGGAGCACCAGGAGCAGGCGCTGCCTCACGGCCAGCGGCGCGCGCCCGCCCCCTTCCCGCCTCCCGCGCGGCCCCGCCCCCCGTCGCGCGCGGTGACGGCGCAGCCCCGCCCCGTCCGGCGGTTCCGGCCGCGCCCCGCGGAAGCCGCAGCGCCGCCGGGTCCATGTGGCGCCGGCTCCGCTCCGCCCTCCAGAGCCTCCGCGGCTCCCCCACCGCACCCCCGCCCGGCAGTGGCGGCCGCCCGCCTGCCGCCATGGAGCGCGCCGTGGTGCGCTGCTTGCCGTCCGAGCCGAAGCTGAGCCTGCGGTTCGTGCTGCCCGACGGCAGTGCCCGGCACATGCAGCGTGACCAGGCGGAGCCGCTGGGGCGGGCGCTGGCGCGCATCGCCACCAACGCCGCCAAAGGCCACGGCAAGGCGAGCAAGAAGAGCAAGAAGGCGCGGGCGGAGGGCGGCGCGGAGGGCGAGGCGGCGGTGCCGGCCGTGCGGCTGTTCTCCCGCGACGGCTCGGCGGTGCCGGAGGAGGTGCCGAACGCGGCCGCCTGGCAGGACGGCGCCGTGCTGCACATCGGAGACGCGCGATACCGCGTGGAGCGCAACCCGCCCGCGCTCACCGAGCTCCGCCTGCCGCGCTCTCTCCTCGCCGGCTTTCCCGTGTGCCCTAAGGTGAGCGCCGAGTTCGCCGCGCCGCAGCATTGCCTGTTCCGCTGGTTCCGCGAGCAGCGCCCCGCGGGCGGCGGGGACGCGGCGGGGGAGGCCTGGGTGGAGACGGCGGCGGCCGAGCGCGTGTTCACGCCGTCCAACGCGCTGGTGGGGCTGCGGCTGAAGCTGCGTTGCACGCCCGGGGACGGGGAGCAGCGCTACGGGCCGGCCCTCGAGGTGGAGAGCAGCGGCCCCGTGGAGGCCGGGCCCGGCGCCTGCACCTTCGACGCCCGGCACCTCTACACCAAGAAGGTCTGCGGCCACGGCTCCGTCCGCGCCGTCTCCTACAACATCCTGGCCGACACCTACGCGCAGACGGAGTTCTCCCGCACCGTACTCTACCCCTACTGCGCTCCCTACGCCCTGGAGATCGACTACCGCCAGAACCTGCTCAAGAAGGAGCTGGCGGGCTACAGCGCCGACCTCATCTGCTTGCAAGAGGTGGATAAATCTGTCTTCGTTGACAGCTTGGCCCCGGCCCTAGATGCTTTTGGACTGGAAGGGCTGTTCAGGATTAAGGAGAAGCAGCACGAAGGCCTGGCCACTTTCTATCGAAGGGACAAGTTCAGCCTCCTCAGCCAGCACGACATCACTTTCAGCGAAGCCCTGCTCTCAGAGCCCCTGCACAAGGAGCTGTGTGAGCAGCTGGCCAAGTACCCCGTGGTGCAGGAGAAGGTGCTGCAGAGGTCCTCTGTGCTTCAGGTACCAGCTTTGACATGCCTTCTTCTCTTTTCCCTCTTTCTTTTTTGTTTCTCCTCCTTCCACTGTCTCCAGTCAGGTGCAGCCGGGCCAGCTTTGTTGAGCCTCAAGCAGAAGAAGGGAGGTGGGGGATTAACAATTTGAAACATGGAACTGTGTTCTCTGTTAGCTGGGGTAATGGATAGAGCAGAAGAGCAACTTAGGAACAAGAACAAAACATTGAGACCACACTGAACTGGATATATGGAATTACCCAAATTTGGTAAAAAAAGGCAGTATTATTTTGCTTTAAAATGAAGACAGCTGTTGAGATTCTGGGCCAGGTAGTGATTCCTGACTGATGCTATTGGCTGCCAAGTTTTTCACTACTTACTCTCATATGTCAGAATGTATTTTACAAAACTTAAATCTTATAAATCACTTCTAAATAAGTTAATTGAGTATGCTTTATAATGCCTCTTTAGCAAATGACAGTAGGGAGACAAATAAGGTTGGACATGTGTGTGAGCTTCCTGATGCCAGAGGGTCTGCCCACAGAGCTGTTGTGCAAGTACAAGTGTGTAAGATAGAAGACTGTGTCAGGAATTGCAGAAACACTGGTAAAAGTTTCCTACTCGTGGAGCAAGTAGGACTAACAGGATTTCCTTGATAACTAAAATCACCTCCAAATTTATGTTCAATTTAACAGTTATGGAATGCCACATTTGCTTGCTGAAAATGGAGATTTAGCTCCAGTTCTGTTGCAGAGAGAACTGGTGAATAGAAAATGAAAGTATTTAAGAATGTTACAGCATGAACTGTATCTTATGAAAAAATAGGGCCAAACCAGACACAGTCAAAAGAATGTTTGTTAAATACCTGGATGTAGTGGTAGTATTTTGGCTGATACCCAGACCTTATACAGAAGATTAATGAAAAGTACAGCTCCTAAATTGAGTCTATTTGTTATGAGCATCAGATTCTTTGAACTGGATTGCCATAAAGGCATAAGCTGACTAGTGCATTTTAAAATATATAAGCTCTCTATTTAAGACTTTAACAAAGACTGCTTTTTCTCTTAAAGGTTTCGGTTCTTCAGTCTACAACTGATCCTCCCAGGAAGCTTTGTGTAGCAAATACTCACCTATACTGGCACCCCAAAGGTAATTTTGGCACATTCCTGCATGTAGGATAACTGGGTTTGGAAAGGTTTTTGCTCTTTGGGAGAACAGATTTCCCACCATTCTTTTGCAGCTATAGCCTTTTCTTCTGGAACTGAGGGTTCCCTGCCTTACTTCTTATCTAGATGAAATCAAGCCAGACTCCTAGGTCTGGTTATATATTTATTTTTTATTTTCTAGTCTGCTTGGGAGTCAGTAGAATCCATCTGAAAGCAAGGCAAGTCACATTACACACAATTCACCCAAAAAGCAGACCGTAAAATAGAGAGAGCTTTGTGTGTGCTTATGGTTTCCCAGGCCTGTTGAACATGGAGCTCTCTTGGGGTACTGCCAAGAGGGCAACCAGATTGGGCTACAGAAGCTGTTAGAAGAGATTCTCCTCTTCTCAATTAGTTTTCTCTTGGTTCTGTGCCTTTTTGGGAATATTATTAGGATGGTTGCCATGAAATGGAAAACTGCTGTACTATGGGTGTTAAAGCTTCAGAGTTCTTGTATGTACGAGTTTAAGTAAAAATTGTCTGCCTCTCAAAAACTTTAATAGTCACAAACTTTAAAGGCTTCTTAATTCATGAAAACTATTCTAAAATGCAAGATTGCTGTTTCAGAGCTATATATGCTTAAATGAGCAATCCAGTGAGCACCTCCAGTGCTGTTCTGCATTATTTGAAATATTACTTTGAAATTACTATTTGAAATAATACTTTTTTATGTCCTTAGGTGGGAACATCCGTCTGATCCAAATTGCTGTAGCCATGTCTCACATCAAGCACGTAGCATGTGACTTGTATCCCAATATCCCAGTCATATTCTGTGGAGATTTTAATAGCACACCCTCATCAGGAACTTACAGTTTTATCAGCAGTGGTGGCATTGCTGACGATCACGAAGACTGGGTCTCAAATGGGGAGGAAGAAAGGTGCAGTATGTCTCTAAGCCATCCTTTCAAACTGCTAAGTGCTTGTGGAGAACCTGCTTATACAAACTATGTTGGTGGGTTTCATGGATGTTTGGACTACATTTTCATTGACAAAAATGCTCTAGAGGTTGAACAAGTCATTCCATTGCCAAGTCATGAAGAAGTAACAACCCATCAGGCTTTGCCAAGTGTTTCACATCCTTCTGATCATATAGCGCTAATATGTGACTTGAAGTGGAAATAGAGCAGCTCTGGCATGCTGCTTTTGGAGGTTTTCAAACAAGGAATGTAATTTAGTGTACTGCTGGGGAACTAAGGTTAGACCCTGACTTGTATGCTACTAAAAGGAAAGCCAAAACGATTAATGGAGAGTTCATGTGTTTAATGGCTCTACTGAATATTAGGACACTGCTCAGAATATTTGCATGACAGTTTCCCCCTTTTTTAATATGGTAATGGGAAAAAATATACTTAAGACAGGGTTTTGAAAATTGGATTATCATATATCTTTCTAGTGGTGTTTTTAAAGGATTAATAATTATTTAAAAAATATGAATTTAATCTGATTTGTAAGACAGTGTACAAATTGAACCCTGCTTAATTCAGAACCAAACACAGAACTCAAACCCAAACAGATCTAGTTGACTCAACTTCACTGTAATTAATGTAATGATAATTTAAGTTCAGAAATTGTCTTGTTCACTTACCATTACTATGGCCCAACTTTTGGTAAGTTGCATGAACAATGTACTTGTACTTACCAACTTCTGAAAAGATATTCTTAAATATCAATGAATAGACCGTCAATAGTCAACCATGTTAAATTCAAGGCTATAGTTGATTTGGAAGCAATTTGTCTGCCCACATAACATGGGTAATGAAGATAATGTTAATGCCTGGTGAAACTGGACTACATGAAGAAACAGCATCTACTTTGAACATCTGCTCCTTCTGGTTTGGGTCATCGGCAAGAAAAGAAATACTGGAATTTAGGACAACCAGCTTTGGAAGGGAGGGAGCTTTGTATCAATATCATCTGTTTTCAGGTGGGGAGAGATACAGAATAGTGTGGTGCATTAGCTATCTGTGCCTAAATCTTTACAAAGAAACACAAGTGACTTGCAAACCTTTATCACAATGGTTGTATTTTGTTCCTCTCTTGCATACAAAGACAACCTGAATTTTTAAGTGTTTTTACGTGCACTTTTTCTTTCTATAAAAAGCCTAGTTTTCCCTATTTTGTAGGATGTGGGGAAGTGTATTTTATCCATACCTTCACTGAATGTGTTGGAGGGGGCTGAATCATTTAACAAGCTTCTTGCCCTGCATCATTAGTCCATAGGAAACAAAGAGCATTTGGAAACAATTCACTAGATCTTCCTCTTTCACCTAATAAAATTCCCTTTATCAATTGTCTGTCACTGTTGTCAGTTGTTTGGGGTTTTTTTCTAGTTACTGGTGTCTTTAATGGCAAAACAAGTGTGCCTGGGTTGATAAAAGCTGTGTACTCTACTTGCACACCTGCTCACCTCCCCTGCATTCTGGTGCACTGTAGTTGTAGCTGGGATTCACTCAGCTGTTTAAATGCTACTCAAACCAGGCAGTCACTTTCAAGTGGGATATTTCTGAGGCTTGCTGGTGCTGTCTCTTGCCATAGTACTTGCTGTGCTGTGAAGGTGCTTTGTAGAAGCTTGTAAATATCTGGTCTTTTCTGTTATTTCCAATACAATTACTATTGTGTTTTGCTACTGTAATGCCTGGGCATCTGACATGATGCTGGTAACTGCAGTATCAAAGCCCTCAAGGCAGGTTTACCTTCAAAGATCATACAAGATTAAAAAGATAGAGGTCCATAAATCTCCAAATGTGTCTCAAACAGCATGATGTGAGAAGACAAAGCTTATGAACTGTTCAGTATTTCATTACCAACTCTACACACAGGTAAAGGGAAATTGACAAATTCCACTACTCTGAGTCTGTAGAAGCCTGGGTTGCTAAAGAGCTCATGTAAATGTCCTCTGCGAGTAGCTTTTTTTCAGCAATGTAAGCAGTTAACCTTCCCTCTTATCCCAAACTCTCTTACCTGATCCTGCTCTACCACCTGTCTTCTTGTTCCTGCTCATGCCACACCAAACTAAAACAGGGACATGATCCTGTTAAAAATACAGGGCCTTTAGTTCTCTTGCTTGTATTAACATTTTAGTGGGTCTTTATGTCCTGAACTTATTTACCTTAAAGCCATTTGTGCCCAAAGAACAAGATACAGGCTTGGAGGTGGAAAGAAGTGATGAAAGCTTAAAGCAAGACAAAAACCTGCTCCAGCAGATCCACCCCAAAACATAACACAATACCTCAATGAAAGGGTGCTCATTTATTCCAACACCTTTGCCAGGCTTATATGTAAACCCTCAGATTTCTGGTTTTGTTAAGTCAGCACTTCAGCTAAGCCAAATGGAGCTAAGCACCTTTGGATACAAAAGGGAAGCAAAATGGAATGTGGCAATAAAAGTGGCAATGAAGGATGTTAGATCACTGTACTAGTGGATTCTTCCTGAAAAATTGGACCCTAAATAATTTGGGTGGGGTCTTTGATCAGTTACTGTTCTAAATCTAATTAAAAAATAAAGCGTAATTCAGTCTTGCATGAGTTGATGTCTGTACTCTTCTAGACCGCAAAGTTGGTAATAAAAGTATTGGTGATTCACAACTAAACTTCAAGATAGAGGTGTGAGGAGAAAATACTGCAAACAGAATGGAGGCTGTAAGCCCCCTGTCTGGGCAAATAATTTTTTACTAATTTAGTAAAGGAGGGAACACTTACACCTGAAGATGTAACATTTGCAAGCATATGGCATCTTAAAGGGCAGAAAGATTAATTGGAAGATCTGTTTGAGAGAAAAATTCAGTATCAATACCAGGGAAAACATTGAGAATGACTGCATTACAGCTGAGTCAGAAATATAGAAGCCTACAACTTGCCAGCTCTGAAAAAAATTGAGGGGGAAAAATAACAAACTCCACTGAGTAATGCAGACTTGTAGGCTGGCAAGAAAAATGTCTCAGTTACTTAGAACAGTAAGATTGCAATTGTGAAGTTTGGCAGTGAGATTGTATTACATAGGCTAATTGAGCTCCCCTTACAACTTGGTAGAACATTACTTTCCTCATTTTTAAGTAGCAATCCATTACACCTGGGTTACTTTGTCTTTTCCAAACCCAAAACATTAGAAATCTGTAACTTGTCCTGGAACCAGAAGATGGAGCTGCTCAGAGAACAGACTTGCCTGGTGCTCTGCCTCCCTTCCAAGAAACGCCCTGCTCGCTGTGCTGGCACTTGGGCTGCCGCCTCTTTCCCCCTTCAGAGCAGGGAGAGGCAGCGCACAGGGAAGCTGGAATCTGCAGGAAGCAAGTGGTGAGGACAAACACGGCACTGGAACAGGCCCTTGCACATGGCAGATAATCCTTTACTACGTTTAGGAGGAAATTCAGCCCCGTGAGCTGGTGGTGGGGAATCTCCAGACAGTGTCCTCCATTTAATTAGGAAACTGCAGCAGCAGAAGCTGACTGCCAATAGCAGCCTGTCAAGAGCCTGTCAGCGTGTCTGGAATGAGAATGCAGCACTAGGGTTTAGATTAGGAAAGGCACAGCCCAAAAAACCTGGGGTTTTTTGGGTGAAAGACAACCCTTAGGTACCTTTGGCCCAGAGCCCCATGCTCCCAAGCTGTATTTACATCTGTGTGAGGTAACATATGGTGCTTTCTACTGCACATATGGTGATTTTAACTCCCATCTTAGCTCTTCCTACATCTCTGCACCTTGCCCAGCAATTAATTCTTCCTCTCTAAATCCCATCCAGAACCCACATTTGTGGAAGTCCCATTCAGCTTGTCTCCATTTTATTTCATAAACCTAAACTCACCTGTATTTGTTCCTCATCCAGCAATTGGAATGCTCAATGTCCTTCACAACAAAAGACTGGGTAGGATTTTCTTTGCATCTTTGTAAATGTGTGTGGGATTTGTTTGTTTTTGTTACTCTACTTCCTCAGACCAGCCATTAAGGAAAAAGGAAAATCTCTTTGCCTTCTACTTGAATTCCGCATCTCTGATTCATTAAACTCAAGAGAGACTATGCTGCCTCCTGCCTGGCTGTTGTCTGAGGAGGGACAAGTTTCTTCTTTCACACTGGCTCCTGCTGTGGACAAACTCATCACTCACAGTAACATTACAGAACTAAGGACACTGAAGCACTGGCCTTCTGGAGGCAGCAGACTTGGCTCGTTTTTAGGCTCTGGGTGTTGTGAAATGTTTACCTGTGTATTTGATACGTACAACATCAACCAAGTTCTGCCAGATCCTTCAGACTGGACTGGCAACTTGGAACTCCTATTATTCTTTTCCCTGACCATATCCATTCCAGACAAAGGGGTCTCTTAGCCTCCTGTGACAGTACTTGAATTCTCACACATCTCTTGTGTCACTGCTATTTTTGAAGGGTGTAATTCAAGCATTGTGTAAAGTACCTTCATGTATCGTGTTAAAGCAAGCGATGCTAAATATGATTGAGAGAAGGAGGAAGAAAAGGGAAGAGAAAAATGGTATGAAAAACCCAAGGGGAACAATACCCAGTGTGCTAAGGCATCAGAGCTTTCAACATCTCTAACTGTGTAGTTGCCTCGTTTCTCACATTCTTGGCATAAAAAGAAAATAGTTTCAAGTCTTCCGGCTCCTACCCAGTAAGAGGAAAGGCCTTAAACATTTCAGTTTTGGCAGGTCTGCTTTATTCATAAATCCAACAGCAGCATACAGAATGTAATTTCTTAAGTCCCCATTCTTGACAAGGGTGGGAAAGACATATTGGGACACGGTGACGTGCAAAGTTTCATCATATTGCACTCGACCTGCCTTTGTCCAAACCTTTTTAGAAAGATTTCTTAGCAAGGGACTAATAACTGGGCTCTGAATTTCCATTACTAGCAAAACCCAAACCAGTGTCTTATACAAATGGGCCGTTCCTGTAAGCAATGAAAAATTGAAAATCATGCATGTACTTAATATTCTAGAAATAAATTGTGTCACCAAGGTCAAATAAAAGAAAACCCACTCATTCTTCAGTACTTTGCTCTCTATAGTTAAGCTGGCCATCTGACACACTGAAATAAAGCCTCCTGTATACAAATATTACTTGACTAACTCCCCAGTGCAGTAGAACTTACCCATTGTTCGAATATAGAAGCTCATGTATACAAAGAGAATTTTCAGCTACTGAAACTCAGGATTTCCTGTCACTACAGTGAATGAGGAACACAGTTTTAGCAGTCTCATGCCTGTTCAAGATTTTGAACTTCTGGGACAGCAGCTCAGTTCAGGTATTTGACTTCCGATAGGGAAATGACAAACCATGTTAGTACCTAAACTCTTAACAGACATGAAAAAATTGGATGTTCATGGGAACTTCATCTTCCTCTGGAGAGCAGGGCTGTACTGTGTGTTGTTACTGATATACAACATTAACTTTGTCTTACTGCATTTCAGTGCAAGCTGTAGCCTTAACCCTCATGCAGACTTCATCACTCTTAAATGAGGCTCAAGATCTTCATTACTTTCTGACTTTGAGAAATTATTCCTTTTATAGCAGAATTACACCTACTGATACAAAAACCCAAACATGGTGACTCTGAAATATAAACTTATACACATGCTACAACTCAAAAGCATTGTGGCTTAACAGAGCTCACCTAAACCTGTATATTTACTCATTTAAATAATTAACTCTCTACCAAGCAGAATGTTTCCTTCATGGTAATAGGCCTAATTTAAGTAGCTACTGTTTCATTTAAAGACTACCTCTAACTGTGTAACAAGCATTGTTTCATCTTAACCTACTGGGACTACAAAAACCAACTTGTATCAGGCACAAACTGTCTCTTCTGAACAAGGTGTACCTTTTAAGGTTTAATTCAAGGAACTGCATTGCTAGAAATATGCACATCAACAGCTACTGATCAAATGCATGGGTATATCAGCTTTGGTTAATAAGTAATCAGCATTTCATTAAAGGTGCAGGCAAAACCCTTCTCACATTACGCTGTCTCCTGGGTTTCCATTACACATTTGAAGACATTTAAGGACTGTATTCAAAAACTCTGGAATGTTCCCTGCTTAGCTGTGTTCAGAGTAACAGCACCTTCTAAGAACTTAAACCTCACTTACAGCAGAAGCTGCCCAGGAAGGTGTTCTGAACCAAAACTAGCTTGAGTTTACCAGACCTTGTCACCGGAATTTCTTGTAGCAAGGGTAACCAGACCTGGGTGGAAAATGAGAAGCACTTAGCCTGAAACTGCAACAGAATCACACTTTGGGTTCCTAAAGACATCCAATCAATAGAACAGCATGTTTTAGTTGGAGGATTGAGCAATATTTGCCTCAATACAGCAGACAGGCAACAGAAAAATAGATTCTAAACTACCCATTAACAGCAGCCTCAAAACACGTATTAATTTATGCCTTTTGAACTACAGAGGTGTAAGGGGAAAGAAATACAAAAGCTGACAGTAGCAGTTGTATACAGATGATTTTTGGGGGCGATTATCAACATTATTATAATATTTACTACATCCCTGTAAAAGCACTCAAGTTACCTTCCCAGCTAGCCACCAACAGAATGTGTGACTCTCCTACTGGAACCCATGTTGGTTTTGACATGTAGATACAACTATGAAACAGACATGCATGCTTTTCAGGCAGTTCGAATTTGTTTTATTACAATTTTTTAACTGTTAGTATTTTCATATCTGGACATCTTAAAAGGAATTTTAGATTTACAACTTCAAAAGACATTACAGAATTATGTAAGCCCCGATGACAGCTACTCTACTGCACTGTATACAACTTGGTTGCCTCCCTTCTGTGTCCCACTCTACACAGCTCCAAACAAGTGAAAATCTGAGACCGGTGTTCATATTCAAGCTGCAGGAAAGCTCAGTATATGGAAAAAGAATAGGTGATAATTTGCATTCAACTATTTCAGGAATCAAGAAGAACATACACAGAACTATACATTTTATCATTTTATTAGGAATAATTCCAAGTGGGTTATGAAGAAACTAATCCATTGAGTTTGATGAATTTTCCAAAATTTCCTTATGAAGATATGTTCACCAACAAACAGTAAAACTTCAGCAGAACTATTATACACTGGGCAAAAATAGTCAGGCTGATACCAAAAAGCAACATGCAACATAAAAAAAAAGATACAATATAAAGGAAGACAATCTGCTGAATATTAAAAACAACCTCAACATGAGCTCTTCGCAACCAGCACAGAACTATTCTACCCATCAAATCCAATTCACACAAAGGCAAGTTGGGCTAACAGAACCCAAGGATTAATAAAATGTTCCTCAGTGCAGTAGATTTGTATAGTGTTTTAGAGCATTTCCTTGGCTTGGAACAAGCAGTATTAGGAAATCTTTTTGGCAAGGGAGAGAAATAAATACATACGGAATGCTACATTTTTAAATCAGCAGACTGTCTGAGGAATGAAACAGGGCATCAGTAAACTAAGAGTAGCAGGGAGAAAAAAAATTAAAACATTAATTTATTGGGGCTCAAAGAGTATTCAAAACAGATCTTAAAGATGTCACAATAACTATATTCAGGCATTTAGGCTAACAAGGGGAATAAAATCAGAAGATACACTTTTTCCAAGTTAAGGAGATTTTTACCCAAGCATATTGCTACCTTTGCAACATGTAGCTCGGTAAACAATAATTGGCAACGAAATAAGTTGAAACGCTGTAATATCCTGCCCAAATATCAGTTCCAGATACTGTAATAACCAAGATGCAAACTAATTTTGTTGTAACAAGCCTAGACCACTTATATCAAACATGTCCCTGGTGAAAGAGTCATCCAGTTGGAATTAGCGTTTTGAGAGTTCATTTGACAGCCAGTCAAGTCCCTCATACAGACCAGTTCCTTGTGTAGCACAGGTAGCCTGGACATACCACTGTTAATACAGAACACAAAAATTAAATTTAAATACTGACAAAATGCAAGCTGAATTACGATAGTATGTGACACTCTTTACTGTTGTTATAACAGTGTTATAACAGTGTTCTTTCAGTACTGTTTTGTGCTGTAAGTAGAGTCAAGATTGAACAAATAGTATTTTTTAAAGTTTTGAGAAGTCCATGTAGAGTAGAGGAGGTTCAGACATTATCCAGAAACTCAAGTGTTGGCCTACTGAAGGCTACAACACAGTTTAAGGCATCAAGAAACAAATACAGAACTTGTATTTGGTTTACATGCTGAAAACTACTTCTTGTCTCCGGAAGACTGCTCTTCAGGAGGTGGACATGGAATTATCTAAATGAATGGACCTCTGAAACAGCTTCTATGGACAGGATCTTAGTGTGTCAACACAAACACTGAGATTACAAAAGGTGGGATGGTCTATGTGAAGCAAACCTGTGTCTCTAAAGCTTGAGCGGACGGAATCGAACGCTTCAGAAGCTACCTAATTTCCTCCTGGAGGTGGGAATGCAGAATGCATTTGCTCTCCCAGATTATTGTGAAAACAGAAAAGCCCATCACATTCTTTGTCAAATGCTGGATGTGTGTATTTCAGTGACAGACTGGAGTATTGGTATGTTTTCAGAAAAAGGTGAGAAATGAAACACCTGCAATAGCTGTACGCACTGGATTATACTTCTAAATCACTTATTTGAACAAGGACCTGAATTATGCGTTATAAAGTTTAAGAGCAGGTATGTTCATCTTCCTACAGAAAGAGGCGAAAACTACCTTTTCCCTTAGAGGAAATTTATATTTATGATATGTAATTTATGATATATATTTATGATATATAATTATATTTATGATATATAATAGAGGGAGAAAAGAGTTCAGCAATCAGAAAGTTCAGCACTTACAGTTCTGTTACGCAGAGACTGAAGACCTAGTTTATCTGTCATTTCACTGATTGCCATGGCATTTGGCAGATCTTGTTTGTTTGCAAACAGAAGCAGCACTGCATCTCGCAGCTCATCCTCCTGAAGCTAACAGAAAATACAGGCATGTTATTAAATTACCTCAGTTAAGTAAATCAGTTACTTCAACAAACACTAAAAAAATCTAAATACTGATTTAAGGGCTGTAAACATCTTCACACTTGCTCCTGAAGTCACTAGTAAGTATTGAGTGAAATTTAACTAGTATACAACAGAACTCCTGCAATTAAGGAAACAATCTTTCAATTTAGAAAGTTTAAATTTATGGGCATCTTGCTGATGACATATTCTCTAGCACCAATTTGTTCTTCCCAAATTCTTTTTCTGCTGCATTTCTATCAAGGTTTCACAAATGAAAGGTTCTGACACATTATTAGTTCTCTACAGAGTTGAAATTACAACTCGGTGCACTACGTGACCCAGAATTACCACGTGAATACAATATGCACTGTACAAACTCCCTAGAACTTTAAAATCCTACACCTCTTAGGGAAGCTGACAAACATCCAAACATAGGACAAAGTCAGTCTAACAATGATACTTCAGAAGATATTGATATTTACCATTTTCTGCAGCTCTTCTGCTGCTTCCTGGATTCTCTCTCTGTCATTGCTGTCTACCACAAAAATGAGGCCCTGCAGAAAGTTAAGCAGATTTGAAAAAACCAATGCAAATGTGCAGCATTATTTTAAAACTCATATTGAATATTGTGATTGCTTACCTAAGAAAGGGGACAAATTTAACAGAAATTTCTGTTTAAACAATGCATGATATGTGTCTGAACAACTACCTAAGTCTCAACTTCAAAATAAAGTTAGGAAAAAAAATGCAGCAAAATTACATGAATGAACTCTTCCTCCCTCCCCTTTCACTCATTGTATTGAAAATCACAAGTGCTTCAACATCTCATATTTCACTGAAAAAACCCACACCCTTAAAGGAATGCCTGAATTTGTTTTAAAAAGTTTGTACTAAACAGTATTTCTAATGGCATCTCTGTTATTCAAGTGTCCTTCTTACACAATTTACTCTTAACCCTTCGGTCTGAAAACCTTACTTTTATCATTCTCTTCAAGGAAAGAGAAGTATCTTTCAGAAGTATTCAGTAACAGGACAGTAATAAGGAACTGAAATTAAGTATTACTCTATTCACAACAGCATGGTGCAAGGTCCCTTTTGTCAATCCAGACCTCTTTATTTTTCTGCACCAATCATATGCATCATGCTGCACACAAATATCATGGAAACAATTCTATATTCGACACAAAAAACCCCCAAACAAACCCAGTCCAAAAGTTTTCTGATACTAATAAGCAACTTACCTCACTACTTGTGAACCAAAGGAATCACATTTATGTCCCAAAAACTGACTGCAGTCACATCAGTGTGAAGCTGATACTTTTTCATCAACTGATAACAAGATCTTTTATCATATTTTAGACACTCAGCTTACTAAAGACACTGATACAGCATAGTAAAAGCCGTATATTTTAAGAGTTCCTCACAAAAAACCAGTTGCTCTGGCACATTACAGAACACTGGTAAATCCTAAAGGACTTGATCCTTGAGAGGCTACACTCATAACTAGACTTGAAGCCTTTAGGGTAAACTAACTTCAACTAGAATAAAATCTGGGTACCCTCAGAAGCTGCAGGAACTAGTGCAGAACCTTTCTGAAAGAAAGAAAACAACTTTCCATATATACTCTACAAAACACAATGAGGCTTTACAAAACAGGTCTTTAACTATTGCCATCTGAGAACTCTTACCTGTGTGTTTTGGAAATAATGCCTCCAAAGAGGTCTAATTTTATCTTGACCACCAACATCCCAAACTGTGAAACAAATGTTTTTATATTCTACCGTCTCCACATTAAAACCTAAAAATGAAGGAGTTTAGTAATTAGAATATTTAATTCTAGTGTTAAAACATAATTCTAACCATGTTAAAGATAGATACTTCCTAAGCTACACTACTCCCAAGTATGTATAAAATGGCTTATCAATACTGAATTGGTGGATCAGGAAGAAAATTGACTGAAGGGAGAAAAAATATTAATCACTTAAATCCAAGTCCAAGTGGCTGAGCAAATCTTTCAGCCACAAACTGTGAGGCTCATGGTGTTTGGGGGAAGTGGTGCTATTGATCTGGTTCCTATCCTCCTGAGCATCTGCTACTGGCCACAGTCAGACAAAGGATTCTGGTCTGGATGTCTCTTTGCTCTGACACAGTTACGTTATGGCAGTACCAGACAGCTCATGTTTGTCTTGATCCTTATTCTAACAGCAAAGATAGCAAGTCTCTGCACCCTTCAGAAGCCTGTCAGGTTTAGAATAACAAGAATAAAGATGTAAGAACTGGTGATCTTACCAATAGTGGGAATTGTGGTGACAATTTCTCCTAGTTTCAGTTTATAAAGAATGGTTGTCTTACCAGCAGCATCCAAACCAACTAGAAGGAAGAGAAAAATTGATTTAGTTCACAAACTGAACTACAACCTGCTAATGTAAAAACATGCCATTTTACATGCAGAGCACTAGGGTTTTTTTATTAAAAACAGCTTTTTAAACACTCTTAACTCATTGCTGATAAACTACTCTATGTATTTCCCCATCTCCTCTACCCAGCACTGAGAGAGAACAAGCCATGAACAAAACAAGCTCAGTAAGACACTTCCGTTTACAACCTACAGACTCACAAGTTTCTAGTCATCTTTCCTAGTATTTGTGTGAATTAAGCTTTATCATTCGCTTTGAAAGCTTCTTCTGTGTAAATCAGGAAGATTTTAAAAGCCTAGCAGTAATCTACAAGCAGCACACAACTTCTAACTGATCACACGTTTGTTACTTCACTAAGT
Organism: Lycocorax pyrrhopterus obiensis; assembly: GCA_014706295.1. Taxonomy (NCBI): domain Eukaryota; kingdom Metazoa; phylum Chordata; class Aves; order Passeriformes; family Paradisaeidae; genus Lycocorax; species Lycocorax pyrrhopterus. The sequence goes on from JACSVZ010000017.1 coordinate 9,005,025, forward strand.
TCGGGAAGGCCTCACTTACTCAACGTTCTGCAAAGTTCAGCTTCACAGGCACATGGACCAACTGAAGCTGGCAGTATCCATCAAAGACACTTCTGTGTCCCTTATTCCAGTCTCTCCTCCCTTTGCTAAAACATTTCTTTAGCACTGACAAAACCACGTACATCAGGAATCTCTCATCATCCTTCCACATATACCCCAAGGGCTATATCTTCAGGATATTGCTTCTATACATTAAGATCCACTAGGATGCTTCCATTAGGAGCCTCCACTGTTGGTCTTTAGAGAAGATCTTCTGCACTTAAATTTGCTCTTCTGTTTCTAAAAGAAAACTTAAACTTGCTGTTTTTCAGTGTAAGCTATGTAGTATTAAATATGTGATCCTTAAGAAATAAAATAAAATCAAGCCTGAAACACTTTTTTTGGAGACTTATCACCAACACTGCATGCATACATTGTAGTTTTCCAAAACTGTTTGTGAAACTGCTTATTGTTACACATTTTAGAACACATAAATGTAACTCAAAATAGAATTCTTTAAATTAGAACCAATACCTAGCATGCAAGCACCTCCATAAACAGCAGGTACTAAACACCACAGCACAAAATGTCTATCTGTGAAACTTAACACAGTCAATAACATTTTGTCTGAACAAAAATATACCCCCCATCAAAAGAATTAATTAATACTTTCACAAGAAACCAAATGCTATCCTCATTTTATAAGGATAACACACATTCTTAAGTGTTCTCAGTTAACTTCCTACTCTGCAACTGCAATGTATTAAGCTTTAAGCGGTTTGGTAACTTGCCTATTAATAATACAACTGTTTCCTTAGCATCGCAAAAAAATGGAATTCAAAATTACCTACTTATTCAGAATGAAACCAAACTCTTGAAAAACCTCCTCTTTCTCAAGACACAAACTGCTGTTGCAGCAAACTAATTAAAAAACTCTATCTATAATTGTCTTATATTCTAATAGTGCGCACAGGATTAAACATACCAGTGCAGTTCCTTTGGTAATGTCATTGCATTTTTAGAAAAAAAAAAAAGTTGTTCTAATTCTTAATGTCATGACAGCATGAAGGAAAAGGGGTGGGGTGGGAATCTACCATCAAAACCAAAGCTCCCTGACTCCCCAAATACTCAAAATGAAATGTGAGGGTTTTAAGTTTGCTATTGTTTAAGTGTTGGTTTCTTTCAAAAACGCACACAAGCATGAACAAAAAAAGTCATGGTGCAGCAGAAGTTACACAAGAACTTGCAAGTCATGAAACTTGTAAATGCCACAATTTTCCCCACACCAGTGAAGTGCCAAGTCACCTTACAAAACCCTCTAAGCCAACTTATGAACCCTCAAACACTCCATCTGTGCTGAAAGCCAATGTTTTAACAGCACAATGCTGAAGCCCAACACTATTTTCACACAGGTCAGCCTCAAGTTAGCACTTGTTACGATGCCTAGATCTTGATAAGAACATATAATGCCCATACATGATATGATAGGGTTTTTTTCCAGTAAATCAAACATAAGATAATTCACTGAACCACCAATTAGTTACAACTACTACTCAAAATTCTTCTCTTATTGCTCCTCACCAAAAAAATAACTGTTATCAATGTAACAAACACTGACAAGATCTGTTAAAATTAACGATGTAAGAAAGATGCCACTGTCTACACAAACTGTTAGTGTATTTGAGGTTTATACTAACAACAGAGATAAAGACAAAGAAAAAAGCTAATCTCATTTCAAAGAATGTACACAAGGTATCGAGATCCATTTGAAGACATGACTCAGAGTTAAGAAATTAGAAACTAGTCAAGAATTTTAAACTACTTTCTAAATTACAAAAATATTGCCCCAGGTACCCACTCTACCCTTGTGCCATGACCCACCAACATCTCAGTGGTGCTGGCAGAAGGCTACAGTGCCTATGTAAGCACAAAGCCCAGAGACTTTGCTTAAATCCACTCTTACCCACAACTCTTGATTAAGCCGTTGGACTTTGCACTGAGGCAGGCTGAGTTATGCGGTTATGGATACGTGTTTTCTTCTTCTGGCTTCACACTTGAGGCAGAAGCTTAACTGAGGGAAGGACCTGATGCAAATCACCGTGACCCTATCTGCAAAAACCGCCTCTTTTGGCCAAATGCAAATGCTATGAAGTCTAAAGAAGCAAGTAATGAAAAGCAAAGCCTCCATTCATATTTCTTACTCCAATTTGCAATTTACCACCCTTTTATAAAATTTCAGAGCACTAATTCACATTTAATCTTTTGAGCTGGTAGGAAGTGTAACTATTTTTTTTAGTAATCCAAGAATAAGCACGTTTACATTTGAACTGGAACACTAAATTCAAACCTATGAGCTACTGCCACGTCATAAACGTCATCAAGATTAAAAGCCACATCTTAAATCCCCAAAGTAAATTTCCAATTCTATATTTTCACTGATTCTACTGCCTGACTGACCATTGTCAAGACCAAGGTGTACGAGACTCAATGAAGGGTATAACGTTCAGCAGTTGTACCGCAAAGCACCAAGACTACAATAAAGTACAAATGGGAAGCACAGACCTGTACCTGCAACCACTTACCTTTAAACTGAATCAATCATCCTCTTCCTCTAGCTGGAGAAAAAATATCTACAATGCTTTCAGGCGCTGCTAAAATCACTGTGTTTCTAAGCCCTTTACTCCTCTTAAAAGAGTGTGTTATTCACAGGCTGTCAGTTATGTTTCTAAATCTCAAGCTTCTAGTTCACTTGTCCCTGGGAACATCATCCCTGACCACATCACATCCTTCATTAACCAACTTCCTACTTTGATCACTGGTGGCTGAATATCAAGCTGCCTCTGTTATCACAGCACAGAACTTCATAAAAACTATAGAACGCCAACAGCATGCAAACCAACAGTTGTCTAAAACAACAGCCCCCCCCAAACAAAAAACAGCTAAATGGTTATGATCTGTACAGTGACACAATTCCCAAAGAATCTGACATTTTCCACCCAATGTATTTAATAATTACTTTTGTATTTGAAGCCCCTGAGTAGTTGCTATGTCAGTCAACACTTGCACAACTACACCAAGGCACAGAACACTAAATTATGATACTGAAAGGTGCACAATGAATCAATATCTTTTTTTTTTCAAGGGCAGAAGACCATCAGTGAAGAGTTTCACAGACAGGTACATGTAGGGTTAGGACTCAAGTGTTTCTACTCTTGATGCCCCAGTTGCCTAATCTGACTTTCAGACATTCAGCCCTATCCCAAAGTTCCTTCTTTTCCCTCATGTTGTGCCTATTTATAAAGAAAATGCGTGAATCTTTTTTTCATGCATTTCTTCCAAATAGTAACTTAATATTTTTGAAAAATAATTATACATTATTTAAATTTTTTAAAAAATTTAAATAATTTTTTAAAAAACAAAGTTTTTTAAAAAACAAAGTTGCTGTAACAGGATAACATTAAATGTTCACCTCTTATCATAAATGGAGTTTGAGAACATAAAAGATAAGTGAGTGCTGTTGGTAATGGTCCCTGATGAGAAATACTCAAATTCTGCAGAACTCAATAACACAAAATCTGTTCTAGGAGCTAAATTAATTCTAATTTATCTTCAATTCTGCAGAAACCGAAGAAAGCTGTGAAAAGGGAGTTAGAATTATAAATTAATCATCTGTTCATTATCAACTCACATAATATTTTTCCCCTAAGTACTTTACCCCATAAAGTTATTTCTTAATTGGTGTTCTACATATGGAAACTTAAATGCTTGGCCTTGTACAGCCCATTTTCAAACCATACAAAAAAATTATAACCTTGAGGAAAAGTTTTAATTCTATCCCAGTATTCATTCAGACATCTCTCCTCAAAGTGCTGATATACGATGTAGAATGCTATGAAGAGATTATTTTTCGTGTTACAGGTATACACAAATTGTCATATCCAGTGTAACATTCTGCTTCTAATCATCCAGTTTATGTCCTGTAAGACACTCTCACCGCAACATACCCCAAGTTTTACTCTCCTATACTATCTAACAAATATGGTGCTGTCCCATGCCCTGATCTAGCCCCGCATTTTAATTTAAGGCCTTAAAATCAAAATTTTTAAGAAATAAAAAAAAAAAATTCCTTTGAACAAACTGCTGGAAAGTACACCCTCCAAAGCCATCTCTAACCTCAATTCGACCTGATCTCCTACCAATGCAGAGCATTGCAAGCGGTTTTGATCTGTATGACATCACTTTCCTGTTTTCAGTACTTTGCAGAACGTAACAGAACTACAAATACCACAGAGACTGTCTCATCCTACATCCTACAGTCAAGCTCACTTGAAGACTTCATTCATTAAGAGACATATGAAGAGTTTGCCTGTTAGGGAGACAACCAAATCACCTCCTTGAAACAAACACATGTACTAAGTGGCCTCGAAGACTAAAATTACTGGGATTATTTTGAAACGGATGAAAGCCTCTAATTTCAAACAGATAAGGTACAATAAAAATTACTGGGTATGCAATAACAAACTTTGTCATCACAAAATATATGGAGAACCTGAATGATTATAATTAAAAAAAGTTGCACTGCTGTGTCTGCTGTGCCTGCTGTGCATATCCAGGCAGCATTAGGGATGGGTGTGTGCCAGGAAGTTTCACAGCTAGAACCCACTCCCATCGCTGGCTATATCCAAATGAGCACTTTATATAGTTCCTTACAACAAGCTACTTCAGTCAATGGCCATGAACCAAATTCCATTCACTTTGATAACAGAATTTGAGAAAAATTTCGAGGCTAAGAACTGTTTGTACATAAAGCTTGCAGGGGTGGGTAGGTGGGTGGAAGAAGGCAGGGAAGAACTCAAAGCGGAGGAGGAAATACCAATGCAGTATGTGCTGGCTTTGACCTTTTGAACTATAATCTGAAAGTGAGAATCTTCAAGAGCCACTGGCTCCAACTCCTACTCACTCCGTGTCAACGGAACAGATAATTTCAAAATAAATGGATATTCAAAATAAATCCTTATGGGCAGACAGTAAAACTAAGCAAGTACTGCAAGAACAGCTAGAGGGTTTTATGGGTTTGTACACGAGGCACAGAACTAATGCCCACAGAGGCTATACCGAAACGCCCTTTCACAAGAGTCAGGATACAGATAGTACAGCTCGCTACAGCTGCCGAAAATCGGCCATTATACGGCAGTTCTTACGCCCCTGGTGTTGCACACACCAGGCTTTGTCACATCCTCCTCGCAGAGCCGCAGTGCCGGGGCAGGAGGGCACGGCCGGGGCGCGGGGCTCGCTCGGCCCCTCGCCCGTGGACTCCCGGCCCTGCCCGGCCGCAATTCATCTTTGTTCCGCGCGGGGCCCGGCGCAGGTGCGGGAGCGCGGCTCGGCCTCGCCGTGCACGGCGGGACCGGGGAGCGGCAGGCGAGGCAGGGAGGGGAACGGGAACACGGCGGGAGAAAAGGAAGGGCAAATACAGCCCGATCCACACACCCTTCCCTCCCCGCCGCTCTCCCAATGGCCCCCCAGCCCATGGGACGGGCACAGCGCGGTGTCCGCGCCCCGCAGCCCGGGACAGGGCGACTCCCCGCTTTGACCCGCGGCCTCCCCTCCCCCGTCCGGCGAGACCCGGCTGCGCGGCCCCGGCCGGGCCGGGCTCCGCGGTGCCCCTCACCCATGAGGATGCGCATCTGCTTCTTGCCGAAGAGGCGCGAGAAGAGCGAGGAGATGGTGAGGCCCATGGCGGCTCCGGCGGCGCTGGGCGGCGGCGGGGGAGCGCTGAGGGAAGAAGGGCGGGAGGGAGCGCGGCCCGGCCGGTGTGCACGCACAGATCCCTCCGCGCTCGAGGGGAGCCCGGCGGCGGCGGCGGGTGCTCTGTGACCGGGGACCTCGCTCGGTCTCTGCCACGTCACGCTCGCCGCGGCCGCCCCGGCTCCAACGCGGACACGATCACGTCACGCTCGCCACATCCCCCGGCCGCGGCACCGCCCTCCGCCACACGGCCCCGGCGAGATGGGGACTACAGCTCCCGGCAGGCGCCGCGCCGCCCTGAGCCCCGCGCGCTTTTGCCGGCGCCGCGGGGAACGACGGGGGATGTAGGCGGGCGCGCCCACCCGCCCAGCTCAGCTTCCGGGTCGCGCGGGGCACGCCGGGGGCTGCGCGCCCCGCCTTGGCCGCGGGGACCCGGGGCAGCCCCGGTAGCGCTCCTCTGCTGGGCGGGGGGACGGCAACAGGCTCCGCTTCCAGCCCGCAGCGAGAGACTGCTGAAACCAGTCCTCGGAGCGCCTCCAAATGCAACCCAATAGCGACAGGGACACGTAATTAAAAATCAAATCAAACTAGCCCCTCCCCCCCAACCCCCTAAAAAGCAAACCGAAACAAACCAACAAAAGGCAGCGCTGTGACATATTGCTCTACTATTATTATTTGTATATATATATCCACTACCACAGTAATTAGGCGCCCCGGTCACAGCAGGGCCATGTTCTCACCCCCGCCCTGACCCTCCCAGCGGCCCCGAGCTGCAGCACAGAGTCAGGGCGAGCATGGCACCGAACTGCTCTCGGTTTACGGGAGCACCAGGCACCGGGAAGTAATAGGGGACTAAAACTGAACCAAGCCAGCGTCAACAGGCTATTAACAGAAGGTATTTACTTATCCTCTACTAAAGAAAAACATTGTTCATGATCTTTATTAAGATAGTCTAGAACCAGATCCTAACATTTGGGTACTAAGCCAGACACTTTAGGCTGTTCTTTTCATAGAACCATAGAATGGTCTGGGGTGGAAGGGTTGGATCATCTCATTCCACCCCCTGGCCATAGACAAGGATACCTTCCACTACACTAGGTACTCAATGCCTTGTTCAACACCACCTTGAACACGTCCAGGGATGGGGTATTCACAGCTTTTCTTATGTGTAATGTTGAAAATCTTGTTCTAAATTACGGTCTTCTGAACCAAAAGCCTGGTGTAATTAAGATGGAAAGTTGTATTTTTATAAAATAATAAATCATACCTTAAATCTAGGTCATGCCTAAGATGTTCATATGATCCTGATCAACTCTGAAAACTATCAGGAAGCTGTAATCTAAAGAGTTCAGTTCTAGGTTTCCAGTACTTACCTATCTTCTATTCAGAGCATTCAGTGTTTACACATTTTTTTTTGTTTCGGCTAGGAAAGTTAAGCTTCCCTGTACTTGAGGATAGTTACTTTCTAGATCTCCAAGCTGGCCTATTCTTACTGTATCTGGGTCGTTAATAGATACCTTTCATTATTTCAGTGCTTTGAGTACAATCTAACAAACACTTGCTTTGGAAGTGAACACTTGCTTTAGAATCCAGGCCCTGCCATTTTGCTTTGCTGAGGATCCTGCAGCTCTGTCATATTCCAACCATGACGCATAATCAAACTACAACATCATTCCATCACATTTCTGCTCAGCTCAGGCGTACAGCTTCATCAAGCAGCAGTCTTTGCAAGCTGAACAGCTTTGCTTATACAGGAGAGGGGAAAAACCAAACAAACCAAACACACCCATTCTCTAAGTCAGGTAACTTCCAAAGAAAAAAAAAATAAAAATCAAACTCTTTTATTTTTGTTTAAAAAAATACGTATTTGCAGTCGTGCTAGTTATCATAGTTGTTACCAGTTTACATGGAACTACACAGTGCTCCAGGTTAAATATTTAAGATAATTTAGGGTATGAATGGCCACTTAATAATTTCTGGATTAGAAATGCTTTTCATCAGGGCGTGCAAAAAAAAAATTTCAAGTTAGCAACTAATGCTGAAGTGGTATAGTTTAAGTAATGTAATAGATACATTAAACTTTTGGTCATGAGTAATTGTATACAAAACATAACAGTATTAAAATACATTATTTTCATAAAAATACCGTTGTGACACTTTATATCTAAATAAGACATTTTTAGAAAGATGGTATGAAATATTTGTTATACAAAAGCATTTTCTTATAGCAGGATTATGTTGGAAGTTTTTAAAAATTCTATCCAAGCACTTAAAAGCAGAGTGGTTTTTTTTAATAACTGTGATGCACTTGACATATAAAAGTATATATGCTGTGTGTACACAATAGCATTACGTTTACTGTACTTGAAACTGGTCAAAGTACAACACTGCATGTGGAGCAGCTGAATTCTTATATACCACTGAAACTTGTTCAAGAGGATAAAACATCCCATTCTTGTTGCTTAATATGCAAGAGGAAATTACTCTTTATGCATGTCTGCTGTATGCATATACTGAGAATAATTTCATGCTACAATCTTTTTTTGCCAGTCTGACCTGTCCAGAGGCTTTTTTCAGCTGAAGCCAACATTTTCTCCCTCCAGCCTCATCACCTCCCTCAAACTCTTGCCTGGTGTAAGCCACAAATAATAAAGTTACAAATTGTAACAGGAGCTGACTGGTATGATCTCCAAGTGAAACAGACTGTGTATCAGCTAACTCTACCCAAATCACCGATTTTAAAATCCCTATTAGAACACCACAGTGTTTATTTCCTGTGATGAACACTGCATGCTTATATTTACATGAGTGATCCACTTGAAATCCTGGATGTCAGCAGTTTAAAACCACAAATTAGTATATCATTACTTTAAGGCATGTAAGAGCACCCTAATAACTGACATTGAGTGGAAGAGACTTCCCTTCAGGAAATTTTTGTCAGCTGCCTTCTCTTCTTTAAAGATGCTAAATCAGTATCATTTTGGAGAGATGGCAAGAAGGAGAAATGCAGAAAGTTAAGAATGGATCTGATAATTTCAGTTGTTCCTAAACAGTTTTGAAAGCTGTGATTTACCAGTAAAATACCTCAATTACAAGGTATTCTGGCCAAATCACCAATTTGTCAGTTGGACTTACCACTAGCTAAAAACTAAAACAAAAAAAAGAAAGAAAAATAATCAGATACTACATCAACAGGACAGTACAGGATCAATATTGCCTACCCCTGAGTAGGATCGGGTATAGCAGCACCAATTGGAAAACATTCTGCAATGCCAGCACTGCACTGTAGTCCTATACTGTGGCACGGCTTCATATGCCCACAGATTATTCTTTAAGAGCACTTATTTCAAACAGTATTAGACACAAGAATCCCTTTAGCTGCATTGGTATTGAAGTGGAAAAAACAGTGAAAATGATATAGTGGGCTATACTATTAGTACAGTCCATTTGTAGTGTTAAGGTTTTAGAGCTGTGTTCCGAACTTGGTAAGCCACTGTCTTCTGTGAGACTACTTGCCTTTTTGGTTTTCTGCACCAAAAGAGCCCAGTAGAAATCATGTTGTGCCAGTTTTGAGCAAGATGTCCTGTAAGTCATCTGGCAGTGCCAGTATAATATCATTGATGTGTGTCTGCAGCTTTTTCAGTGTGTCAGTTTTCACAGGAAGATGTTCTCTGTCAGCCTGCAACTGCAAAGATACAAAACATGATTTCTAGTGAAATTGGAAGTTTACCTTAAGAAATATCAAAGTCATGTATTAGAAAATCTGGAAAATGAATTCCTCATTTGCTGACTGAGTAGGAATTTGGACAACAGCAGGTTTTCTCAGCAATCATACAACAGCAAGAGCAACACTGATTTGGACTTTCAGTAATAACAAGAAAAATTGGTATTCTTCTTCCCTGGGGATTCAGATCAGTCACAGAGCTCCAACCAATTTAAAAAAAACCCAGCAATACAATGCTTCCGGCATAGCTGGATGATGTTGGGAAGCCAAATAACTTTTCAGGCATGGCTGAAATTGACTGGTTTTGTTTTTAAAGCCTGAATGAATGATTGACTCTTTAAACTACCTAGATCATGAAGAATATTTTCATTTATGTACTTGCAAAAACAATTATATAATGCTTTTATGTAGCTAAGTCATGTTCAATTCAGTTACTTACCAGTTTATTTTTTAACTTTAAGACAAGATCCACCGCTTCTACCTCAGTATGCTTCTGACTCCAGAAAACCAAGTTCTAAAATAAAAAAAAAATTAAGCATTTAAATATTTATGGTTACAGATGTAATTTTCGAAAGTAGACTTAAGCTATAACTAATGTTCAGAATAGGTATTTTCTTTATTCCTATGCCATTTGCTAACCTCATTTTACCCATGCACTGTCTTTACCGTGAACTGCAAAATCTACTTTATTTGCATGTTTGCCCAGTACTTCACCTAATAGCAAACTTGCACACAAACACAATACAAATAAATTAAAGGGGGAAAAAAAAGTCTTGCCAAACAGGCTTAGTTTGAAAAAGAGCATCTACAATGCAAAACGGCAGTGAATGATTAGCAAATGAGAACTGCCAGCACAATGCAATATTAAAGCAGATCAGGGCAGTGCTTACTGCTTCTAGGGCATTAAAGGAGATCACAGTTGATAACTGGTAAGATACAATCAAGTGAATTTTCTTATGGAAGTTCTGTTCCCCTACCCCCTTACGACTCACTTATGAAAGACATTTGTTAATGTACAAGGAAACATTTCTTTTGTGGATCAAAAGAAAAAACAATAAAGAAGCGGAATTGGTAATAAATTTGTAACACATTTCATTTTCTGTGATTAAGTCAATGTCAAATACAGTTGGATAGAGTCTAAGTTGTATAACTGACTTGCAAATTATTTGGGCTGCTCTATTTGAACAATCTGTTTGGATTTACTACATTGTACTGTTTGGGAATTGACAAGGCAAGTGATAACAACAAATGGCTTTTGAAAAATAACCAGAGCAATTTTGTTTCTTTGTTTTAAAGCTGTGGCTTTGCCTGCCTTTGTTTTTGTTCTTCCTATTCCCTCTCTAGCTGTACAATGTCTTCTCCTCTTGCAATTCCTTTATCAATTGTTCCAACTCAAATTTTATTGATACCCACTTTGGCTTCTTAATTAAGGAATGGATCTTACAACATAATATTTATGTGGCATTTTGTTATATATAAACAGATTTCACTTCTCAGCTTTCAATTACTATGGATGAGTTGTAGGCTTATTTACTAACCATATCTAATTAGCTGTCAATTAGAATGTCAAATTTGCTGAATTTTTACCTTTAAGCTACGAACTATATCACAACTGAAAATATGTTGTCAAGGATGCCAAGGATGGAAGGATGGAAGCTGAACAGGATAATATTACCAAATAAGAGGAAAAAGCTTTTTTGGGGGGGTGGGTGTGTGTATTTAATTTTTAAAATATACAACAAACCAAAAAGTACTATAGGTATGTTTTACAAACAATGACAGTTATGACAAGTGAACTGTATTTCATATTGTTCTCTTGCTGTGTTAGTTCCAGCTTGTACTTGTTTAACAAAGTCATGTTTTACTAGATCAGAATTCACAGAACTGTCTACAATTTCACGTTCAACCTATGAAAACGGGAGTAAAACTGACTTGTGGGAGAATATATTTTTTTTGCAAGATGATAAATACAGTCATAAGCACACGTTTTTCTAACCTCATTACAGAGTGCTTCTAAATGAAGGGCCTCTAACTTCTGTGTCATTTCTTTCTGCCGGCTCCTAAACCAACCATCAAAGTTTGGCGATTTCAAAAAATGCCTGGTAAAACACCAAAGAAAAATACATTTTATATTTTAAGTACAATTTGGAAACAGTGTTTTCTACATCATCAAATGTAATTATATTTGAGATTGAAGAAGATATTAGAACCCTTTCTCTATTTACTTTCAAAAAGATGTAATATTCTGAAGTAGAGATTAACGGATGCTTCTATTAATTAAGACAAGGATTGAGAAAAGAAGGTAAAGAACATGTGTCTGAAACACAATAAAGATCAAGAAATTTTAGGGAAAACAAAAATCAACTCAGTTTGAAACAGCCTAATTTTTATTTTTGTGTTTGATTGGAAGGAGGAATCAAGCTAGAACCAGAAATAAAACCACAAATAACGCTCATCTACAGAAACCTGTAATATTAGCAGAGAGAGATTTAAGCAAATAAAGTATACTTAGCACTATCAATTTCTATTAAAGCATATATTCTAAAAGACTTATTCAAATTAATCCTGATTGTAAGTTTGCTCAGGAAAAAACAGTATTAATATTACTGATCTGTCTTAATTCATATAATTTTTTATGCTGATGAAAGAAATTACCTGTAAAGTCCTATCCAATCTCCCTTTAAACCTGAGGTGAGCTGTGGTCCTGCTTTTTCCAGTGTCTTCATGAAGTCATCTTGGCTAAACTGCCTCAGCTGTGGTGGACTCTATGGAAAGAAAGAAAAAAAAAATTAGCAGACCTTAATTTCTCTAATCACCAATTTCCACCTCATTCAAATTATACTTCCTTACCTTCCAGGGTGATATGCATTTCTGCAAAGGCATTAGGCTTGCCACATAACGTTCCTGGGGAAAGAAAAGGAAAGGTTGTTTGCATAACCAGTATTAAAGATACACAGTCCACGTGTGTGTTTACTTATTGCTTGTGACCACAGCATTTTCCCTTCTCAATGTTAGTACAGGGTGGGGTTGTGCACATTTACCACATGAGAAGACAAGAAGGAGCTTATCTTATACAGACTGTATTTCCCAACTCCAGAAGTTTAAGCCAGCAAAGTTCAAGAAAGACAGGAGGCAAAGAAGGACAGGAAGGAAACATACACATAGAATATCTATATCCTGAACTTCAGCCACTGGTAAACAATCTCTCCTTTCTTTGGGAACAGTCCACAGGTACCTTCATACCGTGGGTGATTCCAAACAGTAACCACACTTCGTATCAGGTGTTTAGAAGAGATTTTCTGAGTCCCTCACACAAACATTAAAGTTAGAACTAACCCACAGAACACTGTCTGAGCTGTGGCCATCTCTGCTCTAGCAAGGCTTGGCACAGGCATGGCCAGAGCCCCAAGGTGTCCAAGGCACAGGGAGTGGGGCCATGGCCAAGTGTCAAGTGTGACAGCAGGAGGCACCTGTGCCTCGCCAGATGGACCCAGTACTGGACCCAGGCTTGATTCCAGGGGTACACTGGAGAGCTACTGGACTTAGGGTAACTCCAGAAAAACTACTCCTTATTACTTACGTAAAAACTCAATTAGTCTAAGAACTCACTAATGGAATAATGAAACTTTCCGTCAATTCCAAGAAATACCGCCGAAGTATCACACTCTGTGCTTCTGTAGGACGTTTCTGTTGTACTCCCTTAAAAACAAACAAAACAACAAAACACAGTCAGTCTGTTACTCCAAAGTATGTAGGTAGTTGTAGTGGGTTTATTTTTCATGAATATTTATTCCAGTGTTTCTGTATTCATTTGCCATAAGCCCACACACAGCACCTCCTACCCTGAACCTGGAAAGGAAAGCAATAGCATCAAATCATTTTGTACAGATATTTGTCTTTGCAATTACTGATTTTTTTATTTTCATGTAAAGAAACTCAAGGAAAGAAATGCTTCTATAAACAAGTGTTTGCAAATCAGTTACAATTTGGAAGCTCTGATTCTTACATGCCTCATGTGTGAGACTTTCAGACCACAGAGACCAGACTGCGGGTGGCAGAGGATGGAAAATCTCAACAGATGAACAGATAAATACTTTTAATACTCTAAATTATTAAGATAACTTATTGAGTCTTACCATTCATATGGTTATAGAAGCTGCTAACAAGGCAGCAGCCCTCCTACAATGAGGGTGTATATCCATCTATTTAGTTATGACTGGGGCAAAGGAACCAGAATCCAGTTTCATTTTGATTACACAAAGTGCAGCCTTAAATGAAAACACTGTACAACAGTACACAAAATACACAACCCAGTTTCCATTAAGAAGTGACCTGCACCATTACCTTTTGCAACTGCTTAACGATTTCTTCATCTTTGTTCAAGTATGGCTTGTAAGAGGTGTAAACACCTGAAGGAAAAAAAGCAGCATATAGCCAAAGGAGAAATGCGGGATGCCTTTTAAAATCGTAACACTGGCAATTTAACTCTGAAGTTATTACCAGGTTTGGAGTCCAAAGTTTTTAGGTTCTTCAGTTTTTTCACTTTCACCTGCTTTGGAACTTCACCTGCCAAAACACATAAAGCCACCTTACTTGAAGCCTATCTAATATTGTAAGAAACATTAGAAACATTGACAAGAATCCAAGTACATATCCAGAACACACATGAATAACAGCAAACAGACTTTTCACTTTATGTAAGGGTTCCTTGTTGAAAAGAAAAAAAAAAACCAAACAAATACCTGAAACCCAACAAAAACACAAAGAAGTAAAAAATGAATCAAAAAACCCCACAAACAAACAAAACCAGCTAAAGGATGACCTTCCAAATCCAAGCAGCCAAATAAACATATGGATATATAGCAGTGAATAATTGTTTTCTTATTTTCATATTTTTATTCCATCTTCCTTTGTTCCCCTTAGTGTAAATGCTTTTGGGAAAAAATCTTTGGTACCTTGGCAAAACTAAAAATTGTATAGAAGAAAATAAAATAGTAGCCATGGATTTAGTGTTGTAAGAAAATGAATTTAAGCCTCCTTTGTCACAGGCCATACTAAGGGCTTTTGTTTTGTTTTTCCAATTTATCCTGCTCCAACCAGTAGACCCTAAACCCTGTTATCAGTCTTGCAGCCTCAGCAGAACCTTCCTCCTAAATCTATTTGGATGCTTGACTTTAGAAACAGTAAGAGTTAAATTGCTATTGAAACACAGAGTGGGGGAAAATGAAAAAAAAAAAAAAACAAAACAAAAAATAATCAGAAGCCCTCTCTTTGTCCCTAAAGAAATAAAATATACATTTTTCAAGACAGGTCAGACAGATACATCTCTAGAACTTCCTGACTAAGCATTTCCCATAGCTACATCAAAACTAGAATTTCATACTTAAAACTGTATATCAGATTTGAAGGCCACCTGTTTATACAGCTTTTCAGAGTTTAATTAAGATTCTACTTTCCAAACATTAACTACACAACAGTGAAGTAACTCCTCCCCACACTACCCTAAGCCCCCACAGGTATTCTGACCATAGACAGACATGGTATTTTAAAGTAAAGCAAAACCTTGCCTAATTACATTGAACACAGCATGTAATCCTAAATTAATTCAACGTATTCAGAAATTAAAATTAACTTCTTCTACCAAAATTAATTTTATAGTGTTTTATCTTAATTGCATATTTGTGCATTCCCACTGTCAGAACAGTATAGTGAACCTGTCACAGCATACAGCTACATTCAGGAATTTCATACAATAATTAGAGTGGTGCAGTATTTTACTACAGGCTGGCAATTGACATGTTATCCAAAGATTACACGAAAATTCTTCTCAATCATGCAAGGAAATCATCCAGACTGAACAACTGATAACTACTGGACTATTGCCAGATTAGAAATATATTATCAAACTATTGTCAACAACTTTTTATATTACTGTAACATTCAAACTTAGCTTCCACACGGGTCTTATGTTCTGTGCTGGCTGTGACTGATTTATTACATTCTACTCACACTAAAATTAACATCAGTAATATATTATGTCTCATTTTAATACCTTATTGGTAGAGATACAAAATCAGGACTCTGTGTAGAACATTATTACTAATGAGTATTACTACCTTTTGCATTTAATATACTAGATTTGACAAGACATAGAGAAGTCAAGATTCTAATTTCACTTGACAGATTTATGTCCATGAAAATTCAGTTAGCATTAAACTAAATTAATGGAACATAATTACATATGTCTGTAAATAAATAAGCACACAGTTAGATCCCATCACACAGGATTGTAAAAGATACTTTTATTTTACCTGGAAGTTTGATATCTCCAATTCGGATAATGTGAGGCCAGTGCTGAAGTGTTTTAGCAAAAAAGGGATTTGTCACCCCTAGAATGACAGATGGCCTAGAAAAAAAATGACAATGTTTAAAATATGACAGCAACAGCTTCTGCCTTAACAAATACAAAAGGTAAACTTAAATTCTTAACTTGAAAATATTTTCCTTTGGTATTTAAGAGTTAACATTTTAAATTGCACATAAGAGCAAAAATGTTTATCAAAGTTTCAAAGTTTTAGAAAATAAGACAGAGGCATCTTAAAGTACAAATGACAGTGAAGAATAAAAATGACATCATTTGCTTAGACTTGGCTAAATTCTGCCCATTTGCAATGGTGAGAACAGGGCATTATCTGTTATTGGAGTTTTGTGATGTGTTGGTTTTTTGTTTGTTTGTTTGTTTGTTTTTTTAATGAGCAGGAATCTGACCCATATTTGAAAGACAAATTGCTGCTTTTCAAGGTTTGATTATAACAAACTCTCAGTACTTGAATGTGCACATCATTAAGAAAACGAGACACTTAATATGCCACTTGCTTTAGGCAGTAGTTATCAAGTGATGCAGCACAAGCACATTAACAGCCCTGTGCCCCAGCTCACACCCTGCCAGAGTTTTCTGTCTGCTCTGTGCTTGGCATCTGGCTTGGGGGGTGCACAGGGGCACCCAGGGAACAAGAGGCAGTAAGAGCACAGGGCTGCTGCTACAGCATAGGCCTGCAGAATTTGGGATTTATAGCACTGATATGATGAGATAGGAACATATTTTTCAATACAGTGGTTTCCATCCATTTTACAGTCAAACATCAGCTAAGGAATATAGCAACAAGTCTCACTGAACCTGCCATCTTAAAAATAAGTTATAATTTTGTCAGAATGGTCTTGAAAATCACAAAATTTAATACTTTCTGTACACTATCCTTAAGTTTCCCTGCACCCCTCTTACTAAAGTAATAAAATACACAGAATCGGCATCATTTGGATTCTTCACCTTCTTAGACCCATGGCTTTAAAAACCTATTTCCAATTTTTCCAACTTTTTGTTTTCCATAAGAAAGAGCGATTTCAGCTCTATTTCAAATACTAATCTATGTAGTGACCAACCTTTCTATTTTGCTACAGAGGAGTGGATGCAATTTTGAAACACAGGTCACTGAAGTTTAACCAAACTCTTCCTGGAATTATTTTTAGAAACTAAATTACATGCTGCATAACCATTCCCATGGAACACAATCTAAAACATATTGCCTATGTTTATGTGTTTTTCCACTGCTCTATCTCTGGAAATACTTCCGTTGAGAGGAAAACTACAGAAAAAGAAACAACAAAGCAAATAAAAAATCCAAATCAACAACCTCTGCCTGTTCTGACATTAAAGAAATTTATCTATTAAAAGATCAGTGAATCTAGCACATGCACTCCATTCCCAAATCAAGCTGCATTTAAATAACATATATTAAGAAATACTGGAGGTGTATGCTCTCAAAATAAGAGCAGGATTTAAAAGAAATAAAGAGGAAAAAATATGTCCTTAAAGTTTCAAACATCACTGGTTTTGGACATTCACACTCTTAAAAAAATAAGCTTAATTTCTAAATTATTTACAATAATAACCTAATAAATTTAGTGAAGAGATAATTGATTTTTAAATTGTCTCAATTAGGACACCAACTGACTTAGCTTTACGAAACAGCTGTATGGATGTTGGATTCTACAAGTCACTTTGTTTAGCAGTTAATTAAAAATTAAAACAATTACAGCAGAATTTCCCAAGGAGCTACTCTGGAGCTGGTGTTGCACAGACAAACCCTTATGGAAAAGCAAGAACTTTTCTTGGTTTCACACTTGCAGTTTGACTGATTCTGTACAGAAATATCCTATGAAGCTCAAGCCTAGTTTAATTATGGCATTGTTTCATAACTTCTTTGTCCTATCTAACTGGAATGAAAACTTAAATCAGCTATTTACTGCACTCTGCAAGATAAATCTTACCAAAAAAAAAAAAAAAAAAAGAGTCTGAACCTAGTTCTCGAATGATAGAAATCTAGAATAGTTAAACAGTATTTTAATACTAATTTATGGTTACAAGTGGCTTTGAGCATCATCTTCCCCAGAGAGTTTTATTTACTTACGGGGCTTGTGTGCGAGTTGTGTATTCTTTGAATTCACTGTCGTGGATGGTGAAGTACGGCCTGAAATCACTGCAGTACTTCAGTGGTGAAATGCAGCTGCAAGGTACAAAGAGGATGAGCTTGGCTTATGTATTCAGTGCAAACTTTCATAAAAGACACAAGCAACTCTAAAATTTGTAACGCTTTGTCACACTCAGATCAAATGAAGGTCCACTCAGTTCCAACGTCACACTGACTCCCTTAGTCATTAGTTAGGAAGCTCTACTACATTTACCTAACAAGGGCCAACACAGTTTCTGAAGATTCTGCTGGTGATGGGGCCATCACAACAAGTGGTTCTCCCAGCAGCACCAGCTCCCAAAGCATCTGAATATGAAAGAACACTGGACAGAAACACCTAAAAACAGATTGAGGTATTTTAATACATTTGACATCATAAAATACATATTTCTTCTGGTTAATAAAGGGATAAAAAGGAAGTTTGCAGTAGTATTTTAATAGTAATTTGAAAACCATAAAACACTCTTGCAAAATGGAACGTTTAATGAACTTGCTTATTTATTGCAGTTTCAGCCTGTATATCGTGCAAACTTTGTTTTGGCAAACTTTACAGAAAAAGAATATTAAAACAAACACTGATAAATGTTGCTTTCAAGCCATGAGACATGTTAAGGAACTGTCATAAATCAAAAAACATGTGGGAGTTCACAACTAGGAATCGATCAGTCCAAACCCCTACCTGAAAAGATCTACTTCATGAACAGTCGGTAAAGCCATGGAGATCTGAGCATCTGCCTAAAAGACATCGCAATGCTTGGTTTTTAGTCATCAGAACACCTAGGTATTAAATGAAATGGTTTCCCTTAAATGCTTACAGACAGTAGACAGTATATAGCCTAATTATTTATGTACTGCTGCAGTATATAGCACAAACCACCTTTGTGTTCCATGAGCAAGATATCCCCCAAGACAGACACACACTCCCCCACTTACAGGCATGTGACTTTCAGTCCAGAAAAGATATAAAATACTGAAGCTGTTTTAAACAACTGCACATGAAGGCACAGACAGATTTGTTTTATAACCATCTCCTATGGCTAAAGACTTTTAATTCTGGATTCATCCTCAAAAAAACCCAAATTATCCAAACATTAAAAGAACATTCAGGTTAGTAATTTTTTCAGCCAACTATCTTCTTCCAGGGCCTGGATATCTCTCCCTGCTTAGGGTAACTGGGTTAGAATATCCTTTCTGTAAGAATCCAAATCTGGACTCCTCCATTCAAAGTTTCAAAGACTGTGGATTTCATTATTATCAAAGTGTATGACAATTTGGTACCAATCTTTTCTAACAAGTTTAAAGTAAAAGAATGAAAGCAGATCTCTAGCTTTGTCTGGGGTTATATACAATATCAGTATCTAATCTCTACCTGGTGCATATTCTGTACTATCGGTGTTGTTCCAGGCTTGTCACGATATGTTGGAATCCGCAACTTGGAAAGAAAAAGAAAGGTTTATTTTCCCTTGTACTGAATCCAGCAGACACTTAAAATGCTGACTTAGAGATAATCTGTAATACTTAGAGAGGATATACTGCAGCATGATGCTTGTTTACTCTACAGAACTTCCACCTACAGAATTTCCAATTGCAAACTGAATACTAGAATATGAAAACAACACTCTAGTTAAAAAAAGAGACTATTGGTAAAATGAGTCAAAACTGTTACTGTAATTTCAATAAAAATACCTCTAATGTTGGAAAGAATGATCTGAAATAAGGTCTTGGGGGTTTAAGATGGTACAGAATTACTTCTAGAAAAAATCCTCTCCTAAAACATCAAGATGTTCTGGCGAGTGAGGCAGAATCCAAATAGTCTGAACACAAGTATACTTCTCTGGTCTCACAGCTTGCATCTGTAAGCCTTGAGTACTACAAATGTAATCATACTGGAGGTTGGTATGCACAAACGGGTGCCATTTACACACAACACTTAAAATTGCCCGAGCAGTGTAAGAAAACGAGGACACAGTATCACTGGGCAGTAATTATGGTTTTACTCAGTTTAGAAATGCAATTTCAGCTATCATGGGTAAGCATTATTCATGAGATAAAAGCAGGCAATACCCAAACAAGACATATCTGACACTCCTCATCATCCAGCACCCTGAACTGTTTCAGTAAATTTCTACTTTTAGAACAGCTTCAGAAACTTCTTTCTCTCCCTGGTGATGCACACGTCTTGCCATAAACTTGAGAGCATCTGCTGAGAAGGTACTTCTGGCTGTAACCTCCAATTTCATCAAACCTATTTAATTGCATTTCATATGGAGATGTTACGACTCCCAGAGGCCCAGTTCTTAACCACTGTTTAAGCTCGACACTTCCTCCCTGTGCACTAGATACAACTTCTTTAATAGCTTTCTTCAGATATATTTCATTGCCATTGAAAATTATAAACGGCACAAGCAATTATTTCTGGTGTGTGGGCCAAAAATGATTTTTACTTGTCAACTTTCAGGAACGAGAACAATTTTCATCAATATATTTAATTTACTTGACTGGAACTTAACTCTCAATATTTTCAAGTACTACTTTATGTTTGATTTGACAAATATAATTAACACTAAAATCTCCTAGAATACAAATTCCAGAGGGATGATACAGACACTGCAATTAGTAGTTGTAGTGAAACATCACTTTTTAGTATCTACAAAAATTAAAAATTAACCTAAGCACCATAAAAGATCCTCCCCTCCTCCCCCCAATCAAAGCACCAAATCAGGATCTCCCAGACCTTCACTCTGAGTGCAGTAAATATCTGTTTACTGCACTCAGTAAACTCCTGTTTGGAAGAACAGGACAATGAAAACAAGGCACTAGGCAGTGAGGACCTGTACAGTAAAAGGTGGGGAAAACACCCTCAGAGAAGAGCAACTGCAGGAGTACTTACCTTCATTATAACACCCATAATAGGCAACTGCAGAACTTTCCCTGGAACTGGTGGTGGCCAACGATCAACGTCGCTACAAACTGAAAGAAAAGTATGACAGTTCCTGTAAGCTATAAACCATGATCACAGAGTCACCTTTGTGCACACTGCAACTTTAAATTAGTGCTAATAGTCCATAGCTGTTCTACTTGTCTCTTGATCACACTAAACAAGTTTCACAGCCTTTTAGACATTCTTTATGTATTATGCCATTAGAACTGTAAAGTTTTCAATTTCAAGAAAACAGTGTTCTCTGGTCTTCCATCTTTTGTAGCAACAGGACTTACAATTAGTTGAAGAAATGTTGTCTGCAAAACCATGAAAGTACATACTAAAAAACTTTGAAAAGAACACCTACATTTATGTACATTGGCTACTGCAGAACCAATAAATACAAGCAGTTAAGAAAAAACCTGGTTTGTAGCTTGGCTAGAAAGTTTTCCAGCATTTTCTTGTAAACCATTATGAATATAATACATAATTACCACAGTTTCTGCTTATTTTGCTCAAAATACAACCTCTCAAGAAAACAGGTAATTGAAAAATGCAATTCCTTCATGGTTTATGCAAATTGTTGCTCAGTGAAAGCAAAAAAATGGGAAAGTTGTATGGGGTAGGCACAGTACACAGAACAGAGCTCTTCCAGGCAAAGAGCAAATAACTTTTCCATTTGTCCTTCTCCAGCTCTTTCAGCTCTGCAGTAAGGCTGAGGCACCTGTTACCAGTGCTGCCCTGTTGCTTTTTCCATTTGGTCAAAAAACAAACAAATCACACACACAAAAAAAACCAAACCTCAAGCAAGATGACATTTGTACAGTTGCTTAGCAAAAGTTGTCAGACTGCCCAAAAGAACTTGGGTGGTGAAGAGTGCAAACTAAGGATTGCCATCAGCTCCTTGTGCTCAACAGCTGGTCCTGAAACACACAACCCTAGATGTGTTTCAGGAGGGACCTCCAACTCTCCCAGGGAGGATCCAGAATTCGATTAGCTCTGTTCAATGATCTAGAAGTCAAGCCAGTTTGCTAAAATTTCAACCCTCTACCCTGTAAGAAGACAAAAACCACAAACTAGAACACGACAGTGTTGTTTATTTCTCCAGAACAAGTATGTGATAGTGTAAGAGCTCCTCCAGAACAACATTATAAGATCAGTACCTGCTTCCAGGAAAGCTTCACTTTTTTCAAAATATCCTGGTGCTATTTGCTTGAGCATGGTACGAAAGAGATGGACATAAGGCAGCTT
This sequence comes from Lycocorax pyrrhopterus obiensis, assembly GCA_014706295.1. Classification (NCBI taxonomy): domain Eukaryota; kingdom Metazoa; phylum Chordata; class Aves; order Passeriformes; family Paradisaeidae; genus Lycocorax; species Lycocorax pyrrhopterus. The sequence goes on from JACSVZ010000017.1 coordinate 9,027,214, forward strand.
GCTGATGAGGACCAGAGACTGGAATAAAGAGTTACAAAACAGAAACAGAATTTCAAGTTAACACTTTCCCTCACTTCTACTGCACCTGTTACCCTCAGACAACACCAAGTGTGACTTTTCTCACACACGCCAAGCCAACCACACATCTGACTACAGGCAAACTGCAAACAAACAACTCCCAAGACTTCCCAACTTTTTGTTTTTAAACACAGACACAAAACTATCTCTTCTGACAGTAGAGCTCGAACATTGCACAGCTGATGTAAAATTAGACCAATTTAACATAAATTAACAACTAATTTAGTTAGAGAGCAAGACAGTTTTCCTGTTCCTCTGCAGTCACTGAAAAATAATTAATTTGCAAATTAATATTTTCCTAAAAGAACTGAAATTACCTTCTGGAAATAGCCTCTTTTTAATGATTTGTCTCGAACTTGTCTGAAATACACATAGCCATAGTAATATGCTGAATCTTTCTGCAAAAGAAAGGAAAGAATTCAATACAACCACCTGATACTGCCCTCCTTTCAGAAGTATTCAACACACAGTTTAAAAGCCTATTCCCCTGCAAGCTCCAAAGTTGATTAGATACAATAAACTAGAAGGATTACTGTGTTTTTTGGCATTATCTTTTTTTAGTAAGTACTTCAAAGAGAAAACATCAGCGTGTGGAAACAGCTGTGCTTTCTGGCTTTACTATTTTTATATCTACATTCTCCTGACACAGTATGAAACCAAAAATAGAAATAATTTCTTGAGGAATAAATCAAATCAGTATTAACAATTCTGCAAAGTAGCACTAAAAAGATTTTAGCAGTTAAAAACCCTAAAGCCCTGACTTGAAGAGATAAAACCTAGTCTTTCAATGTATTAGTTTTACAAAAGATTCTTGGAATATTAAGGAAGTAGGCTCTCACATTTCAAAGACAAGACATCAGCTTCATCCTTCCTACAAACAGGAATTCAAGTATTTGCCCCATAAACAGAACTAAACTGAGTTTAGTTTAGTCTCCCAGAGGCCTCAATATTCCCTATGGACAAGATGAGAACAACTTTTGGCCACTACCTCTTCTAGGTAACTGCTCCATCTTCAAAAAGTGAAGGGTGGAAACTCAGAGAGACAGCCCAAGTTGCTTGGATTTTTTTTTTAATGATGTTATAAACCACTTCATATTTCCACAACAGTAATGGTTCTTATAATTTGATCTACAGGTTTCTAGCCAATAATGAAATAGATCTGGGCTTCAATTTAATTCCTTGTAATCCAAAATCCATACTAATAAAACTTAAAGAATAGTTAATGAAACTAATTATTATCATAATTATAATAACATGCTACAACAAACATGAGTTTTGACTTTCAGGACATCCAGTTCAGAGATTTTTCTTTTCAAACATTATATTTAAAGGTGAAGACCCACAAACTAACATAACCCAAAAGAAATTTAACTTCATTTTTTCTCATTTCCAACCTTTAAGTAAACCGGTAGATCTCTATCCAATTGGTCCAGAAAACAACACAATGAGACCTTCCTTCCAGGAGACCGTCGGAATCTAAAACAAAATTGTGTGTCCCCAAGACAACCTACACGGGGGAAGAGATAAACAACAAACAGACAGTATTCTGAGTTTGAGCCTTGTTTAACATGAGCACTTGCTTACAGCCAAAGAGGTATCAGAGTTTTGGTTCATTTATCTTGCATTGCTCTTGTGAACATTTATATCTTTCTAATTTTATAAGTGAAAAATTTGGCATCTTTGGCAACAGTAAAACTTGTTGTCTTTGGCAACAAGGAAAGAAAGTCACTGCCCCACAGTGACTATCATGCCCTCGAACAGGTCAAATGGCTGTTCTCCTACTGGCATTACCCATTTCATTGGTATGCCTGCATAGTTTTGATCATCTTAACCATGTCGTTCCTCTGCTAAATGGCTGCATTTTGCCTCTTTCTCTGACACCATACAGTTCACATAGAAGTCACACTGTAGGAGTGCATTATGCTAATCTGTAAATCCACAGGCAGGTCTAGGATTCATCATCTTGAAAGCTGTAAAGCTAATTGCTGAAAACTGAGTGAAACTGAGTAGGACTTCCCAGTAATATCCCCAAGGAGTGAAGTTTTCCTTCCTTTCTATCAAAATGAAATTCTTAAAGAAAAATTTAACTAATTCTCTAGAGAAGTGTTCACCAGACTTGAAACTTCAATTTAATCTTCTCTTTCAGTCACACACATTCTGCTATAGCAAGCACAGACAGCCCAGCCCCTCAGTCAGAGGCACTGGCTGTGCAGAGCAACACTGACATGCCCAGAGCATCCAGCTGAGTCTCAGAACCCCTTGAAGCTGCAGTCAGAAACCCTCAATACACCAAGACAAAACCAAAAACAGCAAAACATGGTGTGATGGGACAACCATCTAATCCAAACAGGCAGTGAAAGCAAGTGCTCAGCAATACAGATCCAACGACAAGAAGAAAAAACACAGCACATGCCAATAACAGCACTAAATATTTGCTTCAACTTTTCAAAGCTTCTTCCCTTCATCCAAAGAAAATAAGCCTCACAAACTATTATATAAACCTACACACAGAAGATCTAAAAGTAAATCATCCTTAATCATTAATATGTTGAAATATAATTCAGAATATGATGTCTTCTTATGTAGCAAGCTCTTTCAGAAAAGATTGGTAAATGTCTGTAAATGTCTATTCTATCCATGCAGAGAAGATACAAGCATTATTTTAAAGATGACTGTACTGGGAAACTCAGCTTAAAACCACAAAGAGTGTCATCATCTAGTAGCTGACTAAATCAACTTTCCCCTCTAAATTCATAGCCACAAGTACTGGAATATTATCTCTTTGTAGTTGTAAGAGAAAAAAGTTGAATTAACCTTCTGAGCCATGAAAACCTGGGATGGACTGACCTCACATTTAGCTGCAAGCTAATTACTTCCTTCACTGCTATATTACATCAAGCTTTCTTTTTCTGTTAGGGCCTACGATGAAAAAACAAATCCTACCAGACACGATGCACTTCCAGCCTTCTGGACGGCAGGTTTTACAGAGGGAATCCCCTCTACATCATCTGAAACTTAAGTCTACCAAGACTGATCAAGAACCAACAGTTCTTAATAGGGACATTATAAAAGCAAAAAAGTGGGATTTTTCCCTGCTGAAAGTAAAACCTCCTTACCTATTCTGCCTAAAGCAACTTTACTACACTCTTACTTGAAAAAATGCACCAAAAAATTTTAAGAAAGCAATCTTTGTTGCTAACACATGATTTTGTACCTTCAAGACACCTTTTAAAGACTGAAGATATTTATAACCATTAACAATGAGAGTAATTAGAAGATACCGTTAATTCATCTTCTCTTTCAATAACAGAAAGAAGCTCTGCCTCTATCTACATACAGAATAGCAAGAGCAGAGAAAATATCTTAATTTTAATGACATTTAGGCAAAGGAGAAAAACTAGCCAAAATACTTTGTAAAATTACATAAGAGAGAGCTCACACACATTAAAAGCACAAATCTGCATTACCCCCTGTCCAAGCTGTTACACTGCAGAGCATCCAAAAGCACAGAGTCACTGCAGTTACAGGCACAAGGCTGGTCCTGCAGGTTTTGATTTTTGTATAGAAATGAATGTGAAAGTAAGTGTCTGTACTTCTGCCGTATCTTTTTGCAGGTGGCCCAACCCATCAGCCACATGCCCCAATTTCTCTTTGGCAGCAGAAGAGCTGAAGTTTAGATTCAAGAACAATTTAACAAGCAGGACCACACACAGGCACAGCAAGAATGGAGAAGATAGCTGAGGTTTTCCCTTCACAACCATTCTTTCTAAATGCTTTTGAATTTAAAAGTCAGATTCACTGTTATGAACTCAGAAAATATTTAGTCCTTAATGAGAAGAGGGTTCCATATACTTCCATTTGCTTTATTAAATCCTTCCAATTCCGTGCCTACTCTCCTCTCTCCAGTGACAATACTATTATTTCGTTTGAAGAGCTAAATGAAGACGTTCATTCTTTACTTGCCAAGTATTCTGAAACGTCTGCACAAACGTCATCTGGAAGGTCTTACGCACTTACATAAACCGGAGAAGAATCCTCAGACCTTACTGCAATGCAGACAGTTGCAGTTTTATATTTAACCTTAGCTACAACATTTCTGTATTGCAATATTAATTAAGATATATAAATACGTATTTGATCTAAAGCCCAGAATACATCCTGTCAAATTCTGTCTTTTTTAACACAGTTTAGTCCCACAACAGACGACTACAGAGTGAAGGAAGGACTTACCTGAATTAGAATCTGGAAAAGACAAATAGCAAATATTGGTTTTCTAAAGGGTAGGGAAAAGAAAAGAGAGCTGTTATATTTCCTGAGATATAATATATTTATATATTATCTAAGCTAAAACCAAATGATGCAACCATTACTTACCTCTTTATCTGTAAGTTTGGAATGTGGAGGATATATTACCTACAGGAAGAAAATAGTATTATTTTATTTGAAAATAAGCTGGGTATAAGCAGTAAGTTTCCATCAAATATTTTAACAATACAACCCTTGAACACCTTCCTAGCTTGAGGACATTTTCAATTGTAAGCTACTAATATTATGTCTCAGTTCTTATCTTCATATGCTTTTAAGCTTTCTTGATCACCCATCTTTACAAGGTATTTTGGATGCCAGTTAAGAGACCATAAATATTTATTTAAAAAGGTATATTCGGAATGTATATTCAGAGTACTTGAGATTTTTAGTGCAAAAGGTCTCAAAGGAGAGCAAGATTACATCTTTTAGATTCAACTTGTACATGCAAAATGCACTAGATTGTTACCTTTAAAGCAAACACACGTTATTGTCTGAAATCTGTTGCAATCAAAAGTAAGGTTGGAGTAACCAAAATTCAACCACAAAACACCCTCTACATTAATACTAACTCTTGGAGGATGAACACTAGCCCCTAACGACAACTGTGAAAGCTCAAGGAATAAACTCAAAGTCATGGCTTTTTGTACTTACAGAGAAAAAAAAAAGATAATGTAAAAAGTTTTTACAACACAGAAATCAAAAATGATGCAACACAATGTAAGATGAGGAAGCATACATTACACTTTTTATTTCAAAAAAAAAGGATGTGCAAAATCAGTGATTATGCAAGCAAGTAAGAACAGAATATACAGGAAAGAGGATAAACCTCAGACACTTAAATTTCACCTAAAAAGGCCCTCAAAACAACCCACTCCAAAACTACTGAAATGGGTGGCTAGCTTGTAAGCAAAGGAAATTTGATATAAATTCCAGGATTATGTTTTGAAGAAGGTTTCAGGGCTCCCAAAAATGGGACCGAGTCCAGGAAATTCAGAATGCAGGAACATTAGCTTCATGCAGAGTTCTCATCTTGCCATACAGCTAACATCCCTTTATCTCACTTAATCTTGTTCCACAAATATAAGTAAATTTATCTCCTGATAAAATAACACTATCCTACTCTATAGAAAACTACAAATATACCCACTGGGTGATCTCTGACTAAGCACCTTTCTGTCCCCCAGCCATAAAGTCTCCAGTGCATTTTTTTTCCCCCTCAGTCTCCTACCAAATGATGTCCAGCTGTGTAAGACATTAGGAAAGAAAACGTTTCAGCAACTAAAGCTGAAAGCAGACAAGTGGAACACCTGCATTCTGCATGTAGTAAACCCATCAACCATCTCTTTTCCAACTCAGAATATTTTCCTTTGCTATCTTATGCTAAGAAATACACTAAATGTAACTCTCTCAGTAGCTGAATGATGCTGAAATTATCCACATTTAGTCGGAAGATTGGCATACAGACTTGAATGCATACTTCTTCTCCTCACTAGCAGGTGTTTCTTCCTAGAATTCCTATATAAACTGAAAACTAATTATTTTTCCTGCAGCTACATACTGGAAAAAAAAAATCAGGCCTTAGTTCGGTAAACATTTTAAGTTTCACTTTAGGCACCCAGTTAAATCAACGTGACTGTCAACAGAGGAGTCTACAGCCAGGACAGAGACCATGCTTCCCTCAGCCACTGAGCACAGCAGCTGCCCAAGCCATAGGTTATACAGAAACGTTTGTCTTTGTTGTTAACACCAACTTATAACGTCAAGGGAAGAGAACTCAGATAATTAGCACAGTATGTTGGGCTTTTATTTGCATTTCTCTGTGGTGAACAGTTATGTATTTTACATAATAGCTGGATTGGTTGAATTTCAGGCCAGTCTGCCGTACATTTATGCTGGCCCCCCTTTAAGGTGAGAGAAAGAAAAAGACACTTTCCCAGTAGACCAAGAGTTTGCTGCGCAGTCACATGGCGAACAGGGTGAAACAGGATGTGAAACTGATGTGAACGATAGTTCTTCTCTCCATTTCCCAGCACTGTGAGCTCCCCGCACACTCCCAAAGCAGTGCCACAGCTGTCCCTGCCCGTGCATTCCCAAAGCAGTGCCACAGCTGTCCCTGCCCGTGCTCTCGGTGCATTCCCAAAGCAGTGCCACAGCTGTCCCTGCCCGTGCATTCCCAAAGCAGTGCCACAGCTGTCCCTGCCCGTGCTCTCGGTGCATTCCCAAAGCGGTGCCACAGCTGTCCCTGCCCGTGCTCTCAGTGCATTCCCAAAGCAGTGCCACAGCTGTCCTGCCTGTTGCACAGAGAGCACAGCTGGCAGTCGCAGCCGTAGCTGTGACACTGCCACGGCCCGGCATCCAGCTTGTGCTGAAGGGAAATGCTTCAAACCTGTAAAGGTTTTCGCACATCTCAGCGACCTGGAGAACGCTGTTAATTATGAAGACCACTCACATTCTCCTTATTACCACACTTTTTAACACCTAGATGCCATAGAAATCAGCACTATTCGTATGCAAAGAAAGCCGACGATATACTTCACACAAATCTCGGCACGCAATGCAAACCATTAACAAGGGCCCGCTGACAGCACAAGCAGCACCATGAGAAGAGCTGACCGAAAATCACCAGCCTCACCCGGGACAGCCGGACCGGTTCCCCAGGGCGCTGCCCCGCTCGCCGCTCTGGGGCTCCGCACAACCACGTTTCCTCAAGCAGGGCCGAGCTTCCCCCACCTCTGTGCAACACCGGGGCCAGAGGAAGCGCCCGATTCCGGCGGGGCCCCGCCGCAGCCCGCAGGCCGCGGGGCGAGCGGTGCCCCCCGCCCGCCGCCGCACGTACCTCCACGGCCTGGCCCAGCTCCAGGTCGAAGCCCACCACACACACACAGTGCAGCCAGGCTGAGAAGCGGTCCCAGGGCAGCAGCGACAGGCACTGGTCGGGACTCTCCGGCTCCGCCGGCGCCGCATCCTCCGCAGCCGCCTCGGCACCGCCCGGCCCCGGCTCCGGGCCCCACTCCCGCCGCGACATGGCCCCGACCCCGGCCCCGCCGCGCGGAGTCATGTGACCCGCGGCGCCCCGCCCTCTCCCCCACGAGCCGCTCGGAGTGGGAGGGGCCAAGCTGGCACCGAGGGGAGGCCAAACCATTCCTGAGGGGAGCGGGGGGGGGGGCGGTAGCGGCGGTGGGGAGGGAGCGCCCCCCCGCGGCCCGGCAGGGAAGGGCGGCGGTGCGGCCGGCCCGGCCCGGCCCGGCCCCTCCAAACGGGCACCGGGCGGGCGGAGCTGTTCGGGCAGGGCGGGGACAGGGGCTCCGCTATCGGGGCTGCAGGCACCGCACCCGGCCCCGGGGAGCCCGTCCCACCCGTGCTTAGCGGGGTGCTCGTGACGGCAGCTCTGCAGGCAACGGATCAATCACCTTTCTTTTCCACTTTGACATGTCCGTGACAGCACCTGCACGGGGACGACGTGGCCGCCAAGTAATTAGCGGGCGTATCTCCATCGTGTCCTTTGCAACGCTGAGCACGGCTCCGGAGGGAGATGGAAATACCCCTCTGGCTGATGACTGGACAGCTTCACCCTCACAGGAAACTGGGATAATAAAAAAAGCATCCAAATCTCTTAAACCTTCTTTTAGTGCCTTAGCCAAAGCCCAAGCTCTTTATTTAATAATGTAAGAGCTTTCAAATATTCTTTTAGCACAGTCCAACAGCTATTTATATTTCATTATGAAACATTTTGTAGTGTTAAAAGGGCTAAATACCGACTTTATTTAATAAAAAAAAATTAAAAAAAGAAATCATGCATGCACCCCTCCAAACTCCTAACCCCTTTTTATTGAATTATTCACACTAGACTTTTGGTTGACTGCTACTAGAACAGCTTCAGCAGCAGTAGATGCAGACGGGCTGCTTACTTCAATCACTACATGCCATTTTTTCTCCAGAACAGGAGTTGTAAATATTAAAACAAAAATAATACAGCTATACGTACTTAAAAGAAAATTTATGACTCCTTAGATGCACTGTTTCCTTAAGACCCATTAACAACATTTGTTTACGTATCAAAACCAAACTGCTAGAAATTAAAGTATGCTTTGATCATTACAGTAATTTTCTAGACAAAGGAGGAACAAACATAACTCAGGCAAAATTATGGCACACAAAATTATCATGGTAATAATTGGAGATATCAAATTATATCATGGATATAATTTGAGGCTTCAGTTATCATAAACCATTACTGGCACAGTGAATGTTAGATACAAACTGAGATAGGAATGGGGTTCTGCAGTGTGCAGCCTCGGGCAGGGCTCTACAGGAAGATTCTCGCTGTCTCCAGCTGCTTCACGTATCTTACAGTGATACCAAGCAACACTCACAGATTTTTCAAGTAGTTAACTCCTGAATTCTGTAAAAGATTACCATCCAAAAAAAGACATGACTAAGACTGAGCTCAAGCAAGTTCAACTCAGCGCAATGATTCTCAGTAGCATTTCATTTGCTGTTCCCATTTAAGAACTGAAACAGCCTGGCCAAAAGCTTTCATCACTTGGTTTAAGAAAATATTCCATCTCACTGCTTCTTATAAGCCTTCCCTTGTTTGTACTTTTATACTTTCCCCTGTTTATATTCCTGCTGTGATGGGCAAACCAAAATTTTAGCTATTATCATCATGCATGTACTTCTAGATTTTGCTGGCCCCTATTTTTAAGTTTTCACGTGAATTAAAAGTTGTCTATGTGAAATAATAAGAATAAAGTACTTAGTAAGAGTGACATGCTCTGCTCATTTTATTAAACAGTAAATTAATTCCACTTCATGCTTAACAAGTAATATTTTGGCAGGAGAAAGTTAAGAGAATAGACACAGTCTTTGATAAGAAAGTACTGAAGAAAGGATTCTCACCCACTGGAGATATTCCCAATAACTAGGGAAACACTGGTTCAGAAAGATTTTCACCTAGCCATTTCTTATACATTATAGTTTTGATAAAATGTGATTATCTTCTTCAATTGAGAAAGAACGCACGTTAAGAAAAAAATATTTCTGCATGTATTGTAACATTTAGAAATATCTGAGACTGCTTTCTTCTTCAAGAAGTCTCAGTGCAGGCAAAAGATAGACTTCAGAGTTGGGAATCTACTAATTGAGAGCATTTTGCTACTACTTGCAATAAAGCCTCATGAAACACTAGGGCTCTGCATTTGGGATGTGCCCTTACAAATCTGCAGGAACTCAGCCTAGTGTTGCAGAAGTACAGCCATCTGTTAATATTTGGAAAGGTTTGGACAAGAGAGACTTCTAGAAAAAGCATGTCCTGTGATGTCAGTTGCTGGAATAAAAATGAGAAAAGGCCTATGTGGGACAGCTGGGTTCTAAAGATCCACAACTGTTCAGTGTTTGAGCCTGCCTTCCTTTCTTCCACGCTCTGTCTTGCTCCTACAGCTGTGATCTCCATGGCTCTGTCCCCCCCCTCTCAGCATGATGCTTTCTATCAGGTAGCAGCAAATGTTGTGTTGGCTGCTGGCTGGCCAGGTTCCATCAGCTTCAGCAGGGAGTGACTGTGCAGACTGCTCACATCCACAGAGTAACACCAAAGAACTGCATAAACATCATCTGCTCATCTCACCTTCCCCCTCCATCCCCCGCCTTGAGATTTCAGTTTAAAGCAGTATTTCATTTGTACTTGAAAATTAGATTTGGTCTAATAAATATATTCATTTAAAACAAATAAACACACACACAAAAAAGGTTGTAATTATTTTTGAAGCATCTTTTCTATTTTTCAAACAGCCACAGAAAACACCAAACATTTCAAAAAGTCAATATTAATATTGACTGTTTAATTGATATATTAATAGAAAAGCAAATAAGAGCTGGTCACATGATGACTGTTCTGCTAGAATGATAAAGCAGTGAAAATGCCAGATATATCAACTTGCCTGATTTCATTTGAAATGAAAAAACACTGCATGTAAAATTAGTTATGTATTAGCATAACATGTATTAATGGTACGCATGTTACATTATACTTATGTATATATACCAAATACATATATTATCAACATACTACGCAACGTACATTGTATATATAAATAGATAGGATATATAGCACATAAATAATATATTTTAAATCATTGTATAACATTCATATTTGTTATATAATGTAAATTGAATAGTATATTCAGTAGATGCTTACTACATATACTGCATTAATGTAATTGTCTGTTATGTTGGTAAGACATTCATTTGCGTACTGGATATTTGTATCTTTTTTTTAATCCAAACTAGAAATAGGAGCAGGGAAGGATCTGAAAGAAAATTGAATAAATGAAGAACCTACCTGACAAGAGAGGATTAAACTGGCTAAGTTGCTTATTTTTTCAAAATTAATGCTGAAAGATAATGTAATTGTTCTTTACATAACCAGTCAGAGAGTTAAAAGATCACGAACAGAAAATAAGTCTGAAACTAAAGAACAATAATAGCACTAAAATAAAAAAGTGTAACCCGTTTACTAAATCTGGGGTGATAATTAGAATCAACTTTTTAAACACTGGAGAAAACTTCTCTGAAACAGTTCCTTACTTTTTGTCAGCTTGGTTCAGAATGTTTTAGAAGCTACTTCTGAGGCAAGCTTGTTTTGCAAAAGATACGCAAGGATGTAAGTAACAGTTTAAACTCTGCTTTACGTTTCCACACTGCTCTATACAGCAGTAAATGCCTTCTTATACTGTCATATTTCAAATGTGGTATGGCAATTATACATGGAATTTGTTGTATTTCTGAAAATCAGTAAAAAAAATTGATTGGATAAATTGTTGATGAATGTTTCAGGGATGAGAACTCAGTAGAAAAGTGTATCTCCAACTTTACCTGTTTATTCTGCTTTCATTATCCGTTTGCATCTTAATTTTTACACTAGAAACTGAACTTTTGCTATACAGCATGCCTCAGTCATTCCAAATGTAACAATTTCTCTGGAATCAGCATCCCGGCTAAGCAACTGGTTCATACCTCTGCAGTGAAAACTCAGTCTGATACATATTGACTATTTTGGTAGCCTTTTGGATCATCATTGCACAGGACTCAGAAATGTGGCACTGAGTTGCCTATAATGCTGCTCGGTGTTTTTGAGTCAGTTACAGTTACCTCAGAATTCACGATAGGCTTCCTTCAGCAAAAGATCTCATTTTTCATCAAGTCATTACGACTTCGACACCCTCAAGCCAAAACCCAGATGTTTTTCAGGTATGCACATAAACTACCTCAGCTGCATTTCATCCTCCTGAAACAGACACCAGCTCTTTAGGGGACAAATGTAACAGTGACAGTCCCCTCCGCTCCCTTTCCCTCACCCAAGATGGCTATGGAGCGGGCTCTTCCTGCCCTCAGCTATGATGGCTATAACAACATTTCCATGGACTTCCTGCCCGGAAAAAGGATGGACACAGTGGGATCGTGCTGCCCTTACCTAACATGGCTGTGAGGTACTCTGCCCGGTTCAGCTGTGTGACAGCGTTTGTAGAAACGAAGCAGAAGCTGACACTTCCTCCCTCCTCCTCCTCTTTCTCCTCCTCCTCTGAGCACAGCACAGCGGCCGAGCACTTCACACAGAAATCCTCATCCACCTGTTGCTTTCCACAGTTCTGGGACGGACACTTTCTGGTAAGCAGCAGACACTTCATAGAATACCCATACTGTAATTGTATCCTCATTTCAGAATGCAACTGCTTTCTATATTTTCATTTTAGTCTGTGACTCTGCTCCGATAACTTCTGAACTCATCAGGCAATTTGAAATAGGAGTTAAAAAGTCTGAGGGATAACTACACCCATGCAGCTCCTCTGAGAGCTGGCACTCATGCAGAGAAGGAAGGCTCAAATTAATGTTCTTGATGAGCAGTGGGTACAGCCCAGTTGTTACATGAGCCATTTGGCAGTGCCAAAGAGAACTAGAAAGGCAGCTGGCACATACCATTGCTTTCCCAAGAGACTGTCAGAGTGGGATTTCTCCAGGGGATGAAGTAGGGTTCAGGAAAACATAATATGCCAGTGGCTTACAGTTTAAATGGCATAGTTACAATATTATTATGTTATTATAAATACTTAGAGAGAACATCAGAGAAAGTTATCCACTGCTCAGTTTATTATTTTACCTGATTCTCTTAGGTCCTATAGATGGTAAGGGATCTTCTTCATCTCTAATTTTACTTTCAGTCTCCTTTCTCCATTAAACATGCACACAAAAATATAAAAAATGCTCTCAGAAATATTCTTTTCACTCCAACACCTGTAGTACCCTTTTCTCCCACTTTTTACACTTTACAGTTCCAAAGCACTCTAAATTATTTCTACTTTTGCAACTGGTTCCCTGAAATATAATGCCTAATGGACCTAAATTTATTCTCACTTTCTCCATTTTCTTTTTATATCCCTTTCCTTCTCCCTTTGATTAGTTATGGCACCTTGTGTGCTGTAAGAAACAGCCATACTGAATTTCCACTTATTAAAACAATTAGTAAAAGTAAATTACAATTATATTTATCACAGTAGTACAATCTCAAGCTGATGAAAGCCATGAAGTGGTGTGCGAGATTTTTTTTTTCTCCTCTGTCAGGAGAATTAAAACTATGAATAAACAGTTCTAAAGCTTCCACCTATCACTTGTTTGCTTTTGTCTTCACAAAATCAGACTTGTCTTTAATCTTGGATTTCATTTCTTTGTTTCAAACACAGATGCCACAGCCTGGTTTTGCTGTCTTTTTCTCACTGGATTGTTGGAAGAAAACGAGTCTGTTACGAATCAAACCCCCTTCCCCAAATCACAGTGCAGTCAAAAAGAAAGGGAAAAAAAAATTAAGACAGCCCTGAGATTTTACTGTGCTACAACTAAGAACACACCAGTTGTGCTTTGTCTCATACACTGCACTACCTTACCTCGATCGCTGCTTTTCCCCTCATCCACTGCTGAACTGCCTGGCCCAGCTCCACTCCTGTCCTCCACGGCTGCTAGCTCTTTCTGCCATCAGAGAACCCTCCCATATCCCTAATCCTAACACCTTGTCACAGGGTAATTATAGTGCTGGCACGACTACCAGCATCTATCTTATATCACACAATTTCCACTTGTTCGCTTTACAGGGAATGATGGAATTAAAAATGTATTTGGACTGCAGAGACTTGTTCGGCACCAGCCTACCATGTGACCTTGACAAGTGACCTTTCCTTGGCTTCTAGAAAACGGGCATAAATATGACCTTGGATGATGCTCCGTGACGTACTGAGGGAAGACACAGCACCAGTGACCCCACCTCAGTCCTGTCCCTGCAGCCACTGCTCCAAGAGTCCCCCTGCTCCAGCTGCCAACCTGAAACAAGACATGGCAAACATGGCCAGCATTCCTCCCGCCCCAGGACACATCACACCACACTGCGGCTCCCTACGTTTTTAATCTGGGATCATAAAACCACCAGAAGCGCACAGGGAAAGCAGGAGGATGTTCAGGAGACTCCTGCAGTTTTCTCATGCAAGCTCTGCTGAGAACGTGTCACCCCAGCTCCTCCAAACTCCGCTCTTTCACAGAACATTCTTGAGTTGGAATCAGATCACCGAGTCCAATTCCTGGCCCTGCACAGGGAGCCCCAAGAATCCCACCCTGTGCCTGAGAGCGTTGTCCAAAAGGTTTGTGAACTGCCAGTCTTGGGGCCACGACCACTTCCCTGGGGAGCCTATTCCAGTGCTCGACCCCCCTCTGGGTGAAGAGCCTTCTCCTAAAATCCAACCTAAACCTCCCCTGACACAACTTCACGCCGTTCCCTCCCCCTTATTCATAAGGGCTGACGGCCCCCGCTCGTCCCCTCCCTCCCAGAACTGAGAACAGCGAGGGCAAAGCGACGGCACGGGGCCGGGGCTCACTCACCTCAGCGACCTGCCCCGTGCTAACGCGTCCCAGCCGTGCCCGTCCAGGAGGAGCAGCAGCCCTTTTCCCCTTTCCCCTTTCCCCTCTCCCCTCCCAGCCCATCCCGCCGCCCCCTCCCCGCGCGCCCGGAGCGGGGCGGGGCCCTCCAGTTGCCGCAGCCTCATCGCGCGCAACGCGCATGCGCGGGGCCCGCCGGTGCGCACGCCGCCCGCCCCCGGCCCCGCCCCGGCCCCGCCGCCGCGGCCACACCGGGAAGGGCTCCAGGCGCTATGGCGGCGGCTGCGCGCAAGGTAAGGGGGGAGCGGGGCGCGCCCCGTGCCGCTCGCGGGGCCGCGCGGTGCGGGGCTGAGGGGACGCGGGGGGACGCGCTGACGGACGCGGCTGACCCGGTTTGTTTTCGGCCCCGCAGGTCGGAGGAAAGTTCCCGCGGCCGGTGGCCGCCTGAGCGGCAGAGCGACCGAGCGGGAGCGCCCGGGCCCGGCCGCCAGGCCTCTCCCGCCGCCGGGGCAGCGGAGCCGCGCAGGGCGGGCGGAGAGCGCGGGGGTGCGCAGCGGGCCCGCCTCATGCGTAGCCACCTGCGGAGGGGGTGAGCGGAGCCGCCGCCGCTGCGCCCCGCGCCGGGGGTTCCTGGCGGGGACTTCCCGGGGCAGCCCCCGCCGTCCGCCCCTGCGGAGCCGCCGCCGAGGGACGCACACCGACCCCGCCGCCAGCCAGAGCCGCCGCCGGGGAGCGACCTGTCAGCGCACCTCGCAGGCCGGCCCCAAGGACCCTTCCCACGCGTTGGTTTGTCCTCGGGAGAAGGAGAGTTGGGAGCCTCTCCATGCCTTATCAAGTTCCTTATCTGAGCGGCTCCCAGAAGCTGTAGACCAGTTCAGCTTTATCTGGTGTAGGGGAGAAAAACAGTGTAGCTCTCGCACTCCATTCTAAATCGAGGACCACCTATTCTGCTGGGGTTTAACACACGAAGATGGTGAAATGCAGATTGCTGTGTAAAGCAATAGGTCCCTGTTGTGAAGCGAGGGCTTTGTATTCACCTTCCAGTTCCTGATCTGTGCCCTGTGAGAGAGGACGCTAATCTTACTCCTTCATCCCCCTTCCCTAAACCTTTCCTTACTTCCATGTTGCATTGGTCAGACTTTTGGTCAGTGTTGTTTACGGAAGGGGGGGGGGGAAAGAAGGCAGTTGAGGTTACAAACAAAAGTACTTGTATGACTCATCTACTTGGATTTAAGACATTGTATCCTTCTTTCACGGGGCCTTTGCTTCTCTCTGAAGGAATCAGATGCTTATTCTTGTTCTTCCAGAGGAGGATGGATTGAAAGTTGTACGTTTTAGACTTTTTTTGGGCCACTGCTGATGTTATTAAAAGACATAATGGGGCTTTTTCACTGGATTATTGCCAGAATTAGTTTACACACTGAAACAATGAGTTGTTAGGCCTCTCATATGATAATATTTGTCCTGCTTTAATATAAAGTTGCTGTGGAGGTGTTTTAAAAATTGTGGAGGACAGTCTGCATCAGAAGAGGCTCTCTTCATCTCTGGTTGGTGTGGCAACCGCAATCTGTCCTCGATGCCTTCAGCCTTGGCCATCTTCACTTGCCGCCCGAACTCCCACCCGTTTCAGGAGCGTCATGTTTACCTGGACGAGCCCGTCAAGATCGGCCGCTCCGTGGCTCGCTGCCGGCCAGCCCAGAACAACGCCACGTTTGACTGCAAGGTGCTGTCCAGGAACCATGCTCTTGTCTGGTTTGATCACAAGACAGGCAAGGTAAGGTGTTTATTTAAAAACACTGGAACTGCACATTTGTTTTAGCAAGTCTCTGTAGACTGCGGATCACTCTGGGTTTTGCCGTAGTAAGTATGGTTGCAGAGGGAAGGAGTAAGATTTGTTTTAAAATGATAACTTTCCAGGTAAGTTGGTAATTTCTTACTAAGCAGAAACAATATTATGAAAAGTATATAAAACTAACAGTTGAAAATGGTTAGAGTACTGAAAGACTTGCATGTATCTTACTCATTGCGGGAAGTAGGTGATTTTGAGGTGAGTCATGCAAATGTGAAAGCACGTTGTATCGATATAGGGTATAATAGTATTTTTTTCAAATGTGGAGAAATTAGTGTTTTATCTCTGCATGTAAATTGATCATGAGGACCATTGAAAAATGGATTTTAAAAAGGTACTGTGCTTGTTTGGCACTCTTCCTACTTGTCCTTTTGAAATTTTGTGGAGTACTTTCTTTGGTTCTGATAGAAAGTTTATTACTGGCAACAGGAGTGTAATGAGTGGCACTCATAATGTAGTCTTATTGATAGTGAAAATGGTTTTAAAATATATCCTGTGTTCTTAACTGTTCGTCTCACAAGTCTGGCAGTCTTGTTAAGCGAAATTGAAGGGTCCTGTAGTGCACGTTTTGTCCACTAGGGATTGAACTGGGACAAGTAAAGTTGTTTTACTTAATGACTGTCAAGTTAATTTTAAATAGCCAGAGAAAAATTAACAAAGTGCGGACTACAGTTGCTCAGCACTGTATTTTTTTCCCAAATATGTTGCTGTTACACCCTAGAACTTAACATCCTCTAAATCAGCTGGTTTTTAGCTTCACACCAAGCCCTTCTATGAAATGCAGTCAGTGTAGCTCTGGATTTTAAGAATAATATGGTCTGTAATTAATGCAGATTTTTTCAGTAGTATGACACAGAATGAGGAGCAGTGCAACGCAGTCAAAGTTCTTAAACCTTCCATTGTTAGCTATCCTGTGTTATGCAATACTTGGGCATGATGGGACAAGACAAGCATTTAATTTCTTAAGGCTGGATTATGGCATGGCTTTCAAGTTACCTGCAGGTAATTGTGCAAACTGCTATCTGTATTAGACGTTTCATTAAGTATGTTGCTTTGGCTCTATTGTGTGTGTGATGTGCATTCTTGGATTGTAGAAAACTTCAGTGTTTCAAATACTTTCAGTTTAAGTTTAGTCTTTAACCTTGTTTGGTTCAACAAAGTAAAATGTTCCAATTTATTGTTCTGTCTTTAAATTAGAAAGTAGTATGCATATGGCTTTTTATCAACATTTCTTATGACTTACAAAGATTCTAAGACCCCCCACATGCTCTATTATGGTTACAAATAGTCTGCCATAATCAAGATGGTTAATTTGACAAAGCACTGAGTGTTGAGCAGATCTGGTAACTGATAGACAAGCTTCAAAGACCATCAGCTATGGGGTTTTTTGTTTGTTTTTAAATTTCAGTTAGCTCTGGCTTCTCTAATATAGGTAAAAAAAGTGTGTGCTTACTCATCTGTTTTAAAATAGCAACTTAGTAGTGGTAGTAAATAAGAGGATTGTATTTGATAGTTCTTGAGATGTCGTCATGTGAAGATTTGACAGGGGTCTGATGAAAATTGCCAAGGTGGGGATCTGTAGCCATAGTGATCAACTAAAGAATGGGTTTGGGATCATGCCCTGGAATCCACTCCTGTTGCATGTTAAATGTGGTGGTGTTATAAAAGGTTTAAAGCATTGGTATAGCAGTGTGGAGAATTTCAGATTCTGTGCTTGTTTCTTGGCAATATGGACTGGCTTTCATCTGATTGAGTGTCTGAATGGTAAATTGTGAGACAGTTGGAGGAGAGGGGAAAATATACCGTTAGAGATAATAGGTATCAAATGCTGGTGTGAAAAGGCAGGTAGAATATACTGATAAGTTCAGGCTTAATCTTGAATCACAAGAACTACTTCCAAAAATTCTGTGATGTTTTCAAAATACAAACAAAAACATTAAACTATGCCAGAACATTTACATGCAGGAACATCTATTATCATTGTTTACATAACTGCTAATAAGCACATCTCATTTAGGAAATTGTCATTATCCTATCAGTGACCTATATTTAAACCTGCACAAATTCTCTTCATCAGAATATTTGTAAACATTTCTTAGAAGCTTATATATAGGACATTTATCAGTTCTGGGTTTTTCAAAAGATAGAAGACCTTCAAATGTTAATTTAGTAATGAGAAAAACCTTCAGATATTTCAAAATGGTTCATGAATGATCTGGGGCTGCAGTTTCATAAGTTGTGGACTTTGGCAATACCAATTTCTGGCATTACCAGTCACTCAGTCCAGTCTCTGTGCTGCCTCTTGAGCTGTCTTTCAGTTATACTCTCATACTCTTTTTTTCCTGAGGGCTTGGAGTTTTATTTTGTTTAGTGAATCGTGTGAGTGATCCTGTTTACTACATAGTCTGTAAACACTTTTATCGGTATCATCTGTAAATAGGGGTAGAACCTGCAGAGAGGGAACAATCAGTAAGCAATGCCAAGGAAAGTAGTACAGATTTTTTTTCCTTAGGCAGAGGAAGGCATAAGCTGAAATATGTCACATAAGTAGACCAAGCTGAAGATAGCATGTTACTTGCAGTTGAAAGATGTAAATGTTTGCTTTGTATAAAGGCACTTCAATTATGCATGGAAAAAGTTATTTGCCCAAGGAGATAATGTCTATGTAACACCAGCATTATTAAGGATGAAAGTAGGATGAGTTTTCAAGATCACCAATACATAGCAATTAAAAGCAGGTACTTAAAGTTGGATTTGCTTTTAAAAATATTTTTAACATAATATGTAAGCCTAAATATGTGTATGATTAAGGTGGAAGGAGATGGTGGTGGGATTATCTGTACTTGAACTTTTTCTGTGCTGAGTAATACTTTCACAGACAATCAGTGCAATGCCTCTTTTTGCCTGTGTTTGTAGATACAGCATAATAACTCCTAGTTAACTAGTGGATTTTTCATGCAGTGATAACATTGTAATATTATGCTTAGAATTCATTTTGATTTTATTTTTTTAAGCAATTACAAGGTAATGAATCTGGGTTTTTTTAGAGGTGCCTGAAAAAGTGACTCACTAGATATGTAGGAAGTAGATGTTGTGCTGAGCATGGAGTGTTCCAAAAAGTGTGAATCAAAGCAAAAGAAAAAGTGGGCTATAGTTCAGAAAATCTAAATATGTTTGTTCAGCTCATATCGCTGCATATGGGAAGAAACTCTTAAAGATTGCATAACTGAAATAATCTTAAACTTGTTTTTTTGGGTTTTGTTTTCATTTTTAAAAATAAACAAGTGGAAAACCCTTGAGAATTTGTATGTGACTTCCAGGCTGAAATGCTTCTGACAGATGTTGTAGAAGCTTTTAGTAGAAACCTGAAGCTTCCGACAGATATCCATGCTTTCAAAATCTGGAATTATTCAGTGCCTTAGATTGTTTTGAGTTGCTATTATAAGTACCTTTTATAGGGAATTCATTGCCACAATTTACCAAATGCTCTGAGAAACTGTGAAAAATAAAGTATTTTCTTAGAGTAAAAGCACTCCGAAGAACTGGTCATTTGTAATAACTGAAAAAAAAAGTGTAGGCACAAGTTGATGTGTTAATGGTGGCTAATACTATTGTTTTCATTTAACTCCAAGTGGATATGAATTGAATTGAGCACATTCATGTCTTGGTGACAGAAATGCTAACTATTATATATTGAAATCCATAGTCCCCGTAATAGTAAATGAAATTCATTAAAGCTGTGCTTTATGGCTTCCAGATTTAAAATATGTGAGATAAAAATGCTACAAAATACTTCCTCCAGGGTGCACCCTCTTTAAAGAAAACAAACACAAAACAGATCCCCCCCCTTAAAAAAAATCCTCAAAAACCAAAACCCAAAACAACCAACCAAAAATCCAACAAGAAAACCCAAACCCCAGCAATTCAAAACAACCAGCCCAAAGGTACAGCCTGTTTAACGTTGTGATCTGAAGGACACAGTGCAGTTTACTCTGGTCGTGTCTGGGGATGACACCGAGCCTGTGAGTGTTGGTGTGGGGGCTGAATTGATCTGCTCAAGGGCAGGGCTGCCCACAGGGCCCTGGCCGTGCTGAGTGAAAGGCAGGCAGGAACCCGAGGACAAACAGCGGAGGCTGCACTTGGAAAGGAAGAACCCCTTGCAGCTTATTAGACCCTATCTAGCATACTTCATCTAATTTTGGACTACTAGTGTAAGAAATACATTGACAAACAGGAGTTGAGATTAGATAGTCTTTCTTTGTGCTGTATTGTACTAGGGATAAAAGTAAATTAATATGAAAGAGAGCGAACAAAATTTGTAAAGAGGAAATATGTTGCTCACTTAACATTGCATAAAATGTTTTGTGGATATCAAGAACTTGGCACAATTCAGGAAAGTACAGAACATTTTCTCTGGACATTGTTTGTTCAGAAGTATTTTAGTAAATTTATCTTAAAAAACTAAGTGGGATATGAAAAATGGTATTTGAAACTGTAGGGTTTTGGTGGGAGGTTTTTTTCCTGCTGTTTCCAGTAGAGATTCCTGTGTGATACTCTGGCCTATTTAGTGTTGATCTATGTAAGGGATGTTTAATTTCTCATGTATCAGTAGCTCTTATTTCGATAGATACCATGTCTGTTATTTGTTTTTTCCTCTATGGTATCTTTTCAGCTTTCTGTTAGGATTGTTGTCCGAGAGATGTACAGATGTTTTATTTTTCAGTGCTCTTGATGTAGCTGTATGCTTACTGTCTGCAGTGGAGACACTTTATCTTCCAAACATTGAATGTTTGTTCCAAGTGCCCTGGGGGACTGACGTGGGATCTGCTGTAATGCACTAAGGTGAAACTCCAGTGCTTGGGTGCCTCTGGGAAGAGGTTGATGTCAGGCGGCCCTTACATACACCTGTTAATATTTTTATGTAAGTGCTTTTCACCCTGAATGAACCATCCAATTTTATACTGATATCATCATGAGAATAGTATGAGGTAGGGAGCTCTTGCTTTCGACAAACTTCAGCACCATGGTTTTAGAAGCCGGTGTAGGAGTGTGGGCAGCCATTTATAGTAGAGGTAAGTCAGTGCTGACAAGGATTTCCCTGCAGAGATACCATCTAGAGCCACTGCTGCAGAGTTAATACTGTAATTCTTGGAGCTGATCCATTGCAGTCATGATGCATCTCTCCTGAGCCAGGAACACCAACACATTGATTAGGCTTTAAAAACAAACAAAAATCCCTTTTGTATTTGCAGTGAATTTTTACAAACCTCAAATGAATCAGGTTACTTAGCCGGACTGAAGGCCAGAAAATGTGTTTTTCTTAGATCTGTAATGGGATGGTTTGGGTTTGCTCCTGGTCCCAGGCTTATAAATGCAAAACCTTGCTTCCCTACACTTTGATTATATAAAGTTGTTCTTGATTTTTACTTTTCCATGTATTAGTTGGGTGATCCAATGATCGTTAACAGGTGGATTTACATGGCACTGGAGAAATACTTTGATTTGGTTTTATCTTCTCATTTTTCTTAATAAATGTGACAGCTTCGTTTGCTTATTTATCTAATGAAAGTAATTGCATTTATGTGTGCTGTAAAGGGCCATGTGGGTGAGGAGTGTCTGTGTCACTGTGCTACTTTGGTTGTGTTGATTTGAGTCTGATCTAGCTAGAATTCTGCAAAATGTGTTGATACATACTCAGCTGTTTTGTGGCATTTTGGGTTTTGTCATTTCTTTTAATAGATAACATAAAGTGAAAATGATTATTGTTTGTGGAACCAGGCCAGTGAAAAGGAAGGAAGAATGCTGTCTCCATCCCTATAGCTAGCAATTTTACAGGGTATTGCTGCTAAATTATATGATTGTTTGTTGTCTCAGGATTTTCTTTTGAATCACATCAATACTTGCTTCCTGTTAATGTTGCTCACTTGCTGAGAGTTTGGATTATCCAAGAGCTCTGAATTTTGTTAGATCTTGCTGTGACAATGCATTAGTGTTCCCAACTTGTCTGTCTTTCCAGAAATGTTTCTGCATGTGGCAAAATTGTTGGAAGAAGGCTCAACATTGTCACATTTTTGAATATAGGCAAGTGTTTTTTCAGTCTGCTCTAGGGGTGGGACCATCAGGCAGAGTGATGGACTGTACCATCTTGCAAGAAGACATATCTGTCTGCCAGAGACCCAGAACAGTTTCCTCCTTGAAAAGGAAAATTATTGTGCTGGAGCCAGACAATTAATTGGATACAATTTTCCTGTTGTGTTGTACCAGACTTGTGTGTGATTGAGCAATGCTTTAGAGTTTATTTCAGTCTTGAGAAAGTATAAATAAATGATGAACTTCCAGGAGGCTTATAATAGAAAGTCCAAAATCCTGTAGTAACACTGTAGTTGAGTGGAAAAACACAGAAAATGCTAGCAGGAGTTTGACCTTTTTTAGGAGTTTTTTTGGGGTTTTTTTACTTTTGTAAAAAGTAAACATAAAACGTACTGGGATTAATCAAAGGTAGTCTAGGGCATGAGGAATTTATAAAATCTTTGCAGAGCTAAGGAACGTTACAGTATTGATAGTTGAACTGTGATGTGTAATGGAGGGAAATATGTGCTATTCATAGAACTTTTAGGTTATAAAGTAACATTAACCAACTATTGGAAAGACCAAAGAGTTGATAGTGAGATGGGCTCAATTGCAAATGTCCTAATAGTGTAAAACAGGAAAACTTGTAAGTAGATACAAAAAATATTGACAGTATTGTGCTGCTGTTAAAGTAAGTTTTTCCCCAGTAGGAATATCATGTTTCGTTTTCGTTTTCACATGATAATTCAAGTGTGTTGAAAATACTTATTACAGAAAGTCTCAATACAGAAAGCATACAATGTCTCATGTATGTATAAAAGCTATAAGAACAGAAGGGTGACCTTTTGCTCTTGTGTTAAGAGAGTATTGAATAGAAACCTAAGAATTAAGTTATTAGTGCTGCATATTCTCATAATTACACTTGTAGTATTTCTTCCATAAAAATAAAATAAATGCAAGAGCTTAAGATAGAAAAGTTATGGGTGCTTGCAACCATGTATTGAGTAATACCCTTTTTAAAGGAAGGAATAGAAATGCTTATGTTTCATATCCAAGATGAAAAGCTCTGTAATGGGCCAGATAGATATTTGTACTGCAAGGTCTTTTGGAGACATTTGGTACTGGCTGCTGCTATCTGCGTATGTCATTAGTCTTATCTGATATGGAAGTTTTTGCTCTTAACTGGAACTTTTCCAAAGTTGTTCCTTTTTTGGAAGTTGAGTGAGATTAAGTTTAAACCTAGATTTGTCTAAAACTTAGTCTTTGCCCTAGTATCAATGCTCTGTAAGTGCTTTTTTTGCTTGTTTAACCCCACTCCAGCAGAGTTTGGTAATTATGCCTTGCTTTCTGTTTTTTTTTAAAATGTTTTTTCTTGAAGTGTAATTCTTAATTATATAGGTTGGAAGCCAGATCTCTTGGTTCTGCAAACCTGAGCTTTTAGCCTGCCTACCTTTTTGCCTTTTAATATTCTGGTGACCTTTCCCAGTAACTCGTGGCACAATTAACTGTCATTCTCTCTTTTTTTGGTTGTTAGCTGTGATAGTTATGCCAGAACTTGTGGGCAATAGAATTGCAAATCAGTTTCCATAGTGTTGCTTGTGATTTTATTCTGGCACTGCTGGGTTTTGCACTTCTACCTGCTGTTTCCAGGTGCTTGAAGAATCTGAAAGCTTTCAGGAGGCATAATGAATTATTTGTAATTCTTCACGTTTTGAGCTCTGTTATTAAAAAAAAAGCTTTGTTTTTTATATCTGATTGTGAAAGAATCCATTCTGCAGCCAAGTTATTATTGCAGGTCTTTGATCTCTGTAGGTAATAGCAGCTCCGTGTTGTTTTCTTGCTATCATTACAGGGATTCCTCTTGCTGGATGCCAGAGGATTTTTAAGGTTATGTCAATATTAGCACATATTTTTAAGAGACAAAGAATAAGTTTGATGAAGTTTCTTTTGTTTCTATGGATTCCAGAACTTCAGGTCATTAAGTAGCTAGGGTGGTATCTACTTGGACGGAAGTTACAATACTGTGAGCAAGGACAGCAAATTCTATGACATGGATGAACTGGCAGAGGATAACTAAGGTTGCTGTGGACCTCAGGAGATCGTCTGGTCCGGTCTGCTGGTCCACAGCAGGGCTAATGAGTTGAGGTTGCTTGTGGACTTGGTAGAGGATTTTGTGTACAGAATTAATCCCTACCAGGAAATAAGCTTCTGAGGTCAGTGTCAGGCATATTAGCTAGTAGATTAGCCTGTTTTGCTGTTGTCTTAAGTTATGTTTCTAGCTTCCAGTATATGTCTGTCTAGACAGAATTTAGTATTACGCGTACCTGGAGTACTTCTTTTATAGTGTAGCTTAAAATTACCACCAAAATGTGTCAGGAAATTTTAAAATAATTTCTGGAAGAAAGGAAGCACTAAATGAAAGTCATAAAAATGTTCCCAGTTCCACTCCTAATTCCATAAGGGTGGAAATAATACTACACTTTCACTTATAGCTGTCAACCACTACTTCCTTTTTAAGAACTCAAAGGGGAAATTATTTTTTTTTCAGTCTTCCTCTTTGAGAACTTTTCATAGACTGCATATTCCAGCACTTGTAAGAGAAAGCCAGGAATACAAATTGTCATGGAAAGGGTTTATTTGTTTTTGCAATCTCTGTAGCTAGTTGATGTTAGATAAAGCTACTGGTTGTGCTGCTTAAGCAGAGCTTTGATAGGTATCTAAATATTGTCTGTGACAGTGAAGGCCAGTGATTTGGTCTGTGAACAGAGCCCTTCCTATGTAATTAAGGGAAGGACTGATAGGCTGCTATTTACATTAATAATATGTTACCTATAACACAGAAAGGCATGTGGATGTTCTATTTGAATGCTCTTTACCCATGGCGTCGTTCTGATCTTTGGTTGCATTTATGAATGACTCTAAATTAGAAAGTTAAAAGTATATGTGCTGTTTTTAAATAACTTCTAACTTGCATGTAAACAGAGAGAAAGATGTTTCTGGAGGTTTTTGTACTTGAACAAATGCATTGCATCAACACACAAGGACAACCTTCCTTTCAAAATGCATGTTTTGATTTGGAATCTCTGTACACATGCTGCCTCACTGACTGAGATCAGTATAGATTGTACATCCATCCCATTGCAGGATATTGCTTCCTGATAAATTTAGTGCAGATCTACATTTTAGCTGCAGATTGACCTTCCCTGATCCCATGTTCCAGAAGTGGGCTTGGGAAGGGTTAGTTTGACAAAGCACTGCACCAACACAGCTGTCCTGCCATAACTGTCCCAGAGCCACTCTGGGACATCCAGACTACATTCCTGGGGGCTCCTTAAGTCACCCTGTTCTGGGAGTTTGCCTGCTTCACAGGTCAGTGTAAATGTGCCTGCAGTTGAACAATTTTGTATGCAGATGTGCAGGTAAGAGGGGTTTTCTTGGTCTCCCCTGGTTATTAAATCCAAATGTACTCATTTTGCTTCCTTCCTTTCCCACACAGCTTAATGTTGAGCCTTCCCAGGATAAGTGTTACTGGATAAATTTTAGATGATGATGAGTTTTATAAACTAATATTAAAGGATCTTGATGACTACTACAATTTATTTTGAGATCTGTAACTTGTACTCTCTTTGATGTGCTTTATAGTTTAAACTTGCTGTATGCATCTTCTTTTATAATTGCTGTTTTGTAAATAATTGCTTTGTAATATCTTTTAAAGCCTTTTATGAAGGTGTAGTTTTGAGTCTAATGTTAGGGTACTTGTAATCTTTTAACATTATTTCAGTGACTGGATCTGCTTGATGGTGTTGTACCTCAAATCTAGAAAGTGTGTTAAACCATTCTGCTTTCAGTATTGCTTCAGACAGTTATTTTACAGGGGAGGAAAGCTGAGTGGAGACTATATTGTCTTGTCCAGACCAAAACTCTTCAGACAATAGAAGGATTTAAGAAATAATAAGTGCTTGGTTATACTTGTAGACATTTGGAAGAGGTAATTTTTTTCAACTGCTACATTCATGCTGAGGTATCCCAAGTATTCTTTTTCATGGGACAGTAGTAGTGGCAGGATTTTAAAGTGCAAATTTGTGATAATATATAGGCAGAAAATGTTTTTAACCTTAACCTTTAAACCTTAATTATTGTATTTACAGACTCAGCATGCGTTTCTATTTCAAAACTGTTTATATTTGATATATAAAAATTATGTTTAATATTTATATTTAATGGGTGAGATAGTGGAGACAAAAAGAGAAAAGAGGCAAATCAGCTTTCTAGGTACAGTCTCTTCTATCTGAAAAGAAGTTGTGACTTTTGGAAAGTTCTGCTTGAATTTACAAATAACGTGGTAAAAAAAGTCAGAAGCAAAACAAGTATTTTGGAACATGAGAAGCGGCCAACTTTTTTTTATTTTACTATTAGCAGTGACAGTGTAATTGCTAGGACATGAAAGAGGACTTTAGTGAGTGTACTGAGTCAAATATAAAAAATGGGCCAATTCAGTCTTTTTTGTTATTTTTGACCCATATAACTCCTGCTCTGGGAGTTCCTTTCCATAAAGCTAGATACAGTGAATGGACAGGACCAACCTGCTACTGATCAGAGAATCACGGAATGGTTTGGGTTGGAAGGGACTTTAAAGATCATCTAATTCCAACACCCTTGCCATGGGCAGGGACACCTCCCACTAGAGACCAGGTTGCTTGGAGCCCCATCCAACGTGGCCTTGAACAGTTCCAGGAATGGGGCATCTTCCAGTTGTTTGGGTTTGTGGTTTTTTCTCCCATCGTTGTTTCTTTCTTGGTATTTTTTAACTTAATTGTTCTCATTAAGTACTAGCATAGTAGTAATAGTAGTAGTTGTTGTTATTATATTACAAAGTAGTAGAATTTCTGTCAGTGCTTTTAATAATTCTTGATGAAATGTCCCATTTCAGTGGAAGAAAAGCTCGCCAGTAATAAATGACCACAAAATCAGACAGGTGTTAGGTACAGAACATTCGCTCAAACAGCTGTCAGGAGTGCACTTTTATCAGTTGTGTCCATGAACGGGTCTGAGGGCCATTTTGACATCTTAGCAGGGATCTGTGGGTTTATGCATATGCTGTGTAGACTTAGGCTGGTGGAGGTGAACTCCTTATTTCCCTCATGCATTGTATTTCTGAGCATTTGAAAGAGTATGAGCTGTACTTGCCTTTTTAATGCAGCCTTTGAAGTATGCATGTTGTTTGCTGGCATCTTAAAAGAGGGAGGAGAAAGTTTATCTGCTTTAATAAACAAGCCTTTGGAAAGAGCTCTGTGACCTTGCTTGAAGAAGGATTATGATGAGAGGAATGTCTTGTATATTTATTTTATATAATCACAAGTGGTAGATTCAGTTAAATGTGGCTTGTTTACAGTGTAAAACACTTAGATACCTGCCTACACTTGAGGCGTAGTAAGGGTATTATCATTTAAATGTCTGAATTATGATAATAAACATACTTGTTTAACGTGCTAGCAGTGTATGAAGCCAAACTTAAAAGTTTTAAGAACATTATCATTTAAATACTTGAGTTGTTTAGTCTTTTTCAGTTTTAGAGCTTCAGGTTCTGGAGAATAGACATGGATGAGTGTTCTTTACAGAGGTGTTAACAGGTTTTTTTTCAGATGTGTTGATATTCTGCTTGCATAGAACTGTTAAAGATGTCCCATAGCAGAAAGCCTGCATGTCTTGCATCTTCCCACAATGCTAATGAGAAATTGCATTATGAAAACTGTGGTGGAATATAGAGTCTTTGTTATTTGCTGCAAAACTCAGAGCTGCAATTCAGAGATTTGCAGAAATTCTTGATTTTCAGTTTCAGTTCTGCTCTTCTACAGGATTTTGTTCTAATTCAAAAGGTACTTGTTTCACTATCGATTTCTGTGTTCCTCCGTGCTTTCTAGTGCCTTAGACAGAACAACTAAAGCAAATAGCGTAGAACAAAATCTTGTCAGCTTACATTGTACAGTGAAAATATATTTTAGAAAATCCAAGGTCACTGAACCTACATGTTTCTGAAAATGTTGGTGGTAACACTTATTTAGAGCAAGATGCTGTTGCCACCATTAGGGCAGTAATCTAATGGAACAGGAATAGTGAAATGGAATAGGCTGCAGAAAAGCACTATGAACCCCAACATCAGAGTAGGGTGTTCCTTGTTTCATTTAGCTGATCCTCTTGAGGTTTAAAGCCTCTGTAGCAGGGAGTTCCTCTCTGTATTGTGTTTCTTTGTCGATTGCTGGGTAGTAACTTCCTTTCATTTTTAATGTATGTATATTACCATTAGAAAAAATGATACATCAGGTTGTGGAATTAAATTTCCCTTTATTTTTTCTTGTTGAGAAGGTGAAATAAAATGTTCTGCAAAATATTGATTCTTAGGAAGGTATTTGACAAAACTGAAGAACTAAGAACAAATCTATGGCAGAAAAGGTTATGGGTGCACAGAATATTTCTAAACCAGTTGTCAAATGCCAGGTAAGCCCTTCTGCATAACTGGTCCATCATTCATCCTATCCTTTTCATGTTGATTCTCACACTTGGGCCATTCTTAAAACAACTAAACTTAGACTTCAGCTCCCTTGTCTGTGCTCTGTAGTGTTGGTCCTTTCTTCCTTCCGGTCTTTAGGATGAAAAGAATTGCAGATTTTTAAAAGAGTTACCTGTCTGTTTTTCACAACGCTTCCCCGCTGGAGTCCATAAGTAATCCCAGCTGCCACCTTCCTCTTGCTACTGTCCCTTTCTGCAAAGTACAAACAACAGTGGTAAAATTCCAGCTTAGTGCACCTTGCCTTCGTCTCATCTTATGTCCGAGTGTCTTTGAGCATGTATCATGTGGTGATGGAGCAGCCAGACATAAGTGGGCTTAGGGGTTGGAGAGAGGCTGGAAGGGCTGAAAGAAACTTTTCTGGTCCTGTGTCTCATTCCTTCTAAATACAAGCAACCAGTCCTCGAAGCCTGGTAGCCATGGAAGGTTGTCTTCAGGTGCTCAGGTGCTTTGAGGGCAGGAAGCACATCTGTGTGGTCAGGTTGGAGAACTGTCAAGGTGAGCTTCATATCAGCACTGAAGCTGTACTGGGGGTAAACAATTGGGTGAGAAGAGCACTGAGCACTGAAGGTACCGTGGAGTTTGCATGGGAAATTCTACAACGATGGGATAGAGACAAGGGGATAAGTGTTACAAGTGGATCAAGTGATACAGAGGGAATATTGAAACTGAAGAGCAATTGAAGTCACAATTGCACACTCTAGATTGCAAGTTGCCCTTTTTTTTAAAAAAAAAAAAAGACAAACCAACAGGAAACATGTATTGCTACTTCTCCTTTTTACATTTACTTGTACCATCAAGTGCAGGTACCCAAAGAGCAGAGTTCTGCGCTGTTGAAAAATGATCGTAAATGTTACAATTATCATTTAAGGTAACAAAGATTTTTATTGGTATTTTTCTGTGTTCTGCTGTTTGAATATTTAATTTTAAAAAATGCTTACTTCTCTCAGCTTAATTTCTCAGGTTCTGTCAAAATAGTCTTAGCATGTTGAAAAGAGCCATTGTTATGAGCAATGCAGGAATGGCAGTTGTAAGGAGCTGCATTTATAGTGAAGTAAAGAGCAGACAGATTTTTTTTTATTATTATTGAACTAATCATGTAGTTGGAAGATGGGTCATCTTCCATGAAAGATTTTAGGAAAAATAGTTTCAGCTCTTTATATATAAGGCTGTTCTTAGTGAGGAGTGTGCTGTGTCTCTGCCATATTTGAGACACTTACTGTTGACCACTTCACCTGTTTTTAATTGTGACTTGCTAAGGAGAGCATTCCCTATTAGAGCTCCCTTCAGTGGTTTTGGTTTAAGTTGAAATAGCAGCATGGAAGTACTTGTCATTTACGTGGTTCTGTCACAGCTAAAATAGTTTGGTTCCTATGTAATGTACTTTTGACTATGTTGCTTCATGAAGAAATCTACTAATTCAGTTTGCATTTTAGTTGATACTGAGTAGAGATGAATGTTTTTATCCTTGAACTGACAATGATAATTTCATATCTGCAGAATGTAAAAGCTCTAGTAGTTGTCTTTTAAAATTAATGGTAATTCTTTTTTTCATTATTAAGTTCATTATTTCATTGAATAAAGTTTGTGACTTTCTTCTTGTGGGCTTTTTGTTTTGGTGTTTGGTTTTTTGCTTTTTGAAATTTTATTTCTGTTTCTTTATTTTTGTGGCTTAGGGACTGAATCCTTGTAATATGCATTGAATTTCTGGTTGAAATTATGCTGCACATAAATCTGAGAGAAGACAACCAGTAACTTATTGCAGTTCAAGTGATATTGAGGTTCCAGGTGATTCATTGACTCACCATAGACACATTTCTTTCTGGGTTGCTGACCAAAATCTTTGTCAATCACACACAGCTGGTAAGCTTTTAGAAAGAGAGGAATGAGAGAATGAAAGGTCATAGGTGATCCTGAGTGAAGTTTTGTAATTATTCTTGTCTAACTGGCAAAGAAGTAAATGTTTTGCATTCTATCAAAAAGTCCAGTGCAAGAATACTTCTACTGTAATTTATCATGGAATATTACTGTCAAGTGACTTACTTTGTCTAAACAATTCTTAGTTTTCTCTTAAAGTAATAAGCGAAAACTGGATTAATAATTTGCACACTGGTTACTGTATATGAGTGACTGATAAAATCCAGAAGGACCTTCTGAATTTTAAGAATTTATATTTGCAAATTAGTTTATTCAAAATATTTAGGTATTCATACAATAGTTAGAAATAAAGATTTAAATTCAGTTGGTTGGAAGTGCCTACCTGTTTTGCTTTTAGAATAATAGCTTTGTGAGTTCTCTTGGAATTTTTCTTCTCTGTTTAATTACTCTGAACTATTGATGTGGTTTGCACAATTTTGTTTACTAGTTTGCTGTTTCTGGTATTTAAGTTTTCAAGCTAAACCTTTCAAAGGGAAGTGAAGAAAACATCAACGTTGCTGATGTGCCTGTTAAGAAACGCTGAGGTTGAGAAACAGGTGGCAGAAAGCTGCTGGGTGGTGGTTGATGATACTGTGTCATGCTTTGCATTAGTTCTGCTTGGCACTGGATGAGTGGATGGTATTGGAAGTATGGAGACACTCAGCTGCTGAGTCTGGAAGTTGGCAGTCCATCCAGTTTGTGCAGTCAGGAGGTAGATAAGCTGATCAAGTTGTCCAGTTTTGAATTAAGTGTGAAAAGTGTAATGTAACAAGGTAAATGAGGCACCTTTGTTAACAGTACGTGTTTATTTTATCTGACTCAAACTAATTTCAAGAGACAGAGAAGCAAGCCCTGAAATAAATGTAGTAAAAATGCACTTTACTTGTCCCATGAGAGCTTGTTAAGAATTAAATAATGTACTTTAAGCTCAGAAGTTCAGCACCCCTTTGTTTTTAAGGTACCTTGTTGAAGGTTGAAAGAGTACAGGATATTCTGTGATGTTTTTCTAGTCCATTGTGTGCTTTGCACGTGTTGCTGTTGTGTGCTGGGAGGGGACTGGTCTATGCTCAGTTCCACCACGTATCTGTGAGGGTTTTGTCTACTCCAAAAGAAACCAGAACATATAAACAGGGAGGAAGCTGGAGATGTCCTGTGGTGCAGCTCTTGAAGTGGATGTCAGGGAGCACACAGCAGCTGTGCACTGCACAGGGTGTGTTTCCACAACTGCTGTGAAATGTTGGTGCTCCCAGCATAGACCTGGTGTGAACAGGGGAGCTTGGTGGGATGCAAACTATTTGAAATACAGAGAGAAGAAAGCAGAGAGCTGACTCCTGACACTTCCCTGGAAACCTAGACGGGAGATTCTGACTGCAGTCAAGGAAAGTGCTGTGCAGTGAAGCCAAGAGATCTGTAAAGGCTGAGGTTGTGCATGTGGTACTTTCCTGCTGCAGTCTGTCATTTGAGAATGTCTAAAATACAGCCGCTTCCTCAGCCCCGAGGAGCTACTGTCAGGTGGCAACAGAGGCAGGAGGTAGTTTTAAGATCAAGCAGGAGAAGGACTAGCTTACTTCTTTCTAGGTCTGTGGTAGACAGACTAATTCCTGTCTACTAACCAGAGCACTGTGGAAAGGTACTTCAATGTGAGAGGGCCTTGCCCTTTACTTATTTCCTGAATCTCTTAGATTTTGTAGCTTTGGTGGATATTCACATGAATTTGTGTATAATCAATCAGGAGAGCTGTTACTGGTCTATATACGAATTTCATATTCTGTTTTTATTATAGCAGTAACACCTTAATTGTTTTAAGGCTGTCTGGGCAAACATGTTAAGTGGTTTTTCTGGTAAACACTTGAAAATTCTTGTAACAATAGTGCCACAGATTTGTTTGGGATTTTTAAATTTTTTTTTTAATGAAATAGTGCTAAGCTGTAATAATCCAATGAAATGTTCTACCAACCTGCATCATCTGTTCTGTTTGATATGCCTGATACTTGCTTAAGACCTGAGCACACTACTTGACTGCAGAAGGAAACCTTTTTCCAAAAAATATGAAAGAAGCAATAGGGACACACATGTTTCTCTTAAACTTGTGTTTAGCCATGTTGCTCTTAATGCTGCCAGTTCCCAGTGGCCCAACCTATTTTCCTTTGAAACAAGCTTTGGATAGCATCTAATTCTAATTAAAGTTTATTAAAACTTTGTACTAATAGCAGACTAATTATAGGTAGTGTAAAAGTCTTTCTGATTTTTCTTTAATCAAAGTGTGATCTTGTCTACAGCTGTATTAAATTTAAGCTTGGATGACAAACCTCTTGGTATGTCAAAGCTTATTACTTAACAGCAAACATGTTTTTTGTGGGAAGGCTGTGTTTGTACTGGGAGTGCAGTTTGAATGTTATGTGAACTTAATTTGAGGGCTCATCTGTTTTGGTGATATACAGTACAGAAGCTTTTTTTCCATGGAGTAGATGGGCCAGGGTAAATGGGGCTGATTTCATGCACAGTGCCAGTGCATTGCCACTATTATTAAGTGTCATCATTTTTAATGAAATGCTTGCTGAGCTTTCTTCCATGTTCTGTTGGGACTATAGATTTCGAAATAAATCTTTAGATGTTTTTATTTTGAACTTCTGGTGTGTGTCCTTCTATCAGTTGGGGTTTTTTTTCCTTTTAGTAAATGACTCATTCTCCTGGTTTGCTTTAGTTTCTGGACTTTGCTTTTCATTATTTTAAGAGCATAGATAATGAATTCTAGCAGAATTTAATACATTAAATATCAAGAATATGTGTCAACAAAGGGCTATATTTGTACAGAAAAACCTAACTGTTCTCAGAACAGCAATTTTTTTGAAATGCTGATTAGACACAGAAAAAATCTGCATGTTAATTCCGGTTCTTTTGCAGCATATGGCCAATTTCTAGCTAGATATTTTTTACCATTGATTAGGAAGTTCAATTTCTATATTTAATGGGAAAAGCCTTTGACAGCATTCTGGTTTTTACGTATGCTTGCTTATTCTGGGTAGAATTCCAGTAACTTGCATAATTTCAGTATCAGGAACATTGAAGTTGAGAAACCTAATTTTAAAATTTGAGAAGTACGAGAATTGTCAATGTGAATGTTGAAGTGTAGAAGTAGCTTGTCTGGGAGGCTTTAGACTGTAAAGATGGAATTAATAGTTTAGGCAACCCACAGAATATGTGAGTATATTCCTATAATTAATGTAAAAATTCAGTATTAAAAAAACCCCTGAACAACCAAATCTTCAGCTGTAGTTTCTGCTCTGCTTTTTGTGGCATTGGTTTTGTATTTCCCAGCCTGGGCAGTGTTTTGTGTATCATGGCCTTGCCCTCTAGTGGCTGCAACTCAATTTTAAATAGTGAGCAGAAAAGGCATTTTCGTGCTTAGGGAAGGGATTTGGAAAATTTCTTTATGGTGGTTTAAAGAATTAAAACATCAGTGGAGGCTATTTCTTCTTAGACTGACAATCTAGAATCTCTAATGCTAGAAAGAGGTTCTTTTTGTGCTTTGAAATTTTTTGTCTGTGTTCTAGAGGGAAATATGGCACATTTAGTACAAAAAATTACAAGGCTTGATAATGACTTTTGAGAGGTGTGGACGACCACTCCCTCAGGCTTTTCTGCTGAAAGGGTGTGGGATTGCCAGCAGTACTTTGCAGTTCCCCTGCTCCTAATGCCCACTGGCAGATTGGTTATGGGCACTGATGTATTCTGGGTACATTTCTATTGACAAAGAGATAAGGAGATTTGGGTTATTGGTTGTTTTGTGTGTGTGTGTTGTTTTTTACTTTTAGCTTGTCTGAAGAATCACATTCATGGGCACAGGTGTTACCAGTGTAACATCCCTGATGACCCTGATGGAAAATAGCTAGGAAGAAAGCCAGCAAAATACTTCTGTGTAGAAACCTGTACCTTGGCAAGTTTTGCCATGTTAGCAACCCTTCTTATCTGTGAATTCAATGAACCGTGTATGTGATTTTTGCCCTTGACTAAGACGTATGAATCGTGAGTCACTGTGTTTGATACTGTAATTACCACATCCTTGAACACCTTATCTGCCCTCTGCCCATTCCTCTGCTGGGCTTGTTCTGACGTTGTGAGCCTGTGAGAAGGTTGCTCCTTGTTTTGAAGCCAGTAGGACACAGCTAAAGAAATGGTTGATCAATATTCTGTAAGATTGCCTATCAAAAATCAGCTCATACATTCTTTCCCATTGCTGGCAGACCCATCTCCATATGTGGATTTCTTAACTTAAGTTTAAAAT
The DNA here is from genome assembly GCA_014706295.1 of Lycocorax pyrrhopterus obiensis. NCBI lineage: Eukaryota > Metazoa > Chordata > Aves > Passeriformes > Paradisaeidae > Lycocorax > Lycocorax pyrrhopterus. Next base: position 9,062,197 of record JACSVZ010000017.1, read on the forward strand.
AAATCATCTTTTTCTTTATTGTGAAATTGTTGATCTCAAAGGAGCACCAGAATAAATCAGCCTTTGTTCATGAATACCAGTATTTAATTACTACTTGCTTTGAAAGTCCTGACCCAGGAATGCATTGCAAATAAATGCAGCCTCCTCCCAGGGTATTTTCGCTCTCACTTTGTTGGAGGTATGGCTTGGCAGTGCCTTGAGTACAAATATTAAACTCCCAATTGTCAGATTTCTCCTCTGTGCTGGAAAATGAATTTTCCATCTTTGGATGGAGCCGCACCCTTCTCTTTTGGTATTTGGTTTCCAGTTAATTGCATTTGCTCTCTACATGGAATGCTGAAGTTCAAAACACAGAATGAAAATAAATTAAATTTAGTATTTTTTTAAAATAGTTTTGGTCTGTCCTTGATGCAGAGAAGTCTTCAGAAAAGCAAGGAGGAGCATATTGCTCTGGTGACCTGTTGTTTTCAGTATGAGGAACTGTGTAGTGAACTCTCACTACAGTCTATTTGGGTAATATTTGTGGTTTGGACCTCTTACAAATTATCTTGTTTGACATGATTAAAATTAGTGCAGTGTCATTTGTACTAAGGCAGTTCCCTTCAGTTACGACTTGTACTTCTGCATCTTTATTGGCTGCCTTGAATTTATATCACAGTAGCATTACGTTTATCCTCAGGATGGGCATTTTAACTGTAGTTTAGCGATGTGCTGAACGTTATTTTCCTTGTGACACTTGTGCTTTGTTAATAAATAGTTCAGGAGCAGATGATGGCAGAAAGCAAGAAAACTTTGCTTTGTACGAAGGAGAGATGAATTAACTAGGCCTGCTGCAGTTGTTTGTTTAAAAAAAAATAAAAATACTATAGCGATATTAGACAAGTCCTTTCAGATGGAATATGTCCCTTAATAAAAGGAAGGGAGAAACCTTCCTAAATTTTTCAGGGTATTTTGAGAATTTTTATATATGTAGCGACAATGCCAAACCACTATCGCATTGCATTTGGAGGTGTCTGTGAAATCTGATGTGGGTTTTTCTCTTTATCTGAATGTGTGATCACTGGGAGTTTTTTTCCACCATAAACGAGCAGCAGTACGGAATTAATGATAGTAGGTAAACACAGAGCCTTGTGTAGAAGGAGTAGAAATGAGAAATGGTTTGAAACAGTTTCAACAACTCCCTGTATTCTCTAAACAGTTGAAAAGTCAGCATGTGAGAAGAGATTCTTCTTTGCCAGGAGTAGGGGAGCTTTGATGTAATGATTAACTAATTTAGCAGCTTAGCAGCGAGTAGCAAGACAGTTAAGCAGCTTTTGCAGTTCTGCACCTGCCTTGAAATGTCTGGGGTTATGTTGGGAGTTGGAGCTTCCTGATAAACTAGCAAGCTGCCTCATAACCTTTTACTTTCGTATAAGTAGATCTTCTCTTCTGGCGGAGTATCTGGTAATCTTGGTTTCTGTTGTGGTTTTTCTCCAATTTGCTTGCAAATGAAAATGTAATTGTTTGCTGATAGAAGTTCAGTAGTGCAATTTTCTTACGGAAAATTTCCGTTTCAGTTAATTTTTTACTAGTTATTAAGTTATCTTGTTAGCTCAAGATTTTTTGAGGAAGCAGAAACAATGGATAATGTTGGTGTTGGATTTCTCATTCTGAGTATTTACTGACAGATGCTGATAGTATTTCAAGATTGCTTTTTAAAAAACATGTGTTTTTCATTTGTCTTCTACTTTTTCTGTCATTTCTGCTTATTCTTCAATATTTTGGCATAAAAACAATTCAGTAGGTGTTACAGAAATTTGATTTCAGTTTTTGTTTATGCAAGGTTCTAGTACGGTCAGTCAAAATCTAAAGACCAGGAGAGATTTATGCCTTACCTCTGCTCTTAAATTAGGGCAAAGCTCTGTCCAAACATGACTAACCTCCCTCTTCATGTCGTACTTTTCATTGCAGTAGTCGGAGACAAAAGCACACTTTATTTTGGTCTTGAACTTCATTAGGTTGGCCAAAGAATGTTAACTATAAAGTTTAACCATTTTTTGATAGTGAATTTAAGAATAAAATTTTAGTTTTCTGAATAGCTTTAATGTTCTTCACTAGTGCAGAATATTTATGGGTGCTTTTGCCTCCTAAAGCTAAGAGTAAATTGCAATAATACGTTACAAACCTTTAGAAACATGTATGAAACATGTATTTGAAAAGAAATTATGATTGTATATGGGAACCTGCTCTTTGCAGAGCTTATTTATTTTATCTCCATACATGTGTCCTACAAATACAGTCTTTGGGAATTTGTACACTTCGAGAGCAAATTAACTTATTGCAAAGTTTGAGTATGTCGTGTTGCCAAACTTCAGTTACATTTATTAGAGTAAATAATAGTGTTTAGTTTTCAGACTAGTTTTGTAAGAAAGTATTCCTGTAAGGGCATCAGGATTGATGAGTATTTCAATAATATTTTACACTTAGAAGTAATTATCCTGAAGAAGCCTGAATTTCTGGGTAATGGCCAATTAGGGCTTTTATTTCTTTATTTTAAAGCTGCATTAAGTTGCAGTGTATTTCCATAATTGATTAATGTAGAGAACACAGTAGCATTAAGTGAAACCTCGGGAAGTCACCTTGGCCATGGGTTTTCCCCAGGGTCCATGTTTGATGTGATGATAGAAGTTGAGGTAAATGATACAAAGTAATCACTGGTGTCACAGTGATATATGATATGTAGCTGTATAAATGTCTTGTGTAAAAAGAGACTGAGCTTCTTTAATGAAATATAGCAGAAAACTTCTTTGCAAGGAGTACAATTTCTTTCTAGAAATCTGGTTTTATCTACTTTTTACTGGTTTTGAGTCCATTGTACAAGTCAGCATTTTAATATGGAGCAGGAAGAGTTCTTTCCAAGTCTCTGGATGTTATGTAAGATATTGTCATCTATGACAGCAGTAAGACAAAATAAGTCTCTTCTTTATATTGTTTTAGTATTCTAATGAGTCAATTTGAGCATCTTGGGATGATGTGTGAGTAATCATTTCCTGGGAATCTTTCTGTTGATTGTACTTTATTGTTATTGTATTTTAGCTTTGCACTTAAAGCAGAGATGTACCTTAAAATTCTCTCAGCATTTTCAGGATGGAATTAAAATTGTACTTGAGAATTTTCATGTAGGCTGAAAATTCAATTTCTTCAAGAATATTGTATATAACTAGTACTGAGCTGTGTAATTTCTTTGTGGGAAATTTTTGTGCTTTGTCTATATTCAGAATGGAGTTGCATCTTTTCTGCAAGTGTTAATGTCCTTAATCTATTTCGTGATTCATGTACAAAAGGAAGTTTTAAAGCATGGTGTATGTGAAGGGACAGACTTTCATTCTGCTATAAAGAGAATAAATATAAAATTCTTCTAGTCATCCTGAAGCCATCCAGCACTTGCAGCAGAAGGCTGATACTCAGAAATTCTTGTGAACTGTAAGTTAAAAGTTAAGTAAAAGAGACATTCTGAAGAGTAGTAATTAGTAACTATGGTGACAGATGTCTCACTGTAGCAAGTCAGTCATCTATATATAAACCAAATTACTTGTAAATTAGAACTCTTCCTCTACATCTCTTTTTAAAAATAGCTTTTTGCATCAAAACTAGTGACATTGATGTGTAGAGAGGGATCTATTTTTGTATGGTGTTGTCACATTTTGTGGTAAAACATTTAATCTTGAGGTTTTTAGTGAGTATCTATCTTGTCATTCTCCTCCTTTTGACTGTGAATGCCTTTTTGGATTATTTGAATAATCTAGGGATAGATAAGCACTCAGGTACATGAGCAACTTCTGCCTTTTGCAATCACTTCATTCCACGCCTTGTGTTTCCTGCGAAAAGTTTTATTTAGAAGAGAATGAATATTCCTCTTCTAAATAAATGAATAATGAATGAATAATCCATGCCTGGGATTGCTTCAGCTCACATCCTTCAGCATGAATCTTCTACAAGAGTGTACTTACTACAGAATTTTGAGGAGGCCTTACTGCATAATAGGGAGTGTCCAGGATTTGTTCTTCTGTGACTCGGTGTTGAATTACATTTTTCCATTATGGAATGTGATTACTGGGAGGTGTTAACTTCACAACTGTCAAGTTTGGCTAGAAATGTTTGTTTCTAGAAAATAGTTTGTCTGATTACTTGAGTGCCACCAGTTCTGCTGAAGAAGGGTGAAGGCAAATAGGTTAGCAAGGGGAACCATCCTTTGTGATAATGCTTCCATTCACATTGGTTGTGCAAGGTCATAGTGCACAGTCATAGAGTAAAAGCTTTGTTTTCAGTTTAATCTGTTACTTAATATTGGTATATATGATATATATAGATACCATCTTATATGAAGGATTCTTTCCCTGTATAAACTACTATCACCATAACACTACTGGTTTTTTCCCAGATGTTTTCTTGTTTCACATGTTTGGAGCATTGATAGTTCCTCTTAGAACTAAAGTAAACAAAAGTAATCTGAAAGTGAGTTAGTGACATTCATACAATTCTGTACTGACCATGGGGATGTTGAGGGATTCGGGAATTGTAATGCAATTTGTTTACTTACTTATATTTTCACAGAATCACAGAATGGGTCAGGTTGGAAGCGACCACAGTGAGTCATCTAGTTCAGTCTCCCTGATCAAGCAGGGTCATCCCAGAGCACATGGCACAGGATTGTGTCCAGATGGTTCTGGAATATCTCCAGTGAGAGAGATTCCACAGCCTCTCTGGGCAGCCTGTTCCAATGTGCAGTCACTGCACAGTAAAGAAGTTCTTCCTCTTACTCAGTGAAAGTTCAGGTGGAACTTCCTAAGCATCAATTTCTGCCCATTGCCTCGTGTCCCATTGCTTGGCACCACAGATTAGAGCCCAGCTCTATCTCTGACACCTCCCTGCACATACTGGTAGACATTGATGAGGTCCCCTCTCAGTTGTCCCTTCTCGAGGCTGAACAGCCCCAGCTCCCTCAGCCTTTCCTCATAAGAGACATGCTCCAGTCCCTTAATCATCTTTTTAGCCTCTGCTGGACCTGCCCCAGGGGCTCCATATTTCTCCTAGACTGAGGAACCCAGAAGTACATATTTTATGAAAAAACATGTATTTCATGAAAGCAAGGATGATGCAGGTCATGGTTTTCTTATTCAGCTTGAGACAGTTGTTCTCCTGATACAGAGAACTTCAGATTCTGGTTGTGAACTGTACTTTTAAGTACTTATGTAATTTGTGTACTGATTCTGACGTATAACAATTGACAGAAGTCAGATGGTTGACACTGTAAATACAGCCTGCTCTCTGCCATTCTCTTCTTGACTGATGCTGCTGCTGTGGGAGGTGTATGTGGCTTAGGAGCCAGCTTCTGAAGTTTGCTCAGTTTATAGCTCAGGTCATCGTTGCATACCAGCTAAATTAAGCAAACTGAAAATGATAGGAATTCTGAAATCACACTGGGTTTTCAGCTGTCCCTGCCATCAAGCCAACTTTGCTGCTTTCTGTGATGGCTAAGGAGCAGATAACCCACCACCATTCTGGTCCAGCTGCCTCGTTCCTTTTGTCCATTACCACATGTGATTCCATGGTGTAGTGGTTGTGAAAGGTGTGGGCGACTATGGTTTAAAGTTGACGGCAGCAATGCATAATCACACAAACTTTTGGAGACAAGCAGTAGACATTTTTCTCCTCATTTTTCATGTATACGCACAAATTTTAAATTGTGAACATGGTTTTTTGCTTTTGTTCTAAACTAGAGAACTTGGATTGTGATACAGTTTGAGGTCCTACACCTAAACTTTTAGCCATCTTCTGCCATTCTCTTATTACTTGGAAAAATGCAACAATACTGCTTAGCAATTATATTTGATAAAAATAGCTCAAACCATTTAATAGAGTATTTTAAGCCACGTGTAGCTGGTTGTAAAACTGAATAATTAGAAAGTATTTATTAATATTTTTAGTAGCCTTTCTGTTAATAAAGACCACTTCCTAATACAAATCAAAAGTCCTTGTAAAGTAAATGTATGATATCCTCTTTTGGAATTTTTGGATGTAAAGTAGATTATCTCTAACTACAGATGTTGAAGACTAGTATAGAGCTCTTGACTAATAGCAACCCTGAGTTCTTTTCACCTTCAGACAAGTGAGTTCCAACTACTAGCAAACGTTGAATAGTGATTTAGAAATTAGTTAAATGGGCACAACACATAGGAGGTGGTGTTAAGTCTGCAAACATACTTTTTTGTGTTTTTCTTTTTTGTTGATGATTTTAATATGCCAGAATTTAAAATTCTGATAGGTGTATCTGTAAAAGTCAGCAGCTAAAGTAAGCATTGCAAAGTCATATGTCAAAAAAAAGTCTGTACTGAAATGTTTGCAGATACAACTTGGACATGTTTGCTTTGTTTTGTTGGGAAAGGTGACATTTTGCTGCTGAGGAAGACACTAGAGCAGCTCAGGATTGTAGACAAATACAGGTTTTATGCAGAGTTAATCTGTTGGTGCCTCTCAGTGCTGGACATTGCCTTTCTACCTACCTAAGGCTCTTCTTCTTCCTCCCCACAAATCCATCCATCTTCCCTTCCCTGTCATAGTCCCTGTGTCCTTTTCAGGCAAAGTCTGCTGACTCCACTCACACAAAAGTTAAGCTGGGTGACAGGGCCTATAGTGAACTTCAAAGCACTTGAACAACCAGGACATGGCAAGCAGCACAGGGATTAGTATTTTATAGCACCTCGAATAATAGGTCTAGAAAGGCCAAACTGTGTTTATACCCAGGCTCAGTTATGCTGGCACAAAGCTGCTTTTACTGGCACAGTTTATTTTGCTTGACAACAGGTACGAGCAACCAGCAGGGTTGTCCTGGCAGTACAGACAACAAAACTTCAAGGTGTAAACAGACACAGGAACAACTTGGTCAGCAGAAGAGCATATTCCCTGCTGTCCTTTCCTCTCTAGCCCTTTGAACTACTGGCAAGTTTGGAAGGACAGCACTGGATTCTTGGGGGTAGCTGAAGATTTTAACCTTTTCTCATCAGTGTAGCTGGATTTACATTAGGCTTATACTTTGAGTTAAAAACACAGTGACTTTTTTTTTGTCCAGTGCTATCAAAGAATGTTAATTTTTTTCTCCTTTTTTTTTAATTACTGCATAGAAAGAGTGGTTAAGTTTATTATTTTTTAGAAAAGTTACTGAAAACTACTAGCAAGTTTTGCTGCACTTGAGAAATCCAGTATTTATGGTCCCTGAGAAGCCAACTGCCACTCCTTCACTCTGTTCAATCTGACTGGAAAATCCCTTTCTTCACAGCTGGTTGCTTTTAGTTTCATAGTGTGTGCCTGCCTGGGGTAGTTAGAGTCATTTTAAAAAGGAGATTTCATAAGAACTCGAAAGTTAATGCAGTAGTTTTGTTTCTAAGTTGAAGGAGCAGGGGTTTAGTAAGCAAAGAGCTATTAGATGTGTGTGTTTAAGAAACAGAAAACTAAATAGAAAAGCAATTTTACTTGATGAGCCCCACCCTGTGAATTATGCTTGCTTATGGAGACAAATACTTCTACTTCCTTGATAGGCGGGTGGAGTTAGGCAAGTGAGAGGAAAGGAATTTAGGATCTGTCTAAGCAGACCAGAATGAGGAACTCAATCAGTTGGATCTGGAGATAATTTAGCATTTGAACTTCTCTATCTTACAGCCAAAGGACTGACCTGAAATTCAGTATGGTTTTCCCAGTGTATTCTGCTAGCAGAATGCTGCTCCCAAAATGAGAAAATGCTCAATGTTAAGACTTCAAAGAAGATAAAATAATCTTTTAACAATATGAGAGGAGAAACTTTCTAGCCACAGTGTGACAAATGTTGGCCATGTTGGTTTGACCCTGGTATGTGTTGTTTTAAAGTCTTTGGCTTTGCTCAGCTGGACTTGTGCACAGTGTACTTCGCTTCCTGGTAGAAGTCTCAGCATGCAGTGAGTAAACGAACACAGTTGTATTACTGCTTAGTGAAGTTTTACTCCAGGGCAAGTATTCCAATTTCCAGATCCTTATTTACTTGCTGCTTTTGAGTATTAGCTTTAGTACTCAGGGGGTGCATTTATAATGCCTGCATTAATTGTTCAATTATTATTTAGTGTGAGTAGGGGAAGAATCTGTCATCGTTAACTGCAGCTTTTTATGGTTTAACTGCTGTGGCTGACAGCCTTGCTGCCCCTTTGTGGCAGTAACCATGGCAAAAATGAAGCTGCCATCTCCTTACTGGTTGTAGTTCATAATTTGACAAAATAATTTAAATCTTTCTGGTTTAAGCTAAAGCCACAAAGGTATAACAGGACCCTGAAGCACATGGGAGTTCTGTGTACTTCTTTCACAAAGGAAATAAGAGGTGAGAAAATGAATGGTACACTAGGACATTCTGAAATTGGGGTTCTCTTTCTACATTAGTTGTTCAGGCAGTGAAAATATATTTAATAAATAAAATATATTAATTTTTGACTTACTGTAAAAGCCAGTAGCCTACATTTCGGTACTTATTTACTTAATATGTAATTCTCAGAGTAATTGCCCTGAACTGCAGTTTCAAGCTGGATTAGGTGGAGTAGCAGTAATGTGCTCTTAAAATGGCAAAGGATGGCTGCACATAGTAATAGCAAATATTAGAAGTATTAAAAAGCTGGTCAGTTGTTTGTTCCTGTAGTTCTACTATAATTAAATCCAGGTAATTAAATCACTGAAGAAGTGTGCTACTTTCTTTTTAAGATTTTCTGTGCATCTCCTAGCCCACTTTTTGTCTTCCCTGAGATCCTTTAGAAGTGTCTCATCCTATACCAGGCCTTGCATATGGCTTGGGAAAGAAAACACTTCATGACTTTCTCACTTGTCAGGCTAAGTAAGGAGTTCTCTTCAGCATGCCTCCTGGAAGATGTTACAATAGTAATCATTAAACAAAATAGATTTATTGTTGCTACGTGGTTTTATTACTTTGAAGAAAACAGTTTACCTACATTTCATAAATTAGGTTAAAATCTGTCGTCCTGGAGCATTTGCAACTTCCTAATATCAGTTAGAATTAATATATTTTATGTGCTTGATTTTGATGTATTATAGTTTGGGATCCCTACAGAAGAATCTTCTATTTCTCTAATCAGAAAATAGTAGGAATTTGTTATGGGGGGAAATCATAGTGGTATCTATCTAACTACATGAAAATAACACATGAAGTGTGATTTAGCAGGTTGTTGATGCTGTTCTGAGTCACTGGCCTAGAAGAAGGTGCATTTGTTCCATTTGCAAAACTGAACAGTAACTTGAAATATTATAAATATTAAATCTGTGAAATAAGTACATAATTCCTTGCAAAGCAGGGAAACAAAAATCTTTAGTTTTTTGAAACTTCCGTAATGGAGTTTCTAAGAAGGTTGGACTGTACTGGAGAAGTTTAGGTGTACTGATGATCTTCAAGTTTTACCTTAGAATAAACTCTTCACAATTTTTATGGAAGCAACTTGGTAGGGTGTCTGCAGTTAACTGATCTTATTAATGGCACATAAGTGAGAGGGGATATAAACAATAAATTACTAAAGAAGAAATACAGGCTAGGATTTTCTTTTTTGTCTGATCTGTTATTATAATGGAGAGTAAGTTTCTTGAATACTTTGTGTGTTACCTTACATTTTTTAAGAAATGAGGGGAAACCAGCACTCGAGCAATATATACAGCTATCACCTGAATTAAGGATGTGATAATACTTTTACAGTCCTCAAAAGCTGAATTGTTTTGATTGTGCGTGGGCTGCCATCTCTGCTCTACATTGGACTTGTTAATATGAGGTACAAAAGGGCTGGGACTTTGCTCTGAAGAGAGGAGCGAATTATAAAAGCAAGTATAATTAGGCCAGTATATGCTGCCCTTTTTCCTGTCGGCACCAGCTCAAGCACCTCCTCGTGTACCTTGCATCAGCTCGAAACTGGTTTGCAGTGACTAAACAAATGCCTGAGCCAGTCCAAGTGAGGAGGTGGTGGCATAGCTCGGCAGTGAGAGCTGGGAAGGGCAGGAGCTGGAATTGCCCCAGGGGCCAAATCCACAGATCTGATGAAGGCATTGCTCTGAACCATCTGATCCACAGCACATTTTCCCCCTAAATGTCTGCAAAATAGAACTCTGAGGAAAAACCATTTTCTGGCAGCATTTTCTCCTTTGTGCACGTAGGATTCATCGGCAGTGAGAGCTGGGAAGGGCAGGATTCATCGCTGCTCTGTGAGCTGGCAGTGCTGCCCGAGCGCAGGCTGCGCTGGGAGCAGGAAGGACAAATGGTACTGGATTGACAGAAGGTGCTGTGTTACACAGCTGCTGTGTAAAAGGCGTTGGTTTGGGAATCAGAGAACCCTCTGAGCATACTGTATAATTAAATAATACATTAAAAACCAGTATACTGCCACAAGTGCTAGTTAGTGTATAGACACATTTGTTTCAGGGCTTGCACTTGATTTTATTTCCTGAAGATAACTTTAGTAATTATGCAAAAGAGTTAGAGGGATTGACCTTTGAGAAAGATAATTAGAACTCCTGAAAACCAGCATGGAAGTAACATTTGAATTTGCTTCCTGAAAGGGACCAGCTCAGTGGGTTCCCGAGCAATGGCTACATTAGGGATAACTGAATCCTTCGTAGCAAGATTTGAAGGCAGTGTGTTTTCCCTTCCTTAGACATCAGCTATTAACATGTGGCTGATATTGCTTGTTTACTAGATGCAGGAAGAAGAGTATTTACAAACAGGATGAAAAGACTTGAAGAGCATCACTTGTCCCAAATTTATGTAATACAATTCAGTAGTATGCACTTAAGTGGACATCAGTTACGTAATATTTAATGTGTATTTTCTGTGGACATTTGTTTACAAATATCCTTTTGCAGTTTGAATTTTGTGTCTGCTGATATTTTACAAGTTTTGTATGGCTGATGCTCTGTTGCACTTCTTTTCCTGCGGTCACTGTCCTGTATTTCCTTGTGCTATCTCATCTGAGTCCCGTTTGTAGATTCTGCAAAAATGTGCATACAAGGGGCAATGATTAATCAAAACATTAGGAGGGATAAAAGGCAGATATGCACAGAAAAGACAAGGGTGGGGAAAAGCAAATAAGCAGAAGCATGTTTGTTTCTCCTTGCCTGTGACTCACTTTTTCATAACAGAAGAATTTTCAAATGAAGAAGAAAGCTAATTCAGAACAAACAGGAAGCAAGAAATAATTACCTCTGCACTGAACCGTGAGAGGGTTCAGTACTTTCAGACTATTAAATTAACAAGGTAATTAATTTGTTTGGCTTTTAAACATATAACTTATAAAAGCTATATTATATACTATTATGTTAATAGATAGTATTCCGTAATATGGAGAGTATTATTTACAGTAGGGTGGGTTTGATTATTAGTACAGTGAATGCAGTCATAATTTCTTGATCTGTTCATAATTTATGTTTACCTTCATCTTTGTCAGCTTATGACTGATTATTGTTTTCTTTTCCTTCAGTTGAAGATCTAAGGCATATCTGCTGGGGGGGAAAAAACCACACATACTGCTTTTCATTCTTTCACATACTGCGTTTCATTTCAAACACCTACCTGAGCTTTCCTGTGCTGGCATTCCCCTTAATTACTGAGTCCTATGTGCTGGACACAATGGAATTTCAGCTCTTCTGCTTAGGACCACTGTGTTATGCCATGTAAGATCCATATCATACACTCGGTGTCATTTTCCAATACAAGATCTGAAGAGCCCTGGTGCTGTGCTCCCACTCTACTCTAAACCCATCTTTCCCCTCGACACTATGGTTTTGAGCTGTGTATCAGGGTTTTTTTGAGGAGTGCGATAATAGAGGCAAATAAAAGCATGGAAAATTTTGCATGGAATGCTGAAAAAAAGAAAGGTCAATTGCTTTTATGAGAAAAACATGGGAATACATTCATTTCTCTGAACACAGTGTCTTTTCCCCCAACCTTATGCCTGCTTTGGGCCTTGATGAGATTCTTTATGAGTGCAGGAAGCCAGCGATTTCTACCATTCCAGCAGGTTCCTGTAGTTGTTGTTATCTTGGAGTACTGAGATTGGCTCATTCCAATAGCTATACCTGGCTGTCAGTAACATTCTGGTCCCCTCTTTTATGCTGTCACTGCTCAGGTTGTAGCCAGTCACTCCGGTGTTCTGCCAGGTGACTCATTTGTAACCTCTTCTCAGGTGTAGCAGTTTTGACTACAAGTCTTGTGTCATAAGCAGTTTCAGCTTCAATAAGTTGCTATTAAAATTTAATTAACTCTGCAAATGGGTATTTACAGAACTACTTGGTGATACATCAATCTTGAAATTAAGTTAATGATGTGAAATAGTATTGCTGAGAAGTAAAAGCATCCTGTTGGTTTTCTTTAGTTTCACCATGGTCTTCTGGTGTGATTCCTGAATTCTGTCTTCTGCCAGAGGTTTTCCTTGTGCCCTCAGTGCTAGCCTTCCCTACAGCATGTTTGTCATGCAGTACTGTCACCTTAAATGTATGAGCAGTTAGAATTTTTGTGTGTTGACCAACTTAAATATGAATTGTTACACGTATGTGGCAAAAGGTGGTGTTGCTAATGATATGTGATCCTCTACTGAAGGCAGTAGTTCAGGCACACTTTGTAGCAAGTATTTGCAGTGTATGTGCTAGAATTCAATCATACGTTAACTCAAAATCAAATACATATATTTCTTGATAATGGGAAGGTGTTGCATCCTGAGGAGGGTGTTTGTAGTTTGATACATTTGTTATCTTCTATAAATAAATTTTATATAAATAAAATTTTACTTGAGCTCATATTTCTTGTCTTACTTTTCCCAGATATTTTACTGTTCTTTTTGTTTGTTTTTCTACAGTTCTATCTTCAAGACACTAAAAGTAGTAATGGTACCTTTATTAATAGTCAGAGACTGAGTAGAGGATCTGAGGAAAGCCCACCATGTGAAATTATGTCAGGTGACATCATCCAGTTTGGTGTAGATGTGACGGAGAACACGCGGAAAGGTAAGGGTATGGATCATTTTTTAGTTTCTTTTCAAGTATATTTATTTAGAACATCTTATTACGATACAGTCTTTAAAACTAAGTGGCATTCCCATTGTAAGAAAATAGTTTTGTTTGGGTGGGTTTTTTTGTTACTTTTTCGCTCCTTTGTGCTGACAGTGAGCCCTGTGCCCATGTGGTACCAGATCAAGAAACTCATCTGCTGAAAACACAGACTGTAGTTCTGCCCCCACGCCCCTAGATGGATTTTAACTGGATTGTTTCCATGGCCTACCTTCTTCCATGGCTCTGGGCTGCTACTGTATGCAGGGGAAATGCAGGTCTGGAAAAGGAGGCTCAACTGGAGCCACATGTTCATCTATTGCCTCACTTAAATTGACCTACAGCAATTTTAAAAGTGCAACACAAGCATGTGTGTGTAGTGTTGTATTGGGCTTTTTGTGTTTGGATTTTATTATTATCTTGTAATTCTAATTACCTTTCAAGCCTTTTGAACCCTAAGGTTTCAGCTAATACTGTGGCAGAAGTATGAACCTGAATTTCTTGATCAAGTAGTCAGCGAAGGTTTGAAACAGGCTAATTTAATTCTTTTCAGGATACCCGCTGTTTCTTTCTGTGACTGCTACTGATTTTGTTTTCTGCGGGTACTTTGAAATGAGAATAGAAAAAAGTTGCCAGCTGACAAATGAGGTGATGGCATTTTTGTTTGGTTTCTTTTTCTTGCTGTCTTCTTCCCAGTATGCACACTCAGGAGATCTTGTGTTATGGCAACAGCTCTGTATCTGTGTTAATTAAAATGCAGCCTCTGTCTCTTTTCTTTCGAAATTACATAGTATTTCAGGAACCATTTCGTTCTCTTTCTGGAGACTGGTCTGTATGGGGATTATTAGATTGTAATCAGTATTGTCAAGACTTTTTAAAGTTCCCTGATGGGTCTGCTGCTTTCTGTAAGCATTGAACTTCTGGCAATGTTCTGTAGAATCCTTCCTACTCAGTAACACATGGATTCGACAATAAAATGTCAGAACTGCCATCGCCCCTTTTCTACTTTACTGCTTTTCTGAGCAAGACCTTCATAGAGCTTATCCTTAAAGAGAAGTGTATTAGAGAAGAATGAAAGAATAGTATTAAATTGGAATGCTGATGATAAAGCTCTTTAAAACAAATAAACAAAATGTCCACCAAAACAAACTTCTCTCAAACCAAGCCCCTAAAGCCCAGCAAGCCAAACCATAGTACAGCAGGACAATTTTTTAAGTGCATTAAGTGAACAAAACATAAAGATGACACCTTCTGTATCTGTTACTCATGAATTTTGTCTTTAGCCAGATGGGTTGTAGTTCTCAGCTCTGTATCAGAGGAAGGTTAATGAATATCTTTAAAGAAAACATTAAGTAATGGTGGTGGTTAAGTATTTTGTCATGGAGAGCTTTTAGAGCTATAGTGTTTTTGAGTGATTCATGGTAGTGAAGGTCTCATCACATTGTTTTACTTTTCTCAAAAATGATGTTGCAAAGATGCAACTCCAGGATGCCTAGCCGAAATTGCCTGGGAGTTGCTTAAAATGTTTCCATGTGAAGTGATTGCAAATATTTATGGATACTAGCAGTATACATGGAAGAAACCAAAGCAATACATTGCATCTAATAAACTTGAAACTATTAATATGATGAGATGTTGTCCTTGCTAAGAGAAGCTGAATTTGTTCAAGTGTATTTAGACTAAAACAATTTTTATTATAAGATTTAGTTGGAAGAAAAATTGGACTTGACTTGTTTTTATCAGCACATTGCAGTTAGTTTATGGAAACATTTGTGGAAAGTTCATGGTAAGCAAATTCTTGCCATGAATTTTTGCCAGTAGTAGTTCTTTGCTGTGGTTTTATGTTAGTTTTACAAAGCACAGTCCCAGTGACCTGGCATTTGTGTAATGAGTGATCAGATTATGCAGCCTTCCTTGTCCTTTTTCTGGCTTTGAACATGGAAGCTGTGCTCATGTTACTCATGAATGTGTTGGGCACTCTAATAAGGAAGAGGATACAAGTTTGCTTTCCTCCCTCTCTGCTCCTCCAAGCAGTGAATGAAGATTGTATCATCACAGGGTGTTTACCTGTGAATGCAGTTGGAATGCATATAAACATGGGTTTTTCACCAGTTCATTTCAGTAGTCTTAGATGTTACTGTTAATCTAATCTAGTCATGAAACAGACAGGAAAGTAGTTTTTAAGTTGGTGATTCCCTTTAAAAGGACTTTGCACTCTGGTATTTACATAATACCTTACTTGCACAAGACATTTCAGCAATCTGCTGTGTGTAATTATAAGGTAATGACAGGACAGAACGAGTGTACTTGCCCATGTAAATTCTGAATTCTGTCAGTATTACTAGAATACATTTATTTTATTGTTCAGACTGTGTTTTGGTAAGTAATTTCCTTGCAAATGTGATCTGGATTTGGTTCATTAAAATAGTGGCATGTTCACTATGTGATTTTTCAGATTATCAGGTATGAACACCAATTCCTCGGCTTCCTGCTGTTGAGCCAAAGTCAGTAACAGGTCCTGGAGAAGTGTTTGCATCCCTCCTACTTCCTTATTTGTCCACTTGCTGTTTTACTGACAAGCACAGGGGCCTGGCCATTTCCCTCTCCTTAATACAGCACTTACCTATTAACGTCTTATTCTGTGTGCTTTTCTCTGTGTTAGTGTGGTTTATGTTCTTTTAGCACTTTCTAAATTTCCCACTCTGTGCCAGAGCATTCCAAGAGTTAACTGGTGATACTTCCCTGCATGGAAAGGAGCAGCAACATTGCAAATCAGGGTCAAATAATACCAAGATGATTTAGTTCAAATACAGTTTATGCACTTCTTTCTAGTCAGGTTTGGTCTCTCACATACATCTGTTTTGTCAAGAGGTGTTTGAGGGAGGTCGTGCAAGTAAGGGAGCCCAGAGTGTGCTACAGAGCAGTGCACAGACCGCTGAGGGGTGTGGGGGGCTCCTGAGGGCTGGGTACCACATTAATGAGAGAAAATAAAAACGAGAGCATCATTGATGCATTGTCTCTCACGGAAGCAAGAATTGAGACAAACAAATGATTTCTGTGTTCCCATTGTGCTCCAGTGCAGCAGAACCTGTCGGGGTTCAGGGCAGGTCTCGGGGGTTTTGGAGCTGTGAAGTGTGGGGCAGCTCCGTGTTTTGGAGGGGAGCAACAAGTTCGTGAGTGGAGTGTGGAACAGCAAATGGAGCAGGAGCAGGGTTTTACTCCATGGAGGGAGCAATGGATGTGGGGCGGCTGTTTGACGCCATGGAGGGAGCAGTGGATATGGAGGGGAGCAGTGGCTGTGGATGGAGCAGTGGCTGTGGATGGAGCAGTGGATGTGGGGCGGCTTTTTGATGCCATGGAGGGAGCAGTGGCTATGGAGGGAGCAGTGGCTCTGGGGCGGCTGTTTCAGGCCATGGAGGGAGCAGTGGATATGGAAGGAGCAGTGGCTGTGGGGTGGCTGTTTGACGCCATGGAGGGAGCAGTGGCTGTGGAGGGAGCAGTGGCTGTGGGGCGGCTGTTTCACGCCATGGAGGGAGCAGTGGCTGTGGAGGGAGCAGTGGATGTGGGGCGGCTGTTTCAGGCCATGGAGGGAGCAGTGGCTGTGGAGGGAGCAGTGGCTGTGGGGCGGCTGTTTCAGGCCATGGAGGGAGCAGTAGCTGTGGAGGGAGCAGTGGCTGTGGGGCGGCTGTTTCAGGCCATGGAGGGAGCAGTGGCTGTGGCGGGAGCAGTGGCTGTGGACGGAGCAGTGGCTGTGGCGAGAGCAGTGGCTGTGGGGCGGCTGTTTCAGGCCATGGAGGGAGCAGTGGCTGTGGCGGGAGCAGTGGCTGTGGGGCGGCTGTTCCCGCTCCGGAGGGCGCGCGCGGGGCGGGCTCGGCGGCCGCGGTGGCTGGCGCTGGGGCGCCCCCTGGCGGCGGCGCGTCGCAATGCCGGCCGTTCCGGGGCCGGGCGGGAGCGGCGGCCCCGCGGAGCGCCCGGAGGTGAGTGGGATGGAGAGGGGGGTGAGCTACGGGGACAGGGGGTGTCTCAGCCCCATTGGGAAACCAGGGGTTGCTCCACTGCCTTTTCTTGTTAATTCCTCAAAAGAAATACTATAGACCTGAATTTAAACCATTGCTGCTGTCCTCTGCATTCAGTACTGTGTATTCATGTTTTCTGTGTCGCTTTACCTTTCCCTCAGGCTTGCTCCTTAGTTTTCCAATTGCAATGAACTGATAGCTAAAGGTCAGACTGCAGGGTTTGGGTGTTGTTTTCTTTTTTACTGTTTTAATTTTATAAATGTATCAAAATGCTTGGTACCTTTTCCCAGTCACTGTTTATATGAGACCTTTTGCTAGATGCACATTATATCTTAATTTGACATAAATAAAGCTGCAGATTTTAGGAGATTTTTGTCAGTCTAGCTGTTGACAGAAAAACTTCAGAATTATATAATCTTACAGCAGACCTGCCTGATATATGACCCAAAGGTAAAACTGTCTGTTGGTATTTAATGTCAGGTATCCTAATGTTTTCTTATTAAAATCACTAATTTCCTCTTAAAGGAAAAATTCTTCATTATGAAAGCTATATATTACAGGCTACAGCTAATATTGCTAATGTGTTTTTAAAATGTTTTTGCAAACTGGGTTTATTCCATTATAAATAAAGACCCCAAACCCTGCAGATTAATCTGTTCTGCCCTGGCAAGTAAATTTAATACTTTACCAGGTCAGCTTGAAAAAACAAGGTGCTCTATCCAGGAGACTACGTCTCCAAAGCGTTAGCTTTTAGCTATAAATAAAGGTCAAAACCAACTTGTCTTGGTTGGATCATTTCTCCTGTATTTTTAGATTCTATTGAGGTAGCTTCCTTAAAGACCTGTCTCATTTCCCTGGAGTATTACCAATGTCCTAAAATGCCCATTGCCCTTTTTTTTCAAAGCCAGATTAACTGTTTTGCTGATAATAATAACTGAGAAAGTAGAGCAGCTATTTGTCTTTGTATGTTAGTGGGTGCTGGAGGTATAGTGGTACATGATAGGTGACCACACACTCATTTGTATCTCATTTGTGGTAGTATTTTGGGAACAATGACTTTCCATGTATCCAGAAACAATTTTTACTTCCTAATTCATAGAACCATACAAGGGGAAAAAAAATCAACCAAGACACAGACATAATTTGACTGTTTGCAAAGGCATTGAAAATGGTATCAGTAACATTTTTTGAAACATTGTATAGAAAGTTTGAAGTTAATGTAAGAATCAAATACTGCATTTCCTTCTCTTATTCCTTAGGATCTTTCTAGAGTTTGAAGAATCTTGAATTTAGTCCTCAAGGAGCAAGTTTACCTCTTCTGAAATGAAAGGCTACTTGTCTAGGGCTATGCTGTAGATGTGCACTACAAGCACCCTGAGATAGAGATGCATTGTCTTGAATGATGCTGCTCACGGTGTTCAAGAGGATGTACTTCTCAGTGGTTCCTACACTCTTCCTCTGCATTCCCTTTTCTATCCTTGTTTGTAAATGATAATCACTTGTCAAGTTCCAGATCTTGAAGTGAGTGTTGGTGACACAAATTGGCTGTGTTACCTTTTAAGTCCCTGGGATGCTTGTAGGAATCTTGTTGAAAAGGCAGCTCATTATTTTGTTTATACCTCTGCATTCCAGTTACGTAGCGCAGGTAAGATGCATTTCTCTTCACTCATTTTATGATCAACACATTCACTTTTTGAACTTACTGTAGTAAAGACCAGTTTCAGGTATTGCTGCACATGGAAGAGTTGGAACTGGAACTGCTTCACAGCCAGGACTGAGTACACAGCATAACCTCTTCAAGTTTGTAACGGTGAAGTTTCCTGTGTCCAGAGGAGGTTTGAGAGGGCAGACCCAGGCACTGGTGCTTGAAGGTGTTCATGCCTCCTCCTCTTTGCCAGTCTCAAGACAGTTTGCTTGGTTACTATAACATTAAGCACTGAACTTACAATTAGATAGTGATGGATCATGATGACTTAGTATTTGTTTCTTTTCAGTTACCCATGGATGTATAGTCTCCACAATCAAACTGTTCCTTCCAGATGGAATGGAAGCTCGATTGCGATCAGAGTAAGAATAAGTATTCACGTGTACCAAAATGCAACTACTGTATGATGAGGACTTGATGGATATTATGTTTAAAATCATCATGGGAGCAGTTTATTTTCCTGTGATCCTGCAAAAAAAGTAACTGAAAGCATGGTTCTTTTGCAGGCATTATGAGAAAAAAACCTTATTTGCTTCTTGTTTTTAGTAGTTAAGAAAACTATGAAGAATAAAGAAGTTCTCTAAAAGAAGAAAAAAGTTCTTATGTAGTTGAGCTTTTCTGACTGTGGTTTACTCTACTGAACTGGGTATTAGAAACAGAAGAATATAGAGAAAAAGAAAGCAAATGAGCAAATTTTCCTGCCATCTTTCTTTATTTGTGATTATTATTTTGACCCTTTTAAATGCACATAGACTCGACTAAAGTGAAGCTAATGGAAACTCAGATGAATACTGGCAGCATTTTCTGTGTATATGCACATTCTTGAGAAGTTTTCCAAGAGTAGTAGAAACCAAAATCTTCAGCATTTTGTTTGCACTGAGTGCTAATCACAAATGACATAATTTTAGTCATCTTTCATTATCAACAATTCTATGGGGTTTATTGCTTATTTAAATATCTTTTTATCATTAGTATCCAGAAATACTTGCAGGAAGCTTTAGGGTATCTTTGCTTGTGGGAAGATAAGTAAAAGTAAATTATTATGGGAGATTTTCCATATAATTGCATGTCCAAATAAGAAATAGTAAAAATGTATGATGTTAAATTTTTAGTTTTGATGAAAATGTCCAAGTACAACATTTATGCATTTTGTGTTTACTTCCTTTTTTTTATTTTTTAGTGTTATCCATGCTCCATTACCAAGTCCTGTTGACAAGGTAATTCAGTAACTTGCTGGTTTATGCCTTATTCAGCCACATGCTGTTTTCAGACTTGTTGTAAAGATGAAGAAATGGTGAAGTCTGTCCAGTAACATTTGGATATGTTTTCCACTGCCTGTTTTTACCCAATTTAATATTTTGAGTGACATTTCAGGTAGAGAAGTAATGCAGTATTACAGTGTATATTTAAAGTTAAGTTGACTTTTTACGTTGTGGCACCTGAAACGTGGCTTTGGAACAAAACCATTGATGTTAAGATGGTTAATTTCCAGGTACAGGTTGACAGACTAACAGGTCTTGCGTAATTTAATACTTGATGTTCTGTGGGACCCAAGAGTAGCTCATGATTTGGTGTTTAGGTGAGGTCTGGTTTTTTTATATTGTGTTTTTTATGGAGGAGAAGCTGCACTGCACAGTCTGGAAAGTACTGTCACGTTCCCAAGGAAGATTGAGACCAAACCTCTCTGCTTCTCTTGCATAGCCGGAGTTGCTCACTGTAGAGTCATGGAGTCAGTATTGTCAAGTGTAATTCTTAAACTCAGTTTTGGTAATGTGGGGAGCTTGTAGAAAAGCTGTTAATAGATATTCTCTTGAGAAAAATGATCAGGAGTTGATTATTTCTCTAGTCTCTGAAAAGAAGGATTAACTTAAATAGGTTCCAATCAGAGTTTTAAACATGAAGAAAAAATTTCAAGAAACTATGGAAATTTACTTTTAAAGCCAGCAGCCTGAGGAGTTTATAGACTGTGTTTAAAAGTTGAGATTTCAAAGCAGTATGTGTGGCTTGAATCCAGGGCAAGGGTAGAAATCCTGAGGAGGGACTGCAGGTATAACTGTGGGAAAACAGTTAAAAATTATTTCAGTGTAGGAAGCCTACAATAATTAGTAAATAAGTAGATTAGCTGAAATAAGCCCACAGAACAACCCCCCACTTCTCTCCAAGTGAAGAACAGTTTGTTATTATTCAAAGATATTGCAGGTATTCCTTAAATCTGAAATTGATACTTATAAAGGGAGATGACGATGGTGATAACAGCAGGAAATGTGCAATCATAAGATGTGTGATGACGTTGAATAGGAAGCCCACAATTTGTTTGTCCTTGGGCTGAATGGCTTCACCTTTGTGCCCCTTGTTTCTTTTTTGTCAGTTTAGTCTCAGCTGTAACAAAGGCTTTAAACTCATTGGTGTGTTGGTGGTTCAAGAACTTGTGTAGACAAACACAGCTAGGCCTAAGTCCCAAGTTGGGAAGTTCTATGATTAAAAAAAGCATAAATAGTAACAGAACAATAAATGAAGGAAAATGCTGTTAATAGATAATCTGAAGTTTACCTTTGTGACTAGATTTAAGTGAATTTTGCAAAACCATTCTGAGTCTTACTTATCTTCTTTTTCAGGTTGCTGCTAACACTCCCAGTATGTATTCTCAGGAATTGTTTCAGCTTTCACAGTATCTACAAGTAAGTTTTTTTTTAAGGGCATTTAGTTTGGCTGAATATTTTTGTTCGAAACACAAATCTTATGCTGTGGCTTGAATTATTGGAAACTACACAGGAAGGGACAGTGCTGGCAGCTCTTCTTCCTCACTGGCATCACCAGCCTTTCTGTGCCTGCTTCTGTGTCAGTTTTAATAGGTGTGTTTTTCCCAAGATGTCATGTCACAGAAGAGTTAGACTGCAAAATGGCAGCACATTAAGTTTAATGTGTTTAATGTGTGCTGATAGGTAAAAGTAAACTCTTTAGAAAGGATGATAAAATCAGCTTTCTGGGAAAAAAAATGAAAGCTTTTTTGCTAGTAAATGCTATCCAGGTTTAACTGTGTATAAGTTCTACTGATTTATTTTTGCCTGAATTTGTTTGATAATGGCAATTTTTATTTGTTCACATCAAGGCTTTTGAGATAGATACTATCTTTATATGTATTTGCTGACTTAGCAGGAAGCAGCTCATGCAGATGCTCTTTCTTGGGAAGCCAAATACATACTCACTCACCAATCTGTTCATTCTCCATATCCTGGAGTTAACGAAGATGCTCTTCTATCTTCCTGTCGTAAACCAGAAATCAAACAAAAATAGGAGTTCTTGCTTGGCATTTCTCTTTTGTGACCTCATTTGAGGATTAACAGCTCATTGCATGGAAGCTGCCAAGCTGCCTTTTGTTGTCTGCAGTTTTGTTACTCAAATTATTGACAAGACAAGGTGTCTTTAAGTCTTGGAAAGAATAACAGTGTGTCCTCAGCATGTGCAACATAGAATGAAAAATGAAGGTTTAGGAACCTGAGGTTATAGGATGGCATTTTCTAATTAAACTATGCAAATAAATTTGTGGATGGATAAAATGGAATGGGCTTCTCATGGTTTTGAACAAGTGACAGTGTTTGCTACTCACACTTCCTTTTTTGTTGTATTTTGGGATCTTTTCTGTTGCTTCTGATTTCCTGAGTTGTTCTAGCTGAACTGACTGGTGCCCTACTCTCTTCACAGGAAGCCTTACATCGGGAACAAATGTTGGAACAGAAGCTGGCAACCCTTCAGCGACTACTTGCTGTCACACAAGAGGCTTCAGATACTAGTTGGCAGGTATCTGCAGGCATCCTTTTCCTTATGGACTGAACTGTGCACTGCCATATAAATTTTAGCTGTTAATGGGGGAAAAAGCGGCAGAAATAACAAAAACTTCATGGTAGTTCTCTAAAACTGTGCAGAAGACAATGTTTAATAAATTTAGTGGCTATGTACCTTTGAAATAGCTATCAGCAATAAGTATTCCAACAAAATTCAAGTCTTAAAGCAGAACTCTACGGGCACTTCATTAAGCACATGATAATTCTAAGGTGGTACTTCTTTTCTTCTAGGCTTTAATAGATGAAGACAGGCTGCTATCAAGACTAGAGGTTATGGGAAATCAATTACAGGCTTGTTCAAAGGTAAGTAGCTCATTTAAAGTCGAATGTTAGGAATGCTGAAAAGCAGCTCTTTTCAAGAGTTTTGAAAGTAGCTAGTTGTAGGAAAGCATTTGGAACATAAACTTTTCAAAGTGAGCCTCTGCAACTTTGATAATCTTAATAGCACAAAAACTGTAGATCTGCTCTGTATTTCAAGGCATCTCAGTAAGTGGCTGTTATTTTCATTGCCCATGTCCTGTCTGATTGTCAGAGTTACAAATATGTGCTCCCCTGATTGTTGTTTAGGCCACCTGTGCCTGCCTTGGATTTTAATTTTTATTTTACTTCTATTTCCTCTCAACTGTCTACCTTATAAGACCTTTTTCTGCAGGTCCTGTTTAAGGTCTTTTCTCTGGGACCTTGTCGGTTCCTGGTTTGTCTAGTTGTATGTCTCCTAGGCTTGACATTGTCTTAGCAGTGCCCAAAAAAATCCCCATAAGTTTCTTGGAACCAAAGCTGACCATTGCATGTGTGCTACTATACATACACTTCAAAAAATAACTTGTTTATACCCAGTCATCTGGCTATAAGAAGAATCACGAATCTTTGATCACTGATTTGTACATAACGTTTTCTCATCTATCGGAAATTGCTAAACATTTTTAATAGAATGGGGTTTATCACAATCTAATTTATTCAATGAGCAAAATTGTAATTTATATTCTATTCTTGAATTATTTTATATGTGCAGAATCAAACAGAAGACAGTATACGAAAAGAGCTTATAGCGTTACAGGAAGACAAACACAACTATGAGACAACAGCCAAAGAGTCCCTGAGGCGGGTCCTTCAGGAGAAAATTGAAGTGGTCAGAAAATTGTCTGAAGTGGAGGTATTGAAGTTTCATGCCTGGTTTCCTGGAAGTGCTGAAATAGTTGTAACTGCTGCTGTTTAGATCCCTGTTTTGTTGCTGCAATTCGTCAGTATCTGTTGTACTGTGACACTTGCAGGATATTAAGTAGTAGTGTTTATTTCTCCTATTGGACAGGACTAAGATTGTTACAGTTAATGAGAAACTATTCTTTCAGCTCCTCCTTTTCCTCTCTGATTTCAAAATTCATGAAGCTGTCTTACAGAAGTTATTGTGTGTGTGACATACATGATAGGAAAATGACATACATGCAGTAAAAAAATACTGTAAGACCTTGTTTAAACTGTAGCATTTATAGAAACATATGCTTAATTACTTGTACAAAGTACACTCTAAAAGGAGCTTTTACAAGGAGCTTTTACAGTTAAAGTGTTGGACACTTTCTTCAAGATTTCTGCCCCTATAATATCTTGCATTATTCTCTTTTCCTTTATTTTTTTTCCTTTATCATTATTTGCTGTATTCCCTTGTTGGCATCCTGTGCATATGTAACTGCTTGGAAAAATTAGATCATCTTCAGTGTTTGCTAGTTTATTGTCTGTCTCTTGTTCTTACTTATTGCATAATAATTCTGTCTTACAGCGGAGTTTAAGTAATACAGAAGATGAATGTACACACCTGAAAGAAATGAATGAGCGGACTCAGGAAGAATTAAGGGAATTAGCTAATAAGTACAATGGAGCTGTAAATGAAATTAAAGATCTTTCTGACAAGCTAAAGGTAATGACAAAATTTTGTCTGACTTAGGATAGAACGGTGATAAATGGAACAAATAAATACAGTTTAATTTCTAATGTAGCAAACAAAAAAGTTAAAGAAACTTGTTAAACAATATGTTAACAATAGAAAGATGCATATCATCTTCTACATATTCTTTAGGTTCAGTTTTAATGTAATTGAAACTGTCATCAGTTAAGTAACTTCCTAAAAAGGTTCCCTCTTCATTCACTTTGAAAGTTACCATACTTTTGGAGCTGAAACATATTATAGTATAAAATTATGTGTAGTGTAAAACCTTCTATCCAGCTGCTTTTATTTGGACTAATAGCTTTCAAGCTAAACATCTTAAAGGTAAGAGGAATGAAAACTAGAATTAGAAATAAATTGTTGCCTCTTTGTGCAGTTACAACAAACATAACTAGTCCACCACGTAATAATATGACTCATCTTCCATCTTGCTATCAAGTTTGATATTAAACTAAATATCTAAGTATATTAATATTTAAGGTCCTTTGTGCTGGAGAACAGAATAATCACTTCATGATAAAGCCTGTTCTCCAAGAGTCTCCGGCCTAGATAAATAGGAGTTGTGGATGAGGAAGGTAATGGTGTTATCTCTGGAGACCTGAGACAGTTGTTGCATTTTTCTCGGATAAATACTGGAATTGGGACGTAGGTTCCTAGTTCAGTGCGTCAGTGAATTTTTTCTTTCCAAATTAAAATGTTAAATTGCTGGTCTTAAGGCAGTTGGTTCCCCAGCAATGAGTTGATCACTGATGATGATGAGTATACACAGAAGGATCAAAATTGGAACTTACTACCTTGTTTTGAGGGAGGAGACTGTTTGAAACTTACGATCTTGAGATCCAGCAAGGAAAAATGTGGCTTTCAATCATGTTGGTCTGTACAGTGTACATTCAGTTCAGAAGGACTCTTGGGTTTTGACTGAATTGAGATGCTGGGAGACTTTGGGCATTTCTTAGTTCTAGGGCCCTTTACTGTTGCTGTAACATTCATGTTCCTCAGTCAAAAAGTTAGTTAAGATATTTTGAGATTTTCTCAGTCTACCTGAAGTGAACTTCGTATGAAAGTAATAGATTTTGCATTTTTTTCATTTTCTTTATCTGATTAGCAAAGAAAGTTACTTATGTACATTTAGTTACTTAAAAATCAAGAAGATCTATTCTTCCATGTGTTAATTTTTTAACATTTTTAAAAATCTTTTTGAGCAGGTAGCAGAAGGAAGACAAGAAGAAATCCAACAGAAAGGACTGGCTGAGAAAAAGGAATTGCAGCATAAAATAGATGAAATGGAAGAAAGAGAACAAGAGCTTCAAGCAAAAATAGAAGCTTTGCAGGCTGATAACGACTTCACCAATGAGCGGCTGACTGCTTTACAAGGTTAGTCACTAGCGGGGAAGGAACTTGGATTATTTGTTTTTCTTTTTATCTGTGAAATACCTTTTTCTTGGACTTCTGTTTACAGTACGGTTAGAACACCTTCAAGAGAAAACTCTTAAAGAACACAACAGCTTAGGTAGGTGTGATCAGTTTCTTGTTTCAAGCTGGTTTCCGGATTTGCTGTTCAGTTACTTTTGTTATGATAATCTTGTAGTCTCGGTGTCTGGCAGAAGAGTTCTGATTCCCAGTTATCCCAGTAAGGAGCTCTCCTGGACTGGTGGTTCCGTGTCGGGGCAGGGCCGGCAGAGGGCGCTGCTGCTGCGGGTGTTCGCTCTGGCCCGGGGCCCGAGGCTTGGAGGGGCCTTAGAGCCATTAGATTTTAAAATAACTTTTTAGTCTGTGTATGCACATATATATGTATGTAATAGGCAGTAATTCTTTGGAGTTAATAACCTCTTAGACGTTTGAACAAACAGCAACGTGATCTGTAGTAGGAAACACATGAAATTTGCCTGGTTTTTCTGATTAGGTGCTTGTGAGGAGGTGGTATGAAAAGCCAGGTACATTTCAAAATGCTGTGTTTATAAAGAAACAAAACCCAGAACATTTTTCT
Source organism: Lycocorax pyrrhopterus obiensis (assembly GCA_014706295.1). NCBI lineage: Eukaryota > Metazoa > Chordata > Aves > Passeriformes > Paradisaeidae > Lycocorax > Lycocorax pyrrhopterus. The sequence goes on from JACSVZ010000017.1 coordinate 9,088,772, forward strand.
TGGTGCCAAAAATAATGCCCTTTCTTAATCCTAGGCATACAAGTTGACGACTTCATACCTAAAATTAATGGGAGCACAGAGAAAGGTAGTGTATCTGAAGGCTACCTTTTGTCTTATGGTTGATATTTGAAGATGAAAAAATTCAAAATGTTCTCTAAAGTTTTGCTTGGAATTATTTCTCTTTGAAAATGAATTTGTCCACTCCTGGCCAGCATTTTTTTTTTTTTGCTTATACTTCCAGTCACAGTGTTGTTAGAAAGTTCTGTAAAATGCAACAGAATGACTTGGAGGCTGTCCTTGTTTGTTGGGTTTGTTTTTTTTTGTTTGTGATAGGCTGTCACTGGAATCAGGAGGAGTCTACTGAATGAATGATGTCAGGGTTGTGACACAAGAAAGTGAAGAACTTATTGACTGTTTTTCCTTTTAATTTTCCTTTGCAACACATAGACATGCAGTACTTTTCTAGTAAAGTTGAGTATGCTAAGTAAAGTCAGCAAAACCTTTTTTTTTAATAACTTTAATATGAAAAATGTGAGTGTATAAAATTTATAAATAGTGGAAACTAACTTTTTAAAACTCAGGAGTATCTTTATGTGAAACAGGAATTAATACAGCTTGAACTAAGTGATAGGGTTTTTTAAAGGCCAATTAGTTAAAGCCAAATAGTTTCTCTATATGTCTTAACATACACGAAGTTTTGAGTGAAATTGTCCAATATCACATATAGCAAAAAATATTCCAGTTATGATTCCCGATTGTTTAATTGGCTGAGAAATATTTATCCTCTTACGTAAATTTTAATTTTTTCCTTGATGTAGCTTGCTTCTACAATCTGAGGAATGATGGTAGGATTGGTTTGAAGGTTCGGGGACTTATATAGAGAGCTCATGGTTTTAACCAGTATTCACAGTGTTTAAGGATTACTGTATTTATATTTTTGAAACAGAATTTTAAAGCTCCATATGCATATTTGTAAGTTATGAGGTTCTTAACTAGGGAGACCAATAGCAAAATCAAAAGTTAGTCATGATGTAACCTCATGGCTGGTCCTTATTGGGACCAGGAGGAGAGATCTGTTAAACATCTACAGGAACTGTACCAAAACCTCCCCTAAATCTAAGAGTGCTGGTTCCCCCTAAGTGTCTTAGCATTTTAGGCCCTTAGCTGTGGTGCACACTGAGGTTAGCAAGCAGGACACTCAATATTTGTTCCCTGTTCTCTAGACTGCCATGAGATTTTATTTTTATATAGATTGATCCATCTTGCTGAGGCATAATTTTAGGTTGGTAATAGCTTAATATTTGATAGAATGGTTAAGAAATAAGTCTGCTTTTCTTTTTTTTAAACTAGAGCTAATTTGAAACATATAGTAAAAGGTGTTGAGCTCTGGCTTCAAATATAAATTATTTTATAGAGGAATAATTTATTACATCATACTATACTGGATTTTTTTAGAGAAACAATTTTTGTTTGTTTTAAAATTGTTGGTAGGAATATCATATGAGTTTTTTAAGTACAGATACCTCTTACAAGTCCAGATTTTAAAACTGCCCATTTAAAAATCATTATGTGATTGTAACAAATATCATTATATCACTGAAACTCACTTTTTTGGTCAAAGTTGAAGAAGCAATCCCTTTTGGACTTACTTTGGATTGTATAAGAGTCAGTGTCATCTGAATGGATGCATGACAAGATAGATTCCTCCATCCTATGAGTAACAATGGAGCTTGTGCTTAACCTGGAAGTTTTAGGAAGCTGTTTGCCAAGTTATTTCTCTTTGAGTACAGACAACATAAAACTGCTCATTCAAGTTCTCTTTCTGTGTGTTTATACAATCTATCACCTTTTTTGTCATGCACATACCATGCTATTTCATTATTCTGTATTTTAGCATTGTTTTTCATTATTCTGTCAGTTGTACATTTTTCTGCATCTCTGCCATACCTGATCCATCCCCATTTCTCTGGCACTTTACAGCTTGCTGCCCTGTGTTCTCTTCATGACAGTCTGTGCCTTTCTGCATCTTCCGGTCCCTTATGTAGCCCGTGTGTGACAGATGGGCACTTATTTGCTCTGCCAGATTTTGGATTTTGTTCTCTTAAAAGCAGCAGGAAGCAGTTACTGTTGGTTTTTTTTGTTGGGGTTTTTGGGGTTTTTTTTTGCTGTGTAGTTTTGCATTATTTTAGAAGAGTTAAGAATTTTGGGTTTATAATGCAGATTGAGCAACTTTGGGAATGAAAGAGGAAAACTGTAAACCCCATCAGTATGCTTTTTAAAATTCCTTTTGTCTCCCTTTCTCTCGAAGTGTGTGCACAGGCACACTACCTGGCCATGACAAGAATAATGGTTTTACATTACTTTTTTTCTGTGGCTGTAGCAGTCGGGAGCTGTATTCAGAGTAGAGGAACTAAGAACTCATAGCCTCTCCAGAGGCTTTTCATAAAAAAGGTGTATTAGAGGATGATGGTTAGGCATTCATTTTCTTTCATTGCACATGTGGAGGAACTTGTTTGTACATTAAGCCCCTGATAAAAGTTGTGTAGAACTAAGTTGTTTCAAAAAGTGGTATTTTTCTCAGTGTGTTGCACCACACCGGGCTTTCATCTTTAAATTTTGTGAGCCATATATTACATAAAGAAAAATATGAGAAATTTGTATATGGTCGCTTAGAGGACCAGGTAAAAATGGGGAAAAAAAAAAGGAAGTTTAAATATGGAAAATAAATTTTACAGCCATGGTGCTGTTTTTTAAAAGCTCTGTCCTTGTGGGTTAAAAAAAAGTTTACTTTATAGAGTTACTTTGAAATATAGTAAATCTTAGTTTTGCAGTTGAGCTTCTGATGTCAGAGCTAATGATTGAACAATTTGGTTACAATGTACCACATTCTGCAGCTTTGTACTGATGACAGCCTTTTCACACTGCTGGACTCTTGGTCAAACGATTTTTGAGGTTCTTCAGAAAGGAAGTGTTTGCACGTTGAAGAGATGCAGGAATTTTAATGGAGTTGGGAGCTGAACAAGGACTTGAGTAAACTTGGGAATGGAGCCCAGTTTTAGGAACTCTGCTGCAGAACTGTCTTTTCAAAGTGAAACTGTTTAAAAAGTGTAGGGAAATATTCAACAACACTTTTAAAATAGAGCGTGTTAGATATGAAGAATCAACATGAAGACTAATGAAAAACTTAGAAAATACCCTTTTAAAGCTAATAAGAATGCTGAAGAATATAGGTTAAAAACGTGTCTTTTGAAAATGCAGTTGAAGTACTTCTGATCAGTTCAAAAGAGTAATCTATTTCCTAGTATCACTCAGACATCATTTCAATTTCATGTCTTGTCTGCTTGCATATTAACTCAGATTTGATTCAAAAGTCCATTGTGAATACACTGACAAATATTGTTAATATGCCTTTCAAATTTTTTTGTTGCATCAATTTGAAAGTGATAAGAAGATGTAAACTGAAGTGTTTCTTTCTCTACTAGAGCACTTTCTTTCAAAGAGTGGAGGGGACTGCACTTTTATTCATCAGTTCATAGAATGTCAGAGTGAGTACAAGAGTGTTCACATTTGCTTTAAAAACAACAGAAAATGCAGAAAAGATGGATGAAACCAGAATTTGTCACTACTATTTAATATTTCTGTAGTAGCAGAATTTTCTAAATTTTCTAAGTGTAGAATTGTGGCATTGTGGTATTAAGCAGGTGTCTGGTAGAAGCAGTAATAGGATATCTTTGCTCTTGCAAAGTGATGGTCACATTGTCTCTTCTTCTCAGTTCATCCATTTTTGTGCCCTGACCAACAAAAGGGTGTTATATCGCCTCATGATGTGTGAAACTGGGTGTAATTTTTCACCTGTTACAAATTCAGTTGAAAGCCTTTCAGTGTAAGCAAACATCACAGGCAGGAGAAGGACAGAGATGGGGTGCCTTTTCACATATCTATAATTTGTCTGATAACTAAAGGCCTTACACATTCTCCAAATTAGTTGTAACGAAGAACAAAAGGGAAAACAAGTCCGTGGTTTGTATGTGGAAATCCAAGAGACTGTTAAGAAAAACAGAAAATTGCAATACCAGTCTTTCTAAAGGTGTGTTATTCTGGAATGTGAAATGTGTTTTTCAAAGCAAATGACTTTTGAAAATGAGTAATGAAACAGCACTGTCTGCACATCTATAATTAAGGAAAAACTGAAGATGTTAATACTTTTTGTCTACCAAAAGAAAATTATCATTAGAATGAAGAGAAGCAAAGTGCTACTAAACTTCAAAAAAACCCCAACATTTATAGAACTTATGTACCTAAAATTGAGAAGAGAAGCATTTAGAAGCAGAAATAAGACAGTATCTTTTTTTGACATTATGCCCATTGGACTCCTTCCTCTCAAATTTTCATGAGGAAGTGCAGCAGACTTGTTTGATTTTACTGCTTGTGATCCAGATTGCAGTGCCATAAACCGAATGACGTGATACTGCTAATGTTTGTCTAAGAAAATTTAAACTTTATTTATTTTAAAAATGTTTATTTAAAAAAAATTAATGACTGGTAGCTGTCTTCTGTCAGGCTGCAGTTTAAAATAATTCTAAATTTTGCAAAGATCTTGTATGAATCATCTTTGTTCAGTACATTAAAATGAAGTTAATGTTTGAGTAAACTTGTTTTTGTCTAGACCAAACACGAAGAGCACGCTGTGTGATGTTCAAATACAAATTGGTTGCCTGTTCTCGTTGCTTGGACATTAGCTGAACCTATTTTGACAAAACCTAGATTAGTATCACTTCGGCAAACTAAATGTGATCGGTCTTGTCACTATTGAGAAGGAAAAGTGATCAAAAGTATCTAGTAAAAGATTCTAAGATATAAAAAAGTACTAAGAAGGGTAAAATTAAGATCAGTGTATTTATGCCTACCCTTTCTTGAGACATTGAAAGCTAAGAGTGAAGACACTGCAAGGCCTCACCTGCTTCACTTTTAGAAGAATGAATATGAGTTCAAAAGGGTTCAGTATTTTCTATTTTTAATGACAGTCTAAGTTTTTACTCTCACATCAAGAAAAAATCCAAATCATTGGCTCTTGTATTTCTTCTTGGACCGAAAGTTTGCCTTTTCCACATTCAAATGTGTTTAGCTAGGCCTCACAATATCATGAGGTTAAAAACTGCAAACTGTACGATGTATTCTTTTTCTTTTGTATGTAAATGCTACCCTTCAGTCCTACTCCTGTTCTTTGCTCTGTGTAGCATCAAGGGTTGGGAACTCCTGGGTAGAAAAAATACAGTTCCAGAGATGATCAGGAACTCAAGTTTTAAGGCACACAGAAGATAGTGTAGAATAATATCATAAAGATCGGCAATACAGAGAAAGAATATATAGTTCATCATGTCGTAGTATGTTGGGGTTTTGCCCAGAGATTTAAGTATTGAGAGAGGAGCAGGTTTATTATTTGAACAATAATAATACAATAAAAATCCCAGAAACCAGATGGTTTGTAAAATCCAGCTTCTGTAGGTTTTTAAAGATATTTTGTAATTATTTTTATTTTTTAAGCACAATGCACTCACAATATCATCCAGTAATGTGTCCTGATCTATAACATCTGCGGAGTGTTATGAATTCTGGCTCTGAATGATCTGGGAAGTCTGTAACTTTCTGATCATTACATCCAGTTCACTTGTTGCTCATTCCATAGGGTTTTTTTATTAACCACTGGTGAAAATCAGTGGTATCAACAGCAGAAGTCATGGTGCTTCTTTTTGATTGGTACATGATCAAATACATTATTAGCAAAAATGTGATGATGTATAGACCAAAGTGAGATTTGTTGCCCTGCTAGCTTCCTGTCTTTCACTCCAGTCTAACCCTTCTTTATTTGTGTCTTTATTTTTTCCCTTACTTTGTGATTTTTGCATTTGATTTTAAATGCAAGTCTACTTTTTTTTTCTTTTCACCAAACTGATTTTTGCAAATTTATTAATAGTAGTTTTTTGATGGACTGATTGGTTATTTTTGACTGTTCCTTTGACCTGCAGGTGTCAAGTAAAAATAAAAGCTGTTTAGTATCACTTTTTTCAGATGGTTGGAAATTTGTGTGTTGAGGGACAGGTTTTTTATTGGTTTTCAAACCTGGCCTACTTCAAAAATATTTTGATGCTAAAATATAAATGTAGAGGGGCCATGTTACTTAAGTGATAATTTTAATGTTAACAGATCTTAGCTATTATATTGCACATAGTGATAGGCAACCTAAATCTAAAATGGAGTTCTTAAATTGAAAAAGTAAGAAATGCCTAAAAGCCTAAAGGAAAGCTGGCTTTAAGCTGCATTCATCAGCAAAAGGAAGTATGAATTATCTTAAAAATGGACTGAAAGCTTGACAGCAGATTGTATCAGTAAAACATTAGTTATATGTATCTCTCTGCTTTCTGCTAAGTAGGGAGTGGATAGTATGAAATGATAAAATTCTTTTGTGCCAGAAATTAAAGATAGGATCCTCACCCTAATTTATATTGTGGTAGCCAAGATTGCATGTCTTGATTCAGGGAAAACACTTACGGATTTAAAAATAAATCAGGTTTATGAAGTTTTCTGAAATAGTAAAATAAAAAAAATGCAGGGATTTGAAAGAGATGTTTTAAAGAAGACATCTCTTTATTTTTTACTTTCTGATTGTTGTCTGGATTCTGCCATTTTTAATGACTAGGGTGGTAACAGTGAAAAATAAGATTCTATGTAGTTTGGTGATACTAACATCCAGTTTTCTGTGTATTATCTAAATACACACCAGCATGCTGAAATAAACTATTTTTTTGTTGGCTTATGCCATATATTAATGGTAGCATTGTTGAAACACAGAGAACGTTCACTCGTTCTGGAAGTTAGGAGAGGTGTCAGTCACCAAGTGCAAAACACTGGCTGTGCCAGCTTTGGGTCAGGCTGGGCAAAGGGACTCGTGTGCTGCTGCTCGAGGGCTTGGCTGAAGAAACAGTGCCAAGGAGACACCTTTTGTACAAATGGTGAAATCAGTAATGGACACTAGAAAGCAGTAAGCCACGACAGAAATGAAAAAAACCTAAAAAAACCATGCCTGCAGTTTATTTTAGTCATGGAAATGGAGTGTAAAGAGCTGCTGCAAAAGTTTGTTTGGAAAACATCTGTGCCAAGGAGGGTAGTCTGTGGTTTGTGTTGTAATTATTTGAGGTTTAGCAGTTACTGAATTGTGAAAGCTAACAGATCTATCAATTCATAATGCTAAATTTTCCTCTGTAAGCTGATTATAGAAGCCTATTTTAAGCTAGCAGTCTAGCATGGTTGAGGTGTTACCCCTTCAGATCAAGCAGTTGAAAGCTACTTGGTTTTGCATTCAGCTGTTTTTGTCAGATCTACAGGGAGAATTCCTCAGCTCTTTCCGTGCTGCCTTCCCTTCCACCCATCTTCCAGCCACAGCTGAGTCCTGGAATTATCATATGTGAAGCCTTTGTTTAGATTTATTTTATTTTAAAATGGAAGAGGACTCATGATATCACTTGAACTCCTGACTTGTGGCTGCCAGTAACTTGATTCCTTCCACGATGCCTTCCTCAGTCTAGGCACAGTCATTCTCACCAGCTCTGAAGAACTCGAGGCTGTTCTGAACTGGGATGATGACTGATCTCCTACAGTTGCTTGAGACCTAAAGCCAGTCCTAAATCCAGTGTTGTGTTCTGTGTATTTCTGAAGCAGTATTAGTAAAATGTTACACTAACACAGGATAATATTTGTAGATAAAAGTAGGTGAAGGGAACATCTGTTTTAGACTGGTTTATCTGGCTGTGGGGGAAGGTAGAGGACAGGACAAGCTTTTGGTCATAAAAACCCTTCTTCAGACTTCAGGGCTTTTTGTCTGAAAGCTTGTCTGCCATCTAGAGTCGTAAAAGATAGCTCCTCCCAGATCTCGTCCTGCATGTGTCCTTAGATTGTCATAGTTACAGCAACGTGCCATCAGAGTAGTCTTCAAAGATACTTGAAGCTGGATTTGCTGACTAAAGTTCTTTTATTTATTTATTTTTTAATTAAAAATTTGAAGAGGATTTACTGTCATCCAGCTTCCTTAGTCTGAACTCTCCTGTTTGTGCTGTTCATTCAGCCTTCTCTGTGTCCCAGTTACCTGTTAACAACACATGGAGTATCCAGCAAACGGCATTCCCTGCATGATTATAAGGGATCTGGAAGGGAGAGCACAGAGGGGAGGCAAAGGCGGCTTCAAGTCTGATATTTCAGGGACTAACAGCTTTGACCATGGTCTAAACTGCAAAATCTACTGCACAGAAACTGAGGATGTGATGTGTAAGATGGAACCCTCGATAATTCTGTGTTGGCATCACTTCTTGAGGAGTTCGAAATAATGAAATCTCATCTGAAAAAAGAAATTAATTATTCAATAGGTTTTTTAGTGTCTTTGATTAATCCAATCCTGTTCTTCCCTTGGTGTTCTTGTTTACCTTTGTGTCCTAGCAGCACTTAGGATGTAGTTAGCCATCTAGTCTCAAATTCCCCTTCTAAGGTTTTTGTGCACCTCACATACATGGAGTAGACTTCCCTAAAGTAGACTTTTTATAAAAACTCCATTTTTCATGACCCTGAATGTGATGCATTCCTAGTTTTTTGGAGGTTTGTGTAGTAACTCTCTTGAAAGATTTAAACAAAGAAAGGCTGTTTCTGTGTACCTTTCACAGGTGCTGTTAAAAGCAATTGTGATGTGGAGGAGACTTCTCTACTGCTGTTTTGTTGTGGTGCATTTCTACATGTCTCCTGTTTTGGGTGGATGTCTATTTCAGACAACCAGCTCTTCAAATTCCTTTATTGATAACTAAACTTGAGAAATGTATTAATTATTTGTTGCTTCCTATTAGATTTTTTTTAAAGTACATAAAGTTAATTTTTCTAAATTCTCATTAGTGAACTGCAGCATTATGTAAGTTAATAAGGAGAAATAATTATGCACTGTATCACAAAGTTCCAGTAGGCTTGTGTGCTCTGTTTCATTATTCTGTACCAGAATAAAGTTTTTGTTCAAGCCTGAGTAGGAAGTAATATTATCAGCTTTTAATTTGGTCATGGAATGTACTCTACGTAGATGCGTGCAGGGAAAAGCTGGTTAAATTTGAGCTTGGAAAGTAACACTTATTTTGTTTGGCAGACAAGATCATAGATGAAGGACATCTAACCAAAGTGGAAGAAACAAAGCTTTTGAAAGGTTAGACTTCTGGATTATTTAACTGTTTTTGAAGCATGCTTTTTCTGTCACTCAGTGCATGTTCTGTGTTAAGCCAGCAGTTTGAGTTTTGATTGAATACGCATTTGAGGAGAAATTCAATAAAGGGGAGGGAAATTGTTTGCTGAACTCTACTCCAAATACTATTGTAGGGTAAAAAGATTTAATGGAAACCATTTTTGAAGATTGAGTGCATGAAATGCTAGTCTCAATATTGACTGAGTTCTTACCTGAATATTCGTTAAAAAAAAATAGTAATTCTTACAAATTCAATTCAAGCTTTAATGCCTGCATGAATTTCAAACAGGATTTTGGTTTTGTTATAGGGCTACATACAAATAATGTTTGGTTTTAAGTTTTAAATAAAAGTGTATTTTAATTTGACTGTTTTCTAACTTACACCCTCATAACTCCAAAATAAGTATTAACCTCCTAAATGTGTCTTTTCCAAGTAAAATGTATCTGTACATCTCTAACTCTTTTCTCTAATGTATAAAGCAAGTTAAATTAAAGGAGCTAATTAGAAAAGACTTACCTTGTCAAGGAACAGTCATCCTAACCTTATAATGCCAAGATCAGGAATGCTACAAAGTGTGCAGGTCAATATTTCCCGTGTGTCTAATAATGTAAAATTGTTTGGACTTGTAGACTCACTCCTCTCTTGCAGCTTTTTTATTGATGTCTAGACACACTGCCTCATTTCTTTACCCTCTGTCCTTCCACAAAGTGTCGTTGTGTTGAATAAATGTTAGTTTGTTAAAAGGTCCAGTGTTTTAGAGATACTTACTGTGTCTTCTCTTCCTTTAACGCACGGAATGGCACCTTTAACTCCTTTCTGTATGTGAGGAAGCTATAGACAAGGTGCCATATTTGGCAAAAGAATGCATACAATAACTGTAATGTAATACTTGTGTGCCCCTTCCATTGCAAAGCCCTGAGCTATTTTTAGTGTTTGGTAATATATTCTAACTCATCAAGTATGATGTCAACACATTTTAATATACTTTATCACTTTGGCTATATTTATTCAGCTCAGTTTTATTATGGGAAATAGGAACAACTGCTGTGATATAATACAGTACAGGAAGGGGTTTTGTGCTTACGACTCTGGTTCCAGAATAGGAAGCAGGTTTCTAATAATTTGTCTTTTTGACTTCTGCTGCTTCACATGTACAACTGGTGCATCTTTCCTCTGGTGCCTAATCTTTTGTGCCTTGTTTCAGAGGGAGGAGGACAGGAGGGAGGAAGAAGCTGGTGTACCGAGGGTGGGTGGGAGGGAAGTATATAAGGGAGAGCTGTGGGAGAGAGAATTAATTCAGTGGTTGGAGCTCGCACTGTTCCTCCCATTTTGCACAGAGCAGTATTTCTATGGATGCCCAGATATGGTAAAGTTAGTTGGAAATGGATCTTGCTCAGCTTAGTGCTTCTGGATCGGCCACTAATATAACTGACATGGGTGAGGCTTTTAGGTTATATTTTTCTGAATAGTTTAAAAAAATGTATTATTCGGTTTAGTAATTATTACAGTTTTAATGACAGTCCTGTGAGCTTGGTTCTGTATGATAATGTAAAATGTTTTGATTTGTAACATCTTTAGATATTAGTTAAAAACCTTATTCCTAAAAATAAGAAAGAACCCTTTTTGTTTTAGCAAAGAACCACCCCCAAAGATTAAGTTTTTTACTACAGCAATCATGATGAACTTTGAAGTCTGCTAAAATCATGGGAGTTGTGTTTGGAATAACTGCCAGGTCTGAACCTCTAATGTGCTTTAACTGAACAGATGCTTTTCCCCTTCCTCTTCTCCAGTGATTTCGGTTGTGTTAGGATGGGAAGAGTCTGGCTCTTCATCAGCTGCTTTGTTTGTACCTGCTGCCTTCTGTTTCATGTAGAAGTGGATGTTAATCTGACACAGTTATAGAAAATGTTTCATGTTAGATGAAGAAAACTTTAGGGTTTTTTTTCTGTTAAGCTGCCCATGTTCTGTCATGTGGATTTCCTCATGTAGATGCACAGGTTGTCACCAGTTTCCACTTACTTCGTTTTGGAGAAATTTAGTTCTGTGTATTCTGTCATTGTTTGAAAAGATGTCTCATTACTCCTTTGTTTTTTACTTATTTCCATACACTAACCCTGTTGTATAACACGATTTATTTATTGATGTGCTTCTTTCTTCCTGTGTCCTGGTACTTCATTGTTGCATGCACGTTATCGACATGTGGTGAAATTATTTGTGTTCTCTGTGCTTTTCTGTATGGATGGTAGAAGTCTGTGTACTGAGAATGCTGTGTTGACCCCTTTTTATATAGTATCTCTGCCTGGATCTTGAGACTCAGAGGAAACCTCTGTTAACCTGCAGGTGGGCAGCAGTGCTGTCAAAGCAAGGCTCCGAATAGGCAGCCAAGAAAGATTTCATTTTGCATAGCCTCACCTGCATGTTGGTGACAGTTCCTTGCTGACAGACCTGCTGGGTTAGCCCACGCCAGAGATGGTGTGTCCTTTTCTGGTGGACCCATCAGAACTAAACCAGAATTGTTATTTAAGACAAATTTTAAAAAATATATTTCAGTAACATATAATATTTAGACTTTGAGTCAGGGGTGATTCTGTGTGGGAAAAGGATGCACTGATGTAATTAAATCCCCTCATTTTTTGAAAATATGTGATGTCCACTAAAAATCTAGAACTGGGGAAAAAAGCCCCAACAACAAAAAAAACCAGCAAACAAAAAAACCCAAAACTGTGTGGCTTCACTAAGCTGTATTATATATGAACAGTTATTTCATGAAGGGGTATTTTTTTTTGGTGGAAAGAACATACACTGCTTTCTCTTCATACAATTTAAACTGAAAATTCTTTATAGGAATTAGTGTATTAATTTATATTGCTGTGATTCTTTAATGGCTCACACCACACTTATTTTGAACAGTACAGTATGTACAAGAGTTGTTGTTATTATTTTATTTGTCCAAAATACTGAGGCACAGTTTTATTCTTAACAGCAGTTTCTTTCTAACTTGCTACAGTATCTGCATTGTTCTAGTTTTCTTTTCTTATTTGTTTGCTGATTGAATCAGCTTTTCCACAGTTCCAGCTGGAAAGAATGCAGCATTAACCCAAGTTCAAGCTGTGCACGAGGCAGTTGCATCCCCTATTAGAGGCTAGGCTGGGTTAATGACTCCAGGGATGCGGAATCCATTTTAGCCCAGACTTGCAAAGAAATAAGTAACTAGCAGGTTTTTAACTGTTTCTTGAACCAAGTTGTTTTCTGTTGACATTTAGCAGTAGTTTGGTGTATAGGAGAAATTATGAACAAAGCATTTATTGATTGTAGTTGCTTTTCCTTGTCTCTTGCAGAGAACCAAGCACGAGTCAAAGAATCGAACGATTTGTCCGACACCCTTAGCCCAAGCAAGGAAAAAAGCAGCGACGACACTACAGGTAAGAGTTTAACTGAGATTTCTGTAACCTCTAATTAGTTTGAATTAAGTTTAGGTAATCATGGGCATTTTCTTAAAAGAATGGAGTGTATTATGCAGAGTCAGATACAAGCTTAGAGCAGGATTGCCTATTTTGCGGCTTCATAATTCGGCTCATGTAAATTGAGAAGAACATAAAAGCTTCTCTCCATGTAAAGAATGTGTATATGAGAACTGTCTGCAGTCTGCCTGCTCTCTGAAAGGTGTGGGGTTTTTTTTTAGATGCTCAAATGGATGACCAAGATCTAAATGAACCTATTGCTAAAGTAGCTCTTCTAAAAGGTAAACAAATTTACTTTTGCAACTTTAGATGCATAATCTGTATATTTAATCTTTTTACCTACCTGGTTTTTATCATATGTGCATTAAAGTAGAATGCTGGAATTCAAAGATTTTAATCATGTAGTATGAAAGAGTTAAATTTAAATATCAGTAATGACTCCTTTGGGCGATGTGATGTAAAAGCACACTTTTGAGTGTTGCTATAGAAATAATCTGTATAAAGGTAATCTCTGCACTCACCAACGCTGTTCTAGGAATTTACATGTTATTACTTTGACTTGAGAAGTAGAGTCAATACACATTTAAAACTGATAGCTGTGGAGAGGAGGGATTCTTCCATCACTGACATTTTTCAAGCATTGTCAAATTTTACTTGCATAGCTTCTATCACTGTCAGAAATGCTTCTGTTAGTTTGCAGCTGATGGATTAATCAAAACAAGATTTTAGATTTTCTTTTTAACACAATCAGGATTTGAATTTTGTGTTATAACTGTATTTAGAATGATTGCTAAGGCGTAGCTTTGAGTTTCATTACTATAAAAGTAAAATTTTTTATTTTTTTGCATTGAAGACATACTTAAAACTTAATTAGCAAGCAGATATTTACATATTCATTAGCTGAAAATTTTTGTGGCATATTAATCAGTTATTACGTTTAGCCTCCTGAAAATAATTTTATGCTTCTTTAACAATTAGACACCTGATAAGATCTGTAAAATTATGCTCCTATTGGGATCACAAGTAAAAAAAATGTTGCAGTTCTTTGTGATTCAGAAAGACAGGAAACCATAACGGAACGTAGGAGACCTGTAAAAGAGCTTTTTTCTGCAATTGTTTACACTCCCTAATTTAACAACAGAAAGGCTTCCAAAAACTGCACAAATTACTTTTGCTGTTTGGCAACATGTATAAAATTGAGTTTGATATTTCCCAGTGGACATCAGTTCAGCAAAACAGTTTAGAAAATAGTGTTTGAGATACCGGGCATGTTCTGTTTGGAGTTTGCTCTAATATCTGCAGCTAATAACAAGTATATTCAGTGACTTCCTATGCTAGAAGGTAGAATTTGATAATGTTGTTTGTAGTGATTATAATAGTCTTTCTTTTGGTTATAAAATTGAGGTTGGCAGCAGCTTTTCTCTTCCTCTTGAGGCTATTTATGGGCATTCCTATTTAGCTCTCATGAAACCATTAAAAAATATCTGTGCAATGAATCATTTGCCCTTTTAATTTTTATGAAGAGCTTATAAACCCACAGTTTTGTTTGAGTTTTTTTTCAGAGAGCTACTTCATGTGCCTGACTTTGCCCTAAAAAGGATCTTATTTGCCTCAGAAAGGTTTTCAAGTGGACTTGTTATGCAGTCATGTAATTAAGGAAGAGTGAGAACATTTCTGATCTGGTGACTGTTTGGAATGCGGAAACGGCCGCTGGAAAAGGCAGCAGTCTTGTCGGAATTTACAAAACAAATTAATGGAACAAGAAAATTATGAGACTTCTAATTGCTATAGTTTCTTCCAAGCATTTTCCATCAAAATTTCTGAGTGCATTCAGGATTTGATTAAAGTTTCTACAAGTCAGAATCTGGCAAGGAGGGGAAGGGGGGAAGCTGTCACAGATTAGTTGGCTTTTTTTTTCCCCCCACGAGGTAAAACGACTTTATTAACCATTCATAACAGTTCCCTGGACACTTCTGTTTAAACAGGCTGTTTGTGACTACTTACTGCGAAGTTAAGGACAGGTAAATGTTAAACAGATGGAAAGAAGCAGTAAATGTCATTGGAAGATTGGTTATCTTGTTTTTACTTACCGATGTCCCTGTGTTTTCATAGTAATTACAAGACTGATACGTGGAATCTTAGTAGGAAGTGTTTTCAGATGGGGGTTTGCTGAATAGTGGTAATTTACATAAGAAATTTTGAAAATCAACAGTGGTCAGTTGGATCAGAAAGTTTATGAACCATTTGTTTTAAGTGAGAATAGCCAGATACTTTATTTTAAATATATGATACAGTTTCCTTCATGTGGATCTTACAAAGCTAAAAAAAATCTCAGGGTTTTAATTGTTTTACCAGAGTACCCTGAAAATTGTCTTCTGAATAACCTGAGAAATCCTGCAAAATTCTGAAAGTGAACTTTCAGAAGTGAGGCTTGAAGAAACACCAGGCTGCTCATAAAGTTGTTTCCACAGGCCAAGCACATACAGATAAGGGATCAGTTAAGACCACAGCCTGTGTGTGCTTCTGTTATAAAAAAAAAAATTTAAATTAAAATTGTTAAAAAAAAGTTTTTTAAACAATTTTAAAATTACCATTAGAGTGAATGTTAAGGGAAGCCTCACTGTACTTGTGTGGGAAATAGTGGTATTAATTGATAATATCTTTTACAATGTGGCAAACAAACTGATCACAGATTAAAATTTTCCATGAGGTAGAAAAAAAGAATGAGGGTTTTCAAATTGCTGTATTTGACCTTTTCTTTTTTATTTAATTTTTTCTGGCACCTTGTTGTAATTAATGGTAACTCCTTAGCCTTCTCTGAGAACAGTTAGTCGTGATGTGAATTTGCTTCTTAAGGGAACTGATTCTAAGCGTGATCATATTTAATAGTTGTATTATTTATAAATAGGGCAGTCCTACTCATTGAAGAAGTACTTTTCAAAACTAGAATTAGAACAAAAATTGTATCTGCTTTGAACTAAAAGACATTAAATTTTCAGTTTGGGTAAGACTAAAAAGCCAGTATTTTCTTGTGCTTATGTTTCTTGGCTTTTGATTTAGAAGCATGTCAGGCACATAGAAATTCGCTTTTCGTGTTGATGTAGGAAAGAGTTTACCCTGATTGTGCCTTTGCTAAACAGATTATGTTGTCCCTTAAATTGAGCCTCTTGTCTCTTTTGAAGCAGTACTGTCTTTTATGATTTGTGTTTTCATTGACTAGAAAACACTGCCACCAGAAAGTTCATTTAGGGTGTCTGTTGTTGGATTTGGGACACTGCTTCTTTATGAGGCGTGATTTGAGCATAATTTGTCAACTTCCTCATCCATTTCTTCTAAAAAATCTCATTAAGGAGGGCTGAAAGTCTAATTGCCCTAAATCTTTATCCATGAGAAGCTAAGAACAAAACATGTTCAGTAAAGAGAAACTTGGATTTAGAACTAATAAACTGTAAAACAAAGTATTTGGATGAAATATGTAGTCCTCTCTGTTCTTTCTGCTCTCATAATTTTGTTCTGAAAAGGTCTAAAAGCACATGTGTGTCCCCAGCTCTGCTCAAACCCACCAGTTCATTACTGTGAGAGCAGGAAAAACAGCCCCTTAGAGAGATGCAGTATGAATACTTCAGCACGATTTGCTAAACAATTTTCTTAATTAAGAGAACAAGAAAAAAAATCTATAATTACTTTATTGGTAACATATACAGCTAAATATGAATGTCAAAAGTATAATGATGAGCTAAATTATGGCTTTTTATTTTTTCTTTATTAGTGAAAGGTCCAGACAACCAAAGTAAATTTTTTTCTAAGCCTTTATCTTAAATCCATATGGTCTGTAGTTGCAGACATTTATTGAGCAGGTAACTGTGTAACATGTCCCTTTTCTATCCCCCTTCTCCCATGATACACAGCTGGAATTCTTTCACCAATTTCCTTCCTTTACCTTTCTCACCGAACAAGCTTTATATCAAGTTTTAGCCCTCTACCTCTGGAGTTTCTTAGTGCTGTTTGTGCCTATTGAAAGATCAGTTTGTGCACAGACACTGCATAAGGAAAATCTAGTAAATGAGAGTTTGCTGCATGCTGTTCCTGGCTTTGCAGAAGCCTGGAGGCTGGAGTGTTTCTGCATTTGATTTCCAGTGTGTGCCCATTAGAGGACACTGCTCTTAGTAACAAATACTTAGTTTTCCTCTTTTAAATTCCTCCAAAACTTCAGCTGTAAAAGTATTTAATTTGTCTGTGACTGCGAGTCATCTCTTGTAAGCACAAGAGGCATTTAATATGCATTTTAGCTAATACAAAACTTATGGGGAAGAGCAAATGTTTTTATTTAGTGTTTAAATAATGTGCATAGGCTTATAATCATACTAAAGATGTACCTAATATTTTAAGATATAATAAAAAAAATGAAGTGCAATATTTATCTTAGTATTCACTAAGGCCACTGAATGAAATAAGGAGGCTGGAATTTTCTTCTTTTTTTTAATTTTGTTTTAGAAAACTTCCCTAAATTTTTCCTTTCCTTGTTGGTCCCCAGAGGAGGAGGGAGGGGCTGAGCCTGGCAACGTGGTGGGTGGGTGGCAGTAGTGAAACACGGGACAGCAGCTCTTGCCTGAGCCTGTGCTCTGAGGCAGGCTTAGAGCAGCTTCCTTTAAAAAGAAACAAGTGGTAAACACAGTCAAGGATTGTCTTAGGCTTGTTGTTCCTTGTTTTTGTCAATCCAGAAGTCCTTGCCAGCTGTATAGTGTTTTTAAAAGCTCTTTAATTCTTCCTTGTTATTTTTCATTTCATACTGCATGTTATGTACAATGAATGTTTTGAAGTTTGCATATGTTTTACTACTTTTAAAAGTATATTAATATTTTTGCTAATATTTGTCTAATCCAATTTTGAGTTTACTTTAACTAACTTTGGAAGATTTGAGTAAAAAGTTGCCAATCATCACATGGCAGTGCAAATTAAATTGTTGTACAAATTTATGATTTAAAGCAAATGTTCTTTTACCAGATGAATTGCAGGGTGCACAATCAGAGACTGAGGCTAAGCAAGAAATTCAGCAACTGCACAAGGAGCTGATTGAAGCCCAAGAGCTAGCTAGGACAAGTAAACAAAAATGCTTTGAACTTCAAGGTGAGACCCAGATCAATTTGGTTCTGTAGGGTATTCATTAAAATTGTATTTATCAGGTAGTTCAAGATAAACCAACATGTTTTCATAGTACTGAATACATCCTTGAACACTGCATATTTCATCCTTAGTCAGATAATGGATGTAATTGAATGTCTTCAGTGGTAGCTCTTTGTTAGATCATCCTGTCAGCTATGTAGCTCTATTGTTTTTGAGAGGAAATAGTATAGTCCAGTTTAATTGCATATTGTTCAGTGTTCTTTAGGGGTTATATTTACAGCTTTTTTTTTTTCTCCTCCCATGCCAGTTTGCATTTAGCACACACGGAGTTTTTGGATCAGGCAACAGATGATATTAATTTCAAATTAATTGTAATACTACCACAATAATGGAATGGTGTCTTAGTATTAACTTTTATTAAACTACTTACACAGTTACTACCTTTGGTAACTTCCTGAAATAATATATTTGTTTAATCTTTTTGTTTAAGGAGAGGTTGTGACTAAAATTAATTTTACAGCTGAAATACATGTTACTAATAAAAACTCTTGGGCACATTTTCACTTTTATTTATAGCACTCTTGGAAGAAGAGAGAAAAGCATATCGAGTGCAAGTTGAAGAATCCAACAAGCAAATAAATGCTCTGCAAGGTAGGAATTTCCCCCCCACACTTTTTAGGGAAACAATATCATTTTGACTGTTTCTGTGGCATCATAATCACCAATAAAGGAAAATGTTTAATTGAGTGTATGTTTTAAATCTGATTTATTTCGTCACATCTTTGAATTTTATTGTGGAATGTTTCCTGTCAATTCCTATGGTTTTAATAGTCACTTAAAAAATGCAAAAGATGTAATCTGTAATGGAGACCTCTTCTTCATCTCTCTTTAGTCTTCTTTCTCAGTTCTGAATGATCCAGAGATTCTTATACTGGGACTGCCTTCAGAGCACTCAGAAGCTTTAGTTGTTTTTGTGCTACTCAGTCTCTTCATTATAGGATCCTCTTAAAGAAATTTTTCATTCAGATCCACATCCAGCATCAGAGCATGCAGTAAAGTTGTTGCAACAGAGACCCTGTCCATCCTTTTTTGAAAATTGGTATAACCAATCATGCTCTTTTCAGCCCAAAATGATTACAGCAGGATGTAATCCCATGATTTACGTAACTTCTGAGTCACATATTCTGTATCACATTAACTTGTCATCCATGCATGTGAGTGAGCTCGTTGGTTGAGTCTGTCAGTCTGTCCAGCCTTAAAGCCAAAAAAGGTTATATTATGTTGTGATTTCCTTAGAGCAAGCATTAGTCTGAAGAGCTACTCAGCCACTGATTGATACAAAACTAAGGAGCTTCACCCCTTGGGATCTTTGTCAGTGTATCATTTGCTTTGGACCCGAAAATGTCTGGAAGGCAGATGAGCAGACAGGCAGGTGAACTGACAGTCCTGACTTTCTTAGGAAGTCAAAATAGCCCTAGAAAATTATTTTCTGGGCAGTAGTTTGTTGTGTAATGTGTCATATACTAGTCACACTGAAAAACTTAGGTAATAGCTGTTTTATGTGACTGTCAGCAAAGAATCTTTACATTTTCTGCCATTGCTCTTGTAAGAACGAGAAGCTTACAGAATGCTAGTCTTCAGAATGACAGGAGCAATTTAATTTTTAGTGTTATCTTGCTAATAATGAAAATTCTTCAAGTAGTAAATGCTGTAACAAAGATTAGAAAATATTTGATAATTATTTCTATGAAAAAAAAAATTTTTTTTCCTCCTAAAAAGAGAGAATGAAAGTAGAAACTTGACAGAGCCAAACTTAATTGCAAGATTCCGCTTCTCAATTCAGTACTTTTTTGTTTTCTGGATCCTTCTCAAGAGAGGTCTTGCTAATGTTCCCTCCTCTCTCTGTTGTAGTTCAAAATGTTCTGATGTTCATTGTATGCTTTGCTGCTTCCCAGACTTCTAGGGTGTGGCACATCTCACAATTAGGGAAAAGTTGTCAGGATTCTCCCTTGGCAGCCCCTGTGAACTGCAGGGCAGAAAAAAAACCAACCAACTGGCAGCTTCATGCAGTAACATTTCTAGAAGTATTTTTGTGGAATCAATGTTTTAGGCCAGCCAGTGTTGTTGGCTTTGTTTGTGATAGAGAAGAGAAAGTGCCAGAGAAACAACTGAGGTCGTGTCTCTACATGTCAGGTTCATTAGATGAACACATAGGTAGAGCAAGGAAATTCAAGTAACTTGTTAAAAAAAAATGAAAGAAGCAAAGCATTCAGTTTAGATGAGGTAATGGCTTACATAAACGAGAGATGTAATGGAAGTTTTCTTTCTAATTGTCCTCTCAAATTATATCCAATGCTTCAAAAACCATTCCCATATTGTTAGTAGTAATTTTCCTGTGTAAGTTATTTCTACAACTCCACCAAACTTAGAACTCATGTGTGTCTTTGGATTTTCATTCCAAGACTGTCCAAGTGCTTGTTTTCACGCCTGAACATCTAAAGGGAAAGTTGTTCATCAACAACATGCACAGAATAAAAAACCCCCACATTTCTTTGAAATGCTGCCAGCACCAAGAAGCAGGAGTTTAGCTTGGCTTGATGAAGAAAATACTATCAGGAAGATGTGGTTTGCATTCCTTTGCTCAGGCACCTGCTGTATTAGCAAGTTGTAGTTCTTTGTGTTTTAGTGCTTATTATTTTGGTAGGTTCAAGCCTTCTCATGTAAGGATACATGGAAAGGCAATTGTTGATGCATCATATGTTGTCTTACTGTCACGTTGTTCTCATCCACTGTTTCATTTGCTGTTCTGTTAGTATAAGCCTGTAGAAACTATTTTCAAACAAACAAGGTGGTAGTAAGCCTCATTTTGCTCATATATATTTAAAAATGCATCATGCTGCAAATGTCTTTGTTATGGAACAGATAGACTGTTTCATCCTTTACAGAATTGCCATGAAATTAATTTACTATTGTATATAATAGCTCTTAGGTATTACAATATATAACAACTACCATATTTTTTCCCATTATGTCTTTTTCCTTCACATTGGGGAATTGGGTAATTCATAGGTTCTTTAGTGTCTTTAATGAGATAAATGTCTTGCTGGAGCCTGTTTAGAGGAGCACAAAAAAGAGGAATTTTTCTTCTTCACTGCACATCAACAAAGTTTCTAGGTTGTACCAGTATATTAATTCTTTCTGTATGGCTGTATAGGTAGCTACTGAAAAACATCAAGTATAATTGCCATGGAGGTGCAAGTCTCTATTGAGTACCTCTGATGTTCTATCAGTTTACAGCAAGACTCACTCACATTCTTCCTGTCATGCTCTATAATGGATTGAGAGGACAAAAATAAATACGAGTAATCTAGGAAGGTTACTCAGCCTTGGTTATCCTCCTCATGCTTTTCACTGTCCTTGTTTTGCCCTTTGCTTCTGAAACATACAACTTGAAATCTGTAATTATGACCCTCTACAGTATCTTATGTTAGGTTTTCAAGTGCTTTTAAGAATTTTACCTTTTCTTCTCACAGTAATTCTTCATTAATTTAATAATTGCTTTTTTGCATGTTGAAATCGTGTGAAATGTGAAATACATTTTTTAAAAAAAGTGGAACAAACCCACAGCAAATTAAACACTTTGCTCCCATCAATCAGGGTTACAACTGTAGTTCTGCTGTTCTTTCATACTTCCCTTTCCTCTGTACTGTACTTTTTTTTCCAACTGTTTGCACTGGATTCTATTTGCATATGTGTTTATGAAAGATTGTGCTCAGAGATGTCTTTAGTAATGAAAGGGTTTTAGATGGGAATAACTTACAGGGTTTGCTTCATGCAGAAATGTCAAGTAGCCTCGTGTATGTGACTGCTGCACATTTACAATAAGCTGTAAATGCAAAAGGACATTCTTCTAGCTCAGTATACTTGGTGCAGCTGTCCCTTTCAATTTAAAATTCATCCTGTGCTTTGAAAAATGCTTTTTGCAAAGCAATAATGTTTATTTCCTCTACTGCATGTTGAGAATGGAGTAGAAATTACACTGTGCCTCAAATATTTATAGACATCACAAGTTAACTGCTGAACAGGCAAACATTTCCAGTGTAGCTTTGCAAATGTTTGGCTTGTGACAGAAGCTTTCCTGCTTTTTCTCTTGTCCCTGAAAGCCCCAATGTCCTTGTCCTCTGATACTTGTTTTGCTTACAATGATGAATCTAAATCTTGGTTTCAGATTTTGGAAAGTTGCTTTGGTATCACATACACAGCACAGCCTTGGCTAAGAAAGCTTTGTCCAGACATAATTTTTGTTTCTTTCTACTCTCTGTATTACATGGTCCACATACTTGTGTCTTTAAGGGTACAGCATTTGACAAGATTAATATATTTTTTCAGTTGCATTAGGCTTCTTTAGTCCTGTTAAATATCAACATGTTGAGAAAGGGAGGTAGGGTTTTTAGGCTTTTTTAAATACAGTTTGAAAAAATATGAACATGAGTGTCTTCTTTCCAGCTCAGTTGCGAAGGTTACAAGAAGAAATTGAGAATCTTCGCAAGGAAAAGGAGAATGAAATTTCAACCACTCGAAATGAACTAGTCAGTGCTCAAAATGAGATTCTGTCACTTCAAAAAGTAGCAGAAAAGGCAGCATCAGAACGAGACACAGATATTTCTACATTGCAAGCCGAGCTGCAGACAGTGCGAGCAGAGCTTGAACGGTGGAGGAAAGATGCCTCTGATTATGAAAAAGAAATTGTCAATCTGCAAGCCAGCTTTAAGCTCAAATGCCAGCAGTGTGAGGAGCAGCAGAAGGAAGAGGCCTCTCGCCTAAAAGGTACTTGTTTGAAAGGATGTCACAGAGCACTGCTAAGAGAGCATCCTGCTCAGTGTGGTGAATGCCAGTTACTCGAATCACCATTTGTCTGTCTCCTTGCAGTCATTTACTCTGTGTGTGTGTCTGTATTCACACACTCCATATGTATTTGTGTGTGTACCGAGGCTCGTAGTGTTAGAGAAGGTGTTTTGCATGCTTCATTAAACAGTCATTGTCAATTATGCCTAAATTAACTTAGGTACTCTTTGATATCAGGAGTAGACAGAGTATAATTCCACCTAGAAAAGGTGGAAAACTTTTACAGTTTGAGGGATTCATACTGCCAAAACTTTCCATGAGGACTTGTGTAACTTTGCTATACTTTAAGCCCATAAAGGGGGAGCTCCTGACTTTTTAATTCTACCAAAGCTTCACCAAAGCTTATTGCTTTAAACATTCTTTTCCTTTGTAACAGAGGCATGGTATCTAGTGATTCTTTTGCTATGTTCAAGCCTTGGAAATTATTTTCTTCAAATATGCTTTTCTACCACTGTTTCTAAAATACTAAAAAGACTGTTTTCTATTTCTTTGTACCTTAGAAAAAGCTTTACTGAAGAAAGTAACTTGCCTGGTAATGGGTCATAAATCTCATAACAGTAGAAGATACTGTAATGTTTTACAGGTGCTCATGAGAGAATTCATGTGATAGGATTACAAACAAGTATATTTGAGATTTACGACTGGTAGTGGCTTTTCCTGCATTTATTAGCTGGTGTTACTTGAAGGAGTCATGAAATAATTTTACTTAATTGAATTAAATTTATTCATTGCAGATGAACTTGAAAAGTTGAAGGCAGAGTGGATTGCTCTGGAAGCTGAATGTGTTAAACTGAGGAAGGAAAATACTTCTCTTACATCTGAACTTCAGCGACAAGAGAAGGAGCTTTCTAGGTAAGGACACAATGGTTTGTCTAGGAGGTACCACAGCTGAAGAGTTTTGTTGTTGTTGTCTTTTCCTCCCAAAAGAGGTACTAAATGTAAATTATACACAGCAAGCTGTGGACATACATTTAAAAGCAAGACCATGGCCAGTCTTTTGTGTCAGCTCTCTGTATAGGGAAACAATAATGGTCTGTACTTCTACGATTGCTCTAAGCTGATATTTATATATTAAAACCAATGTGTTGAGCTTTCAAGGATGAAAAGTGCCTGTTTGTGTAAATTTAAAATGCATAAGGAATCAATTGGATTTGTTTTTCAGCTCTCAGAAGCAGAGTTTAGCACTGACCAGCGATATAAGTGTTCTTGAAATGTCTCGAAAGGAGCTTGAAAATCAAATGGGATCTTTGAGAGAAAAACATCAACGGGATGCAGCCAGTCTGAAAACTCAACTCAGTGAAGCTGAGAGTCAAGCAAAAGATTTTCAGAAAGAGGTAACAAGAAACATTTCCATTTTGCAAGAATGTAATGCCCAATGGCTGAAATTTTTAAGCTAAATGAAAAGGGAAAGTTTTCTGGTAATGAATTTTTTTCGTGTGTTTATTGCAAGCAGTTTAAATGGTAGCTAAGAAAATATAAACTGGGAGTCAAATCTAAAAAGGAAGACTTCAGGTAAAAACACATGTTCTTTGGGAACTTCCTAAATCTTACTTTCATGCATTGCTGTAATGAATTTACTTTTAAGCTGTTCAGACAGGTAAATCATTATTCAGAGTCTTCATGAACATCATGGTCCAGAGTTTCTTTAGCTGTTAGGAATCAAAGTTCTTTTTTGCAGTCTGATCTTCCTAGTTAGATTTGAACTCTTTTATTTGACAGCAGGACTACACATTCTTTACAAAGATCTCCTTTTATCTTAGTGGATTTGTAAGTGCCTAAGGAAGAGCCAGCATTCTGAGCATGTATTTAACCTGCCTGGCCTCTAAAGATTATGTCTGGAGGAAGGCCATTGTCTCCAACACTTACTCCTTTCCTCTTTATGAGCATTTTGAGTGTTTCCTCAGTCACTGCTCTTAGTTTCTTTTGCAGTCGTTTTGTTTGATTTGTGGTTAATTCATCCATGTCACATTCCTTGCAATTCTCAGAATTTGAAAATCCCAGTTATCTTAATCTCTGTTTTGTACTCAGATAAGTATTTGTAAAGATGCCTCATCTTCTAGATTTGTGGTGAGTGCCAGTACTGAAAGTCATTGGTTCTGTCCTTATTAAGCCCAGTCAGGAGGACTGCTGGAATAGAAAAAATCGGATGTGGGTTTGAAAAAGGAAAAGTTACCCATTCTGTAGGAGCACGTCACATTCACCCAGTACTGTTTGTACTTGACCCACACTGAGGATTATGGCATGACTGTAACAAGACATAATATTTTAATGCCTGCCTTGCTGTTAGGTTTGAATTTGCTGTGTAGGGAGAGGGTTTGATTTACTTCATACACGGTGTTTATTTTTGCACCTCTTAGAGGGGCATAGGTATTTAAGCTGCAGCCTAGCTGTAAGACCACTATTCAAATGTGAAGGACTCCTTGTTCCCCTCTTGGTTTTTTCTTTGTAGTTTTTACAGTCTATTCCAATATGATAATGAATAATTGGTATGAGAGATTAATTAAGGCTTAGCATTTACTTTGTATTTCCTTGGGTTTAGTAATCCTAGCCCTGCCAAGCTGGGCAAAAAATTTTAATTTAGAAGAAAAGGAAATCTAAATTCTTCCCTGCTTTTATGGAAAGAGAGTGCACTGATGCAAGGCAAGTTAGTCTAGGCAGATGACAGAAAAGGAAGCTGTGTGCTAAACTGTCAGCATGTGTTGGGTGTCCAGGGGTCCACAGATTGTTCTCTCTTTGTCTTTAGTATGAAAGAACACAGACTGTGCTCTCAGAGCTGAAGGCAAAGTATGAGGTGGCTGAACAACAAAACCAGTCACTCACGGAAGAGCTCAAACAATGTAAAGAAAACCTGAAGCTGCTACAAGAAAAAGGAAACAACGTAAGTCTGTACCAAATGTGTGGGGAAGTCAGGTTATGACACTGGCAATCCTGTTGGTTGAAGGAATATGGAAGAGTCAAATAGAAAAGGATGGACTTTAAAAAAAAAAGCTGTGTACCATATTATGCAAAATTCCATTCTGGTCCTACCTGTGCAGATTTGCAGATCATTACACTGTTACAATTATGCATGAAAGTTAAATTTACAGGTGCTCGACAGTTTTAAGTATGTCCTTAGATATCTGCTCTCTTGAAAACATGTGGCTTAAATACTAGTGAACAAGAACTAAGTAAAATTTTCTGATTTCGAAGAGTGATGCAGGGGTAAAAGCTGAGAAACCTGTATCCAAATGAATTGAGCAAACTTTCAAGCTGCTCTTACTTTATTAGTATTTATTCCAATGGATGTTCCCTCCTTACTCTTGCTTATGCTTCTTAACCGTGGTTATCTCTCATGGGCTCATGCTTTAAACAGTGCAGTTGAGCTGTCCTTTCTATTCACTAATGAAAATACTGTTTTCTGTTGCAATTTATTTGAGAGGTTGTATCATTAGAACTGAGTTCCCAGCTAGAGACAACTTTTTATTTTACTGAGATTCTGAAATCTTCCAAACATTAAGGGTGTGGCAGACACATTATAAGGTGGCCACAGCCTTATTTTAGGTCCCTTACTACCCTGGGAGGGCTGGTTTTGTCTTCCTGTACTGCCTCTGTGGTCAGTGCAGGGTGAACAGCTCCTGTAATGCACAGTACAAAACAGGAGGATAATAAATGCTCTGTAACAGACTTCAGCAAACTGTTTATCTGACTACAAAGAAAGTTTTACAGATCCCATCCTCTAAAATCAGCTGGATGCCCAAAGTTTGTATGAATATCCTTGCCATAGTCAATTCTTGAATATAAGCCTCGAACAGCATAGAGCTGTCAAAGATGTAAAGAATTCAAAGCCTTTTCTCACTTTTTTCAGCCATATTTTCAGGAATATGATTTCATAATTCTCTTGGAACCTGATTCTTGCTTAGAATTTTTCTGCAGTGCTCAGATAATGCTGAGCTACTTGACTTACTTAAAGCAGAAGTCAAAAACAACCAGACAAAAACCCCACCCCATTTTAATAGAAGAGATCACACTGAATAAATAATTGTGAAATTGAGATTTTCTGCTCTGTTAAAAACATTAACCTCAGAATCAAAGTGATCAGTGGAAAAAGGGGGATAGTAAAGGGTTGAAATACCGTGAAGGAAATTGGAGCACCTGATGAAAGGGTAAAAGCTAAAAGGAAATTTTAGGAAGAATTAGAGGTGAGTATTTAAATGAAAGCAGGAACCACGGCAGTTGCCAAAATCTGCTTGCAGAAGAGGAGTTCATTGTGACAGTTGAAACCTGGAGGTCAGGGTGTGATGAAGAGCATCCTCCATATAAGGGCAAACTCGCTGCTCACCAAACATTACTCACAGTCAGTAATGTAAAACATATCCATCTTGGGGATTGTTTCAAACATCATGGATACTGGGCTGAGTTCCAAGGTCAAATTTTTCAAGTACCATTGCCCCCTTATGCTGGAATCATTATCTGCTACTTCATTTCCGAGGACAGAAAGTGACTTCCCACTGTGGGATTTGTTCCTTTTTGCATCCCATCTGTGTCTGAGTTTGCATATCTTCATATTCTAATAAAACATGCACAATTTTATGGAAGCACCTAGTTACACTCTCCTTGACAATAGGGAGATTTGTTATGTATTAATAAGTTTGTGAGGGGAAAATCTAATCACTTGGAGGTGATCTCATTGAATATGATTGATATTTATCATCGGTTTCATTTGCCAAGAATGTGTATAACTTACAAAAAAAAAAAATCTATTGAATTGTTCAGTGAACCAACAAATGTTAGAAAAGACAAGGCTTCTGTACTCCATTTGGGATATCATTTAAATATTAAGTTTTAATATTTAAGTTCTACTTTAAAAATAATTGCAGTGTTGTGGTTTTGAAATGCTTAGCAGTGTGGTGTACTACTTGTGCTTGCATGCTTGTAGTCACTGGTTACTTCCTGATGCGCTTTACATGACAGATTTAATGATGTGAATGGTTTGAGAACATCAGCTGCTCTGGTTGATTTAAACCTCTGGCACTTTTTTGAACACTGCTGTGATTATTTCTGCCAACATGCTTTCTGTGGGAAGGTGGCACTGTGATTCGTGGCACCCATGACACAAAAATAATCCTGCATGAAAAAAACTTCAATAGTGACACATAATTTTTCTGTTAAGTGTTTGCCTTGATTGAAAAAAAAAAAAAAATTGAACAAGACTAGAATACCTTCTAATATTCCTGTGTTTTGAACCATATTGGAGGTTCTATGAATAAGTGATTCCTACAAATTCATAACAGGATGAGATTTTACTTATTAATTACAATGTTTTAGAAAAGTTAAGCATGAATTTATCATTTGTTTATTTATTTGACTGAACAAAATCAAGGTAGCTTCAGCACAAACAGTTTTAAAAATATTTGGCATGGTTTGACCTTAACCTCTGTGTGTCTTTGTGTGTGCACAAATACATAGAGTAGGATACAGAGAAAGCAGATGTCTTCCAAGGACAGCTTAAAAAGCATTTAGGTCCATTTTTGCTTTTAATTTATCGTATCACAGATAGAGGCTGTTCATCCAGAATGTGCAGTAGTTTACATGAATTGAACATAGCTGAGAAAATGTGTGGATGGTTCTGAGGAGGCCATAAGCTGGATGAACCCTGCAGTTTGGCCAGCTGCTGGTTTGGCCCAGCTGCAGCATTTGATCAATTTTCAGAATTCCATTTGGTCACAAGGCTGCTGACCTGGCAGAGATGCTGAGCTCTGTGGTATCTCTGATGGAAATGTGCTTCTCTGCTTTTTAGTAACTGAGTGTGGATTGTACAGTCATGTCACAATCTCACGGAAATGTCTGAACTACTGGGTTTGCCTGTGCACATAGCTGTAATTGATTCACTAATGGAGGAAAAAGATTGTTTTTCCGGAGGCTGGTGATGGAAAATGGAAAAGGCTAACTAGCAAGGAATGAAGAAGTAGCTGAAAAATCCAATATTTGGTGTGAGTCTGTCTCTCAAGAAATCCAAATGGGATTTCCTCTCACTTAGAAAAACTAAAACCAACTACAAATAAGATACAGGCAAATCGTTTAAGATTTGTATTGTTTTCAAGTGCTGAATTCCAAGTTGTGACAAGAGGTTTCTTGGAACATTTTCTGCTTACTTCCCTTTATTTTTAAACATCCCTGTTCATTTGAGTAGAATGGTGTACTAACTTTGTATACCAGATTAGATAATGCTGTAATGTGTTAGATGTCTTTAATACATTTCAATTAAAACAGAACTTACTGACTTATTTTCCCCTCTCTAAATCATCTTTACCTGATTGATTTATAGCACAAAGTGATTTTTAATATCCCTTCCCTTCTTTAGCCTTCCATATTACAACCCGTCCCAGCCGTATTCATCGGCCTAATCCTGGCTTTCCTGTATTGGTGTTACGGCCCATTGTGGTAGCGAAAGGTACAAGCACTACTGTTCAGTCAATGTATGTTTGTCCCTCTCACCTGTTTGTGCCATTTCTGTATCAAATAGTGCATGGTGAAATGCTCACAGGTATTTCTTTACCTGAAGCAAACCCTTCATTTAATATGCCATTCTGTTGACACTGACGAGCTGAGCAATCCACTAATCATTTAACATCTCTGTGATTTCTTTAATTCTAACAATTAATTTTGTTCTAACTGGTGCTTGAACGTGCCTCTTCTAACTCGGTCTCAGTTTGTCCTTAGCAAATGGGCTGCCTTTTGTGCGATGCTAGGGCTTGTAAGAAAACTTCACTGCTTAATTAACTATGAAAAATGAAGAGTTTGCCTCTAATAATAAAATTCAACAAGCTTTGGTTCCTATCTATGGACTAAGAAATTCCTCTCTGGCTCTAAACACTTTAATTTTTCTCACTATTGCTGATGGAAAGATGGAAAAAAAGACAAGAAATAGGTCGTTGGTTTGTATTCTGAACTCTCAGCTTGCATTTTCTCTTGTCTCTCAGTGTGTCCTCCTCTTAAAATGCCATTGTTGTCATGCAATGTTGTGACAGTCTGTTAAAAATGATGTGAGGATCTGCTACAAACTAATGTCACAAACCTGGATTTAAATGGTCAAAAGTTAAAGATGTGCATAAACTTGTGTCTAGCCTTGACTTGGCACAAGCGATGTTTTAAACATCTCAGGCCCTCGCATGTTCAGTGGCACATTTCTCTGAGGTGTGTACAGTAACGAACCTGGAAATACGGAGCTGCCAAAAGTCCTCCAGACGATCCTCAGTCATGAAGAGGTGTGGAGTTCCCTGTGCTAGAGGAACATGGTTTGCTGTGGTGCTCCAAGTCAGGACTAGCCTGCAGCAGGGCTCGTGGGTAACACTGTAGTGATGCCTATCAACAGGTACTCAGGACTTGCAGGAACCACGAGGTAAACTGATTAGTATGAATTAGAACAAATATGATATTGATTTCTTTTTTCTCTCCACACAGAGACAATGGCCTTGGATGCCTGTGATGGCAGCTTTGGTTGCTGTAACAGCCGTGGTGCTGTACCCAGGCCTAACCAGAGCTTCTCCATGAGAACTGTTGTTGAATCCATACACCGTCCTCCCTTTAGAAGCTGGCAACATTCATATACTGAGGGAAAACAGATTAATTCTCTTCCTTTTTACCTCTTAATACAGCACAGCTCTGCGTGAGAACAGCAGTAGGGTCATTTGCTTTAAATTGTATAAAATGTATCTGTCTATAAAGAGGGAATAAAATTGTGATTCATCATACTGTGAGCAATATTTTTGCTTACAACTTCATGCAAGTTTTAAATTAGTATGTTGGGATTCTGAATACTATAATGGTGGCCTAAAATAGGCTTCTTGGTACCAAATTATTTATAATGGCTAGGGTTGTGGACACTGACTTTAGAATCTGATTGCTAGATTTAAGAGGAAAATACTGATTTGGACAGCCAAGCCAAGTAACCTTGCAGATACTTGGGAAACAGATGCAGTGTGCTCAGTGCCTTTCAGTATGATCTATTTTTTTTTAAACTAGTGTATCATTTTACTTGCTGTTAGTCACTGAGCTGTTGGGAACAAGACTTAAGAAAACTTCTCTTACCACGCCTTTCGAAGGAAGCATATTTTTCTTTCCTAAGGATTGCTTTATTAATGGGTTTTGGGAATAAACACAATTCATGTCCAGCCTTAAAGAGACAGAGATACTGATGGTGAAGACCAGCCTAAAGTATTTAGTGTGCGCGTGTGCGAGTGTAAGCATGTGTGTGTTCTTGAGTGAACTAAGGTGTTTCTGGGAGCAAGTACTTGGTCATTTGATGGACATAGTGCAGTGATTCAACTTACGTTAACTTTAGTTTGAATGTAATTTATTAAATTTCATATATTTAAAGAGATACGTTCTTTAAAAGTATGAATACCTTCTCACATATCACATGTATCAGTTTATTTTTTCAGTCATTTGATACTTTCTGACTTGAGCTGGAGAAGCTCTTTAGAATAAGCTTTTGTGGACGTAACTTTATTAAGAGAACTGCTACAGTACGTCTGTGATCAGCTGAGAAAATCTAGATACATAAAATACTACGAAATTGGAATCATATTCCTGATGAAGTATTGTCAGGTGAAGATGATTTTAATGTGGTAGTAAAATTTTGTGCATCCTTATCACATGGCTGTAAGTATGATGCAGTGGTCCCCATTACAAAGTTTATTTTCCTTATCTAAGTACTATAACCATTGCTATTTGCTGACTTTTGGTGGGAATCACTGTAGTTAGTGCTGAATTAAATGTAGACAGTAGTTGTCTTGTTCAGCTCAACAGTTCTGTCAAAAAGGTTTATTAAAGACTTAAATAATATGTTAAAGAATGGTAAAGTAAAATGGCTCTGCTAAAGGAAACTTCAAAATAGGGAGGTAATCTCAGCAATTCAATTGGCTTTAAAGAATGTTATGGCAATCGACAGATAGTTTAAATATTTAAATAGAAATTTAGCATATAATTTACTTTGTGAGGTTTTAAGGGTCATTGTCCTATAATTAAAGGTTCTGTCTTAAGTTACATGGGATTTGCTACTGGGAGGTTTATTAGTTGGAGAAAATAGTCCACAGGTGACTTGTAGAAAATAACTATTGTCATTTAGTTCATTCATTTCATCCTTTTCAGTTGCAGGAAGCCACCCAACCACAGAACACTCGTATGCCAGTGGTACTTAGTACCTCTTGTATATAGGTTATTGCAAATATTGTTCTGAAATGCTTAACTTCAGAATTACATTTTTTTAAAGTAAATAATTGTTTTAAATCTATTTTGTAAAGATATAAAAATACAATAGAATTTCTGGAGTACAGATTAAACTATTTGCACTAACACACGTGATGTGCATGATTTAATAAAATAACTTTACTCTCCCTATGCATGTTTGAGTTGAATGTCATTTGAAAACAAGAGATTCATGCTAAGTTTCTTTTGCACTAGGTGTTGCCACAGTTACTAGGCACAATGTCTGCAGCATGTCCAGTAAGAGCAAAAGACTTTTTTTTACCTTTTATTTCACATTTGCACTGGTTTAAGTTTTGGTCTAGCTGATCCCTCTGTCTGTGGTTTTCGGAAGGAAATGGGGTAGGAGAGAGCCATGGAAGGCTTGGGAGCGTATTGCCGTGGAGGAGGAAAAGGTGTTGGAGCTGCAGGGTGGATGTGCCAGTGGCAGGGGTGCTGAGATGGGAGGAGCAGCGGCTGCAGGTCCTGGGCGATAGAGGAAAGCCCTGCTGGGGGAGGGGAACCTGATGCTGCCTCCTCACTCTTCAGCATCTCAAACTCCCCATTTGTCCCTCTTTCAGCTACTGTTTCGTGTGCAGTGGATTCTCTTCCCTCCTCCCTGCTGGTAGCATGTCGAGGTGGCTTGAGGAGGTGGAGCCTGGTGGAGCTGGGGGTCCCTCCCCGCTGGCAGCAGGGAAGTGCCAGGTTCCCTGGGAGCAGCTGGGAGGGGCCTGCACTGCAGCAGTGCTGCCTGGGACTTAAGTTTGTCCTTGTATTAAAGACAAATGTTGTGTTTTCAGAAATCTTTAGAGCATCAGAGAGCTGCAGTTTGAGGCCCAACATGGTTGTATTAAAGGAGAAATATTTCTAATTTCATTATGTGCATGTATGCATATTTATACTATATATACACAGGTGCATAGTACACATTGCATGGGGGTTTGTGCTTACAAGTATACCTAATGCAGTGCCTTTTCCAGGAGTTCTTGACATTTGCATGTTCAAAATGATGAGGAATGAGCTAAAATGCACAGTTCACTCTTTCGTTGTGAGAATCCCTGGAGAAGGGTTGGGTAACTGGGAAGCTGCTGTTCTTCAGTGCTTCGATACTAAAACAGCAAGTGGAGTTATTTTGCAAGGACTCCTTGCACAAACCTTTCTGGGTTTTTTATTGCTTTTTTTAATGGTAAGTGTGTGTGCTCTTTTTACATTCATGTTTAGGTTCTTTATTTTGTGAGGCTTGATTAGCTAAGCCTTGGAGTTGTAATGAGCAGCATTTCACACGTGTGAGATGCTCCACTTGTAAAACAAGTGCTCTGAGCTTGCACTGAAGTTTGAGGTTTTAAAAAGGTTCCTCATAGTAGCAAAGCTAGTCAGAGAGTTGTTTTATCAGTTGCTAGTTCAATTTGGAAGATTTAGTATAAATCTTAGACTATCTGAACACTTCTGCAGATTTGTCCTGGTGTCCTGACTGAAGCACCTTTTTTAAATTCTAAAAGAATTCTACCTATGTGGGGACTACAATAGCAGGCCTTTTATTTAAAAATATAAATATGTGAAAAATATAGTGTGATTTTCCTGTTCCTTGTAGCTGAATTAAATGCGTTCTTCCAGAGTCTTAGCCTCATCCTTTTTGCAGAATGTGTGGATATTTTTGGTGCTAAATGGAGAATTGTGAGCCTGCACAATATTTTGCAAGAGTTCTCATAAAACAGTGAGAATTAGTATCAAATGACTGATGGCTGAAGCAAAGGTAATCAATCACCTGTGCACATATTTTTGGGGTATATCCCTAAGTTATTTTTCTAATCAAGTCTTCTGAAGTATGTTACCTGTTCCAGATTTCTGTGTGCTTTATGTAAGATTTTGAATGTCTCCTGCCTTAATCCATAGGGTTCTGCCACTTGCAAGAATAATTTCTTTGGCTTGAATCTTCTCCATGACAAATCCACTGCCAAATTCATTCCACCAGCAGCATCTGAGTGCTTTAAAACACCAGGTCACCACTATGGCTTTTGGGAAGCCACTGTCCTTTGCACTGGCTCTGCAAGTGGGGCTGGCCAGGTTTCACCAGGGGCCTTTTCTCCCCTCTGGCTGTTCATCCACCATTACTGTTTCATTAGCAACTGTCTCAAAATTTGGAGTCTCCATTTATAATAGCAATTGATCATATAAAAGAATTAGAAGCCATATTCTTTCCTTCTCTCTTGCATATACCTCTGGGTCTGTTTGAAGGGTGATTGCTTCCTGCAAACAGCTGCATTGAATTCCCCAGATCCAGCTCATTTGCTCATCCCAGTCCCTCTTTGCATGTGCTTATGAACACAGAATTCCTCTTTCTTTGGTGGGGAAGTGGGCTGCAGTATTGGGGTGGGGGGAGGAGGTTGCCTTCCTGGGTTTTTACTTTGTACCAACTTGTTGAAAGTGAGCAGAGGTTTGTCCACAGAGCCAAGTTCTTCTGCTTGGAAGAGAGGGGCTGCACCCATTGCTGCTTTCAAAGCTGGCTGCTACCAGTGTCTGACTAAAGGCTCCCAGCAGTAGGAGGTAAATCAGCAATTGAAACACAGGTTTTGGTGGGAAGGGACATTACAGGCTCAAGTTCCCATTTGTAAAGGTAAGGGGAACTCATCTGATCACTAATCTGGATATCACAGTCATAAAACTTCAGACTGATTTCAGCAGCAGCAGCAGAATGTCAAGAAGTTCAGCATCTGTTAGACAAAAAAGAATTCTTGCTTTAAGAACTTCAGATAAAGGATCAGTCGTCTCTGTAGATAAGGTACATGAGCAACTACTGTCCTCTCAAAAAAAACCCAAACCAAACCCCAACCCTGTCTTTGAGTTCATCTTGCTTTGGCTTCCAAAAATTGGACTCCAGTACATCTCTCTTGGAGGATGTTCTTCTGCTGCAAATGTTGTCCTAATCCAGGGATTTGACATACCATCATCATACTCTCCAATCTTACTTTATACAAATGAATTGAATTTCTTCATTTTTTTCTTCATCCCTCTAGTTTTTGTTGTCAGCTTTTAAAACAATTTTTAATTTTCTGAGTGTTCTTTTTTGAAGAGTAGATGCCAGAATAAAACATATCCTTACAGCAATTACCTTACTAACATCATATAAATAAATAGACAATAAGCTTTATATCCTGCTCTGGTATTCCTGGTTTACTGTCTACCAGAACGTTTTTTTGGGATTCACCGACTTCTAGCTTCTAGATTTTAACCGTGTGAATCAAAACAGTGTGTTCCTCACATCACCCCAGTATGAGGTGCACCCTGTGGTATCTGACTTTGCAATATTGTTTGGTAAAAACCACTGTAGGCAGCAGGCCCAGGCAGCAACCTGTTCCCATGACTGTTCAGCACAGCACTGAAGGGGTTTTTTCCCTTCAGGTTTTATAGGGATGACTCCTGAAGCTTTATTCTGGACTCTTGATCATACACTGTTGAACAGCAGTGAGACAAAATCTGATCCCTGAAGCACAATAGGGAAAATATTCATAGAATAATTCCTTCACTTAGTTTTTACAAACTGAGAGCTGTTCTGTAACCTGCATTATTAGTTACAGTGATAGTAGTGTAGTGATCACTTTTATTGGAATATCATGATTTACACAAGTCTTCGTTCAATAACACTAATAAACTCATTTTTAAAAAAACTTTTGCAAGGGGAATTTTATTTTCTAAATGCTTTGACAGGTATGAGTTATTTTACATGCTTTAATTTTTTGCTGATTGCTTCCCATAGGTTGTTCTATGATTTGCTTACATCTTAGAGTGAAGCAAAGCCAGTCCTTTCCTCAGGATCAGACATTTTACTCTCTTTCCTCAGCCCCATCATGTTGTTTGCACATTACTGACACTTCCCTCTCTAAGCATTTCAAATTGGAGGTTGTTCACATGACTGAGTTTCTCAGTGTGCTCAGTGAGGATCATTCCCAGAGCTGGACGTGTCTCAGCTCCGAGGGATGTGGATGTGTGTCCGTGCTGCTCTGGGACTGCGCTTGCGAGTGGTGGAACAGGACATGGTCACTGATGTTTAGCAGCCGTGAGAGAGAGTGGGGATGTAACTGAGATTCTTGGGTAAATGGTTCTCAGCTGTGGGAATGGAGATGTTGGCAGGGAGAGGTAATTCTTGTGTTCTGTCAGGTGAGACATTGAAAATGCCAATGTGCTGCCAAAGCGTGTCATCCCTTCTTCGTGTCTGATGAACAATTCCAAAGCCTGGGTTAAACCGAAAGCAATGTTTTATTACCTGATCATATTAGTCAGTATTTGAGACAAAAGGGTGAAGTCATCAATTGATTCTGTTCTATTGGAATAAAGTTTAACCAAAAGCTTACCCATATTTATTTCAATACCCACTGCTGGGACATGGATTTTTTTTAGAAACTCCGCACACACACTATGAGTGGTAAAGTACTGCCTTCAGTATGGAATGGATTTACTATTTTAATCTTTTCATGCTAGATCATTTATGAAGTTTATATTCTATTTATATTTCTTGTAAGGAGTTCTTGCTCTGGAAAATAATTTTATTGAGTATGTCATCAGTTTTGATGTGACAAAACTACTTCTTGTCTTGAATACAGTGGCTCTTACTTTAAAAATGTTCCAAATATGCAATATGTCTTCTGGGATGAATAAATGGTAAAAATTATGAGAATAAATTTACATCACAACAGAAAGCTGATTTGTATTGTACATAGTCTTTCATTCAGCCTAACTCCAAATTTCAGCACTCCACAACTTCTGAACCTGCTACACTCTGCTTTACTGTGATAGAAGACAAGTTACTAATTAATGAATCAATTAAAACTTACTTTAAAATGGGAATCTATTTACCTGTTTACTTTGTGCAAATGAGATTTGCAGCCACATGACCTCCCCTCCTCTGTATGATGTGGTAAAGCTGGGCTCCAACAGGTCTGAACTCAGGGAGAGAAGGGCTGGAACACGGGGTAGGAATGCAGCCTTGGTTTGTGCAAGAGTTACATGGGTTTAGCGGTGAGACATCCTCAGGGGATCAGTCACGGGTCATCCTTTAAGAAGACCAACAGTCCTACAGTCTTTTATCTGCACTGTAAATCAGAGGGAATTCTGGAGCTCTGTTTCAGTGCTGATTCAAGAGAAGCACATTCACTGAGTCACTCACATAGTTTTCAGCAAGTTTGAGGAAGGTCTCCTCCCTGTTTGGAGACTGTGTGGTTTGGATCCACCCCAGGGTGCAGTTTAAGTACACATGGTTGCACTCCAGGCAACCAGTAAGTCCTGGTGTAAGACCCAGGTAACTTGTCTCTTCTGTTTCTCCGTTGAAAAAGTTAAATGTTTAAAACATTCTTCCAGATGGAGTAGATAGTTGGGGGGTTTGGGGGGGAAGGAAGCCTGAAAAGGTGATAAATACATCTGCTGTTCTTCATGGGACACTGTTGGTAGCACTTAATGTGTTACAAGTGTGTCTTGAATTCCTGTCTGCCAACACCAGCGCTGAGCGCTCTTCCTTAGACCCTGAATGAGTTTATTTCCGAGTAATGCTACAGGTAAAAGGTGGTGATAGAGTTTGCTCATTTTTAAAGGTTCAGTGTCAATATTCCAGGCTCAGGTGTGATACTCCAAGCGTTTGGTGTTTCTGTTGTAAGTGTAGCAGCCACAGCTGACTGGCAGTTCTTCTGTTGCAGAACCTGACTGGAATCCAACTGTAGCTGGCCATTGTAAGAGACATTTCTTGCTCTTTTTTTTCCCCCACTTTGTAATTAGTGCAGTGGCACATAAGCAAAGACGTAGCCTGCAGCAACTTCACAGTAAATTTTTAATTGCGCTTCCCGCCTTGGGTTGGCCAGGTGTTGGTGTGCCTGTGCTACAAGTTGCAGCAATAGCACATCCTTCCCCTGCAGACTTCTCTGAACTGTAATTCTTCTTTAGAAGAATTATGACCCAGCCAATAATAAATTATTAACAAACTCCCTTATTATTACTTTCCATGATTGCCTTTGCAGTGAGCAAGGGTGTACCTTAGCACACCCATGTCCCTCTTCAGGAGGATGTTTAGTAGACAAACACAAAAAAAAATGTTGTCTTATATGGTGTGTCTCACTTGAAGTCTACAGAGAATGTTAAAAAATTATTTGCCCCACAGTGATGTTTCTTCCAGTAACAGAAAAACAAATACTGGAATAATTCCATCCCAATGAGCACTTCTGGGATGTTTGGTGAGAACTGAATTGCTTTGTCAGATGTGTAGGATGTTGCATCTGCTTGGAATGTGAGTCTGTGAGACGTCGCTGCTACTGAATGACTGCCTTAGATGGGCAGGGAAATGTATCAGGAAAACCTTTGTTGTAAAGTTTGTCAGGATGGAAGATGAGCCACAGAACTGGCAGAAATCATTCTCAGCTGAGGCACCTCAGTTCTGCTCATGTGCACATGGACTCATTAACAGTGGTGTTCATTTGGTTCATTTAATGTAAATTGTTTCCAGTTCCCATGAAATACATTTCACTGGAGATTATTCAAACAAGTTTTCAAATGTAAAATAGAGAACAATAATTGCATATTTAGTCATATTCTGCAGCTATGTGGCTTAATGTTTTAATTTCTTGGACATAAGTAAGACCTCAGTGAGATCCTGCTGGCTCAGATACTTCATCAGAAAACTGCTTTAGATTTTCAAAGATTTTAAAATCTTTAGATTTTGAGCACATTTTGGAGTTCTTCAGTCCTTTTGGTTGTGAAGATACTCTGAAAATACAAAGTTCTAACTGTGTGATGTGAAGGTTGCTTGCTGCAGGCTCTGAAGTGCGAGCTTGGGAAGCAGTGGGTTTGTCCTGCTGAGAATGGCCAGAGGTGTCCGTGACCCAGGTGTGAGCAGCCACCTCCACTTGAGGAGAATGAGGATGATGACTCAGGGCAGAGTCACATCCTGTTAACTCTGGCTGGAGACACCACCATTCACTCTTCCTGCTTCTCACTAATGAAAGCTGAAAAGCGGTCAAAAGAAGCCCCTTGAAGTGTGAGAAAGGTCAGTCCCTCCGCGATCTGTGGCTGCCCTAATCTTGCATGCAGGTATCTCTCCCGTTCAAAAGCAGCTCAGGCTCAGCACTGTGTTTGTGGAGGTCTCAGGGCCAAGAGGTCCTCTTTCCATGTGGTGGCTGCAGCCCCAGGCACACATAATGGCCTTGCTCCATCCAGCTGAGAACCCCGTGCTTTTCTCTGCAGTGCCAGGCCGAGGTGTTCTGCTGTGATGTGGGTTCTGCATTACATGTGATTACACCTGCTCCAGTGTCCAGAGGGGGAAAGAGCTGAACCCCAGCAGTTGGCAGTACCCCTGAGAGGAGGCTGTAAATGCCCATCAGTGAAAAGCAGTGTCTGGCTCTCACATCTCAGGGTGCCGTGGTCTGCCTTATGGGGTTGGCTTTCAGCTGGAGGCCAGCATGTATGTTAATAGATGGATTGAGATTGGATATTGGGAACAAATTCTTCCCTGTGAGGGTGGTGAGGCCCTGGCACAGGTTGTCCAGAGAAGTTGTGGATGTCCCATCCCTGGAAGTATTCGAGGCCAGGCTGGATGGGGCTTTGAGCAACCTGATCTAACGGCAGGTGTTCCTGCCCATGGCAAGGGGTTGAATTGAGATGTCTTTAAGGTCCCTTTCAGTCCAAACTGTTCGGTAATTCTGTGACAGATCAGCTCAGTTGGTCAGAGCAGGTGCTAGTTACACCAAGGCTGTGCATTTGATCCCCGTATGGGCCACTCAGGAGTTGGACTCCATGATCCTTGTGGGTCCCTTCCAACTCAGAATATTCTGTGATTAAGGGTATCTATCCAGTTTCTGTTTTACAGTGCACATTCAATGGACCAGCAAAGCTGTGTTTGCATGGCTTCCTGAATCAAATGAACATGTAGCAGAAACAAGCTGGTGTAGCAGAGCATGAAACTCTACTTACCCATACATTCTGTTTTAGTGGGATGAAGCTTTGTGCTTCTCAATGCAGTTTTAATGATACAGAGGTTTAGATAAAGGTATTTTAAGCTTTTAAAATTCAGTGCATTAGAAGGGTGAAGTTGGAGTTGCGATTTGTGGTGTGTGCTGTGTGCACTGATCTATGCTGAGGCATCTTAGTTTGAAAGAGGGTGTTTAAAAACCTTCCCCAAATATATTGGCTGCCTCCCAATGACTTTTAAACTGGCATTGAAGCTGGAGAGGATTTTTTCTTTTGTTTCTGTGCTGCATTGCTTAATGCATGCAAAACTGACTCATTTAAGCAAGGAGCTTCTACTAACAGCTTGAGATGTCAAATCACAAATTTTAAATACATTTCAAATGTGTTTTGTGATGGAAAATACTTCCCTTACAGCCTTCTTGGGGGAGTCCTTGCTGGTAGTTGTTGCTTCTGTTTTTCCTCAAATGTGTCAGGCTGTTTTTGCTGAAATAAATTATTTGTCATCCTCAGTACATAAAAGCCCTGGTAGCTGTGTTGTCTCTGAGCATGTTGCCCCAGCAGCCCTGTGCTGGATGTTTGGTTGTTTTGGTTTCCTGGACAATAAAATGGTGGTCTGGGAAGCCTGGCCTGGCCTGCATGAGGGGTGGCAGGAGCCTGCAGGAAGAAGTTCCAGGTGTCTTGAGAGGAAGGAAATGAGGGGAAAACTGTGTGTTTTGGGGAATGCTCCCACACAATGCAAGGGAGAGGCATAATGTAGAGGGCACATCAGGAAGGGAAGGGTCAAATGGGTCTGGGAAGGATATTCCTGGGTTTTACCACAGAGGGAAAAAGTACTCTTCCAGCCTTTAGAGAACATCTCTATCCTCTGCTGATGTCTGCTGCCTGCCTTCCTGAGGTGGTGGAGAGCCCAGCTGCTGCCCGGGGCAGGGGGAGCTGCCCTGTGTGACCTTGGGAGCAGCGAGAGGGAAGGTGCTGTTCAATGTTTAATGCCCTGTGCAAGAGAGGGGCCTCACAGACAATATCTGCCTTCCTGCCCTATGCCTGAACCTCATGGGAAGCCTGCTCCATTCTTATCCCCTTCCTGGCATTGACCCCTGGGTCTGCTGTGACCTGAGGCTTCCTCTAACCCGTGCAGGGCCAGCACCTTCCACCACCCCATGAGAGCCAGGCCCATGGGCTTCCCTTTCCCTGAATACAGAAGATTCCTCCTGGTTTTTACAACAGGGAGGTGACCTGGAGCTGTTTTTGCAGCATTAAGCAGGTGAACAATAAAATATCTGCCAGGGGATTTTAACTGGAGACACCCTTCTAGTCACTAAGGTGTCCAGGAAGCAAAGTCTTTGGTCTGGGCAGTCACAGCTGCAAGAAACATGGTGAGATGGGATTTGGTGGAGATCGCGTTGCAGAATGCAGCTGGGTACGCTGCCATGGGGCACGGTGCCACTGCAGGGTGGGCACAGCCCCTGGTGAGAGCAGCTCTGCTGGCCCAAGTGCCAGGACTTGTGTGGGGCACAGTGGAGGGTGCACCTGTGCCTGGCTGCATCAGGAGAAGGTAAGATCTGGGGAGCATCTTTCCTGCTGTAGCAGGAACGACGTTGGTGCCAGCACATCCCCGTGTAGTCTGAGTCTTGCCTTGGCTAAACTGTGTACTACGAGTGAGATGCCTTTGATGCATCTGTTGCCTCATTCATTGCCTCATCCATGGAGCTTGGCTTGAGCCATCCCTATGGCTGAGAGACAAAGATCCTTTTAAAACTTAAAAGAATCTTTGTTCTAGTTTTGTTTCGTCTAATTCTCACTTGTATCTAATAATGTACATAATATATATGGAAAAAATTATCTTCACTTAAATGTTTTGTTCTCTATACACATGCCAGTGGAAAATGCTTCATTGATACTTCCTACGATCCCGCAGACCCAGACAATGCAGTTCTCAGTACTGTTTCAGTCTACATTTACTGACAAATAAAATAGTTTGTTAATTTTACCAGAAGCAGATGTCAACTTTCTAGACTCAAAGCAAAAAAAACACGAACCAACAAAGCCCCCAAAACAAAAGGAAAAAAACCCTTTAGACTCAGTGTGTGGCCTAAATGCAGCCATCCCTATGCCTGTGCTGCTAATTAGGCCCTGCCTGTCACCCTCGTTAGCCCTTGGGCTTTCAGGCACTGCTGAGAAGGAACAGCCCCATTACAGAGCATTGCAGGAGTTGTTACACGATGTCTCTCTGTGGGAAGAAAAATTCAGTTCACACCCTGTAAGTCCAAACTATAAGGTAAAAATAATCCCTTTCTATTCTCTCCTAAACAGAACTGCTCCTGGAAAGCAGAAACAAACCCTAGTAATTGCTCTATGTCCCTGGAGTCCTTAACAGAGCATCTGCAGACATGACAGGAACAAGACCTGCTCCGGGATCCCTGCAGTTTTCCGCAATGGCAGAGATCAGTTCATGCGTTACTGTTTCGGTGCTCTGTGTGTGCTCAGTGCTGTGGCATTTCAAAGAAGATGACTTTATTTTCCTGCTGCAAGGAGGTTGAAATCTTAACATCCTGAACATATGGAAGGAGAGTTTTCTCTGACTGTCCAAAATTTCATAAAATGTAAGCTGGGGGGAGAGGGGAGGCCACGTGCATGCTCGGTGTTCAAGAAAAAAGCTATTTGTGCTCAGTGTAATGGCAATATTTTTCAGTTGCAACTCTCCTGTGCAGAAGTTTAATCTCCCTAATATGGACAGAGTGAGAGCAATGAGAGCTACATCACTTTCAACATGGCCAGTTTTCTAAGAACAAAAGAAATCTGTGTCAAGTATGTGATTTGGGTCACTTTTGCACCTTTTTTTTGTCTGTGCTTCTATTTATGCCCTGGCCAGTTCTTACACTCCCCAACCTTGTAAGAAACTAAACATGGTTACTAAGCTTTAAGAGGGAAGAGACTGGTTTCCTAGATCTGATCTGAGCACCATTGCCTTTATTTATGTAAACAGTGACATCATCTTCTATTGCAGAACGGGAACCCTAAACAGTAACAGGAGAACAAATTTTAGGAAGGGTCCTTATGAGACAAGTGTGATTCATCTTTAAGTGTCTATATTTAAAAAAAGATGCTGTATCCTGAGTCAGATCAGTTCTGTGAATCTGACTTTACTCCATTTCAAACTATAATGTATTAGCAAAATTGATTTTTTTTCTTTTAAACTATGTGAAAATTGGTGCTTGTAGCCTGGTGGGGAGTGTGAAGAGCAGCAGAGCCAACCTTTTTGTCCCCTTTCAGCTTTCTCCAGAAATCTGCTTTTGCAGTCCTCCAAAAGCCTTTTGTAAGTGATGCCTGACCCATGCAGTGACGGTAACGGCTGCCTTGTTCCCGGGATTCAGCGTTAGTCATCCAGGGGATGGTGTTCTGGGCACTGCTGAACTGCCAGTAAAGCACTCAGTTTCCTACTGGAGGAGTTTGCTGATGTCCACTAGAAAATATCACCACAGTCAGGTTCAGTCTTTTCTCCATCACACGCTGTGGAGGAAATGTGCATCCTTTTTGGCCAGAGCAGAAAAAGCAAAACCATACACCACAGTATGGCTGAGTTGCTGCCAGGGGTGAACATCTGCTCTACAGCTTGTCACTCAGCCTTTAAAGACGTCCTGTGAGCAGCCAAGAGCACTGGCCTGGCTGGGTTCTTGCATCTGTTTTGTACCTGAATGGGAAATCACTCTCTCCGAAGGGGATGGCTGCAGACTGGCAGGCTCCACCTCTGTGCCAGCTGCACATTGGCAGCAACACACGGACCTGCCTGCTGGAGAGAGAAAACCTTGTTTTCACCTCACTTGGATTTTCTGTGCTATATTTACTGAAAAGAATTGCTCCTGTAGTGAATTACCCTGAGGAAAGTAGACAAAAGCTCATTTCCTAGCACCTGCCTTGCTGCAGGGACATGTCTCTGTGCCTCTCCTTGCTGCCAGCAAGTGACTTCATCTGTGCTGGTCAGGCAGGGACAGAAGGCTGAAAGTTGTTTGGGCTGGTTGGTTT
This sequence comes from Lycocorax pyrrhopterus obiensis, assembly GCA_014706295.1. NCBI lineage: Eukaryota > Metazoa > Chordata > Aves > Passeriformes > Paradisaeidae > Lycocorax > Lycocorax pyrrhopterus. Next base: position 9,132,714 of record JACSVZ010000017.1, read on the forward strand.
GTTTGTTTAAAAAAATTAACAAGTGTTTAGCAAGCATTAGTGATTGTTTTCAGTGTTTGCTTTCAAACCTGGCCTCATGCCATGGGAAAGGCTGGGGTTAAGTGCTGTTGGACATTGGGGGGTGCTATGGCCCAGTGTCCTCGGGCCGTGTCCTAAACCTGAGAATCTTCTGTCCTCTCTGAATTGTTTCCTCTGTGAATGAAGGTAAATGTTGCATTATATCAGGGGCAGAACAGCATTTCCCCAGCCTTCCTTGTGTAGTAGCTGTTGCCACTTTTCCTTGGCTTCAAGCCAGGGCTGGTTCAGCAAACCTTTGGGTCAGATTCCTGATATCCCTCCTCTGGTAGTTCCTTTCCCTGTTGCCGCTGTTTCCCTGTTCCAGCGCTGCCAGGCTGTCAGCTGGAGCAAGGGAAACGCTCATGGACCCGCCCATCAGCCTGGGCTGGCCCTCGGAAGGGCTTCTGGGCTGCCGAGCTGGTTTGCGGGAGGTCACCAACTTGCTTTTCATGGCTCCTGCCAGGTTTCGCTTGCTCTAATGCCTGAGTTTCACACTTAAACCCTGAGGAAGATCCTCAGCTCCCTGTGGGAGGGGTAACTCCCTGATGCCGCTTTGCGCTTTGAGCTTACCAAGTGTCTTCACCCTCATCTCAAATCAGCAGCTTTGTAAAAGCAGATGAACCCAGCTGGCGTGAGGGCCGAAGTGAGATGGTTTGGGGCATCTCACAAACACACACCAGCTCCGCCCTGGGTCCCAATTACAGCAGTGCCCCAAACAGATCCTCAGTGTGCCCCTCACTGGCGTGGGTCTGCCCAGCACTGAGAGCTGGTGTCCTGGCTGACATGTAGGGCAAGAAGCAGTTTTCACTCCTCCTGCTTCCAGGAAGGTGAGGAGATTTGGACCAGTTTCGGAGAAGCTGGTCCTCATTCAGAAACGATTTTGGGTGCCACCATCATGTGATGATTCTCAGGACTATCCTTGACATCTCATTTATCCAGAAGATTTGCTGTGCCTGGTAACTTTAGGGATGTGTATTTCTTCCCTGGTCTTACTAAGATCCTGGTGAGCCATCTGGAAATTTCATCCTATGATTACTCCAGAATCTGGAAGACCTTTTGTAACTACTAATCCCAGAAACAGATTTTTCCTTCATCCTGTCTGTCAACACAGCCTTTAACTTATTTTTATGGGCTTCAGCACATGTTTGAAGCATCACTGCCTTAGGATACAATCTATTTTTTCTGGACTATTTCAGTGCTCCTTATATCTGCTTACAGCACTTTCTGAGGAAGGGCTATTTCGTGCGTATTTATTAGGATCTTCTGTGTCCTTCAAAGCTTGACACATCTCTATTTTCACACGTAGAACAGGAATCAGAGTGACTTAGCATGCCATGAGCATGAGATCCTAGGAAATTATGCTTTGCAGTGCCACCTATTTTGCTCCAATAAAATTGAGTAATGTTTTCATTAGTAAGACGTGATAAATATTGCATTAAAAATATTGATCCAATTAAAGAAAGAGGAGTAAAGCAAAAAGAATAATCTAAACTAATTGGTGCCATGCTAGATTCTTGATATTTTGCCCTTTTTTATTGTGTCGTGCTCTCTGGCTCTTGTTCACCCAACAAAATAACTTGCAAATGAAGTTTGCTGTATGTGTTTTGACTGCTCTGTGGAGGGAGTGGGATGTGGCAGGCAGGAATCCTGCGTGCAGGAAAAGCTGTTTGATGGAGTGCCATCAGCATTGGGGGAGTTTGGGAAGGTCTGTGCTGTCATCTTGCCTGGAACCATGCCCTTGTGTTCCTGCAAGAACATAAGGCCTCAGGCAGAGGCTCAGAGAAGCTCCCTGGAGGAGCCTGCAGGACACATTTCCCATGGCTGGAGCATGGCAGTGTGATGGAGAGGCAGGAAGAGTCTGTGTGTGTGCACGGACCCAGTGAGGGGCTCGCTGCAAGCCCCCAGGTTTGTTGTGTGTGTGCAGGAGTGAGCCCTGGAGCCCACAGACTCCTTGTGCACTTGCGGAGCGTCGTGTAAAGCCACCCTCTGCAAGTCAGGAGCCATGCAGGGAAAGCTGCCTCCTTTTCCTCTCTTGTTAAGGAAGAATCTCAAAAAATGTTTTTACATGTCTTGGGAACAACAGAAAAGCTTGACCTAATTGCTGTTCTAAATGTATGCCCATGGCTTCTGAAAGGCCCAGCAGGATATAAAACCACCAGTTACCAGTTCTGATTTCTGCCAGAACTTCAAAGCGTTTCCTTTTATGCAGTAATTTTAAAACTAGTCCAAGAAAACACTCACGCCATTACTTAGATATTCCAGTTATGCTACCAATATGGAAACTTAAATTATTATATTTCCCACAGGCAAAGCTTCCATCGTTAGTTAAGCTTGCTGGTCTTCTGCTTGCTTGTAGGGAAGATACAACCTCCTTTCCATGGTCTGAAAAATGGTTGCAGCTCAAAGCTGAGCCAAGAGTGATGACAGATGGACTAAGAACATAGGACCTTAACATAGTAACCAAAGTCCTATTTGGACTTTAAATGTTTTTTAATCATAGTTGTATTCTTCTCTGGAAAAGAAGCTTCACATGGACCAGCCAGTACTCATTTAATAAACCCTTTGTTATTTTAGTGTTTGAGATTACAGTTTATCACTTGTGCATCATGCCCGAACTTTATCAGTAGAGATAAAAGCTTGTGTACCTCCACTGATTAAAAGCAAAATTAGTCAAATAGGACCCAGTCCTATCCCCTAAGTCTTAGTCACTTCTTGAAAGCTTTGTAGGCTGTGGTTCACCTGCCTGTGCCAGCATGGCCCTGTGTGATCTGGCAATGTGTTTATTTTGTGAGCGAGGTCATTGCACAGGATTCATTCATGTGTGCTCAACAAGCCACAGCTGCTCTGCTCCAGAGATTATAACTACATATCAATACATTATAAAATTGAGAGGGACATGGGTTTTTTTGGTCAGGTTGTTTGGGACTTTCTAGATAAGTGCAGTTATGTGGGCAGGGTCTGAGGTATTTAATTTTTTCTGCTGGAGTGACCTCACGGTATCACTTGAGCTTGCAGTCATGCCTAGGTAGGTTTGCCCCTTGGCCACTGGGCCTAGGAGAGCCCAAGCAGATGCACCAGGTCCTGGTCAGGAGGAAGTCCTGGAACACCAAACAACAGCCACCAGGGCCAGCAGAGACCCGTCATACTCAAAGTGGTTTCAATGGCTACAGGATGTGTGGTCAGAAATTAAGAGATTGTTCAAGAATCATTTAGATGTAGAGAATCCCTCCTGCTTCAGCAAATATCCTGCCGAGTTTCTCCTGGAAAATAATTTGATGTTTAAAGCTGTATCTTTTCCAGGTTAATGAGGGATGGGGTATAAGAGAGAAGTGTCTAGTCTCCAAACTTAGAAAGCATGTGGGCCTCAAACTCTTTTCCCAGTTGGAAAATTTGCTGTTAAGAAAAGGAAATAGATTTTTTATAAGCAATATTTAATTCAAGCATTTGGCTAATTCTCCTGCTGCAAAGTTTTTAGGTCAAATTCTGATTCATGGATGTGGACCTGGAATGAAAGGGATTAGAAGAGGAAGTGGACTCTGAAGTTAGGAAAACTTTGGTTTCTTGTTCACTTTTTCCTACTCATCAAATGTATATTTAACCTATGTTTCTATTTTAAGTGTTGTAGGGAAACTTACTCCTACGCGTCTGCCTTTGCTCTTTTTCTGCCCATTGTCATCAGCTCTGCCATGGGTGTGTTCCATTTTACTGCTGCAGAAAGGGATCCTGATTATTCTGGACATGACGTTGTACAAATGCTGGGAATTTCTACATTTATTCCATTAGGTTAGAGAATGGAAAATGGGTGGTTTATTATTCTTATTACTCATTAAAAGTATGTGTTAAAACAGTGCCCTGTTTCACAATGTGATGTTCTGCAGTAGCTCAGGGCCTGAGGGAAGCTGTGGCCAGTACCTTCCTTTTGTTGCTACGTGTGTATGTATTCACGGAAGTGTGTGTTGTGTTCAGGATTCCTACAGGGATCACTTTGGGGATCCACCTGAAAACTTTTAATCTGGCATTAAGGTCAGTCTCCCTCTGTCTGTCCTTGCCATGTCTCTGTTGTGTGTGTGACCCTCAGCTCCTGTTGTCCACAATCCACTCTCTCCCAGCCTCCAAAAACTTCCCATTTCCCGTTGTGAGTACTCTCATTCCTAGGTCTCAGAGACCAGGCAGTCATCAACACCATGAATGATGGTTGTGAGTGCTTTTGCTTGCTGTGTTCATAAAGCAGCTACAAAGAGACTATCGGAGGAGCCAGGTCTGCATCCCACCCTGGTGCTGGTACTGTGGAGTTGTGATGGATTTACTGCTTTCATAAATGCAGCAAACAGCATTGCCAAACCCAGTGGTTTATCTGGGGCCACCCATGTGCTCTGGAAAAAATAGCTCGTCCTGGGAGAAAAGAATGATGGGGGGGTTTCCCTGACTTTCCAGTAATTACTTTGAGAGTAATTATGTTGCTCAAAAGAAAGAGCTGCTGCTTGTCTTGTGAGAAAAAGGAGATAAGAACAAAGGGGTTTAATGTGACAACTCTTTGGGATACCAGCCCTGCCAGTGCTCTGGAGAGGGGAGAGCACAGTGGTGATGAGCCAAACTCACCTTGGGGCCAGTAATTAGTCAGGCGGGAGTTTCCCACTAGATTGAGGGTGTCCTGGTAGGTCTCCTGGAATCGGGAGAAAAGAGGTGGCTTGGCAGTGCAGAGGACCTTGTCATTTTTCTCCCAAGTTTTCACCATGTAATTCATGCTTTGCTCTGTAAAGCACTGTGATATAGTTTGTATACATCATGTAAAATAAGTTGTATTCTATTCTATTGAAGAAATACAAATATAAAATAAAGACAAAGGATGGAGTAAAGTAGCTGTGTGGTAACTGGACCCCCAGTCCCCAACTGCACTGGTTGTCCCATTCCCCAAGACTGCGGTCTCTGCCATCCATGGAATGATTTAGGTGTTTTCCACATGATGATACAATGTTAAATACAGACTGTGCTGGATGAAAGGGAAGCACAGATCAAATTCTGTCGCACATTTCTCTCCAGGAGAGTCTGTCTCCACCATCCCCTGCTCTCCTGCTGTTTGTGGCATTGTGCAGCTCTTCTGTCTCAGGAGTTTTAAGAAACAATTTTTAACTGTGCTTCACTTTTTTTGGAGCTGGGAAAGCTCTAATACATCTCCAGCCACAACTGACACGTGGGCCCTTCAGGGGTGGTGCCTGTTGGTAATAGGACAGCATGTGGCAATTTGTAATCTAGGGAAAGCAAAACCCCTACTCTCCAGAGTTTGGGAGGGCGGAGGTGGGGGGGGGGGAGGCTGGGAGGGTGGTGAGGATGTCTGTGAGCACTTCAGATGGGCAATTTGCTATTGCAGAGGGTGGAATCTGCCAAAAAATGCCAAGGGGAACCTTTTAGGGGAAGAAAGATGTGGGTGTGAGCTGCCCGGCAGCAGGGCGAGACCCTGCTTCTGCATTTCATGCCCGAGGCATGAGCCGCATCCCGAGCCCGCTGCACCGGCAGGCGCTGTGGGACTCACAGCCTCCCGCGGAGGAAGAGCCGTAAATCCCAGCGGCTCCCGAGCGCGGCTGCTGGGGCGGAGGACGGACTTTTGGCTCTACAAGGGCTGCCAAGGAGGTCAGCACAGGGGGCTCCCGGCACAAATCCTTCTGCACTGTGGGAATTTCCTTCTTGAGCGACTGCTGCACTTTTTAACCCGAAGATTAATGGAAGGGGGCCGTGGAAAGGGCCGGAGTGCCGGTATTAGTTCATTAGTCTCCAAGCAAGCATGCAGCCGGTGAGTCACCGGCACCGCTTCCTGCATGCTGATGCTCTGCCTGGAGCTCTCCCAGCGATCCGGCCCAGCCCTGCGAAGGCTGGGAACTCGCGGGACCAGATCACCGCATGCTGCGACTGCGGGCTGTTAATGCTATAAAATAAAAACTAATCTAGATTAATTACACTGCACATGTTATTCATCTATAATCCTGCTCCTTGGCCTCTTTCCCTCCCAGCATAGCTCCCCATTGTTTTCTGTTCCTCTCTTAAGGTGTCCTTGACTTCCTCTGGGTTTCTCAATTTTTTCCAAGGGCTGGGATGACAAAGGTGCCTGGCTGGCAGCAGTGCCTGCTCTGCCTGTTTGCCTGGGGCAGACCCATGTCTGTCTATGTGAAGGCATAAACAGCCAGTCAGAGCTGTCATTCGGCTTTGGTGGGTCACCAGCAGTGACTTGTGATGGCAGTGAGGTGCTGCAGCACAGGAGGGTGGGTGGCTGGAAATGCTCCTGATCAGAAGATCATAGAGTATCACAACTTGGAAGGGACTCATTGAGTCCAGCTCCTGACCCTGCACAGGACAACCTCAAGACACCAGAAGTGATGGTCCTGCTAGAGGATGCACACAGAATGTGTCTGTTTCAATGGTGTTACAAAGGTTTGTTGCTACATCCGACAGAAATGGGTTGAAAATTAAATCCAGCCATGCAGGGGACTGCCCTGTAGTTGCAACCAGCTCTTACTCTGAAATAGGGCATTGTGTCAAACACGTGGAAGTGGTGGTGCTTATTTGCAAACTTGTGTGCAGTCCTGGCTGCAGCCCTCTGGGGTGAGACAGCCCCTCACTGCATTGCAAGGACCTGGAGGGAGAGCAGGAGAGCACGGCCAAAATGTCAGATTTTTCATCATTCCTAGAACACATCTCTCACCTGCACTGCTGACCCATGGCTGGGGAAGAGAAGCCCCAACCACAGGTCCAGGCCTGGAGGGCTGAGGGCATCCAGATGGCCCCTTCAGCTCATCCTCCACCACAGGGATCCTGGCACAGGTTGGTTTAGCAGCAGGTCTGGGGATTGAGCTCAGAGGGACCCACAGCTGTCGTGACCGAGCATCATCGCCTGCCTGTGCAGCTGCAGGAGGCTGGTGTCTGTCCCACTGCTCTGCCTGGAGACAGCCCAGCTCTGGGAAATCTGTGGCTGCCATAGGTGCTGGAAAATGAAAAGGTGTCAGCTCGACAGGGCAGCCTGTAGGATAAGGTCTGGTTGCTGTCTGGAGCCTGTGGCAGCATTCCCAAAGACTCGAGTGGGAGAAGCACCAAGACCCTGATCCCCTGAGATGATAAAGGTCTAAGACTTGCTAAATCTGGACAAAATAAGCTGTACTTTTGTTTTGCTGTGAGTTGTTCCATGCAAGAAGAGACTTTGAAATGATCTTAATACCTCACAGAGGATTGTTGCACTTTCATGTGATGCCAGTGGGATCAGTGGATGCTCCAGTGGGGTCCCAGGGTGCAGTGCCTGGAGGTCTCCGGCCCCCTCAGCAGCAGCAGTGGATTATGGGCATCATTCAGGTACTTTCCAAAACGTTCTGAACGATTTTTTTCTGCAGTCACTTCCAGCAAGTGTTTTTAAATGTGGTGACCATTTGTTCTTTTTCCAGTCTTTTTTTTTCTTCCCTGTTCACCTGTTTGAACACTGTTGCCACAGGGGAAAGGATTCAGAGGGTTCAACCACTGGCTGGAATTTTTTTCTTTTTATTCTTTGCCTTTTCTTTTTTTTTTTTTACAACTGCATTTTTAAATGGCATGTTTATAATTGTGGACCTCATTTTCAAAACAAAGTGTACCACTAATTTTGCAAACAGCTGTTGCAAAGGAGAGCCCAGACCGGAGACCTTTCGCATCTGTATCTATGACTGTGTCCCTGCAAAAGCAGTGTCAGCACGGAGGGTTCTGGGGTAGGTACAGGAGGGGCTCGTGACTCCCACAGGGCAGTAAAACAGCTGTTTTGATCTGTCCTGGTGTCCCCTCAAGCTCTTCCACCAGCTCAGACATCCCCAGCACTACTCTTCCTTGAGAAAATATGCGATTTCTTAAGTGGTTTAAATACAGTAACTTGGGGAATCTGCACGTTGGTGAAACAGACCCCGTCCACACCTGAACCCCTTCCCCCTGCACCTGCTCCCCGTGAGCACCAGCCTTGGGAAGTTGTGGCATTTACCAGCAAAACCAACACGTCTGTGGGTATGTTTTCAGTGGCATTTTGTGCATCTGCTTTAGATTGCTTTAAATTACAGCAAGGGGCCAGCTCTGTTTAAATGGACTCAGAGGTGAGACCAAAGAAATGAGGCTTAAAATTCAAAGCAATCCGACCTGCCCTGCCATGGCGTAATGGTCTGAGTAAGGTGCTGGCACAGAGCCATCTCCCTGACTCCTGGGAGAGATGCTTTAAAAGCTCCTCACATGGCCAGTTCAAATGATGTACACATGGGGGAAAAGAAAATAGTGCTTAATTGAAGCTCTGCACATGTATATATGTTTTTAGGATAAACAAAACAGATTGGGCAAATATTTATTTCTGCCCCTACTGCTACAAAGCAAACTTTCCCACAGCTTTTGACAGAGATAATCTGTTTTTTAGCCATGATGGTGAATTTGTAATGACAAGGTTTCATTCTGAATGTTTCAGGATTTCCTGATTGGTTCTCATGCAATTATTTTGATTAACAATGAGGTTTTCAGACCAACTTGAAAGGGTCTCGGAGCCTTAGGAATAACCTGGCTCTTGGTTATTCCTCTCACTGGGATTATTTTCTGCAGCTTTCTAGCACTGGAATCAAAATCTTTGGAAATCAAAGAAAACTACATCTTAAAAACATTTCATATCTCCACCCCCCTCTGAGAAAGGTTTCTTTAAGTTTAGAAAAATGCTTGTACCCATGTCAGAAAAAAGAAAAACATAGAACTGGAATAAGAATTAAATCCCAATGTAATTTTTTAATGAAAAGATGTATTTTTAATAAAAAGATGAATGCTTTAGGTGGTCATTTCTGTGAGAAGGTGACATCTGAAAACAGAAACTGAGAAGTATTCAGGGCATTTCTGATTTAAAAAGAAATGAGATCTCATACTAGAAACCTCTGGATGTTTCTCTTTCATTTATAAACATAGGAGGGAGCTTAAGGAATTAGGAAACATCCATTAGAGCTGTTTGCTCAGATTTCATTGTTCTGTTCTTATCACTTAAATTTTTTACCCTTTTTTTAAGATGATGTGGAAATCTCAGACTGGCTTTAGAGTGTGCATGACAGCAGATCCCCTCCTCAATGCCTGTCTCTGTAGTGCAGGCAATGTCATCTTTCTGCAGATGGGAACTCCTCAGGAGTTCCCATTCCTGGCAGAAAATGCCATCAGTGGCAAGTATTCTTAAGTAAAAGCAATGTATAATGTGCTTGGACCCAGTGCATCCTGGGCAGGGTCCAAATCAGCGGGGACTGCGCTGTCCCCACAACTGCCCACAGCGCACTGGACTCCTGTCATGGGCAGGTGAGAAATGAGACCTGGCTCCTGCTCACAACAGGTGCACGTGGGATAATCCACCCTCTCTATTTTCAGCTGAGAAGTCGCCAGCATTTAATGCAGCTGCTTACCTGACACCAGGAAAGGCTGCGGCCGGAGTGCTGGAGCTGCCTTGTGCCAGGGGGAGGGCAGGGTTGGCACCACAGCTCCATACTGCCCACCCTTCACTGAACTGTCGGGGAAGATGGAAGGTTGGTGTCAACCAGGTGAGCCTAAACATTTGTGATGTAACGCTGTGAGATGTCTGCTGCGACAGGTCTTGCATTCACCATGTCCTAAATTAATTTGTCACCTTATAATAATTTAAATAGAATAGTGGATTTAAGCGTCATAGTGGCAGAACTCAGTGAGGATTGAGAGGGGTGGTTTTGATACAAGCTGAGAAGCCTGTAAATGAAAAAAAACCCACTTTTTCCTTTCTGTGAAAGTGAAGCTTTCTGAGTTCAAGCAGACACCAAACCAAACTGTCCAATTTTAGCAAACACACCAGCTAAAGGTAAGTACGTGTAGCAGCCTATTTTCTTTCACACCACCAAAAGTGGAAACATAAGCTGTGTGTCTGATGTCATCTCCATACAGATGGGTTTGAAATGCTGGCTCCCATCTGAAACATCATTACTTTTACAGTGAACTTTTTAAAACTCTATTATTGCTGCTAATATTATGTGTATGTATTTTAGAAGTAATTTCCCCAGACTCCAATAAAATGTTCTAACAGAGTTTTGTTCTCTAAACAATTTTAACTCGTATTTTGCCTTTTGGGGAGTATTTTTGGCCCCCAGGCAACATAGAAGAAAAATTGCTGGCTAAGTAACACCAGATGCAGGAGAGAGTGCTGGCCACTAGAGAGCTCCCAGATGAGAGAGCCTTTCAGGTTGAAATACAAATATGTTTTGTAATGAAAGCAGAAACCCTCTTTTACTTTAGGGCACAGGGACCAGCCATGAAACACAGAAAGGTTTCTTGCTTGGGTTAGCAAGGGGCATCATTATCCATAATTACATTTTTCATACCTGAAATCAAAAGCCCCAAAGCTGTTCTCCCTCCAGAGCAAGGTTGAGAAAATTATCTTAAATGTTGGTTTTTGCTGATCTCAGGAATGAATGAAAAGCTGCTGCAGCCCCTTCATAAGGGTGTCTGCATGGAGATTATATGTCAGCCACCATCTCATGCCCCATCAGTGGTGCCTCATGCCTCAGAGATGCCATGTGTCACCTGGAATTACAGCACTGCAGTCACAGCCTCCTGCTCTGGGGAAAAAGGGCAGGGGGGCACCTCTCTCCTCCCTCTCCCTCACTCAGGCTCCTATTACTGGGGACAAAAGTCATCTTTTGCACAACTCACAGTGCCTGGAACCTGAAGGGGTCTGGCTGGGGCATGTGCCGATGGTCCTTTGGGACAGGAAGAGATTCTGCCAGGTGCAGCCCCTCTGGAGGGGCTGGCTGAGGGTCATGTTATTTCTGTTGGGCTAAAATGCACTGGATTGACTCAAGGGTCTCAGCAAAGCCTGTGCCTGGACAGCTCACAAGTGAAGCCCAGCCACAGGGTGCAGGGTGGGACATGCTGGTGTCAGAGCTGTAGGTTACAGGAGCCTTGTGTTGGTTGTTTGCTGTGAGCACTTTGTTGCCAGCAATGAGGACTTGTCTGGATTCCTGCGGATGCATGGGCTGGTGCACTGGAAAGGACACAGAGGTTGAGCAGGGGTGGGCAGCAGCTGGGCTCAGCATGGCGAGTGCCAGTGTGCTTGGGACAGCAAGCGCTGTGCCCACAGGGCACTGCAACACCGTGGGTAGAAAACCTCCAACACAGCTTGGACCTGCTGCCTTCCTGCTGGCCCCATGAAATGCTCCTGTCCCTGCCATTTGTGGCCTTCCCTGTGACGTCCTGCAGCCTGCCCACCTGGCACATCCTCCTTTGGAGGAGGATGGTAAGTTCACACCTGTCCCTCCTGTGACTGCCACCACAACTGGGCAAGAGGCAGCCCGTGTGTGGGGGCGAGAGTGGGCTTTTTTACTGAGCCATGATTTCATGTCTAACAAGTGGTGTTTGAAGAAGTCTTGCATGGGGCCGTATTTAGCTTAGTTTTCTGGGGGGACGGGAGCCTAAAACTTCCCATCTGCCAGCTCTGAATAGGCTGCAGAGGACAGTGTGGTGGCTGAGGGTGAGAGGGAACCCACAGCCAGGGATGGGGGACAGAACACAGTGCCTTGAAACCCAGAAAGTGTTTCCATTGCTCAACAGTCACACAGTCACACAGCAGAGGAGTGCAAGAGGAACATGGAGGTCAGGGTTGACATCATCATGTAACTATTTTAAACATCTTGCTGGAAATAGCAGCACTTGGAGTTCCTGGTGGCTGCCACTACTGTGTCCTATGCATTTTGGTAGTACCACATGCAGGGCGTTGGGCTGGTGTGCAAAGAGCTGAAAACCCAGTGGGCTGCAAGGGCAAAGCAGAGGCAACTTCTTCCCCATGCTCTTGCCCAGGCATCTTGAGTTGGACCACAAAACCCCATCACCAGGAACCCCTCTCTGATCAAAGCAAGGAGGGAGGTGGGTGCCCAGGGATGGGCATGGCCAGGCTAGCACTGGCTGGGGTTTCCTGGCAGCAGGGTTGGGGCTGGGATTTTTTAGGGCCCCTTCCCAGTGTGCCCTTTCAGATCTGGGTTTCTCCTCTGCCAGAAACAATTTCCACCCCCTTCAATTTCCCAGGGGCTTGGTGAGAAAGGGAAAAAAGCGCTGTCAAAGGTTTTCCCCTTCCCTTCCAAAGTGTAAGCCCCTGGGGTCCCCGGCGGGGATTTGGCAGACACAGGAATGCGTGGGAATACAGGAGACTTCAGGACAGGGCTTAGGGGTGTGCGTTGTTAAGAGAAATATCTCATTGAGGACTTCTCTGCGTCACACTCACCCCCAAGTCTCAGAGCAAAACTGCCCATGCCGACCCCCCATATCCTAGTTTCTCCCAAGTGCGTGTCCTTGTTCTCAGCAGCCTGGGACAAGGGTGTGCTCAGCATCCCTGGCAAGGGATGAGCGCAGCACAGCAGTATTTGCTGATATTTTGCCTTTCAGGGCGTGAAGGAGTTAAACTTTTCAGATGGAAAGCGAACTGAAGATCAGACCAGCAGCCTGGTGACCTCCCGCTGCTGGGACAGCAGCAGCTCCCAGCCAAGCCCGGCAGTTCCATCCATCCATCGGTGTGGTGGGGCCGCGGGGAGCAGCGCACGGTAGGTGCGAGGGGTGGCGTGGCTGGGCACCATGTGGAACCTGCCCTCCGCTCCGGCGGGACCCCGGGGCTGGGACCGGAGGGCGATGGCAGCGGGTGAGGGTCCGTGGGATGGAGGGAGCGCCCGGAGGGCTGTCCCTGTTCTGCTTTCAGAAAAGGAGTTGCTCAAAGTGAGCTTGTCCCGACACTGCCTGGGGAATTGTGATTTCTTGCCTTTTGGGACACCCAGTCGGCAGATACCGAGAGTTTGGGAAAAGCATAGTTTTGTAATTGAATTCCTTGCATGCAGCAAGGGAGGACACTGTGGGTTTATTTCTCCCTATGAGGAAGGAATGACAGCCACATTATTTAATCCTGTCCTCTGATGATGGCCAGCAATTTACCAATAAATGCAAAAAGCAGCGGATGTCAGTTTACAGTTTCTAAACACTGAAAGATTTTGATATAATGGAAATCGGTTTTTTTTTCCCTTGAACTGAAAACATTGTGGTCTGATTCTAAGTAGTATCAGGCGTAGCCTGTTGTTCTAAGTTGTCTCCCTGGCTCTTCAGTTTGATGAGTGATAGCAAAGACTCTCTGGTTCGAAGACAAAGTGTCAGTAATCTGAACGTTTATTTTGCACTGATAAAATGGTATTGTTTTACCTATGGATTTGCATAAACATTTATCATATAATTTACATTGTAATGTAATAATTTTGCATTATAGAAATCTCTTGTTCAGAAATCACGGCTAAATCAAAAGTCATGATAATTTCTGGTGAAGAAACAAGGCTTACTTAATATAGTCAAAAGAAAAACAAGTAGAACCACAACCCTATAAAATTAAAACCAAAGTAGTATATTGTTCCCTTTACTGCAAGAATATCCTCAACCCTTATGGCATTTTATGTTTTTCCTTAGAAAGAAACCAGAAGACATATTTCCCTAAAATTCGAGACTTCTTTTTTTAACCGAAATGCTCTTGGGATGGTGTTTGAAGGAGGTTGCCAGGCTGCTAAGCGGTAGTTTCTGCCCAGGCGAATGGAACTGCAATCACCACATTTCAGAGTCAGAAAAGCTCAAATTGCTCTTTACTGGCCTCCCGGTCGCTAGAACTCAATTCCCCCAAGGTACTTTCCGGCCAGAGATGAGGCTCTTGATTACAAAAATGCAGGTCTCCTGGTAATTGCATTTGATTTATTCTTCCATATCACCGAGAACAAGTCAGTGTTATTCTTTGGAAGTATGAACTCTTCCAAATGCTAACGTGTGGGGAGAAAGAAAACAGCAATTTTTATTATCTTCTTAACAACAGCCCACAGGAATGTGCTTTGCAATGAGTGCAGCTTACGAGTCCTCCTGCCTCAGCTCTGGCCTTTCTTGGGGGCCTTTCTTCAGCCAGCACAGCTGGGGACCCCTCTGCCAACTGACCAAAAACCCATCGGGGAAGCAATAATCCAAGAGGGGGGAAAGGAGGACATGGGATATGTCAAGAAAGGAGCTCTGAAAAGTCATTAGTAGAAATGCAGTGGGGAGCCCCACTCCTGAGGGCACCCCAGAGACCGCCTGTGGCTGCTCAGTAAGATCTCATGGGGGATCTGGGGCCAGGCAGCACCTGATGTAGGTGACATCACATGGTTCCCTGGTGATTTGTCTCTTAGGACTGCTGGGAAGGGATGCTGGATGCTATGGCTTTTGTCATTGACTTAACGCCTTTCTACAATGGTGGGGCTTGCCCTGCAGACATCCCCATCTGCCCCTCTCTCTCTAATGGATGCCACAGAGGAAATGTCCTTAGGCAGATGGTAATTTGTCTGAGGGGAGCAGAACCTGCCCAGGCTGGTGGGGTTTATTCAGCAGGGACTCGATACTACTCTCATTTAAGTGGATAATAAAACTCCCATTGATGTTTTTCAATCACTGATGACTTTCTATGGACTCTCGATTACCACTGCAGCCATGCCCAGAGTGTGCAAGTGTGCGGGGGGTGCACAGCGCAGAGAAGTCTGCTGTATCCTGTTTTTGTAAAGGGCTTTTCCTCTTAGCAGTTGTAGTGAAAACAAACATGTGGGAGAACAATGGGACTTCTTTTCTGTTTTCCTCTAGATTTTTAAATACAACAAAAAGCCTATTAGAATTAAATAAAGTGCATTAACAAAAAAGGGATTCCTATATGTTAATGAGGAAAATAAGTGTAACTATGTGAACACACAATCACAAGCACAAAGGTCATTTGCCTTCTTGATCTCAGCCTGTGTTTTTGCAGTTGAAAGCCTATTCATTAAATACCTTGTGAAAACAGGGCATTGGTAAAGAACAATGCCTGTGCCATAAAGCTGTTATCTGTAATAGAGGAGGGTCAGCTTCACACCCCAGAGAAACACCCTCACACGCTGCTGGGCTCTCTGCAGGCTTTGGAGTTGGCAACTCAGCAGGGACCAAAGGGGAGTCCGCAGAAAGGATTTCCTTTCTTCAGATAAACCCAGAGGTATTGTATTTGTTGTGTCTAAAATATTTTTCAATGAGCAAACAAGGATAATTCTAGCTGATATAAAAATGGAAGTAATACTAAGATGTTAATACTTTCTAGGAGTAAAACTTGGAATCACTGTTCCTAGGATTAATGTCTCCCAAGAAAACAGGGACTAGGATGAAATACAGTATGTAAGGTGGGACAACTGCCTTCAACTGTTCCTATTTAAATTACATGTATTTTAGAGAAAGATCTGACATTGATTCTTCCATGTGAGAGGTGGAGGATCTACTGTAAGAGATACTTAAGGGTACAGTTAGCTGTTCACAAGGTCAAATTACTCCAGTTTGAACATATATTTCCCTAGTGTGTGGCTGCTTAGCTGCAGCTTTCAGCCATGAGTCACTTTTCCCCTGGGAAGTGGAAACCCCTCGCCTCTGACATTGCTCCCTCCATGCAGGTGCTGCAGCTCGTGACCGCGTCTGGCCTTGACCTTCTCAGCAGCAGATCAGGATCCCGAAGCCCTTCAGTACAAGGTGGGTTTCCTGTGACATAGTCATCATCCTCCTTGCTGCTCTTCTTTTTCTTGTTGTCTTTTCTGAGTGGCAAATACCATACTGGGATGCAGTTTTTAAGTGTGCTTATATGGAATGAGATTATTCATGCTACTGACGAAGTCCAATGCTCTTCTGACAGAGTAACTTGCACTTTATTTTTAGAAGACACCATATCCAGGTCTCTCCAGGTATCACAGACTTAGTTTCACTTTATCACCAATTTAATAAACTGGTGTCACTGGTTTATTAAAGAAGGGCTGCTTGTTGTCATTGCTTGAAGTGCAGCTGTGTGTGGACACCAAGGTGGGGACACCTTCCAGACCCTGTCCATTGGTGGGCAGGTGAGAAACGCTGAGGAGACATTGGTAGGACCAGATTTCATCCCAGTGTGTTTTGTTTCTGCTGAGATCAAAGTGCTTTGTGAAATCGATGTGAATTTGAAGGGATTGTTTTAAGAGTGGGAGAAAGGAATAAAGTACAATAACATCAAAGTACCACATTCAACATTATTTAGAGTGCAATATTTTGGATTTATTTTGAAACAACATATCCTTACAAGAATTGGTTTGCTCTTACTCAGTTCTAACACATAATACAAAGTCAAAAAGGACATTTTAGAAGTGCCTGAAACTGAGGGGAGCAGCTTTTTGCCATCATTCTCCTGAGAACAGTATGCATCGGGGTCTTGGCTCCAAGTCATAGTGATGCTAAATTTAAAAATCCTTTCAAAACAGGGCTCAACCTTTCTCACAACTCTCTTCATAAAAAGCTCAATGTTGAAGTGATAATGTTCAGAACAAAGAACACTTAGTATAAACATTTAGCTTGTACTAAATAAATTACACTTGGTCTTACAGTCACGTTACTGGTGACAGCTTGTACAGCCTGCACCCTTCCCCTGTAATTCACCAGAACGAAGCAAATATACATTGTTGGGAAAAATTTCTTGACTTTTGTCAAAGAGCCCAACTGCTGTCAGCAAACATATTGTGGGAATATGAATCTGGAAACAAACAGATCATTAGAGGGTGAGTTAAGGTTTTGTGATTTAATTCTAAACACGTTGAGTGAGTGAACCAGAGATGTGCAATGCCAGAAAAGCTGCGCACCAAGAGGGTTTTTTCTTTAATGAAAGCTGGTATTTTTATTGAATACAAAGTGCTTTGGGTGACAAAGATGGTTACATATGGAAAATATGAAGTTTTGCTTGTTCTGGAGAATTATGAAGATCACTTGATTAGAAGTAACGTTGTGCCAATGCAAGTTTAACATTCTTTCCTTTGTGGAAATTATTCATCCATTTACAGAACTTTATTAAAGTACAATAATTTTCCAATGTTAAAAAGAGAATGTATACAGAGGATCTCTGCTTGGACAGCAAGTAGTGACCTGGGCTTGTGCAGTCACATCTCTGGTTGGATATAGTCCATGCTTTGCCCTGTTACAATTGTACCAGGGTTGAGAAAATAAAACAACTTCCCTGGTCAGAGCATCCTCTTTGGGAAAAGCCTGAGCTGGTGTTGTGGTACTGCCCAGCCTTCTCTGACTGCCAGAGCCACTTGGGTCAAGGACCATCAGGAAGGCAGGGAGCCAGAGGAGCTCTTTGGAAGTCTCCTGAGAGGACTTGTAAATCATCTGTGGAATCCTGAGAGGGCACAACTATTCTCAGCCTTTTAGAGAAATGCAGTCATGTCGGGGCAGGAAGGAGAAAGGGAGCCAGGCCCCACTCCCCAGCATGAGACCCTGCATCCCTTGGGATGGACCAAGTGCCTGTGAGCAGGCTTGGGCCTCTTCTGGGCTTTCATTCTTGTGACACATCTCGAAGCCCTCCCCCGTGTCTGGACACATCACTGTAGAACGGATATCCCCATCTGCCCCAGCCTCTGCTCTGCAGGGACAGCCACAAGGCGGTCTGTGTCCTTGTGTACTTTGGCAGATGCTGGAGCTTTGCTCTCTCAGGGAAAAGCTGCTTTCGTCTCTTCCCTTCCTATAGCCAGACAGCTACTGTCTTGGCCTCACTGCTATCCGAAAGGCAGCCTGAGCTGCTCTGCTGTACTTGAGAGGAGAAGGCTACGATGAGGGAGCAGCAGGACATCTCCACTTCAGAGTGTACCACCAAGCCCATGCAGATCTGGAAGTCTTCAAGGGTGGCTCCTCTGTTGGGCACCTGTCCCTGGAGCACTTTCTTCAGGCAATAGCAGCTCTGCCATTAATGGTTACCTGCACAGTGTCAGTCTAACGAAAAGAGGTTTGAGGTCTCTCCTTTGAGATTGTCAACCTTGTCTACCCTCTATCACATCCAGCTACACTCTGGGTTTCCCTAAAATTCAAGGATTTGCTTCCTATGATCTTCTTTGTGTCCCACTGGCACCATTAACCTGAATACAAATAGGAAATTACGAGACATTTCCCAGAGTCTTTGACAAGATAGCAAAACAGTTTCTCAGGAGCAGAAAGGTGTTTTTATTGGAGTAAGTGCCTCTGCAAAACTGGCTGCAGCCCCATGAGCTGCTTGTGGCTGGGGAGACCCTCTCTGGGGGGGTAATGGAGCTCAGATTGGAGGTGGCTTCAGCTGCCCCTGCTGCAGAAGGATGCCTTCATGACCACAAGCGGAAGTCTTTCTCAGTGTCATCAACACACCTTCTCTTGCCTGGCCCTTCTGCTGGGCTGCCTGCAGTGTGGTCAGGCTTCCAGTTATTTCAGTCCTGTGTTTTTTATGCTGTTAATTTATAACAAGATAGAGGTTGATCAATACTTTCTGCTATTTCCTTCCTTCTCTCACAACACTAGTTCAAATAGTTATTAACAAATCAAAAACTCCAGCCATCTCTGTGAATCCAGCCCAGCATTCAGGGTATGGTTTGAGGGATGCACAGGATGTACCAATGCTCATCTCAGAGTGAAGGAACAGCTTTTTGCTGCCCTTCATTTCCCTCTAGGAGAGAGCACTGATGCAGGAGCAAGCTGCAAGAACACGGGAGCACTGCCTGGAGATTTCAGGCTGTCGCGAGAAGGTATTTGATGACAGTTTCAGAAAATCTGCCCATTGGAATCTGAGGTTCAGAAGTGCTAATGGCCGGGATAATGTGTTGTTTATTGCAAACAGGCATCTGCAGTGGCCTCGAAGGCCTGGATGTCCGACTGCCCTGCTATACACATCAAAACCTCTCTTAAGAGTCTCAGTCCCAAATTCAGCCTCCAAAGCCAAACGGTGATGGTATCACATTCGCTTTTCATTTCTGTGTGGGCACTGTGCCCATGCAGTTATAACACAGCTGAGTCTGATTTTCATATAGTTCATTGTTTACTTATGACTTACTATAAAGTTGAGCTTGTCTTATTTATGAGCAGCCATGAAGATATGGGATTTCATCCACTGGGTGATGACTCATTCATTGGGTTGGACTCTTTAGCTCCTAATACGTGACATATTTTGGACTATTGGATGAACAGCATTTCTGCATGAGCCCAAATTAAATGAGGTGAATGGAAATAATTACTTATTTGTTTTTAAAATCATGTTTGTAGCTGGGTTTGTGCTGGTTCAGCTCCGGGCTCATTCTAGCAACGTGCACCAGGGCAGGATGAGTTGCTATACGCTATGATGGAGAGGTGATGAACAGCATTTCAGGGTCAGACGTCTGAACATGCCAGAGGCGACTTTGCCTTGTTTCTGTTGCACAAGGAAAAGCTTTGCGGTGATGGAACATTTGATACTTTCTATGAACTTTAATGACTGCAACATTTCTTGTGCTGCTGCAAACAATTTGAGAAACTAATTTGTAAAATCACTCATAAAAATCTCATGTTCTTTCTGTAATAATAAAGCTTCTAAGCTGGAAAAAGAAATACAAATCCTCAGAAAGAGCAGCTCAGCAGGAGCGTACTTTAGCCACTCTTGTCTCGGGCATGCTCTCCCCTCCTGTGGGTGCGTCATGCCCCATGAGTTCAGCAGGAAGGATTCATGCACAGTCAGAAATATCGCCCCCGGTAACGCTCAACTACATAAGGAAAATGAAAAGTTTTTAAAACCTTTTCCCCCTCTTCCTGCCCCCAGCTCCGAGGGATGGGACCGGGACCATGGGAAATGTCGGAGTAACTTTGTCGCAGTGAGCGGTTGTTACGGCTTACAAGTTTTCACAGCCAGGAGCCCTGCCAGCAGAAATTTATGCCTCCATTTCAGCAGTAACGATGCTTCCCAGAGCTGTCGGCCGGCGGCCGGCTGGGAGGCAGCGGCGGGGCGTGTGGGGGACTCGCCATGACATAACCACATTCCTGCGGCATGAGGAGATACTCCCAGGCCGCAGCAGGGGCAGCACAGCCCCTTCCCTGCTCCCACCCCACCACTGCGGTTCTCAAGGCCTGGGGAGCGCAAATGAACCCACCGCCTGCGCAGGCTTTGGGTGATTTTGGGGCAGAGTGGCTGGAAAGTTGCCCATTGGAAAAGGACCTGGGAATGTTGGTTGACAGTGGCTGAACATGAGCCAACGTGTGCCCAGGTGGCCAAGAAGCCCAGCGGCATCCTGGCTGTACCAGCAATAGTGTGGCCAGCAGGACCAGGGCCTGACTGTCCCCCTATACTGGGCACTGGTGATGCCACACCTCAAATCCTGGGTTCAGTTTTGGGCCCCTCACTACACAAAAGACACTGAGGGGCTGGAGTGTGTCCAGAGAAGGGCAACAGAGCTGGGGAAGGGGCTGGAGCACAAGTCTCCTTGGGAGTTGCTGGAGATGTTTAGCCTGGAGAAAAGGAGGCTCAGGGGGGACCTTATGGCTCTACAACACCTGAAAAGAGATGGTAGCCAGGTGGGAGTCAGTCTCTTCTCCCAGGTAACAAGTAACAGGACAAGAGAAAACAGCCTTATGTTGGACCTGGGAAGGTTTAGATTGAATATTGAGGAAAATTTCTTCACCAAAAGCACTGTCAAGCACTGGAACAGGTGGCCTAGGTCAGTGGTGGAATCACCATTCCTGGAAGTGCTTAAAAGCCACGTACGTAGCTGTGGCACTGAGGAACATGGGTTAGTGGTAGCTTGGCAGTGCTGGGTTAATGGTTGGACTTGGTGATCTTAGAGGGATTTCCAGCCTAAGCGATTCCATGGCTCTATGATTTCACCGCCGCGGGGTTTTTTTGAGAGATTTTTATCAAATCAAACCAATAAAGCGTTTTGCTGGGGCTTGTCCGGTGCCGGGAGCGGTGGGGCCGCCGTGAGGGCCGGGCCAGGCGGGGCTGCGCGGGCCGGCAGGGGGCAGCAGTGCCAAGGGCTTTGAGGGGGCGGTTCACCCTGAGGGCGCGGCGGAGATGGAGCCGCGGGCATGGAGCTGGGCTCTGCCCACAGGGACCCCCTGCCCACTTCATCAGTGTTCCTAGGAGCTGTCAGAGCGGCTGGATCTGCCGGGAAAGGAAACCGATCTGCCGCCCCCTCAGACAACGAAGGCGTTCTCCAGTTGTACTTGACCAGTTTGCAACTGCTTCGTCACCCCCTGCCACTTCACTACTGGGTATTTGCTGCTGTCAAGGAACCTGGGAGAGGATTTCTGCTTTGCAGAAGGAAAATTTGCAGTTGCTGTGAGAACCGCAGAAAACTCAGCACACCACTGCCAAGGCTGGCGAAGGAGCAGGAGGAAGGCTCCTGTGGGGCCAAACCAGCCTGTCACAGGACAGGGAATGGCTCATCTGTCTGTATGGAGCTCCCAGGCTCTGGGCTGTGGCTGGCCACGGTACCTGTGCCAGGTGAGCACCAGCAGCACCAGTGTGTTAACACCAGTGTGTTAGTGCTTTTCCCACAGGATCGAAGCCTCTCACTTGGAGTCTTCTCACCTACTGCTCCCAGAGAGACGGAGATAACACAGGTGTGCTGGCACGTGCCCCGCTCAGCCCCATGCTTTAAGACACAGTCATACCAACTGCTTGCCAGCCAGTGGTGTCTGTGCCAAAGGGACTAAAGTCCGTGCAGAACAGAGGAAGAGTTTTACATACAAAGTTCATCAAAGGGGAGATATGTCCAGAAGACAACTGCTGTGCAGGAAGCAGGAGAAGGAGACTTCTTGTGGGTGCACCTGGCTCTCTTAGTGCATCTTGCAAGCTGGGGGCTGTTTCTGGTCCCTAAAGGAGCTGCGGCCATCTCCCTCCCCAGGCTTGAGCCTCAGAGAAGCCAAAAGCAAACAAGGGCCCCCAGAGGCACCTGGGCGGCCACCATGCTGTGCCTGTGCAAACAGCCAGTGCCTCTGAGAGGGCAGTGGTGATAACCCAGAGCTTTGCAGAGCTCCTGCAGCCCTGCACTGGTGACATCCTCACTGCCAGGCCCCCATGGGGCTCCCACATAGCACAACTGGTCCCAGCTGAATCAGATCACCTCCATCCTGCTGCAAACCATGTTATCACCAGGGCTGTAAAGATAAAACCACTTACCTGGGCTGCTCTATCTATAAATCACTCTTCCCTCCCCATTCTCTAACACCACTATTGCAGCAATGGAGCAGCTGGAACTAAGGCACAGTGACCACCCTCAAAAAAGGGTCTCAAACCATGCCTCAGCTCTGTCCCCCTGTTACATTTGGCTCTTGCTTACTCTGATTAGTAGGAC
Organism: Lycocorax pyrrhopterus obiensis; assembly: GCA_014706295.1. Classification (NCBI taxonomy): domain Eukaryota; kingdom Metazoa; phylum Chordata; class Aves; order Passeriformes; family Paradisaeidae; genus Lycocorax; species Lycocorax pyrrhopterus. Next base: position 9,154,934 of record JACSVZ010000017.1, read on the forward strand.
CGGGCTTGGCAGGGCTCTGTTTTTCACCTCTGTGTCATACCAGGCTCTTGGTTGGTGTTTTAACCTGTAGGGAAGTGACAATGCTTACAAGGACAAGGTTCCTTGCTTGGAGTGCCATACCAGATGGCTGATGTGCAGTGCAGTGCCAGCTGCTGCAGTGGCTGAATTGCCCTTTGAAATACATAGTTTGAAAAGGGTCTATTTTTACTTTTTGGTCCTTTTCAATTAGACAGCTTGTGACTGGGCTCACTCTCGATATTATCTCCCATTTCAGGACTATCAGGCACACAAGGAGCAAGAGGTGCCAGCTGCCCAGCTAGCTCCACCAGTAACACCTTTCTAATGCCCTCTTCTCCCATTAGCATATCTTTTAGTCCTTTTTTTTTTTTTTTGAGCTGGTGATTTTGGGCCTGCTTCACAAAATCCTGGAATCATCATTTTGAGAAAAGCAGGAACCAGGGAATTTCAGGTTTTGCCCTACAAGCCAAAGGTTGAGCCAGAGCAGAGTGAGGAATCTCACATTTTTAGGGAAAGTATATGGCCAGAGAAGATCCTGGGAACTGGTAAGGCATTGATTGTGCCATGGGGTGGGTGATCTATCAGCTTTCTTCCTGCCCTGTTTTCTCCCATCTAAGAACTCCGGTTTCTTTGGACAAACCCTTACCGAGCTGTCCCGAGACACCCAGCCCCCTAGTTCATGCAGGGAACACACAGCCCAAGGTTTTCCAAACTGCCACCTTCCTCCTGCCCTGTTTTCTCCCATCTAAGAACTCCGGTTTCTTTGGACAAACCCTTACCGAGCTGTCCCCAGACACCCAGCCCCCTAGTTCATGCAGGGAACACACAGCCCAAGGTTTTCCAAACTGCCACCTTCCTCCTGCCCACCCTGGGGTGGTGTCTTCCACTTGTTCTGGGACAGCGGCAACACCCTGCCCTTTTCCCCCAGCTGGTGCTTCTTGCACCCTCACACCCGCCTTTCCTCTTCAAGGGTGTTGCTGGGCAGAGCTCAGCTGCAGGATATTGTTATGCTGCAATATACTCGCTAATAGCAGAACTGACTAACAGCTACGCAGGGGGAAGGGCGGCTTGAAGCTGGTGACTGCTGGCCAGGTCCAAGTGCTTTTCTTCTGCCTTGTATTATTCCTAATTCTCACCCAAATCAATGTGATGCTGTCTACAGAGGCCTCTGCCATTCCTTCTGCTTCTGCAACACGTTTAAAATGTTAGATTCCTTTTAAGTAGAGGAATGCCTCCGAACACATGGCCTCACATGTACAAGCATTTATGGAGGAAGTTAAATTCTCTAATTGCTTGGCTGGATCAAGCCCAGGCTGCCAGCACTGCACTGAGCTGAGCAGCAGAACAATGCACAGCCCTTGTGTCCTTATGCACCAGGCAAGGCTTATCAGCCCATGTAGGGGCTAATAAAGCAGCTTTCAAATGAGTCAGTAGACTTAAGTCTTCTTTTATGCAAGATTTCTGTCTGGGAATATTTTTGTGAGAATGTTTAAAAAAGAGAAAGGAGCATGACTTCAGCTTTTTGCAGAAAGTAAATACACTTAAAGTGCTTTTGGGGTTGGTTATTCGCCATCATGAGAACACTGCAGTGGGGACGGTAGAAGCGAGCCCCGCAGTGTCACGCCTTTCCTCTGAAATAGCTGGGATGTTGTGTTTTCACTCACTCTGTGCACTGGCATTCTCACCCCACTGCTGCATCCTGGGGCGTGTGCCAGGAGACCCAAACAACCTCCCCCTTTGGCTGGACATAGGTCAACAATTTTGTTTATGTCACACAGAAGAGTTTTGGTTTGTTTAAAAAATATACACTGTTCCCCTGGAAAGCGTTCCTTCCTATGCTACATCCAGCTGTCCCAAGGAGGAGCTTGGCCGCTCCTCTGCAGTCAAATACAACTATTCATCTGTATCTCAGGTTAAAACAGCTCCTGAAGAGTAACTGGGGAACACTTGGAATTCCGTGCAGTCCATGAGCTCTGGCAGATGTGAGATGCTTAATTCCAACTTTAAACCGTCATTCCTGCAAACTCCAACTCACGGAGTAAAAGCACAAGAAAAGACATTCAAACCCTGAGAAAAATGGGTGTATCATCTTAGGAAGAGAGCTCTGGTTACTCTGGGTGCAAACACAAGCAGTGGGTAAGGTTGGAAGTAAGCACAGAAAATGTCTAATGAGGCCTGTGCCTGCGGTATCTGCTAGGGGCAGGAAACCCTGATTAGCTGCACACTGGAGCATTGTGTGGGTTTGTATAGGATCTGACTTCCCAGGTCATGAAATCAGATCCTGAGTTATTTTAAAAATGAGCTGCTATTTCAAATTATTTTTCAACTTCATGTTTGATATGTCAAGTCACATTTATTTGGGTAAGCTATGTTTCGCTCGGACACCCACAGCGCAGCCATCGCCGCATTCCTGGTGCTCGGTGGGGGTTCTGGCTGAGAGCAGGCACTGCTGTGGGCAGATTTGCACTGCCAGGCATTGTCCTCAGGTACCAACACAACTTTGTTTGGATTTAGGAAAGAGAGATGCTTATACATGGCTGTGAGTATATGTTTTTTCATTTAAAATCAACTTCACAAATCAGAAGTAAAATTAAACCCCCTGCAGCAGTTTATCAGTCAGAAAAACAGATGAAACAAGAAAAAGAGATGAACTTCACAACACTTCCATGGGAACAAGCAGCCAGGGTATTTTGGACAAATAAATTAGGTGAATTCCTGCATGAGACACTCCCAGGGAATGCCCTGTCCTTGCTCTTCCAGTATGTGCTAGATGGATTTCAGTTTAGTTGTCTCCTCTGATTTCAGGATAGCAAAAAGCACAAGCAGCCTTGCTCTTGGGCTGTTTACAGCCTGTGTCAAAACCAGAGCTTTAAATTCCAGCTGCGAGTCTCCCTGGGACCCAAGGCAAAAGCAGCACTTTAAGTTCTGGCAAAACACTGTATTTGCCAGATGGATGGCTGCTTTTGGCACCAGTTTCAGCTTCTGGATACATATATAATGCAGCAAGACATATATATACACATATATAATGCAGCAAGAACTCTATGCAGAAGAAAAAACATGTTCTTCCAGACACAGAGAGATGAAAATTGCCCCAGACACAACTGCTACTAGAAGCAACTGTTGCCTGAATAGACTTTCAAATGATAAATTTCAATACAAATTCCAGAACAAGTTATATTTTTCAGCATACTTCTAGAGATTTCTCTGCCTAAAGACATCCCTCTGTCCAATTTGGACTGAACTGCTGCTGCAGGCTCTCATATTGCTGTCTTCCTTGGATAACAGAGGAGGAAACAGAAGATGGAAAAACTCAGAACAAGTTGTATCAAAGGTCCTAGCCAATATCTGTATAATGCAGAGCTTCTTTGCCTTCCATAGAGCTGCTGAATAAGGAAAATGCAATCCATATGATGCAATCCATTTGATTCATGCTTTGACTTGAACAGCTTGTCTGGGTTTGGCTTCGCTTGGTAGAGATCATGGTAACGAAAGGAGAGGTTTAATGACGACTTCATCAATTGAGAAGAAACACTTCTATTGTCTTTCAGAACCCAGTAAATAGGTAACGGGTGAAGGAAATGTGTGGTGTGTTTGGAAACCTTTGACGCGGGAGGCTGGGAGGACCCAGCTGTGATGCCGAGCCAGGCTCGGTGCTGCCAACTGTGCGGCAATGCCATTTATGGTCACTTAGTCATGAAATCCCATCAAGTTATGGTGCCTGCGGCTTCTGAAAAAGCAAACCTTTAACTACTGTGAGCCTCAGCTGCTGGATCTTTAGTGTTACTGGCTGGGTGCTGGGTTAGCGGATGAGCTGCCCCGCTGGGATGTGAGGATTAGCATCTGCGCACTGGCTTGAATGTGCTACAATTTATTTTATGGCATTTGTTATGCATGGCTTTTGTTTTAATGCACAATGCTGTCCTGTGTTTGGATAAGGCTATTATGTGCCAAAAATTTATAAATATTTAAAATCTCCTGATAAATTTCTAAAGCTACCCGGGTGCTATAGCCCGTGGCCCAGTTATTCTTTTTCCAAGCCATTGCCCTGACAACTCACAAGTTTTGACAGCCCCAGGGTACAAACCCTCAGTGTGCTGCCTCTTTGACAGAAACCTTTGGAAAAGATGGAGGCATCCTGCTGGCTTTTCACCACACATTTCTGCTGAGACATGATGCATCTTCAAAGTCACTTGTGTGGGGTTAGTTGTAGTGTGGGGAAAAAAAAAACCATTGCTCCTTGTGTATTAGCAGCACCACTGAAATCTTTAAAAGGTGACATTTCTGTTGCACAGATCCTTAGAGAGGTGATAACTAAACCACAACCTGCCAGGGCCAGAGAAAAGTCCTTCTACCTGCAAAGACTCAGCCTGAATGCTCAGCCATGGCTGATTCCTGCTCTAAGCAAAGTGTGCAGATGTTGGATTAACAGTTGAGATTAATTCCGATTCTTGTCCTCTTACAATCAAAGCAAGCTGTTGCTGAACAATGCGTCAAGCAGAGAGCACGTATAGTGTCCCAAATGGCCGGGATCTCTCATGTATGGCCCATGACTTGGAGGAATCCAAGAACATATCATCACATGAGACTGTTATAAGTTGATTACCCTGAAACAGACCTGACTTCATTAGTCACCCCATCATGCACTGCCTGTTCACTGATGTCAGTGAGGGCCCATGCTGCCGCTCCCCACACCCTTCTGCTTTTGCACAACCAGGCTTCAACGGACCTTTCCTCAATGAAACAGCCGGTGTTAGAGCTGCCATTTCCCTCTGCTGTTAGTATGCTCCAAAAAAAATGGCAAGTGTCCACTGTGGAGTCCCATGGTACCATTCCAGGGCCCCCGAAGATATGATAAATGAGATTAAATTTCCATTAAGGATTGTCAATGATCCCAAAAAGAGCAGCAACAGACCTGCAAAGGCCAGCCAACTTTTATTTACCTTTACAGTTTAAACTGTGCTCCTAATTTTTTTTTTATTCTGGCCAGCAAAGCAACTCCCTGTGAATTCAGAGAGCTTAATGCCATATTCTGGTTTGAGAGACATTCTGCAGTGACTTTTTGCTAAAAATAGAGCATGCCATAATGAATTGCCCTTACAATTTATTCCATTTGTCAAGGCTATATTTTCAAACACAAAATATACGGAGCAGTTCCATGATAAAACAGTGAGTATGTGGCAGTGGAAGCCCTCTGCTGCTGAATTAAATAGGGGTTTTTTTTAAATTCAGCCTTGCCGTGAATTACCATAGAGGAAGAGTATTTTTAAAACAGTGGAAAAAAACCATTGCTGTGTTTTTACAACTGCTTAAAGAGAACCAAGAAAGCAATGACAGTGTTCTTCCTTCCTTGTATCTGCATCTAGCAAGTAAAGGAAGAACAGGATGGAAAGATCCTTGTCATACAGGACAAATCAAAAGAAAAAAGTATCCACCCCAGAGCATAGTATTGAAATCTCCCTCCCTTTCTGCCTATATACATACGTCCACACAAATATCTACCCATATAAATATGCACATAAGGTATTTCTGCAAGGCATACATTAGTTCATTTGTAATAATATACAGTACCAAGATGGTATTCCAGCAAGTACAGATTCATGGGTTAGCTTGTTTTTACTTCTCTGTCTCCTGATGAAACTTGAAACACGTATTCACTTGTGTTAAAGTGTCTTCCAACTTCATTTCAAAGGAAATGCAGTTTTTCAGGTCAAATGTGACCCCCCATAAGAATCTGATAACAGAGCAGTACAGAGGGACTCTCTCATTAGTAGATGAGACAAGGCATTGATGTCCAGCCCTGCAGTTGCTGCCACAGCTGGATATCACACTTGTGGCCAGGCAGGTCCCAGATAGGGCACCTCTCCTGATCTCAGTCACCCGTGCAGGCGATGGGGTGCATGCAGGGGCTGCCCCTCTTCGCCACCAGTCAACCAGAAATGTTGATCAGGCCATAGCTGCAAGGGTCATCTGTGACTGGGAAGAAAGGAACGAAACAAGATCTGTTCCTCAGAGCAGAAATTATTTTGCTTTTTTCATTCTCTTGCCATAAAGCAGTCTTTGTTTCCCAATAATCATGAAAGCAGTCAGGATGCAAAAGGCTGAATTCTGATCAAAAGCCCTGTGATGTGCAGGGAAGGGCAGCTGCAACATGGGCTGCGGCATCCAGACCACCAGCACCCCATCAACCCTGCATGGACCCAACAGCAACAGCCCCGACTGTGCCACTGCCCTTGTCCTGAGTCTGACAGGGTGAGCTGGGCTTGCATGTCTGTGCCAGAGCTTTGCTGAGCACTTCACATCTGGTTTTGTGCCTCATTGCTTCTGGTGGGATGGATGGATGGATGGATGGATGGATGGATGGATGGATGGATGGATGGATGGAATGATGGAAAACCACTCAAAGAAACCGCTGTTCTTATGTGTGCAGAGCATGGGATGAAAATTTGCTTTGCTGGGTCTATGGAAAAAATTATTTTCATTGAAAATTTTAACTAAATATGTAAGTTAAAAATAGAGGTCCTAATACTAATTCTATCTTTTTCCTGTGTAATTCCTATTCACTGTCTTTGTTATAGAAAAAAAATGTCTGAAGCTTCAACTGTCAGTATGGCACGGGCACAAAATGATATTAAAGAGTGTGCATTACTAGGTGTGGGAGTGAAAAGGAAAGGAAATTAAAATATTATAAGCAATCAGCTAATCCGGATGTGGAATGGTTGCTAAGGAGTCCCAACCCAGGCCAAAGTCAATAAGCAATTAGCATCTATTAAAAGATGAAGTATAGGATGATGGGAGAAAAGCCCTTGAGAAAAGGCTCAGCTCCATGTTTCCAGGCTGCTTTCTCCTGGGCTGGACAAGCCTGTGCTGACAGCAGAGAGCTGCTCACAGAGGCACAACCTGCCCTGGCTGCAGCATCTCTATGCCCTGTCACTGGTTTTGCTCTGTGAATTAAAGCTCTCACTTAAAGTCAGTTTTTATTTGAATCCTTCCTGCTGCTTGGCTCAGTAATTTGAGGAAAGGGCAGTGGCTGCTGTGCCATGAGATACACCTCAACATTTCAGTATAGTAAATCTGATCTCTGATTTCTTTGATTTCAAACAGGAGACAATGCTGATTGGGGAACAATGGAAGCTTAGACATAACTCCCACTTTCCCTCACCTTCATATTTGCTTCTTTCTTAATTTATTGTCAACAAATGCATCTAATATAACTTAGTCTGGCTGAAGGATCTATTAGGTCACTAGAGAGAAACCACAGTGTCATGGTTTAGTGGAGGCATTAGAATAACACCCTTGAAAGAAAATAATCTAAAATCTGTATTCTAATTTTCTAGCTGAGAATGGCTATAGTAATTTAATTAAATAAGACTTTATTGATTGTGTTTTAACTGATGTTTTCTCTGACAGAGTCCTGCACCTTTCAGTGTGGCAGCCTTGATGTAAATAGGTAGACATATACACACTTCGCTTGAATCGGTGGAGCAGCTCCTGGTAGCAAAGCCAAGACCGTAAGTGTGTGCAGGATTGGACCCAAGGGGAGGGTGAGTGGGTGAGCACAGGCTTCCCTCGGGTTAGGGACACGCAGGGACACCTCACCGCAGCTTTCATTGACCCAGTAAGTGTCATGAGATGTCTCGGCGACCTGCAAAGATTCAGCATGCAGCAAGGCAGCCGGAGTAGTTCTATTGACTCTGCTGTCGTCAAATGAGTCAGCGGCAAGTCACAGTCTTCTATGTCAGCAGGGAGTGGCGCGCCAGGAAATCAGTCACAAAAGTAGGGGAAAAGCAAAGAACCCCCCAAGAATTCGAACCTTGACTGCTTTTAGAAGTTTCTATAATCCTCAAATGGCCGATAAAATCGTGTGTGTCGGCACAGAGGTTGCTTTCCCTTTGCCACATCGCGTCTCGTGTAAGCACCCCCAGCCTCTCCCGGCGCGGGCTGTGCAGAATCAAACCCCCCCAGCCCAAAGCCCGGCTCTGCCGGCCCCCTACACAGCTCTGCAGGCCCAGCGAGGGGTCACCCACCGGTGGCTACATCCACCCGCGGGCGGCACGCGGCTGGCGGCCTGACCTGTGTCGCCTGAGTGGGGCTGTGATGGGGCTGCGCTCCCGTTTCTACTGCGAGTTTCATTTGCCTGTGGGGCGAGGGGGCTGCACCCCGGCCGGGCACTAGCGCCAGGCCAGCTGCGCTCCTGCCCGTGCCCCGGGGCCGGGCCCCAGCCCCGCCCGGCACCTCGGCCAGGTGAGTGTGGGCCCAGCGTGGCCTCCGTTCCGTCGGGGGCTCGCCCAGCCCAGCCCAGGCTAGGCCGGCCCCCGCGGGTCGGTGCGGCGGGGCGCGGGGTTGATTCGGCGGAGGGCGTGCCGCTCCCGGCGGATAAAGGCCGGGCGGCGGCGCGGGGCCGCACAGAGCCGGGAAGGAGCGGCACAGAGCGGGCGGGTCGGGGCAGTGGGGGAGGCAGCGGCAGCAGGAGGAGCGGGCGCGAGAGCAGGAAAAGGAGCGGTGCTGCCGCTGAGCGCCGCGCTCTTCACTCTCTCCCTCCCTTCCCTTCAGGCGGGCGGGGCGCAGGCGGAGCGCAGCGGATCGAGGAGGCGGAGCGGGGCTGGCCATGAGCACGCAGGCGCGGGGTCAGGGCGCGCGGAGAGCGGCCGATCCTGACGGCGAGATGCCGGCCACCGAGAAGGACCTGGCGGAGGACGCGCCTTGGAAGCGGATCCAGCAGAACACCTTCACCCGCTGGTGCAACGAGCACCTGCGCTGCGTCAACAAGCGCATTGGCAACCTGCAGCATGACCTGAGCGACGGGCTGCGGCTGATCGCGCTGCTGGAGGTGCTCAGCCAGAAGCGCATGTACCGCAAGTACCACCAGCGGCCCACCTTCCGCCAGATGCAGCTGGAGAACGTCTCGGTGGCCCTCGAGTTCCTGGAGCGGGAGAGCATCAAGCTGGTCTCCATCGGTGAGTGCATCTCCGGCGGGCGGTTTTGTTGTTTTCTCATTTTATCGTATTTTTTCCTGCGCTGGACCTTTGCCTGGCGGAACCGCGGCGTGGCTCAGAGCAATGGGGGCTGCAGGCTCGGAAGCTGAGTGGCTTCTGCTACTTCTGTCTTTAAAGAGCCGTGTGTGCCGTGGGGCTGCCCCACAGCCCGACTGTCGGGGATGGCAGTGAGCTCCTGTACTCCTCAGCGTCCCTCTTGGTCACTGCTTCATCGGTGAGGCTTTGCTTTCAGGTCTTTCCTGAAGAAACCTAGTGCCAAAGTGTGTTTTCTGCCTGTGCAGCCAGTTCCCCCAGGCACTGACCCCTCCAGCAGCCCGGTAGGAGTATGCGGCTGGGACGATGCCTCCCTAGCCAGGCGTACCTGGGCTCTGGCAGGGTGCTGGAGCCAGACTCTAGCGGCTGTGCGGAAATAGCTGCAGCCGTAGGTAGTATAGGAGAGTGGTGAGACTTTGCTCACCACAGTCCAGTAGATGATGCCAGTGTTCAGATTAGCATTGGTGCTTGCCTAAGCATAGTTGCAGCTTTTGAACAGGATTGTACTTTCTCCACAATCTTTCTGCTGCGGTAGGTTCCGGCAGGAAATGTTCAAGGAACCCTGCTAAGCCCGGGCAATGGGTGCTTTGAGCTACTGCCACCAAGGCTGACATGAGATTTGCCTGCCCGTACCACACTGGAGCGTGCAGTTGGTTGATAACTGGTGGTTTGCAGACGAAAGCTGCTGGCATGCACGTCGGTTTGCGGATGATCCCTCAGGAATGCATTCGGTGACCGTTTGAGGAATAGCTCAGGTGTGGCCACAGCGTGGTCTGTAAAGCAGTAATTTAAATGCCTGAGATCTCTGGGAAGGAATGTGAATGCCATTTCTAGCTCTTTGCCAGATAACTCTAACTCCTGCTTCCTGATTACTCTGGCCTCGATGAATTGCACAGCTGAATTTGGGTGAGTGCAGCTCTCCTCAGTTGTCTAAAACACTTGGCCAAGGTGAAAGATGTTTCCCTTCAAAGGCTTTAGCTACAATAGCAAGAAAATAGAAACTTCTCTGGTTTGCCGGAGACCTGGCCCTCTTTGGAAACCTGTAGCTAGGTACCCTCTTGTCCCTCTCTACTAATGTGTAAAAGCAGCTTTGGACAAGAACTGAGGACTGTTGGTCCCGAGTGGCTGATTGCCCTCCCTGGGCAGAACAGCTAATGTACTTGCAGCTGGGAATGAAGCTGGTGCTAATTATTTACTTAGAGATGGATTCCCTTTGCACTCAGTGGGGTTCAAATTGCAGCTGCTGATTTCTGGGCTGAGCTTTTGCTAACATCAGAGCTCACCTTTCTGTGGCAGTTGCTGGACTAGCTACAACACTAGGCCAGCAATCCCCTCCTATTGTATTGTTTTCCCTAGAAAAATGTTGTTGCTCCAAATGCCTTCCTGTTTGTCTGTGGAACTTCCCGAGGGTGGCGGGTTTGGGAGATCAAGGCTACTCCAGTCAGGTCTGGCTTTCAGTGACTTCCTTTCTAGAAATGCTGCTGCAGCAGCACAACTCCTTTACATGGTTAGGCTGAGCTGCAGGGTGGCTGTAATCATTTAAGATGTGTATTTGTTTTTACAGCTTACTTGCGTTGTGTTGGCTATTAAAAAAACAAATAAAATTTAAAAACCCCAAAACCTGGGAAGACTTGAAGCTTTGAGAGAATGGAATGACTGTGATTGCTAATGCTTTTGCCATATCCCAGCCTCTGCATGAAGGGGTGTACAGCTCCATCAGTGCTCTGCCACCTGAGCTGGAGCCAAGGAGTAGCACAGGAGCCTTACTGTACAGTCCTGGATAAACTGAGCCTGTCCTGAAAAAACATTCTGAATGCCGTTTCCAAGAAAGACTTTCTGAATGAGCCTTGCAGTGCTCCACGGGGTTGAAGGGCTGAAGCCCTCGGCACGTCTCCTGCAGGTGCAGCATCTGCTGGGATCACTACCTGCCCTGGTGTGTTTTTCCCTGCAGGTTCTGAAGAACTTGAGACTTTCCTTTTGTTTCTACTGTTTAGTCTCTTTTGTGTTGCTGAACAAAACCAGGTCCATTGCAGGCCCTGGAGCTAAAGTGAAAAAAAGAAACTAGTAAAGGCTTTAGGTGGAGAGCTTTTATGACCAGGTTGCTCTTTAGGGCCTGGGGTGTTTAGGGCCAACTCTGAGCCAAATCAACTGGGGAAACCTGACAGCTACGCCTGCTGGATTTCTGGCATTAATAATGCCATCAGACCTCTGCTAAGTGGATGCAGTGCCTGTTCCAGTTATTATTTAACTTCCAGGAACATTTTGGAAGCCATGTATTATGGCTCAGCTACCGCTGCTGTACTACAACCACATTTTAAAACCTTTTCAGTAGCAAGCTTTTGGCATTCAATGTTTGTCCATATAAAATAAGTCTGCCTATACACAGTGTTTGACCACAAACCTTTCTGGATGTACATTAGCAGCCCAACCTCTCTTGCTGCTGTTACCCCTTGTTTAGTCTCTGCTCAAAGTCTTTTGCTAGTTTCAGGAAGCTTTTCTTCTAGGCGTGAAGTATCTTCACTGCAATGCAAAATTGACTGCATGTATGATCTACTGTAAAGAAGGCCGTGAAGCACATAGGTGCTTTGTGCCATCCAGCAAAGATGGGAGTGAATGCTCTGAAAAAGCTGCTGTGAGAGCAGGTGACTTCACAGAGCCTTCTGCTCAACATGAGGTGGCTGCTGTGCTGCTCAAGTGTTAACAAGTGTTAAGTCTAGCTTTTTTCCTTGTCTGCTAGACTGAGATAATTGCAAATTCCTGGGTGCTGAGTGGCACGCTGCATGACAGGCACTGGGAGTAGGACGCCAGGAATGTAGAGCACAAGGGCTTTGCTCTTGGCTGAAGGGGCTGATCAGCTCTACAGATTGCTTAGCAGAGAAGGGAGGGGAGTTGAAGCTAATTTGGCACTGAGCTTGTCCCTAGAAACCCCGGTAACTTGCTATAGGAGTCAACTGATGTAGTTTAGAAACGGAGGTGTTGGGTGGCTGAAGCCTGGCAAATCGTTTTGGGGTGAGACCTGCCAAGTTGCAGCCAAGCTTGCAGCCGCCAGGTCCTAGGTGCACTGTTGGCAGTGTTCTCATGGCCACTGCTCACCCGGCAGCCTCGTGTCACTGGTAGAGCCAGGATGGGTGCCAAGCTGCCTTGTTGGGTAAAACTTCAGTCTTCGGCTGCTACAGTCAGATTGAGCAAGCTGAAAAATGTGGTTTCTCTGCCAGGTTGCACTTTCACCAGGTAAGTGAGCTGACCTGGCTTGCCTCACAACGGCAGGATGTCAAGTGGCAGCGCAAGTAAATGGATGGGCAGTGGCACATTTGCTGTGGCAGTAGGATCCGGTGCTGGCCTTGGCTACAGTTGTGTGATTTGTTTACAGGTTTGTCTGTGTGGTGGTCCTGTGTCCTGCTGCAGTGCCTGCAGGAAGTTAAGCTATCCCAGGAAGGAGATGGGTGAGGAGAGGATGGTGTTATAATCATTGTCTGTTGGTAATTGCCTCATGGAGAGTTTGGTGGTCTTGGAATATCCCAGCTGCAGGAGTACTGACCACTCGTAACCTGTGTATTGGGTGGGGTTTTGGTTAATGACCAAGTACTTGATGCACACACTGTGGCCTATAGGGTGCTAAAGGTGAAAGTATCTTGACTTATGAGTCTGAGGACCTTATAGAAATCTCATTTTAGGAAAATAGTTGAAACCCAGCTTTCTTCCCTAGCCTGTTGATACACTAAAGAGTGACAAAGCAAACCGTACATTTCTAGAGGGAAAACTAGTCTCTCGTGAAACAGTAAATGTGTTGTCCTGTAATGCTTAGAGCTAGGTGCTTGAAAACTGAAAAAAGAAAATGTGTTTTCAGCCTGTGTACATTTAAGGGGTCTTCTGTCTCACTCAATGTTCTATTAACACGTCATAAGGAGGTAGTCAAAATACACTTGCGTTTTGTCTGCCACTTATGTGTGACTTCCCCGGAGGCTGTTTTCTGGAAAATATCCAGTGTGTCTTGGAAGCAGATTTCTGCTTCTTGGAAATATGACACTTAATCCTTCCCCTTGAAAATAATTTTTGATAGACTGGCAGTGGACCTCTTTGCTGGAGGTGGCTTCAGCTTTGGAGGGTGCTTGGTCTCCTCAGGACCTTCTGTTTCAGTAGTTAGACTGCTGGTCTAATGAAAAAGTGCCTTTGCCTGAACTGTGAGTTCCAAGTTACAGGAAATTTTAAGGTAGCTTACACAGACTGTTCTTGCATTCTTTTACATATGAACGGAAACTTGTAAAGTGATCAAACTTTGGTGAAATTACTTGGGGCCAGTTAGATTAATGTGCTAAACAGCTTTTTCATTTAAGGCACTGAAGGCTATGCCAGCTATTCAAGATGGACTGAAATCTTAACTGCTCCATATTCTAATGCCATGTCCTGTATTGACTTACATGGGGATGTTTAAATGGGTTAAGATAACTCTTTTCTAGCCTGCAACTGTAATCTAAGAATGTGGTTAGCCTTGTGTGTGGTCATGCTGCTATGTTGCCAGCATTGTTCTGTGTCTGCTCCAAGCAATGGGAAGTAAAACAATGGTCTCTGAATCCCCCAGGCTGCAGTGGAATTCTGTTTTCTCTCTGCCCTTCAGAAACAGACTTCGATGAGCAGCTAGTTCGGGTCCTGAACAAGGGTCTGCTAAGTTTAGACCGCTAAGGCATGTTTAGCAAGGACATCAGAGTGAAAGTGTGTTGCAAGTGATGCTGGAGTGAACAAACCTCTGCTGTACTGTGACGATCGCCAGGTCTCTGCCACCAGCATCAGGTGGCCCTGTCTTCCTTTACTGCCTGGCATGATAGTGAGCTCATGAACATGGCACCTAACTTGTAAGTCATTACAGTAAAAAAGACACGGAGCTCAGTGCCCTGGTGTTTGGCTCTGTCTGGTGTGGTACCAGTGTGCCTGACAAGCCTGTCACAGTGGCCCTTGCTTACAAGGCATTGACCTTGACTCTGGCCATTGGTGAGGTAGCCAGGCTTTCTGTAGACAAACTGTAGGTGCCTGTGGGGTTTTCTTGCTTTTTGTGTGTCCTCTGATAGTACTGTAGGTCCTGTTCTAGAGTACCCACCCATGGGGAGAAGAGTGCACCGCTCATGATGGGCGCACATGGTGGGTGGAAGTAGGTGAGGATGGGTAGCTGCAATCAACTTGGATGTGGCAAGAAAAACGGAATCGGATATACCAAGTGTGTCTCTGCCAGAGGAAGGAAATGCTGTGTAGCTGGATATTAACTGCTGCGGGAAGAATCCAACCCAAAATAAATGTAGAAAAGACTAAGGGAAGGCACCAGCTACCTTTGTAAGGAGATCTGAGCAGTCTGCTACAGCCTTCACTGTATGGCACTGCTTAGCTTGTTGCGGGCTGAATTCCTGCTGATGGTCAAGGAGTGGTGGTGGTGGAACAGTATGTGTCTTAGCATTGTGTTTGGAGGAATAAGAGTAGCAGTTTCATGAAAATACTGTGTCTGTGAAACTTGTGCTAGCTGCTTCTGTATCTTTTCTTGATTGCTCTTGTTGTCTGTCCGCGTGTGTGGTAAAAGTGGGTACTCACCCACCCTCTTGCAACCACCCACCCGGTGGGGTGGCTAGAGCTACCCTTGCTCTTGCTGGGAACTTGACCTCGAGTTCTGAGTTCAGTCAACTGAGATCTGAGGTTCTGTGCAATGGGCTAAGCAAGCTCTGCCTGTTTATTTGGATTTGTGCAATGGAACTCTAGTGAGTTTTTCCCCCTAGGTACTGCTTCTGGGGACTTGGCACAGATTTTCTTTCCCCACAAGGCAAAAGTTTGTGTAGTTGCCCTCCTGCTTGTTTGTGTTCCTTCTGAGGAAGAGCTAGTGCTCTGTAATCTAGTAGGGAGGACTTTCTTCTAGGTCATCATTAGGAGATAAATTCCAGTTCTGTACTCAAAAGCCTTGCAGTAAGTGTATGCTGTATCTTAACCAGATGGTTCTCTGGGTTCTGATGTGGTCTCTAACCTGTCTGTGAGCCTCCCTTGGCTCTGTCCCTCCTGCAACTAACCTTGAATTTTGAAGATGCCTACAAAATATCTGGTACATCACAGTGAGGACTGGATCTGCTGTGGTGGGCTTTGGGTTCACCTAATGGATTGCAATTCCTTTTGTAAGCACTATTCTGCTGTAAGCAGTTGAAGTCTAGCATCCATAGTGTATACATAGATGTATGCAATGTCTAGTTTCTACTGTGCTTGTACATGGCAACTGGGATACAACCACTGCAAGAATAAACTGGATTTTTTGTGTTAGTGAAAACAAGCTAGGCTGCTTCAAACAGCAGCCAAAATGAAGCTTTGCCCAAGTTCCTGGGGAAGCAAGAGTTGCCTGGCACATCCTCCTTTGTGGCGAGCAAGGCAGCAGACACTGCCCTGGGCTGCCTGGGAGTGGGCAGAGGGTGGAGCAGCTGAATCCTGTCTCCCCTGGTGTGATGGGTTGAAGTTGATTGGACCGCCTGCTGATACTGCCCTTGAAAGAAAGTAGCCATGTCCTTCTAAAGTGTCTGAGTGGCCACACAAGCAGCTGCACTGTCTTGTTACTAGTGGGATGCTTCCTCTGAGTCAGGTGATGGTCCTCTGGTTTTCCTTACAACCTCTAGAAGTAGACAACTAATCTAATGGGAAGGAACTAATAAATACAGACGGCAGTCTCTGACTTGAAAGCATAAATTCAGCAGATACTTCAGAGTTAATTTCTCTGTGTCACTGAAATATAGTAAGTTTTACTGATCAGGCTGGTGAGTTGATAGTGGCAGAGCTTTGACCATCCAAGCTGGGGCCTTTCTTACAAAGGGGCTAGCTGTTTTCTTCTAACAGCAGCAGCAGGTTGCATGAACTCTCCTGCCAACGTTACCCAGTAACAGCACAAAAATGACTGTGGGCTGCAATGACATCATGGGCTGTGGCTCCTTCTCCCTTGCTTCAGGCCATGCTGTAAATCGTGACGCATTTATTTGTCAGAGCATCGAATTACTCCAGCATGAGCTGGCCAGGCTGCGTGGCAGCACAGTTCCCAAATGATGGGTCCTCTGAGGGTGAGGTGGGCACAGACTGCCATGCTGACACCCAGTCTGCCTGCTGAGAGGGGCAAATTGGGCAATGGCTGTCACAGCAGCACGTCCCTGTATTGCATTGCTGCGGGTGGTTCTGGCATGGTGTGGGTGCTGTGCTGAGCAGAGACTGTGAGCCACCCTCTGCTCTCCCTGTGCTGCTGGGGTGGCTCTTGCTGCCTCTTGCTTGCCTGGGTGGGGTGCAGGCATTTGCGACACTGGCCACAGCCCTCTGCATGGCTGCTCTGCTGCAGCAGCTGAAGGCACTGGAGGCAACTGCTAGCCCACAGCTGGTGTGCTTCCACCCACTTTTTGTGCTGAAATCTGGGGGTTCAGCTTTTTGTACTGAAACCTGTGTGATGAGCTCTGGGCTGAGCTATTACATGCTGCTGTGAAATGCTAACTCCTGTTCTTTGCATTGGTGCTGTGAGCACGTCTGGCCCTGGGGGCTGCCCCAGCCTGACCTGGGAGTAGGAAGCTGGCGGCTGCTCTCCTCTGCAGCTCACAGCCCACGGCAATTTTGAGCTACCCTGTGTGCTTGTGGCTGCCTACTGGTTTTGATTTGTCTGTGGCCTCTCTTGTAAGGAAACAATGTATTCTGTATTTATGAGCTTATATTAAAGGGCACTGTCGTGGTTGGTGGGCCCAAAATGAGCAACTCGTGAGCTATGTTGTGTACCCATCTGCTCTGGGGCCCTACAGCACAAGGCACAGCGTACAGAGCTGTGCTGAGCAAACACCCGTGATATGTGCATTTGAAGGTTATTCAAACACAGAAGAGGAAATACTGTTCCCCTCGGCTAGATACTAACTTGCTCTATCTGTGTTGCCTTTAATTGGTGTAATTAACTGTTTTGCATTCCCTTTTCTCACAACAACCTTGCAATAGTAGGTGCAGCAGTTTTAGTGGCCTTTCCATAGGCAAATACTGGCAAGCCAGGTCTTGGAACTAGTTTAAGTCTCAATGCTAAAACACTGATGAATACATCTTGGAGGTGAGCTTTACCTTTTTGCAGATCTTCCCTTTGTTGTAAGGTGAGTGATAGGAGCAGTTTTCCCTGGTCTCAGACTACAGGAGCAAACAGCCTGACCTGGGGTATATGTGCAAGGTCCTGCATTTGTCTTTGATACATCTTCCACGCTGGGAACTGACAGTATAATAAATACACCTTGTATCTGTCATGGTGTGAGACACAAATCTTGGATTTATCTCTGCTTTTGATCCTTGCTACAGAACAGGAAATGCTGGCTTGCTAAACAAAATTGGTGTCTAACTGTCATCTTGAATGGTGCAAGATATCACGTTACCTCACCATCACAGCTAGACAGTGAATTTCTGTAGGGTTTCTCTGCAAGACTAGAAGTAATTCTGCTTGTTGGTTTCCCAAATAATCTGAAGTCTAGGCATCTTTGAACCTCCTCCAGCACCTGGATGTTCCTGAAGGGCTGCTTTTTGCTGGTGTCACTCTAGTTGCAGTGACTCTGAGCAGTTGTCACTTGCTCAGATATGGCTTGTTATCAAATTTCCTTGTGGGGGACAAGTTGATGTCTGAGCAGACTTAAAATACCGTCTGTGGGAAGACTTGGGATGTTAATCATGTTGTTTCAGCTTTGTTCCGGCTGTTGATTACCAGTGTGGTTGCATGCAAATATCCAATAGCTCATGTAACCGCTAGAACAAGATCAATGATCTAATTAAAAGTCAAATAGAAACAGCTTTAGTTGTCTCTGGGGTTTATTTCTTTTGGTAACTCTTTTAGGCATGTAGTAAAAATGCAGCTATGAAGAAGCAGAAAAAATAGGCTGGTGACTGCCAGGAAAATTTGTGGTGACACTTGAAAGGGCAGTGACTTCTGGTGCCACAGCCTGAGCTCACCAGTGCTGGACACTGCTACTGTCAGAAGTCAGGACAAAGACATGGAGACTTTTAAACCGAGACTGCAGGACCCTCTATAGTGGTGTCATCTTAATGCTCTCAGTACTTTGTGATTATGTATTCCTGTGCTATTTAGTGCTGACTGATGTGAGTTCAATGCTCTTAACAGAGGATGCAGCATATGTGCTGGACACCTGAACAGCGACATTGAATGTGGGTGGCCAGAGGGAGGAGGGTAACTTGCCACAGCCCAATACTGCTGCTTTGGAGAAGACCCCAGCTGGCAGAGGTTGCTGTGTGTTGATAAACCAGCTCTTGTACTAATAGTACTTCTCTGGCCTAACCTGAGTGCTGAGCAGGAGCAGGGATTGCCTGCTCAATCAAGGTGCCAATGACCAAGTGAGTTGTCTACTTGGTGGGAGGCCTCAAAGTCAGGTGACCCAGGAGTGCCTGCAGATCCCCAAGCTGCAGTGTGCCCTGGGACTCCCCAGAGCTGTGCGGAAGCAGGTGCAGCTCCCTGGTGGTCAGTTATGTTTTTTGCATCCAAAAAATGTAGAAGAGCCTGAGATAGTCTTCTAGTGGTCCAGCTTCTCTCCAAAAACATGAGTGAAGAAACACAGATTGCATTCAGCTCACAGCCACTGTACAGCTGGGTGGCTCAGCACTGCCCTTGGTGCTGTCACACCGGATGATCCGTGGCTGCTCAGTGAGCATTGCTGAGCATGCTAATAACTTGCAGACATCTGCAGTTATAGGGATAGAAGCATGTGCAATACCCTGGACAAGGGTATTGCAAAGACCTTGCCCCAGAGAATTAACTGCATTACCACTGGGATTCTCACTGGAGTATATCCCAATGTACTGCTTTCTGGAAGGAAGCAGTTTGGAGCTACTCTGCAAGGGTTGTCTCATGGAGGAGGTTTGCTTTGCTGTGAAAGCACCAGGAGCAGCAGACTTGAGTGAGGAGCTGCTAGTTCAGGCCCTGTAAATGGTGGAGATGTCAGCGATTTCCTGGGTGGAAAGCTCTGCTGAATGACTCGACTCAGAGTGAAGCCCTCTGAAGTTAGTGGCATAAAACCCTACTTAAACAAAACCACTTCAAATTTTGCTGTGGTTTTATAGCCTAGCTCTGAGTTCAGTGTTTGAGTAAAGAAATATTTCTTCTGATATAGATAAATAACTGAAGAACACTATGTCCCTTTGAAAGGTTTTAATTGCAAAGAGGAAAAATGAACTGCTTCACACATAGTGCTGCAGTTATTGGTTGAAAGCACTGCCTAAAGCAGAGGAAGCTCAAATATTTTAATTAGCCAGCTTTATTACTTAAACATAGGCTTTAACAAGCTGCAGAATCCTTCGTACTTTACCTGTAAGAAGAGTAACTCAAACTTCTGAAGCAGTCAGTACCTGGTTAGCAAGAGTATCCAAGCTCAAATGTAGAAGCTGAAAGAAGCAGCCCAGACTTCCTCTGGGAGTAAGATAAACACCTGTGGGGCTCTTGTTGTGTCTGGATGGAGGTAATAGTATGCCAGTAAACATTTTCCAGGATGAAATGGAGGAATTGCTAACAAATGACATTGTCTAACACTGTATCAAACCTGGTAGGTAACTGAAAGAGGTATGGGAGATCAGACAGAGCAACATAGCTTGCGAAGTTGCTGCAACTATTCCAGCTCTAGAAAAATTGCCCCTAGAGCCAGTGCTCTATATTTTTAGTGTTGTGTTAAAAATGTGAAATACAATAGGCTTGCAAATGTGAACAATGTGAGACTGCAGATTAAAAATGGGATCTTGCAGCTGGGGAGGATTTGGGTAATTGCCTGCACCCTTCTTGGTCAGCATGTGTGTGGTGGAGTGCTGTCCCTGAAGACTAGGGAGAGACCTGCAAGCTTGTGAAATTTGGAAAGGCTTGTGTGAAGCCTTTAGTTGGAGAATTTGAAGTCCAGCCTTCTGGAGAGGAAAGGTAGTATCCCTCTGAGCGCTGGCTAGTTTGGAAACTCTGTTAGCAGCCAGAGCCTGTTGCGGCTGAGCAGCTCCTGACAAAGTTGGATTAGGGTAATGGTGTCAAATGAGCAGAGCTGCCTCTGCCTCTTTCTAGGAGAGTGGGAGGATGGCCCCTGAGCAGAGCCCTGGCATGGCATAGGACCCACAGTGCAGGAGAGTAGCTCTGGGGCCTGGGGCTGGCCAGCCCATGGCAGCTAGGGTGAGATGGGACTTGGACTACTCAAGGCCATGCAGAACTCACACATTTGAAGCAGAGCTTTGCTGTGCAGGGAGTGAGTTTGAGTGGGAGGCGGGGGTACGTGGTCTGCACGAGCGGGTGTCACACAGCTGGGGCTAATGTGTGCTCAAGCTGTACCATTAATCCCAGATGGTCCTCTTTAAGGTGCTTGGAGACCACCCATGCAGACTGCGCCTCTGCAGATTCACCACCGTGTTCCCACTCATGAAAGCTCCTCTCAAAAGAGGTCTGTCTGATAGTGGCTGCCACAGTTGGATGAATTACCTGGGCCTCAAGCCAAGCGTCTATTCCTTATGTTAGCGGCTTGTAGCTGAAACCATATAAACACAGCACTGTCTTGTGTGGGATGTTAAACACGCAGGGCTCAAATCTACACGGTGCAGGGGAGAGCCGTGTGTAATGTGCAGATGGAAGTGTGTTTATGGCTGCGTTGCACAAGCATACAAAAATGTGTTCAAACTTCATTCTTTCCCCAGAAAGAGGGGAGAGCATTTTTCCTTCAAGATGCAGCTGCACAACACTGAGTATTTTTTACTTAAGAATTGGTGTTCCAGGAAGAAAGTGACCCCCTTCCTTCTTGGAGAGGGGTAGTCATGGTTTCCAGTGGAAGGGGAGTATAGGTGTCTGTGTGTGAAAGCTCATGGGGAATTAAATCTGGCTGGCTTATACACAGAAGCTTGAAGACACCTTCATAATGGTCATGAAAAAGCAGCAGTGCCTTCCAGGCCATGCACGTGTTTGTAGTGACTGTGTCCTGCGCATCCGCACTTGGTGTGCAGCTGCAGAAAGCAGCCTGGCTGTGTCACCCCCTCCTGATGGACACTCACATGGCAATGCTGTGGTGATGGCTGGAGCTTGAAGACAGGATGATGGCTCATTTTGGATGTTTCACATCATCACTGCAGTGCTAAAGGGCAGTGGCCTGGTGAGACAGTTCTGGTGTTGGGGTGTGTGGGTGCTGGGCTACTTCTGGTGCTTTGTGTTTGTGTTGAGTGAGTACTATGTCTGAATGTCAAAATGAAATGATGAAATTCAGATTTGGAGGGTATCTTCAAAGTGCCTGTTCCTATGTGCACTGGGGATACAATTGCACTTGTCATAGTTTAAGCTCAGCCAGCAACTCAGCCCCACACAGCTGATCACTCACTTCCCTGCAGTGGGATGGGGAAGAGAATTGGAAGAGTAAAAGTAGGAAAACTTGTATGTTGAGATGAAGACCGTTTAATAAGCAAAGCAAAACAAGGCATTTATTCACCACTTCCTACAGGCAGGAAGGTGTTCGGCCATCCATCACATGTAATGGTTACTGGGGAAGACAGGTGACATCACTCCAAATGTTCCCCCCCTTCCTTCTGGTTTTGTGCTGTGTGTGACACCATACAGTATGGGATATCCCTTGAGTCGCTGGAGGTCTGCTGTCCCCTCCTAATTTCTTGTGCATCCCCAGCCAACTCGCTGGTGGGGTGAGAGGCAGAAAATGCCTTGACTCTGTGTAAGCACTGCTCAGCAGTAACAAAAATATCCTTGTGTTATCAACACGGTTTTCAGCACAAATCCAAAGCCCAGCCCCATTCCAGCTACTGTGAGGAAAATTCACTCTATCCCAGCCAAACTGAGCAGAGCATGTTAGAGTTTAATTACCTTTCCTGTTGCTTCTCAGGGAAATGGTTGGACAGAGATAGCTGACCTGCTGATACATTCTGGAATAACTCTGTCATTAAGCTGCAGAGGGCTGCAGAGCATCTGTAACGTGGTACCTGAGCTTATATGCTTCAAAACAAGCCTGCACAGAGCAGTGCTGTTAGGTGCTCAGAATCAGAGATGATCAAAACTGAGACAAACCACGAATCTTTTGCAAAGCTAAAGGAACTGGCAGTGTACTTTCTGATGTGTTACTAACCTCGGACCACAAAATGTGCTCCAGTCGTCAGTACTTTGGTGCTGCAGTGTGGAGTGGGGATGGGTTGAGCTGTGCAGGGCTGCATGAATGGGGATTTCCTCTGAACGGCCCTGTGCGCAGTGATTCACAGTCAGCGTGGCAACTCTGGTTTCAAATGGAAAAATTGAATCTTGGTGTATGTTGTGGCCAAGGATTTCCCCAAACAGTAATCACTTCTGATAATTTCTAATGTGTTGGTTTTGGCTTCACAAAGTCCATCCCTTGCAGCTTTTGTGCCTGGCGTCTGCTGCACAGAAGATGTTAGACAGCCCTGTCTGAATAGGCTCATTTATCTCGGCAAGATTTTACATGCTGTTTCATATAACTATCTTGACCTACCCCCAGTGTGAGTAAACATGCTGTTAGTAGCACAGAGGTCACTCTGGTGTCTGGAAACCTCTGGATTATTCGTTCCTTCTTTGGTCTTGCTGAGGCATCTTTTTTTTTTAGCCCTGTCTCTTGCAACTCTTTCATCTGCTATGCCCGAGGTGCCTGAGGGTGGACCTTCCTGTTGTCCCCTGCACTGAAGCTTGGTAACATTCCTTCAGTAATGTGAGATACAGCACATCGCTAATGGCTTGTCACCTAATGCCTCTGCCAGCCCCTGGGAGGTCTTTGCAACAACTAGACAGGTTTTTGACCTTGATGAGACCTGGAGTAACCTGCGAGATTTAGGATTACCTTAATCCTACAGAGATGGTTACAGAACTCTTAGGCTTCAGAGACAATTTGTAGCTTTGTTGTGTCACTTGCAGTATTCTGGCACTACAGCTGTTTTTTTCAGTTCAGCCTTTCTGGTTGAGGCTTGGCTTTCTAGTTGTGTATGCACAGGGGGTGCTGTGATGAGGTGCTTTTTTTGTTTGCACGTGTGAATGAAATGACCTTGAGTTGATCGGACTCCTAGAGATGTGTTTCGTGCAAGGTGTAGACAGTTCTACATTTAACTAAAATTTTAATGGCTTGTTTAAACTGAAGCTCGTTTCCTGTGAATTGGCTAGTGGTGTTGCTGACTCAGGTGTAGCTGTCTGCTCTGATGGGAAGGTGAAGCCTTCTGTGCCGTGGCAGTAAATGTACTGGCTCCTGGGGAGCACAGACCTGGTGTAGGATCATTCCCTTTTCACTCCTGTCTCATGCCTGGAGGAGGGAGGTGTAGTTTGTGTTATGTCACTTGGTTTCAAAAGCAGAGCCAAGTTTTCTCAGCAGAGTGTGGCAAAGGCAGGAGGATGCCTTCTTCCCCCTCCCTCCCTCATTTAACAGAAGTCCAATTCTGGCATGTTCACTCCCCACTGCAGGGACTTTCCTTCTCAAGTTATTCCTGGATGATTAATCAGCACTTGGGTGCCTTGTGTTGTGCTGTCCCCATGGCTTCCTGGAGCTTCTTTCCACCCGCCTCTGAACCTGGGGCAGCTGGGGGTGAGTGTCTGTGCGGGTGCTATCCTGAAGCCCTTCTCTACAGCCCCATCCCATGCTGCCAGGTGCTGTCCGGGGGCTTTCCCAATCCACCTGCTGTCTGAGGTTGATGCAGTCGGTCTTGGCATGCTGCCAGCTCTGCTGTGCTGGAGAATGAGGAGCTGCTGAGTCGACTTGAGCCCATGGGGAGCAGAACTGTCCCACGCAGGCTTGGGCTCCCTTTGCACACTGAAGCATGAAGGGGCTGCAGACCTTTTCCTGTTCTGCCATCCAGCTTCCCATTCATTCCTCCCTGGAAATGTGGATCTCTGCTATCGAAGGGGTTGAATGTCAGCTGCTGGTTCGGTGCCGGTGCAGGATGCCTGCACTGTCTGTCCCCGGCATAGGCATGTGGGAGCCGCGGTGTCCCAGCCACTCCTGGGGCCGGCAGCAGCACGGAGGGGCGTAGGGATGAGCTCAGCAGCGGGGAATGTGCTTTGCTGGTGCAGAGGCCGTGCTCACAGGGCCCATTGTGGGGTGGTTTTGGCAGGGATGCCATGGCCAGCGTCGTGCCGCGGCAGGCCCAGAGCCCGCTGTGCCGCTGGCGGTGTGCGGGGCGGGAGCTGCAGGTGGGGCACGGGGTTTCCGGGAGTGGGAGAACCACCTTGTGATGCCTCCTGTCCCCCGGCTGCCGGGTGCTCGGCCGCGCCAGTTCTCGAGGCGAGACGGGGTTTTGGGGTCAGTGTGGCGCTGGCGCCCTGCCCCGCCAGGCTGGCGAGGGGCTCGCTGGCTGCGGACAAAGCAGCGCTCATGGCAACTTGCTGCTCTAAAAAGGCTGAACATTCAGACGCCTTCCTTTCTTCCCCACCCCAAAAGGGTCTCAGATAATGGGTGCTGCATTCCTGTATGCTGTTCAGCTGGGTATCTGGGCTGCAATCCTGCAGCTATGCGTGGGGACCTGCTTGGCACGGAGCAGCCGGGTCTGAAATAGCCACTGTGAATGGCAGCTCTCATTGTTCTGTATTGCACCCTTGCTCACCGCTCATCCCATCCCAGCAGTGTGCCGGCAGCGTGGAGCCCTTCTGCTGCTCTCAGACAGTATTCACAGCAAGGGTTGGATGTGCACTAACACCTGCCTGCGGCTCGTCCTGGACGTAAGAGTAACACGTTTACCTTCTCATATCCTAACTTGGGATGCGGCACTTAAGGCAGAAGAAACCTAGGTGTGTTCAGACTGAAAGTATTAAGGAATTTGATCGTAAGCCACCCACAGTTTGACTGTTTTCCCCACCCACCTTAACAACTCCTAATTTTGAAATTCTTGACTTCTCCTTCAAGCCCTGTTGGGTTATTTCAGTTTCTCTGGGAGAAGCTGGGTTGGTTGCTGTTGCTGTTATACTGCTGGCTTAAACGTGCTTTGTGTCATGCCTTTCTCTTCTGGATATGAGATATGAGTGGTCTCTGGGTGCCTATTAAGGGCAGAGCTATTTTAATCTGTATTTTGCTCCTGCGAGCTCCATTGGTTCAATTATTTTTATTCCTTACTGTATTAAAAGTCTGTATATTTTTTCTTGCCAAACCTACGCTGAAAGGACTGGATTTGAACTTATTTTTTCAGATGCCAGTTCCACCTCCTGAGATCCTTTCTAGAGGCCCAACATGCACCAACAGACAGTACAGGGTGATGGATGCAACAGTGGCCTGAAGTTCTCTGACATGATTGGTTTCAAATCCAGTTAAAGTAAACACTATTTTAATAGTTTAAAACCCTCTGAAGTGTAATGTTTAATGTCTCAAATCCGAAGATTTGTCTCACAAAGGAATTTTACTACTTTTTTTTTTTTTAAATAACCAGTTACCCTGGTAAGCTTAGAAGAAAATGGTTTCTGTCCCTTGCAAAAAAATAAAACCTCATGTTCTTTTCCATCCTCCTGTCCATGCCCAGATCAGCACTCAGTTACTGTTCCTACAACCCTCCAGTGAAGAGTCATTCCTCCTCTGGAAAACCTACCTTGTAAAAAGCTTAGTGGATCTGAGTGTACATGGTGTATCACTTAGGCTTCCTGAAGATATGCTTCCTCAGGTGACGAACTCCCTGAGGCTCGTCAGTGAAGCTGAGGAGTGGCTGTGTCTTGGCAGGGTGTGGGAGCTCAGCTGGGAGCCAGTGAGCTGAAAGCTCAGGGATGCTCAGGTAGGCTGGATGCTGAGGAACAGCTGTCCTAGGGGTCTGCCTGCAAATGCTGCTGAGAAGCAGAGATGCAATGGGACTGGAGCATGTCACAGTTGGAGGCTGGCAGGTCACAGCCAGGTATCCCCAAAACCGACCCGAGTTCAACCAGCTCTGTGCCATAGGCACAGCCTGTGCTTCCGTGGGGTGAGCGGCTGCACGTGGCAGGACACAAGCGATGTGCTGACCCTGAGGAGCTGGGATGTGGACCTGGGCTTAAGGGACACCGGAGGAAATGGTTGCAGTATGTTCTCAAAGCACAGAGGAACCTCTGTAATTGATTTAAAGATATATTATCCCTACAGAGGATGTCGCTAATGTCTTTAGCAGGCACAGTAAGCCTGTGAACACATACTGTATACTTCAGCAAAGAATTTCCTTGGGCAGCTTGCTCAGCTCCATCTCATCTGCATACTTCTGTTTGGCATGCAGCTCTGCTCAGTGTGGTGTTTTCTCTGTTCCAGAAGATTAAGCCCTAATCATTGCTTAATTTTTCTGTCCCCCAGCTGCTATAGCTATTTAACAATAGGTGAGAATAACTAGAGGTGGGGAAATGCTCAGACACTTAAAGACACCAAGATCTAAAATTCCTACAGTCTCTTCATAACTGATCCGTAATTGAAATGAACTTTGTGTGTGGTATACAAAATTCCTTCCAGGTCTGGAAATAAGGAGTAAGGGCTGTTGGTGAGACTGCTCCTGTGTTTTGTACTGAGAACCATGGATTTGGATTTTCCCTCCATATAATGCATAGAACAAAAGTTTAAATATGGAAGACATAAAAAAATGAAGAAGACCACTTATAGAGAAGGTGGATGCAAAGATCAGAGCTGGTTGTGGTTTAACTTCTCTGTGTGAAAATCATCAGCAAAGCTTCTGAGATGGCTTTGTGAGATAGTGAACAAGCTGTATTGACTGCAGCCTAAGCCGTGAAACTATTCTAAAAAAAATAAAATTTACTACTCAAAAGCTGCTTTTTCAGTCCTTCATTTGTTTTGCAATACTTCCACAGTCTGTATGACTAGCTCGATTTAGTAAGGAAGCTGTCTGCTTCGGTAGCTTATCTTGTTTCCACTAATTGTCCAACAGAGAATGACTTGCGGCCCTGCTGTAGGGCAGAGTTTAAGGAACATTGCCACAGTTTGGGTAGTACTTATACTTAATGTGAATGCAGAGCAGACTTGCATATGAGTAAAAGATACTAGTCACAAACTTGTTTATAATGCTTTTTTGTTTATTTGCTTTTTTTTTAAATTGTAGCATTATAGACCTAATAAATGTCATGTAGTTCAGGCCATGTGTTCCAAACAGAATTTAGGGATTTCTACTGGAGTAGATAAATGTGCAAGCTTCGAGCCAGTGCCAGGTTTCAGTTCTGGCACTGGCTCCTGGGGCAGCTATAAGCACAAATGCAGAGGACCAAGCATTGGCAGTTTTCCACTTGGTAGGTTGGGTTGGGAAGTTTTTTGTGGCCCCGGCCATAAAAATGACACGCATTTGTCTCAAAACGGTCACACTGCCGGCTCAGACTAATCACATTGCTAGCTGAAGCCCTGGCACTTTAACATCTTTCTTTTTGCTTTGAGGAGTGTGATTTTAGCAGTCCAAGTGTAACATATCGTATTAATATTTAGTATGGAGCAACAATTATAAATCAGTTTGAGCAGTTGAAACTTGGTTGCTTTTCAAGACTGAGACTGGTGGTATGTACTGTTGGCCTATGGAATTGCCATAATCCATTTTTTGGGCTGGTTGCCACGTAGTTAATAGGATAATAAAAGTGGAAGAATTACAATCTAGACTCAGAGGTGTGATGGGGGAAGCAAATGAGCTCTGGTTCAGCCTGTTTTCCTCTTCACCCTACTAGGCAGCCACTTAATAGCTGACTAAGAAGCAGGATACTTCTACATAAAACTTAATGTTGTAGGCTATATATAGGCGCTTTTTTTTTTTTTTTTTTTTTTTTTTTGAGGAAAGCGAGTGCTTGGTTGTTCAATACTGTTGTTGATTCTGCAGAACAGCTTAAGTCTGGCTGGCTGGTTTTCCCCGGCAGTCAGCATGTAGGTCATGTCGAGATGCACCCTGACAGCAGGACCTCGGCAGTGGGCTGACAGCAGCCCTTCCCTGCAGATGGCTCCTGCCTGCCTGCAGCTGAACACGGCTGCGTCTTGCTGATGGCTGCTGCTATTTTGTTGATGTTGTATTGTCACTGGGTACTTCTAGAGGAGGAAAGCGAGTTGGAGCTGGAGAGTTGAAGTTAAAATGCATGTTGAGCAGTGTATGTGGGAATGAAGGTTTGTGTTAAATCCAAACTTGATCGTTTCTGCGTTTTTTGCTTCTTGCTGGTTCAGGACAGCATATCTAGCCATGAGAACTTGCAGACTGTCTGAAAGTGGTCACATTACAGCATTCAAAACTTTGGAGTCCACAGCAAGAGTGTCAGGAGGAGTTGTGTATCACACCCACAAAATTCTTGGTTATAATAATAAAAAAACCCCCAAACCTACCAAAAACGGCACAAAACCCTCTTTCCAAACCCTTCATCCATTGGCTCTTCTAGATGGCATCTCTAAAGTTGTCTGTTTCCAGTTGAGCTTAAAGTCCTCCCAAGTACTAATGTGAAGCAAGATGGAGGTCCTGTGGCATGGATTCCTGCTTCATGCCTGGGCTTCCCGTAAAAATGTGCCCTTTGAAAGTAGAAGTCCAGTGGCTGTCAGCAGGTATGAGTCAGCTGTGCAGGGACTTTGATCTCCAAAGCACACACCTCCTACCGGGAAACATTGCTCTCTGACACACCTGTAAGTGCATCTTGCAGATGTTAACATAAGCACTGTGACATGAATAAAGCAAATTATGCAGATGGCCATGCTTTCTCCAAGAAAGGTTACATTAAAGCTGTCTACAATGATTCTATAAAGAGTTGGTTCAGCCCTGCTAAATGATCTTGGCAGATGAGCTCCAACAGCTTGCTTCCTCCAAGCCACAGGAAGGCAGGGACCAGTGGCTGTCTCCTGCATGAAGAGGGTTCCTTTAATCTGCGGAAGCATGACTGGTGCTATGGAGTAAACACGCTCTCACAGCTGCAAGCAGGCAGTTTGTTCCTGTCCACCTAACTCATTGAAGCTGAAAGCCAAATGCAACTGGGAGTGGTGGAGATGAATTGTCAAGGGGCCGGGCTGTTGCCATTCAGAAGCACTGACCACAAGTGTGCATCTCTATGTTGTAAATTTACTATGAACTCCAGCGGAGCAATTGAGAAACATGACTTTGAAGGCTCTGTAAAGTATTGATTGTGTGAGTAATAAGTATGCCTAAAAGTAATTTTTGTAGTAGGAAAGCAGTGATGGAAAGCTGCTGTTTATGTAATCTGTTTTCCAACCAGAGATGGCCAGAAAACATCTTGAAGCAGACCAGGGAATGGAGGGAATTCAGTGGAAAGCCAGCTGAGCTGGGGTACAAGCAGTGCCTGCAGTAATGATTGTTAGTGCTTAAGTGTCATTGGAATATATTATTTTTTCCACTATCCCGACACCTTGGCAGTATTACACTGACAGCGTGCACTCAGAGCTCGTGGGGGATGCTTGCAAATTAGGTTGTACTAAGAGTGTTCTCAGGGCCAGCTCTGTGCTCCCTGTAAAGAACCTGTGAGTGGGTGCATGTCTTCCTGGTTGCCACTTTCATCTTAAAGCCCAAGAGACCTTGAGGAGAATCCACTGAATATTTTTAGTCAGTTAATGAAAAAGGTAGCACTAAAGCAGAGGCTCTTTTGGAGAGGCTAAGTGCTCAGGTGGAGCTGAGCTTTACAGCAGTGCATGGAAGCTAAGCCTGCTGTGAGCTGGACTTTGGTCTTCTCTTGAATGTGGAGGGTTCTTTTATATAGTGATAGAGATTGTGAGCCAGTGCTGGAAGTGGGGTGCCTGCGAGAAGGGCACGCGGGCAGCTCTGCTGGCTGCTGATAAGGTCTCCTGTCCTGCCCAGTAGTTCTTCTCCCTCCCTACTCTCCACCCCAAATGAAAGCAGACAAGCCCTCCTCCTTCTCTTGGAAAAAATTACATCATGAGATCCCTATGCCTGTCAGGAAGCTGGGAGGCTGTGAGAGCTTGCTAACAAAGTGCAGTCGTGGCAATGGCACCAACCCCAGAGAGGAAGAGCTGTCCTGTTCCTGTGATGACCTTTTCCTGTCATCAGGGCAGCAGCCCTGTGCCCAGCCTCTCTGGATGAGGCTGATGAGATGGGATATTCTTGCTCTTGCTGTGAAGCCCCATACAGGCTGTTTTTCCCCAGGTCGAGGACCATAGCCCCGCTGTGCCTTTGGAGAGGGCAATGGGGTGCTGGGGGAAGCTCTGAAGACACAGCTGGTTGCTGCAGTAACCACAGTGCAGCCACATATAGATATTATTTATGTGCTATAAATATAAAAGGAGCCATTCTTTATCTTGAGTAATGTGTGTGTAGCATTGTACTCAAGGTGGTTCTGTCCTGCTGGCATTCCTCCCTGGAAATGCTGGACAGCTTTCTGAAATGAGCTTGCTTGTAGCATACTAAATCATCACTGTGTCCCTCTAGTAAAAATGCCAGTGTTGATATAAATCTGAAACTGAAGCTTGGAGGCATTTCTGGAGCATAGATGGGCTGGCTATTGATGTGCTCCAGCACCACTGTGTGACCTGGTGGTCATGCCATGGGGTGGGATGGAGGGGCTGCTGGCACAGGGGGCAGGCGAGCAGTGAGGATTTGCACCAATGGTTTGGTGTAAGGGAGCATCTTCCCACCACTGACCAGTTTGCAGCTCAGCTGGAAAGAGGACTGAAATGGGTAACACTGGGGCGTGTTTAGTTGTTGCTAGGAGACCCACTGCTTATGTGATGTAGACTTTTACCTTGGAACCTGTAATTAACACCTATTGGGGCTTAATCACCCCATAGGTATCTATTGTATCTTGGACTGGATGTGCAATCAGCAGTGAACAGTCAAGTGGCAGACACGTATCGTAATCCTGTGACATTAGTCAAAACTGGTGTTAAAAAATCCCATACAAATGAAATCTGAGTAGAAACCAGACACTAACTATCCAGAAAGTCCAAATGCCATTCAAGGTCTGAAGTTACATTATTATCTGTTTAGGACATACCGCTCTATTGTGAAACCATGTAAATATTAACCACTTCACTTGAGCATTGGGTTAAAGGGAACACCCTGGTGATTACTGTTCTTGGTCACTATTCTGTATAATCACTTGTTTTGGAAGTCAGTAGATATTTTTGCATTGATAAGATGGTGCTGGGTTGCTGCTGTGATCTCTGTAGCTGAAGAGGAGCAGGTAAGGCATGCCCAGTGGATGTTGGGCACAGGGAGGGTCACCTTGGAGGACTTTGCCTGCTAACACTGAATTTGAACTGGAGAGTGCAATCCAATTACAGAACACTTTTACTTTGCTAGCTAGGACTCTCTAAGATCCCTGGACAATAATTCTGGTGGCATGAAAGGGAGTTTATACAACTGTAGTTGTCTTTACTCCAGCGTCTGCTGCAGGAGCTGGAGAGTACACAAAAGCTTTCAGATCACTTGTAACTTCTGTTGACTGAAAAGGGAATTCTCTAACAGTTTTCACTTGAAATGGAGGAAAGAACAGAAAAATGCTGTGCTGTAACATGCGGCTGTGAATAAGAGGAACTGTCAGGCTGAGAGCATCCTGAAACATTGCGGAAAAGCTCTGGTTTGGGTGGGCTTGAAAAAACCGGAACTGTTACTGTAATACAACCTGAGTAACAACTACAAGCTCAAAGGGAGGGAGGGCATTCAATCTGTGACTCATTAAAGCTAAAGTAACTTGCACGAGAATTTGCAAACCTGTAGTGGTCACTTCATGAGGCCAAACTGATGCACAACTGATGCATGCAGGATAGCATCCTGCCCCTGCAGACATTGCTTACGAAAATCTGATCTTGATACCCAGCAGCGTTAAACTTAGCTCCATAGTGTGTCTTAAAGCAGAACAGCAGCATGGCCACTCTGATAATTTTTTCTTAAGCTGGAGCATGATATGGAAAAGCCAAAGCTGGCACTTCTTTTCTGTAACGCTGAATTTGTAGTGTGAAGGGATGACATCTTGTGTGATGGTGCAAAGGATCCTCCATGGACCTCTACTGCCCACTTCGCTGATTGTACACAGGTCTTGATGTATCCATACTAATTCCAAAGTCTGTATTTGCTTGTCTTCACTACACAGCAGCACTTTTTTTTCCCCCTACCATTTTTAAGGCAAAGTATTGATGTGTGTGGGAGACATGTTTCTGTATAGAAATGCTGTTTCCTAAATGATGCTTTTAGCTATGCCCTGGAGTGTTTCATGCCTGTTGGGATGCTGTTTTTGTGAACTCCATCACATGCTGTTTGGCCTTTTCATAAGATGCAAATGCCATTACAAAATACCAGGTGGTACTTATCCAAATCAAAATACCAGAGACTTAAACTGCCAATTCTCCTAAGCTAAGATTGTAAAGCTGAAGGGCAAGTCACACTCTTGGAGAGCACTGATCTCTCAAGACAACGGGAGAGCACTGAGGCCTTTGACTCTTCTCTTTTTGTCCTGTCTAATGCACCCCGTGAGGAACGGTGTCTCTACCTGAACAAATGCCTGCAGTGGCCTGGGTCAGTTTTCTTGTCTTTGATTATCTGTGCATCAGTGCCGGCACACTGTTTGAAAAACACACCTCTTTCCTTTAGAATGGCAAATAATCAGTTGTATGTCTTTTGTCTTCCAGATAGTAAAGCCATAGTTGATGGAAACCTGAAGTTGATCCTTGGCCTGATATGGACCCTTATCCTCCACTACTCCATTTCTATGCCAGTGTGGGAGGATGAAGGTGATGATGATGCAAAGAAACAGACCCCTAAGCAGAGGCTGCTGGGCTGGATCCAGAACAAAATTCCTTACTTGCCAATCACAAACTTCAATCAGAACTGGCAGGATGGCAAAGCACTGGGTGCTCTTGTTGACAGCTGTGCTCCAGGTAAGTCCTTTGTTCTGATGCCCAGTGTTTTTCTTGCTTGTTGTCCTTGTGGCTGCTTTTCCTATGGGAGGAGGTTTTCACTGCTGAGCTAGAGACTGGAGTGAGGCTTTCAAGAAAGCCAAAAAAGTCCAAAGAGACCAGCTGCAGGAAGCAGCAAGTTGTAAACTACTTGGCCAAGAGAAATTCTGGCCTGAAGCAGAATGTGTGATTGCATTATGGGAGGCGCCACGTCTAAGCTTTGTATTGGGTGCAAGGGACAAAGGCACAAATGCTGGCTCCTAAATGGAAGAAAGGATTGTTCCCACGGCAAGTGCCAACAACCTTTCAACTTCAGGGTGCAGTGGGAGACTTCATATGTTCTCCTGAAATAGGATTGCAGAGGCAGCACAGAGCAGCCAGAAGCTGCACACTACCTGAAACTTCAGTGTTTAGCAAGCTGAGACTGAGCTGCTTAAGGCAAATAATTTGATGAAGTGTGAAAAAGGCAAAATTTCCTCACCTTCTTATAAAACAGCCTTGCTAGTATGATTGCTGGTGCTCATCTAATGCAATCTGGGCTGCTGTGGCAAGCGGTTGTAATTTTCTTTACCAAATATGCTGCAGGAGGACCAGTGAAACATAAAGGCTGGTAGATGTATTTGTGCTAAATTTAGAGTGGTATCTTGCACAAGTTACCCAGAGAGGTGGTAGATGTCCCATCTCTGGAAACATTCAAGGTCAGGTTGCACAGGGCTCCGTTGAAGATGTCACTGCTCATTGCAGGAGGGGTCGATCTAGATGACCTTTAAAGATTCCTTCTAGCCTAAACCATTCTATGACCCTACACTGGTTGTTGTCTTGGAGGTGTTTCAGTGATCATCATATGCTTGTCTTGTTTTGGTTACTTCTGCAATGCTCTGAGTATCTTTCTTCAAAGCAGCGTAACACAAGGGATAGTGGAGTTTGTGCTTGGTTTCTTCAGCTAGGGAAGCACCTTGGCAGGTAACACATAACTGAAATGTGCTTGCAGGTTTGTGCCCTGACTGGGAGACCTGGGACCCAAAGAAGCCAGTGGACAACGCTCGGGAAGCCATGCAGCAGGCGGACGACTGGCTGGGTGTGCCGCAGGTAAGGCCACCAAGACATGGGCTGCCCGTGGGGAGCACAGTGGCCAGCTTTGGCCTTGTGACTAGCTGGAGTTAAAATTGAGGAAAGCAGGTGAAGCTGCTTGGGTGCTCCAAAAAGTTACAGTTAACTCACGTAGAGTTGCCTGAGAAAGGGTGCACTGTAATGAAACACACTATTACATTTCAGAGCTCTGGTTGTAGGATTTTGTGTAGGTGTCTCTGCTGAAGACAGCTGCTGTTGCAGCATGTAAGGTAGGAGGAGAGGGCCTGTGTGGTGGTGCCTGATCTGTTAGTCCATGGAGTGAGTTTGTTTTGCTGCATTGAATTCCACAGAAGGAAAACTTACTGGCCTAGGAAATCACCTGTGATGATAATGTTCAAACAGAGGGCGATGTATTTACAAACTGGATTATTTTCATGCTGATAAAGTTGGACAGAATTCCAGAAGTCTCTGAAACAGCTTGTATTGTGGAAGCAGGAGAAGAGACTGGTCACAAGTTTTACTTTGCAAGCCTTACAGTTCAGAGCTGTAGCATACAGGATTATGAATTACTAAATTTTCAGTATCAATTATCCCCATGTCACTTTTGAAGGGGAACATAATGGCTGTTGTCTTGCTTTGATACCATTACGCTTATTGCAGTCTCCTGAGAGCCCCTAATAATCAAAGCGTGAAAAGCCCCCAAACTACACTGGGACGATAATGAGCTTCTTGATTTTGTTTCCTGAGATAATAAATGATGTTGTGTGTATCAAAGGGAAAATAAATTTAAGAAATCTCATTAGCGTGGGAGTTTTGAAATCTAAGTCTGTGTCCTAGCTCTGTTTCGGTGTTGACATGCGGTAACCAAGCACTGGTACAATATACTTAATTGCACTGTCTTTCAGGTTATTACCCCTGAAGAAATTATCCACCCTGATGTAGATGAGCACTCTGTGATGACTTACCTGTCCCAGTTCCCCAAAGCCAAGCTGAAACCAGGAGCACCTTTAAAACCCAAACTGAATCCAAAGAAAGCAAGAGCTTATGGCAGAGGTAAGGACTTGATGAGCTGAAGCTGCATGGAGCAGTAGCTCTTCAGAAAGCTGGGTGGGGTTTTCTGCTTATGTTGAACTTCAGACCTACTGTAACTGACTTCAAAGTTTCACTTGTATGCTCTTGGTGTGGTGCCTGGTTTCAGAAATACATGGATATAGTCCAAAAGACACTCCTAGTTCTAACATGTAAATTCCCCAGTCTGAACCTGTTCTGCAGGCTGCCAGCCTCCCATCCACAGCTGGAAGAAGGAGCATGATATGGGGCTAAAACAGCCTTAGTGTGGAATTCAGGCCAGCAGTATTGCTGCTGATGGGTTATGATCTAGCACCTTGCGAAGGCTTCTTGTGATAAAGCACTCCTTAAAAGAGGACAAACCTCATCACCTCACTGTCTCTCCGAGCAGGCTCTCTGTAGAGACAGTTTTCCATTTACTAGGCTTGATGTGTGTTAGAGTGAGCTAATTCTAAATAACTTACTTGAATTGATTGGTAGTGTTGAATACTTTGCACATATACAAAGGTAGGTTGGTAAGCCTTGAGACATTAAAAAGCCTTTGTTGGAAAGGCTGTATTTGCTGATTGGAAGGACTCGTCCACAGATGTTTATGCAACTGTAGAAATACATAGGCGTTCTTATTTTTGACTGACCTTTTAAATTGATAATTTCATATGACTATTGATGAGGTTCTATTCTAGACTGGGGCACAGTCACAACTGAGTAAGTAATAGATTTTTACCTTTAACATGTTTGGTATGTTGGAAGGCATCTCTTCAGCATTACGCTAGGCTCTCCATTCCATCTTAATTTTATTTTTTTTTTTTACATCTGGGGCTGCTGTTGGTCCTTCAGGATTTTTAGAATGAGTGCATTTCAGAATTGGGTGTACGAGAGTGAAATGGAAAGAAACAAAACTTTCCTTATTTTTTTCTGGTTTTCTTATTTGCTTGCGGTTTTTTTAAACTTGGTTTTCCATTAAAACTTAACTAGTGGAATGAATGGACATGGACATGATTTGTGCGCTTAGGAGCAGTTGCAACAGTCAGAATGGGTTTAGCACCTGTCTGGCTTGGGATTTGTGTCCTTTGTTGGTGCCTTCCACAGCAAACCACAATACACAGACACATTTTTCAGGCCCCAGATGTGTAAATGACTGATCAGCCTGCCTCAATCTGTCAAGTCTGGCTTTAGTCATATTTTTATTCATTCAAAAACTGGAATTGCTCTATTGTCTGCTTTCGTGTGTGTGGTGCTCCGAAGCCATTGTAATGGAAACTACTTTCGAGTGAGTGGCTCTTCTTGAAAGATTGGTGTTTTCCTGAAGTTAATTGCTAAAACAGAGTCACTAAATATAATAATTGATAATTCTGACTGCTAAGATATGTCAGAACTGGAAGGTGACTCCAGCAGCAAGGGGCTTAGTATTTGACTGAGCAGGGTCTTTTGTACAGATGAAAAACAGGTTTTCGTGCTTCCAGAAAAAGATGACTGTCAAGTATGAAGTGGGTCAGTCTTAGCTCTTTTTATTGCCATTTTTCATGTAAGCTGCTCATAACCTCCCAACGCGAGTCTTAACTGTAGCGCACCACCCTGGGCACCGTGGGGGTTTGTGCTGAGGACAGTCATGTGTAGAGCCGGTGTGAAATGAGCCTGCAGAGGGGATGTACAGAGTTGTGCAGGTTGTCACTGGTACACTAGGAGTTCTCATTTAACCATCCAAAGCAGACCACTGATAAGATAGTAAAATCTAGAGGATGAAGGGTAGGCTAAGAAAGTGTTGTAACTAATGCTGTCCTGGCTGAAATTGTCTTCAGAAGAGGATGATCAATCCTTCTTGTGCTTGCAGAAGGAGGGATACTTAACTTGGAATACCGTGTCCTAATGCTTGTGGGATGGACTGAAGAGACGCAGAGCAAATTCATAGCAGTTTCAGCTAGATGATAATCTAGGACTTAGTTTGAAAGAATGAATATGTCAATTGTTAACACCTTATCAGAATGCTCAGATTTCCTAGCAATAACATGATCTTCCTTGCATTGCTCTCAAGTTACTGTTTTCTGAAGATAAACAAGTTCGGGAATTCTGTTGTTCGCAACCACTTCCTTTATAATCTATCAGACGTTGCACTTTCCACTAATTGTGCTACGGAGCAGTAGTGCCCACGGTTTTATGAATCAGCCAAGGAGTAATTGCCTTGGACGGAAGGGTATATGTGTTTGGGCTAGTCTGGAATCAGCAACTTTGGGAAGTTCTTCCACCCACTCAGTCTGACACCACCATGATAGATGTCATGACCTGGGACTATGTACAGGGAGATGATGAAACCCTGCTGGTAAATGCGTGCTGTAGCAGGCCCTGTGCTGAGGAATAAGGAAACTGATTAAAAGTTAAGTGGAAACCACACCAAGTAGCAAGATTTTTATGGTTTTAAGAGGTTCCTGCATGCCATTTGTACAGTGTTCATTCTGGCCTGGTAGTTTGAGCAGATTTCAAAGAATAGTAAATCTGAGCAGTATCTGTACTGCTGGGTTTTGAAAATGGAGTAAGATGGGACAGTATAGGTAAAAATTGTCTTGCTTAAATTAAGTCTTTTACCCTTGGCTCTAGAGTAATGCCTTCACCTAAAGGCTTCCCTAAATTTCTCTCCTGAGTCTCTAGTCACCTGTCCTGTGGTGCAGCACACTTAAACATTTAGCTGTGTGAAGCAGAGCAGCTCCTAAAGAGCAGCTAATGCACATATCCTGCTTGCTGTCAGCATCAGCCCTGCACTCCCCAGCAGTGGGGGTGACCCTCAGTACCTGTCAGGGTAACTTACTTTCACCTGAATCCAGATAGCAGCTGGGTTTCTGACTTGGTCAGGGATTGTAAGATGAGTTGAGTGCCGATGATTCAACCAATTTTTAAAAATGCTTGTATTGTAAGAGAAGGCCTTATTGTGAGCATGATGCTCTGGGCAGAGGGTAAAGACTTGTTGTGCAGGAGTCTGGGGAAACTGGTTCTGGTGGCTTGCATGGGAGAATGAGTTGGACAGCCTTTGGGCAGCCTCCAAACTATCTTTCGGGTTTTGTGGCAGCAGCTAATGTGCTGTTCTGTATCTGTCTCACAGGGATTGAGCCTCATGGGAACATGGTGAAGCAGCCTGCCATCTTCACAGTGGACACCATCAGTGCTGGGCAGGGTGACTTGATGGTCTTCGTAGAAGATCCAGAAGGAAACAGAGAGGAGGTACGTACGTTAAGTGTCTTGTATGGAAAAGTAAAGTTGGTCTGAATGCTGTAGTTTTTGCAGTAACCTTGATCTTTCACAAGTGAGTTCTTAACAAATAAGTAATTTAAAAAGAAATTGCAAAATACCGTTTATCTAAAGTGCAAGAAGCCTCAAGCTTTTCTTCATAATTGCCTTGAAAAAAAGTCACTATCTGCAACTAAGCAACACAACTCCAGTATCCAGTAGTTGCAGAGCTTTAGCTTGACTGGCCAAGTACACTCTGACCTGCTTTTAGATAACATACATCACTAAATCACTGTCTGCCTTTACTCATTCTGCAAGAATGGCTAAAGCAGCTATTTAGATGCCATGAATCATTTTGAGTTAAAATGCTGGTTTTAATGTTTATAGAAACTTCTCATCCAAGTGTTCCACTTGATCATGTTACAACATTCCAGAAAAATACAGCTGTACATTGGACTTACTGTCTCCTCATTTTTGGCCTGCCTCAATAGAGCAATTAACAGCAAAGGAAAGGGCTGGGGTGGGGAGAAGGTGGCTTGCTTCCTCTCTTGTAAAGACAAAACCAATGGGGTGTTTTTCCATGTGAGAAGAGGGGATAGCAAGGATCTCTGCTCTCGCAGCAACAAGTGTCTAACATTGCTGACTCTGGAAATAGTTTGTGGTATCAGAAAAGAGTTTAGCTGGCATGCGTAGGCACAGCTCAACGATGGATGTGTTTTCTCTCCTAGGCGAAGATAACGCCGTCCAGTGACAAAAACAAGACCTACTCAGTGCAGTATGTTCCAAGGGTTACTGGACCTCACAAGGTGTGTTGTATGTCAATAACCAGTATTCTCTTGCTAGACACGCTGCTCTGCTGGTTGTTAACGTGAGCCCCTGAGGGCTCCCTGTTCACTGATGGGTAAGAGCTACCTCAGGCATCCTGAAGAAAAATTGATGTGGCCTTAGTTCTCCATCTGGCTTTTGGGCTGCTCCCTTCTCAAGGGGGAAAGAAGTGTGTGTTGGGAGAAAGTGCATTTGTGTTTGGGTATATAGTGCTACAGCTGGCTCTCCTCTCACGTGGGGCCACTTTTTGCAACTCACAAAGCCAGTTTTGTGGGTTGTCACAGAGACGCAGATGAAAACAACAGGTTGTTTCTATAAGGTATCTCTTTGCTGATGGTCCTGTACACTGTAGGGGTTTTGCAGAGAAGGATTCCCTCCCTTTGCCCCTGGATGCCCACAGAAGCAGGTTTATGATGGGGGATCCTATTGCTTTGACACTTCGCAGAGTGGCTGGTCCCCACAGCCAGCCTGAAAAGATAAAATGCAACTTCTGTTGCCACCTTATTGCTTGATGAAGATCCGCCTTGTATTGGCACATCCTGATTTAAGCTTCCATGCTGGTGTGGCTGACTCTGTAATCAATAGAACTTTAAGGAGGTGGCCAGCAGTTAGACTGCATGGATGTGATGAGGGTTGTGGGAGGGATGGTCCCTCACCTCTGAGGGAAAGACTCTTTATGTTAGGAATGCAGGTGCTTGACCCTGCGCTTGGCTTTATGGTGGTGATCTGAGCTCTGCCGCTGCCTGGTGGGTCCGAGCTGATGCTGTCTGTCTCTAGGTTTCAGTCCTGTTTGCTGGGCAGCACATCTCGAAGAGCCCATTTGAAGTGAATGTTGACAAAGCCCAGGGAGATGCAAGCAAAGTGACAGCAAAGGGACCAGGACTGGAGGCAGCAGGGAACATTGCCAATAAGCCTACCTACTTCGACCTCTACACAGCAGGTAAGCAGGATGAATGATGATGGAAATCCTGCAGTTTCCTCAAATGTGAGAACCTAAGGCCTTGGAGAAATAAAAAAGCTGAAAAGTGGATGAGGATTTGTAGCCCCATCAAGCTCATAGGTGAAACAACAGCCGGGCTGCTCTGACAGCTTCAGCTGTGTATGAAATATTTGAAGTGCGGAGCTGAGCTGGGGCAAGAGGATGCTAAGCCTGACCCAGAAATTTGCCGTGAATTTGCTGGATGGCAGCAGTCGAGTCTCTGGCTGGTTTCTTTCCCTGACTTGTTTTAAACAGGAAAGTGACAGGTTGAACGTAAATGTGAAGGATAAACTGTGAGCAAACTGTAAATGCGTAGTGTGTTCTGTATTTAGCTCTACAGAAAGAACCTGCTGCAGTGCTACTTTGAGTTCATACTTCAATGATGAACTGGTTTCAACCTTTATTGTAATTATTGGACGGCTACTATCTTCATTAGGGCATCTCCATTGCATTATTTGTTACCTGCTGTTAGGCCAATGCTGTAGCCTAGAGGAATGAGTCAATAAGATGCTACAAATGTTAATTCATTTAGAACAATGTGAAACTACTTAGGGCAGTTACTTGTAGCATTTAAACACCAAAATATGCTGAGTAGCATATTTTAAATTGCCTTCTGCCTGAGGGAGCTTAGGAATAAAATTAAATGTGGTTATAGTGAGGGAAGTATTATGTTCAGCCTCTAATTGGGAGAGGGAGTGGTCTGAATCATGTAAAGACATGTCTGGCCTCTGAAAGTGTATAGAAAACTGTTTTTGTTGTATGATGAGTTGAATAAGATGTGAGAGGAGCAGGTGTCTGAACAAAAGTGAATACATATAGTCCAGCAGAGAGGATCTTTGTCAGATCAGCATTCATTTGTCCAATCTCTTAATCTAAACCACTTCAAAACTTGAGAGATTAAACTGACTGGTAAAGCTGTGGGCTGATCTGCGATAGAGGTGCTACAGGGTGGTAGCCATAGGGTAACCAAGCTGTGTATATTCAATACTGTGTTGTGAAACCCTGTGGCTGGAGCAGCAGAGCCCTGTCAGTTTGACTTCATGGACATGCCACCGTCCTGTCTTGCCCACTCCCTGCTCAAATATTTGGCTGCTGTCAGCAAAAGCTGAACACAGGGACTGTGCCTAGAACTGGCAGCAGAGGATGACTGGCTGAGCCCAGATAGCTGGTGATGGTCTGAAATATGGTGCCTATTGCTGGTGGGGAAGCCAAGGCTCAGCTGGGCTTGTTTCCTCTGCAGGTGCTGGTGTGGGTGACGTGATTGTGGAAGTGGAGGATCCTCAGGGGAGAAGCCTTGCTGAAGTTGTAGTGGAAGACAAAGGCAACCAAGTCTACCGTTGCACCTACAAACCTGTTCAAGCTGGTCCTCACATTGTCAAAGTGACTTTTGCTGGGGAGGCAATTCCCAAAACTCCTTGCACTGTTCTCGTTGGAGAGGGTATGCTTTTTAAAAATGCGTATAAATGTAGATGGCCACTTTTCTCCTTGGATGTGATCACGGAAAATGCTTGGATCTTGCCTTTTGTATTCTCTGTACCTTTCAACATCTTGGTCCTGTTTCAGTGGGTCACCTGGATACTCTCAGAGTAAACCAGTGCTCTCTAACAGTAATATGGCTTTTGTTGCTAGTTTCCTTTCTGCCTAGACTTACAAATGTTAAGCTGCCCTTTGTATTTTTTTGAGTAATTTATGCAGCTATGCAGTGTCTTGCTGTTTTCCGCCCTTGTTCCTCAAATGACTATATTTACTGTTTTCCTCCTTAACGGACACCTAATTTGCTTTCTGTTCCATCCTTACGTGCTCCTATGCTTTTAGATCTCTGCTCATCTCTCCTGAGCTACCCTCCATTTGTGGAATTTTGGACTTCACTGCTAATGGCTTCATAGTTGGTAAGAGGTGTGCAGGATGCTCCGTCATGTTTGCTTTTTGTAAGCTTCTAGCCTGCAGCTTGTCCCAGCCAAAAGGGTTTTTGGTTTTGTTGGGATTGGGGAGGAAAGTTGTAAGCGAACTGAAGCTTTGTGTGACCCAGTCAGTGAAACTGGCTTAACCACAAGCTGCCTGACGCAGCTGTGTAAGTGCTCTGCAAGCTGTTCCCACTCCACATCAGCCACACTCCTGTGTGTTCCCACTGAGCTTTCAGAGCTGGCAGATGGCACACGATCCCTGCTCACACCGTCCGGTGTAGGACACGGGGCGATGTTGGCTGCTGCAGGGGTGAGGGGAAAACCTGTAAGCTGTTGTAATGAGTGAAAACCTAGCAAGCTGCTTGACAGACTTGTGCTCCTGCTGTAAGCACGGTGTGTTTGGGGGAAATGCGTGTTCGGTTTACAGTGCTGGGAAACTGTGGTTGTTTGTAAGTCTCTTCAAACCTCTCAAGTCTCTGGCGTTGAAGACCTTATGACATCTGGGATTGTGTAATGAAAACTGTTCATAAGTGCGTGGTACTTTATTTCTGTAGCCACTCTGCAGGTCCAGAGAAGTGCTTGGAATAGAGAGGCCAAGATCAGCCTAAGCCACATGTAATCTCCTGCCCCTACCCGTGGCTGCTTCAGTCTGCAGAGGGCTTGGTGGCTTTGCTTCTGTGAAAGTGTGAACTGTGACAAGCAGAGGGGGTTTGATGCGACATCTTTTAATGAAGCACAGGCAAAACTCAGCTTTGCTAATAGCAGTTATCCCAGTCATGTGCTTCTGAAAGATCAGCACAATAATACTGTTCACTGAGGCTTATCTGCGAAAGGGACCCTTCACCCCATGCTGCAGTGGGCCTCAATGTGAAAGGCGTCAGGAAGGTTGTGTCTGGTAATTATCTCTATGTGATAGCTGTGTAAAAGTCTTGTATTGATAACTGGCATTGAATTGGAAAGCAGCAGGGCTTCAGTGTTTGCAATCATTCTAAAAAATGGCCTTGGAGGGGGTCAGTGCTGCCTGGCTGCACCAACTGCTACTGCCTAAAAGCCAGGGGGCATAGACAGTGGCTGGGCAGACTCCTGTCTGTCTGCCTTAATGCTATAACCTTGTGCTGAAAGCTAAGCTGTGGTTGCCCTGAGTCAACATTAAACTAAAGGTTGTCCCAGGCTGGCTAGGCTACCTGTATGTTGAGATCAGAGACAGTAGTAATGCCTGAAATTGCCTTGCAGCCTGCAACCCCAACGCGTGTCGTGCCACTGGTCGAGGTCTGCAGCCCAAGGGTGTCCGCATCAGGGAGACGGCCGACTTCAAGGTTGATACAAGAGCAGCAGGGAGTGGAGACCTTGGAGTGACTATAAAGGGACCAAGTGAGTGCTGGAGTGAATCTGTGCGGTGCATGTGTTTTGGAGAATGGAGAGCAGCAGAGCCTGGGAAAAGGAAGAGCAGGAAGGAGATGGTGTCCTGATGGAACTGCTGGGATCTGTATAAAAAGCCAGATTTCAGAAGAGTTTATTGGTACTTTGTGTCTAGTAGGGAGGTTTTGATCTGCAGGGCTGGGTAAGATTATATCTGGCTTTAGTTCTTTCCATTTTAATGCATCAGTTAGCAAAGCTGAAGAAAACCATGCATCTGCCCGCCGTGGCCTCTAAGCTTTATGGGTACACATTGCATCTTCATCCAATCTGTGGAAGCAAGTCACATGCTGGGGTCTGTGGCAGGATGGAAATCCTGCTCTCATAAAGCTGGGAATGGCTCAGAGCAGTATTCCTGGTGGCACTAGCTGCTTGGGCACACAAGCGGGGAGGAAAGGAACCTATAGGCTGACAGAGACCATCTGTCAGGATCTGTCCCCAGGTCCCTTGGTGTGTCCTGAGCTCTGGATGTGGCCCCTCTGCCTGGCAGGCTTGGAGGATGGGAGCACAGGGGCCGCTGGCTCCTGCAGCTGCCAGCAGCAGTCCCTGTGTGGTACTCTGAGCCCGCCACCTCCCCCCGCCTGGGGCAGCGTTCAAAGGTGCATTGTATTGCCTTCACCTCCTCCACACACACAGAGCTCTGACTTGTGTGGCTTCGTGAGGCTGGGGGGGAAAAAAGCAACAGACGTATCGATGTAAATTTTAGCGTATTAAGCTTTTCTTCCTAAATTCTTCATCTTGAAGAAAATGAAAAGTAGGCATTCCCTGCATACTTGTGGTTACAAAGTCTGACAAATGTTAAGCTTTTTTGTTTTAACATATGACACGCATCATACTGCAGACTAAGAAAATAAAACACAAGGGAACTTATTAAGTCTGGTAACTTAGAATACTTTCTGCTGTATTTCTTCTGGAAATGTTTGCTGTCTTTGTCCTAGAGGGCAGCTAGAACTAACTTCCCTTATAACTTGACCTTTTTTTTTCTGGTGGAAGAAATTTATTCTTGCAAGCTAAAATAAATACTAGAAAACATGAACTTGTCTGAGTAATTGAAAGCAGGATGGAAACTGTTAAGTTCAATGCTGAACTGATCTTTCAACAGAGGGCTTGGAGGAGTTGGTGAAACAAAAAGGCTTTATGGATGGTATTTATGCATTTGAATATTATCCAGCTACCCCAGGGAAGTACGTTGTCACGATTACATGGGGTGGACAAAACATCCCAAAAAGGTGAGTTAAAAGTAGGGGTTTGGGCATTTTTGTGTCCTTCAGTGGGTTGTGTAATGGGTGGGCTTTTAAAGCAACACTGACCTTTGAAGAAGCACTGGGGAGACAAGTTAGTGGCAAATTGTTGTTGTAACATTTTATTTTTAACAGCCTGTTTTAGGGCTGCAGTGGCTTGACAAAGCTCTGAAGGGTGATTTGCATCAGTCTTTCTAACC
Organism: Lycocorax pyrrhopterus obiensis; assembly: GCA_014706295.1. NCBI lineage: Eukaryota > Metazoa > Chordata > Aves > Passeriformes > Paradisaeidae > Lycocorax > Lycocorax pyrrhopterus. The sequence continues at coordinate 9,199,687 of JACSVZ010000017.1, forward strand.
CAAAATCAAGAACAAAAAAACTAATAAAACGTAGTGGATCATGCAGCTTGGACTTTGTTGTAAGATTTTGAAGGGATATGTTATTTCGGTGTCCAGGGCTATAGCAAGCAGAGCAAGTATTTGACACTCAGGATTTGTGGTGGAAGATGTATGAACATGATGGGTTGGATGACCTCTCTGCTAGAAAGACACTCTGCTGGGCACTGTGCCACCACATGGTAGCATCTATTAATTTGGAAAATCCAATGTAAAGCCTCATTAAAATGCCTGAGGAAAAATAGATGCTGTATTTGTCCTAATTTCTAATACCATGCTTTGTTTTTCTCTTGTAGCCCCTTTGAAGTTCAAGTGGGTCTTGAAGCAGGTCCTCAGAAAGTGCGAGCCTGGGGGCCAGGACTGCATGAGGGAATTGTGGGCAAGTCGGCCGACTTCGTGGTCGAGTCCATTGGCACAGAAGTTGGCTCTCTTGGTATGTTACTTGACTTAGTTTCGCTGAAATATTTGTATCTTGCAATGCTAGCAACGAACTCATGAGAAACAATAGGTTTCCCAACAGTAAAAAAACCATGTCTGTAAGATGATGTGGTCTAAACACAAACATCTATCAGAGTGTCAAAGGCAAGTCCTAGAGACCAGAAGTATGTGTGATGGAGAATGTTAATATGTGGTTTTGTGGGATGAGATCCAGAAGGGAATGATGGATGATGGATTATCTCCTGTATTGCTGAAGAAGGATGATTGAGAGATCAGGCATGGTTATGGCTAACAAAAAGCTATTTGTGGAAGTGGTGTTAAATTAGCAGCCACCACAAACCTAACATGAAGAACCTCCTTTTTCAGGCTTTGCAATAGAAGGCCCTTCTCAGGCTAAAATTGAGTGTGATGACAAGAACGATGGCTCATGTGATGTGAAGTATTGGCCCAAAGAGCCTGGTGAATATGCTGTGCACATCATGTGCGATGATGAGGACATAAAAGACAGCCCTTACATGGCCTTCATTCGCCCGGCTTCAGGAGACTTCAATGCGGATAAGGTGGGGCATAGGAGTTCACCCATGGCATAGCACATCTTTGGTGTAACTACAGTAGAGATGTTTCTGAAGCATTCTGGTAGCAGACTCTTAAGCTTCCTCTGCTTAAAGCTCTGAATTTGCCAAGATATTACCCAGCCAGATATTCCCCAGCTTTTTCTAATAACACTGTTGTGGTTTTGATTTAATGTAATGAAAACTTGCTGAAGTAGTATCACATGCTTCATGGGGTTTGTGGAGGGGGCAGATCTTCAAACATGAATCACTTAGTTTTGCTTCTCTTTCTGAACTGCAAACTAATACTCTTGAGGTGCTCTTTTAGGTGAAGGCTTATGGCCCGGGCTTGGAGAGGACTGGCTGTATAGTGAACAATACTGCTGAGTTCACGGTTGAAACCAAGGATGCTGGGAAAGCACCTCTGAAGATGTATGCACAGGTAAAAAGCCAAAGGCAGCTGTGTGAAACTGCAGCCAAAGAGCTTTAATACTGTTTAGAAAAATGCCTTAAGTATTTCTACTCACTTACATGCCACTTAATTCTGGGCACGTGTAATTCACTCGGAGCTCTGTGCTTTGATCTGTGTAATGTAGTCAGGCAACAACTGAAGACAAAGTGGCTTCTCTGTGGTGTATGAAGTACATGGCTTTGCTTCCTTACTTGGAGTCTCCTCAGCAAAGCAAGGTGTAATTTCCTTGAGTTGTCATTTGGAAGCACTGAAGTGTCTCTGAGCCTGTGAATTTTCTATGTGTTGTAGGATGGTGTATGAATGAGCAAGTGTTAGATGAGGAAGACTTACGGGAGTGTAAATTTCATGTTTCTTCAGTATTTCTGAGCTGCAGTTCTGAAAAACCTGACACATTTTGGAACAGTCTTGGGCTGTTCAAATTATGCAAACATTTTTAAAGTGCCTGAACCTTCTGCTTGTATTACTGCTTTTTAGGATGGAGAAGGAAACCCTATTGATATCCAGATAAAGAGCAAGCCTGATGGTGTGTTTGCCTGCTCCTATGTGCCAGTTAAACCAATCAAACATACAATTTCTGTTGTCTGGGGAGGAGCTAATGTGCCCAATAGCCCATTTAGGGTAAGTACAGAGATAAATAGTTCTTAGTTCTAGCCAAATAGGACATTGGTGCTCACAACTACTTGTTAGGATGATAAAACCCTTCTGTGAACTTCAAGAAGGTGTGCCCTTCTGCTCCATTTTTTTAGGAATCTCTCCACTTGTATAAATCTTTCTGTTTTTACAAGCTCACATGGTGGTCTCCTTTCAGCCCAGCTGCAGTCTGGGATATTTGGGGCCGTTTATTTGCATCTGTTTTTCTGCAGCTCCTCTCTAAACAATGCTCTGACTTGGCTGTGATCTTGAGTGTGACAGAGATGTGCGATTCTGACCCTTGTGAATTTGTGTAGGTCCTTATAGGTCAAGGGAGTCATCCTCAGAAAGTCAAAGTGTTTGGACCTGGTGTGGAGAGAACTGGCCTGAAAGCAAGTGAGCCGACTCACTTCACTGTGGACTGCACAGATGCAGGAGAAGGTAAAAGCAGCCTGGGCTGTTCTGTGGTATCGGAATCACAGGTCATGCAAGGAGGGGATTATGTGCTGTTCCATGCTGGTTTTCCTTGTTTAGTGGAAAAACCTTGGGAAGCAGAACATTGCAGTGAATTGTGATCTGGACTGTTACATTAGTTAACATGGTGACTCAACAGCTAGAAATGGGAATGGTCTGGCTGTTTGGCTGGCAATGTCTGTCCAGTAGCAAAACCTTCACTTGCTTTTCCTAGGTGATGTCAGTGTTGGAATTAAGTGTGATGCTCGTGTGGTCAGCAGTGAGGAAGAGGACATAGATTTCGACATCATCCACAATGCTAATGATACGTTCACAGTGAAATACTCACCCCCTGCTGCTGGGCGCTACACTATTAAAGTGCTTTTTGCAGGAGAGGTTTGTAATCTTCATTTTGCAGCCTGATGTTTCTAGAATCTGTTTATCTGCTCTTTGATCACCATGCATGTGCCAGTTCACAGCTGGCTCCTTGCTCCTTCCATGTCAGTTCACATGCACTTGGTCTGGTCACTGTTTCTGTCACAGTGTAAAAAACTGAAACTTCTTTTGTAATACTTGGAGAGGAGTTGGCTGGGGACACTGAAGTTTAAGTGTGATGTGTTGGACTGGCATAATGAGTGTGGTCTCCATAGAGGGGCAAGGCTGCTTTCTAAAGGAAAAAAGCCTGAGTGACTTTTCAAAGAAAGTAGGGGGAAAAAGTTTTCCTTAAAAATAAAAAACAGAGAGGAACAAACTTCCAGCTGTTAACTTTGCCCTAGATTTTGAATTATACTACTCAGTAAGGCAATGTTTAAGTGAGATGAAATTTTACTCAAGATGCTGGAATTAGAGCAGAATTATTTTAAAATTATTATCTAATTTTGGCTAGTGAAGAGTGACCTAGTTATTTTTGGGGTTGTGTTTCTGTTGCAGGAAATTCCTGCAAGCCCATTCAGAGTGAAAGTGGACCCCTCACACGATGCCAGCAAAGTGAAAGCTGAAGGACCTGGGCTGAACAAAACTGGTGAGAGCTGGGTTCATGTAGTGTGGCCGGTACTGCACCATGAGGAGCTGTTGCAGGGTGGTCACAGCCTGGCTGAGCATTGCTGGGATGCAGCAGCAGGGTGGGGTGTCAGGCAGTTGGAAACAATGCCTTTCCTTCGGCATTTTTCTTGACTGGGCTTTATTGGTACTGAATGCTTCTTGAGAAGAGTTTCTGTGTGTGAGCTGTGTGTAAATTACAATTAACATATTTCTTTAGGTGTGGAAAATGGCAAACCAACACACTTCACTGTGTTCACCAAGGGAGCTGGAAAAGCACCACTGGATGTGCAGTTCAGCAGCTCGGTGCCGGGAGAGGCAGTGATGGATCTGGATATCATTGACAACTATGACTATTCCCACACTGTTAGGTACACGCCCATACAGCAGGTAGGTCTAACCCCTGCAGCAGTACAAGAGTGAGCAACTCATGTTGCTGTAGTGCAATGACCTCCCTCCCTAGTACCTGTGCACAGACAAAAAAGCAGAAAAAATTGCCAGGGTGTCCTGTTCCCCAGGATCCCTGAAGCCTGCAGTACAATGGGAATTGGAAAGCGGTAATGCAGTTTTTCTGGTGTAGTTATTGATAGCTTGCCATTTTTTTACTTTCTGTGGAAAAGAGATACTGAAGCAGTAGCACACAGCTCACATCGCCATTCCATGCCTTATCAGTTGAAGAACAAAGGTGGCAAAGCTTCCCAGACTCCACAATGGAGCTGACTGCTGCCCCAGCTGCTCTGGACTGCCACAGTCCTGCAGAGTTGGGGTTGTGATGTGCTGCCTGTCAGCAAGCTGCTGGTGTCATAGGAGCTGGAGTGCAAACTTGAGCAGGGACAAAAAGAAGAGTTTGGGTTATGCTGCAGTAGTTCCCAGTAGGAAAGTGAAGAAGTTGTTGCTGAGGAGGGAAGCTGAGCTGCAGATTAAGTGCATCAAAGTATTTGTCTGCATTTGAGGTTTGCCCTTAGGTTGGAAGAAATCGAGTCTGACTTGGTTCACAGAGAGATGCTTCCTAGCAACACCATTAAAGATATGAAAGTGGAAGCTGCTAACTACTGGAAATATTTTTCCTTATGCTGTACTTGCGTGTTTGTAAAAGGGCCACTAAACACCAGAATGCATGAATCTTGTATTTCTGAGGACATAGGTGCTCTAGTGCTGAGATGAAAGTGTTTTGCTGCTCTTGTTCTCTTGAACAACCAAATGAGCTACTAGGTCATCTGCCCCAGCTTCTTTGAATGGAGCTATGTAAAAGTGAATTGATAAGGAACACTGCAGTATTATTTAGCTGATAATGCTGGATTAGAATTCTTGGAAGCACCATAGAGCTAGTATTTGTTTTTGGATAAAGCAGTTGCGTGATCTCAGGATGTGGCTGGCGTGCCTGTTTGGAGAGGCTTTACTTGTTCGGTCAGGGTTGGTATGCAGAAGGGAGCACTTCATGCGTTTGTGAGCAGTACCAGATTGCTGTGTTTCACCTGAAAAGCACTGGTGAAACAAGCCAGGATGCCCAAACTGGGTTTCTCACTTGGATCTTCCATCTGGAGAAGTACCATGGGTCATGGAGGAGCTGTGGGCTTACAGGAGATGCTTGCAGATAGCAGTGGCCGGAGAGCAATGGTTAAAAAGAGGTGAAAATAGACTGCTCAGTAGAGTAGCCTCATTGTCCCTCCATGCTGTGAGCACATAGGTCTTTCCTGGACCCTGTCTTGCTCAGGTTCCTAAGCAGTAGCTTATGAATGAGACTCTGGACTCTTCAGAGCAGGGGAAGGATGGAGTAGGTAGTTAAATTCCTGAGGGGCAGCGTCAGCCGCAGAGCAGCCTTGGTTTAATGCTGTTTATTCGGCCTTATCTATCTCGTGGTGTTGCTACAGCTACCCGTGTGTGTGTTTTCTAAAAACAACCAAAAATAATCATGGAAGCTGTTCACTAGCTTGCATGAAACATCCATGATTATTTCACTTGGGAGCCGAACCAGCCAAGAATGAAAAGTAAGCAAACAGTGAATATAGCTAAAATATGGACTGTGGTAGGAGAGAATAAAAGGAGCACACATCATGGACTGGAGCATGCCGTGGCTGTGCAGCATTCCAGCCAAAATACACAAGAGCATTAATCTTTCTGACTTGTAGAGCTTAAACCCCTGGTATTTCAGATGCTGTAATAATACGGCCTCTTTGCAGTCTTAGCTTTGGCCTCTCCATGTGGTGGAAGGGGATACCTGGTCTGGAGCAGCGGGACGTTCATTCAGCTGTCGGGTCTGAGCGCCGGGAGGGTGGGAGCCAGCCTGAGCTAGAGCCTTTGCCAGGCAGCTTGGATATAGTCTAATTAAGTGTTGGAAAGAGCTGTCTTTTTCTCTCTTCCTGTATTAAATAAAAACCATTTAGTACTTTGAAGGGCTGCAGTGGTGTGAGAGCTTTAGTGTCCATAAACCAGTAAGTTTGGCTGTGGCCAGATAAAATGGATTAGTTGATGTGGTTATGTACTGCTTGGGTGTTGGTGTGTCTGTACGAAGTGAGGAACTGAGCTAACTTGTAAATTCTCCAACTAGGGTCTGATGAAGGTTTTGGTAACTTACGGTGGTGATCCTATCCCTAAAAGCCCTTTCACGGTGGGCGTTGCTGCTCCGCTAGACCTAAGCAAAGTTAAGGTCAATGGACTCGAAAACAGTAAGTACCTGTGGGCTGGAAGCCTCTGAAGGGTCTCTGGAGTCTCAGTGATAGCCAACATGTCCTGCTGAAACAGGAGCAGGCAAAACAATCTCCTTTTTAACTTGCTACAGCTGGGGATCAGCCAGCTCCAACTTTATAACTTGACCACTCTTATTTAGATGGTCCTCTTGAGGACTGAATTTTAATTTATATTTTTTTTTCTTTTTTGCAAAGATTACATAGTTATGTGGACAAAACGTGTATTTGGGGTTTGGTCCTTTGTGGTGAACAGAGCTGGATGCTTCACCAGGCTGAGCACTCACTGATGAAATCTGTTTCCCTGAGGGATAGATGGTTGTTTGTTTAAATGTGTCAAGCTGCTACAGTGCACAGTGTCATTCATACAGTCTTTTTGTTTTCCAAAAGTGGAAGAACTTAAGGGAGTGAAATATGTTGCTTTCCTGAAATGAGCCTCTGATACTGTCAGACCACATCTTACAGGCTTGTTTACCCCTGTAGCGTCAATTAACTAAAGCATTTGGTTTTGGTTGGGGGTTTTTTGTTTGGCTTGGGAGGGTTTTTTGCCTGCAGAGGGATGCAGACTGGGCAGGGCTCTGGCAGTACCTGCTCCCTCAGTGATATGTGCATAGGAGATTCCTTGGACCACTGTCTGATGTTAAGTAAGTAATGTAATATGGGTTTTGTCTTTTTCAGGAGTGGAAGTAGGGAAGGATCAGGAATTTGTAATTGATACCAAAGGAGCTGGTGGGCAGGGTAAACTGGAGGTTAATATTTCCAGTCCTATGAGGAAGGCTGTGCCATGTCTGGTGGAACCAGTTCTGGGTAAAGACAGCAGCACTGCAAAATACATCCCACGGGAAGAAGGACTGTATGTGGTGGATGTGAGTTATGATGGCAACCCAATCCCAGGGAGCCCCTACACTGTGGAGGCCACATTACCTCCGGACCCCTCCAAGGTAAGTGAGTGGTATAGGTCTGTAACAGCAACTGGTACCTGAAAACTGAATTGTGGGCTATTGCATGAGACTTGGCTTGGTCTTGGCCAAAACGTACCCTAGAATGTCCTTATTCAGAGCACTCAGTGATTCCTTTTGCAGCCTCTGTGACTTGCAGAATTCATTCCTGTAACACTGTGTTTGAAAAAACCATTGAACTAATCAAAAATATGGCAAGCATCCTACATAGTGTGGTAAATTTAAGCATTGCTCCTAATTTAATAGAAATCTTTCTGATAAGCATCTCTAATATATTAAGATGCTTTTTTCTAAGGAAATATATATCAAGAAAAACATGTACAGCCATCGAATAGTTTAACATTTCCACCTTTTATTTCCCATGGCTATATAAAAACAGCTGTGGTGAAATTATAAGTATCCTTGCCTAGAAACCTCTTTGGAGGAGAAGTAGCAACTTTACAGTAAAAATGGGATGACTGGCAAGGAGACAGTGCCTTCTGTGTATTTTTAAGAGCCTGTTGAGTCCCACATACAAACAAGTCTAACTAGGCAGTCTTCTGGCAATAACATGGAAAAGGCAGTTTAGCTCAACTGCATATTCTCTTCTAGGTAAAAGCTCATGGTCCAGGTCTTCGAGGTGGCCTCGTTGGAAAACCAGCCCAGTTCACAATAGATACTAAAGGGGCAGGAACTGGAGGTTTGGGTTTGACAGTAGAAGGCCCATGTGAAGCTAAAATTGAATGTTCGGACAACGGCGATGGAACCTGCTCAGTCTCCTACCTGCCTACGAAGCCTGGAGAGTATTTTGTAAACATCCTCTTTGAAGAAGTTCACATTCCTGGTTCACCCTTTAAGGCAGATATAGAAATGCCATTTGATGTGTCTAAAGTCATTGCCACAGGCCCAGGTCTGGAGCATGGTAAAGTAGGCGAGGCAGGGCTGCTGAATGTCGACTGCACGGAAGCGGGCCCTGGGGACCTGCGGGTGGACATGGTGTCAGATACTGGCTCCAAAGCTGAGGTCCAGATCGATGATAACAAAGACGGGACCTATGTTGTTACCTACGTGCCACTCTCGGCTGGCATGTACACAATCAAGATGAGATATGGAGGAGAGCAAGTGCCTAAATTCCCAGCCCGGGTCAAAGTGGAGCCAGCTGTGGACACAAGCAGAGTTAAAGTGTTTGGGCCAGGAGTGGAAGGAAAAGGTGAGAAGAATTGTTGTTATCAGAGTTTGTAGGACTTGCAGTTCTTTTTGAGTATTCTGAGCATTGAAAGCTGTAAAAGCCTTGCGTGTTTCCATGGTGATCCTTGGACAGGCGGGAGTCTCATGTTCCCAAATAAGTTGTTTATCATGCTGCTTCACCAAATGTTTTGTTGTTGGGAATATATGCACTTCTTGAAGTGACTCTTCAAAACATTTCCTGCAGATGTCTTCCGAGAAGCTACAACTGAGTTTACTGTGGATGCTCGACCTCTAACAAAGGCTGGTGGTGACCACATCAGGACACAGATCACGAGCCCATCTGGCTCCCCCACAGACTGTCTCATCCAAGACAACACCGATGGAACATATTCAGTGGAGTACACGCCGTTTGAAAAGGGTAACCGCAGGGCTTGTTTTCTTTTACTTGAAAGGGGAAAACCAAGAGCAAGCAGCTCTTCTGCCACTTTCATTTGGCAAACCCCTGAGGTATGCCGGTAACTTGTTGGCACCTTTGCAAGAGGTCTGCCAGTAGAGGAGCTAATTCTGCAGGGAGTAGCTCTATTTGAACTTGAAGAACTGACTTTTACAGTAACTTGGCTTTAGAAGAACAGCGTGTAGATGGCATCTCAGTTACAAAACACTAGTGAAGTCTTGTGAAATGCGGGAGGAAACTCTTACCCGTATACTGACATTTAAGTCTGTAGCATCTTGTAGAATGATGTTAAGTGATGAGCATGTTTAGGGAATTCAGGAGATGTTTCCCTCTTCTTAACAGGTCCGCACACAGTCAGCGTGACGTATGATGGTGTGCCTGTGCCGAATAGTCCCTTCAGAGTGAATGTCACAGAGGGCTGCCATCCATCACGTGTGAAGGCACAAGGACCTGGACTCACAGAAGCTTTCACAAATCAGCCAAATGCCTTTTCGGTTGTCACCAGGTGACAGGGCCTGTTTGATCTTGAAGGAATATCTGAGTGGGGGAGGAGTGTAGTGGTGTGTGCAATGCAGGATGCTAAACTCCATACAAATATTTATAAAAAGGCCAAGCTGTGTCCAGCTGATGACTGTGTGCTACCTCATCATCTACTCTGCTCTGCAAACATTTGATATTAGGGATTGATAGTTACCGAGGAGAAAATTCTAGGAAAATGAGAGTGAGGTAGCACTGAACAGCTTTGCCTGCCAGCACATGCTGAAGGCTGAACATTGCAAGTCAGGATACCACATTTCCAGAAAGGATGAAAATGCAGCCAGAGCACATGAAGGCTACAAAGCTGCTGTTAGAAGCAGGTGATTCTAACAATGTGCGTTTCTGCCTTGCAGAGGGGCAGGAATTGGTGGCCTTGGAATAACTGTTGAAGGACCTTCAGAATCTAAAATTAGCTGTAAAGACAACAAAGATGGGAGCTGCAGTGCCGAGTACGTTCCTTACGTTCCAGGAGATTACGATGTTAACATCACGTATGGGGGAGAGCATATTCCTGGTAAGAGCTCTTGCTCAGTGGCTTTCAGAAGAGGGAAGAAGTCAAACTAAGGACTCAGAGTTCTCAGTTGGCTGCATCTCCCTTGTGCTATGAGATGTTGATGTGATTTTGACTTTCTGCTTTTCCTCAGAATTCAGGCAGAAAAGGCAGTGGCATTTGCTCAAGTGGGTACAGATGAGTGGGACAGGGAAAGGGACACTAACCCTTGACAAATAACTGGTATTATGCACAAGTGATGTGTGATACTTTAGGTCATGAAAATAGCCCTTTGGTATGTGGACCCATTAAAGATCCTGTTCTGCAGTAAGAGGGTCTAATGGGTGATCCCGTCATGGGGATTTTATTAAACACTGCAATTTTTGGTCACTGCAGAAAGCATAGTAACTGTTCCCTAAACCAGACATTTACTTGTGCATGCATTGGACATGGATGTTTCCTGTTTGTCCCATTCTCTTTGTTGACATACTGAACTTGGTAAGATATTAAGGAAATGCGTTGCCTTCATGATGCTTCATTTGCCCTTCTGGTTTATTTCATGTTTGGTTTTTTCCCTGAGGTGTGAGAAGCAGATGGATCACAACAGAATTTTTGTCAACAATTCTGTGAAAATGTAGAAGCACCATCATTACACTTCTGGCTTTTGCAGAAGCAGAGGGATTGTATGGAGGCTGTGGGGTTGTCATTCCTGCCTGCAGCAAAGAGATAGTTATAAAAAAGCCTAAGGAAGAGTGGGGAAAAAAGACCTTTTGTTCTCTGTAACTGTTAACTTCTTGTGTTTAACACTTGCTATGTCAACTTCCAGGCAGTCCTTTCAAAGTTCCTGTGAAGGATGTTGTGGATCCTAGCAAGGTGAAGATAGCAGGACCAGGTCTAGGAACAGCTGTTCGAGCCAAAATCCCCCAGTCCTTCACTGTAGATGCCAGCAAGGCAGGAATAGCACCTCTTGAGGTGGTGGTGACAGGACCCAGAGGTAAGAACCAAAGTATTCTATCTGACTGTGCCCATATCTGTATTTGGGCAGGTAGCATGGTCCTGGCCCTGCTTGCAAAGGTGGCAATGCCACTTGAATGAGCATTTCCCTCTGTTCCTGTCCATCTGGCATGTGCCCCTTGGCAGCTGACTCACGTGTCATGCTGTGAAAGGAGAGCTGTGTCCTGGGTGGTGCTACTTTGAACAGTGTCTTTGATGGCTTCAGCCTGATCTTCAGGGCTGGGAGAAGTGATGTGAGTAACCATCACCGGTGAACAATTGTGTTTGAAGTTTTAGACATCAAAAAGTAAATCCACAGTCTAACATGTGAGCAGTGACTTGGGAAACCTCTGTCTCTGAATCATGGTGAAACTGCTCAGTGGTCTCCAGAGAGCAGCAAGGCCCTTGAGTGATAGCATTAATGGTGTTTGCATTAACCTAGAAAGCCGTGTCTCACTGGCACAGTATCTTGGCAATGAGTACCTGTTGGCTGCCAGTCTCACCTTGCTGGGAGGTGAGAGCTGCCTCCCCATTGGAGTGTCAGGTCCCGCTGTGCAGGTGCCCCACAGGTAACACTTCTTTAATTCTAGCGGATGAGACGGATTCCCAGGGATGGCGCTCCCCATTGAAAGCAATTTCGGATTTCTTTAAAGGTGGTCCAAAGGGTGACACTGAGACAGGTTTGAACTTTCACTAACTACTGGCAATTTTGGCTCTTGGAAATACGGTTGGCAACAGCAAGAATCATCTGGAGGAGGGAATGGGAACCAACGGTGTTGCTTTTAGGCTGTGCATGGCAACTATATACGTTTCTTTTGTGCTTGCTTAATTACTAATCCTTTCTATGTTTTAAAGCCAACTTGTAATTGTAGACTGCTTTGTGTGTTGATCTGAACTGATATGTCACATAATCTGTTGTAGATTTAGCTTAATGCAAATTGAAATGATTGATCCTGCTTTCTTAGTTCTTTGGCAGCTTGCAGGGTGTTCCTGCCTAGGCAGTGAGCCTGCCTTTCCAAACACCTGATTGTGAAAGACTCAGCTGGAGAACGCTACACACCAGCTGGCTTTAGGGCTCAATTCTGTGCAGTGAATCCCAGTAATAATAAGTAATCTTGCAAATGACAGTTCAGACAATTATAAGCTTTACTCATTTTCTGTCTTGAAAGATCTTCAATGCACTTTTAGCAATTGACCTAGACTGTACCGAAAGGCAGATCTTTCTCAAGTATTTTCATGCTAGCTTTTGTTTACAGCAAGAAGATGGGAGCCCAGAGAGCAGTGGATAACAAATCTATCTCAAGTCAATGGCTTTGAATACAAAATAAGGGAAACTGATCATTGATCCATGCCTGTTGCTTTCGTTAAAAAAAAAACATTGAAATTTAGCTTGTTGCCAGCTGTAAATGAGCAGTGCATCTTGTAGCTTTGTGCAGCAGATGACTGTATTTTAATAGCACAGCTGAGAAAAACATTTGTTGCTTTTTTAGGAGTTGTGGGACCTGTTAATGTGGTGAACAATGGAGATGGCACCCACACGGTGGTGTACACCCCTATGCAGGAGGGACCCTACATGATCTCTGTCAAATATGCTGATGAAGAGATTCCTCGAAGGTAAGGTGATGAGAGAAACTTTGGAGAACTGAAGATTTAACAATCCAGTTGTGTTCTCCCAGCACGTGAGCACCATTTAAGGACTGGCTGTGGTCCTTTCTACTTAACCAGTGCAGTTTCTTGCACAACTTCAGGGTTCAGTGGTGTTTTGAGCCCACTGCACCTGCAGCAGATACTGTAGGAGGAGTGTATCGACATGTACCTCAGCGTGTACTGCAGCAACTAGCAGCCATTGACTTGGGAGGAGGGGAAATAATGGGTTTCTCTTTAAGTCCCTTCAAGGTGAAGGTGCTTCCTACGTATGATGCCAGTAAAGTGACAGCAAGTGGACCGGGGCTCAGTTCCTATGGCATTCTAGCCAGCCTGCCTGTGGAGTTTGCTGTGGATGCTAAGGATGCTGGGCAGGGACTTCTGGCCGTACAGATCACGGTAAGTAACAAGACCAAGCAGGACAGGAAACGTTTTCTACGTGGGCATGAGTCTCTCCTTTCAGAAGTGTCCGCAGCTTTATCCTCACATTCCCAGTGTCCTGGAGACTGGGCTGCTGGCTGTACACTAAGGTCTGGTACAGGGGAGTCTTGTACTCTGCATTTGTGAAGCTCTTGAGAGTGCTTTTGTGAAACTTCTGTCTTAAAGTCATCAGCTATGCTCTATTTGGCTCTTGCCTAACCTTACACTCTGCAAATGCCCAAAATGAGATAAATAGTTGCTTGTAAGATTATGAAAATACTGGCATTTGAAATGGAAACATTGTTCTAGCAGCGTACTTCAGCAAGGCCATGAGATAATGATCACTCTGAGCATCACATTATGATAAAATTACCACACGTCTCTCAAGGCTGCCAGAAGTCATAAGCTGCTTAAGAAGATACTGCAGGAATGTTTTGATTTATCTTTATTACTACTCTTTCTGAAGTTTCTGGAGCCTGGACTCTGCGGCCTCAGCAAAAAGGTGTCTGGTTAGTGGACCATAAAGCACATAGCTCAGCTCTGGCATGCCTAGGTCATGGCATGGCTGGTTGTACTGGCCCTTCTGCATTCTTGCTCCTGTCCTGTCTCAATGCCTGCTCAGGTGCACCAAAGCAGTTGCCATTATTCTGGTGTGCAAGTGTGCTCTTAAAGGATCCAAAATGCTTATCAGAGCTCCCAGCCTGGCTGCGGCTTTGAAGATCAAGTTCCACAAGTCTGATATGGTGGAAGTGCATAGGTGATCCTCCTGGCAGCATTTGTTTGCTTCTTGTTCTGAGCTGTTGAATGTCAAACGTTTCACAAGCCTTCCTGAAAGAAGTAAGCTCTTTTGTGCTGTACCTAAAATCTCAAGTCCTTTGCAGCTTATACTGTAGCCCAGGCAGTGTTAAGTTATAAAATACAAAATGGAGCCAACATGTGATTCCCTGTAAGCAGGCTTGGAAGACTTTCTAAAATGCTTCATGCTTTGCAGCTGACAAGAAATGGTAGTTGAAGGGGCCGCATAGACCTGCTTTTAACTGTAGACTTTGCAGTGTGCCAGCAGCAGGATGCCTCATGCAGGAGGGTTGACAGCAGACTCTAGAAATGCTTCCCTTTCCCCTCTGACCTGTCAGGGAGCAGCTGCCCAAGGCTACCCAGTGCTTACTCAGGACAGAGCTGCACAGTCTGACTGCCCATCTGTGCCTCAGGGACCTGGGAAGTTTTCTTCATTTCCAGCAGCAGTATGACAGTGAAGCCTGAACTTCTTACAATTAATATAAAGTTTATTAAAATGGCTTGCTGCTTTTATAAACATTCTCATATCAACCAAAGAGTAGTTAATGGTAGCACTGATTGTTTTATAATGGTCTGATAACCTTTGTCCTCCTAATAGTCTACTTTTCTTACTAGTCTTTGAGCAAAATATATTTAAACTTCAAGAAGCTGCAGTTCTGTATCTGTTTGAGACCGCCTAAGTATGGCTGTGAACAGATTTGATGCCCAGCTAAGGAAATTCAAAACCTTCATAGTGCCTAAATCTTCTGGTTTGCATTCCTCAGGACCAAGAGGGCAAACCCAAGAGAGTGGACATTCATGACAACAAGGATGGCACTTACACAGTCACCTACGTCCCTGACAAAACAGGCCGCTATACGATTGGTGTTAAGTATGGTGGAGATGATATCCCGGCCTCTCCCTATCGGATCCGGGCATCTCCAGCTGGGGATGCCAGCAAGTGTTTGGCCACGGGTGAGTGTTTGACTCCTCTCTTTGCTGTTGTTTTGGGTGTAAAGTTGCCTTCTGAACGTGGTACAGTGGATGTGATGGATGTAGAAGATGTGCTTGAGACTTGTGTAATCTGGCTGCTCTTACAGAAGGGGTTTTCCTAAAGATAAAGAAGTGTCCACCCTGTGGGTGAGCAGGGATCTCTTGCAGCCTCTAGCAAAATCTGTCAAACTGCCTGGGCTGTTACAAACAGCCAGATGCAACTGTCTGATGCTTATTTTGGCATCAGTAAATCTAGCTGAGAGCGTCAGTGAGGTTGAATCAAAAATAACACATATGTGTGTGTGTACTGCATCATGCTCCTTGCACAGAGAGTGTTGCAAGAAGCTTTTCATTCCAGGCTAAAACAGAATTAATTCTGAGGATGTACATAGCTGGCCATGTGCTTCTATATTAGCAAAGCTTGTTCAGGCTGGGTGTTATTAGTGGAGATTTCTGTTGCTTTTCTGTCTGGACAAGGTTGGCCTGGATCTGAACAGGCTTTTAGGAAGGAGAGAACCTAAAGATAAGATATTACTATGACTCAAAAAATCATTGTCTTGGTGTAGGGGAGGGACTCCAGATTTGTTGCTGTAGAAGCACACAGCTTTGTCCCTTACCAGTTCTAAGGATGGGTGTTCATCACATGGCTTTGGGCTGGTCACTGTGGCATGCTCCCACCTCCCAGGAGGCTGTGACAGGGAGCAGAAGTGACAGGAACTAGTTACGAGAATGCCACTGAACATTAAGTCCCTTGATTGTAGAATAAATAAATAAACTAGGCAAGGCCAAATTGAACAGGGAAACCTAATCTGTTGTTGTAGACCTGTGGGAGTGTGTGGGCATTGTGCTGGACATGGACATTGTGCAGTTAGAGTGCACCTGAAGCCTGTCCAGGAGCTGGCTGCTTTCAAGTTGTTTTAAACAGAAAAACATTCCTGACACAATGGAAGAAAAAAGAGCTATCCCGTTTGCCTCAAAATTTGTTTAAAAGATGCCTTAATGGGTAAATCTGATACTCTTCCAAGTAACTCAAGTCACTAACTATTCAAAGTAACTGAGATGGAGATTACTGCCAGATGCCAGCTAAAATTTCCCTTTTCCAAGAAGTGCTTCTGATTCAGGGCTGTAAAGCTGAAATACAATCACCTTAGGAGTAAGTGCTGGAATACTGCCAAGGTATTAAACCAGCAGGTTTGTTGCCACTTGAAAACGAGCCATTTACCTGGTAACAAGTGCGGGTCAGAAGCAGGAGTATTCAATATGTACTACTGCAAATAAGACATAATAGTTCTCATTTAAACACAGTGTTCTTCAAGCTAGGTCTGTTTGCTACAATTTTGGCATTGTTGCATGATGTTCTTTTTTTGGGATGTGTGGCGGAACAGTGGAAAATTGTTTGTGGATAATGGTGGAGGAAATGTGGCCATGGCTGCTACTGTGCCCTTTTATAGCTGCTTACACAGGGAGGTTTATGTTAAAGCAGTGCAGCTCAGTTGCTGGCTGGGCAGAAGAAAGTGCCTTTGGCTCTGCATAAAGGAGAAGGATGATAAGAGTATGGGTTAAGGCATTGCTTTCTTCAAACTTAGCTTTTTTCTTCTCTGTTCCCATCCAGCCTCTGTGATTGCAGAGGAGAAGGAGAGCTGGTAGCCAGCTCTTGCATACCGCTGTGCTGACCAATTTTACAAATGTCCCTTGTTGTACATCTGCTCCCAAACCCACGTCTGTGGCTCCCCAGGACCAATGTCTTGGTGCCATGCTCCCCGGGCGCCTTGCAGGCAACCTGCCTGGGAAAACTGTCCTCTGAACACTTTCAGTGATGAAAATTGCCTTGTAGGTCCTGGAATTGCACCCACTGTGAAGACTGGTGAGGAGGTTGGTTTTGTGGTAGACGCCAAATCAGCAGGGAAGGGAAAAGTGACGTGCACCGTCCTCACGCCAGATGGGACAGAAGCTGAAGCAGATGTTGTTGAAAACGAGGACGGGACTTATGATATCTTCTACACCGCTGCCAAACCAGGAACCTATGTGATTTATGTCCGCTTTGGTGGGGTGGACATTCCCAACAGTCCTTTCACCGTCATGGTAAGCCAGTTCTGCTCCAGAAGTACCTCCCACTCAGATTCCTGCTGCCGTGTTTTATTTAGCGATAGGTTAACTCTGTGTGTAAATGTTTGTTCAGACATTTATTGGGCTAGCAGGAGCTAATGAATCCTTGTTCCTTGCAGAGCTTATTTTGAACAGGCAATACGGTTAAGTGAAGCGGGATAGAAGCCATCAGAGGATGAAGACTTGGCTTTTCTGAAGAAATTTGTTTTTCATTTCCTGACCATGTAATTCTTTTTCTAAATGATGTAAGGGTGGTTGTAATCAGCTTCTACAACTAATTACGTTAGCCATTGTCAGATACAGTGCTCTGCCTTCTCTGTCTCTCACTTTTTATTAAGTTGACCCCAAAATAAGGAACGGTCTGCTGACAGATCCCAGGGAAGCAGACTGGTAGCTCACACTTAAAAATGATTTGTAAGTGCTAGTTAAACTGTTATAGCCAAATTCCCCCTCCTTCTAATTATCTTCTTTCCAATATGCAGTACTCCACATTTAGCAAACAATACCCCAGCCCCCTGAGAAGCAGACCAGGTGCCTCTCAGGGCTCACAGAAGCCCTTCCTATGAAGAACATCTCTCTGTTGGCAAAACAATTCCTGGTCTTGTAATCTCAGCCAAAGCAACCTCTGGTGCGTCTCAGTCCGTGAAATCACAGTACTGTACCTTGTGCTAAGTCCGGATGGAGCTCATGGGCAAGTCCTTAGGGCCAGCAACTCTGGCTCTTCCTACCTGTTATCCTGGCTATGGGTGTCTGAAGATTTCCTTGAGAGAAACGACTCCCTTGGTCACTGCTTAAGGTTCACCACAGGAAATGCCTCTCAAGGTCAGGGAGCCCAATCCCGGCCAGCCAAAATTCCCACTTCCTAGCTGCCTGATACAGTACGTGTTTGACTTGGGTGTCTCAGCTGGGGACAGAGAACACTGAAACAGCAGCCTTTCTGTTTTGCATTGGTTTTCTTAGTGGAGTCCATCCATGCAGAAGTTTCCAGTGGGTTATTTCATTAGGATGGTTTGCAGTGGTGTAAATGGGCAGGAGGGGCCGGGATGGCTGAGCCTGGGGGAGCTGCCTGCGTGGGTGTCAGTCCCAGCCACTCGTGTCGGGTTAATGGGAGAGTTGGGAATTTGCAAGTCATCCTCTTGGCATGCCTGGTGAGAAAAGCGGCTGCACCAGGGGAAAACACATTCAGTGTCTTGACAACGCAGTCCCAGCTATGAATCAGAAGAATGGCTTCGCTGCTATGGCTGGATGTGGGCTGGGTCATTCACCCAAGTGCATGAGCTGTATCAGCCTTCCCACGACAGCCAGCTCCCCTGCCTCCCCTCTGGCACATCATGCTGTGCAGCACTGGGGGACTCTCATCTTAGGTTTAAACCTTTCCCTTCCCTCACTGCATCAGTCCCATAGGAAAGCAACTCTAATATTCAATTCCACCAGGCACAGCTGTGTTCAGGCACAGCTTTCTGCTTCCCTCCCAAGCATCCAACAATGGCACATACTGGCTTTGTCCCTTTGCTGTGCCACTGGTGGCTTCCCCCAGCACCTGTGAGTAAGGGCAGTTTCCCAGCTTCCCTGACTGGATCCAGGTCTTTGCTATGGTGAGAGGACTGGGAGGGCTACACAGTGGGAGAAGGTGTTGAACTAGAAGGAGCTGTGTGTTCTGAACTGTGACAGGTGGGAATGCCTTCATGCCAGAATAACGTCTAATAACTACTAACCTGCCTCTACCCCTGCCCAGGCTGTAGATGCAGATGATGTCGCCGCACAGTCGCAGGAGCCAGTGGGCGCTTCCCCGCCCGGATTCCGCCCTTGGGTACACAATTTTTACGTTTTTCAGCTGTTTTTTCCCCATCTGTGTTCCATTTCAGATGACAGCCTGCTTCTTGGGACTGCTTGATCGCTCTGGTCATTGTGTTCATTCTTTCTGTTTCATCAATTGTTCTTGGGATCCAGACCTTGTTTTTCCTTTTCTGCTTGAAGGGAGTCTCCAAATAAACTCATGTAATCATGAAGAGGATCATTGCACCCACAGCTTCCACTTCTGAAATGTCTACTGTTGGCAAAAGCACCCTGAGTGCACTGCTTTGTTTTCCCAGCAAAATCACAGCGTCTTGAGTTCAGAGTCGCATTGTGAAACTTGTTTCTTTTGTCCATTTTGTGTTGCAATCATTCTGCCCCATTTAAAAATCACTTTCTCTTCCAGGCCTTAAGCAACTAAATCCTTTCAGATGGAGCCACTTGGGTCTTGTGTGCGCTACATTGTCTTCCATCCCTTTGTGTTCCATTTTTATCTCTAACTTTTTTCCAGCATGTCTTCCATCTGCGCCGTGTTTGATTTGCTCTGCTCTGCGGTGTGGTGTTGCGAAGGAGAGCTTGGCCGGACACTGCTCTGGTTGAGCCCAGTCCTTGGCTGGCTGCAATAATCACCGCACACTTTCTTCTGCTTGTGCTTGCAGTGGAGTTGCTCAGTGTTCATTTGGCTCTACCATCCTTTTTGAAGTGACCCATCTTTTTGCTTGGTTTAGGTTACAGAAGAAGCTTATGTCCCAGTTGGAGACATGAACGGCATGGGGTTCAGGCCCTTTGATATGGTTATCCCATTTGCTGTAAGGAAAGGAGAAATAACAGGTACCTGGAGTGCCTCTCCGGGAGGTTTATGCTTTTTGTTAGTGTGTTTATCCATTTGCAGCTAACAGACTGGGTGGTCTAGACCACAGTGTGTGGGGGAGGTTTGTATTCTGCCAGCAACTTAGTTGTTTAATTTCACATGGAGTGGCACCCACTGAGGATGAGTAGGATACGCCCCTTCAATGGTTTGAGTTAAATGAGGGGATTCTTGGTGCTGTTTTGGCCCTCAGTGCTAGCCTGTGAGCTACTGCACTGTTGATGCTTTTTCCCTTCTGGAGCAGCTACACGCATCTTTGATAAGCTCCATTATTTCTTTTGTGCAGATGCTGTAAAGCAGTTAATTCTGCATTCCTGTTACATACCTTCTCCAAAGTAGGTGACCCCTCTTCTACAGGTCTGGCAGCTGAGAGCATTGGTCAAGTAGCACCATGGTTGCTCTAAGCTCCTGCATACAAGGCCTGTGTCCCCTCTGCCCCCTAGCTCAGCAATCCCACCCCAAGCCCTGGCCTGTCGCAGCTTGAAGGAACAGTCAATCTTTCCTTTTCAAAAGTGCAGCAGAAGATGGAGCATCTTGCCATGAGGTAGATCAGTGCTTTTTCTGCAGCTTGCTGCGGAAAGCTCGGTGGCTGCAGCAAACAGCCCTGCCTGTAGAGTTTGTAAGGTCACAGGACTGTTTGCCAGATGTCTACCACTGCCTTGTATTCACGTAGCTTAAGTAGAAAACATGTCTGGTTAGTGTTCCCATTAGTCTCCTATTTGTGCCTGTGGGTAAGGAATTTAACAATTTAAAATGCTTATTTAAAATGGCTAGACAATTCTCTGTGGGTGGGAGAGGGGAAGCAGGCAGCTTCTCCTTCTGTAACTCCCATGGTGGCTTTTTGTAGGTGAAGTACACATGCCCTCTGGAAAGATGGATACACCAGATATTGTGGATAACAAAGATGGCACAGTAACAGTGAAATATGCTCCTACTGAGGTTGGGCTGCATGAAATGCACATAAAATACATGGGAAATCACATCCCAGGTAAGTCTGACAAAGCAGGCGATGCAAATCTGAGTGCAGAGTCCTGCTGATGCATCTGCTCCCTGGTGAGGTTCTATAGCTGAGTCGTACATGCTGTGGAAAGATCTGCCCAGGATATTTTACCATTCAACAGCCCTTTCTCTGCAAGCAGTCCAGAGAGAGCTAAAGCAAAGGAGTAAGTGCCGGCATATATGAGCTTCCATTGTGGTTTAATAGTACCAGCCAGGCTTAAAATGGATTTTGGTTTTGGGAAACTAGCTTTTGTGGCATTTTATTATGAAGAAGAAACATACAATTTTCTAACTACCAGTTTTTCAGGTTGAAATTTACTGCCATGATGCTCAACAAAACTACTGGTTACAGTGTGTGTTTATCCTTAAAACTGCATTGGCAAAAAATCTCAAAACTGTGGGGAGAACTGATTGGCTAAAATACTATAGTTACTCTTTCCATCTGATTGCAATAAAATAAAACACACATGCACGTTATGCTGTAATCTTTCTTTCTCCTTGGCTGCTTCTTAACAAACAGAAACCACTGCCTTTCATTCCATTTCTCTTCTTTTGTCCTTGCTTCACCAGCTCCCCAGCGGAAGCCCGCTGCCTCGCCTGGAGGCTGTGGCTGCCCTGCGGTTCTCCGGGCATGCTGGCTGTGGGGGGTTGGGCAGAAAGGGCCAGACCTGTAGAAGGATGTGTAGACATGAAACAAAATACCTTCAGCACTGCCTGAGAGGGACTGCTGGTTCTGTTGGTACAGAAACGCAGGATAACTTAGGCTGAAGTAGGGAGCTCAGTGATGTGATGCATGGTGCTGTTTCAGTCTCTTCAGCACTTCATGGATATTAGCGCCTCCCGAGGTGCTGACCTGTCTGATGTATTGGTTCACTAAGACCATTACCCTGTGCTGGGATAGAAAGATGATGTGCCATAATGTTTCTTTCTTGAAGGTTGTCATGAACTAAACTTTTTACTGTCTCAGCTGCAAAATCTAACTTTGGACTGAAGAGCTATCTGTGCCTTTTTTTGAAACCATTATTGGCTGTTGGTGACTGTACTTTTTGTTCTTGTGCACCAGCTTAGCTAATCTGAGGCTGGAAAATACATTTTTGGATACCCTTCAAATTTGCTAGTTCAGGTTCATTGAGTCAGACAATGTGCTGTGCTAGTTCCTAATTCTGAGCGACCAAAATTCAGAATCAGTGCCTGAACTGAAAGCCTGCCTCTGAGTCATGTTCTGATTTAATGTGCTAAAAATAAACTTGCAATGAACAAGAACCTTTACAACATAATTTAAACTTATCTCTGGTAACTAGGGTAACACTTACTCTTCCATGACTGAATGTGGCACAAATTGTAGAGAAGTGTCTTTTGAGGATGGAAACGGAGGCTTGTTTGGTTTTCAAGTGCATTACAGTCACAATAAGGTTTTTCAGATACCATGTAATGAGAAGGGCATTCAAGAACATGGGCATCAGTTCTTGTAGTCCAGACCACCCATCCTCAAAAGTGCTTCTTTTTGGTTTTTTCCCCTTTAGAGAGCCCTCTGCAGTTCTATGTCAATTACCCCAACAGCGGCAGTGTGTCTGCTTATGGGCCTGGCCTCATTTATGGGGTTGCCAATAAACCAGCAACTTTCACCATTGTCACAGAAGATGCAGGAGAGGGTAAGTCAGTTCTTTAAACCCATCCTACCCTAAGCTAGGAACTTCTTGGTGGTGTAATGCACATTGGCTTTAAATTGCATTCATCTGTCCGACTCTGAATCTCTGATGTGACACAAATGACTTATGCAAATATCAGGCTGTAACTTGCAGTAAAAACTGGTTTATTACCCCTTCCTGAGAGCAGTAGATGTACCCTGTGGTACAGGGTGCAAATTATTTGTTTAATTAAAAATAAACTGAAAGCAGCTTAAATCTAGTGGATGATGACTGGATGTGGAATCACTGTTAGGTAAATCTAAAGACTGAATAGAGCTGTGGCCTTAGTGGATTGGCCTGAGCTAGTTTTGCTGCTGTCCTTTGAAAACATGCATTTAAGCTCAGTATTCAGTACCAGGTACTGGATATTTCTCTTTGGACCAAGTCTTTGGACCTTGTGTTCACAAAGATTTATGGAAGTGCCACTCTACTTTTTTTCCTAGGTGGGCTGGACTTGGCTATTGAAGGACCTTCAAAAGCAGAGATCAGCTGCATTGATAACAAAGATGGGACGTGCACAGTCACGTACCTGCCTACTCTACCTGGGAACTACAGCATCCTGGTCAAATACAATGACAAACACATTCCAGGCAGTCCATTCACAGCCAAGATCACAGGTATGAAGTTTAAACTTCTGGAAGCACTTCATATTAAAAATTAACCTCTGATAGCTTGGGGAACCTGGTTTGTGGCAGGAATTTGAAGTCCTCTGACTGGTTCTGCGCTTAACCTTGTCGTGTTTTGTGACTCATTTCTCTTTATGCATTCAGATGATAACAGAAGACGGTCTCAGGTTAAGCTTGGTTCTGCTGCTGACTTCATGTTGGACATCAATGAGACTGATCTCAGTCTCCTAACAGCCAGCATTAAAGCCCCATCTGGTCGTGATGAGCCTTGTCTTCTGAAGAGGCTGCCCAATAACCACATTGGTAAGCTCTGAGAGATTGCTATGATAGCCTTTACTCCAGTTTGCTTTGCTGTGTAAAATGACTGACTTCTGTGCTGCTTTCCAGAAGAGTGTTGTCCAACCAAGTAGTTGATAGTGTTTGCTATCAAACACAAAGACAGAAAAATATGAAGACCGACCTCTTGTCTTAGCTTGCGTGTGACGTGCCAGGTTGCGACTGAAGTGGGTTTTGTCAGCATATACGAATGGCCTTGTGGTCCACTTGACAGCAAGATTTCAACATGAGTAAAGAGAGTGCTCTTGCAGTATTTTATTTCTTGGTGTGATTAAGGCATTTAAATCAAGTATAACATGAATAAAAACTGAATAAATTTCTCACATTTCTCTGCTTTGTAGGCATCTCATTCATTCCACGGGAAGTAGGAGAACATCTGGTTAGCATCAAGAAAAACGGGAGCCATGTACCAAACAGCCCTGTAACAATCATGGTGGTCCAGTCTGAGATCGGGGATGCCAGACGGGCAAGAGTTTTTGGACGTGGCTTGGTAGAAGGACGAACCTTTGAAATGTGTGACTTCATTGTAGACACAAGAGATGCAGGTTAGTTCCCTCACAAAGGGACTGTGAGATGCTGTGAGATATATATTGACTCTACATGAGAGCATTGCCTCCCTCAGCATGCGACCACCAGGTCACAAGCTGCAAAGCAGCAGCTGCCATTAAACACAGTCATTATTGTCAGTTATTAACCACAGACAGTGCTATTAACTTAGAATATGCTTTTTAAGGTCCTGGCTCATGTCTTTGTTACAACCAACAGGGACTGTCACTGGGGCACTGACGAAACTTCTTCGTTTGGTGGTGCTGGCTCTAGTATCATTTGGTACAGCAGGAAGGAAATAAGGAAGATGTTTATTTCTCTGTTGGTTTAATTTGGAGCCTTGGATAACTTTTTAGCTTGGAAGATAACTTTTCAACATCAATTAAATAAAAGAGATATGGTCAGAGAATTTTAGGAGCTGAATGCATACTGTGCCTCAACGTCTGACTGATGAGGACTATGGAAATGCCATTAAGGCATCATGCAACTCCCATGTGCCCATTATGATACAAACCTACCAACTACCACCTGCTATGGGTTTGGACTATTTTATGTCAGATTTAGAGCAGAGTTATGGAAATCTGAGGCTGACTTATCTATATTGTAGGTTATGGTGGGATCTCACTGGCAGTCGAAGGACCCAGCAAGGTAGAGATCCAAACTGAAGATCTAGAAGATGGAACTTGCAAAGTGTCCTATTTTCCAACTGTACCTGGTGTGTACATTGTGTCCACTAAATTTGCAGACGAACACATTCCAGGTAAGCAGAAGTGTTGGGCAAATTTTTGGTTAGTACAACAGAAGTCTTTATCTGGCTGACCAGTGCTCTGGAACTGTGGGTAGGCTGTATGGTCTGGCTTGGACCATAAGTCCCAAAGATTCAAGGAGGTTCTCCCCAAGCAGCAAGCATCCAAAACTGTTCTGGTTACGTGGGTGTATTTGACTTGGCTAGTTAGCTATAAAAGTTGCCCTATGATCCCCTACAAGTCAGAGGAAGCTTTCATTTTTGCCCTCAATGGAGTGTATAATGAGCAGAGGAGGAATGACTTGCTGTGATACTTACAGGCAGCCCATTTAGTGTGAAGATAAGTGGTGAAGGAAGAGTTAAGGAGAGCATCACACGAACAAGACGGGCTCCCTCTGTTGCAACAGTTGGAAGCATATGTGATCTGAACCTCAAAATCCCAGGTAAGCAACAACATCCTTATCCCCAAAACCACAACTTACACTTGTGTAGCATGGGTGTACCTGAAGCAGGGAAAATATGAACTTCAGTGTTGTAAAGACATTCTCATATTAATATAGCTTAGGGAAGAAACACTGGTAGTGTGTCTTTTCAAACAGTTAAAAATAAGCATAACCACGATCAACACATGGAGAAATAAATACTGGTGAGGCCTTAATTTAATTTATTCTGTGTACAGCAGGCTGGAGAATGGGCTGCACAGCTCACCCCAGCTCCAGGGTTTTAAGATCATCCTGTTGGCTGTTAAATGTTTGTACTGCTGTCTGGAAACTGTGAATCATGTAGGCCAGGCTTAGCTGCCTGCACTTATCCAGCCACTTCATCTGCCTCTGTAGCACCTGGGAAGCTGCAGCTGGCCAGGTTTGCTGCTCAGAAGCACACACGAAGCCTCTTCTGTTATTTGTCCTGGGTAATCACTTGAGCTCAGGTCCTGCTTCCAAAACCCTTTGTCACTTTCTAATCTGTGGTTTTTTATTCTCTTCTTTCTAGAAATTGATTGTGCTGATATGACAGCCCAGGTAACTAGTCCCTCTGGGAGAAACTTCGATGCCGAAATTGTAGAGTGTGACAAAAACACCTACTGTGTCCGCTTTGTGCCACAAGAAATGGGGGTCCACACTGTGGATGTCAAATACAAAGGGCAGCCAGTGCCAGGCAGCCCCTTCCAGTTCACCGTGGGGCCACTGGGCGAGGGAGGAGCCCATAAAGTGAGAGCTGGAGGCCCAGGGCTGGAGCGTGGAGAGACAGGTGTTCCAGGTGAGTCCTCTGCCCTCACTGGGCTCCAGGATCTGCTGTGTGCAGGTCTGCAGTGCAGTGTTTTGGCTAACAGCAGCCTCCTGGAGAAACTGCTAAGCAGTGTCTCCCAGGATGATGGGATGAGTTACCATTCTTCAAATACGCTCAAGTGTGGAACTTTACAGTCTGTTAGGAGGAAGCTGAGCTGCAACCCAGCAGCAGCAGCAAACTTACTCGTGTGTGTTCTGCTTCAACAGCTGAGTTCAGCATATGGACACGGGAAGCTGGAGCTGGAGGACTGTCTATTGCTGTAGAAGGCCCAAGTAAAGCAGAAATCACCTTTGATGACCACAAAGATGGATCTTGTGGTGCATCATATATAGTTCAAGAGCCAGGTATGTACTGAGACGAAATCATGTGGAAACAACACTGAATGTGACTTTCAAAGAAACTAAGGATGCTCACTGCTTCTCTTCTCTCTGCAGGCAACTATGAGGTGTCCATAAAGTTCAATGATGAGCACATTCCTGAAAGCCCCTACCTGGTTCCTGTCATCGCCCCCTCTGATGATGCTCGCAGGCTCACTGTCACTAGTCTTCAGGTGAGACATAAGGAAACATCTCTACAACTTACCACAGAAACTGATTTCGTCCTTGTTCTCCAAAACCAAAATGGTTGTCCTTTCTTCTTAGTAATAGCCTTGCCTTAGTTGGTGCTTGTTTTCAAGCTCAGCTTGCAGCCAGAGAGATTTTTGGCAGCTGGCCCCTGGGTAACTCTGGCTAGCCAGAGTTCAAAGGCAGAAGGCTCAACTGAGTGTGTTACAAGTGATAACACTTGGGAATTAGGAATAAGAAGCTCCAGAAATAGCACTGGAGGAGCTAAGACATGTTTCCCATGCCATTAGCTAGGGGAAGACCAAGGAGAACTGAAACTCAGGTGAGATACCAGTCATCATATTGGTACCAAGTGCCTCGTTTGGCACGTGGATGAAGAGCTGCATTTCCATGGGTGAGGTAGTGCAGGGCTTCATGGCTGGGACATCACTGCAGCCTGGCTGGGCAGACAGAGGTGGCCCCACCATGAGTTCAGGGTGCAGATTTGCTCTGGCTGATGTCACAAAACCACAGAGTCACAGCTCAGATGAGTCATGAACAGTAGTGAATCTCAGAGTGAATCACAGCTTTGTAGCTGGTCTGGGCTCATCTGGAAACCTCACCATATAATTTGTGTATGTGTGTAGTTACAGGCATTAAAATGAAAGTAACATTAAAGGCCTGACTGAAATCTCCAAAGCCAGAAGCTTGGATGTGAGACTGAGAATCTATGTCTAAATATACTGTACCTCAGTCCTCCTTGAGTGGCGATTAGTACTTCACTTGAGGCTTTTTTTTGGCTATGTCCCAGCTGTGATCTCCAGGAGTTTGCCTGGGCTGCAGGAATTCTCCACCTCAGCTGTGTAAATGAACCATGACAGCCTGATCCGATAGTATCTCTTCTAACCAGGAGTTACAAGGGCGTTAATTAGTCACTGTGGTATTGATGTTTGCCTTGTGTTTCATTTAAAGACTCTTTGACAGGAATACTCACTTCAATTAAGTCCTGGAGAGGCAGATAAAGCTGAGTATTCTGTAACGGAGTGCATTGTGCAGCATCAGCCTCCACTAAACCCACATCAGGGACTTGTTTATCCATTGTACCTTAGTTCTACTCAGTTGCATTTATTTCCCTCTTCAGGATTTAGTTGAAAACAAGATGAGGTAAAGTATGTTAAACATGAGATATTACTGCTGGATAGCTGCATGGGCTGTGCTGGTTGAAGACCACTGTGGCTCAGATGCGGAGCCTGACTCGCCTTCCACCAATGGCCTGACAGCACCGCAACATCTGGTTTCGTGTTTTAAATTACTTTCTCATGTTTAAGATGTCTTGTGGTGGCGTTCTAAATGCAGCCTCTTGTGGCAAATATAAACATGCATATTACTCTTTCAGACAACTGGATTATCAGAGGCTTTTCCCTGAATGAATCTGGAATGAATGAATGGGCTGAAAATGGAGCTATAGCTTAAGCATCCTTTAAATCAAGTGCCTCTGAATACTGAGGGCTGACCTCAGTGATAAAGGGTGACTAATATTGTAAACCTGCTTCTCTTTGTTGTGGCACAATTGTCTGACTTCCAAAAACAGTCTGTTACCATGGGAAAAGTCAGCCTAGCCAACGTGGGTGACTCCTGAATCAGCCACCCCCTAAGAGGGAGAGAGCTTCTGATTTGAGAGTTAATGCAAGTCACAACTTTATGCCTTTTGTTAAAATCTAAAAAACCCTCATGCTGAAGTGGTTATTTCCCTGCCACAAATCTTGTGCTGTCTGAAACGAAAGTTTAAATTTGATAATCTTAACTGTTGCATTCTCAGGAGTCTGGATTAAAAGTTAATCAGCCAGCATCCTTTGCTATAAGGCTGAATGGGGCAAAGGGCAAGATCGATGCTAAAGTCCACAGCCCCTCCGGAGCCGTCGAAGAGTGCCATGTGTCTGAGCTGGAGCCAGGTGAGCACAGCTTGATGATGATCAACACAATTGCATGACCTCCAAAGCACTTGCTGCCCCATAGGGAATTCAGTTCCTTTGGCTTATGATTAGTGTGTCCCAGGGATGAGCACGTTGCTTGGAAAATGACTTTTTGGTGTCAAGAGTTGTTCAATCAGGGTTATGCCCCTGCTTTTCCATGAACTGAGTGAGCCCCAACTTGTGTAAGATAGAAATATTTAAGTCTTGGCTTGCCAGTGAAGGTACAGTGACATTAGTAATAAATGAAATACGATGTGGTTGTTGAATTTAACCAGGGAAGAAGTTTATTTTTCAAAGCTATGCTTCAATCTTTGACTAATGGTTTATTTTTAACTCGCACTCACTCCTTCACATGAAATGTCAAGGAAGCTGTCTATAAGCAAACACTACAGAAAGTTCAACACCTGTTTCAGCAATGAGCTTTTCTTTTTCACTTGAAGTCTGTATGAGTTATGGTCTGTACTATGAACAGACAGCAGCTGTCCAGCTGGGGGAGATCAGTCCCACCTCTGAGCTAACACGCAATCAAAAATGTGAAATATCAGCAAATTGCTAAATGACTTCATTAGATAAAGGTGTGATGCCAGAGCAGCACACTCAGCTCGCTGGTGAGATTTGGCTTGCTCTGACCAGCTGCTTTTCTTCTCTTCACTGCTCCCTCAGCTGCCGACAGATTGGGCTGTGATTCCGTTGTCATGTTTTAGTGCATGAGTGAGGCAAATAATCCTAAAATTCACCCTGCAGACTAGATGACAGCTGAGATCAAGTCCTAGTGAGCAAGGTGAATACTCAAGCTGTAAAACCTTCTGTGATACATACAGCATTTTCCTGCTTAAATATGAGTTTAGCAGATCATGTAGCTGAGTTCACTTAAGCTGGAACCAAAATATGTCAAAGCCTTTCAGAAGCTTGGGTTGCTAATCAGCCCTGCACGGGGTTTAATTGGTGGTTTATGGTTGGATTGTTGCCTCTGATTTGTCAGAAGAGCCCCTTCTCCCTTGCAGATAAATACGCGGTTCGGTTCATCCCCCACGAGAACGGCATCCACTCCATCGATGTGAAGTTCAACGGGAGCCACGTGGTGGGCAGCCCTTTCAAGGTGCGCGTGGGCGAGCCCGGCCAGGCGGGCAATCCCGCCCTCGTCACGGCCTATGGATCCGGCCTGGAGAGCGGCACCACGGGTAACCCTTCTCCTACAGACCTGCTTGCATTGGGGCTTTGAGACACACATAACCTATTTCTAGGCATACTTTTACATGGCTTCACCTGCTAAGGCAGCTGAACTAACCCACATTCTCTGCTGACCTAAGTGCAGGCTTATTTTGCTTTCTAGCATGCTCCTCATGTCTTATAACCATCACTCACAAGTCTGCAGCCTATATTGAGCCTTAACAAACTTAAAACTTCTGTAAATCAGCAATTGCAACATGCATTCACTGAACTGCTGGTTAGCAGCTGGGCTACAGCTCTGCTGGTTAGCTTAGCTCCACGTCGGTGGTCCCTCGAGCTCCAGAGATGCTCTGGCTCCCTTCCACACGTGAACATGATGTCTGAGTTGGCTGTCTAGATGAAGGAATCTTGTTTAACTTGTGTTAATTAAATGAGTATGAGGGTGTACCCTGTCACCTTTCCTTTGGTGCTTGCACCTCTAAGAAATCTCAGGTGAAATGCAGTAGGATATGTAAACCCTAGGGAGAAGGTGGGTTGTTCTGTTGGTAGTGTGCTATGCATGCTCCAGATGCAACATGAACAGTCTCTTCTTGGAAATCTGACACCTCGTTGTCTGCTGTGGCTGCCTCATCTGATAGTTCTCAGCTCAAGAATGTAGGGTTTAGGGTTTGTTTTTTCATTTCTATGATTTGTGGCCTTAGTAAGAAAGTATGAAAACATTCCAGGATATGCACTTTGATTTATTTAATTGTGTTCTTGCTCAGGCCACACACACAGGTAAATAGCAGAGTATAACTGATTATTTTTCTTTCCTTTTGTTGTGTAAGGGAATAGCTAGTTCATCTTATCCTATCCACTGCTGTCTCCTGTGGGTTCTATTTCATAACTTTTTTCTCACTGTGGAAAAAAAAAAATACTGCAGTTATTTAGTCAAAGCTTCTGCTGTTCTGGAGGAACCAAGCAGTTGGTTTTGGAAACATGCAGATACACTCTATAAAATAAAGATACAGCTCGAGCTGCTTTAATGGGTGGAAACAAAAGCACTCATTAATACCAGCCAGTGATGCATCAGGGACAGGGGAATATTTCTTCATCTATAAAGGTGCTTGGGGTTGTTTTTAATCTAAATAGACTGCTTAATTTCAGCAAAGCTGCTCTGTGCCCCGTTGTTGAATCCTGGCCTCTGCCAAAAGCGCGGTGCCCTGGGAGCTGCTGAGCAGCGTTTTAGAACAATGACCCAGTGTAGGGGTTTCAGTGGCTGAGCACCTGAACCGTCCCCCTGGGAGGGCTGAGCGTCTGCAGCCTCCAACAATGCGAGCCTTCATTTGAGGTACAGCAAAAAAGCAGTGCCTCTGGAGCAAGAACTCTTAGCGAGAAGCTGTGAAGCTTGCTGGCTTTGAGAATTGACTTCTCTCCAGTTGAGCAGGGCATTGCGGGCTGATGCCTGACCTCCCAGGCCAGCAGTGCCAGGGGGATGGGCTGCTGGAGCACTGGAAGATGGCACAATCCTCTGTGGGAGCTGGGCTCTTCCAGCATTGCGACACAGCAGCCTCTTTTGTGGGGAGGCTAGAAACTTCTCCTGAGTTTATTCCCACGTCTTCATGCTTCCATCGCAGCAGCAGTAAACTTTCCCATGGCCGTCCTGGTTTTGAGTGAGCCCAAGCACTTTATTCCTCCTCAACAGTGTCTCATGCAACAGCCCAAAGATCGTAAATATTTGAGGCCAGAGTCTGACAGTAAATTATTTGGGGGCTGAAAGCCTTACTTAATTTTTTCTTTGTTGCTGGCATTGTGTCATTGGCTTAGTATTAGCAGCAATAATTCAGCTGTGTTAACCAGATGCTGTTATTAAACAAGCTTTTGTT
This sequence comes from Lycocorax pyrrhopterus obiensis, assembly GCA_014706295.1. Classification (NCBI taxonomy): domain Eukaryota; kingdom Metazoa; phylum Chordata; class Aves; order Passeriformes; family Paradisaeidae; genus Lycocorax; species Lycocorax pyrrhopterus. Next base: position 9,230,965 of record JACSVZ010000017.1, read on the forward strand.
TCCACAAACTGCTTGGAGTGCTGTTGCCGAGCAGTTCAAACACCCATCTCCTCCAGGCCATCTCCTGCCCCTTGTCTCTCCTGCTTTCTTGTGGGCCCTTCACTGCTGATTTACAGTCCAGGCAGCAAGACAGCTCTGAGCTCTCCCAAAATTTGCCCTGCTGGAGCTGTGTGGGTGTGGGCTCTGATGCCCAGCAGAAAAGCTCTTGTTTTCTCTCTAAGCCAGTTTTTTGATACCAAATTACTTCCATTTCAGTCCTGAAGGGCTCTCATGACCCCTTCTCCCACACAGTCACATAACCTAACTGAAGGAGGGAGCAGGATGAAGCCGGGGAGGCTGCCGTGGATGCAGAGCTCCATTTGGGGCTGGCCTGTGCAAGGCTGCTGGGGTGGATGTGGTGTCCCTCCCTGCCTGCAGCCCTGGGCAGCCTGATCTTGTGCCGAATTACCCCTGATTTAATGCCTGAGGCTGCATGTGTAACATCGGGTGTGAGGAAGAGTGTGTCTCACTGTGCTACATCTTTCTAGGACTGCAGTCGGAGTTTTTCATTAACACGACCAAGGCTGGTCCAGGTACCCTCTCTGTTACAATTGAAGGGCCATCAAAGGTGAAAATGGACTGCCAGGAAACTCCAGAAGGTTACAAAGTCATGTACACACCCATGGCTCCAGGAAACTATTTAATTGGAGTTAAATATGGTGGACCTAACCACATAGTGGGCAGCCCCTTCAAGGCAAAGGTTACAGGTAAAAAGCTAATTAGTATTTACTCTGTGCCTGAAGCAGGTCATGTCATTCAGCAAAAATGTCCCTCCGAGACAATGTGGTGTTCTGGTCTAGATGCCCAAAAACGTTAGAAGCAAAACATTTCTCCCCATCACCTCCAAAGCCTAGATGAGGGGTCTCAGGAGCAGCTACAAAAGCAGTAGTCATGGAGCTTGGCAGCTTGACTCAGTGATGGGCCATAAAACAGCTTTATGGGGTAATATTAAGTCCCAGTCTAGTGCTAGGGTCTTGCATTGGTAGCAGGGAAATATGACTTATTTACCCATTTCTCCCCACCCCCAAAGCCTGAAACCTGCTCACCTGTAGCATGTGAGCATGTGCAAGCCTCTCTTGGTCTCATTTTGGTGCAGGTATCACCTAGCCAAAGGTCAGTAGTGTCTGGGAGGCTTCTAGGTGAAGTGAGGAAGGCTGGTTTAGGAAGCTTGTTCTCTCTCCAGCACTGTGTTTAAGCACAGGCTGAAGCTCATCTCTACTGCTACCCCTGAGCTAGTGACATGAACCCTCTCGTGGTGCCCTTGGTGTGGTGATGTTCTTGGGAAAGGGTGGCAGGGACTGCGCTCCCCCAGGCTGGGATGCTCTGCTTTCAAAATGTGTTATTGCAAAATTGCACCTGCTTTTCTGCCAACTCAAGTCATTTTTGGCATTTGGTGATTGGAGCACAATTAACTCTTCTTAAGCAGCCGGCTTTGCTTAATGAATCCTGAAGTTCCTGTGGTCCTTTAGCCACTTGAGGGCTCTGGGATGGGATTGTTGCCAGCGGTGCTCGAAGATGTCAGCTTAAAAACCCAAGTAGGAAATTGCTCCTCTCCAAAAATGCATTTTGGATGCAGAATGCATGCTAGTCATTAGGAGGGTTTTGAAACCTCCTTGTGAATGCCTTTCAGATGGGGCGAATCTGAATGTGAGAAACCTTTTCTGTTTCCAGGGCAGCGACTGGTTGGTCCGGGCAGTGCCAACGAAACCTCTTCCATCCTGGTAGAGTCGGTGACAAGGTCATCGACTGAAACTTGCTATAGCGCCATTCCCAAATCCACCTCGGATGCCAGCAAAGTGGTTTCCCGGGGAGCAGGACTCTCAAAGGCTTTTGTGGGTCAGAAAAGCTCCTTCTCTGTGGACTGCAGCAAAGCAGGTATGGATACAAAAACCAGATGGATGTTCAGGGTGGGTGGTTTAGCTGGGCATTTTTTTGCCCTAAACCAACTTGCAGAGTTAAAATTCAGAGCTTGAGGTAATGATCTGGTACTAAAGAAAAACGCTAAATACTATACTGTGCTTACCAAGTGAGTCCTAATACAGAGGCTATAAAGGTGCCAGTTCCTCTCCAAACGGCTTCATCTGAGCCAAGTGCACCTGAAAGAACTCCACAGGGTTATGGCATGAGAACAAACAGGCTGCTGTACTTAAGCAACCCTTGTGGTGCATTGTAGCATGTAATGCACGGTGTTCCTGTAACCTTTTGATGCTCATCATCATCATCATCATCTGGGATCTCTCTGTTGGGTGGATTACAGGCCAGCTGTGTCCACTGGCCTCTGCCATTAACTTCTGATGAAGTACTTGTAAAGCAATGCCAGTTTGTTTTCACAAGCAGCATTGATGTCTCCTGTGCTCTACTTTGATAGTGGTAACCTGTAGTTAGATAGTGGTAACCTGTTAGGTCTGGCAAAAAGCACAGATAAACCCTCACCTCTGAGGCTGAAAGTTTTTTAATATACAATTCCTTCTTATACAAAATTAATCTGATGTATGGCTCAGCTACCACTCTGTGAATTAAAATAACAAAATCCATGTATTACAGAGCCAATATATTGTGGTACAGCCACGCTGCCTTGTTTAAGCTCAGGAATATTAACAGTGGTGTGTTTTGCTGTAGGTTCCAACATGCTGTTAGTTGGAGTACACGGACCCACAATACCGTGCGAAGAGGTGTCCATCAAGCATTTGGGCAGCCATCAGTACAACGTCACTTATGTTGTCAAGGAAAGGGGTGACTATGTCCTGGCAGTGAAGTGGGGTGACGAGCACATTCCTGGGAGTCCCTTCCAAGTCACCGTTCCATAAACGCGCTGAGTGTCAGGCGCTCTCTGCGTTCGCAGTTCAGATGTAGAGTTGTACTGGGTGCAGTCCTGTTGCAAAATGCAGTTTCTAGATACACACAGCTCACATTTCAATAGTCAGACATAAACTCTGTAACTGTTTTTACAAGCATTTCACTTCTATCCTACTTACCAACCTAATGTCAATCTATTTAATATCTCCTCAAATTGTACCTTTGTAGTACTGTCCGGGTCACTGTTAACGTTTGGAGAATCATGTGGATGACTAGACACTAATTTCCCTTGCGGATGTTAAAGACTTTAGATGTTAATTGAAAACTGGAATTTGTCTTTGTAATTGGGTATCTTAACTACTGATTTTATTTGACTGGAGACTTTACATTTTAGTTATGGAATATGACTTGGGCTGTCCCCAGTTCAAATTCTTTTCTGTAAAGAAATGAGGTAAAACTGGTACTATAATAGGTGCCTTTGTATACTTGATCAATTTTAACGCTTAACATTATAAAAAGCTACTATAAGAAGTTTTACCACTCAAATTTAAAATGTTTCTGAAAATGCTTTGCTAATGGTTTACATTTAGAAAAAGTTTATCTTTTATAGCAAACCAAAAGCAGACTGAAAATGACTTCCTGTAAGCTTTCAGCCTCTCTATGTTAATGCTTTGTAACTCTATAGACAGGTAGCTTTTTGGCCATGATGCTAGTAATGCGGTTTTTAATGAGCTTGGGATGCTGGTGATGTTTCTGTAACTTTGCAGGTAACCCCCCCACACTCTTTTGATTTAAAAACAAGCCCTGGGTTGGTTGGTTTAGGTGAAGGCCCTGAACTTGCTGAGCCAGGCATGGCTGTCACCTGTGAGACCCAGAGTCGCTGCAGTCCAGAGCACCATGGTGTGCTGAGAAGATGACCAGTGGTTTCTCTGGAGGCTGCAGGCCAGGCCAGTGGCTGAGATGGGGCAAAGAAGCCATCCTGGGAATGGGACCTACATCTGCAGTGGGACACAGGGTGGGTCTGTGAAGTTACCAGTAATAGCAATACCAATAATAGCAGTACCAATAATAGCAATATCAATGAACAGACCCCTCTTTGGTGCAAGGTGTTTTATCGTATCTCAGTCCAAGGACATGCCTGAAGCAAATTCATCTCTCCTGAAATCCCCTTCGTGCTGCAACAGGTGTTGCTGCTGAGGGTTAGGGAGTGGAAACTTCCTTGTAACTTGTCTGTTTGTCCCGGATTACTCCATACTACTTCCCAAGTGCATATCTGAATTGCTGTCAGCTGCTGGGGCTTTAGTAAACTCTCCTGATGAGCTCTAACGCTGCAATTTGGAGCAGGTAGAATTTGTTGAAAACCTGTTGACGTGTCACTGTCCTTTGGGAGAAGTTCATGCTTATGGTTCTGTAGTTATGTGTGGATGCACTACTCTCCAGCACAGTTATTGGGAAAATAAAGGAAGATCGGGGTTTTTTTACTGTGCTTTTTTTGTGCCTTAATGTGAAATGCTCACTACATTGTAAAGTAGAAAGTAAAAACAAAATAAACTGGAATAAAATGCAGGATTGTAAAATTGTATCTTATAACTTATTAAATAGAAATGTTTGCTTCATTAAAATGTGCATGTTAAAAACAACATTGGATTCTTTTCATATGTAGTCAGTTAAGTTCAGACTGAAACTACACCACACAGCAGCTTCAGGCAGACCACATAGCCTATGGGCTGTTCAGGTAGCCGTGAAATTTTAGGCAGAACCTCAGCACCATTAATTTTTTTCCCTGAAACCTTTTTTTTTTTTTTCCTTAAAACAAAATGGCAGAAGTTTAAGCCATGGCATAAACATACGGGGTACAGTGGGCACAGTGTGGATGGGGCATTACACAGCTGTGCTCGTTTGCCCTGTGCAGCGCCGAGGCATGGGGGCAGTGCTGTGTTCCCGGAGCTGCTAGCTGGGCTGTGATCCCAGGGCGCTCCCGGCACCCGCTGCTCCCCCCCGATCTCTGAGGTTGTTTGCAGAAGGTGTCTCCCTGCACCTGGGGCCAGCACCTCCAGGCACAGCCATGGAAACCAGCAGATGTTTTCCCAAACACTCTCCTGCTGAAAGCCCCGGTGAAACATGAGATGCAGTGCCTGCCAAGGACTTTCCTGCCCCAGGTTTATCAGATTATTTCCTTTTTATAGTTAACTGTGTTTCATTAGCCTTGTGCTACGTCAGTGTAAGCCTCCTATTCAATGTTTTTAAACAAAACAAAAAAAACCTGGATACAGCTGTTGGGGTGAGTAAACCTTGAGAGTGTCTCACCTGTGTAACTCCTATGTCCCAGTCACCCTGCTCTTGTCTGGCCTTCTCTTGCCGTTGCCCCTTGTCTCGGTTTAATGACACTGGGTGAAATTAGCAGGAGTTGGCTGTGAAGTTGATGGACCCTGGTTGTTACCGTGGCTGGGGCTACCTTCAATAAAAACCGAGCTCTGCTTCAAGTGACTGACTCTGCCTGGCCTGGGCACTGACAGCTGGGGAGTGGCCACAAAAACTACTTTGCTAAGGACAGCAAGCACCCAGTGGTGGTGTTAGGAAGAGCTTTTTGGAAGGGTTGATTTTGGGCAACAACATTCAGCTAACCCCAGCAGCTCTGCCAGCTGATGACTGACTTTGTGTTGGGCATAGATCGGTGCTTTGGGGGACATTCTGCTCTGCTTTTGGCACTTTGACAAAGGTTTCTAAGTGCAGTGGGGCTGGTGTGTCATGTACTGGGTTACTGGTGTCCCAGTGCCTCCTGCTGGGTAGACTTGCAATGGTATAAGATGCACTTTATTCAGCATAGAAAGAGGACTGGCATCAGTTTTTTGCCTTTAGGCGTGAAACTGCTTTTCTACCAATTTCGTTGAACTTAAGTTTTTTTTCTTTGTTTGTAGTCTCTCTCCTTGGTGGTGGTTTGCAGTAGGATTTGGCCACTTAGTCCCTCTGGAGCTGGCTCAAGCTGTCCTGCGAGCGCTGCACCAGATCTGGCAGTGCCCTGGTAGCCAGCTGGAGCCCTGCCTGCTGCTGGCCAGTGACCCAGGGCAGGGCACTGCCACACGGGAACACAGGCTGGGACCCATGGCACATCTGCGAGGTTCACTGGGTATTTTGGTGGGTGGTGGAAGGTAAGTCCCTGCAGCACAGCAGTTGCCATGGGATGGTAACTCCAGGGCATTCCATCCCCCTGCCTGGTGCTGGTGGGATGCATTTGTACATCTCCATGGGCAAAGAGGAGGGGTCTTTGGAGATGATGTCCTGGAGCTCCTCACAACCCATACACTCAGCCTCTCCTCCTCACCCTGCAGCTCAAGTCTGCGTCGTAGCCATCCCTGACCCTGGCCTGTGCTTGTTCCTGCCATACCTTGGGGTCTCACCTGCAATGGTTGCCCATTAGCCTTCTCCTTTGGTTTGGGGAGCTGTTGGAGTTCCCTCTTCAGCCCCTTCCGGCTGTCCACAGCCTTGGCTCTGTGTTTCTGATGGCCATCTCTGCAGCCAGCATGGCCAATACCTCATATACTGGGGTGCTGCTCAAAACTGAGAATTGCATTTTGCCTTGTGCAGCTGTGAGTATCCATAATAAATTAAATAGATATATTTAAATTATTTTAATAACTTTAGCTGCTTTAAATATTTAATATAATTTAAATTATTTTAAATATACTATTTATTTTAATAATTCAAATTATTTAATCTTTACACGATTAATCTTTTCATTAAATCTTTACACAATTAATCCTTGAATCATTATATATATATGTGTATATGTGTGTGGCTGTGTGTGTGTGTATATGTAAAAGTGATCCAGTATACTTAATTTTTTTGTCCATGTTGCTGCAGTGGTCAGTCTCAAGGCTTGGGCCTGTGCAGAGCACTTTGTGTGTCCAAGTTGGATCTCCCTTCACCCCCAAAAAGCCCTGACCTGCTCTGACATCTGCCAGGTGCATTGACAATGTGGGTGCTGGGGCTGTTGCTTAGCAGGGCTCTGGGTTTGGTCAGATGATGCAAACCCTGTAATTACTTTTCCCTCTAATTGTCTGTTGAAAGTGAGATTGTGAAATTTCTAATCCAGAAACTGCTTTTTTTCTCTACTCACTTTTAACTTCTGCATTTATTTGTTTTAAACTTACTTGATTTTTTTTCCTTTTTTTTTTTTTACTCCAAATTGAAATGTATTTGCAGTGCAGACAATGCACCTTTTTCACCTGGAAAAAAAGGGAACAAACTATGTATAAATCACTTGTAAAAGCCTATCCAAGGTGGTTACACATAAACAGACATCACTTGACAGAAACTGGGATGGAGTTGCATGAAACTTAATTCAGGGAATGGCACAACACTTTTTTACACAGTGTTTTTTATTTGTTTGAGGAAAGACTCTTTCCAAACCATTTGTTATTACGACAGCTGGCTGTGCCATGCTCTCCCATGAGCCAAATGAAACCGGTTGCCCCGTTTGTCCTCTGATAGGTCAGGGACAGTTCTGGCACCCAAGGAATGGGGCCTTGCAAAGCTGCTGGCAGCATTCCCAGGTGTTTATCTGTGCTTTGTGCCGGCTTGGAGGATCTTCTTCTTCTTATTTTTCTTCCTTATTTATCATATCTGTCCACATCCAGAGCAGCAGAAAGGAGTGTTTGGAATTTTGCTGCTGACGGCAGCGGTGCAGAACACACACTGGAGCACCCAGCCCTGCGGGGACCAAACCCACCTGGTACTTGAACCTTTTGGCATCAAACTCCCAAACTCCTCTAAACAAATGTTTATTTTTTAAAGTAATTTTTCCTGGTGTTACAGTAGCTTAGAGATATTCCCATCCCCATCCCAGGTGCCACATCTTCCATCCGAGCTGGAAAAGCAGCAGGGAGGGCTACAGCATTTTTTTCCTCTCCAGCCTCCAGTAATGGTTAATATTCTCAGGTCCCTTTCACTGAAGGTTATCAAAACAGCCCTGCTGCCAGGCTCCCCTCTTGTGTGGGGCTGTTTCCCCAGGGCCTCCTGGGAAAAGGCTTTTAAATGGCTTTTCAGAATTTCTCAGACTTTCAGAGTTAATTTTCATAGTTGTGAATTTATATTGCATGCTTAGAAAAAATATTGCCACGAAATCAGGTTGGATTTATAGCTCCTGTCGCTGTTAATTTGACTGAGATTTAAAGCACATTCTTTAAATGACCTGAATGAAAAGCTAGTATATATGATTTTTAAAAAAAATTAATAGGAAAATATGATTTAGCAGGACCTAGAGGTATGTTTGACAGCTCTTTCCTGTGCTGAGCTGCCTTTCTGCAGGACCTTGGTACTGCAAATATTTACATCCCTGCTGAGCTGGAAGCCTGAGTCCTTCGGGCCCCGTGGAGGAGCTGGCCTTGCTGGGGGGGTATTTCCTTCTGACAGTGATGTCCAGCTAGGGTGTTTTGTTTGGGGGGTGGGATTTTGCATCTGGCTGCCCCAAAAATGGCTGGAGTCAGGCTCTCCTCCCAGCGGAGAGGCACAGAAAGCCTTTGTGTCTCAATGCCAGTATTTGCAAAGCTTTTCAGGGGAGATTTTTGGTTACTCTGCCAATATGGAAATTAATTCCTATAAATCTGTCTTCTCTCTACCAGAAAATTGCCCCTGCAAACACTGACAGCTGAGACTCTATATTTAAAATGACACACAAAGTATTTAACCTTGTTTTTTCACTGGCTGGAAAACCAGCCTGCAGAGAAAGGGTGCTTGTGGTTTTATACCAGGTGAGAGTGCAGAGGTTGTGTCCCTGAACCCTCAGGATGATGGAGAGGAACATAGGCTAAACCCAGCTCAGGGAGGTTTAGGTTGGCTATTAGGAAAACATTTTTCACCCAGAGGGTGGCTGAGCACAGGAACAGGCTCCCCAGGGAAGTGGTCATGGCCCCAAGCCTGCCAGAGTTCACAAACACTTTGGACAATGCTCTCAGGCACATGATGTGAATTTTGGGGTTGTTGTGGGCAGGGCCCGGAGTTGGATTTGATGATTTTTGTGGGTCCCTTTCAACTCAGGACATTCTATGATTCTGTGGTTGCACAAAGAGCCTCTGATCCAAATTGCAGTTTCCCTTGGCACTGGGGAAGGGGTCAGTGGCATCTGTGACAGAGGGGATGGTGGCACTGGTGCCAGAACAGCCTCACATCTTCCCCAAACCAGGTACAAACTACCAAAGAGCAGAAGCACAGTCACTGGAAGACATCCCAAGGGGCTGGACAGCCAGGAAAGGCTGTGGTCGCTGCTGGACCAAGCCAGCTGCCCTGATGCTCCTGGTGCAGGTATGGCAGGGACACCAAGGGGTCCCAGGGGCAGATGTGCCCTGTAACCTGCCAGCACCTGGTGCTGGGAGCTGCTGCCACCTCGTGAGGGTCATCACAGCGCGTTTCCCAGCTAAATAACTGTGGGCCATGAATAACCAGGCCTGGAGCCAGCAAAGTGCTCCCTCTTTATTGTAAAACTCATTTAGAAACACAGTGGGCCCAGGGACTGCTTGGGGTCAGCCACGGGCTGTCTGCAGTGAGTGGGGAGGTCTGCGTGGAGAACACGGGGTGATGCAGATCCGTGAGCTCCCAGCTGAGGAGGGTGAAACTCCGATTCCTTGCCGCGGCTGGGTTTGCTGGCCGTGCTGAGGGATCTGGGCGTGAATTCCACGGGAATCCCCCAGACCACCGGGACTTACAGTGATGCCACCAGAGGGGGCCCTAATGATAGTTCATGTGTGCCTGGCTGCGCAGGGCAGGGGGGAAAAACGCGTTATTCTGGGCAAGGCGCTGATGGGAGCTTGCCGGTGCTTTTAACGACCTACAGATGGAGGGGGGAAAGTGCTTTCTAAAATTGTTTTTCTTTTGACTAGAGGCAGGAGAAAGATGACTGCTGCCCTCACCTCCTGCGCTCCATCTCCCAGGCTTGCTTGGCAGAGAAAAGCCCCCGCAGGGACCACTGAGCTCTGGGCTGCAGGAGTGCTGAAAGAAGCTCCCCTAGAGTGCCACATGAGCACTGCCCAGGAAGCCTCTGCTCCACTCGTGCTCCTTTTCCGTGGCAGATGCTTGGTCAGTGAGTGGCCAACTCCAGCCTGGGGCACGAGTGCTTCCCACAACCCCCCCAGAGGCTGAGGGAGCCGTGAAACAGCCAGGCTTGGACCAGCTGCTGGTATCTCACGGGGTGGCTCTTTGGTTTTTCTGCCTTTGATTTTGCTGTGAGTGCTACTGGGCCTGCTGTGTGACAGCACAACACAGCCCTTCTGGGAGCTGCAGCTCAGTTGCTTGCTGCACATCTGTATGTGGCCAAACATCTGTACATGTGTACATCTGGTCTGGGGCACACGTTTTATGAGGAGTAGCTGAGGCAGGAGTTGTTTAGCCTCAAGAAAAGGAGGCTCAGGGTGGACCTTATCACTCTACAACACCTAACAGGAGGGTGTAGCCAGGTGGGGGTTGGTCTTTTCTCCCAAGTAGCAAGTGACAGGATGAGGAAACAGCCTCAAGTTGCACCAGGGGAGATTTAGATTGGATATTAGGTACAGACCCCGAAAGAAGCAGCCAGGTGGGTCCCTGTGGGGTTTTGTACCAGCTCTCCTGTGTCCTCCTTGCTGCCAGTAGCTCAAAAGAGGCAAAAGGAGGTAGGCAGAGCCTTGCCCTGGACCAAAAGGTCTCTCACCGTGTGGGGGAGGCAGAGAGGTGTCAGGGCTGTGGGTTAGTGGGGAGCAGTGCCAAGGCCAGGAAGAGGACATGGGCCCTCTTCAGGTGAAGGTGCAGATGGACAAACCTAGCCAGGGGAGAGGACTGAGGCTGAAGAGAAGAGGGAGTCCTGCTTTGAGCTGCTGCTGTGGGTTCCTGGGGGTTTCCCTGCCAAGGGACTGACACCCCCAGGGCAGTAAAAACCTTCCTTGTGTGGGTTTCTGTGGGGTGAGGGGCAGAGAGACCTTCTGTGGGCTGGGGAGGGGTCTGTCTGTGGGGCAGTGGAGACCTTGGGTCTGCAGGAAGCGAGGATGCCCAGTACCATGCACTGGAGAAGGGCTTCCCAAGGACCCCAACCTGAGAGATTGGGGGTCTTAGCACTTTTTGTTCAGCTGAACCCTCTCTGCTCTGTGTTCTCGCCTGAACAGGGCTGCTGGGGAGGAAACAGAGTTTTCAGCTTCTGAAGAGCCTCTTTGTTTCTCTCCCAGGCATGATCTGAGACCTGGCTTGCATGAGACAAAGTCTCTCCAGGAATTTTGGATTCCTAGTGAAAAACTTCTGTTTGAACATAAATAAAGTTCAAGAAGCCTTATTCATCAAAAAGGGAAACTTTGTTCTGGCTGCAGAATATATTGAGACTCCTGCAGACTGGAACAACTTAAAAACCCCTTTGCAGTTGGGACAGCTGGGTAATGATCCCCAGTGGGGAAAATCTAGAGATTACATGAACTGTTAAATATTTTAGGATGTAATTATAATATTGTCTAATGAATATCTGCAGAGATGGACTGTGCTGACAGTAGGAGTTTGGGACACCTCCCAGCCCCTGTCAAACACACAATCTGAGTGCAGATGCTGTCTCTCTTCTGTGAATCCCACAAAACAGTGTCCCAGCTCTCCATGGAGGAGCATCATTTTGCATTAAGATGTCTCTCTGTTGGTCAGATGCTCAGCATCTCTGCAAGATGAACCCTTCTTCTTCCTCAAGCTTTGAGTGCTGAGCAGGACTCCATTTGGTATGGGATATCCCTTGGGTCAGTGGGAATCAGCTGTCATGGCTGCATCCCCTCCCAATTTCTTGTGCATCCCCAGCCATCTTGCTGGTGGGGTGAGAGGCAGAAAATGCCTTGACTCTGTGTAAGCACTGCTCAGCAGTAACAAAAATATCCTTGTGTTATCAACACGGTTTTCAGCACAAATCCAAAACCCAGCCCCATTCCAGCTACTGTGAGGAAAATTCACTCTATCCCAGCCAAACTGAGCATGCTGCTCTGGATCCACAGCCACTGACATCACTCCTCTGCCCACATCTCTTATCCTCAAGTGCTGGATAAAGGGCTATACCCAATATTGCAAATAAGGACAAATATTTTCAGTAAAACTTAGCTGTATTTACATCTCTTTCATGACTGAATGTGTCCATTATTGCATTTCTGGAGGGTGATTTCTTTCTCTGTGCACTGCTCCTTTCTGAAAGCCAGGAGACAGAAAGTGCTTACATAGGAGCAAGATGTGAGTGCAGACACCCAGACTGATTTCAGCCTTCACATGAACCATCATTGATGTCAGCCAGACGGTGGCATCTCTATAAAAATCCCAATGTAAATATTTGTTCTAAATCAGGCTTTTTCCTGTGCGTTGACTGCAGTATAAGTGAGGGAGCATGTGAAATGCTGGATCATTTCACGTCTAATTGCTACTGAAAGTCGGAGGATTTGTTGTCTGCCTTGCACACACCCCCCGGGGATAATTTTCTCTTGATTTAGTTTCTTTCCTCAAATTCTTCTCCTTGAATAGAGGGTTTCACAAAGGCCAAACTGTTTTTCTCTCTGCAAAACCTCTCTCACTCGCCTGCCCTCCCTGCCCCTTCAGCAGGCAACCTGGGGTGCATTGATGAAGGGAGATGAATATTTGTCTCTACTAACAGTTGGATTATTCCCACTCCCAAGATGCCATCTGTGTGACAGGGTTTGGTTTGCACTAAATACAGCCTGTGGGCTGAGCTAGGAAAACAGATTGCTGCACCATTATATTAAATAGTCATCATTAAAGTCTGGTTCATCAGAGGACTGTGAGCTGCCATGGAGATGTTTTTTTTTTGGAGGGAGGGATGCAGTTGACTTCCATGTCAGGATGCTGAAATCAGATTTTAATGTGAATTTTATGACGCTCTGTTGGCAGCAGTGTCACCTGGGATCCCTAGGACTTCTCACCTGAGGTTCTCACAGCAGGTGGGCAGGGGTGAGAACCACCAGGTTCCTGCTGCCCCGAGCTGGGGCAGTGCAGAAAAGGGGCTCTCACTGCCTGTCCCTCTGTCTTTTCTTTCTGTCTTTCCCCAATCCCTGGATGCTGTGAGCAATTCAAACTCCTCACTGAGAAATACTCTAAATTCAGCAACATTCTACGTTGCAAACCCCCAGGTACAGACTCATGTCCCGCTGGTTGCAGCTCTGAAGCATAAACACACACACACAGATACACACACACACGATGCAAAAAGGTCCTTTTAATCCTTCTGCCCCTGCAGAGGAATGGCAGAGCTCCAGAGCCCATGGGAACATGGCTCCCTGCCCTTCAGGTGTTGCAGGTAAAGCACACAGAAGTATTTTAGCCCTGCAGCAGCTCCTTACATTTGTGACCAGTACAGTGTGCTGCTTCTAGCTGATTTATTTCTGTATACAATGAAGAAAAAGCAACCTGAAGGTTTAATTTGCCTTCTCGCTCAAAATATTTGAAATATATATCTAACAAAATATTTGGGGTTTTTTTCCCCCTAAATATTGCACTTGCTGTGAGTTTATCTACACCAGTCTTCTACAAGATCTGTTGGCATCTGTGTATTTCCGTGCCCTGTACAAGGACTCAGCACGCTCATGATCTCGACCGGCGGCTCTTCTTTGGTCTCCTCTTCCTTGAAAACTTCGATCTCAGCCAGTTGAGGAAGCCACCTTTTGGTTTTAACTCAAATTCTACCGGGAAATGGTCGCTCACCCCCAGCGCCTGCAAGACAATGGCACAGAGGGTTGGGAGCCACCCGTACTCCCTCCAAGCCCTGCCTGGGTGAAAGGGGATGTGCAGTGCTTGGATGTGGGGAGGTGGCACGTGAGCATTGCATCAGTTGGGGAGGGATGATCACCAGTGACCTGGTTTTACAGCCAGGTCTGTGTTCAGCACTGCCTGGACACTGCTGGCTCTGTGCTCCCATGTCAGCCCTTCCCCGCTGCTGCAGAGGCTGTGCTGTGCCTACCTGCTCCTCAGTCATCTGAAACTCCTCCAGGAAATCAAAGATGTTGGCAGAGTGTGGCACCACAGCCTGGATGAGCTTCTGTCCGCTGACCACAATCCTGCAAGGAGCAAGGGAATGCGGTGCTGTGATGGGGTGCCTGACCTGTGGCAGCCACTCTACACTGAGCCGGTGGCCAGAGAGGTGGCTCTGATGAAGGCACAGCTATGTGGGGTTTGTCCTTACCCATGGGCTGCCCACCCAGAGATGTCAGCTCCTTTAGGTGCCTCCTTGGCAGCGAGGCACATAAATATCTTGGTGTGCACTGGCCTTGGAACCAACATTAAATGACTTCTGTCTAAACCCACCCAACAATGCTGCAAATTTCAAAGCCCTGCTCTGGATACGAAAATCACAGGACAACAATGACTGGAGTATCAGTGAAGTCCTGCTCAGACCCAGAAACTTGTCCTTCAAGAGGACTCTGGGCTCTAATAGCTGATGTATTCTTGTCCCTGCCGAGGGAACTGCAGTGGCAGCAGGACTTGCCACATGTCCAGGGCAAGGTGAGGTGTCCCCTCCCCGAGCAGAACCTCGCTGTGCATCTGTCAATCCAAATTACAAACATTAGAGCAAAAGCCATGGTGGAAAGCTGGCATGGAGAAGGCAGCAGCACCTCCTGCCAGGTGTCTGCAGGGCTCTCTGCAGATGAGAAGTGCTGCTGGCTGTCCTGTCATCCCTCCCCACCTGAGCCACAGCAGTGGCTGGTTCTGTGTAAATCCTGCCCAGCCTGCTCTGCAAAGGGCTTTGTGCTCCTGACTAGAAGCATTTGGATCACATTTCCCCTGGACACTGTTCTATCTTTGATGGCTTCATGTATGTTTGTTTTCTCTGTTGGTCACTGGCACCTTTTGATACAATTTTTCTCTCAGAGAGTCATAACCAGCAGGTGGTTTGTCAGTGAGCCCTTTACCTGTCATATGCACATCTTGTGCTGTTCTTCACTGTTGTGTCATTTTTGTCACCAATTAGCCAGAGGAATTCGGAGTAAGTCCTCAGACGGATGTTCTTCCACTGCTTTTGGGGAACATAGCTACACCCAGCATTGAAGTCCCCCATGAAGATGAAGTTCTGGAAGGTAGGAGAGTTTCCAAATGTAACCACGAGGACCGATTTTCAAAAGAAGACCGATGAGGATTTCTATGGTCCATGGATGCAGTGGAGCTTCTCCTTTCTGCTGGGCACACCAGGGCGTGCTGATAATAGTTTTATTAGGTGACCAGGTTTACTGTATAAAATGTGGAGAACTCAATGAAAATACACCAAAGAGATACTCAAAACCTGGGGCTCATTATCAATGGGTTTAAGGTTTTCAGCTCTGAATAGCGAATAACGTGGCCAGTGACTCAGTACCAAAGCCCTGTTAGTGACATAGATGTGGCAACCAACCTCGGTTTTCCAGCGCTGTTTGACATCTAAGTACACATCATAGAGCTCATCAATCTCCCGCACTGCTGTGTCTGGTGTGGTGTGCAGAGGGATAATAGCAAACTCACTGACAGCTTCAAAACAAGGCAGAACAACAGGGAAAATGTAATGGTTAAACAGAGAATGAGTCACAAAGAAACAGAGATTGACTTGTAAGCAAGGGGGTTTTTCTGAGGAAGCAGCAGCTTCTGCTGTGACTGTGAACCAGGGTGATCTCTGTGGTTGCACAGTGTCCCCTTCCAGGTGCTCCGCTGGGCCTGAGCTGTGCCAGTGCAGGCAAACCCTGACCCAGCACCCACACAGAAACTGCTCCCAGGCTATGCCAGCAGCACGGAATGCATCCACCAACCCACTGCCCACGGCAGCAGCAGAGGCTTTCCCAGCTGGCCACGTGCAGGGCTGTGGGCTTCCCAGAGGCAGCGGTCCCGAAGGGAAGACGCTGCTGTCGGAAGGAAAAGCAGTGTGCGGTCTGGATGCAGCCCCTTGAGCCCGCCCTCCGACGTGCTCGGGTCCAGCCAGCGCTGCCCTGCTGACTCTCAGGGGGACAATGACTTGGTTCTGAAACACCTCACCGGTTTTGGGAGACTGCCACCAGATGGCGAAGGGCTCTCTGGAGAAGACATCCTCGTCCCCAGGCTGGGTGTCAGGGTACTGGTAGGTTTGTTTCACCGATACCTGATTTTGCCTGCAGCAGAATGAACAGGATAGGGGACGTCACACTCGCGGCTCACTGGGCCACGTCTAACACCGACTCCGTGCTCTGACTTGGCCCCAGGCCGTAGTCTGGGATGGATACAGCCACACGGGTGGCTGTGCTGGGATGATCCCCACATCCAGACGCAGCACAACCCACCTGCACAGCCTGCACCTCTCCGGCTCCCTCAGAGCAAAGCCACCACCATGTCCAGCCCATCTCCAGGGGCTGTGCCCCAGGGGGCAGGGACAGGGACTGGCTTGTTGGCGAAGGTGGCTCACCCACCTGTAGATGAAGACATACTGCTCCTTGTAGCTGTTCCTTCCCAGCCTCTCGCTGGCCACGCACCTGTACTCCTCCTTCGGCCCCGTCAGCTGGCTGGAAGGAAAGTGGTGTTCCTGAGTTTATTTCTGCACTCAGAGGGGACTGAGAGGGAGATAATTTTGCGTCTGCCCAAGGGTCTAGGTGTTGCCTGCCTGACCTCGGAGGGAGGTGAGTACAGACACGAAACCCTTCTCAGGAGCTGGACCCCTGCTCCGTCACTGGCTCTTCACTCCACCCTCTCCCTGCTCATTGCAGCCTCTGTCTCTCCTTCAGCTGGGTCTCATGTCCAGCCAGCCGAACGCTGCTGTTTCCTCTGGATTGTCATTGCAGGCAGGCAATCCCTAATCTAAAGCAGTTCCGAGCCCTGCAGGAAGGTGGCTGTCCTGCTGCAGCCTGATGCCAGCCCGGTGAGGGCATTTCCCCTTCCTTTTTTTCTCCTTCGGGAACTTCTCTGTACCAAACTGAATTTAACTTGGTTACACTCATTTTAAAATGTGTTCTGCAGTGGTCTGGAACTGGCTTTGCTCCTGTCCCTCAGCAAGACTGCCAGAGCCTGGTCCTTCCTTGACACTGGGACAGAGCCCAGATCCTAAGATTTTGCCCCAGGAAGGTGGCACTGAGCAGAGCACAGGCTCTTCCCAATACTTGTCCATTTGCCCATGGCCACCCTACCTGGCGAGCTTCTCCACCAGGAGAGGACAAACACGGTTCTTGCTGTCCTTTATTTCCGTCAGCAACATGATGTCACAGCGGGAAATGATCTGCAAGGGGAAGGAGCAGGAGGAAGTTTGCACATGGCTGGTCTTAGAAGATTAGGAAGGGGTTAGAAAGAAGTGGTTACAGGCATGGGGGAAGTCCTTTGTGGAAGAAGCGGCACCCAGCCTGGGATAGTGGGAGG
The DNA here is from genome assembly GCA_014706295.1 of Lycocorax pyrrhopterus obiensis. Taxonomy (NCBI): domain Eukaryota; kingdom Metazoa; phylum Chordata; class Aves; order Passeriformes; family Paradisaeidae; genus Lycocorax; species Lycocorax pyrrhopterus. The sequence goes on from JACSVZ010000017.1 coordinate 9,248,125, forward strand.
AGAGCAGGGGCTGGAACGAAGCTCTTCTGCTTTCAGAGCTGCTGCACGCCCCAGCAGGAGCTGTGAGAGGGAACCCGGGAGGAGAATGGTTTCAGATTTAGTGGAAAACTTTGGCACCTGACCCTGAGGAGGAAGTGTGGAGGGGAAGGAGCAGCAAAAGCCCCTGCTATGAGCCTGATTCCACCATCACCACCACTGCTGGGGTGCTGCCTCTGCCCCGCCCCACTCCTTCCCCACAGTCAGCATTCACCTGTCTCAGTTTGTTGTAGATTCCTCTGAAATAGCCCCTGGAGCCCAAAGAAACGCCCTGTCTGAAGACAGGGTCCCGACACCAGGGGACTGCACACCTCAGGGGGACTGCAGGCTCAGCTCCCACAGCTACTGTTGGGATTCCCCGTGGGAAAGCCCCACTCACACAAAGCCAAACACTCTCAGGGGCTTCCCTCTGCCCCTAGTTTCATTGTTCTTTAAACTTTGTGGGTGATTTTTGTCAGGAAAAAAAGCCCCTTTTTGCCCCCTGAAACCTACCCACAATTATCTAAGTTACCCCATAATTTAGTATATATTGCCCACAGTGATGACAGTATAGGAAGAGCGGTCTGGGAATGCAAAGCCAAGCAAACCACTCTTCTCTGCCAGTTAGCAATAAAAAGAACTAAAATAAACCCAACTACGGTGCCATTGCTCATTGGTGCCATTCTGCACGCACAGCCACCCCATGCATGCACTAACGCCAAGCCCCACGTCCTCCCTCACTGTGGCATCTTGGAGGGCATTTTCAAAGCTACAAGTCTAAAAGGTGGTTCTTTTCAGAAGCAAGGTTATCTTTGGCTTCTGCAGAGGCAGCCTGATGGTGAGGGTTTACTTATAGAAATTAGCAATTGAGCTTTTCAGATTTCTACCAGACTCTAATATGACAGATACTATTTGCTGTCCTGAGAATAGGTTTAATTAGACAAGAATATTTGATAATAAATAGCACATAAGGAAGGTAAATAATGTATCACAAAACAAAGCTTTGTGGATTCAAAGTGAAAATTATTTTTACTGCGCACTGAGGTTTTCCTCCTTTCCTAACTCAATTTGCAAAGGAAACAGCAAATATTGTTTCTGTTATATTCCCATGAAGGCTAAAATAACAACATACATTCTGTTCAAACACAGGCTGGTTTTTACTTTAAGCATATGATATTTGTTAAATAATTCGTTCTTTTTTTTTTTACTTGATATTTAACTGTGAAAGACAAATAAAGTGCAAGATTCTGCATCTAAGAAACTCTTGGAAAGCTCAGTGTCTGTCTTATCCCGGCAAACGAACGTACCTTTACCACGGCACCGACGACTTCAGGTCTGGCTATTTTAGTTTCTCCAAAAGACCTCACATTGAAGGAGCAGATTTTTAGGCTCAGAGATGGGGTGAAATGGAAGAGTGAAAGTAAGAAGAAGAGCAACATCTTCATGGACCTGGGCAAAATGCGTTGCTGCGAGTGTGCCTGTAAATATGTATGTGTGTGTGTTTATGCATCAGTCCCCCTGTGGCTGGTTGGGAGGTCAAACTGAGCAGTCAGCTGTGTCAATCATGAACAGAAACCATCATTTCCTTCTTTCCCTCACTTCCAACTCCCAGCACAAAGCAGCATGGAGACTTTGAACTTCTGCCTGGGGGGAAAACAGGCTCTTCTGAGCCAGCCTCTGAATCCTGGTAGAGCAACCACTCCACCAGAGCCCAGCATCCCTCCCCACAGGGACACACCAGCTGTGGGATGCTTGCCGTGACTGGGCACCAGCTGGGACCACTCTGGGCAGTGCTGGACCAGGACCAGGCTCCCTGGGCCATTCCAGGCCAGCAGTCAAGACCAGGAGGTGGATGGGGTGGATGAGGAAAGGGTCTGGGAAGCAGCAGGAGGGAAGACTGGGATTTCTGGAGGGCACCAGAAGCCCGTTGGAAGGAACTGCCAGGCAGCCATGGGAATATACATGATGTCCCAGCACTGTCCCTCAATCTCCTGGCCAAGTGTCCCCAGCACAGGAGTCTTGGTTTGTGCGTATGAGTCTGGCTTGTGCTGTGCGGTGGAAGGGGACACAGGAGTTTGGCTAAAACACCTGAGTGAGGGTGCTGCAGGTGGGATGGCTTGGTCCCCCGAGGACCTTTGCAGGGAAACCGCTCCCCTACCTTCCCTCAATCCTCCACCACATGTCAGCCCTCAGCCAGAGACACATTTGTTGGCTCTCAATCAAGTTACAATGGCAGGAGGTGTAACAAGAGGTCAAGTTAAACGACATCTTTAAGTGTCTTGAATTTTTCCCCCTGTGCTTACAGGGTGCTTTCACATCCTCCTTCCTTTCTCTGGGAGCACCCAGCCTGCCTGCACCCTGCTGCCCAAGCAGGTCTGGATCCAGAGGCACCAGGGCATGGCTGCCAACACTGAACCAACTGAACAGGCTCAGCTGGAGGCAGCACAAAGCACAGCACATGGAGGGGCTCCCAAAGTCGTGGCACAGCTGAAAGCAGTGGGATCCAGGCCTTGCTGGGGATGCAAGTTCTCCAGGGAATGTGCTGCAGGTGTTGGAATAGGCACCACAAATCCCTTTTGGCATTATAGGAATTTGGAACACTGTCTGCCAGCAAGGGACGTGTCACCACATTACCCCAGTGTTTGCCAACCAACAGAGCTACTTGGGGAGTGGGCAGGTGATCCTCCAAAGTAACAAGGCTTAGACAGTGCTTCTTCTCTGGCTCTCCAGTGAGCTGTCCCCAGGTAGGACAGGCTCTGGAAGAAACTAATAAAGAGAAAGGGGAGGGAAAGTGACAGCCTTAGAGGGGTGTAAATCTACAGCTTAACCTTGTTAAAAGCGCAGCCTGAGCCAAACGCTTGTGACAGCAGCTGCAGCCTCAGGGTCAGAGTCATCAAAACCCAGAGCTCTCCCCAAAATCAGGCTTGTTTTGGCTGCCCTGGCATCGAAGAACAAGTGTTTGTTGTGGTGCCCATGAAGGCACTGACCCTGAATGGTGGCTGTCAGTGCTGTGTTTGTCTTCAGGGCTCCTGGCTTATCAGTTACTCCTTTCTCCTCCACCCCAGGCATTATCAGGGGGACAAGCTGCAGCCAGTCGACCTGAGGGGAGTGACACAGGGAGCTTGTGTTCCTTTCTGCATCACTTTACTCCCTGTTTACTGCACTTTCTGTGCATGTCCTCTTTGCTCCTTATCAGATCATGAAACGTGCTTGATGTGGGTGCATGAACACTGACAGTTCAGGGCGCTGCCCTGCTCTTGCACAAGAAGCTGCTGATGAAACTAACAGAGTTTGGGGTTCTTGTTCCCACTTGGACTGATGCCAGGTGAGGGACACCCTCTCCAGCTGAGCAGCATCTGTGGAACATTCCTTAATAAAGCTCCTCCTCAGCCTCTCCCTGAGGCCAGGGGAGATGAGGCAGCTGAGGTTAATGCAGGAGCCAGTTTGGGCAAGAGCTCGGAGCAGTAAGAAAGTGCTGCCCGGGGCCTTTGGGCGAAGCTTTGCTGACAGCCTGTCCTGGGTGCGTGGGGGCTGTGGCTGGCGTGTCGCTACCTCTGGAGCGGCAACTCAGCCCTCCATCTTCTTCCTACTCCCAAGAAGGTGCTGTGGGATGGATGAGGTGAGATGTGTCCCTGTCTCACACACCTGCCCCATGGGGCAGCAGGGTGTGAGGGTTCTGCAGCCATGTGGGGGTTTCTCCTCTCCCTTCAGGCACAGCTGCTTTCTTTTGGCTGCAGCCCTGGCTGCCTGTAGGGAACCCACAGAATTGTTTTTGTTGGCAGAATTGAACTGAGAGGATCTCTGAGGTTTCCTGTGCCTCCTTGGGAGGGCTGGAGGGAGACACTGAGAGGTCAGCCCACATCCCCTTCTGCTCTGGCAGAGGAAGCCTATTCTGGGCTTGAAGGGCAGCATGACTCATGGGATCCTCCATGAGGGGGGAGCACCCATGGGGTGCTTGGGGTTTGGCTGAAGCTTCATTTCTTCTCTGTAGGAAAGATGTGGTGTCTGTGCTGGTCAGGGGTTTGGCACCAGTGCTGCTATGCCCTTTCAACAAAGGGTGCAAAGGCTGGCCTGGTCTGCCTGAGCCCCAGCCCGTTGGGGTGTCCCTGCTGCCCCACTCAACATTGCCATTAGCCTGTTCCCACAAAGAGGAGATTGGCTCCAGGGAACCAGGGGCAGCATGGGCAGAGGTGGTGGTGGGTGTGAGGGGCAGTGTGGGGACCAACACCCCCAGGCTGGTGCTCCCCAGGTGCCACCACAGCTCTGTTTTCTGGACAAGGGGACTCCCCTTTCACATACCAGGCTTTAAGGTGTTGCATTTTTCTTAATTTTTACCATTTCTACACAAATTGCCATTCTGTCAACATCCGCTGTGGCAGGGAGAGGTCCAGGAAGGGCCAGCCCCAAAGATGCCATCACCATAAAAGTAGGTTCCTTTGGGCAAATGAAATGACCTTTGGGCTCTTGGCAACCTTATCACAACCATCAGGAAGAGTATTTTATCGCAGTCTCCTGGACTTTCAAGTTAATAAGTAGCAAAGCACTTGGGCTATTTCGTATTGCTGAAGTTCACAGCTGGGCTTCAGGCCATATATGGTCATTTGGGAAGTGGTTTCAGTGTCAATATAATGGCAATAATTGTCTTGGTGTGACCTTCTGGCATTTTGGTGCAATGCAGGGTAAAAGTATTTGGTGTGCAAGATACACAGAATGTTTTGAATCAAGTCTTTGATACTTAATTTTTTTTGTATAATTCTGGACGGTAAGTGTTCTACTTAATTAATTACCATCAAAGCACAATTCCTTTGCTGGCCCAGGACTCTGATAGCGTTTTCTTTTTCAACTTAATATGTCAGTATTGTTCAACTAGTGGTTTGAAGCATGACAGCCTGCCCACCACAAGGCAGTCCAAGGAAAAAAGCCACATCATGTTTTTGGTTTCTTGAAGGAGGCTGCTTAGCTGAGCTGTAGGGGAGCAGGAGGTAATCTGAAATACAGGCTTTGATGCATGAAGACAAGATGAGGCTTTGAAGTTAATCCTCCATAAAGATATTGCAGGCACCAAATAAGGTTTTGTGCCAATATGTACACCCATATTGTTAGCAGTTAAAGATGTAATTAAAATATTTATGTAATAATATATATATATAATTATAATATATATTGTATATATAATATATATTATATATATTATGTATAGTATTAATAATATAATTAATATATATAATAATATATGCATTAAGTTTGAGTAGAGTTAATAAAGTATTATTGAAAGCTGTTATTAGGCAAGTAGATCTTGCTTTATAAGGTTTTAAAAGGCAGGAGCATTGTTCCTGTGTTTGTCCCAGGTTGTGCAATGAAGGCCCTGAAGAGTGACAGAGTGGCTGCTCCAGGTGGTGCCCAGAGGAGTTATTTATCCCTCTGCTCACCCAGCGCTGCTGTTTGCAAACCGAGGTGAGCTGAGATCTTATCCCTGTCCTGGGGGGTGAACTGTGGTAGCTGTGTGTTATTAAAGTGGCACTGCTCAGGGCATGGCAATGCCTTCCTCAACAGCAGCTCCCGTGGTGGGATCTGGGCGCCCGCCTGCCCCGGCGCTCTCCCATGCCCACAGTGACCTGGGCATTGTCACGGATCGTGCCACAGGGCCACCACTGCGCCAGTGGGAATAATGGGGACAAGTCACCCCGGGAAGATGATTCACCCTGCCAAGGCAGCGTGCTGTCACTTGTTACGATTGCAAACGGCCTCACCACGTGCCTTGGAGATCCATCACTCAGCACTGGAAAATAACATGGAAACCTTTCACCAAGTGGAGCAATGCTGCTTCTTGGCCCAGTGAGGCAGAAGCCGGAGTTCTCCACAGCCACCCTGGACTGAATCCAGCCAGAGCTTCCACCTTCCTATGGAAAACAAGACTGTTTACATAAAGGTCTCGTTGCCTGGTTTCTGGGGCCACGGGACAGCTAAATCTGATTATTTTTAATGGTATTTTTATCATGTGGTTGGTCTGACTTAGAGAGACATTTTGTTTCCCACTGGATCATAAGTTATTGTTGTGGTCATTGTCTGTCCTGCTCACAGTATCAAAGCCATGCCCCTGTGCCCGTGGGAAGCCCAGCTCCTGACACTGGCATTAGGAATGAGTAATTTTCGGCTGAGGGCCAGCATAGCTGGGCTCTGAAATGCCAGCAGCCTCGGAGGGTGACACAGGGGTGACTCGGTCCTCGCCAGCTGCCACAGCTGTGGGATGCATTGTCTGCGGGCTGAGAAAAGAAACAAAACTCATGGGGCAGGTCAGAGCAGGCGCTGGCTTTTAATTTGGGCTTGCCACACTGCAGCCACTCCAAACGTGGCCTTGCAGGGGCCTAAGGAGGTGCCCAGGGAGCTGCTGGGGTCTTCTCTGAAGCCTGAGGCTCATCTGCTCTCTGTGGGCACAGGAAGCCCAGCCGTGCCCTGCACTCTCCCCATTGCCCTCCCTGTGCCATCTGGAGTGCCCAAGTTCTCCTCCACTGTGCTGGGACAGAGGAGCAGCCTCAGCCCCTGCCTGGAAAAGTGATCACAGCACTGCAAACCACCTCCCTCAGCAGGGCTGTGACCTGTTGGAGCTGTGGCCATGTCCTGGCAGTGGCTGGATCAGAGGAGCCCGTCACCACCAAAGGAGACTCTCGGTGACTCTTCCCTGTGGCTGCACACCGAGCTTGCAGGAGTGGTTTTCCTGCTTAGCTCATGCCCTGTTTCGACATAAAACCACCGCAGGTCTCTGCTTCAGCTTCTCTATTTTAAGCACCATCATTTGCTGTGGCTGTGTCCAGGGGCATTCCCACGAGGTGGCCTGGAATAACCATCGGGTGGGTAATCCATCCCTGCAGTGAGTCAGCACTGCCCTGCACGTGTCCCGCGGGAGCCTGGGGCCATGCATGAGAAAGCTGAACAAACGACTCCGACTGCAAGCAATGTTTGAAGGCTTGTGAAATACCTCCCATGTCCACTTAGGTCACCTTAGCAGAAGCTCAGCTTTATTTAGCCCAGCTTGACTGAGAAAGAAAACCCAAAACAGGCTGAGCCTTAACTTCACCAGGCCACCTAAACCCCTTGATTTTTAGTTATCAATCTGCTCTGACAGTTCATGTTATCAAAAGCTTATTGTAGTAAACTCTGACCTGGAAAGCCCTTTACACCAATTATCTCACTTCCCCCAGCCTGCCAGACCAAAGGGACCTCCTTTATCAAAGCACAGGTGGGGTGAGGATTTGACCCAATTTGCATTTACTCAGGAGCTGATCTCATTTCCAATTTAATTAAGTTTTCTCATAATTTTTTGGCGTATCTTAAAGGTACACACCAGCCTGATATGTGACCCAGAGGGAATGAAAGTAAATTTGCTTATAGCAAAAGGATTCAAGTGTCAGTTTTGAGAAAAATCGGAGCAGATTTTAAAATGCAAGTTGAAATGCAGCTCCTGAGAGCAAAGTGTCACCTGATGGGAAGGTAAAAGATTTGTAACCTAAGTGACAGACTTACTTTTACACCTGAAATAAGATTTTTATAAGTGGGATGCTCTGATATCAACCTTTGTGCCCTTTCCATGGGAACATCCCCGATCACAGCCCTCCCCAAGCCCTGGGAACAGCTGTCCCCCGCCCCAAGCCTGCTCCCAGGCCTCATGCAAGGGGACTGTGAGGTTTCTCTGTGGGCTGTAGCACTGCGCTCTCCTTTGTATCTCTGTGACAATTGTACCACATCCCCTTTACATCCCTGTTGTAACTCCCGTTGTATCCACCTTTGTGTCTCCTTGTAACCCTGTTGCTGCCGTATGACATTCCCTTTTTTATCCCTGTTGCATCCCCATGGCAACCCCATTGTATGAGTTCTGCAGCCTCTTGGCATCCTCCTTGGCTCCCTGCTGTGCGTCCCTTGCACGCCCCCTTTACATTTCTGCTGTAAACCTAACCCTGTTGTAACTGCCCACCCCCTGCAGCCCACTTGCATCCCTCCCTCACACCCCCACTACAGTCACATCACACCGCTCTGTTGCCGCTCTGTATCCCCTCGTGCACCTCCACATTGTCCCCCTTGCATCCCTGTTATATACCACTTGCAGCCCAGTTGCATCCCCCACTTCAACCCCACAAAATTCCCATCACAGCTCCACTGAACCCCCCACTGCATGCCCCCTTCCACTCCTGTTGCGATCCCCATGGAAGCCCCATTACTTGTCCCCTGCATTCCTTTTGCAGCTTCATCGCATCCCCCCCTCGCACCTCCATTGCCGTCCCTGTACCTCCCCCCACTGTAGCCACCTTGCAGCCCTTGTGTCCCCCCGTCGCATCGGCAAAGCAGCCCTATCGCATCTCCCCTTGCGCCCCGTTGTAAGCCCCGCTTTCGCCCCTACCTCATCCCCCTTTCACCCCAGCTGTGTCCCGCCTATACCCCCGGCATCCCGCCCCGCCGAGCCGCATCCCCGCCTCTCCGCTGCGCCCCGTGGAGCCGCACCGGCGCGGGGGGAGGGCGCAGCGGAGCCGCCGCGTTCCGCCGCCCGGCGCTGCCATTACGGCCCGGCTCGGCTCGGCTCGGCTCGGCTCGGATCGGTGAGAGGCGGGGGGGCGGGATGCGGGGCTGACGGTGGCAATGACAGGACCGGGGGGGAAGTGAGCTGAGGGGGGGCCGTTCCGGCGTCCGGGTCTCCCCGGTCCCAACCCTGGCATCGCTGGGGGTGGGCAGAAGATCGTGAGCAAAGACGAAATCCAAGAAAAACATTAAAATATATATTCAAAGATTTAATTAATTTGCCTTTAAATGCCCCCCCTCCCTCAACATTTAATCATTTAGTGGCGAAGGGGTTGGAACAAGATGATCTTTAAGGTCGCTTCCAACGCAAACCGTTTTATGACTCTAAAGGATTCTATGGTCTCAGTGCTGCTGTTCGGAGGATGCTGTCATTTTGCCGGAGGAGGATGCTTTGGCGGGGGGGGGGGGCTGTGTGTTGAGAGTAGGGGCCAGGATGTAGCCCCCGGATAGCCCTACCTCATCCCTGCCCAACTCTTTCCTATGCCCTCCCCAGGAGGCGGCTGAGTCCGAGCGCACTCGTGACATCTGATGTGCCGTGCATGCTCTGCTGCGTGCGTGTGCGGCAGGATGAGGATGGCGACGGGGTCCGGAAGGAGGATGGGCACGTCATGAATTTCTAAACCAGCAGCTGACTGGCAGCACAGCCTGCTTGGGTCATGCTTTTCATCCACCTTGTCCCCATGCTGGCTGGCAGTGATGCTGATGGCTTGTCCCTGCCTATTCCCAGCCCGGGGTACAGCAGCAGGGTCAGGGAGCAGCCCAGACTCTCTGGCTCGTGTTGGAACCATGTTGCACAGATACAAATGGCTCAGAGATGTACGTTTTGTGAAACGCTGCTGCAGACATAATGATCTCATTTCTGCCATCTATAAATAAATGAAGGTGAAAGGGCACATTTCCTACTCTTGGCTCACGGGAGGCTGGATTAAGATTGAGAGCTGGCTGACTGACAGACAGAGATCTTTCAAATATTAATAGATATTAAATTACAACTTCACTGTGATTAGCACCTAAAGGATCACACAGCAAACTACACCACTGGGGAATCGTAACAGTAGTTATGTCGTAGTTTATAGTCAATATTATTTTTCTGGCTCCAGAGGATGCAAGGGTGAGGGAGTTTCCAAGGGAAAGGGTCATTTGCATGTTTTGGGTTTTTCTTTTTACACGGTTAGTGGTGTGAGTTGGGGCTTTCGGGGGGGCCCACCTCAGCCACTGAGGTCCCTCAAAGCCCCATTTCTGCAGTGGGATCTTAAAATTGGTTGATGCTTTTTCCTTTTCAGATCTTAAAAAACCCAAATTAACATATGCCTGAATGTGCTGCTTAGCTTTCAGCTATTCAGTGATCAGTCAGACATGGACTGCGCTGGGTGCAGGTGGGCTGAGCAAAACCCTGGGTGCAATAGCAGTTGTGCAGGCCAGTCCCGATGAGCACAGCCCAGGACAGCCTCTGTGCCTGAATGTTGGCAGTGAGGGCATACATGTGATTCCTGCTTTGTGAAATCCCTGCCTGGCCTTCCTCAGGGCTGCCCAGTGCATCAGCTGCCAGTTCCCTCTTCCAACCCAAGGCCCTTCTGCCTTGGGGTGGGTTTTGTGCTGCTGCTGCCTCTCTTGTGGGGCTTGGAAAAAAATGACAGATACACCTGAGCTGCACTGTTGGGTGCTCCCCAGCCTCCCAGGAGTGACACACTGAGCTTGAAAGAGGAAAAATAGCTTTGTCCCATGGCCTTGGGACTGTCCCCAGCGTGCTGTCCTCTGTAGTGACCCACAGACCCCTTCCACCTGCTGGCCCCTCTCTTTGCAGGTGTTGAAACCTTTACTTGAATCTGACACAGGAGGGAGTAGCAAACAAATGAAGATGTGGAGCCTCCCCTTAGCATCTGTCCTGGGACCATCCCATTACCTGGGGTGCCTTGTTTTGGGGACCCTCCCAGGTGGGATGCAGGCTGTGGTGGTTAGTGCTTGTTGCCAGTATGGGAACCAGTGCTCCTGGTTTGGCATTCCGTGCCCTGCCACGTGTGCAGCGTGCTTGGCATTATCACCGCCATGATCAGACATCATTTATCAGAGTTGCCTAATTGATGTTTGCAAGTTAATTTATGAAGTATGTGGAGATCCTTCTGAGAAGCAGTAGCAACACTTGGGGCCACTTGCTGTGACTCTTGGTCACAGGGCACTTCAGAGTGATGGATGAGCTGTGGTATGAAGACTTACGGCTGTTACCAGAGGGCTTGTTTTATTTTCAAACCCACAGTAGCTTAAAAAGCTACTCTCTAGCTGGTAGCAAAGGACTGTGCCGGGGCCTGTGGTGATGCTGCCTGGTCCCAGCGCAGCAGGGAGGGTTATCATTCCCTGGGCAACGCACCATCGCAGGGCATTGCCACTGTGGGTGCTCCCACGAGGCTTTGGGGAGCCGCTGTCCCTGCAGCACTGCTGGGTGCAGGGTGGCTTCGTGGGGCAGGGGGTGCTGGGGACTGTGGTGACGGTGGCTGGCCCTGACTGCACAGCTGAGCCTGCTGACATTTTCCTCCATCGGAGGTAGCCATGGAAATCAGTGGCGGTGCTCTGCCCACGCAGAAGGAGGTTCGGAAGCGCCATGGGGCTCCCCGAGCATCCTCCCCGCCAGGCACCCGTGGCCAGCGGGGCCCTGAGCGGGGCTCGCCGGGCGTGCATGGCCGGCATTGGGCGCCGGGGCTCACGTGGTGAGCGGGGACTGCCGTGGCCCTGCCGAAATGCTCCGGCGGGATGGGGACAGCATCCCCCTGCTGCCCCTGGTCCCGCGGCCGTGGCAAGGGGGGGCTCTCAGGGATTTTCTGGTTTGAAGCAGCCCCCCGAACTCATGCCCGGTGGCTCCGGTGCTCCTATTGATCGTCCCCCGGGAATTTCACAGCCAAAATCTGCCAGCGAGTTCAGGCCTCCCCAGTCATTTCCTGCGGCTGCGCTTCGCTTCAGCCTGTCTCACACAGGGAAGGCTCGGAGGGGGGGGCACGGAGAGCGCCTGGAAAAGTACCTTTAAGACAAAGAGGAAGGGGACGAGAAGCAGCTTAGCTGGCTTTGTTCTAATAGCAGTAATCACCTGAAGGGCGAGCATGAGCCCGCGGCGCTGGGTCCGCGCAGCCCTGCCTGGGGCTGCTGGGCTCGGCTCTCCCCGCCGCGGCTCTCGCTCCCTCTCCGATGGCAGCTTGCACTTTGCTGCTGCTTGGAACAAAGCGGGCTTTATTGTACAAAGGACCGTATTTACATAAACAGGGGAAAGGTTGGTCGGAAGGTGAATATGAGACGTCTTAAAGGGAAGCTGGTGGCTTAAATACCCCAAACTCACCGAGCCTGAAGGGAGAAGTAAAAGCAGGACTGCGATTTTGACCTTGTTTTTTTCCTCTTCTGACAGTGTTTTCAGACACCGCCGCTGCCCACAGCGAGCAGGACTCGTGCCGAGAGGAGAGGGGGAATTCTGCAAGGTAAGCCAGGCTTTTTAAAGGGTTTCTCCTCGTTTAGCTTTCTAAAAGCGGTGTGGAGGTGGAGGCAGAGGTGGTGACCCCGTGCCAGGGAGCACAAGGGCTCCCACCATCCCACGCTTTTTCCTTCCTGCAGCCTTCTCTCCTTACGGGTCACCAATGGGAACAATGGCGATTTTCTGTGCTTAATGTTTGCCGTGTTTTAGTGACATAGCGAAAGGCAGCGAGTGCTCTGGGGTGGGTGGGCTCCCTCGCAGCCCTGCTCCCATGGATAAGGTTTATCGGTTGCATAAAGTGTTTATCTATGAACAAGCCATGCCGAGATCAAGGATCTTTCTACAAAATGTTAATTAAATGAATAACGACGTGTAGTTGAGGCTTGAAGGAGGAAACGAGGTTTAGCTTCCTTAAGGAGGTGCCTGGTGGAAATATTTACAGTATTCCTCAAATTTCAGTTATTCCTATTTTCCCTGGGGGAAGAGGGTAAATCTGGCTGATGCTTCAGAGGTTCTGTAAACCGTTTCTCTTGGTTGTGTGTAACCAAGTGGGGGGGTCCCGTGTGATCCAGTATGATGGTGTCTGGGGGCGGGAGGCTGTGACTGTGGTGGTTGTCTTCCTGTTTCGTGGCATCAACATACCACACACACACCACTGGGAGTCTTGCAGGAAGCTGGAAAAAATCTGACTGTCCTGGCACGGAGAAATGTGGAGGTGGTGATGGGGGGTGAGTGGCTGGTGGGGGAGCAGGCATTGAGGATGTTTCATTTTACAAATGTGGGACAAAACTGCTAGTGCCGAGGAAAGGGGGAGCCATGAGTTGGTTAGCAGGGGGAATTAGAGGAGATGTGTGTGTGTGGCGGCATTTAATCTCTTAATGAGAAAAATATATCCCAGCTGTCTGTGGTGGGGAGAGTTCAGGGACAAACATGACATTGTGTGAGAGCTTGCCCTTGCTCCCAGTGTCCTCCACCTGCTGTCCCTGAGATTTGTCCAAAGGATGCTGGGGAGCAGGGATGGGAACCTATGATCCACAGCAAGTGCAAAATGTGGGGCAGAAGTGAGGATGTGGGAGTGGGGATAAATTTGTCTCCAGTAAGGGCTGGACACCAAAGAGTGCCCTGCCAAGTTGTTTTCTTCTGTTCCCGAGTCCATTAATAGGCTCTGCTTCCTTGATTAGTTGGTGCCTGTGCAGAGCAGTAATGAGAGCTGGGCTCAACCCATCAATTCTAGGTCAGTGGTTGTGTGCTGGGGATTTGGGATCAGGCAGGGGGAGGGAAGGGAGCCAGAGCTGGACACCTGCCGCCAAAAAGGAGCGTGGAGCCTGTCTGAGCTGGCCCTGCCTGCACCCATGGGGGGAAAGGCTGCCTGCACTCATGGTGGGGGGAAAGGCTGCCTGCACCCCTCGAGGGGCTGTGCTTCCTGTGTCTGCAAAGTGTCCCAAGGGCCATGTTGTGCCCTGTCACCCCAGACATGTTCCGTGCCTGTTAGGAGGCTCACTGCCCGTTTGAGATGTGCCCTCCTGAGAGGATAACATTGCAATGATTAGATCCATTAAGTAACCAGAAGAAATAATTGGGTTTTAAAACTGAAGGAGACTTTGCTGTGCTCCTGAGTGATATCTCCCTCTTGCAGATCCGCTTTCCTCCTCACCTGGCAGCAGTTCTCAATTTAGCAATGACTTGTCATAATTTCTGGTGGTTAATCTCAGAACCTTCCCTAAATGCAGGCAGGTGAGGCTGAGTACTGAAGAGCAGCATGGACCTGGATGTGCTGAACATGTTTGTCATCGCCGGCGGCACCCTGGCTATCCCCATCCTGGCCTTTGTGGCCTCATTCCTCCTCTGGCCCTCGGCGCTTATCCGCATCTACTACTGGTGAGTGCACGCTGCTCTCGGTGTGGCGGGGGTGGAACCTGTGCCCAGCAGGGCCCCCACACACAGGTCACAGGGGTGTAACAGAGCTGGGTGTTCCTGCCCCTGACGGCGATGGCAGCAGGCGAGCTGAGGTCCTCCAGGGCCATGCCAGCTGGGTGCAGCTTTAAGCATGTCTGGGAGAAGAAAACGGCATTTTCCTATTGCATTTTTGCTGCTGAGGCCTATGTCTGTCAGGCTCCTTGCTGTCCCAGGGGTTTGGCTGTGCCAAGGGGCTGTTGGCCAGGCTGCCACTGCAGTGCCAGCTTGCAAGATCTCTCCAAACCTTTTTGGGTTGCTCTCCCCAAGGACAGGACTGAGACTGGGAAAAGCACGGCCGTTGCAGCCTGTCCACCAGCCCGGCAGCCGTGGCAGTCTGGTGACCGCCCACCTCATCAATGTGGCTGTGGTGTGGGTGTCCCCGGGCTCACACACTCCATCCCAGCTGACAGCCTGCTCAGCAGGCAGGGACTTTTCCCTCATTAGTAGTTATGGATGAGGTTTTTCTCATCCTCTCTTTTTCTTCTGGAATGAAGCATCAGAGAAGATGGAGGGATGCTTTTCTTTATCCCCTTGAATCTTGTCCTTCCTGATACCGGGAGGCAAGCACAACATCCTTCAGTCCTCCTTTGTCCCTGGAAATCAGTGAGAAGCTCACTGGCAGCTTTCCTCTCTGGGTTTGTTGCAAGGAAAAGCTGGAATAACTCCCTTGAGAAGTCGGGGCAGAGTCTCATCCCCCAGCGCAGAGCAGGCAGCAGCAGGCAGTATGGGCAGAGCAGACAGACAGCATGGGCAGAGGAGGCAGCATGTCAGGCTGCCCTCACATGCTGCTGGCAGATGGTGGCTCCTGCATTTCAGCTCATGGGGTGTTTCCAAATCCAAGTGACCTCCTGTGAGAGGAAGCTGCCCACTGCAGCACTCAGGTGTAGCAACGGGATGAAGCCTGTTTCTAAAGGCACTTTAATTAGCAGCCTCTTATTTACAGCATCTGAGAGACGAGGGAGCATGGGATGAAAACCTCAGTGATGGGATCATCACTCTGCAAAGGAGAGCAGGAAGTGTCACAGCCTTCTGCTGCCCCATGGATGTCCGGGTGGTACAGGGTTTGGCAGTCAAAGTGGTTTACTTCTTTGGATATATATGAGCGGCTGGTGGAAGCCAGGGAGGACCCTGATGGACTGAGGTTCCGAGGAGGATCCCTGGAAAACACTGCTGAGTGAGTGTGGTCAGGCTGAAGCCTTCAGCAGCCACAGGCAGGGGTGGCAGGACAGGGCAAAGGAGGTGCAGGGTCTGATGCCGAGAGCTTGGAGGAGCCAGGCTGAGTGGAAGGTAGAGAATGCCCTGCTGCCTTTGTTCTTTTGGGGTTGCAGATAAGGGGCTGAGTGAAAATGCATTGTGGGCAGGTTGGTCTGTGTTTGGGTGAGGGAGGGAGTGTGTGAGCAGGGATCAGAAGGACTGTCTTCTTTTGAAGGGTGTGTTCCCCCAATCTCTCTCTCTCCCAGCATTCCTGGCAGTATGGGCTTCCTGCAGGAGTAACTGCGATGCCCTGTGTGCCATGGGCACCTCTTTTGTTAGGGACAGTGGATGAGAAGCATGGGTTTGCCTTTATTCTTCCTCTTCTACTGGCTTCTTTCCAAGTTGGATTTTTTTCAGGGGTGAAATGGTTGTGTTTCCCCATCAGCAGAGGCAGGAGAGGTGCAGCAGCATGCCATGCTGCCCTCCCCTTTCAGCCCTGTGCAGCTCCAGCTTTGCGGCACTGCTCCTGGGAGTTCCCGGGGGAACCTTCTCCCTTCTTCTGTAATTCCCTGCCCGCTCCTTCTCCTCACTGCCAGTCTGTGTGTCCTCAGCTGGCGCAGTCAAGGGTCATGCTGGGCCCCCCTCACCCACGGCCTCTCTGCTTTCCCTGCCACTAATGCGCCTTCCTGCCTGGCAGGACATCCAAGGCTGTCCCACTGACTCCGGCCCTGGAACTGTTCTGCCTGTGCTGTGACAGGGGTTAATCAGTTTAGCTGCTGCCACTAAGTGAGTTAACACCTTGTGAGGGATCAGTTCAGCTTTGCACAGATTATTTTGCCTTCTGCTGAATTGATCCATTAGGATCAGTTGCTAAAAATGTTATCATCTTGCCCATCGGTAGTTCACACCAGTGCCTTTGAGGCAAGGACTCTTAAGACACTTATTAGGGAAAAATTCACCTCTCCTTGTAGGACCAGCACAGAGCTGAGATGCTGCTTAAGTCCCATTAACTCCCTCGAAAAAGAGATTATGCTAAAAGAGGATTCCACTATGCATAAGCTCTGAGTGGGCAGAGAGGTAGGACAGTCCAGAAGTGTTGGTGACCTTGCTCTTGTATCTTAAATAAACTCTGACACGGCATATAAAAGTATTTGCCAGTGTCTTGGCCACCAGGAGTAGCCCAGTAGTTGTCCTGACAAGGGTTATATCTGAGCTCAGGGGAAACGCAGAGAAAGCGACCCTGCTGTCTGCCTTGGGCTGCACGTACACATCATGTGTCCAAAGTGTCACCGATAATCTCTGTCCAGGTCCTTCTGGCCGGCAGTTCTGCTGCATCCTCTGAGCAGGCTGCAAGCATATGCTGGCAGGAGCTGTCTGCCTCTGCTTTCAGAGGAACAGCCTTGGGGTGAGCCTGCTATCTTCTGGGGTGCTAAACTCAGTGTAAGGATGGTCCCCTCTGGTCCTTTGTGTGTGTATAAATACATTTTCAAAGGCTGTCTAGTTGGTCCATGGGGACCGGGTTTCTGTGGTGCTCCAGGGTGACATGGTTGTTTTGGCTGAGAACTGACGTGTTTGTCTGTGGGGTGATGTACTCCCCACAGGATTGCGTCCAAATAACCCTGTGACAAACCCACCTTATCCACCTGGGAGAACTGTCTCCCGTGGCCTGCTCACCCTGCATGCTGCCTTGCCGCGTGTGCTGCCCCTCTCTCTTGAGTCTCTGTCCTCATACCAGCCTTTGGGCATTTTCTGTTTTACCATTGTTATTTTGGCCCATTTCCTTTTCTAAATGAGTTATTTAGGGTCTTTTTAAAAATTTCTTAACAGAGTGTCTCCACAAACCATCTGCAGTGCAGCCAGCCACCAGTACTACACCTGTCCAGGGACCAGAACCAGAGGCTCAGGGTTAATCCCAGTAGTCCCATTATGGCACCAGTGAGAGCCCAACCTAACTGGCCTTAGTAAGCCAACAAATCTGTGGCTGCTCTTGGACTTGTCACCTGGCTTATACCGTGGCTGGGCCCTGGTCTTGTCTTGCTCACTGGTGTTTTCTCCTTGTTTCCAGGTACTGGCGCCGAGCCCTGGGCATGCAGGTTAGGTACGCAAACTACGATGACTATCAGTTTTGTTATTCCTATAGAGGGAGACCTGGGTACCGACCGTC
The DNA here is from genome assembly GCA_014706295.1 of Lycocorax pyrrhopterus obiensis. Classification (NCBI taxonomy): domain Eukaryota; kingdom Metazoa; phylum Chordata; class Aves; order Passeriformes; family Paradisaeidae; genus Lycocorax; species Lycocorax pyrrhopterus. Next base: position 9,265,473 of record JACSVZ010000017.1, read on the forward strand.
CATCCTGATGTTACATGGGTTCTCTGCCCACAAAGACATGTGGCTGTCCATAGTCAAGGTGGGATTCCGTTTCTATCGTGTTGCTCCTTACTGAGAATTGATGGTCCTGGGCTTGGGGGCAGTGCGGGAGCCCAGTGGTCGCATGCATGGGATGGGATGACTGCTGTAATATGCTAGGAACACACTCCTTAGCTCCATGCTCATTGCTTGTTGCATCCCTTCACCCCTATAACATGCAGAGCTGCAGGGGAAGAGCAGTACACACCTGCTGCCTCCATGGGAAGCAAGTCTTGGCCACGCTCTCTCATCATGTCATCCTTGGTACCTGAACTGACTTATTCTGGTGCACGAGCAACCAGGGCTGCCAGGAGGAGAGTGACCCCCCCCTGCTCCCACCCAGGCTCCCCCCTTGCCATCCCTGGGCTTTGCAGCAGTTTCCCTGCACTGTAACCACCCTTGGTTTGTTTCTGCAGTTCTTGCCAAATAACCTGCACTTGGTGTGTGTGGACATGCCTGGGCACGAGGGCACGACCCGCTCGGACTTGGATGATTACTCCATTAGTGGGCAAGCTAAAAGAATACGCCAGGTAAAGCCCCAGCATCACATCACCTCTGCAGGGGGACGTGGGGACATGAGGGATGTGGGGACGTGAGGGACGCTAAGCCCCGTGAGTCTGCCTTATGTGGCCTTGCTCCCTCCCTTCCCAGGCAGCCACAGCCACCAGCCTCAAGCTTTTGAGCTGAATTTCTCTAATGATCTGACCCCATGCTGTTGTTTCCTCTCTCCTAACAACGCTCCTTCTGCTCCCTGCCAGTTCGTGGAGTGCATCAAGCTGAACAGAAAGCCCTTTCATCTGGTTGGCACTTCCATGGGGGGAAATGTTGCTGGCGTCTATGCTGCTCAGTACCCAGAAGATATTTGCAGCCTGACCCTCATCTGTCCTGCAGGTGGGCAAGGCAGGGGAGGCGAGACAGAGAGAAGGCAAGCAGGAGCCGGTGCAAAAGCCCTGGGCAGTGCTGGGGGTAGCATAGATGTGTAGTGCAAAGCATTTAGAAATAATTTATATTTACAGTCTGGAAATCTCTAGCAAGGCACAAGAGAAAACCACAGCCTTGTGCTGACTGCTCTTCTCCAGGGGTTTGGCGTTTGCCCCGCTGTGCTTTAGTAAGAGTCGGGACTAGGGCAAAAGGGACAAGTTCCACTCTGGAGGAAAATGCCTTTTCCCTTGGGATGGCAGGCATTTTACATGGCATGTCTGCAGCCTCTCAGTTCAGGAGAGGGAACCAAGACTGCAACAGGTATAGCCTCCCCATTCTGGCCTCCTGAAAGCCCTGGTGTGCTGAGGGGCTGGGGCTTTGGGAGCTGGAGAGTTCTGACCTCCCACCTTGGGGTGCCTTGAGTGGGAAGAGCACTTCAGGGCTGGGCACAGGTCAGCAGGGTGTCCCCTCCACACCCTCTATCCCCTCCATCCCCAGCATTCCTGGGACAGGGGGCTCAGGGGAGCCTGGGCATGACATGCTGCAGGAGGCATGGCGGGCAGGGAGCTTCTCTGCCGGGGAGGCTTTGCTGCATCCCAGTTGTCATAGCAGCTCCTTCCCCCTCCCACGCAAGGAAAGTGGCTTCCAAATAAGCACTAAGGAATGAAACAAAGCGAATGTTACCTAGCTACCGGGCTCTGGGGGCGTCAAGTTCCCACTCCCCTCTGGGAGAGGTGTCGACTGCCTCTCTGGCTGTTTCTGGATGTGAAACCTCTGTGTGGGGGCTGCAGAAAGGTTTGGGATTAAATTGCTGGGGAATTTTTCCTCAGTGGTGCATGCAGATGGGGCTGCTGAAATTTTCTGTCCAACCTGTGCGGTGGCAGGCTGGGCACTAGCGTTTGCATCCACTGACCACATAAAAATAATCACTATAGCTTTTGCTGAAGTAGTCATGCATGTCTACACCTCGTGCTGTGCCAGCCTGTGGGGTTGGTGGTTCCAAGCCCTGGAGAAGGAGGGAGGCTGCATATCTCTGGATGCATACTGAAGTGGCTGTATGTACAGATATTTTCTTCCCCTCTTTTTAAAAAAAATTTTTAAAGAGAGAGCAGGCAGGAAGCCAGAGGCAGGAATGAGGGAGGTCGGTACAAGAATGTTGTTTTGTTTGGGCTGTTGGGGGGATCTCATCTGGGTTTTAGCTTGTTCACCCCTTCTCATTTCACCCAGGCCTGCCAAGTACCACTGACAGCAAGTTCATTAAGCAGCTCCGGGAGCTGCAAGAGTCCAAACGCATTGACAGGATCCCTTTAATCCCCTCGACACCCGAGGAGATGGCGGATATGCTGAAGCTTTGCTCCTACGTTCGCTTCAAGGTGCCACAGCAGGTGAGAAGCCGATGCTGGTTGTGGTGGCTGGGAAAGGAGGCTTGGAGGTGGTGAGCAGGTTTGCTTCTCCCTGAGCCTAGATGGTGGCAGCTGAGACAATGCTGGGAGTGGAGCTGGAGCTGCCAACCCTGCCATCACCCAGGTGAGATACACCGAGCCCCACTCCCAGCATCTGTCCAGCACTTTCCCTTCAAACCCTCTTTTCCAAGCTCCCTCTTGCAGTGCCTGCTGGAATTCCTCCTCCCATTAAGTTTTTGGCAGCAGGCTGGGATGTGGAAGGGTTTTTTAGTAAATATGGCTGGCAGGAAGCATTAAATAACTAAGGCAGCTGTTGTGTGACGTGGAGGAGGATTGTTCGCTGCTTTTTAAGTGAAAGCGATGGAAATGTTAATTGCGTCATTGTCGAGCGAGAGGAACTTGGCGAGGGGCTGGCTATTAAACTAGTTTTCCTTAGGAAGTCTGGAGTGAGTAGATTGGAGACTAAGAAAAAAATGTAAGGTAATGCCAAGACCTTTTGTGGTTTTGGCAAAAGAATACAAGAAGGAAGAAAAGTGCAGTCATGGCTGAGGTGGCTGCTGGCCAGGGACAGAAATTGGGTCTGCATCATAAAAGACAATATTACTTGTTGCTGAAATACATGTTGCTTAAGTGTAGTTTCAACAGCCCCACATGCTTAGGAAGAAGCTCATGCTGGAGCCACACTTGCTGGGGCAGCAAGGGCTGTTCTTGAATGCTCTTGGGCACGCTCAGCCCTGTGCAGGGCATGGGTCCCCTCCAGCAGCTCTCCTCTGCTCTCCCTGCAGATCCTCCAGGGCCTTGTTGACGTTCGCATCCCACACAATGAATTTTACCGGAAACGTAAGTGCATGGTGGCAGCCTCCTCACCAGGCTTTCCAGCAGGATCCCCGGGACGTCAGGACCAGCTGTCCCCAGCGCCCATGTCCCCAGCACATGGGCAGGCCCCAGCATCCCTGTGCTGTCTTGCTGAGGGTGGGAGCGGGCAATGTCATTAACAGATTTGGGGACACACCTTGGTTGCTGGTAGCAACACACTGCCACCCCCACGGGTGACGGGGTTGCTGCTTCACCCTGGCCCTCCCATCTGGGTTTACAAGTGCCTATGAGGAGATGGTTTGGCTGAGGGTCCCTCTGCAGCTGGGCTTGGTGGCAGAGCAAGGACAGCCCGTCATCTCTGCATGGGTTTCCCAGTGAGGGGATACTGGCAGGACTGGCCCACAGGGCCGTCTTTGAGAAGGGAAGGCAAAACATCTCGCTGTAGGACTGACTCTCCTCTTGCCCCACTAGTGTTTTTAGAAATCGTGGATGAAAAGTCCCGGCACTCTCTCCACGAGAACATGAGCAAGATCAAAGCACCGACGCAGGTCATCTGGGGAAAACAGGACCAGGTAGGCAGCCCCCTGCACATCCCCCACAGACCTGTCTCCAGGTAGGCAGCCCCCTGCACATCCCCCACAGACCTGTCTCCATCTCTGCCTGTGCCCACCCATGGGGCACAGTAGGGGCTGTGCTGCCGAGCTGTGCACTGCTCTGCGGGGAGCTGGCACGTGTCCCTGTCCCCAGCGGATTTAGACACAGGGGCTCAGCAGGGTGATGGGCAGAAAGCTGACAGCCAGCTTTCCAGAGGGAGGAGAGGGCAGTGCCAGGGCTGGGGAGTGCGAGGGGGCAGGTGGGTGGTAGGTGCCAGCACCGAAGCAGGCAAGGGCTGGGAAAAAGGATAAAGTGTCAGCAGAGAGTTGTCCTGGCAACTGGGAAGAGGATTGTGGGCAGGCTTTGAGGCAAGTCTTCCAGTTTGTTTCAGAGGCAGGAGTGGGAGGGAAGAAGTGGGAGGAAGCAAGCTGCAGGCATGCAGAGGGCTCTATAAATGCAAACATGCAAGTGTTTGCTTGCAATGATACCTTTGCGTTGAGACAGCAGCTAAAAAGCACCCAAGAGAGTTCCCTGCTGCATGCTGAGACTGGCACCATGCAGCCTCCCTGCCCTGTCCCCAGGCAGGGCGCTGGTATCACAAGGACCGTGTCTGCGTCCCTGCTCTGCATCTCGGTTGGACCCCAACAGGGTTTCTACAGTGTCCAGCAAACCCCATCTCCTACTGTGGCAGTGACTGTTTTTTCCGCTGCCATCCAGGTCCTGGATGTTTCTGGTGCCAGTGTTTTAGCGAGCGCTATTCCAGACTGCCATGTGTACATCCTGGAGAACTGTGGGCACTCGGTGGTGGTGGAGCGGCCCCGCAAGACAGCCAACCTCATCCTGGAGTTCCTGGCGCTGCTGCACAGCATAGACAACAACAAGAAGCAGGCATGAGCGTGGCAGGGAGCCAAGTGCCCATGCCAGGTTAAATTGTAAAGTACTGCAGCTTTGATAAGTTCTCAGGGATCTTGTACGAATCGGGGTCAATGTGCCAAAGTCCCTGAGGAAGGCAGAATCACTGATACCTAAATCTATAGCACCACTGGCACAGCGACCTGGGGTCATTGAGCAACCTCCATAGATACAGGAACAGAAGCAGAGTATCTCCCTTTTCTACTTAGAGGTAAGGTAGAAACGAGCTGAAAATACCCAGTGTTCATCACACAGCCGCCCATCTTACCTGGGTTACCAGCACGTAGTTGTTCATGACATTTACCTAAATTATATATGAAACCTAGGAAGGAGAAAGCATCCTGGACTGAGACTTTCAAAATATTTCTACTACTTAGAGTCCATCGTGTTGCATGCTGCTGTGCTGTAAGAGAACCCCCAAGTGCTCCAGGCGTCTGCTTGAGTGCTCTTTGTGTAGCTCCTTAACTCATGATTTATGCAGAAAACAACAGAAAACTTCATGTGTGGAAGTCCAATGACTGTATGTGCAAAAATGTTTACACTCCAAGTGGGTTTTTCTAAATCCCTGAATAGCTCCTGTGTATTTGTAATGCCTTAACGTTGCCCAGGGTGCGGTGTCTGTACACAGCCCACCTTGCCCAGGGCTGGTTCTCCCTGCGGGTGAACACAGCCAGTGACTACGGGGTGCAGGCAGCAGCTTTGCCGCTGCTGTGGAACTGGGGCAATGGGAACCGCCCGGGGCGATCTGGCCCCTGAGCCCGAGTCAGCAATAAGCCCATGGCCAGGGTGTGACTCAGCCACCTCGGGCAAACTCTTGTCTCAGCTCCTCTATCACATCGTGCTGCTGAACACCTGGATGTAAATAACAATTTTCTTAATGAATTCTGTGAATTCTGCAAAAGCCAATGCCACCGAACAGGCGTGAGGAGTGGGAGCGGGCTGTGTGTGTGACCAGCACAGGGGACGGTGAGGAGGGGTCAGCTCGCCCGCGAGGTGCTGGGCGGTGGTGGGGAAAGGTACAATGTGCTTCTGCATCCTCTCCATGATTACAACTCCTAACCGAGTGAAACTATAGGTAGAAACAGGCAATACAGGCAAGCGGCACTTTACAGCCTGAAAGGTGATGTCCAGGGATGGATCCTGCACCTCTCCAGGTGTGGTCCCTCACTGCCTCTCCCAGGGACAGAGCGCTGGTCCCGGCCTCGGGCAGGACCAGTGGGTGCTGCTGGAGGGCAGGCGGTGTGTGGTGCCCTCACAGGCAAAGCAGCAGGTGGCTGTCACCCCTCGGTCACCCCTAGCCCTCCTCAGGGGGTGACAGTGGGTGCTGCTAGAGTGTCCCCCCACGACTGGGAGCACAGGCTTGTGGTGCTGACAGCTTCCTGAGGTACCCCGATCTATACATACATCTGAAACTCCCCGTCAGCTTCTCGGCTCTTTTTGAGAGAAGAAACATTGTTCTTTTAGAAAGTTAGAAATTTGCTGTTAATTGCTTGATTATTGTTTCTACTACAGGAGTTGATTTAAAAAACAAAATTGCTGATAGTTTTATGTGGTAAAAGCCAGAAAAATTTGTTGGGTATCTACATGGTTTCTCATGCCACAGATTGCTGTATGCAAAAGATTTATATGGCTATTAAAATCTAGTGATTTAAGGAGTCCATGGTGCAATGATTATTTTTTCCTTTGAAGAAGAAGGGGAGTGTGGTGTGAGATGACACAGGGGTCTTGCTGTACTGCTTCTTTCCTCCCCACATTTCTGGGAGATGCAGGTTTTGGCTCAAGGAATATTTCGTAATGGAAAGAGAGATGTTGAAGACCAGGAAGGCTCGTCTCATCTCTTGAAGGACAACCCAAGTTTTCCTTTTTTTCATTTTAAGAGGAAGTGGCACCAAACACTCAAGAAGAAAAATAAAACCTCAAGGGGCAAGGAAATTAGGTTTTAAGCACCAAGATTCCTCTTAAAACCCTTGCAAGCATGTTAAATACCAATTTCATCTGTTATTGCAAGTCTTACTGAATTCATACACTGTGCTAGGAATAGCATTACGTCAATTTACAGGCAAAAGTATTTGCATTTCTCCTTTCCCCAGGGGGCTCTTGAGGCCCAGCAGCTGCATTGTTTGCCAGAGGAGCTGCAGGGAAGGCTGAGGAGCATCTTCCCGGCACCTCATCCCCCTGCCTGTGCCCTGCCACTGCTGCAGTGATGCATGCATCAAGGTGACCACAGCACAAAGGTGGGAGGGGGCTTCTCCTCCACAGGCAGGGACTGAGGCTGAGGTGGTTCAGGGCATCTGCATCTTGTGTTGCAGCCTCTTGTAGTTCAGCAATAAAAACCCTCAGGTCTGTATTGGAGGGAGCCCAGAGTGGCTCCACAGCAGCTGGGCCTGCTGGAGAGGCAGGGATGTAAGCTGCCTGCACCTGCAAACACACCTGGCTGCTGCCCCCATTGACCCTCATTTCCTGCTGGGAGCCAGAAAAGCCCCACACCAAACAAGGCTTACTCTCTTGGTTTTGGCTGCTGCCCCCTTGGCGCTGAGCCCCCAGTGAGCCCTGGTCACTGTCCAGGTAAGGGTGTGTCTCTAGGCTGGTTATGGGGCTTGGGAGGGGGCAGAGGCTTCAGCTCCTCCTGGTGGGTTTGTGTGTCTTGAGGGCAGCACTGATGGAACCATAAGGAAAGTACTGGATCCCAGTTGTGGCAAGCTTGGGTACTGGGAACCTGCACATAGCCTGAGCATCCTGGCGTGTCAGGAGGGAGGAGGTGTCCTTTTGGTTTGTTGCCCCATGTATAAGTATTGCTTTCCTTGTAACCGTGTGGCTAAACCAGGTCTGTACTGGGGCTGGGCTGGGTCATGAGGTTCATGGAGTTAAAGTTCACACAAAAGCTAGGTGAGGAGTAGGCTCCTGGTTGTTGTGGGCCTTGCTAAGTTTCACTGTAGCCTGAAAAGAGGCTGCAAAACACAACAGGGCTGGCTTGAAATAAATCTAATGCTGCCTCTGAGCAAGCTGTTTTGCTGCTGAGCATCCAAGTCTGTGGTGGTACCTGCTCCTGGAGTGTCATTGGGAGCAGGAGGGACAGAGCTGGTGGCAGCCAAGTAGCTGGGTACTTGGTGTGTGCCCAGTTGATGCTGAAAGGGAAAATGTGATGTCTTTGAAACATGGGCCTTCAGGGAAACCTGGGCTGGGTCCTGTTCCACACAGCTGCAGACAGATGCTCGTCTGCAGTGGAAAAACATCTTTCTCCCTTTTTTCCTCAGCAAAGGAGATTAATTAACATTTGCTGCTTTGTGGAATGGTTTCACCAGCACAGGTCTGCACAGAGCATCCTCTGACAGGCAGAGTGATGCTCAGGGGATCTGGCACTATGGTTTGGGTGCTGTCGTGGGTGCTCCCCACCCTGGTAGACCACCAGGCAGCTGAACCTTCCCCTGACTCAATGTGTGTCACAATCCTCTTGGACACGTTTTTCCCATGGAAGCCTGGATGAGAGTGCCCTGGAGCACGGCCCCGCTCACCCGCTGTAGAGGGGGCACCGCAGCCCCCAGCCCGTGTCCCCGCAGTGACGGAGGTGCGTGTTCCCTGTGCTGCCCGTGGCTGCCTTGTGACACGATGAGGGTCCCCTGCCAGGACCCTCCAGCTGAGACTCGCAGCGAATGCAAGAAAAAACACACAGGGTCTGGCAAGGGGGTCGGGTTTGGTTGTTTTTCCTTCTGGGAGGCCATTTTCCGAACAGGAGCCTCTTGGGGGCGGTTTGGGATTGTTCATTAAACACTCGCTGAGCCGCTAGCACTCGGTGACTTCTCCCTGCCATTCCCTGCCCGACAGCGCTGCCTGTCTGCTGCCTCTGCCCCAGCTCCAGACAGGGAGAGCAAACCTCGGTTTTCCTTTCACACGGAGAAGACAGGCTCCTAGGTTGTTATGAGCCTTGCTAAGGTTGTTTCACTGTATCCTGAAAAGAGGCTGCAAAACACAACAGGTCTGACTTGAAAAAAAAGTCTAATACTGCCTCTGAGCAAGCTGTTTTGCTGCTGAGCATCCAGGTCTGTGGTGGGATAGAGTCGGTGGCAGCTGCTCCCAGGCACTTGGTGTGTGCCCATTAGCTGAAATAAAATTTCACTTAGTGTGAAATTTTACTTCAGCCGACAGGTTGAAGTGGCATCTCGACAGGGTCACTGCCTTTTGGTTTTTTTTTGTGCCCAGAAAATAGCCGTGAGCAGGGTGCTCTGACAAGGGCTTCAGCGGTTGCCAGGAGTCAGGCACACAGCAGACAGTGCCACCTCACCCCTCCCAGAATCCCACTCTTTCCCAGAAACCTCCGATTTGCTCTGGAGAGCAGGACCCACACACAGCCCTCGTGTGCTGCTCTATTGATTTTAGTTGTTTTGTTGTGTTCTGGGAAAGCTGGACAGGAGCATTGGGTGAGCGGGCAGGTTTCTGGTAACAGCGCTGGGATTTGTGCTTCCCCGTGGGTTTGCAGAGTGTTCCCTTGGCGCGGGCTCTGGATCACCTCCGTGCAGGCGACCTGCATTCCTGGCTGGATAACACAAAGTCCGCTCTAGGGTCAGACACATTCAGCTGCAGGGGAGGCTTCACTCAGGTGTGCTATGGCCTCTGCCACCCAAGCACTGGGAATGCCCAGGAGAGCTCGAGTACCAGGTCAGTGTCTGTCTGTGCTGCTCCACAGACATTTCATGGGATAGTGGTAATGTAAGGCTGGGAGAAATCTTGAGAGACCATCCAGGCCACCCCTAAATCATCTCCTGCATGAGCCCTGAATGTTCCCACTGGTCTTGGATGCCCCACCAGAGTTCCCCAGGAGCTGATGGGCTCAGAGGGCATCCTGATGAACAGCCTGAAACTGTGCTGAAATTTAAGCTTATTACTTCTCCTATTCCCATCAGATGCTGTTAGAGTGTTCACAGCTCCCTGAAGCTCCCACTTACGTTTTCACAGCCCTCCTGTGTCCAGAATAAAATCCTGCAGGCTTTGCCAGCTGCTCCTGTACCTGGAGGGATCATGCAGACAGCCGGGCACAAGATCTGGGCTTACACTTTGCTGGCTTCAAACAGCGGGTATCTTGCAACAGTGTTTTAAGAGCAAACATTCCAGTCAGTTTGGTTTAAAATAAATAAATAGTAACAATAACAACCCCTCCACCACCCCCGACCCCGAATGAGGTGGCTCAGCCCACAAGTCACCCCTTCCTGCAACCTTGATCCCCAGCAGCTTTTGCACACTGGTTATTCATACCTGGAAGCAGAATCCTGCATAAGTCTTTCAAAATCCTCCTTTGCTCGCTTCTTTTTATGTCTGTTTGCCAAGATCATCTGTATCCTACCCCAGCCTTCCAGCACATCCCCTTGGGGCAGTCGCAGCTGTGTGTTCGTTAAGTACCCTGGCCTCCAGCTCAATTACTGAGCCACTGATGGAGCTGTGGAGGATGTCCCACTGCCTCCTCCCACTTCCACAGGGAACCACGGGTAACTAATGAAAAGAATTTTGCTGCGAGTTTTGCAGCCATCTTGCAGGTTGAGTTAATCTTGAGTTTCTTTATTTTTCCAGTGGGAATGACAGAGTCTTGCTTAGCAAAAACCCTACTAAAGAAATATAGTCCATGCTGCTCTTTCTGCTTCAGGAGCCTGTTGCCCTATTGCAAAAGAAAATTGATTTGGAGTAACATGAATAATTCTTGTTATTGACCATCCTGACTGTTTCTAGATGCTTTTTACTTCCATTCCCAAGCTGTTCGGGGATGCCGTGGGGACCAGACCCAATACCTGGAACATATTTGCCTTAGCATAAATAACCCTTGGTGGTGTCCATGAGGTTGGGAAATATTTGGAGTCCTGCCTTTGACCCCATAGGCAGGAGAGATCACTGCCTTGTTTGCAGAACCGGGTGAAGGCTGGAGGACGTGGGGCTGCTTGGGACCATGGATGTTGAGAATGGGGACCTCACAGGTGCTTTTGTGCCCATGGGGTCCCCGTCCTCGACACCCGTGGCATCCCAAATTTCAACACCCCAGCTCCCCAGCACTTGTGGCGAGGTGGCACCAGGTGGCAGCAAGGGACCAGCATGGGGAGCTGCTGCGGCACTCTGAGGGGAGCAGAGAGAGCCCTAATGCTACACCCCCTTCTCCAAACCGCACCCGGATGGGGTCCAGCTCCTTGGGGCTGATGTCCGGGCAGGGTCTGGTCTCTCTCTGTGGGAGCTGGGTCCTGCATACGGCCCCAAGCTTTGCGTCACCCATCCAAGGGCAAAGCCCACCATTCCTGTCTCATGCTTGGAACTGGGTGCTCTCGGGGTCAAATTCTCTCCTTCCATAAGATGTCCAGACTTTGAAGTTTAAGGGCAAGTCACCCCTGCAGGAGTTAAATAATTAACCTGGTTTGCAAGAGCCTCAATTTGGCCTGCAAGCAAACCACTCTGTGCTCCTGGGGATGCTGTCACCAGCTCACAAATGTCGGTTTTGGGTTCTGGCTCAGAGGGGGATGATGTGAGGGATGTGAAAGGAGAAAATGAGATGGTGCTGGGCCGGGCTACCAGCGCTGGGAGTAGTGTCAGTTCATGCATCCCATTCTAGGGGGGCTGGAGGAGGTGGGGATGATGTATCTACCCCCTTTATCCCTGGAGAAATGATGTCAGGCCTCCCATCCCACATAGCTCAGGGGAGCCCATGCAGCATCCTCCTCTCTGCATCTCTCTTCAGAACTCGCTCCCCTGCCAGCAGTTCCCATCCGAGCAACCAGAGCACTGTGGCCAGGAGGGCTCCTGCAATTTTCCCTGCAGAACACTGTGGCCAGGAGGGCTCCTGCAATTTTCCCTGCAGTGCTGAAGAGCTACCGACCTGGATTCAGTTAGTGGGAGACACACCTGGCCACCTGGCAGTGTTCTCTGTCTCAGTGCCTGACTTTGGTTTAGCTGTGTTTGAAGCCCGAGCTTCAAACTTCACTGGCTCTGGGTGGAGGCCAGTGCGGCGCCGGCACACAGAAATGGGATCAACAGCTTCTTCCTGTTGTGCAACTGCTGCACAGCCCACGTAGGGAATTTTTGGGAGATTTGTCAGGGCTTTTGTGTTTTCAGTTAATATTTATTTGCTTGTTTTGGGTCTTCCACAAACAAGGAATTTAAGTAGTAGAGGCTGAAAGAGAGCACAAACCTTGCCTAGCCTGCCCTGAAGTGTCCTGCCCCAGGAGCTCCCTGTGCCCACCATAGCTACCTTCACCTGCCTGCCTGGCTTCCCCTGAACACAACTCCACGGTCCCACTGGCTCTGGAGCTGGGATTCTGGCACAAACATTATTTACAGTTTTGCCTGGCAGCCTGCACGTGATTCTGCTCTTATGTAATAGTTCGGCCCAGGGTATGAGCCCACTCATCCATCCTCTACACACACAGGGCCCTGGGCTTTGGGTACCAACACCCCTGCTCCAGACCTTGTGCTGGGGGCAAGGGACAGCTGAGCTCATCCCACTTATGTAGAGCCCCACATGAGCCCTTCCCATGGGGCTTCAGAGTCCTGGCCAGACAGGACTGAGATGTGAGCTCCTCTCTGCTCTAAAACCTGCCAAATGCCACTTCTCTACTCCCTACTTCCACTTTGGTCCTCTCCTTGTTGGTCCTGGGGCGCAGCTGGGGACAGGAGTAAAGCACAGCACTGTGCGCTCTAACCAGCATCTTTCTAGCAAGACCCATATTTACTGGATTTCAGGCATTTTGTCTGTGTGTACCTCTGATCTCACTGTGTATCTGCTTGTGGTTCCCAGAGCAGGCACAGGGATGCAGGGTGTGGACACTGAGCTTCCTGAGGTGAAGCTGTTTGTGGTGTGTAGGGGGAAAGGCAGGCAAAAGTTGCAAAACCCGGGGGCCAGGGCAAGAGGTGTGTGGCTGACATGCTGTCCATGGTTTAGAGGGCATCAGGGCATGGGTAGCATTTGGAAAAACAACCCCTGGAGAGGCTGCTAACGCTGGCAGGAGCCTGGCGTCCTGGCCTGTGAGGGATGAAGCCCACATGCTCATGGTGCCATTGGCACGTGTGCTGTCCCTGGGTGGGGTGCTCTGTCACCAGAGGGGCATAGGGCAACCCTCTCCCCATCTCCATGTGCTGGGCACCAAGAGCTGGTGGCATCACCAGCTGTGGAGAGTGACCCATGTGTGGCTGGCACTGAGGGGCTGTGAGATTGGGCAGGTGCTCTCCTTGGCCTCTTGCTTTTGGGTGGGTGCCATGGGAAAATGTTCTCCTCCCACTGCCTCCAGCCCTTCCCACCATGCCAGTGGCCCACCAGTGAAAGGCAGCCAGCTCCTGAGAGGTGTCCAGGGTTGGGTTGGGGATGATGGATCAGATGAGGCAGTGAGTGGCTGCCTGCAAAAAGTCCCTCAGCCCTTTCAGGCTGTTATTTAGGTCATCCCCACAGTCCCCAGGAGCCAGGTGACCGTGCCCTCGTGCTGGGCATGCCACAAACCAAACACTTGTCACTTGACTTCACCACAGTCCTGGGACACTGCTCTCTCTCGGTTTGCCTTTAATTGAATGAGCGAGACGCCTGCCAAAGGTCAGCTCGGGGTCAGTTCCAGATCTCTCGGGTGCAATCTCGTGCCAGGCAGGGAAGCAGGGAGCCTGATATCTTGCCCTGCTGACAGAGGGGGGCTGGCATGCAAAAGGCCACCAAGGGGTGGCAGGCAGCGTGCCCAGGCACCACCCTCCTGCCTGCTCAGGGCTGCACAGGCGGGACCATGTATTGAAAACTGTGTGTGTCAGCATTGGGGTTGTGAGTCGCTCCTACACCCGGGAAGGTTATTGCCTGTGCCAGTGGGTTCAGCTGGAGTTATTCACGCTGCTTCAGGAAACTGAGGGATCCCCAGGAAAGGGAGCGAACTACTGCAGTGGCATCACCCAGCTCCTGGGATGGGAACATCACACTGCTCTGGGGAGCACAAACCCTTAGGGAGATGAGTGTGAGAGTAGCCTTGGGAAGTGCCAGCCTCTCAATAGTGCTGCTGGGAGGGACTGAAAGAGTGGCAGAAACCTTTGTACAGCCCTATCTGTGTTTTCCCCATTATAAAGAGCACAGCAAGTTTTCTTGATAAGAGCTGCCACAAATCAAAAGCTGAACCACAACCAGGATCTCTCCTGGGATGTGCCCTTGAGTCCCAGGCTGCAGGGATGGGATGTGACACTGGTGTTCCTCTGCAGTATGTTTGTAGTCAAAGCTTGCTCCCACCATACTCACACTTCTCCCTGTGCTGAGGACAGCTCATGTCCTGCCCCCTTCCCTTTGTGGAGGGACAAAGGTTGGTGGGTAGTGAGAGCGGGGCCTCCCTGTTTCCCTCCTAGATACCAGCAGCAATGAGGTTCTCAGAGTTCTTTTAGGAAAATCAGGAGCAGTTTGTGTAAGATTTAGTCATCGGGGGTGGGGATCAGTCTCCTGGGACCATTACTGCAGCTGGAGTGACTCCTCCAGCTTTGTCACCCGCAGGAGCTGGTTGCCCATTTCCAGGCTCTGAACCAGCTCTCATCCTTAATGATCCCCATGTTCTTCAGAAATCTGCCCCAAAGTAATTCCAAGTCCCATGCCAGAGTTGAGGACACCCAAGACCTGGTGCCAGAGACCCATCCCCCTGCAGCCCTGCCAGCGTGCCTTCAGCATGACCAGATTTTGACCATTAAACCTCTCCAAGCACTTGTGGAGCAATCCTGTTGTCATAGGCTGGGCTGACTGGCACCATGTGGTGTTACAATTGCCCAGAAATTGCCTTTTTGAAACTTTATTCGCAATTGCTCGCTGCTTTACCCTGTCTCAGCTGTAGGGCTGGCAGCTTATGAGACAAGTCACTGCCTGAGGCAGGTGTTGCTGAAATCATTTTAAATGTGGCCAAACCCAGTCACATCATCACCTCTGCATAATCAGAAAGGAAATATAAAATCTAAAAGCAAATAGACGATATTATGGCATTACAAGCACTGGCACCCTGTGGGATGAGTCTGGTCTGACCTGGGGCATCCTCTCGCTTCTCCCAGACCCTGTCCTGCTGGGACCCTGTGCCCCTAGGGTTCATGCAGGGAGCTGAAGCAAAGGGGATATGCAGCCATGGAGAAGCTGTCTGCCCCTCCTCCAAAGCTGTGGTTTCACTGGAGCATTTTAGAGGAGAACATGGTTGGCTCCATGAGCTTTCCCAATGGGAAAAGCCTCCCTTGCTGTTGGTTTGGTTTTTGTGGTGGCTCTCTCTGCTAAATGCCACCTTACGGGGTGAGTTAGTATTTTTGATATTTTTAGATGCCACTCAGCCCAGTGTCAGGACTCTGTAATTAAAGGAACTGTTTTGGCAGTTGGATGTTGCCAAGCTGGAGCTCTTGGTTTGAAACCGCCTTCCCAGAAGTATGCGCGGCGCCAGCGTCCCGTCCCAGTGAGGGCATGGCCGTGCTGGGAGGGACAGGATCCCTTTGGGCACCTGCCCACCCTGTCAGGAGGGATGGAGGGGCTTGAGGGGCACAGACATGGTGGGCTCTGGTTTTTTCGAGACCTGAGATTCTGGAGCTGTGAGGTCCCTGTGCTGCTGCTCCCTCAACGAAGGCGGCAGGCAGGGTGGCACGATGGAGACCAGTGCATCAAGGCCTCTTCTACTGCGTCCTCTGTGCCCTCGGTGTATCCGGAGAGTGTCCCTTCTCCAACCCCGCCATTGGGGTCACTTGTCCCAGAACCCGGCTGTGCCCCGACAGGTTGGGCAGCGCCTGTCTGAGCCAGCAAAGCCTATTTCCCTTCACAAGCTGAGAGATAAACCTAAAAATAACCTTGTTATCTTCCACTTCATCCAAATCAACATCAGTCCCAGCTATAAATAGCCATGCATATATCGAGGTGGGTTGCAGGGTGTGGAGCATGGTGGGGTCACTGTCCCCTGTCAGGGGCTGACCCCACTGCAGGGGGGGGTCTCTGCACCAGACTGCAAAGCTGCTGCTTTGGCCTCACCGTGCTGGCCATGCTGGGAAGGGCTGTGCCCCCAAGGTAGCTGCATGCCAATGGGTGCAGAGGCTCTGTCCTATTGCAAAACAGGTTCCAGAAATAGCTGGATAAACACTACCCCATGCACCCTCTCTGACATGGGGCCTTGCCCAACGTGTTACCCAAAAATCCCATGGCACTGTTACAGCTGCAGGGCCTGGCCCCAAGGGGCTGCTGTGGGGGTCCTACCCGGCCTCATCCTGCCCATGGTCTCACCCACACTGATGTGCTGTGCCATGCTGTGCCATCCAGGGCTTGCTGCAGCCCCTCTGGTGCTCCATGGTTGCCAAGCGTGGGCTCCCAGCACCTTATAATTTAATACCTACACTCCAGATTTTGCTGCTCCCGTGTCAACCTTCCCCATCCCCAGGGAATTGTGCGTCCTCCCAGCTGCAAATGCAGAGGATCTTTGGGATGGAGGCAGCAAAAGAAACTGTCTGAAGGGGAACAGGGTAGGGCTGGGTGAGTCAGTGAAGAGGGTGAGCAATTTACTGGGGATTTGGAATAGGAACCTGTGCTGTTTCTTCCAGGTTAGAAAGAAATTGTTACACTGGTTAATCGCTTGTTTTAGCCAATTGTAACAGCCAAACGGGGACAAATCCCTGCTTTTGCAACTGCATGTACCTGCTGGGAATGGGTGATGTCCCCTCACAGCATGGCCACCTGTGCTCATACCCATCACCGGGCAGCAATGTCAAGCTGGCACATTTCACACCAGCTCCAACGTGTGGTTTCCTCTGGCCTGGCTGTGTGATGCCTGGTGGCAGTGGCAGCCACATGTCTGTCTGCCCGTCTCTCGCCTCAGCTGCTCCAGATTGGGAAATGCCTGCAATGACATGCTGGGTGAGGGAAACGATGTAGTGATCTGCAGTGTGCCCGTGGTGAGCCTGGCCCTTGTCCTGGCACCAACAGGCACATGCAGCAGCAAGGCAGGAGGGATGGAGCAAGCTGGTGCTGCACCAGCTGCTGTGCCACTGGCCAGTAGGCTTGGAAACCAGAGCTGTAGGTGCTGCTGTTGGAGTGATACTACAGCTTGGGGCTGTTTTGGGGCTCGGGGGCACAAGCAGCCCTTTGCAGCAGGGCTGGGTCTTTGCTAACTTTGCAGAAGTGGCAGGGCAGGGAGCCCACGGTGTCCCCGGTGCCTTGTGCTGGGCCCCTGCCAGTGCCCTTGCACTCGCTTCTCTGGGCACTGAAATTAGCCACCAACATCAAAGAGGAAGGGGGTTAAAAAAAGAGAGGAGAGGTTTTGTTTACTTGAATCAAAAATAATTTGTGGCAATGCATCTTCTTCCAAGGCAAACAGTGCAGGAGCCTGTCCGTGCTAATTTGGGAAGCTGAAAGTGAGTTAAATAAAAACATGAACGTCTGACAAGGAAACAACTGGTCTGGTGCGCTGAATTAGAGCCGGGGACGCCAGTGAGCTGGAGCTGGAGGAGCTGGGGCAGGCCTGGGAGGGAGGGGTGAAATCCAGGGCAGCGGGCGGGAGGAAACCCGCTGTGCTCCAACATTGTGCAATAAAGGATAACCTCACTCCGTGCTGAGCCCTGCACCAGCAGCCAGGTCCAACCTGCATCCTGGGTGGGCAGGGCTGGGGTGCTTGCAGGGAGGGGATCTGCCTGTGTGCTATACATGGAGTTTGTATGTCTGTGTGTCTGCCCACTGTGCTCGACAGCTGGGGACCCAAATGGGCCATGCGGGGAGACACACAGACCCCCCGAAACTGATGTGTGCGGCCAGAACTGCAGGAAGTGAAGTGCCCCCTCCCACCACTCTGTCTCTCATGATACCCTAAACGGCTGTTGTTGTCCCCAGCGTGGATGTTGGCACTGGTAACGTGTCAGCAGCCTCGGTAGCGGTAACTTGGGGGTCGGCACACCCTGGGGACCCCCTTGCAAAGGCTGCAGGAGGATGTGGGGTGGTGGTACCCCTGGCCTGTCAGCAGGACATCCCCTTCAACTGTGTTTCTGCTGCAGGTCCTTTGTGTGCCCCAGGCAGGCAGGGGAGCCCTGAGCTGGGCAACGCTGCCGTGGTGCAGAGCAGACAGCCGAGCTGCAGCGGAGGCTCCAGCTCCCCGTGCTGCCAGGTGAGGTGGCAGAAAGTGCCGCCTCCGATTGATGCTGAGCGTCACCACAAGGCTACTGAAAGGCCTCCGGTGTGTCACCGTGCCGCTGGCACCCGCCCACGGAGGTGTGACCGCAGGGAGCCGGATATGAAAACCAGCCGCTTTAATGAGCGCGGCGATGTGTTTGTTTGGGCAGCGGGGAGGAGTGTGACATCCGTACCTGCTGTGGGAACAGCACGGGCTGTCCTGGGCTGCAAACCTGTTCCCTCAAGTTTCTGTATGCTCTGAGGGGGACGTGGGATATGCCCCCAGTGTCAACTCTAGCAGGAGCTGAGGGACTTCCCGGTGCTGCAAAACACTGATGGAAAGCCCCTGCAGTGTATTGAAGAGGATGGGACCCAATCGAGTCTGCTGGGGCAGGACAGGGATGGGGGACCAGCCAGCAGGTTTTCTGGGGCTGCTTCTGTGTGGCTGCTGGGACATTCCCCATTAGGGATGGTGCTTGATCTCGCTCAGCTCCAGCCCCATTGCAGCTTTCCTGTGGTCAAAAGCAACTCAAATTTTGCCTCTGAGGTCAGCACTTAATGACCCAACTACCAGCAGGATGAAATTTGCGTGGTGGGGCACCAAGGGCCACAGAAGCCCCATATCATAAAGCACTAGAAACTGTTGTTTCTGAGTTAATGGTGGAGCTGAGCCTTGGCTGTGCAGGACAGGGGTCCAGCTGGTGAAGGGGTTTTGAGCTAGAGAGGACATATCTTAGGAAGGGGTGAGCTTCAACCCTGTGTTTATCAGCAGAAATGTGCTGCCTTGACAGTCAGGACTTGTCAGTCAGACCTTACGTGCTCAGGATTTTTTACATTGGCATGGTTCAGCTTCATATCCTCACCTGTTTTCTGCAGAGGGGGGAATGTCCCGCCTTGCAGAAAGGGATTAATTGCTTGTCTATATTTTTAGCCAGTATAGTCTGAAATAATCTGAAACTGGAGCGAAGGGGAATGTGGCACTGGTAGCTGGTTGAGCTGCGCCCATAAGCGTCCAGCTGGAGCTGCAGGAGCAGATACCAAGGAGTACAGGAGCATGTGCAACACCCAAAGCAAACAGAGCTACCCACAACCCCCAGATCTATACCTCTGCTAATGACAGGACTGGATGGCTCTGGGGGCGACTGGCACAGGTCAGTACTTCAAAGAAAGCACATGTACATCTAGCCATGCCAACTTCTTAAGATAACCAGATAGCAAGTCTGTTTAGTGCAAGAAGAGTAAAACCAAGGCAGTTTCTCAGTTTCTCTTGGGCACAGTCCTGAAGCAGAGGACTCCAAGAGAGCTGTGCAGACATACCAGCCAAGCTGCAGCAGCGCTTCACCAGTCTCATCATAGACAGACATTTTCCAAGGCTGAACCACATACGCTGCTCTGATGGCTGCCCATGCCTGTGTCACTGCAGCCTGCTCCTCTGGAGTGAATATAGGCTGATGTCATTGTTAGTAATATGACACATGGGCATTTTCCCCTAAGAGCATTTCTTTGAAAAATTGGACTGAGGAGTGACCTTCCACCAAGTACAGTTAATTGCTAACAGGAGCAGAGAGTTGAGGGGTGCCAGCCTTGATGCATAAAGGGACAGAGGGAGGGAGGGAAGGAGGGAGCCAGGGTAATTCAGTATTCCCTTCCCATTCAGGTAAATTTGCAACATTTTCCAAAAAGAAGTGACTCGTCCCTACCTGGCTGCCCAGGACAGAGGACCCTGGAGCAGGTGAGTTCCTTTGAGAAGCCATTGGCTGGCTCCAGCATCGGATGGCTGTGGAGAGGGAGCAGTGCAGGGCTTTTTCCTGGAAAATCATTACATGTTTGACTCAAGCTGCCCTGAGAGAAGCAAGCACAGCCTGGTCCCCATTGAGCTGCACAGCGGGGAGGTGATGTCACATCTGTTGGGATCACGAGCCTGTGTGGGACGCCATTGCCTCTCCCTGCATCAGCACAGTGGGATGTCTCAAACCACAATTAAATGGTCCTTGCTTAGCCTGCTTAGCTCAGGGCATGCAGGACCCCACGCTGGGAGGAGTCGTGAGTGTGCTGGGACAGAGGGTTTGGGTTTTGTTCCGTGCGTCACCAGCCCAGGGGGGTGACTTCTCTGTGGTTTCTCCCCAGAACATTGGCAGCTGACAGCCAATTTTGTCTGTCCACCCTCCCTGCTGTGCCCTGGGTGCTGTGAGGGTGGTGGCAGATGTCCTGGGGGCCCAGGCAGTGGGCCTTGCTCCTCTAGGGATTTCTTCCCCTGTGGTTTCTGCAGAGGGCTGAAGGCTTTGAATTGCTGAAACCAGCACAGTTGAACCCAGAACTTGCTCCTTCCCAGTTGTACGCACAAGAGAATAGTGGTGCGGGGACATGGGCAGTTGCCTCCTCTCCCCTGTAAGAGCCCTTGCCACTGGGCTGGGAAAGGTTTATTTCCTCAGGCATATTATAACCCATTAATTAGGTAATAGACACTGTGGGTTGAGGTTTGGGTTTCACCCACTGTGGTGTCAAATGGAGGTCTGGCTCTTGGCTCGTCCCCTGCCCTCATTTAAGGGCTCAGCTGCCTGTGGCTGCTGTGAGGGCAGAAGAGCATCTCTGTTGCCTGCCCTGTGCATTGGGGGCTGCGACTGGCATGCATGGTTTGTGGTGCAGCAGCTGCTCCCTGGGGTCTCGTGGATGGGGAAAGAACCCAGAGGGTCTCCAGGACATACCCCAGCATTCCAGTTCAAACCATGGGGGACTGTAGAGAGGTTGGGGTGATCCTAGCATCACCTTATGCTTGGGGTGTTCCCATTTTTGCCAGGTGAGGGAGGTGGCACGTGCTGTTGGTTGGCACGGCAGGAGGATGGCAGCACTGGCTGTAACCCCTCCCTGATCCCAGCATGCCTACAGCTATTTTTACTGCCCACAAACATTGCATTCCCAATACCATGGGTTAGCAAAAGTACTGGCATTAACTAGAGCAGCTTCCTCATGACCTAGAAAGGTGCAAGGAGCCAAGGGCTGGTGCTCATTAGCTCTTGGAGACCCAGAGCGGGGGTGATGTGCAGCCAGACTTCACCCTGGGATGCAACCTGGTGGGATCCACACATAGCCACCCTAGCCCGGATGGAGGAGATCCATCTGCCCCGTCGGGGCTCCCTACATCGCTGCCAGTGTATCCACTCACCCTGCAGCTCTCTCATTTTAATGTGCTTTTCTCATTTGCTACACTGTTATTTTGTTCTGAAAGAACTTCAGGAGATTGCTTTGTGTCCATCCTGCTGGGAAGAAGCAGAGCCACCCCTCTGCTCTCCTTGCTCCCTGGTGTAAGGAGGCCTTTCTTTTCCCCTTTTATTTTAGCGCTTTGATGTCCTCATAATTTATTTTTGCAGCAGAGTTGTTTTCATGATAAAATGGAAATGTTTCTCATGGGTGGCTTTAGAATGAAAGGCTGAGTGAGTAGGCTAAAAATAGCATCGTGTGAGCCTCTGGCTGCATGAGTGACTGGGCTGGGCAGGCGCTGCTTACTGAGCTGGGGAGGGGACCTGGTGGTCCCCAGGGCTGTGTCCAAGGAGACCCTTGCCAATGGCTAACCCTTGCTTCACTGGAGCACGTGGCTGGTTCACGGGCCAAGCTCAGAATTGCTTTTCTCTGGAGCTAACCTTGGTTATGCTGCATTAGGGATGGACATCCCCTCTCCTGAGATGTGGTCCTCCTGAGACATCCCCTCTCCTTGTGTGAGCTCTTGATGGCTGTAGGGGGACACAGAATCCCCACAGGAGCATTGCAAATGGCATGGGTGCACAAGGCAGGGCTACCCAGGGGGAGCCAAAGCCCCCAGCTTCTCCCCACCTCCAGCAAGGAGGAAGTCAGGAGCTGATGAGCAGGATGAAGCTAAAGAACCATAACTCAATAGCTGGGTCTGCCCAGCCCCTGCCTCTCTCCCCAGGGGCGCATCGAGGCTGCCTCTGTGGCAGTTGGATGTGTCCTGAGCAGGATGTGGCTGTCAGCCTTTATCCACTGGAAGTAATGCTGATGGGGAGAGCTCTCCCAGTAATGTCTCTCATTACATGAACTGACTGCCCCGCTAGGAGGAAAGTTCATTCCTGTTTACTCTGTTGACTCATCTTCCCTTTCATCTTCTCTCTCAGATGTAGCTTATTATATGGTGCTATAAATAGGGTTTGCTGCTGATTACATGTGCCCAGCTCTCACCATTTCTTGCCCAGGTGTGACGTCAGCAGAGAGCCTCCCGGCATGGTTGTGTAACATTTCATCATGGCTCTGGGAATGGGAGTGGGCGGGTGGGCTTGTCTGGGGCTGTCTCCTCCTTTTAGTTTTGATGGCAATAGCTCTGAGGGTGCCTCTGACCAAATCTCATCACAGCAACCCTTTCTGCTGCTCAACCACATCTCTTCTGTCTTCCAAGTGCTGACCCCAAAATCCCACTGCTGTGTGCCAGGCCCCACTGCTGGGCTCCCACTGTCCTGGAACTGCAGAGCAGAACCGTTCAGGCTGTGACCTTGCTCCACAGTAGCTGTGAGCAGCTGGGCAGCATGGCAGATCACAGTCCCTGTGGACAGAGACAATGCAGTCACTTGGTGTCCCATGCTTCAGTTGTGTGTTAGCAGAATCCAGCATATTTCCCGAGTGTGGCTTCAGAGCCCTGTAAGTGTGTCATAGATGGCAGGAAGACCATCACAGGAGCTTTTTTTGCCGTGTAGGTGCACCGAGTCACCCTGCAGCCATCTCTGACGAGGAGGTGCCAGGCTGGCTGGCCTGGCACAGCAACACTCCCAGGAAGCGTCAGCACATTGCTCAAAGGCGTTTGATATAAATAGATGGGCGGCTCAAACCGAAAGCTGTAATCATGTACGTGCCAGCACGAGATGGGAATGGGTAAACACAGGTGGCTGCTGTGTCCGCCAAATACAGCTCAATGACACCACCAGCATCTCACAAGTGTGGCCCAGTGACATAAATATCCTCAGCATGGCTGCGAGGTGGGGAGCAGGATGAACAGAGCCCGCAGCTCTGATAGGATGGCAGAGTCAGCAGAGATAATGGGGCCTTTGGCCTCCTTGTCCTCCATACAAATCCACACCTGGGAAGTTAAGGACATTGAAAATGATGGCAGTGATTGAGCTGATCTTGACAGTGAGCACTGTGGTGCCAGGGATGTCTGCTTGGTAGCAGTCTCTGCAGAGTTTGGGGGCTGGTGATGCAGTTCCCAGCCCGAGGTGCAGTGAAGTCAGCTATTTACTGAGAAATTACTCTTAGCTGCAGGCAGGCGAGGTTAAATTGCAGATGAAAGTCAAATATTTACAGCATTCAAATTAGCACTGTGATCTTCCGGGTTGGGAAACCTTGAGCACCGATTCCTGTGTTGAACAGAAATGTTGGCAAGCTGGTGGCTTTGCCCTGCTCCAGTCCTGCCATGGAGAGCGTGGACCAGCTGGCCTTGTTTCCCAGTGCTGCCCTTGAGGGATACCAGTTCCCTGTGGGTTTTTGATGCCCGTCACAGTGGGTGAAGGTTCTGGGGTGTGCTGCTAGGTTTTTACGGCCAGGAAGAACAATGATCTCCATTTAGTGGATCTATTCCATAATAGGGACTATTGTGACTCTCACATTCCTTGGTCATCATTTGGGTGGTTAATTACCCTTGCTCTTAAGTAAACAGATACTTTTGCCTTATTGAAGGGAGGATGTTGAAGAGACAAAAGATGGGGTATGGGCTCTGCTTATCTCAACTGTAGTAGCTCCTCATGGACCTGCCATGCAGGATGAGGGCAGGTGGCTCATATACCAAGCATGGGGCTGCATCTCCAGGCCATGGGCCACCACTGAAGCTCTGCTTTGAACCTCCTACAACACTTTGAGGAGCCTGTCTCTATGGATCTGGGGTGATTTTCAATGAATTTGCATGACTCAGTGAATAGGGAATTGATCACTTGCCAACAGGGCTGGCGTCACCAGCCAGTATGAGAGAAATTTGGTGGGAACAATCAGTATTTATTAAGGTGCTGGCTCTGGAAGGGAAGTGCCCTGGTGAGAGCCCTGGGGAAGCAGCTGTGACCGGAGAGCCTGGATTTCCTGGCAGATTTAGGCAGCAGGATCTGGGCAGCCTCAAGCTGGTAGAAGCTTATTGCTCTTATGACTGCTGTGCCATTGTTCCTGGTTTTGCTTTGCATTGATGCTCACGGACTTACTGGTTTTAACTGAGATGCTGGAAACTGCTCCAGTGATAAGGAGTCTGTCGGGGCAGGGATATGTGAGCTCACGTTGTGATGTCCCCACTTCACCCTTTCCAAAGCCCTCAGTGATAAGAAAAGCAGGAAAATGAAGAACCACAAATTCACACTTTGAAGAACTTCTCTGTTCACCTAAAATAAGGGGGAAAAGAGCCTGAGCATTTTTCTCCATCCTCCCCAGGGCAGCCCACAGGAATGAGGCTGCCTTGAAGCTGCCCAAGTAGAGATGCAGGATTTGGAACTCTGCAGGGGGGTAAGGGAAACTCTCCTGGATGGGTACCTGCACGTGACACAGGTGCCCTGTCTGTGAAGTTGATTGGCTGTGGATTGCTTCTGTGGCACTGACCATGGCAGGGTGGCACAAGCTGTGCTCCAAAAGCCTGGGGATAGGGCAAGCGGGACTGGAGCTGCTCCGAGAGGGCTGCAGCCCTGGCTGAGCCATACAAACTGTGTCCCTGTGGGGTGGCAGTGATAACGGGTGGCAACAGTCCCTGCCAGTTGTCAGCAGAGGTGTGCCACGGGCTTCACAAGCAAGCATGAAGTGAGCCTCTCGTCAGCTTCCCAAGGATGGAAAAGCCAGGGCCAGCCCCTTTGGCTCCTGGGCACATGTGCATGCCACCGGCCTTCTGCCTCCCCACCAGCACAGAGCCAAGGCGCTTGCAATGAGGGAACCAAAACACAGCAGCCAGGAGGATTTTGCAGGCTCTTTCATTAACCTTGGCCCAGATACAGTTTGGTTTAATAATCCCTACACAGATTGCCCAGATCAGGACAGCATTTGCCTCATCTCTGAGATGAGAGACAGAGAAAGTCATCAGGAATATTCTTTTCAGAAAACTTCATCATCTCCATGACCCATCTGACAGATTGGCCTAGGAAGGGGGGCAGCTGCCCTACTCCATGCCAGACACAGCTCACGTTCCTCCCATCTCCGGCACGGCTGCTGCATTCACTCAGCTTTTGAAGCCTGCCCTACTTTGGATCAGCCCACAACATCTTTGATTTTGAGGTCAGTGACAGCTGCTGGCAAGCCTGCACGCCCTTATGCCGTGTTTACTTTTTAAGCAGCTCAATGTAAATACAGAACTAACAGCTTCCTTGGGCTGCTTTAACCGTTTCAGTATTCCTGCAGAGGAATTCTGTATGAATTGGGATGGGGCTCACAGCCTTCATATGGCTGTGGCTGTTTGCACCAGATGAGACTTCAGTTCTGCTTAATTCTGGGTTTGATTATTGAGCCCTTACTAATAACTGACGAGGAGACTGGGGGGACTTCATTGTGATCTACAGCTTCCTCTCGAGGGGAAGCAGAGGGGCAGGCACTGATCTCTTCTCTGTCATGACCAGTGACAGAACCCAAGGGAATGGCATGGAACTGTGTCAGGTGAGGTTTAGGTTGGACATTAGGAAAAGGTGCTTCACCCAGAGAGTGGTTGGGCACTGGAACAGGCTTCCAAGGGAAGTGGTAATGGCACCAAAGCTGCCAGAGATAACAAAGTGTTAGGACAATGCTCTCGGGCACATGGTGTGACTTTCTGGAGTTGTCCTGTGCAGGGTCAGGAGTTGGACTCGATGATCCTTGTGGGTCCCTTCCTCAGGGATATTCTATTATTCTATGATTTTGTGATAATTGCTTTATGCTGGGCTCACACATAATCTGCAATCTCCTGTTAATTCCTTTTCCCTTGGGAGATGGAGAGGATCTTTGCAATTCTCTGATGACCTTCTATATCCTCTCCCCTTTGGGGGATGCTGAGCTTTTCTGGTGAGGTGTTTGCCCCATGCCGCCGACAATGCACCCCCTGCCAGCCCTTCCCTGGGCAGAGGCACCATGATACACCCTCCAGTCCTTCTCCATCAGCCAACCCCTCCTGCTGCCTCACTGGGAGAGCCTTAGCCCCGTAGTGACAGGCAGCTGGAGAGCAGCAGGAGGCCAGCAAGACGTCATCTCTGTGCTGGGAGAACATGCTGTTCCCTTCTGCGAATGACTCGGGAGGAAGGAATTTAACTTACAATTTCCTCCTTAAGAGCTCCAGCCCTTGTTCTGGCCAGATGCTCCTGGAATTTTGGCCAGCTGGGATGCAGGAAGAGGGCAGAGGGCGGCTTAAGGAATGGGATGCCCCTGGGTAAGGGTGCTGCAAGCTTGGATCCCCTTATTTCCTAATTTCTGCCAATGGCTCTGGCAAAGGTTTCTGTAGCTGGCTACCAGGGAAGTTCTGAGATGGAGAGGTGGGGAGGAGAGAGGTTAAAACCCGTTGTGGCTCAGGCAGCCCCTGCGGGGCCCCAGAGGTGCTGGTACACGGTGACAGTGTCAGCATGCCTGGGGAGGCATGCCAAGCATTTGCAGCCTCTCTGGCATGCTGAGGGCTCGATGGAGATCCCCTGCCTCTCCTTGCTGCCCCAGGCCTGTATAGCTTGCCCTGGGCAAGCTGCCCACAGCTGTCCACCCAGGGGCTGCAGGGCCGCCCATGTCCTCTTTGCAAAGAGGTGCCAGGCAAAGCTTCCTCTTTGCCACATGGCTGCTTGTGCCACCTTACAAGCTGAGCCACCCTTCCACGTGGCCGGTCGGCACGTGAATTGCTCTTGCCCAAAAGTATGAGCCAGTTGCCAGGCTGGAAATCACGACTTCCCTGCAGTAGCAGCTCTCTCTTTTACTTGCTCCAGAACCGTGATGTTCTTGTTTTGGCTTGGCAGTGGTCTGGGTTCTGGGAACAGCTGGCGTAATTAGTGCCTTTGGTGCCACTTGCTCATCATGGGCATTGAAACCCTTTGCAAATTTCTCTATAAGAAGTAGGTCAGCATAAACTCTCTCTTTAGAAAGACGAGAAGCACAGAGGATTAATTAACTTGCTTGGTATTGCACAGCTAGGCAATGGCAGTGCTGTCAGAAAGCATCCCCCGGTCTTGAGGGAAGCTGAGGCTCTTGCAGCAGGGTGCTCCTGCTCCCTATTGGACACGATTGAGATGCCCTGTGTTTGCTCTCCCAAACCAGGCTCCATCCAGCAGCTGGTGAGTGCAGCCTGCTTGTCTGCTGGCCTGCTGGCTCAGTGATGAAGCTCCCATCCTTACAGCCTTACAGCTCACGGTTGCTGATGCCTGGATGTTTGCAGCCGCTGCCTGTTTCAAAGCAGCAGAAGCTGGCAGTGATGTAACCAGGTACTAAAAATAGCCTGAGGAAGAGTTCCTGAAGCAGCATGAGAAACTGCAGGGAAGGGATAGATGGGAGGACTGGATTCACGAGAAATTACCTTCCCAATCAGTGCTGATTCAGTCTATCCACTTGGCATTGCCTGGAGTGCTGCTGCTGCAGGGGCGATGGGCCAGGAGCACTTGCTGCTGCTGGCTCCCTGGGTCCTGAAGACCTGATGGAGCATGTTCATCCCAGTTGGGAGACAGCTCTGCTCATCCCCATCCTTCCCAACTCTCATGTGAGTCTTCTGGTTTGCATTCTTATCCATGGAGAGCTGGTGGGGAAAGCTGGTGGAGACAACTATAGCTATGTGGTAGGGAAGGAGTGAGAGCCTGCAGCAAGGGACAGGAGGGTGCAAGTCACAGCCATGGGCACGCATGTTAGAGCATTTTTTTGGGACTGGTCTGCTAGTAAGCTAAGCAATCTGCTTGGGAAGCCCCCGTGAACTAACTGTGGAATCTGCAGTATTTCGGCCCATTCCTCCATGGTGCCCATCACATGAGGCTGAGCTTCCCTGCATGGCCATGGCCCCAAGGGGACTCGTAGCCTGGGAGCTCACAGGAGCTCACTGCCAGCCTGCCCTGCAGTACTGTGGGCTCTGCCTTGAGCACCGTCAGCTCCTCAGGGGGAACAAATCCATTGAAGGGAGAGATTTTGCTCTTCCATGACTAAAGAGATTTAGATTTATTTTCAGATGAGCTAGACTTCCTTGTTTAGGACATCCTGGCAGAGTTTTCCCCTTCAAGGTGGAATGAAAATGCTTATCTGCAAAGCTAAAAGGTACACGGGATTATGTTCTGACTTCTACAGCATCATCTCCTCCTTGATGGCCGCAGTAACGTGCATGACTGCTCAGGGGGAAACCAACAGGAGGAGCAGGCAAGGGGAAGGAACAGGAGGAAACCCACATCCAAGTTCCTCCACAGGAGATAAAATGAGAGAGCAATGGGGGCAATGCCTCTGGGGGCACACTGAAGGGTGAAAGGGAAAAGGAGGGAGGCTTTGCTTCCTGCAGTGGGGCGTTAGTGCTGCAGCATCCGCAGCCCGAGCCTGCGGTTATTTGGTTGCTGCAGGCTTGGCAAGCAGGGGACAGAGCTGCTGGTGAGTGTGAGCTGTCACAAACTGGAGCCACGTTTGATTTCTGTGAGGAAGGAGGTATCGCAGACAGCACCTGGCCCATCTGCAGTGAGATGGATTGTGGTGAGTGAGGCGTCACAAGCCCTTTCCTTCCTGCACAAAAGGCGCCCTGTGATGTGTGAAATACAGACAGTCCCCTCACAACTGCTATTTCTGCCAGCATTTATTTCTCTCATTTGACTTACTGGTGTAAAATCTTGTAAGCATTAAGTCTGTTGAATGGGGATGAGAAGTTTTAACCAGTTCTTTACCTGAGGGACTTGATGACGGATGTCTGCAGCTGCTGAGACAAAGCTTTTGACCCTCTCTTGCCTGCAGACACCTCCCAAATGGTCTGCTGAGACCGACCCCAATCCCACAAAAGTGGGAGCAGGATTTGTGGTGTATCTCTGGGCAAAAAGAGGCTGTGCAAAGTGGCCGCAGAAGTGAAAATGACATTCAAAGGCCAGAAGTGGCATGTTTAAAGCAGCTGAAGGACAAGCTGACTTATTTTGATTGATGTTTATATCTGAACTGGCTTTACCCTGCTCTAAATAGTCTGCACTGCTGTGCTGCACTGAGCAGTGCTGGTGACATTTCAGCAGTACCAGGTGGGTAGGTGTGGTGGGACGTGCATTTGTGGGACACCAGCCAAAGCCCAGTATCACCCAGCTTGGGAAGTTCCCAAAATGTTCACTGGAGGAGTTTCGGCTCTTAGTCATGCTACTGTGCATGCTGGGGAGTTGGGCCTGTTTTGCTGAAGGCAAAATCATGAAATTGTGACCATCTAGAGGGCAGAGAGCAGTGCTGCTGGGCAAGGTCTGGATGCCTCAACCAAGACTGAGGTCTCTGGCCAAAGCCTGGAGCAGAAAGCACAATCCCAGACACAGGGATCTGGCCTTAAGCACCCCCATGATAAATGTAATTATTCCACAAATAATAATACAAATGGAGATAATTAGTCCAGCCTGCTGGAATGGCCCTTGTACCACTGCCTGGCCCTGTGGGATGGAGAAAGGAGCAGAGGGATTTATTCACCAAGGAGTGCCTAGGGGAGGCTCAGTAGAAGGAGAATCAGCCAGTGAAGCTGCAGGAGATCAGGCACTGGTGGATGGGGCTGCCTCAGCCTACAAGCACAAGAGGAAATTGAAACTGCTGGGTCTTTCCAGCTTCAGCTGCAGCTGAGATGGGCGCCCACGAAGCACCGCAGCACTGACATGGGAGGTAGGAGCAAGGGACTGACCCAAACCTGTGTATTTGGGTTTTCACTCTGGCTGCAGTCTGCTGCCCCAAACACAGCCCACCAGCCTGACAGATTCCCAGTACACACTCCCAATAGTGCTGGATGACCATGTGTGGGTGATATCACTGTGCCAGGGTGGCCATGGCTCTGTACCTCCAGTGTTACCAGTGCCCACCAGGAGCTGGGGTCCTGTCTGTGCATTTAAAGGCTTTGCCTTGCCCAGCAGGAAAACTTAGAAAAGATTGTATGGAAAAAACCCTCTGGCCTCTCCTAACCTTTGGGAACTTGCTATCTCTGTATTGTTCTTTTCGTGTGTTTTTTGGCAAGTTGTTTCATCCTAGAATAGCACATGAATTCTGCCATGGCAGCAGATCACTAGGTAAGAGTCCCACTGGAGAGTTACAGCCTGGGCAGACAGGACTGGTGAAGGGAGGGCAGTGAGGGGACACAGCTGTAACTGGCATTTTGTTGTCAGGAGACCAAGATGGATCTCCGTTAGCAGCCCATGGACACTGTTTCCAGAGTGCTGCATGGCAGATGGGCAAGACAATCTTTCTGAGGCTGGGGATCTCATCTGACACCCACAGGAGTGGGTTTGGGAGTGGATCTGGCAAGAGTCCTTGTTCTCTGAAGGGGCTGAAGATCTGTGTCGGGCCAGGGAGTGGCTTGCATGTGTTGCTGGCTCAGAGACAGCTCTTTGTTGCTGCCCTCTTTTCTGATTGCACTCCTTCCTCTTCCCCAGGCAGCAGAGCAGGCTGCAGCAGGACGTGGGCACACACAGCCAGTTCAGACTCTTGCAGAAACCCAACAAGCACAGGCAGCTGGGCCGTGACACTCAGCCCCTTCCCAGCAGGAAAGCAGCCTGCCCCCTGGGCACTGCTGCTGGCCCCATTGCCAGCACACCGTGGCTCACAGGTGCTCCCTGCTTGCCTGAAGCACAGCCAACAAATTAAACCTTAAACCATAAATTACAGATGTTTTTTGCCTGTGGTTGCTGGGTCTGGTCAGATCAGCTGAAAGCAACTTGGGGTGGAGAAAACCCTTTCCATTAATCACAGCCTTTCTCAAGAAAGCACAGATCTTTCACCTGCAATCCCTCACACCTTGCCTGGTGGAGCAGCAGCTGTCTGCTCTCCATCCCTGTAGGTCTTGAGAAATTGCAGAGCTGTGCTTCCACCCAGTAAACAAAGTCCAGTTGTGTTTTTCTTCTGTGACCTATCCATCAATATGTAATTACTCAGGAGTAACAGAAAGTGCCTGGCAAGGGACAGGGCTGCCCAGAGGGTGACTGAACTGCTGGGGCTTTGCTGGCTTTATGGCTGCCCCGTGCCAAAAAAGCCCAACCCAGTGCTATCCTCCTTCTCCTAGCTCCATTCTCATAATTACTATTTTTGACCTTGGGAGGACTGAGGATAGAGCATGGAATCTATTTCAGTGCAAGACACCTTTAAAGCATGATGTTTCCCTGCCACTTCATTAAGCACTGTCCTCCTTTAGTGGCCTGGCTTTTTCAGTCCTGAATCAGACACATCCTCTGATGAAATGTTTTGCAAGTAAATAATAACTAGAACCACGTGCATTAATTTGAACTACCAGAGGCACGTAAAAACGGCACAGACCACACCATGCAAACAGAGCATGGGATTAAGACTGTTGGTGAGGAATATGCGGTTAGAACATTGTATTGGGTTGAAACTGGGTTGGTCAGAAGTGATTGAATTTTGGGAGGTTTATAATTTTTTGATTCAGTGTCTCGGTTTTCATATAAATGAAATTTTGCACCCTTGCATGGTAAGAATACTGAATTAGAGAAGTTTATAATAGTCCACTGCTCCCTGTGAAAGGTTCAATTCTTAGATCCTTAGCAAGGGAGATTAAAAAAAATGAAAATGCATTAACTTTGTTTGAGGCTGTGTCCTCTGGATTGTGGATTTGACAGCCCAAGAGGGAGAAGCTCGCTCTGCTGCTTCCTATATTGTACCAGTTTGGTAAATAATAGGAAGTGCTTGTTCTTTTAAACTGTGAGCCTGGCACTCTTCACCATGTCTTAAAAATTGTACATATGTGTGTATATATATACACAGTGTACACAAGGGAGAGGAAGGTGTTTGTGGAATCAGAATGTTTGTTGCCTATTTGTTTTGTGAATGCTTTTTGGCAGTGGGAGAAACTGCCTACAGGAGCAGATCCCCACCGGCTTAAATGTATCTCCTTTGTCTTGGTGAGGAGGAGGAGGAGGAGGGTTGAGTTGCGTTGCTATTGCAGTGACTACTGCAGCTAAAGCTCCTTACGTTGGCCTCACGCCATTGCTCAGGGGGAAATGCTCTCAAGAAGTGCTGCGGCGTCACCTGGACTGCCATGCAGCCAAAGGATCAGCCTGCCTTGTGTGTCTGGGAGCACAGCTAGCTGGAGGTTCATCGTGGACCTGATGGGATGGGATGGGGGGCTGGAAGTTTAGGAAGTGACTCTAGGATGTGTGCAGGCAAGAGCAGTGCGGGAATGAAAGGCTTGCCAAGCTGAACTCGATGCTGACATCTTATTACAGGCATGAACTGTATCAGGGAAGCTGATCGTGGAGGAGGTAGGAGATGCCAAGTAACTCGAATAGCCTGGAATTACTCCCCCGCTAATTAAGAGGAACGCAAAGAAGTGCAGCGAGGAGTGAGGCTTGAAGAAACCTAATGCTGCTGTGAGCATGTGGGAGAATTCCCAGCCTCTGGAGGGATCATGCAGCCACTCACTGGGGAAGGGTCCCATGGTCACCTCAGCTCCCCTCTCCCTGTGGCAAGGGAACATAAATCTGATGTAAGCCCTGGGCTAGCTCTGGACTTGCAAACACAGATTAAAACTAGTAGCATGTGTCAGTAACTTCCAGCCATAACTGCCAGTCAGTTTTCTTCAGTAAATTACAGACCTGCCCTCTCAAGACCAGCTTCAGCCCAAAGAGGCATAGATTTGAAACAAAATTTTTAAATATCCAAGGGAAGTCATCAGGTTTAAATGGTGAGAGACACACACAAAACCAGATTTTTATATTCAGGTAATCATGATGGCACCAGTCAGATAAATGAGAACACTCTCACCAAGCAGCCCTACTTGGCTTCGACTGTCAGCCTGATGAACAAGAGGCATATTTTATGCAGTGAGAACCAAGGGGTATAATTGTTTCTTACACAAGGCTCTAGTCATGGTTTTACTTTAGAACAATTAGAAATCAGAGATCTCTTGCCCTCTAAACCTCTTTGGTGAACCAATGCTCACCTCTCCAAACCAAGGAGCCATTCCTGAGCCAGAGATGCCTGAGGCC
This sequence comes from Lycocorax pyrrhopterus obiensis, assembly GCA_014706295.1. Lineage (NCBI taxonomy): Eukaryota > Metazoa > Chordata > Aves > Passeriformes > Paradisaeidae > Lycocorax > Lycocorax pyrrhopterus. The sequence continues at coordinate 9,298,343 of JACSVZ010000017.1, forward strand.
CACACACAGGCAGGCAGTCAGGAAGCAGAAGTGGGAGGTTTGAGCAAGATGCTCTGTGCAGCCCTGCCTTGGCAGCTCAGGGCCAGAAAGGCTGGGTCCCTTCTAGAAAAAAAGGATGCCTGTTGCTGGGTGTGTTGTACAGCAGAAGTGTGGTGGCTGGTGTGGCTTTTAGCTTTCTGATCTTTATTTAAATGAAACGCAGAGTAATTTGTATCTAAGTGGAGTTGTTCTGTCTCATTAGTGTGATTAAATAGATGGCAGAGCATTACTAAGTTCATTGTCAGAGAGACTGTTGCTTAGTAATTTAAACGGCAATAATCTCATTATTCTTTTTCCTTACAATGATGGTGGCTCTGTTGTTACCCACAGATCGTGGCCTTGCATTCAAACCTTGACGACTGCAATTGTGTTCTGAACATCAGGCACTGGCTCGAAAAAGTCATCCAGGGTAAAGCTGAGTGGGGGGAGCCTCCGGGACTTTCAGCTGCGTTTGCCTGAGATTTTTGGTGTAGAGAAACAGAAGCACAGGATGTGCAGTGAGCTCAGGCATACAGCTCTACGTGCCTCCTCTGCTTCACGGGCTCTGCAGATGCTCTTCCTCTGCCTCCTCGGGGGGCGAGCTGTGAAGGGCACACACAGCTACGCCCTGGGCCCGTCCGAACTGACGGCACCTATCGCACACCAAGGGACAAATGGTTTTCAAGCAGGCACTGAGGGGAAGTTACGGAGAGCCCTGTCCATGGCTGCTGCGGCCTGCAGAGGAGGAATCCACAGGTCAGGGAGGTGAAGTGGAGAGGCCCCAGCCTGTGCGTGCCTGGGTGGTGTCTCCAAGCTTGGGGCCACAGCCAGGTGCCCAGCGTGGGGCGCTCGGGCGGTGGCCATGCCCTGTGTTTGCCGAGCGGAGCGGAGGCAGGGCCAGCTGGGAGACCCGGAGGGGTCGCTTGTCCCCGCCGGCCGCTGCCCGTGTTCCCCGAGGAAGGGGCGCGGGGCCGGGCCGGGACGCGGAGAGAGCCCGGGGCCGCCCCTGCCTCGACTCCCCTGCCCCGCTCCCCTGGCAACAGCGGCGCCGGCGGCGCCCAATCAGCGCGCGGCAGTGCGCGCCCAGCCAATGGGGAGGCGGGCGGGAGGGCGGGGCGCGCCGGAGCGAGGAGGGCCGGCCACGCGCCGCGCCGCCATCTTGACGTCTGAGGAACAAAAGCGCTGAGGCCGCCGCTGGCGCCGGCCCCGCACCAGGTAACGGGCGCGTTCCGCTCCCCCCGCCGCTGCTCCTGCCCCTGGGGGCTCGCCGCTGAGGGGACAGCCGCAGCCCCGCCCGCCCGCAGGTCGGTGCCCGGCCCGGCGAGGCGGGGATGGGCGGCTGCCCGGCGGGGGATGCTCGGTGGCGGCCTCGGAGCATTGCCGGGCTCAGCGGGCAGGGAGGGGGGCCCCGGTCTGGCGTCACCCCGGGGATGCGGGTTTGGTCGGCGTGGGGGACAGCGGTGACAGCTCTCGCGGAGCATCCCCGTCCGCACAGCGCTTCCTGCGCTCCCCGCGGGGCTTGCGGGGCGGGGGCTGCCGGCCGCGCTAGCCCGGGCTCGGCGCGGGGGGGCCGCAGTTGTATGTCCCGTGGCTGCTGACCCCGGGGCTGGTGGTCGCCTCAAGATGCTACTCAGCAGTTCTGTGAATCGTCAGACGTCTGTCCGTTTTTCCCGGGTGATGGGTGTGCTGCTGCTCTGGCGGCTGCTTGGTACGCCCGGTGATAGTTCAAAATGAAAAATGGGTGCTGCGGGATGTGTTGCATAATGGATATGATGCTCAAGAATACCCTTTTTCTCTGTAAACTGAAAGTGCTGGGTGCTGCCTTATTAGGGACTGGTTTGAGCATCACGGTTTTATAATACCTTGTTAACGTGGCTTGGGAGCTGCAGACGGTTTAAACAAAAACACTTGTGGTTGAGGCTTTGGAAATAGGCATCCAGCTTAAGAAAATAAATGTTATCCTTGTTGATAGAATAACAACTTCTTGGTAGTTACACCCTGATATGCCCTTGGCCTTAATTCCACTGTGAAGTATGCATGTTTAACATTGATATCTTTCCTGATATATGCTGGAATTTAATCGCCCTCTACTTCTAGGCTGTCTTTTTTTTTTTCCCCTCTTTTTTTTGACACCGTGCCTTATGTGTCCCATATACTCAGGTGTTTTAGAAATGCATCCAGTGCCCTTGTGCTTTTCGTGAACATCTAAGGGGATAGTTCTGTGTCAACTATTGTAATTAGAATTTTGCTTTAATATTTGGTTCTGGAACATTAATGTTTGGTTTAACTTTTCAGTCAGGTGATGTATTGGTCATTACTCAACATGCAGCACTGAAATGGTAGTAGAACAGTTCAGATCTGACACTTGAGAATAACAGGGTCAGAGTTGTTTTGGCCAAGAATTGGCCTCTTTGCTCATGATTTTTCTCATATATAAGACAAAAGTGACGTGTAAAATTTTCTTTAAGTTAAATTAATTTGTGTGTTTTCAGGACTTAATGGTAACATTAAGGAATGGAAACTGACTTTATATACACATGCATCCACACACAGATATGTGTGTTTTAAAAATGGACTGATTAATTTGTTTACATTTGGCTGATTTAGCATCTTTCAGATTGCTGTTACATTTTTTTTCTTTAGTAAATAAGGAAGAACCCAGTGATTTAACTACCAGAATTCAGGAAAATTTCTTTAAATAAAATCATCTTAAGTGTTCAGAAGTGTCTCTTGGTTAAGGGCCATGGGAAGGATTACAGCCGTTCACATGTACTTGTTTGTAAGAAATTCCAGACATTAAACTTGGCCGTGTAGCTTTTAACAAATTTGCATTCATTTAATTGAAAAAACTGTTTTTCTTTTCTGTCTTTGGTATTTATGCCTTTCTGAAGTAACAGTCTGTTATTTTGTCTATGGTGCTTCAGTCATACAAGCAAATGGAAGCTTTATGTTGCTGTTTCTTCTGGAAAGGTAGATCAGAGCTGTCATAGCCATATGTGGTGTGGTAGTTTGGAAGCAGCTGGAAAACCGGACAGTGGTCTGTCATATGAATCCCGGGCTTTGTACTCTCAAAAATTCTTTCCCTACCAGTTGCTTGAAAGGAAGATTTAACATTTGTCAGGCATGACGTTTTGAAAAACCAGGATGACAAAAGATGTTCAAGAACCTTTTTGCTGCCTGTCGTGGATGGGCTTCCATCCAGGTCACTGGTATTGGTGGTGCTTTAGTTGTTCTCCAGTCAGCTGGGGAGCCTGAGGCTATTTTGAGGATGTTTTTTTTCTTTTGACGGGTAGAGGAAGGGTGCAAACCTCGAGGCACTGAGGGTGTCTCAGTCTGTCAGCAGTGGTGACACACAAATGTCTTCCCTTTTGGTTTCACTGGAGGCAGGGAAATGTGTGCTGTCAGGTTGGCGGTGAAATATCTGCTTCGCTAGTGACGTACAATATCCTTGTGGAATTTACCTACAGGGATAAATTAAATAGAAGCCATTCTTTAGAAATCTCTGGTTCTTTACTGTCTGAGTATTTTTTAGTGAATTGAATTAGATAAGGTCTAGGGAAATTCTGGAGTACCTGGTATTAAATGTCAGTTCTTTTCAAGCATTCCTATTTGATGGTGTGGGAGATAGCTGAGGTGTTAATCTTTGAGAGGTCAGGAGTGCTGCTCCTTCAGCAGGATTAATGCCTGCCTGAGTTTGAGAGCAGGTCCAGGACCAGAATAGGCAAAACAAGTGTCTCCTCTCTAACATACATGATGCTGGCCTTCCTGGGGAGCTTCAAGTGGGAAAGGCTGGGGGCAAAGGCTGGTTTTTGAAGTGAAACAAGATTTGATGTGGTTTTTAATGCTAAGCCGAGCCATAGGCTCTTCCTTTTTTATGTAATTCACTGGTTTCCTTAGTATTTCTGCACCCTTGCTTAAACACAGAACTTGTTTAATGGGTAGGAATGTATTCCAAAAGTTCATGTACCACATCCAACGATTGAAAGGGCAGAAACTGAGGTGCAGCTAAAATTTTTATCTTGAGTGTGGTATTTACTGCTCTAGTTGTACCCAAAGTGTGGGGGTAAGAGCCAAATATAGAGCAGTTTGAAGCTTTCTTAAGCTGACATTTTACATTCATAATAATTCTTGTTTATCTAGTGAGCATGGGCTAGAGCCGTTATCTGAAAGCTGTCAGGTTTTTACACTGATATGTGGAAAAACCTTGCCGCCTCTCATTCAGTTCATCCACTTATCAGCTGTTGAATTTGCTGATGCTTAGCTCGTCCCTGTTGGCAAGAAGCTGCGGTTGGTCTCCAGGCAACGCAGGTCCGGCTGAGCATCTCTGCCTTGCTTGAAGAGATGAAAATTTTCCATTGCAGGGAGAGGATTTTTCCTCTTGCTAATTCTTTTATCTGGCTGCCCGTCTTGCCCAAGGTTATTGCATCTTTAAAACAATACAGGGATGGTTTACAGATATCAAGAGGTTACATTTTAAGAGTTTTAAGGTATAACTGCAGATATGTTTTTCTGTAACTTTTGTTAGAAATGTCTCATTAGAATGTTAATTTTGGGCCTTTCATGGTAACTTATTTTATTGAAAAATGTTTTTTTTCCCCGTTTTGCAAAAAGCTGTATGACATTGTATCATGTCCTGCAAGTAGCTAGAAATTTCTCCTTCTGCAAAATCTGAAATACTGGAAGGCATAATGGAAACTAAATTGTTTGTTCAAATGAACGTCTGTCATTGGTTGTGTTTAATCAGGTGTTCAGAGCTTGAAATCTGAAATCTACCGCAAATTCTTGGCTCGTGTGGCACACAGCCTTTGAAGCCCTGATTGTGTCTCTGAAAGACAGGCCGTGTTAGAATAAGGGAGTGATAATCTTCATAATAGGTACAGAACGTACCACTCTGCTGTTATCAGCTATCAACATGCAGCCTTTGACCCTGTGTCTGGATTGCTCCTGCATGTGGAGGATTCTCTATTGGAGACAGCTGGAACCAGTTACTGCCCAGTTTTGCATTTTTACTGGAAAAAGAAAAGCTTGCTCATAGAATGGTTTTGACCACTGAGAGTCTTGCTTTGTGTGTGTGTGCCATGATGGATGGTAGGACATGATGGATGGTAGGGCAAGAGGTGGCACAGGCAGTGCCTGGTTCGGAGCTGTGCATGTGCTTATCAGCCAGTTGAGAGCCCAAACAGAACAGGGAACTACTGAATTCACACAGCAGCCATTCAGCTGTACTGCCTCTCTTGGTCCCTGTCTTCTGTCCTGCTGTGCTGGCATCCAAAAGGTTGGAGGGAACTGAAAAAAAAAAAAAAAGGCATTTGGATGACTTGCTGAAACTGGTTAGTAGTGCCCCAGGTTGTTGAGACTGAAAATGAACAGACTCAAGGACAGAAGATACCATTATTGAGGTTATTTTTTGTCAGAAAATCACAGTTAGAAAAAGCAAGGGTTTGGGGGGTTTATGCCGAAGTCTATATTAGAATGAGCACAGCAAAAACAGTTTTATTTTCTTGAAGCACAGAGGGCTTTAAGCATACCCAAATAGCTGTGCAGTGCTGTGATGCAGAAATTTTCTACACTGCCTGAAACCTTATCAGGAATTTTGGGGGCTGCTTAATTTCATGCTTATTGAAGATGACCTCTTTTATTTTGACATTTACTCTTTTCCTTTTACATATCTTTTTCCAGAAAAATGGTAATTTTTTTTGCCTTGTGCTTTGGATATATGGGGATGGTGTGATGGCAATTGATTTTTTTTTTTTAAAATGGCATAATTTAGTTTAATGAGGTTACAGAAATGAGAAATGAAACTGCCTGACATGATAGGCATCATCTTGATCTTTCTAAGGTGTTAGCACTTTCAGGAGGTTGATTCAATTTAACAGGAGATATGAGGTTGAATTGATGGATAGGTGTGTTCATACTAATGTAACTGTCATTGCAGCTGGGAATCTGTTCAAGATACCTTAGGAAAATTGGTTCTGGCTTAATAGAACCAGTCAGTTTTCTGAAGAGACATCTGTGAATATTAAAGTTGAGGGTATAGTTCTAGATACCCTTGACCAAAGTTATGTAAAAAAAATTTGAAAGTTGTATCATTTCCAACCGGGAGGGAACAAAATGGCTGGGGGAGTAATTTGGAATTTGTGGAGATAGATAAGTAGTCTCTTGAGGATGAAGGTAGATGAAGTAAATGCTGATGGAGCTGCAGTGAACTGCATGATGAGAGGATGACTGACTTCAAGTTGTTCCATTTAAACAAAGCCTTTGACATATTTAAACTTAAGTGCTGAATTGTGATTATGTTTTAAAGTGCAATTAATGTTTTAACATCACTATCTGCAAAGTTTGCTTTCAAAAGCTAAAATGCTGTTTTCATAAGCTTGACTTATTTTTTTCCACTCATAGTATGCTGTTTTTTCGAAATGCAGAATTGGAACATCAGCACACTGTGGATGGTGGTGCTATGTTGCGGAATTTTGAAGAGAAAGTAGGTTTTTGGCAATCACCCTGATTCTTCCCTTTTTGGTGAGTGATGGTTTCTCTTTGAAGACAGTTGTGCAGTGCACACTTGCTGGCTCCTATAAAAATTGCCTGTAAAGCAACAGATATTTTTAAGGGAATAAGACATACTCCAGCTGTGTCCCATTGCCTGGGCTATTAAAACTAGCTGGCTCTTGTGTATCTTTAAATGTATTTCAGCCTGCTGCAGGGATAAGAGCAATACAACCAAGCTCCCACTGGAGCTTCCTTTTCTAGATTACTGAAATTGATAAGATTTTTTTCAAGGGGTTTTGTATTGCCGTTTGAATATGTAAACTGTATGGGGTTAAACTGGATTAATTCTTTGCCAGTGATTATTATGCTGAGCCTGTAATTGGCCCCAGATGGTGTACTAGGAGATCACTGAACAATGAAACATGAAATACATAAATAATTTTTTAAGCATTTTTTCAGTACTGTGCAGGTGTACTTGTAGAAAAGGTCCTTTTCCTAGGATAAAACTGTTCTTGAAATGAATTGCATTATCGGGGGAAACAGTCAAGATTTTTTCCCTTAGTTTTGTTGTGCCACCTGAGAGTCTGTCTTGTAAGACTCTCTCCTGTCCTTACTTGCGCTCGTCCAATCTGCTGCAGTTAAGCAAGAAGCACATTGAAATTATTCTGTTGTATCTTTTGCATTTGAACTTCTATAATTGCTCTGGCAACGCTGCAGGCAGCTGTGTGTTCAAGGTCTTAGGTCTCAGTTATTTTCAGCTCTTTAGGGAAAAAGCATATAGAGGTCACTGAATCATACAAACTCTTCCCTGTAAGATGCAAATCTAGGTTGTGTTATCTGAATTGAGATGTGTTTGCAGTAATTTGAGGTGGTTTGAAACATAAATACAGTTTTAAAAGATATATTAAATGCATCTCATTAATGTGAGCCATTCTGGAGCAAAAACTCCATTTATCTTAGTCATCAGAAGTATTCTTGGAACCTACACTTTTAGAATTACAGTTAAAAGTGGGGATGGGCATTCCAAAACATGATGACTTTATCTCCTTCTGGGCTACTTTTCAGTTGTTTTTCTGCATAAAGGGACTAAACTTCTTTTGAGGTATATTGATGGTATGGGTGAATATACACATAAATGAGAAGCATGAAATAGGTAACTGTGCATTTTGGGTACCATTCTTCCTGTAATAATTTATTTGTTAATGATCTTTGCTGTGCATTCCTTTGGAAGTTTTTGCTCAAGGAGTTAGCTTGGATTGTAGGATTTAGGCATCAAAGCTTTAATTTAACAATCTTGTCCTGTGAGCCCCTGGTGCTTATGGTATAAAAAGCATTAGGGGTTGGGATTTCTAAAGGAATTACACGGAGAGAAAATCTTTGTGTAGTTAAATGAAGGTGAACTTTGAAAGGGACTTGACACTTGTCCTATATGAAATTTATTTTTCTTTTCATATATGGCAAATGGGTCACAACTGAAGGACTGGTCACAAAGATTCCATGTTCTTTCGTTGAGTCGCTCAAAATACAGTTCCCAGACTGTTAAATTCATGGTAATGAGAAAGGCATAACCTTGGATTTATTTTAATCTTAATGCTGGAATTTCTTGAGGGTGTTGGTGTCTTGAATAATACTTTCATGTGTGTAATCCACACAATTTAGCTCTTGCTGTCGTGTTTTCAGAAGATTAAAGGCTGAGTGCTATTTTGGTTTCTGCACGACAAAGGGCGGTATTGTCTTTTTGTAGCAACTGGTGGTTTTGGCCGCTGATGCCAGAATACCGTTTTAAGATGGATCAGTTTCTAAATAGGAAGTTTAAGTAGCTTAGTTTTGGTGGTTCAGGTTTCTTAGTTTCCATGGCTTTTTTACTTGGAAAAGAGACTAGTTCTTAAATTACCCAATCCCTGAAAAAACTGCATGGGTCAGAAATGCTCTTTTCTGTCTGTATATGCTTAGTAACTTGTAACTTGGCTTTATTTTAGTTCCAGGGAGATAAAATAGCTTTACTTCAGAGGTAAAACTGGCATTTTTCCAGAATTTTGTGTATGTGGGTGTTAAGATTACAGGTTACAAATGATGTAGGGAAAGCTGAAAGCTGTTGCTTCTTTAAATGTTGAAATATCAATTGCACTGAGCACATAACCTCCTTGCTGAATTTTAAGAAATTGCAGCTGAGGGGCTGCTGTGCATGCTTATGTAAAAAAGCTAGATGTTCTTGGAGACAGCCTTGGTGACTTGCCTTGCTTTCCTAGACAAAAGGATTGGGGAACTGGGTTTCTCCTAATAACGTAGACCTGGTTTAAGAAAGATAGGGATAATAATTGTGCATGAGGAATAATAATCATAGAACATTATGCAATTTCAGATTGATTTGTATGTAGTTTGCTCTGTTAATATGTTATGCCTAATGTTTCATAATTCTTAGTTTTGTCTGTTAAAGCTGTATTCAAAAGTCTTTTTGGTATAGGAGGTGACTCTGGAGCTATGGTGTTCAATTTACAGGTATAAATACATATCTTAACCTGTGTGGCAGTGTTTGTCTGAGTTTGGGTTATATTTAAAGGAAGACAAAACTAGAACTCCGTGTTTAGCGACTAAAAGGAGATAGGATAAACATGTTGCTAGTTTAAAAAATGTTTTGCCTTGAAAGAGTGCGTCTTTATACATTTTTCAGCATCTCAGTGCATGGTCTTTCATTTCTGTATTACAGACAAAATTCTTAGTGAATAGAAAAGGCTTGATGCTCTGTTTACAAAAAAGGATATCTCAGGGTACTGTCGTACAGTCCTGAGAAACTCACAACAGAACAGGACTTCAGTGTAGCACTGGCGAGTCCTTTGCCGTTGTAGCTGCTGTTGGACTGTCCCTCTCCTCTCAGAGTGGAAGAAATACGGAGAGGAGTAGTACCTTTAGGAGTGATATAGCTGACACCCTCAGAAGAAGCTAGGGCATTTCAAGGTATATTTCAGCAGTTTGAAAGCAGAAAAATGCATTCTTCCTTGGTGGGAATCTTTGTTTGCTAATGTTAAATGTTCGCTAATGTTTTGAAAGCTAATGTTAAAAATAGGATTGGCTTTCTACCTTGATGGGCTGAGACTGATTTGGAGTCAGCTCAGTCATGTTCCCAAAGGGTTTTGCAAACGTGTTTCGTAGAAATTTTGTGCACGACTTCGTGTATAATTCTGGGTTTCTAGATTCAGTCTGTTGCATGATTAAGTAAGTTATGATCCTTGTGGGTGCCTTCCGACTCAGAATTTTCTGTGGACCACCAGTATGCCTCTCCAGTACATAGCCTTTAATCTGTGAAATTAATCCAAGGCATTAATTTCCTTATTTATCTGGAGAAATTACTTAATTTTTCTAAACTACAGCAATGTAGTGCTGCAATCACCAGCCATTTAGTAAAGATAAGTTAAAAAAAAAATATATAAAATTACATTATATCAGTATTTTTAAGAAGCAGGTGGCTTCTTTTATTGGTCTGGCCCAAGCAGCCTACATGCAATAAGAAGAATTTGGTCTTTCTCGGCTCTTTGTGTCTGTAGGTGGTTATGATAGATGTGCCTCTACAGTGTCTGACTCCCAGCACCCTCATGATTTACCACTAAAGGCTATAGTAAAATCATTCCTGCTTCAAAGGGAATGCACACACAGACCCAATATGTATGTCTGAAGGAGTTGGTATCTTACTCTTGAGTTTGCAAGTGTTCTGCTGAGTGTTCTTACCAAACGTGCTTACTCATCCCTGAGAACAAGTCGTGTAACTTAATGATCATTATATTGATGGATTTGCTGCAAAAGAGCTTAAATAATCTTGACTTGCGTAGAAAGTCACAGCATCATTTTGTCATCACAACCACCTGTTTCAAGTTATACTTAATGAAAAAGAAGGGGGTTTTCCTCCCCCAGTCTATCTTCTAAAGAAAGACTAGTATTTCCTCCCCCTTGATGCTATGACACTGTCCCTCTACCCCTCACGGTGTTGAAGACTATTTATTGTCTGCTGTATTAAATTTGAATTATTTGCTGTTTATAGGATTTTTTTTGTTTATAAATAAAAAAATTCTGAGAACTGACAATGTCAGTGCACTCTTATACTGAAGATAAACTTTTCCCTCCAAATTAGTTACCAGAATAAATGTTTGCTTTCTGTAATCATGCAGAATTTAGGGCTGCTCTTAAGACTTTTCCCAAAACTGTAGGATTCATACAAGCACATTATTCTATGGGCTCTTCATTTCTGCCTTAATGAGGTAAAAGGTTAGAAACTATGGCTTTTACTACTTAGTTATATTTATTCTATTGTAGATACAAAAGGTATCCTTCAAAAAGTATCCTAGTGTGGGATTTGCATTATATTTACAGCTAAAATGCATCCCCACAATCAGGAATTGATTAAAACAGTTGTGATAAATGAATGCAGAGGTCATTTTTCTGTTAAGAATTAAAAACATTTATTTTAAAAGTTTTGCTCCCTAATCTGATGCAGTTAATTTTTAAAATGTATTTCTGATACTGTTCTGAGGAAACTGACTGGACACTAGAGGATATGAGTATCTCCATTCTAATGTTAAGAACTTCTGAAAACAGAACACACTAGAGTAACTTCAGTTCCTGAGCCAAGCAGTAGCTAAAGTGAATGTTAGAAGCAAATAATTACTAATGTTAGTCTGGGCATATTTGCTAATAAAACAGTGGTTTTTTGTAGAGGAATGGCATTGGTTTTCATAAAAATTAATCACAAGCTGTGCAAGACCTTTGAGCCTGAGCATGTTTAACATATCTAATGCTTTTAGTACTCTGGAGTTGCATCCTCTGCTTCCTTTGATTCAAGGAATGTACCTTGCTGTTTGTAAAGTACCACATTATTAGTAATGAAATGAGTCGTTCAGTCATATGAGGACTTGTAAAATTCCTGTAATCATTCCTGGTTGATAGGTGTATTGTAAGCTCTTATAATGTGTTTATCCTGCTTCAGTCGTGAAGGGTCATTCTCTTCGAGCATTGTGATGACTTACCAACTCACACCTTAGGTACCTCTTCAATTTTGTGCATGAAACAGGTGGTGGGTGGGCTCTCAAAAACATACCGTGTGCTTTCCACCTTGTTACTTGTATCTTCCTGTGTCCATTCTCAGCTATTGTTTTTTCTTCCTGAATGTTCTTTAAGCTGAAGCAGCTTTCTCTTTGGCTGATCTAATAGGTCACTGATACTCTTTTCTCTTCTGTTGGCTGACTGTGCCATTCCTCTGTTTCCTTAGAACCTCGGGAAGGGGCTTTGCTTTGTCTGGTTCAGCAGTTACAGCACCCTGCAGCAGCTCTGCTCTGCAGATCTCTACCCTGTCAGCTTCCTCTGCACTGCCCAGTGAACTGAGAAAAAAGGACAGGCAGAAAGCTTTGCTGCCTTGCTATTTCTGTCACTGTAAAGCTGATTTAGGGCTGCGTGGAGTTGAAGATACTGACCATCCAAAGTAAAAAGCCTGCACTAGAGAGAACCCAGTTTTAACAGATTTAACAGAAGGGCAGCTCTGCATCAGTAGTTCTACCATTACAGAGTTTTGGCAGGAGGTGTATTATTTTTGAGATTGTTATGAAGGAAGAAGCTGCTGCTTAATTGAGAGCTGTGCTCTCCAGAGGATGTGTTCATTAATGCAATTATGTGTGGGACTAAGTTGAGAACCTGTAATGACATGAAGTACCTTCCAAAGAATGCCGTCACCTGAGATTAGTATTAAAAGCCTGAAAACATGAATTCATTGCGGTATTCTTTTGATGGTCATTGTCACACGTGATGGGGATAAGATGTGTATAAATATCACTTCTCTTTTGCAGGTTTGGGTTTTAAATGTCTTTTGCTGCTTACTGTAGGAATGACATTGCTCGAGCTAATGTTACTGTGTCTAGGCACATTTTTGTTTGCTCCTTCAAGTTACGTCAGGTTTTTCTCTTAAAATGCTTGACATGTGAAGGGTTAGTAAATCTGCTTTTTTGGCTGATGTGTCCTTTGAGCAAAAACTCTTAGCCAAAGGCACTTAAAAGCACGTAGGAGGAAAAGGGCAGGGTACAGTGAGTCTGCATTTGGTATCTGGGAAGATGGCCTAAAAACAGCTGTTCTGGGCTCTTTCTTCCCAAAGAGCGTTGAGAACAAACTGGGTGTAGAATCAGAGGAAAGGCAGTGAAGAACTGCATTGTGCTTGTGCTGGTCAATGTCAAAGCCACTTGAAACTGTTGGTCTTTGGTCTAAGCTTTTATATGTAAGAAACTGCAACCAGTTTGGCATATTGTGAGGCTGCTTATGGAATTAAGGTATTTATAAATGAAACAGTGCGAAGCATTTCTGATGGGCATTACAGTTGTGCTCCAGGCCCTATTCATCTGAATGGCAAGATTCCAAATATTAAGGAGAGCCAAAATGACAAACAAATCCTGATTGTTAGTAGTGGTGATGTTAAGGCATGCAGCAGAAAAAACTGAAGATCTTACTCAAAACCTTTTTGCAAGTGAGAAGAGTTTTGTTGGGTGAAAACAAACTAAATTTATTAGGTAAACAATGCTTCTTGAACGACTAAAATACATTAATTGATCAAAGTGAAAACGAAAGCCTCACTGAAACCTAAATTGTTGACAAGATTACGTGGTCTTGCTGCTGTCTTCTTGAGCACTGTTACTATGTTCAAATCGTATCTGTGATTTAGGTTCATAAAAAGGCATTAAATTGCTTTGCACAATTAAGGAGCTCAGTTAAAGGCTTTATAGCAGGGAACTCCTTGCTGATGCTCTGTTCAGCAGTCCTTGCACACAGCTTCTACTGCAGAGCTGTATTAATAGAGCTTTTTCAGCAGGGATATGTACTACAAAAATTCAGTCGTAGAAACAGAACATGGGGGAGTTGCACTGTGGTTTTTAGAAGATAAAAACAGAAAGAGAGCTTACTAATACAGGCACAGTAAACTCATCTGCATTTGTGTGAGCCTCCGCCTTTATTTCTGTTAGATTCACGTTTGTCTTGTAGTGCTGACTGGGTACACTATGTTTGACTATGTACAGATGTTTCTAACATTTCTCTCAAAAAACCCCCAAGCCTGTCTAAATATTGCGTAACTTATAATAACTTACTAAATAATTTTCATAGTATCAGAGCAATTAAAAAAACTTGCTTTGTTTTTCCTCGAATGGGAAGTTACACTGTGTGATGTGCTGCCAGATCTTACTTGTTCAGGAAAGGGTGAAGCAGAATGAGTAGTCCTGTCCCATTCTGTGCTTGGCAATTCCATTGCTGAGTGCGTGTGGTGATCCACATAAAAGTATTGTCCAGACCATTTGGGCATCTGTGAAAGCCAACAAGTTGAGCTGCTACTAATGAGCTCCCTGAAGATGTGTTGGGTAAACAAGGTGTGCATTATCTGTATTGGAGGTGATTTTTGCTAGAGTCATTTCTATGGCATAAATATCTTCAAGACTTAACTCCTGATGCATCTCTAATGCAGGAGAGGAGGACTGGGACAGACTTAAGTGTTTGAGGTTAAAGGATGTTGCAAGGTACTTTCTCAGTCTGAATCGCTGCAGTCAGCAGTGGGTGTCTCTGTATCAGGGGTAATTAGGAAGGCAGCCACAGAATGGTGGTGCTGTCTTGGAAAGAGTGGCTCTTGTACTGCTGCTGTTCTGCAAGGCTGTTAAAAGTGGCTGTGCCAGTGTAAAGCTCTGGCACTGCAAGATCATGTACAGATGTTACTGCACCTCCAGTGAAACTTGGCACCCTTCTGGCTTTCCCATGGAAATTCCAAAAGACTAGAGGCATTACCGGCTCTAGAAAATCCCAATGAAAACTCAAGAGTTATAAAATTACTGGTGCGTTATACAGATTGTTGCTTATAATTTCTGTGATAGAAAATGGAAACAGTTCTCAGAGTTTACTCAGGAGCTACTGTGGCTTGTTAAGTGTGTGTTTGGTGACAGCTCGAAGTGTGTTACACACGTGCTGATAAGTCAGCTTGCAGGTGAGCCTTAGGGAAGAGCAGCGTACCTCTGCATGGAGTGGTTGCTACTGTGGGGAGCCATGGAGAAATAAATCTGTGACTCTGGAGTGCTAACAGTGCTCCTGACTGCAGCAGCTGAAGAGATACATTGGACTGCCCAGGATTTGGGGACAGACCATGGTTACATGGCTTTTCCGTGCTGTCTGGGCACTTCAGGGTTGCTCAGCTTGGTGCAGTTGGGTAGGTTCTTTTGAAGTGGCTCGTGTTTGAGGTGTAACTGAGAGTTTTTTATACGTGTGTCTCTGAGCTGTCAAATTGTTGATGCTGAGGTAGGTGAGAAAATTCTCTGGTGATGCAGTAGCTGCATTATAAAAAGAGTACTAGGAAATTAAAAGTAGTACAAAGAGAAATGAAAGTTTACTGATACTGCTGTAATCTTAATAATATAAGTTATCAGAAAACAGTATTGTTTCTGGGGAATACTATTCCAGATTAAAGGGGGAAAAAAAGAGAAAAGAACAACCTGATAATGTTTGTCAAATAAGGCACTTGGAAGAAAGGAGGAAAAAAAGAAACCAAACAAAAAGCCCCACCAACAAAAACACATTCACCTCTTATTGACCTGTTATCTTTAGATGCAGGTAAACATTGCAGGACCTGGAGTTCATTCAGTTGATCGATCTGTTGTTTCTTTAAGCAGTTTAGTTGCTTAATTCAATTAATGCTCTTATGTCCAGGACATGCTGTAGGCGTCTGTAGTTCTGGTAGTGCCGCTGCTTTAAGCCTGCAGGTCTCTGCTTTTCCAGTTAATGTAAAGCTGTTAAATATCTAAAGGAGGACAAATAAAAATAGACCTGTGACCTAGAACACTTTGAATTAAGTGCATTATTGTTCGTGTAACGATCTTCAGGCAAAATAAGCATGAGGTTGTTTTTAGCCGCAAAAAGTTAATCATTAAAGCTTTGGTCTAAAATTAGAGTAACTCCACTTAAAAATTTACTGGAAGGCAGAGAACAAGACAGTCATGTTCTGATTTTCAGCTTCACTCCTTTAATTGCTTTCTGAAGTCCAGGTTGCATGAAACTGGCGGCTGGCCAGAACCGAGCAGCGTGCGGTCACAGGGTACAGAAGCAGAACTTTTGGATGCAGCTGAGCATTGCCTTCTGCTGTATGTACCAAAAAAAGATGTTCTTGGAAAATGGCACATTAGCATTATGGCTTGCCTGTGAAGAGCTTGTATCTGTGTAGTATTTTCGGTATCTGACATTGTCGTGAATGAACCGGTGAAATAAACGTCCCACCCTGGACGTTGGTTGGTTGCTGTCCCTGCCTGGAAAGGAGGAATTGTACGCTCGGTGTTAATTCCCGGTTTTTCGGGCTGGCGCAGGAGGCGGGGGGTGTCGTTGGGAGCGCTCCTGTCTCCGCGGTCGGGCGCTGGAGGGCGACAGGCGCGGCTGGCGGTGGGACTCGCCAAGGTGGCCACGGACGGGTTTCCTTCGGGGAAGGGGCGAGCAGCGCCGGCCGCAGCGCCGCCTCTGCCCCGCCCCTGCGCGCTGCGCGCCCCGCCCGGCGGGGCCTCCCATTGGCTGCGACGCGGCGGGGGCGTGGCCTCCAGAGCCTTCCTGGCTGCGCCCCGCGCTCGCCCGCAGTCGACCGCGTCCGGACCGAGAGCGGCGCGCGCTCGGCTGCACTCGGCTCCCCTCGGGCCCGCTCGGCTCTCGTCGCGCTGCCCAGGCCACAGCGTGCGCGGACACTGACGGCCGCCGCTCTCTTGTGTTTGCCTTAACAGACTTTTGAATCAGAATAAACACCCGCGAGTTTCGGAGGCTTCAGGCTCTGAACTGCCTTCACTACTGTCGCCTTCTTCTGTCTAATGTGCTACAAGGATGAGCCCAGCATTTGGAGCTATGGAAGTGGAGCACTATTCCAAGGGAGTCCTGCTCGAGCCTTTTGTCCACCAAGTTGGAGGACACTCCTGTGTCCTTCGGTTTAATGACAAGACCATCTGTAAACCCCTTATTCAGAGAGAACACCAGTTCTATGAGACTCTCCCAACAGAAATGCGTAAATTCACTCCACAGTATGAGGGTAAGTTACCAAACCTCTGAATGGGGTTGGGCTTTTCGTTTCTGTAAGTGCAAGTGTGCTGTGCTCTCTGTTCTCTCTGAAATCTCTTCTGTGTGGAAGAGATTTTAGGGTTTTTTTTCACGTATTTTGATGTTGTCTGAGGCAGGCTGTGGAGATGCAGGCTGGAAATGCTTGCCAAGTTGGTGTTTGGGCTGACTAACAGCATTAGAGTAGAGCAGCTCTGCTGGTGATAGCCCATATATCTCCCTTAGGCACAGGTAAGTAGCTAACAGCTTGAGAATGTTTTCAGTAATTATCTGCTGCTTTTTTTTTTGGTGGATTTTTAATTTTTTTTTTTGCCACTTGTTTAATGTTTGTTTACAAGGGATTTGGTAAGGTTGAATAATAGTGTTTTGTGTAAGTTTGGTTGTGGTCTCTTTTGTGCTTTGATTTCTCCTCTGACTTTCATTTTGATCACAATTAGTACATGTCAGTAAGGTGTCTTGTTGAATACTTGCAGTGTTATTTCTGCCATTAAGGAAATGAAAAGTCATGGCATTTAGGTAGGCAAGGATCAAGTAGCCATGGTGAGGTTGAGTCAGAAGTTATGTAGGAGTGGAAATTCCAGTTCTCCTAAGAATTGCACTAGTTAAGAGGAATACTTCTTTTTCTTTCTTCTATTCCATCAATTGCTGCCTGATGATTAATAAATAATGTCTGAAGCACTTTTTTAAAATGGAGTTGCTTTTTAAAGCACATTGATTTTAACGACCAAGATGGTGATGAAGTTTTGTGTTCTGTTTGTGAAAGTGATGGAAAACTTCAGAGATGTTTCAGAGTTAATATTCCCTGCTCATTTACAGAGACTTTTTGCCATGTCTGATTACAAGTTCTGTTGGACTGGAAGAAAATCCGATCTTTGAATGATACTTTTCAAAATGTAACAGAACAATTGTACTAGTGTATGTGGTTTTCTGGGAAGTATGGGGAGGGATTTAGGGGGAAGGGGACTCACTTGGTCCACTTCTGTTTTTTTTCCAGAGTAAAGGCAAAGAAGCCATTTGCTAGCTGGCTCCCCCACCCTTTTTCCCATTGTCCTTTCCTTTGTGACAGCGGGACTGTCAGAGTTTCTGCACTCCCTGCCCCAGCCACTGCAGGTCTGGGAGCTGCCTGCCCAGCTTGGAAGTTCCAGTCTCTCACTGAGACCTCTCCCCTAGCTAGTGATGAGCTGCAAGAACTGTGCAGACTGATTCATCTGAAATAAAGAGAGGACTGGAAAACAAAATAAAAAACAATTAATACAATTGTTACGGCTTCTCCATTAACCCCTGAAACTTGTTTGTGTAGCACTGGGCACATCTGTCAGTGCTCCACTAAGACTCTTAAAATGCAGTGCAGTGCTCTAGAGGATGAGGAGAAAAAAATGCATTTGAGGTTCACCGTGTTTCTGTACCACAAACAGATTTGCTTTGTACTGCATTTTTGTTACTTATTCCACAAGATTGCTGCATAACCAGTATCAATAAAATATATTCCAAAAAACAGAAGGAAATGTATAATTAAACATGGTGATTCTAAATGGAAGCTTTTGGACTAGTTTCTGTTGTAATGTGACATTTCCCTTGTTTTGCTCTCCTTGCACATCTTTCCTTTCCCTTGGGGATCTAATAACCAAATATTGTTTGGATAAGTGCTTTTTGCTTTGCTGTCATGCAAAATTTAAAAAGTTTTTGGTGTGAGTTTTTTTTGTGCAGGTCACTTTTCACTGCAAGATGTTAACAAATGTTTTACATCTCACTTAGAATCAGACCAGTCAGGTTTTTTTTTAAATTAATAAAAATTTTATTAATTGAAATTGTGTCCTGTTATTATTTGATTGTTACTTGACTGCCTCAGAGAGAGAAAATGACCTTTTGTATCATTGTTCTGTCAACATGATAAATTGTCTTTTGTGAGGTGTCATTTTTGTCTAGCTCTTTTGATATTTGTTAGGTTGGCAGATGAGGTTTGGCCTGTGGCAAGATAGAAACTAAGGACTGGGGTAAGAGAAAAAATAAAGTTGCTGTATTCTTAGTGTAAAATACTGCGTTCTAAAAGGCTTGCTTGTCACTTGAGCAATTCATAACTGTCTGGGTGCTTTTTCTCTTCAGGTGTGGTGTCAGTGAGCTTTGAAGAGGATGAAGATGGAAACTTGTGTCTAATAGCATATCCATTAAATGGGGACCACGATAACTTAGAAAACTTAGATAACTCTGACTGTGAACCCAAAAGTAAGCTATTGCGGTGGACTAACAAAAAGACAATGTTGTTAGAAAATGAGAAGATATCTAAGGAATGGGTCCGGCAGCACAGGAAAGAGGAAAAAATGAAAAGGTAAATTTTGATTTTTTTTTTTGCTGTCAAATTCTGGTCTCTCAAATTCTCCAGAACTCTTTCGCTTTCATTTTCTTTTCTTCTCTTGTTTCTTTTGTTTTTCCTGACCTCTTCAGTGCAGACAGGTTCACTAGTGAAACTAGTATGTCCTTAGCCCTCAGTAGCATCTTGAGTCTTTCCATTTTTTACTGCTGTGGTCAGTTGAAACAGGTTTCCCAATGTTACTTTTGAAGCTTCGGAAAGACAAAAAAACCCAGCCACAAAAAACCACCCCTACAAACGAACAAAAAACATTCACCCACCTGCAGAAGAACAATAGTTTAGAAAAACCCCTACAACTCCAAATGTATTTAAGTGCTACTATATATGGCATACTTTGTTAGGAATCCTGCTTTATCCCTGTCAGTGTCATTTTCCCCCTTGTTCATTAATTGTGCTCACCATAAACTGTGAGCTGTGATGTGTTGTGCTAAAAACAGTGACCGTAGCTAAGGATAAAACTTAAAGTGCGTCACGACCTGTGGCATTACTTCCTAGAAGTCATTCACACAGGTAAAGGATATATAAGTAGAATTACTACATGCTTTGTGACATTTGGCTATATGCTAATTTATATTAGTATGGAAGTAGCTTTATAATGGTTGAAGTACTACTCATGGGCATCTTGTCCACTTGTACAGAGAGGAAAACAAAGCTTTTGCTTGCTATTAATGAAGGTGAGCAAAATAGCTTGTGAAGTTAAATCCATTGCCAACCCCTCTTCAAGAGCTTATTTTTCCACTTGACCTGTAATTTGCTACTTTGTTCTGTTTTTCTAGTCACAAACTGGAGGAAGAATTTGAGTGGCTGAAGAAATCTGAAGTCTTGTATTACACTGTAGAGAAAAAAGGAAATGTCAGTTCTCAGTTTAAACACCATAATCCTTGGAGCATGAAATGTCACCAGCAACAGTTACAGCGGATGAAGGAAAATGCAAAGCACCGAAATCAATATAGTATCCTTTCCTGAAAGTACCTCATAACAATGGAATGAGTACAGCTCTGCCTTTTATTTCTTGAACATTCCAGATAAGAGTACAGAGCAGGCTTAACTGCAGTCCTGAGAGACTCTCTGAAGCTGTGATGTATTTGGCATCTTTGAAGGGTTTGCCAGCACTTTCTAGAAATGGGCTTTTCCAGCACGTAACAAACTACCTAAGCTAGGAAATTCAGAGAACTGAATTAAAATCTTCACATTGTGGGTTAGCTAGTGGACAGGTTTTACAGCATACTGTGTTTGGTGTCTTTCACAAGAACAGTTTCTAGCGGAGCTTTCAAAGGAGAAGAGTTCTTTCACTTTTTACTACTGTTTTGATATTGGTGATCTTAAAATCCAGTGTCCTCTTCCACTTTTCATCAGTTTCTTAAATACAGAGGACATTCCAGTGCCTGGAGTTTTCTGCTTCTAGTAGCCTCTTTTTAATGAGCTTTAAGAGAAGTTGAATATAAACAGACATGTAAGATTGGAGCATGAGAAACAAAAATCTGACTGAATCCATGAAAGCTGAAGCACATTGGTTTTGTGCTGTGGGAACCATAGGCAAACATCTCCACCCTGGGCATTCTGTCAAGAAATGATCTTGCTGTAGGCTTGGATGCAACTGATACATCCTGCAAAAGTAGTAGTATCTAAATACTGAGGTAAACAAGTTTCTCATGTGTGAGGAGTTTCGGTGATGGATTACTGAAACATCTATGACTAATAAATGATCAAATAGATAGGATTTTTTTGGCTGGTACCCTCACCATTTCACTGTAGATGATTATTCAGTTGCCTAAGAAGTGTGTGATATCTTTGGAACAGTATTAATACAGGTGTTTTAAAGTTGTAAAGATGGAATGAAAATGCTCCACTGATTTTGAGTGATAACAAGCACACAAAATCGTCATTTCCCACAGAAAAAAAGTCTCTTGCTAGACAGGAAATACTCCATAATTCAAAGTCAGCTGCCACATTATGTTTCTGTATAACCCTGATTGCTTTTGGTTTTCACTTAATGTCGAAATTCACTAGTCTCTAGAGACCAGTAAAAGTGGAACTGGCTTACAGCAGAGTGGGCATCTAAGTTTATGTAACTGTGATTTTTGATAGATTACTTTATACTAGGCACATTTTGGGTATGCTTAAAGTTAAGAATGAGGCACTATAAAATCTGTGGTAATGTTTATAAAACCTGTATTCCTCATTGTGAGGCTTGTTCCTTAACTGCTCAGAATTCATTTTGCTGGAGAACCTGACGTCTCGCTACGAGGTTCCATGTGTGCTGGACCTGAAGATGGGGACCCGTCAGCACGGCGACGACGCGTCTGAGGAGAAGAAGGCAAATCAGATCCGCAAGTGTCAGCAGAGCACCTCAGCCGTGATTGGAGTGCGAGTCTGTGGCATGCAGGTGAGAGGAGAAGTCATCATGTGTGCCCAACAGACTTGCACCTGTTTCTTTTAGTGGAGTTTTGGGTTTACGTAGTCATCTCACAAGTTGTTACCCTCGAGCTGCTGTGCTTCGTTTCCTGCACAGAGGGGAGTGAGGCTTTTGAGTATCACTGATCAGTTGGAGGTGGCAGCATGTGCAGGAGCAACCTGCAGCCCACGCTCTGCATGAGTGAGTGCAGGCTCTGAACACACAAACAGCCTCCTGCACCATATCAGCAGTTCAAAACTGTTAAAACTACTGATTTAATTAACATTTCAGTATAGCATAGTGAACAGTTACAAGGAGGGCCAGTTATATCCATTTTAAAATGAAGCACATGGAAATTTGTCAAAATATTAAGAAGCAATCAGTTCGGTTCGGTAACTTTGAAAAGCCACAGATCTTTCACTGCACGAAGTAGACTTGTTGCAAAGTGCAGGCAAGAAGTGCTTGGTAGATGTGATATGACTTGTTGCCAGATGAGGAGACATTGTGTGGACTTTCACCTGAATTTTTTGTTTACTTGTTTCTGTGTTCCTAGAGTGACAAATGGAAAACAACATGTTTGTGTTTGAGTTTTTTTCTGAAGCCTCTCTCCTCCCATCCAATAGATTCCAGGAATGCTAGCAGTTGTTTGCTAGGACTTGTTCCACAGCACAACTATTGGCATGTGTGGTGTTCAGCTCACTGTTCAACTTCAGAGAAAAACATGAGGCAGAAATGAAAGTGTGGGAGCTGCATTTCTAACCACAGTGTGCTGGGATTTGAGTGTGGCATGGCCCTTGTTCACTTTCCAGTGCTGACCTGTGCTGGAAAACAAAGAGGAACTTTGGAAGCACCTGCAATCCTTTCTTGACCCAGATGTTTAGGCATTATTGAACTATAGGTTGTATAGACCACTCCCCTATGGGAAGGCATCTTCCTGCAGGAGCACCTCTGACTTCTTTAGGTATAGGAATGTTTGGTGTCACTCAGATCTCAGCATGCTGGGAATCAACTGGTACGTCCTAGAGCAGAGGCAGGTAATGAGCTGAATGAGTGGCTGTGGTACAAGCTGTAGCTTGACTTTGGAGATCTTGGCTGCAGCTTTCCTAATCTCATTTCAAGTCCTCATTCTTACATGCCGGGTGGAAAAGCTTAAATCTAAACTGAAGGAATTTTCCACTTCCTCTAAGTTGCACAGGCGCTGCTGGATCTGTTGATAGCAATTTCTGTAATTGTGCAAGAGCAGTTTTAGAGAGTAGTATGTCATCTTGTAAAAGCTTTAAGGAGCATGCTTTTTTAGTTCTTAAATTTTTTTTATGTCTCCTCAAGGCTTTGGTGTCAGTGTACCAGCAATTTTAACTATTCCTTTTTTCTTGTCTTGTGTTTGTATATGCAGGTCTACCAGGCAGGCACTGGCCAGCTGATGTTCATGAACAAATACCATGGAAGAAAACTCTCAGTCCAAGGATTCAAAGAAGCACTTTACCAGTTCTTTCATAACGGCAAATACCTGCGCAGGGAACTCTTTGAGTCCGTTATTAAGAAACTTACTGAACTCAAGTCTGTGCTGGAGAAACAGGAGTCTTACCGCTTCTATTCCAGCTCCTTGCTGATCATTTATGATGGGAAGGAAAGGCAGGAAGTTGCTGTTGACTCGGACCCAGAGGATCTAGAGGACCTTTCAGAGGAATCTTCAGATGAGTCAGCAGGAGCCTATGCCTACAAACCAACTGCCAGTACTGTCGATGTCCGCATGATAGACTTTGCCCACACAACTTGCAAGTACTACGGAGAGGATAGTGTGGTGCATGAGGGCCAAGACACGGGTTACGTTTTTGGACTCCAGAATTTAATAGATATTATTAAAGAAATAAGAGACGAAAGTAGCGAATAAACAGTGTGAATGCACATCAGTAGAAAGCACTATTGTGACTCTTTGTATTCCAAAATTATTGGCCACTTTCTGGTGGTAGGAATCTTTACAGGCTCTGCAGGGATGGTCCTGTCAGAGTCAGACTTGTTCAGAGGGCATTTACTTACATTGGTGCTGGACCTAGCACTGGCAAAACTTGGTATCCTTATTTATTTTAACTTTCTTAAACATTCCATATTTGATTACTCAGATACCTCTGTTATCCCTGTGTGTATATGTTCCAATAAAATTCTTTTTGTTCGTTGTAATTGTTTTGTTCGATGCTTCTGTTGTTGCTGGTGCCTGAGAAGGAGATGAAGCTCAGATCTCTGGTGTAATGCAGAAGCAGCATATGGACAGCAAGGCTTACCTGCCTCATGAGACCACCTGTGGGATAGCACATCTGTCCTGGGCCTCCTGTCAAGGGTGATGAGCAAGCCCAGCAGCCACTGAGCTGGCAGACGCCAACACCTGCCCTTTGAGGAGAGGCTGAGAAGGCTGAGACAACAGGGCCTGTGTAGACAGGGTAAAGACAACCTCTGAGAGGCCTCCGGAGGTCTCTTCCAGCCAGAATGAGGGCTGATCAGTGAGAACTTGCTCTTGAAATCAACAACCTATTTCTTGTTCCAGGGCCTTGTAACTAGATCTCATGCTGTGTAACCTATTTCTAGAGAGCTACAGATGTTATTTAACCTAAGCTAAGGCAAAACGTGTAAAACTTGTACAGGATTAGCTGCAACGGCAGCAACCAGGGCAGAGCTGCCAAGCCTGAAAAGTACCTTAAGCAGCTTAAAATCTTTCTTGGGACAAACTGACAGGAAGGAAGCATCAGAAAGTGAGAGGGTAGTGAGTAACTGAAAGAGTAACTCTAAACCAATAGTTCTTTTAAGGGGAACATTTATTTATCTAAATGACTTCTTCCCTTGTGAGGCTTGTACGTCATCATGATAGTGCAAGAGAAAAATGGGTGTGGAAGTCCTGAGGTAAGTGTGGGGATAATCAGAATGAAGGACTCAGTTTGTGCAGAAGAGTCAGGTGAATCATCTCCCTGGCCCATACTTCGCCTGCAGGCTTGCTTAGGAGAGGAGAGGTGGGATGTGACAGGAAGGCTGCAGATCTGCTCATGGAAGGTCACCCTCTTCAGCTGGCTGTAGCCCTGCAGCTTCAGTTTCATATTCCCTGGCAGTTGCTATCAAGTTCTCCTGATCAAAGTCTCTGATGGCTCTCCTGTGCTCCTTTGTACTTTTTAAAGAAGTTTTTTACCTTTGCTTATACATGAGTTTGTGGGTGGGGGTTTTTTGTTTGGTTTTCATTTGGGTTTGTGTTGTTCCATAGTGCTCAGGCACCAACTGATGTTGGTGTAAAACAGGTATTTTTACATCTTGCAGTCACTTCACTTTTATGTGCCAGCATATGGGCTGTTTTCTCTGGAGATGGGCTTGTTCAGCCTGGACAGGCCATGTGTTGCTGCTGGGTGGGACTCTAGTGCTGAGTGCAGCTGACGGGGCCTGTGAGCAGCCCCCGCGCTGCTCCTGGCACTGGCTGCAAAAAGCCTTGGGCAAGGGGGGAGGATGGGGCTACTTATTCTTGGCATCTCAACTGCAAAATGCCTTCAGCACTGATGAGCAGCACTCCTGCATGCTGTTCCCAGGATGTGCCCAGCACAAGGAGAGGGGCCATGGCTGCAAGGTGATGTTTCCTTTTCGGTTCTCCAGTTTAGGATGTGATGTCCTCTGCTAATGAGCTAACGATGAGTCTCTTGGCAGGCACTGTGGTCGCCTATCATTGCTGCTACTTATGAATAAGCCTCCCTGTGCAGATTCATCTGATACATGGTTTGACTTTGTAGTCTGAAATTAGCAGGGATAAAGTCCCCTAATGTACTTGTGTTACGTAGGAACTCTGGAGGGAATTCATAAAATCCGATGAGAACAATCGCATTTGCTCTGATGCAAGCTGCCTCCAGAACAAACCCTCTTTGTTTCGCTGCCTGCAGCCACGGCCCTGGGTACAGGCAAGGAGCTGCAGAAACACTGCCAGCCGGGTAAGCTCGGTCTAGACGTGTTTTCAGCAGTATGGTGTCAGCAGCCAGATCTGGAGCACTTGGGGGTCCATACAGAAAAATAGCAAGCTCCCCCCGGTACAGTTGGTGCTGCTGTAGGAAGGTGGAGGGACCTGCCCTTGTAGGCTCAGGCCAGCACTGCTAAAATCCTTTTGCTAATATTGTCTGAGGATTAAGAGATGCTGTGCCAGTGCTGCAAAGTAACAAGGTGGTTGGGAATTTCCTGGGCTGCAGCAGCTGGGAGTGGGGGAGCAGGGACAGAGAAGACCTTTTTCATTAGTTACTTTGAGGTATGTAAGAGCAAAACATCAGGAGGAAAAACCCCTCTCTTGAGCCACATCCTCGAAGGTTAAAAAGGGGGTAACACATGTGCAAGTACCTCTAAATGGCATGTTACCTTGCAAAGTTCAAGAGAGGTTAGTTTTCTTTCCATGCTGTTCTGCACAGATCCCTCAGAGCAAGTCCTTGTTCGTGGAAAGGCAGTTGCGTAACTGCCAACAGGCTGGGGTGGGAATGGGGTTCCCACAGTCCCTGTAAATGGCTGTGCTACCCCCGCCCCGTGCCTGGGCTTCTTAGGGGACACGAGTGGGATGAACAGGGTTTGGGGTTGGGGAGGGTGTTTGTGGTCACCTGCCTGTTGGCCCATGGCAAATGACAGAGTGATGGAATAATGGGAGAGCAGCAGTTGGGCTGGGGAATAGACTCGAGGGCTTTTTTTGTTCCTGTGCATGCTCTGAGCATGGCTCCCGACAGCTCTGGTCCTACCTGGGCAGTGAGCTTCCCTCTGTGCTGGTTGTGCCAGCAAGAAAGGACCACTGGGAAGGGGCAGCTGGGCTGGCTCCCTGATGTGTCCTGGGGGGCCCTGCGCCATGTGAGAGGCGCCTCCACAGAGTAGCCCTGCTGCTAGGATGGAGAACAGGAGCTGGGACAGCCTAGCAGGGACCCCCCATTCTGTAGTTTCTGCAGCCTCTGCTCCATGGAGGACGATGCTGAGCGCACGTCCCTGTTCCTCAAGGCTCCCCTGTGTCTGGTCTCCTCCCTGTCTGCTTCCTGATGCTTGGAGAAGACCCACCTTTTCCTGCCAGCCCTGCCCTAGCAGGACCATCGCCCAGGGTGGCTGCAGTGTGCTTGGCCTGACCCTGCACCGGTGGCTTTGCAGGGGCTGGGTGAGAGCACATGGTCCAGGCTGGGTCCAGGCCCTCAGGCACCTGCCCCTGCTTTCCCATGGCCGCCCCTGCAGGCAGCCCCAGGCTTGTGGGGAGCTTGCCTTACACAAATAGGTCACTTCTAGCCCAAAACTAGGGTGGCTGATGGGAATTGCCACGCATCAGCTGGCTAGAGATGAAACACATTCCTGCAGCTGGCACTGGTTTCTCCAGTGAATTGAGCTCTGCTTTGCTGGCAGGGCACTGGGGACTGAGGTGGGGGCTGAGTGGCGCTCTGTGGACCTGCCAGGATGTTTTGGTAGGTGGCCTCTCTGGCACTGGGGTTGGGCAGGGCAGAAGCAAGAAGAGGCAGGGGACAGTCCCCAGCCTTGCTGAAAGAGAAGGCACCTTTGTCCCTGCACTGTCCCATCCTGTGCTGCTGCCTCTTGAGTAGCTGCTGGACTTCTTCCCCTGAGCTGGGTCTGTGCCAGTGGGGAGGGACACAAATGCCTTTTATGGAGCAAGAACAAAGTATTTCCTTGTGGCCAAGCAATGACATCTCACAGGGTAGCAGCCTGAAGTTGCTGTGCTCCCTGCCCAGGGGAGAATGGTTCACTCTGTGGCCCTGGGTCTGCAAAGGGCTCAGACCCGAGCCACTGGGGACACGGTGGCTCTCAGTGCACAGGGGCAGAGGGACCCTGTGCCCTGATGCCTCTGTGGCACCCACTACTGGAGACAGCGGGTGCTGTGTGTGGCCCAGCAGCTGTGCCTTCCCTGTTTCTAATGGTGGTGGGCTTAAGTTTGTGTAACTGGACATTAACAAAACTAGTGATGCTGTAGTGGGGCTGGGGGCCACTGTCTGTCCATCCTGTGCATGGATCCATCCTCAGCACAGGGTGAGGGTCCTGCACTGCCCTGCGGCCAGCTCCAATGGTGCCCAAGCCTTGGAGGCATGTAGGGCAGGGCAGAGAGGGCAGGGAATGAATAGCTTGTGTCCCTGGCTGGGAGCAAAGCCACCTTCCTTCAATTGTATGGAAATGAGGGTTGGCTAAGGGGCGTCCCCCAGCCTTCTGTTGCCTGGCCTTTGTTCACAGCCTGCAACTCAGACACCTGAATGAGAGCAGAGCAAACCCTGGAGACAACCCCCACCAGGCTGAACATCCTGTTCCATCAGTGGGGATCCCTGTCCCAGCACCCCTCACCTGCTCGCCAGGGCCCGCTGAACCCACCCAGCAGCCCAGGGTTCCCCCTCATGGAAAGGATGCAAGCAGGGCTATGGTCCCTGTCCCTCCTGCCCCACAAACCATGTGGGCAGCAAAGGGTGACACTGGCAGCATCCTCACACGGTGGAGGTTGGTGCCTGCCATGCTGGGCTGCCAGCTCCAGATGAGGTGATGGACTCTGTCTTCTCTTTCTTGGGTTTGCACCATAGCAATGTCCCCACTAGCTGAGCTGTGACAGGCTGCGTTGGCCCCGTGGAGTCTTTTCAATTTCTCTTTGAAAGGGAAGCAGAGGAGGTCCTGCAGCCTGCAGAACCAGGACCCACTGCTGCACCCCAGGCAACCCCTTGCTTTGCAGCTCTTCCCACATGCAACGAGGACAGGACGTGAGCAGGGTGGTGTTGGGCAAGGCAGCATTGGTTTGCTTGGAGACGTGAAGCCAGGAGTCTCCTTCACCCGGCAGCCTTGCGGCTGGAAGGACGGCATGGGGAGCCCAGGGAGTGGTGCTCTCGCTGCCAAGCACCTTACCCCTGCCCGCCACTTCCCTCACCCTCCGAATACCTTCTGCCTGGCTACCGGGCTGGTGGCAGAGAAAGTGGCATTGTCCTCACCCGCTCGTTCCCGCAGCACGGCATTGGAGCCTGCCGAGCAGCCCCGGCGAGGAGAGCTGGGAAGGGGCCGTGCCGGCCCACAGAGTGCGTGGGCTGGCAAGGGGCTCATCAGGTCTGGACGCGAGCGGAGTTTAACAAAGAACAGGGAGCTGCTGTGTGAAGCCAAAGAACTCGTTTTCCTGAAGACAAACTACAGGGCAGGCTGGGCTGTGTGCTGCTCGCCTTGTAAGCTGCAGTGCCTCAATCCTTCCCGCAGCATTCTCCCGGCCCCCCTCCACCATCCCTCAACTCTCCCGACCTTCTGTCTTCTTCGTTTCTAGGAAGTGCGGCTGTTGGCAGGCACTGGCTGCTCCTTCCTCCGGCCGCAGGAGGGGTCTGGGCCCCAGCCAGCCCCGGCTTTGTGCAGGATGGGTTGCGCAAGGAGCCCTGCGGGCAGCTCGGCCCCGCAGGCAGGCGGAGCAGAGCGGTCCCAGAGCCACCCACTGCCCCGGCAGCTTCGGTTTCTCCATGTGTTGTGCTCCACGGGGAAACGGCCGCCAAAAGAGCAGCCCCGCGCTGATGTTTTTGGACTCAGCACGGATCATTGTGTTCCTTGCAAGAGGCAGGAGCAGGGTTTGCTCCTGCCGGGTGGAGCACCTTTCCCAGCTGCTGGCAGGCAGCACTGGTTTGGAGACGTCTCCCGTAAGGGAGCAGATGTAGCTGGAGAGGTGAGATATTCTGGAAGCCATGCTGATGTGTGCAGTTGGGAGTCCTATCTACAGCCTTTTAATGAGGTTTTCCAGGAGGTAGGGCTGTCAGGACACTGAGAAATAGGGACATGTCCAAGAGATATCCCAATGCCTGGCCATCCTGCTCATGGACACCCCAAGTCACCGCAGGACACACTGAAGACGCTGTCCCCAGAGCTGTGGGCCTGGCATCCTCACACCACTTCACATTCCTATGACTTTTCACCCAGAGAGGGCTGGTAGAAGTGCAATAATATTTGTATACCTAAAAGTAGAGCAATTGATCCCACTGCTATTTTGCAACGTGTTGACGAGCAGACAGTGCAGAATTATATAAGTGTATGTGGAGCTGGCAAGTTTGTGTTCCAATCATATGAGTGCTGTTGTGCAACGCTTTCCCTCTGCAGCCTTGGAGGAAAACAGGAGTGTGGGGGCTGCCATGCACGGGCTGAGCCCTTCACGGCTTACAGTGATCCCAGTCCCCAGGGCTCTGAGGGCAAGGGATGTAAGTGATATTTCCTCAGGTCTCAAGTTCAGCTTTAAAAGTCACCTGCAAGTGACGCAGCAGGATCCTTGCTCATTGCCCCTCCCTGTCCAATATAAATCACCCAGCACTTGCAATTCAAAGCTGATTCCTCAGCAGCAGGAATTTGGCCTGGGCTCTGCATTCTACCCAGATACAGAAGGGTTTGCAGGAGCCTTTACAGAGGAAATCCTTCCCAGCCGCTGTCTGGCAGAGCTGGGATGCTGTGCTGAGCAGAGGGAGAGCCTGGGGTGCTGCTGCTGCTGTGCACATGAGAGGTGGGTGGTAGGTGCCTGCATCCCCCTCAGCTGCCTTTGCCTGCCAGCACAGCCTGTGCTGCTGACTTCGCGGAAACAAAGCGCCGTTATTCCAGCACAAACAGCTGGGCTTGTGCCAGGGAGTGGCCAGGGCTCACCTGGAGTGGGGACATAGCAGCAGGGTAAGCCGGGCAGGGGATGGGCAAGCAGGGAATCTTGTCCCTGTGGGATACGGGTAGTACCAAGAATAATGACTCCACAAGTGGGAAGGTTTTCCCTCCTGCAGTGGCAATCCCTGGCTGCCCAGCCCTTGCCCACCGTCATGCTGTGCCCTGCTGGGCATCTGGAAGGGACCGTCACCAGGCAGGAAGTCCAGAACTGAAAGACTCCCAAAGGATTCAGTCCCGGTTACATCTCACAGTTCCCAATCAAAGCACCCCGTCGTCTTTCCAGCCTGAGTGTGCCCAGCTTCAGCTCACCGCAGTGATTCTCGGTACCCGCCGCAGTGGGGAAGCCTAGGCAACCGCTCACTCCCACTCCATCCTCCATCCCTGCGTAACCAGGATCAGCCAGAATTACCTCACTGCCAGTGCTGGGAAAAGCGGGGGCCTGGGTGGGCTGTGCTGGGAGCAAGCAGGGGGTTGTGGCCTCTGCAAGCCTGGTTTTTATTGTATTGACACTGGCGGGATTGGGTTGTGGAGGGTTTCTGGATGAATTAAGCTCCCCTGTAACTGCGAGCAGGGATCTGTGGACTGTTCCATCTCTGCATCCCTGCATCCTGGCAGGATGGCAGGAGTGGGCAGGATGGATGAGGGGTGTCTTTGTGGTGGGCTTGGCTGCAGGAGTATGTACCAGTCCCACTGGGGTGCTGTAACCAGGTCCCCACCCACCCTGCTCCGGGGCTCTCTGTGCTGGCTTTGCCAGGTGGAAAATTTGTCTTGTTCCTAGGGCAGCGTGGAGAAAGCCCTGGCTGAGAAAGAGGGAGGGGGGATGATGCCTTGCAGGGCTGCCATCCACTTCCCTGGGACAGTGAGAAGGGTTCAGACCCCCGGCAGGGGCAGCAGGGACCAAGGGAAGCTGCTGATGTCTGGGGGGGGGGGCTTGCAGGGACCTTGGGCTACTTAGGGTAGTGTCTCAAAGGGTTGTTCTCCCGAAATGGGGCAAAGAGATGAATGGGGCTGGGGGCTGCTGTGTCTTCTTGGAGAGCTCCAGGCCTGATGGGCCGTGTCCCATATCCCCACGGCTGCGTGCCCGGTCACTGTGTCCGCTGCGGGCCAGAGCCAGCCCCGGCCGTGCCCTGATCCCATGCTGGAGGAGTGGCGGGGAACGGGACCGGGGGAGCTCGCTGGGGGAAGCTGCTCCTGGCACCCAGGGTGGGGCTGGTGGGCACCCAGGGACTTTGGGGACTTAAAGGTGCCGGGTGCTCCAATGCGGGAGTCCGAGAGGAGGGGCTGCTCGGGGGCACTCGCCGGGACGGGCGGCTTTAGTGGGGAAGCGATGTGCCTGCGGCCAGCTGGGCCGCGGCGGGGGTCAGAGCGGCCAGGCGCGGGTGGGCGATGGGCGGGAGGCGGGAGCAGTGACCCCGGGAGCCGGCAGTGAGCCGGGCAACGGTGTGGTGGAGGAGGGACACAAATGGGCCGGTGCCGGGGAAGCGTCCGTGCTTCATGGATGCTAACAACGGCCCGTCGGGGGTCAGTGCCGGGGGTCAGTCTCGGGGGTCAGTCCCGGGGGCAGTGCCCGGGTGCCGGTGCCGGGGGTCGGTGCCGGGGGCAGTGCCCGGGTGCCGGGGGTCGGTGCCGTGGGTGAGTTCCGTGGGTCAGTCCCGTGGGTCGGTTCCGGGGGTCGGTGCCGGGGTCCGTCCCGCCGCCGCCGCCTCAGCGCCGCTGCGCGAGCCGCTGGCGCCCCCTGCCGGCGCACCGGACAGTACGGGCAGCAGGGGGCGGGGCCGAGGCCGAGGGGGCGGGGCCGAGGGGGCGGGGCCGGGCGGAGCGGCGCCGCCGTGCCGCCAGGGGGCGGTACCGCGCGGGGGCGGGGCGCGGCCGGGACGTGGGGGCGGGGCGAGCGGGGGCGGGGCCGGTCCGGGCGGGCGGAGGTGCCGGCGGTGCCGGTGCCGGTGCCGCCGTTGCCGCCGCCGCCATGTACCGGGCCCTTTACAGCTTCCGCTCGGCCGAGCCCAACTCGCTGCCCTTCACCGCGGGAGAGACCTTCTTGCTGCTGGAGCGCAGCAACCAGCACTGGTGGCTCGTCACCCGCGCCGGCTCCGGCGAGACGGGCTACGCGCCGGCCTCCTACCTCCAACGGCTGCAGGTGGGCCGGGCCGGGCGGGGGCGGCTCTGCCGGGTGTCCCGGGGCTGGGCGGCTCTGCCCTGGCCCCTCGCAGGCAGCGGGGCTTTCCTGGCGGTCGCAGGCTGGGTTTGTACCGGGGCCGTGGCAGAGCACAGCCCGGTGCTCGGAGCAGCTGCCCCCTGCTCTGAGCAGCCCAGTCCCAGCTGCTCACGGTCCCTCGCTTGTCCCCTCTGGGAACCGCCGGCCCGGCTGGGGAGACTGGTGTGCGGTTTCTGTGGCTGTTTCTGCAGTGTCTTCGGCAGGCGGGAACAGTCTGGGACACTGGATGGGAATTCAGAGGTTGTAGGGAGGCAGGAGACGTCTTCTGTGGTGTCAGGTTTGGGGAGCACCAGCCCTGCGGGTCCGGGACAAAGTGAGAGCTCAGCAGGCTCATCCGGAGGAAAGGGGGGCTGGGTATGGATCTCCAGGGTGCCATCTCCAGGTCAGGAGCCCAGGGCCTGAAAGTCTGTTGGGCTGTTCACTCCTGCACAACTGGGAGAGGACGATAGGAAAATCCCTGGGAGATGCTGAGGGGGATTCTCCTCC
Source organism: Lycocorax pyrrhopterus obiensis (assembly GCA_014706295.1). NCBI lineage: Eukaryota > Metazoa > Chordata > Aves > Passeriformes > Paradisaeidae > Lycocorax > Lycocorax pyrrhopterus. The sequence goes on from JACSVZ010000017.1 coordinate 9,331,025, forward strand.
CTGGAGTGAACATGATTACAGGTAATCTGAAATCTCCCGGCCAGCAGCCGTGGTTGGTGTAAGTTAGCGGCACTCCTGTAGCCATCTCTGTGCTGGCTGTTCAGCCTGGGGGCTCTGTGTGTGTGGTACCCCCACACTGAGAGGACAGCGAGGGGTGACTGTCCTCCTTCCACCAACACATCATGACACCCACAGCACAGCCCTGCTGGGGGCTGGGAGAAGCCACGGCAGCTGCCTGCAATGGCAGCACTTACAGCCAAGTTGGTGATACTGGGAATTACAGGAGGTCCGAGCACCTGCTGTGGCCCTAGCTGGGGTCAGAGGATGAAGTACAACTTTTGGCTGCTAAGGTGTGAGCACTGTGCCCATACAGGTGTAATGGGAAAGAGGCTGAATGTGGCTTGTACAGTGCGGGGGCTGCTTAGTGGAGGCTTCTGAGGGAAAACATGGCTTCTGAAATTAAAATAGGCGTTTCATATGGAACTAATTCATGGGGGTTTTTATACTTTTGGGCCTTGGGATAGCTGTGGGATCTGGATGCTGAAGACTCTTTGCATCAGTGAATGGGTAACTGCACAGAAATGCATGTGAATGTTACAAATGGGCCTTTTGGAGTCTGTCTGAAAATGGTGACAACCCCCTTTATTTCAGTGTGCTGCTTCTGCTCCTTCAAATGCCATTGAATTTCTGATTAGCAGTAACTCAGGCTGTAAGTAAGTGTGGGTGTGGGCTTTGCAGAGCACTCCAGTGAGACAAGCATTTACAGGAGAGTGTGTACGTGTGTTAGGGCAACACCAGGTCCCTCTGATGGCCGCTTGGTCCGTCCATCCTGTGAGACTGGGGCTCTTTTGTAGCCTGGCCTGACGGGAGGGGACATCTTGTGTATCAATAAGCCCTTAAGCTATTTACAGGAGCTATTTAGTTACAGAGCAAAGACCTTATTAACTGCTAGATTTTAAAACCCCACAGTGGCATAGCTCCAGGTTGCTGCTCATGAGTTTCCTCTCTGCAGTCTCTTGCTTCATTTGCTTGTGTGGCATGACGTCTTCTCGCTGCTGTGGGTGCAGGAGCCTTCTCCTAGGCTGCTCACTCGTACCAGTTTTTCTTGCAGGTACCTTGCTAGTATGCATTTCAAAATCTTACAGGAAAAGTATTTATTCTATGACTTTACATTCATTTCTAACATTATATTTTGCTACGGCCTCAACACAGCTTGCAGCCTGCCAGGCCAGCTCCTGACATGTTAGTAATGTTAGTAATGCACTGATATTAAAGCAGCATTGCTGGTGACTTTGTGAGCATTCCCTCTAGTTCAGCTGTAACTTTCCCAAATGCCTTTAAACCTTGTTGCAGGAAACAGAGAATCTTCCCTGCATCTGCTCATCTGTGTTTTGGCCATTAAATTTCCAGCACCTGTACTTGTTGATGATGTGTGAAGCAGCAGGATCTAATTTGCTGCTCTGCAGTTGCAGTCATCCTCTGTGACTGACTTTCTGCTGTTGCATCCTGCCAGCTCTGAAGAACTGATGTGAAGTCAAAACGTGTGTTTATTCATGGCAGAAAGCATCTGCTCGCTGAGAGTGTGCTTGAGACTGTTTGCTCAATGTCCAGGAGGAGTGCAAACAATTTGTCACCCAGTTTCAGTTTAATAAGGGCACTGAGACCAATTAATGACAGCGGTTTGGGAGGCAATTAATGCTGCCCCAATCACAACAGGGAAAAAACACCACTAATGATTAGTGTTAGCAGGGAGAGAGAGTGGCCAACAGGAGTCACCATTGTAAAGGTAAGCTTGGCCTTCCTTAGCAGTGCAGTCAGGTTCCAGGTGAGCAATAGGTTGGAGAACAGTCACAGCCCCTTGCAGCAACCTGCTGAGAGGATGCTCACGAGGGAGGCTTGGGTTGCTGTTGCTGCTGTGCACTATTTATGAGCATTAGTTTTCTTCTGAGCTCCTCTTGAGCTTCAGGGGTTTTTCTTCTCAGCTTTCATAGATATGGGATATTGATGCCATGAATTCTCTAGAAGATAAAATAATTCCCAGTTATTATTGAATGCTTATTTTTGTCTGATGTCTTTTTGCAGAATTTTGTACTGAAATCCTTGTGGCTCAGCATTGCTGTTAAAGGAGAGTTAGTTGTAGTGGGGGGTAAAAGCTTCACCAGCAGATCCTTCTTAGAATGCCCCTAAGAAACAAGTTGGGGCCCAGCCAGAGCACCAGAAGGTGCAGATGATGTGAAGTTAATTTAAGTCAATTAGAAACACCCAACTTCAGCTGATATTCCTGCTGATTTTACGCTTCTGTAGTTCTCTTTTAGCTCCTGTTTGGGTTATTAAGAGTCATTTCAAGCTGAGTGCCATTCTGGGGATAGATGCTGAGGCCATCAAGCAGCGAGAGGGGAGGATTGGGCTGTGCTGCTGAATGGGGCAGCTTGTGGACCGCACACAGAGTGAGTTGCTTGTTGAAACGCTGGCCTCACATGTGGCTTAGCCCTGGCTCTGCATGCCCATGGTGGAGCTCTCAGGTGGCCATGACACCAGCAGGCATGATGGTGCCCAGCAAAGTCGTGTACATGGGGGCTGTGGGTGCTGCTGCCAGACAAGTGAAAACATGTACCTAGCACAGTGCCAGTGACAGCACAAGGGTAATTGCCTCCAGCTACTGGTGGAGCAAGAGATGTGCTAATATCTAATGCCAGGTGAATACTGCTGCAGCAAAGCTGTCAGCTCAAGTGCCAGACCTCCCTATTGAACGGCAAGGTGCCCATCAGCATGAGGTTGGTCTTTTGTCTCCAGCTGTGTGCTGATGCTTAAGTGATGTATGAGTGGCAGAAAAATGTGGAGATTAAAATGGAGCTTAGAGTGTCCTCTGGAGTCAGACTCACTCCAGAAGATAGGCTTTTCAAAGCTTTATGTGCAGCTGTAAAAGATTCAATTTGGAAAGCTTGCTTAGGCACAGGAGGTTCACTCAGTGTCAGGAAAGGACAAATGCCAAGTCTAACAAATAATAAGGTTCCTTTCTGTGGGATAAATAGCCGTATGCTGCTATTATTATGATGGAACATGGAATTTTGTTATGGGAATGTGGAATTATTCCAGCTCTGGATGAAGATTTCAGGCTGTAGCACAGCAGCACCAGGAGCACAGAGTGAGTGGTTGTCCTGGAGGATGGTGAGCTGTGGGTGACGCTTGGCCTGCCAGGAAAGCTGATCTGCTCTGATCCTGGTGGGGCAGGGGCTGGCTGTGGTGGTTTGCTCCCGCTGTGGGACCCAGCACCGGGAGCAGCACGGCTGCTTCAGCTCTCAGCTTCACCAGGCGCCACGACTGATCTTCCCTTGTCTCCTGTCTGCACCGACCCAGGCTGCATTCCCTGTCAATGGAAGTGTTAACATTACATGCCGAGGAGGGGAATGGCAGCTTTAAAATGCTGTATTGGTAAATGTCAGGGGTGCAAAAATAAGTGCTAAGTCGCAGGGGGATGTTTCCTGATGAAGTGGGAATGGTTTAGCCTGCTGGCTGCTACAAATCAGCTGCTCAGCTGTATTAAGCCATTAGGAAATAGCTTTGAAATGACTATTAATAATCTTTTCAAAATTACCTTAAATTTATTTGGAATAACTGAAAACTTGTTTGTAATGTGGATTTTGAATCTCTGTTCACGCTTTCGCATTGTACCTCTGGAGGAGCAAGAAAAGGTTGGTCTGGGTGCAAAGGTGTGTATGCTGATGGCCAAGAAGCTTTGGACTGTCTGGTGAGAACATGGAGTGAAGCAAAGAGTATAACAAGCATTTTGAGGATGCCTTGGATTGCTGTTTGCGGTATCTTTTTCTACAAGAATAAACAGGCATGTGATAAAAATAAGAGACTGCTTTGTGCAGCCTAGCAACAACTTAAAATTCTCCTGCAGCACGAGCAAGTGCATAGCGGCAGAGTACAGGTAGTCCTGGCCAGGCAGGCACAGGAGTGTGTCACCTCCCCAGCTGCAAAGAGAGGTTTCTGTGAGGGAGTGAAATTTGAGCACTCTCTGTTTACCCAAACCGTTCTGTCCTGTTTCTTGTTGTAGCATTGACCAGGGTTCAGGACTGGAATTGTGTGGTGCAGAGTGATGTACTGTAGGAGCTGCCTTTCCTTGCAGACTGGGGCATGCCAGGGCTCAGAGTGTGGGTCTGACAGCTCGTGGCCACTCCTCCAGCCTGATCCCACATCCTACACCCAGCCTTGCTGTCCAGCCTTCCCCTGAGCTGCCTATGCTCTTGTCAGCCCCACTCTCAGTTAATTCAGTTCACCGGCTTGCTGGAAAACTCGTTGTTTCTAATGGTGTTGCTTCTCTGCCAGGATCGCACGTGCATTGGTTCAGGGATGGAACAGCACGTGCCGAGGCTGGTGCTATGTAGGATCACTGTGGCAGCTCAGGTACTGTCAAACCTTCTACACTGCCATGGAGACAATGATGGTTGTGGAACACAGATAGAATCATAGAATAGGTTGGGTTGGGAGGGACTTCAAAGATCATCTAGTTCCAACTCCCCAGTTGGTTGTACGTTGTCAGTAATAGAATGGTTTGGGTTGGGAGGGACCTCTGGAGATCATCCAGTCCAACTCCCTGCCAAGGCAGGGCCACCTGGAGCAGACGACACAAGAATGTGTCTGGGTGGGTTTTGAATATCTCCAGAGAGGGAGATACTACAACCTCTCTAGGCTTGCTGGAAACTGAGCTTTGGCAATTGTTTGCTGTAAGAGTTTCTCCCTCCATCTGCATAAAATCCAGCTTTATACTTGGTGCTCCTGACCCTTGGCAGAGCTGCTCTCATTGTTCCTGAACAGGTGATGATTGTACAGATATTGTACAGACTGTCCCCTGCGCTGGAGCCTGCAGCATTATTTGTCATCTGCTGCAGGTTTGACAGAGCTTTCAATGGGCGTGAGAGCTTAATCGCAATACTCACACAGATCCTGAGTAAGTGCTTAGGCTAAAAATAAAGTTTTATTTTGGAGAATAAGCAGCTGGTAATGCTTTGCAGCTGAGGCTGCATTTCTTGACACATGCAAGAAAGTGAAAGAACGAAGCATTTTTCTCTGGGCTCTCACCGTAGCAGAGATGCTGTTGTATCAGAGCTGCTCGTGCTTTGAGATGAAGTTTTATTCTTGAGACTAAATTACACAGTCAGGGGAATTATAACCATTTCTAATTACTGTAGCTAAACACTTGAAATTTTAGCCAGAAGTTCTACAATCTTTCACGGTCCAGAACGATTAAAGTAGAGCTACGGTAATGATCTTTAGCCTTGGCTATGAAGACATGTTCTTCTCACTTCTACTCCAATTAAAAATAATTAGGCTTTTTGATATCAGATAAAATTTGCCTTTGTGGCCTGGACACCCACGTATGAGCAGCATTGGTGGCATGGTCTTATCGCTCCTGTGTCATGGGTGGAGTGACACTGGTGGATGCATGGATGGCTCCAGTGGGCTGGAAATATTAAGCCTGTTTCAGGGTTGAACAACATGAAAGCTGCTTTGGTTGGAAGTGAGCAGGCAGTAGGGACGTGTCTGAGAGTCCATGTCCACTCTTGAGGAATGTGACTGCAGCTCTGTTTACCTTGGAGGAAGGGCAAGGTGAGGGGGCAGACTGGAAAGAAGATATGTGCCATTTTCTTCTCAGCCTTCGGAGAGGCTCTTGGCCAGAGCAGACAGACACAGATTGGTTCCCAACTTCCCTGCATGGTCACAGTGTCTGCCAGGTCATTTGCACCCCTGCTTTGTAGTGCTGGGCTGTGAGCATTTCACAGTGTTGCACAGGTGATCACCTGCTGTTACCTTGCAATTTTACTGATCAAATCTGTAATTTTTTTTGCCTACTGTATGATTTTTGAATGCTTTTCAGCAGATGGCTAGACTTTCTTTCCTTGTTTACATCTGGATGATGATGAGCTTCTTTTTGCAAAGGGAAGAACTGCCAGCTTTGAACTAGGAGCATCCTGCTCTGTGTTTGTGCTTCTGCATCACTTCTCACAATCCCACTCTTGTGTTTCCTTTGAGTATTTCCAGCATCTCATCAGGTGAACTCTTATTAGAAAAAAAAAAAAGCCCAAACCACAAAAAAAACAGAGGAGGAGAGATTTGTATTGAAAGAAATATGAAACCAATAAACTAGAAAGTTCATGGAAATTGATTTTCTTGTGATTGTTGCTCTGTGTGAAGTACAGAGGGAGCAAGACACTGAAGAGCAGGGAGGAATTCATGTTGCTTGTCCTTGGAGAAAAATGGGCTCTGTTAGTGATGATGGGAAAACGATGTGAAGAGTCCTCCTCCTTGCAAGAGAAGAGTAACCGCCATGCTCAGAACAGCCTGTAAACTAGGAAAGGCTTTGACAAAAGCAGACTTTATCATGGTCACTGGCTGACCTAAGAAGATCCCTTGCAAGGTCTTGGGCACATTAATGCCCATGGGGGAGGTCACATCCCACGGTGTAAAGTGGGTATTTACATCTGTCAGTGGTTGAAACATGGAAAACAGCTGAACCTGTCTGTTGAGGAGAGCTCTGGTTCTGGAACAGAAGCAGCCTCCTTTTTATTTTGTTCCTTTTGTAGTTCAGATGTACATAAAAACAAACAGAATTTGTAAGTGCATCCCAGATTTACTCCCTCATGAACGATTTAAACTTTGTCATTCCCAGACAGGATTATGTATTCAGGGTGTGAGCTGTCAGCCTGGGTATTGGAACAAGGACGAATTCCAGAAGGGTTTTATAAGGAGGGAAGTACAAGCAGCCTTAGTATGCAACTCTAGCATTAGATGGTCTGCAAGAAAATTAGACTTCACAGATACTAACATTCTACATGGCCACTGCCATAGCCAAAATTTTACAGGCCACAGGTTCTAACAGAGCTCTGTGTGCAGAGATTTTTAAATTAAAATGCATGTGCATTGTATTTCTTCCTGAGACAAAGCCTTAAATTGAGGCTTTCATCTTGGCCATATCAGTAAGAGCTGGCTCAATTTATTTCACTAAAGAAGGGTATTTGTGTGCAGACTTGCAGGGGCTGTGAGGGCTGGAAGTGTTTGTTGTTGGACTGGGAATTAGTTGGTCCTGCAGGGCTGGTGATCGCTGCCTCCCAGAGTTGCTGTTGCTGTGTGTGCAGACTACTGTGTGATGGGTGCCAGCTTCTGGTGGGAAGGAGGTCTTGTTTCCAGGGCTGTCACTCTCCAGAGAGAAGTGGGTGCTGGCACTCTTGGAGGACCCCAGTTTGTGCTTTTTCTGTGAGCTGGCATCTGGATCTGAAAAATCCTTGTTGTATTTAGATAAAAAGTTCTCATTTGAAATGGCAGTCCACTGGAAATTCTTTCTGTGGACCCTGACTGACCTCATTGCCTCAGGTCTGAGCCGCAGCAGGAATTGTGGGTCCTGGTCCTGCTTCTGGAGGAGCATTACTTTGCTTCCCCAGCCAGTGGCTCACAAATAAAATTTTGACCTTTAAGAGAGGGTCTTGTCAAATCTAATTTGTCCTGACTTTTATCACATGGCAAAACCTTTGATTTTAAAACCAGGGTTTTGAAGCTTGTCATGTGAGAAGTGGAACAGAGGACACGATTCATGACTGCATCTGTTTGTCTCTGCTCCCCTTTGGCCCCCATCGCGTTCTTACCACAGGGATATTGAGCACTCTTCTGAGGAAAGCTCCATCAGTGCTAACAGGCAAATAGAGTTGTCCAAAAGACAAAACCCACCACCTTGGGAGAGGAGGCTCAGCTTCCTGTGAGATCATCTGTGTTCCTGCCCTGCAATGCAGAGCTTGCGTGCCAGAGCTGTTTGCTTCCCTTGCAAGGGAACAAAGAACTAAAACTTGTCCTCTTTTAGCATGAGGCTTAGGCAAGAAAGGGAAGTAAGATTTTGTCAGTGTGTGCTTTTTAGAGTGAGGTGGGAAGTCCATGGATTTGTTTTTCCTGGCTATTTGCTTGCCTGTTGAAGTTGTTTAGAAGAAGTTGTCACTCCCTTCCTCCTTGGAAGCTGCTTGCTTCTTGTGAAGCCCATGTCCTTCCTCCGGTCCTTCTGGACCAGCTAAAAGGGCAGTGTCACCCAGCTCCAAGTGCAGTGAGCCCATTCCTCTCACTCAGGCTGCCTTTCATGCTAGTGGGATGTGCTTTTGAATAGGGATCTCCTGTCGTGTCAGTGGTGGGGGGGTGTCCCATCTGTGCTGCTTTGTCCCCCTTCCCTGCTCAGGTTGGGGTGATGTGTGTGAAAGTGGTCTGCAAGGTGTTGATTTTCTCTGTGGTCTGGAAATGCCACCATAGGCTGATATTTTAGTTTGTTCAGCTGCTCAAGAGTTATAATTAAAATTTTTTTTAAAAAAATCAAGCTGTTGGACCAGGCATGCTAGATAATTCCAGGCTGTGGGTCGTTTCTTGCTAAATCACTGGTTTCAAGTTCAGATTAGATCTTTTCTAAGTAATAACTATTAATTATTTCTTGGGGGTTTTTGTAGTACGTGTAGGGACAGTGCCTTGTAGTATGGAAACCTGAGGGCAGACCCCAGCTCCAAACCTTCTATTTTATTGAATAAAAACCAAAGGGTTGAGGAAGAAGATGAGGCAAGAGCTGCAAAAGAAGATGAGGCAAGAGCTGCAAAAATAGACACTCACCCACTAGGAGGCAGGAATTGCTGGGATGATGTCTTGATGAAAAGGTCTTGAATGCCTGTCCATGGGGTTTGTGCCTGGGGCCATACCTCCACAGCTGCTGATGTAGCTGGGGTGTCACCTCCCACTGTTCCTGCTGCCTGCTCCCCCTCCACTGCTCTTGAGCTCAGTGGCCAGGAGGCTGAGCTCAGCCTCTGAGTTTCATCCTCTTTCTCTGGAGGTGGGAAGAAAGCCTTAATGGACCACACAGGTGCTTTTCACCCACTCCCACCTGGGGGATGGAAGCGGTTGGACAGGTTTTTGGGGTGGAGGGCGCTCTGTCAGCCGAGTTCAGTCGGTGTCCGTGTGCTGCAATGGGAACCAGGTCAGCTCCTGTGGAAAACAGATGGCTGCCTAGAGACATCAAGTTGAATCTCTCCACTGAGCAGACAAATGCAAACCTCCGTGGCCTCTGAATCTGATGTGGTGACAATTCCTTTTTGTGTAAACTCGGTGAATTCTGTGCCTTTCCAGATTCCCTTTTTCCTTTTCCTGAGTAAAGGATGTGTGTTTGCTGGGGGACAGATGGACCATGGTTTGAACAATGATTTGCAACCAAGTGGCCTGCCAGAAAGCAGGTCCATAGGCCCTTTCCCTCTGTGTTCAGGCTTAGCTATCCCTGGGGAGTATTTGGGGAGAAGCTCAAGTATCAGGAAAGTCCACATTTTTAGCACATTAGAAGAATAATTGCATGAAATCCCAGCACCTCAAGTAAGAATGATGATCATAAAAAATTCATTACCTACTTGCTGCAGAAGCTTAGGGACTTCCCTGAGCCTGGCCAAATCAAAGTGTTTATAGATGAAGACTTTTTCCATTTGACATCAAAAAAACAATGTCCATTGAAGTGCTGAGCTCTAAGTAATGAAGTTTTTGCCCTAGAATCACCTTAATTGACTTAAACTGTAAAATGCACCCCTTTTAGTTTGTTTTTTTAAATAGATTTCGTGTGTCTGTCTTCCATTAGCTTGATGACAAGAGATAGCAGCATTGAAATAATTGTGCAGTTGTTATCGAGGGACCTGCACAGTATAATTTTTTATATCAGAGATGGAAAGAAACCCCTCCAACACCCAGTTTTGGGAAGCATCATCTTGCCTGTGGTCTTGGGCTGCCTTTGAAGCATTGCCCAGTGATGTGGGACAGCATCTGAGCCTTCTACGTTCATGAACACATGTGAACTGGCTATATTCTCGAGCTTGAGATCTCAAAATCATACTGAGCTCCGGTCACTTTAAAAACTTTTAAATACTATTCATGTGTTAATGAATGAGCATAAAAATTCTCTCAACAAAATCCCCTGTTGGCAATGTTTGGATGTGGAGGACCACACAAACCTCGTAGCTGGGCTGAAGGGAGTTAGGAGTGATGAAGGGTGATCAGCCCTGACCTGGAAGAGTTTAGAGGGATGGGAGAGAGAAAACGTGCGCATGAATTGTGCAAACCACGCAGCTTCAGAGGTATTGTCACCCTTTGCTTGCTGTTAGGCAGCTCCAGACCCCCATGGAAGAGGTGAGCTGACTCCTGGCCATCTCCATTCCTGCAGGATTTGTCCCATGTGATATGGGCGGGGAAGATTTCCTGAAATACAGTGGTTTGCTCTCGCTGATGCCACTGAGCGAGATGGGTGATGACACAGGTGAATGTGGCATGTGAAGCAGCAGATGCAAGAAATTGATCCTGTAATGAACCATGGGAGCTGGGAGCAACTTCTGCACGTGGGAAATGAACAATCTAACAAATGCAGGTTTTTGTTCACTGCCTCAGGAAGTGAGGAAAACAGGATTATGGCTGTATTGCTGCCTGAAGCACAATGTCCTAAGAGGACATTCCCCTCCTGTCCTTATTTCTTTATGGTTTTTGGGGAGCCTGTGCCAGTTTAAGCTGCAAAAGGAGGTGGGATTATAAGTTGCAGCTAAAGCAGAGGCTGTTTTTCTCCTGCAGATAGTGTGGGACACTAATGAATTGCTTTTCTTCCATGACTCACCTCTTACTTCCTTATGGTGAAATGTCAGCAAATCCAGTTGAACCCTTTAATCTTTTTTTAAGGTAAGAAAGCTCACTGAACAAACCCCAGAATTTGTTCTTGAACTGAATCTGGAGATAACTGTAGGTTAGCTTCATTCCTTTGATAAACAGAGCTAAACTTGCAATTCTCAAGGTACTTTTGTAGGTCAATGGAAACTGTCAGTCTGTCGAAGTTTTGCAGTACAGAAAAATAGTGTTCTGCTGTCTGCCATCAAAAACAACTGCAGGACCTTTAGTTCACAATTTTCTGGGGTTTATTTTGGCTTGTGCTGTTGTCTTTATGATCACCTATAACAGTGTAAGAAACTGCTGTAGATCTCAGTGGCATCTTCATTGGTTTTGGGGTATGAGTTAGCTTTAGTTTTATCATTGTCCCAATAAAGCTCGATTGCGTTGACTCGCTGGGTTTGGTGAGAGTCAGGAACAGAAACATCAGCAGAAACATCCACTTTACCAAGAATAAATGTGCTTGCAGGAGCAGCTCTTGGCTAACAAGGATGTGTGCACACTTGGGTATTTTGTCTGTGACCAATTAGCATGATCTCCCTCTTGACAGTGCGCCATGTATGGAGTATTTCAGCCCCTCTGATACCCCCTCCCTTGCTGCCCTGCACCTGCACTCTCAACAGTCTTTAAATGGCTTTGCTATAATTAGCTGGCACACCTAACTTTGTGTAATTCTTGTGTTGGCACTGATAAGCCAAAAGCATGAATAACATCCCCTGTTCCATAGTGCTACTCTGAACATGTTAAAATATACAGCTACCAAAACCCATGGCAGGGGATCCTCTTTCAAAGGATGTTCCTTCTTGCCTTAGCTTTACTGTGGCCCACCTGAAAGCAAATGAGCATGTGAGGGTTATCTTTTCCTGGGAGTCTGGCTGTCACGCTGTTTAAATCCCTGAATGAGTAGTTTGTACCAGGCTAAAGTCATGAAGGATCCTGGCAGCTGGAAGAAGGCTGCTGGGTCTGGACATGCTGTTCTGCTTGGGTGGAGAACTTTTTTGGGGTTCCCATGTTGGGAAATATGTCCCCACCAAAGAGGAGCTGTGTTTCCTCCACACTGGTGGGAGTTGGTCAGTACAGCTTGAAAGTGTTGGGGAGAAGGTGGTTGGGTATCCTGGGGTTTCCCAGTACTGATGTTTCAAATCTTTGTGCCTGTGACCCAGAAGGGGCTGTGGAGAGAAGTTGCTTGTGAGATCCATATTGTGGGAACATTATATGGGCACCTGCTTTGGAGACACCTTGTAAATATGCTTGCTCTCTTGGGTCCCTGGCCTGAAACACCATTAGCAGAGAAGTTCTCAAGGACCTTGGTTTATCTTTTGTGCTTAGGAGTTGTGTGAAGGGATGGTAGTAAAAGTACTGTTGGCAAGTGATCCCTCCGCCTTGGAATGAGTTTTGCTCCATGAGACTGTGGAGCTGCTCTCTTTGAGCAGAGGGGCAGTGTAAACCCCTTTCCGTGTTTGCCTCTCTGATTTGAGTAACCAGTTCTACTCCTGGTAAAAAATACTCAAGTTTTTCCTTATGGTGATCTGGGGATCATTTTATTTCAGAGGAGGTTGCACATGTGATCTGATCACATGACATTGTAAGTTGAGTTTCAGGTAGGATGCACCAGTGAAAGGGAAATGCTCATCACAGAGGAAAACACTGGGTTTTCTCTATGAGTTAGTGTGTTTTGATCCTGCCCTGCTGGCTTTATTTTGGGTGTGCAGGGGAACTGTGTCCCTTCATGGCAGAGGAAGCAATGCTTATTCCGCGTGTAGAGTCCAAAACACAGAAAAATTCTTTTTTATCCAGACTGTTAACTGATCCTGCGGCAGCAAGCTGCCTTTGATCCTCCTAACTGGAATGATCTTTGGGGAGAACTTTCCAGGGCCTCTCTCAGGTTTGCTCACGGTAATGCAAGACAGGTTTTCATCTCACAGTGACAGCTTAGCAGGAAAGAGCCTCGGCTGTGCCAGGCCTGGCAACTTTGATCCTGGTGCTGCTCAGAAGATCTTGGGGATTCATGTCTGGTTTAAAATTTTGTGCAATTTACAGCTGTCCAGGACTAAAACTAGCTGATGACTTTTCTGTGGTTGCCCCTTGAGGATGCAAGCTCTTTTCCCTCATTAATGGCTTTAATGAAGTACATATGGCTGTTCATCCAGCGGATACCAGAAAGCAGCACTTGTTCTCCATGCGGCAGACTTGAATCGTTCATGCCAAGGCCACAGGCTCTGCACTTCCTTGAACGGTGGCCTGTGCACTCTCCTTGCCCCTTCTCCTTCTTGCCTGGCCGATGTTCCCGGGTTGTACACCTGTGCCTGCTGCCAGGTCTGTCTTCCCATGTTCACTGGGACTGAGACAGCAGGTCCAATTAATTTTCCATTCTGCCATTTTCCGTCTGTATGAGAGACACTTTATAATTTGCCCGTGGTTTTAGGTTTTTATGACCAAAGCACATTAAAACTCCAGTGTGCTGCCTTCTGACTCTTGCCAGAGTGCTAATCATGGGACAGGGAGGATTTGGGAAGAAAAGCTGATAAATCATAAATTTCTGTGCAAGATGAATCACGAGTTATTACATCTTTCTTAAACACACAACTGCAAGGTGTTACATCAGTACCAGTCTGTGGCATGGAGGAAAGTCCCTTTTGGTTAACGTGTACATACAGGCTCTTCTGCATCTGTCTTTGGGCATCAGTTGAATTGACAACCTAATTGCAATTTTTTCCTGCTTGACCCCTGGAGCCTTTACTCACTTGATCCTCATGTACTGGAACGTGCTCCGAGGCAGGGGTGACTGGCAAGGGAAAGAGTTCTCTTGATCATAGTAGAAATTTGAATTTTTTCATCCTACATTTTATATAACTGCCACCTTTCTGGCATTTTGCTACAATCTCTGCTATGGAAATAGATTGTGGGAGAAAACTGAGCCTTCCTCTTTGAATGCCAGGAGAAGAGCCAGGACTTGCTCAGTTTTCCAGTCTTGTTCTTTCCTCTGGGCTCTGACCTTGCTCCTTGTCTGGCAGCACTTGGCAAACCTGATTAACTGCAAAAAGAGTTTCTGTGGCTGGATCTTCATCCCACATCCATGTTTTTGCCAACTCAATCAAAACAAAGATGGGCTGAGATTAGCACCTTGCACTCTTCCCAGCACTCTGGAAACCTAGAAATTAGTTGCATTTTTGATCCTAATTAATATAGGGGCTTTCTTATAGACCCATGCTAATTGTGTGCAACTGATCTTGGAGCTGTGCTGAATCTCAGTGAGCAAAGGACATCTGTAGCAGTTTTTTGGGCTACCAAACTGAAGACTACACAAAGCCTGGCAAAACCCCTTTTGCTGGGCTTTTTTTAACTTTAAATGCTAATATGTCAAAAGTCTTGGTATACTTCTTGCGCTGCCATGCAGTATGTTTCCTTCCACCTTGATACATCCTGGTTCATAATCTTGAGTTCTCATCAAAGCAGATGCTATCTACTGTTTTCTTTTTCAGTGTAGATGATAACTCTAGTATGTGTATGTGTATACATTTTATGTTTATGTATGTATCAGTAGAAATGTAAATTTTCCCTGCACAGATGCCACGCTGATCATGTCAGGTATTGACTTGGCTTGACAATTGTGTGCCAAAATGATGCTGAACAGGTGATCCTAAAGAGAGGGGCAGCTTTGTTGTCTGGCAGCTGTGCACCTGGGGCAGGCTGAGCCAGGGAAGTCCCCTGAAGCACTGAGACCAGTAAGAATTAAGGCAGCAGGGAACAGCAAGTTATGTAAGTATGTGTTGATTGTTTTATTTTTAAAATTTCTGTCTCTGCTTTTATCCTCTTAGAGTGTTTTGGCATGAGATGTGTTCTGGTTACTGGAGAGTGCAAAATTATGAGGGGAAGGAATCAGTGGACGATTCTGGTCATCATGGCCAGTAAACAGGGTCTGAGCATGGCTGAAGAGACCCAGGATGAAGCATTTCCACCTCAGGAAGTACAAGCATGCAGTGGTGTGTTGCATACATTCTGTTGTCCCTCAGCCTGTCTCTGCCCCCTTCTCCCTGACTCCGAGGCTTCCTGCTCTTCAGAGAGAAATTGGTTGAGGTTTGGTTGTTGTGCATCCCTCTGCTGCCTTCAGGGTTCTGTTTGTTCCAAATGCCTCTTGTGCCTGTACTGTCCCTAGTTAGTGTATCTCTTCGCCAGGAGCTCTGGCTTTTGCTTTAGCATGATTTGCACAGCTTAAGCCCTTTCCCTGGCTATCCCTTCTTTTCATTTCCCATTTGTGCCGGCTGTCCGCTGGAGCGGCTGCTGTCAGTGCACAGTGGAAAAACACCGATCCGTGAGAAACGCACTATAGCAGATCAGCAGGAATTCCTGGGCTCCTTCTGGGCTGCCTCTTTGTCAGAAGAGCTCAGCCATGTCTTTGTTTTCTCGCTAGCGAGTCAGAGATGCTGCAGGTTTGTTTGGAGCTTTTCTCATCTTATTTGCTCAGTAACCAGGGCAGTTGCCCATTGTTTCACTCGCATTTTTATTGTGTGTTTGTAAGTGCCGCCAGGCACAATATCTTCATGCTGGCAAGAATAAGTTAATGCATCTCTCTTAGTCAACAGCCTGGAGACTAAAAATTTCTGACTTGGGCTCCAAAAACGGGAAGGGAAAGGAGCTGAATTTTCCCCAGCAATGCAAAAACCCAAAATTCGGCCCATTTGTTTGAGCTGTGTGGTCCCGAAGGGGGAACTCTGGTCTGGCACATCACTCTGCCGCAGACAAAGGATAGTTGATTTTTGTAAATTGGTGCCACGATCATTTCAATCTGGAAGGAATAAGCATGCAGACAGTCTGGCGGTGACTGGGGGTGAAGGGCATGTGACCTAAGAGGTGGTGTTCCTCTCTGATTTGAGTAACAAAGAACCAGCCTGTGCCTGTGTATGCCAGCGGGATAAATATACTAATTTCACCAGTGGTCCGTGTCAGTGCAGCTGCGTGAAAACTGAGCTGTCACTGGAGACAAAACTTTGTCTGTCCTTTGTTGTTCTGTTGTGAAAGCTGGGGCAATGAGATGAGGATGAAGATGAGTAGCCCTGCCTGGGCTCCCCTCTGGCTGCAGAGGCAGCTGCAGGCATGAGGGCACTGATTCCTGCACATGCAGAAGAGCAAATGCCCTTGATCACTAAAAAATGGGGAGGTAGGAGGAGGAAAAAAGCGCTATGTTTTCTTGGAACAGCCCCCTGCAGAGGCAAAGAAAAGCTTGCCATACGTTAATGGGCCACTTTCATAAATGTGGGAGCCTCATGCACGCCGAGTGGCTCAGCCTGTCTGAGCTGATGCAGCTGTCAGCCTGTTTGTCTAGAAAATGCTTTTCTGAAAGGTATGATTATTCTAGACTGTTGAGCAAGTTCTTCTGTGTGAGTGCATTTAAACAACACCAGTGGTACATGTGGAAAGATTAAAAACAAAAAGAGAGGGGGCAACATTTTCCATAGCCCGAGGAGGACAGGAGAGGAGGTTGTGCTGCCTGTACCACAAGGACACCTGTAGTGTCTTCTGAATTGCTCGGGTCTCTCACCAGCCTGTGTGACACGTCCTGTGCAGGTGTGCTCTCTCCTGGGGCAGTGAGCATGAGAGCAGTGTGAGGCACAGAGGTAGATGCATTCCTGCCTCTGCAGGGCCGTGCCCTGTGTTGGCCATGCTTAGGTACCCACAAGACATTCTGGAAAGGTACTTAAAAGCTTGTCTTTGGCCCTGGGAAAGGCATCCTTCCCCAACCACCTTGGGGCGTGCAAAGCACCCCAAGGCAGTGCTGAGGTCTGGCTCTGTCCTCATCAGGTGGGGAGGAAATTGGCAGCAGGCTCTGGGGAGACCCTTTGTTTGCTCATGTTATTAGCAAGGAGCGAGGAAATAATGATTTATTGATGC
Source organism: Lycocorax pyrrhopterus obiensis (assembly GCA_014706295.1). Classification (NCBI taxonomy): domain Eukaryota; kingdom Metazoa; phylum Chordata; class Aves; order Passeriformes; family Paradisaeidae; genus Lycocorax; species Lycocorax pyrrhopterus. The sequence continues at coordinate 9,347,621 of JACSVZ010000017.1, forward strand.
TTCTGTGTTTCTCCTACACCAGGCTATGAAGGAAAAAATTCAGTTTTCTGGCTGATATTCATGGCTCTAATTGAGAAATACCATGTTCCTGCAGAGCAGCTTGCCTGTGGGGTGCTTGTGGTACCCCTGATTCTGTGATACAGTGCCCCATAGGCAGTATGGGCTGTGATCACCAAGGGTCACTTCTCTGCTCTTCCCCTGCCTCTGGCTGTAGCCAGGCTGGTAGAGACAGGCTGCTTATAGAGCCCAGCATTTCTCTGCTGCAGCGTTTTGTTTGATTAAACCAGAAATATCTGATAGAGGGGGTGGCAGCCACTCCTTTCTGGGGTGAGGCACCGGTGGGAATGTGTTACCAATACCTCAGCAAATACTCCTTGATCTTCATGGTAGGTTGGGCAGAAGGTGGTGTCCTGTTGATGCCTCTTGGCCACAGCCTGGGCACCATCGCTCCACGCTGACCGAGGAGACCCCTGCGCTCACCCTGTAAGGGCCGGTGCCTTCCACTGCCATCACTGCCGTGTCACTGCCCTGTCCCTGTCACTGCCCTGTGCCTGCCACCTTCTCTGCCTGCCCAGAGTGGCTGGCATGGCTGTTCCTGTGCCTGGCAAGCTGGTAACTGGTGAAGGACACAGTTGACAGCTCGCGTGCTGCAGCGGTTGCTCGGGGCTCTGCCAACCCCCACCGTGCAGCCTCAGTAAATCCAGCTGAATTCCTGGGCTTTGCTTGGTACGTCTCCTCTGACAGCCCTCTGTACAGCAATGCCCTTTTCATGCATTCCCTTGCTTTCATGTGAGCCTTAGCTTATGAGCATGGTTTCATCTCTGTACCCCAGAGCATGGGATGGGGCAGGACTGCAGCACAGGACTCTGCAGGACTTTGGAGCACCCAGCTCCTGCCTGCCCTCCAGGACTGTGCTCTTGCTGCCGCTTTGTAGCCTCTCTCCTTTGCAGGCCATAGAGCCGTGCGTGGCCAGGGCTGCCTGTGAATGTGTGAGATGCCTGGATGTACTGCTCAGGACCCCTGCCTGCCTGTGTCCCAGCTGCCAGCATCCTCAGGAATGAGTGCTGGATGCAGGCAGGATTCCCCTGTCCTGCAGAGTGATTGATCTCCCTAGATTGCATGGGGAGTACAGCGAGGCACTGCACAGAATTGCTGTGAGCATGTAATCCCTCGAGTCCTAGGGAGGAGGAGATCATAGGTGAGACCTTGGCAAACCTGACTTTTGCCCCCTTGCAATCTGTGTTCATTTCAACTGCAATGTGCTTTTTCATCCATCCTCCTCAAACAAAGCAGTGCCATTTTGGTTAACCCGAGGAGTGTGCAGATTCCTTTGAATCACGTGATCTATCCAGGATACTGATTTCTATTTTTTAACTTTATGACTACAGTGCAGGGGATCCCTAATGCTGGGTGTCCTACAAACCCAGAATGCGAGGCAGCCCCTGTGCTGAAGACCGTGCCATTCCCCCCTCACCCAACATGCACCCTCCCAGCTCAGCTGACAAAGGGAGATGATTTATGAGCGGCATCAACAATGTCATAAAGTGCAAGTGGCAAGTTAATGCTGCTTTTTTATTCCAGCCCTTTGACAGGGCCTTGTTAATAGAGGGCTGGGAACAGAAACAAAAGGAAAGAGCACAGCAGCTAAAAGCCAGTTGTCACAGCACTGCTGCATTAGTGTGAAAATGCCGTGTTTTATCAGAAAGGAAGCACCCTCTCCATAATAAATGGCATTGCACAGCAAGGAGCAGCTCCTCAGGAGCACCTCTCCTATGGAGGCAGGCTGAGAGAGTGGGGTTGTTCAGCCTGGAGAAGGCTTTAGGGAAACCTCATTGCCTCCAGTACTTAAAGGGAGCTTATAAAAAGATGGACAATGACTTTTTACTTGGCAGGTAGTGCTAAGACAAGGCGGGTAAGATTTTAAACTGAAAGAGGCAAGGTTTACATTGGATGTTAGGGGGAAATTCTTTAACTGGACAGTGGTGAGGCACTGGAAGAGGTTGCCCAGAGAAGTTACGGATGCCCCATCCCTGGAAGTGTTCAAGGCCACGTTGGACAGGACCCTGGGCAATCTGGTCTAGTGAGTGACATTCCTATTCATGGTGGGGGGTTGGAACTAGAAGATTTAAAAGATTCCTTCCAACCCAAACCATTCTATGATTCCAGCCTGTGGATTCCTGTGGACTGTGCTGATGTGCCCTCTGGAAGAGGGCAGAGATGTTGAGCTGTTCAGTAGGATTCAGTGCTCTGTACTGCCATCTTCCCTGGGATGATCAGACTGAGAAAGGGTTTAAACCCTTGTGGGTGAAAGCCTGGAAGACTGGGGAGCATGGGAGAAAGCAGCACAAAGGGGTGCAACTTGTAGAGGGGCTGTTTTTGGAAAGGGTGGTGGTGAGTGCAGAGGGACTACAAGTAGGGGACCAGGGAGTGCACCAGGGCCAGTGTTTGGAGGCTGTAGCAGGAGTTGTGTTGAATTTTGGGGTGAGGACTCGTGTGGGAGTGCAGGAGGGCAGGTGGGGTGTGCAGAGGGCAGGGGTCTGTGGCACTCAGAGCAACACTAGCATTCCCCTGGAGACAGGAGTGCTGGAGACTTCTGCACTGCTCCCCTTTCCCAGAGAGAGCATGCAGCTTGCTGTAATTTTCTCTTATCTTCTCAGAAAAGGAGGTGAATTCGCTGAAATAACTTGCTGTTCCTTCCAACCCTCCTTGGAATGTGTTCAAATACACTTTGCTCCATTTCCTTACTCAGTTCTGTAGTTAGAGGTGGTGAAATGCTCCCTAGGCCATATCCCTAGGCCATATGGAGCTTCATCCCAAAGTTGAGTGTTGGTTTTGTTCTTGACCTGATACTTTAATAAATTTGGTTTTATTTTTAAAGTTTTCCCCACATGCTTTCTTCTCTGTCTTTCTTGGGAAAACAAACTAGCAAAAAAAACCCTCCTAAATTTTTCAAAGCTGAGTATTGCAGAAGAGGCCCCTCATCCACACCTCATTTTTTTCCCCACAGTCTGCGGTAGCTGTTAATTCACATTTGGTTAAGCAATTAATCAGGATATAAATAATACATAGCATGTTATCAGAAACTGCATGCCAGTGCTATGGAGGCAGGCACTTTCAGCCCTGGCGGAGAGGGCTTCCCTTCTGTGCTCTGCAGCCCCTTAAGGCCAATTAAGGTGCATCCTTGATGAGAATCCAGCCGCTCCTTGGCTGGATAAATAGTTGCTCTGATGCAGGGAGGGGGGGGGGCAAAGCAAGTGAAGATAAAGAGAGGGTTTAGTGTTCAAACAGCTGCAGTGAGCACTGGAGCCTGAGCATTCCCTTCCTCCCCTTGTGCGTGGGCTGAGGCTGGAGCAGCGGGACCGAACGGATGGTGCTGGCACCAGTGGCAGCTTATGGGAGACCTGTGGATCAAAGACTCAGTAGTGTGTCCTTTGCCTTCTGCCTTAGTCCTGTAAAGGTCTTTTCTCCTGAAGGCATGTCAACTGTTGATAAACATAGCCTTTTAGAGTGTCACAAGTGTAGAGACCGGCTTTATCTTCCCGTTCCCCTTCCAGCCTCCTCTGTGAGCTTAGGGAGTGGTGTCTTTGGTGTTTCTTCTTTCAAGGCTGCTGTTTATTGTAACTGCAGTAAGGAGTGCCGGACTGGCTGGTGGGAGGAATAAATGTTGCTGTGACAGCTTGGGTGGAGATTTGGAAAAGATGCTTCAAGTTACAAAACAAGTATAAAAACCATCAGGAAAAAAGTGAGCAAAAAAAGCCTCATCCAGAGTCGATAGACTCTGGAGGCCACCAGATTTCAACTGGCACATTCACAGTTGTGAATTTGCTCCATAGAAGGCAGCAAGAGCAGGAATAATTTGGCTTGGGATAAGCTTGGCTTTGCAGGGGGATCTCAAAACCTCCCTGCAGGAGGCTAAATATTCAAGGTTGCTGCATGGTCCTGAAGCTTTGTCTCTGGTCTCCCTGCAGAAATCATTGGACTTTGGTGCTTGTAACACTGACTTTCTTTCCCAAACATAAACTCCGGGAGTTTACTGTACTGTGGTCTCTCCTGTCATAAGCTCTAGTGCAAAAGAACCTCAGCTGAAGGGCACAGTAACATGTTGGATGTTGTTTCTCAGGTGCTGGAGCAGGATGTGGTTCTCCAGTCCATTGACCGTGCCATTGAGGCTGTGCACAATGCAGCCATGAAGAATGGGGGAAAATATAACCTGGAGCAGAGAGATGTCCTCCAGTAAGTATGATGGGCATCTGGGAGAGCTGGCAGATGGAGGGTGGTCACAGTCTCATTCTGTCCTTGGGGGATGTTGGATGTTGTTGATTTGAGCCCCTGTGCTGCAAAGTGCTGCTGCGCTCAGAGAGCTTCCCAGCGTTTGAGCTGGTGCTGCTCTTCCTGACAACTGTGTCCAGCAAAGTAGAGCTTTGGCCTTGCTTCTCTATCCCTGTGCATGCCAGGAAGAGGAGATTCTCAGCCACATTGTAGGCTTGGAGGAGAAATCCAAAACCTTTCTGGCTGCATTTTCTCTGCTTTACCAGCCAGGAATTGTAGAGGTTGTTGGCATGTGACACAAGGTCTTTAATATGTTCTCACATAATTGCTTGTGAGGAGACTTTTTGTTTTCTCTGACACCTCACACTCTGTGCTGAGGCATGCTGGTTTAATCTCGGTTGAACAGCAATTCTAAAGTGCAGGCAATTTCTGAAGCTTGCAATGCAATATGTGACTCTCCCCCGAGGAAGAGGCATTTTTCTCCAGTGAACTGATGAATAAATTATGGGCTCTTGCAAAGCCTCTTCCTTCCTCCCCCAGAAGTGCTTCCTTAGTTGTTAATGAAACTGGAGTTGTTGTTCAGAGTAACGTAGCCCATTCTGGTATATATAGCCCAAATGCAATAAATCATTTAAAAATAATTTAAATGTTGCAGCACGGTCACTCCCTTGAGCTTTGCTCTTCCTGATGTCATCATTCCGTTTCAGAAAACTGATCCATCACCGGAAGGAGACTGTGTCCCGTAAAAGCCACTCTCCCACCCCGCAGGGGACGGTTATGACTCAGTCCACCAGCGATCACCACCTGGATGTGTCCCGGCAGCCCAACGGGGTGTGCCGGACGGGGTACGAACGACACCACAGCCTTCCCAACACCGAGTTCGAGGAGGACGATGAAGGTCTCTATCAGGTAACAGTGGCTGGACACTTCCTAGGTTCCTCCTTTGGTGGTGTGACATTGCGTGTCCTGTTGAATAAAATGCCTTTGCAGCTGAAGTTACAAATCAAGTGTTTGTGCTGCTGACCTGGGATTACTGCAGTATAAAGTGTTGGTGTCTCTGTGTAAGAAATCTGGGACAGTCCCGCTGCCATTTACACTTGTCATGCTTTTTGGAATCCTTGAGGGTCCATGGTTTTATGGGAACATGCAAAATCCACTTTATACTGTGTGACTATCTCTTGGCAACTTTCTAAAAGAGTTGCAGGCTCCCTGGAGAATGCTTTAAAAAGCAGTTTTGACGTGAGCAGCAGAGCTCCCTCCAACCACTCAGCACTGCTTCATTTCCCCCTTGTTATGTCTGCACAAGATCATTGGTCCTTAAGCATTTTATCTGCTGTGGCTGCCTATTTATACTACTCAAAACAAAACAAAAAGCCAAAAAAACCCCAAAGATTCTGCTTTGTCTGAAGGTTGCTTATCATGATGAATTAAAGGCAAATTGCAGGAAATAAGATTTAGAGCAGATCTTTTTTTATCTCAGCGACACACAGTTCCAAGGTTACAGTGTGGGGTCAGTTAGGCTTCAAAGTAGCAGCCTAGGACAGAGGCTGTGGCTGTCGGGGATGAATGATGTGCCAGATTTCCCTGTGTAGGTGTAGCTGGATGTTAGGGCTAAAGGCGCCAAGCAAGGATGAGCATGGAGATTTTTTATTCCTACTACAGATGAACTCGTGCACTGTAGTTTTTCTTCATCTCTCTGGGCCAAGTATTTGGAGGCATTGTGTTTATAAGGCACTGATACACTGTCATCCCTAGCAGATGAGGCTTGTTTTACACTTGAAGAACTGTGAGTTTGGGGAGATGAAAGGTAGCTGTGGCTCACTCTGGCTGAACACAGCAATTCCTACAAACCCCGTTTTTCTCCTCAGTATTCATTTTTGTTCTTTGGCAGTCAAACCAGCTCCATTCTCAAGGCTGTACATTATGGGCTGAGCAAATGGGGCACCTTACAGCCCATTCTCCATGCTGATTCCCTGTCTTTATCTGGTCTGTGGTTTGGTTACTTGCCAAAAAGGAGGAAGACAAATTTCCTTGGCTGACAAAGAACTGTTTCTGTCTGGGTGGCACTGAGGATGCAGTTGAAGGGCTTCCAGCTTAGCCCTGTGCTGAAAGGGCTCCTTGAGATTTTAACAGCTCAGTTGGTGGATTTCCTGTGTGCTTTGAAAATACAAAGTGGAGAAAGCAGCATTGCTTTCTTCCACTGGTTATGCAGTAGCCTAAGAGGAGACCTACTGAAATCTAAACTTTCTCACTAGCTCTGGAGGAGCAGAGGTCTTGGCATGTGCTTTTCATTGCTTGGGATTTTCAGGTGCATTCAGTGTTTTGCAAAATTTGAAGTGCAAATTTCCTCTCAGTGGCTTTGCTCCCAGGACTGAACTGGCTGCAGTACTTGGTGAGGGCACTTGTGCTGAGCTTATCTTCAGCTCCTCCACAGTCAGCATAAGGTGGGAGGCTGGGGCTGCTGCCATACCAGCTGCCAAGAGTGGAGGTTGGGCTCTTGGAGTATTTTAGTCAGTCTGCTGCCTTTGTGCATGCTCAGTGAGTTTGTGATGCTCATCTGCAGAAACCTTTGCTACAGTCCAGTGTGTCTGGCTTGGCAGAGTTTGCCTGGAGGAGGAGGTGGGTGGGAGATTGTTCGTTTGGTTTACTGTTTTATTATTTTCTTTAAAGGGTACTATAATAACATTGTTCCCAGGAGTCAGAGTGGTGATGTTCTCTGCCTGCTTGGCTGCGAAGGGAAGGGGAGTGTTGTGATTGAGTCAGCTCTTGTCTTTGAGCAGCACAGGGAGCACAGCCTGCTATCAGTCCTTGCAAAAGGGTGAAGGAGGGGAAGCAGATGTGTAAAATCTGTGGATTTGGGGAAGTTCACAGTGCCCTTATAGAGGCCTGGGGAAAGGGAGGCTTTCAACATGGGTACAGTTGCTTTTCTCTGAACCTTTGGTAAGGTCCCTCATCTTTTCCCCTCTGGACAGGTGGGATCTGAACTTCAAGGACTCCTGCATGGTCAGCTTGTGCATGGCAGCTGTGCAGAGGATGTTTTCTCCCTTTCCCTTTGGGGTTTTGGTGTTGTACATCCTCCTGTTGGCCCCAAGCAGTGGCTAGGACATGGGGTGGAGGGAGGGGATGGCCATTGGTTGCACCTCACAGCTCCTGACCATGCGGCTTGGGCAAGCACGGGGAAATTCCTGCGATGCTTCTGCTCGCAGCCGCTCTTACTGTGGTGTGGGGCTGTATGAACTGGCAGGGGCTGAGCTAGCATTAGCTGTACATCTATTAATTTAAGCACTAGCCTGTAATAACTGTGTTAAACTTGTGTGGTAAGTTTGGAAGGGCTAATGAAGCCATGGAAATACTCCAGAATGACCCAACCCTCGCTATCTCCAAACAATGTCACGCATCTGTGCTAAGCTCTGAGCCTGCCTGTCTGCTAAATCCCACTGCCTCAGTAATCGTGGCCGTGCTGTGCCAAGCAGCTCTGACTCGTGCTGTCAGCTCCAGCACTCTGCAGACAGGGCTCTGCTTTTAGCACAGCTGAGCTTTCTGGATTTGGGGCCAGCCTGCCAACCATGCAATGCAGAGACCCCTCCTGATCTGCTTGACCTCTCTCAGCTGTGCAGTCTCTTTTTGGACCGACAGAAATCATTTTTGAAGCTGTATGCAAGTATCAGATAGCATTTCACCCAGAGAACAATGTGGGGTGGATTGACAAGAGCAGGGAGTGCAGGCGGGGAGTCTGCAGCAGTGGCTCGTGCTAATTCACCAGCTGAAGGCGCTTGTAAAGGAGTGACTTTTTATATGACGTGGTATAAGGTTGGATGTATTTGGTGTTGGGTGGGAAAGGGACTAAGAGATCTTTTTTTAAAAGTCTTTGTGCAAACTGCTGTGTCTTCACTTGTCTAGTGGATCTAGACATGGGCTGTGAGCACATCGTTAGCTTTTGGCATCGAGTCTTGAACATTCGAAGTGGCTTTTGAAGGTATTTTATTTACAGGAATATCTTTGCTCCCATTCCAGAGGAGGTTTTTGCCCTTCCTGGATCTGGGGGAAAAAAAAGCGCACATTTTTCATTCTCCTTCTACTGAGCTATGTAAGATAGAGATCTTTCAGGGGTCTGTCTCACATTTTCACTGTGGGGTGGCAGAGATCTGTGCCCTGTGTGGTGTTTATATAGATCTATTCAGCAATGACAGGGCACAGAAAAACTTCTCTTCCAGGGCTAAACAAACCCGGAAAGTTTTCACTTGTGATGGACTGAATGTCACTATGGATTCCAAATGGTTGAAAGCTGGGTGACCCAAGACATTCAGACCATCACCTCCTTTCCCTTCCCATGCTCCCCTGGGAGGTTTGGCCACAGACAGTGATTGCAGTATCCCATAAAAGATGAGGTGTGTTTGAGGCAGCAGGTTCTGAATCCCAGCAGTCCTAAGAGGTCCCAAGCAGAGTCTCCTGGCCCTGAGCTGCTGGGCTGTGAGGACTGGAGTATTGGTGCAATGTGCTCCCACCTAGCTTGGCTGCTGTGTTCAGTGATGCCCTACTGATTAGAGGTTAACCCTGAGGCTGCACCTCTTTGGAGTAACTGTGGGTGAAAGTGATATTGGTGATCATGGTGTTTAGATCTGACAGGAAAAGATGAGTGTAGGAATCTGAGTCTGGGGCTCATACATTGCTGGTTTGGCAATCCTAGAAGAAGAGACTTACAGGAGAAATCCCAGATGTGGAGAGTTAATGCAACTCCCTGGCAAAGCTTTTCCCAGTGCGTCTTGCTATAGGTAGCATAGTATTGCACAGAGGGTCAAGCCCTATTTTCTCCCTGCATGAGCAGAAATAGCTTTGAAAGCATGGAAAAAGCATTTATGTGTTTCCAGTCCTTGGTTTTGTCTGTGTGCAAGGGTATTTGTAGCTGATGTAATGGATCTCTCCAGAAGAGTGTGTAAATACGCACTCTGTTTGCAGCCTCTGTGGAGCTATTGAGAGTAATGTGGAGACGTGGTAAGTGTGTGGGATTGCATTTGGAATAAAGGAGGAGTAAATGCTTGACAGGTCTACACGATGTATGTGCCATGTGCTGCTGAACACAGCAATTAAACAAGGGCTGCTTTGCCTGTCACAGGGAGGGGATGAAGTCAGTTTGAGCGCTGCTTTGTTCTTCTAGGAGGCCGCCTATTAACATCTGTCCTCCTGAGAAAACTGCCCCAAATGACGAGAGAGATGTAAGGACAAATCTACACATGCACGCGAGAAAGAAGGCTTCGTATAAGAGAATGTCTTTATTGTCAACCTCCTTTGATTGCTCTGAAATCTTTCCTTATAGATCCCACCACAGTCCCGTCGTGCTGCTCCTGTCACCCCCCCACCTCCAGAGAAGCGCAAGAACACACAGATTGCTGCTCCCATTAAAAGTAAGGACAAACTGCTCTCCAGGTCTCGGGCATGAAACAGACACTGGGCAATGTAACAGCCATGGGGCCTGAGTGCTTCTGGTTTATGCTTAGATGAGCATCCTTATCCATTCCCTGAATTCCTATATGGTTTATATCCTTACAAATATATCTATAAAATATATATAGCCTAGATTCCTGTAGGTTTTAATGCTAATGGTCCTGAGCTGGTGACCAGTACTCCTTCAAGCCTGTTCTGATTTGGGAGGATCTGAGCAGCTTGTGGATGGGTGCCAGGTACAGCATCCTCCTGCTCTTTCTGTGCCTGTGGCCCCGGGAATCATAGTGCTCTCCATGGAGCACCTCTCTGCTTGCTCCTGTGGCTAGTCTGGCCAATGCACAGCCGCAGTGGTTTAAGATCCTTTTTCTCCCACAGACACCATGGCCATCTCCCAACAAGGCAGAGGGAGTGTTCCCTTGCAGTGAAGAGTGTGATATTTCACCAGGGGGACTCACTGGCTTTTAATGCAGTCTCAGGTCTTGCTTTTGACTCCCAATCTGTTGAGCACTTTCTTTGTGCAGTGGTGGGATTTCCATAAATTCAGTGGCTTGTGCCTGTAAGGAGCAGTAATGATACCAGAGGCTTGTCTGCTTATGTGCTGCCCACAGGCAGGGGAGCAGCTAGTGAGGAACACTTGAGAGCAGGACCATGGGACCAGGACAGGAGCTTCTCCATCTTCAGCGTGGTTGGGCTGACAGGGCTGTGCTCATCCTGCTGACTTGCTGCTAGCTTGCCCAAGTGCTCTGCTGTGCTGTGACAGTGGTGCCATTGGTGACACTCAGCCCATCTCAAGCCCACTCGTGTCCCCTTGTGTGGAGCAGGGCTGAGCTATTGACTTGCAGGTAATTGAGACCTTGGACTGGCACCAGCTTCCTTAATGGTACTTAATGGTATTGAGCCATTTTTCACTGGAGTAGTGGGAGTTTACAAAGGTCAGTTTCATTCAACTCATTATTTTGATTTAATGAGGCATGGGGGGAGCTATGATTCATGAATGATCCTCTGTGAGGAGGAGGAAAAAGAGGGATGCTGAACCTGTGTGGGAGTGAAGGGCCCAGTTTTCCTGCCTAGCTGGTGTTTACTTTCGAGGGACTGGTGGATGGACTAGTGGAGGGCTCCAAGCACTGATGGAGCAGGAAAGGTTGGAGTTGCCTGCAGAAGGGCAGCAAAGGCATTTCACATCTGTCCCACTGCTCCTTCCTTTGCGGGTGGGAGGTGTGTGAGTAACTGCCTTCCCTGAGAGCTGGGCTCCCCATGGGATGCAGCTCCTTCTCTTCCAGCACTAACACCAGCTGCTCCTGGGAAGCTCTAAGTAGCCCACTGTTTGCCCAAGTAATTGTTTTCATAGTCAAGGAAGAACTTGGATACTTTTCTGCCCACTAGAAACTAATGGGTAAGATTTACCAAAACTATATATAAGACCTGGTTAAAGGGAAGAAAAATCTTATCTCTTTGCTTGTTACGGATTTTTTTCCCTTGGAAGGTGGGACTCCTACTGCTAGAGCTAGTCAAAACTAGAGGTGGGGGGAGAAATACAGTGGAGCAGATAGTGTGGAGGCTAGTGAAATCAATGGGTGCTAGCAGAGCTGCAGGGCTCGTGGTCAAATGTTGGAGAGTGCTGAAAGGGAGGGACTAGAGAGGTTGTCAGTCAAGTGTTTCCTCCACTGTCAGTGCTAACTGTGGTGTGTGTGCAAGAGGGAGGTGCAGGCTGCTGTGTGAAGCCTTCTGTGTCTTGCAATTCTGAGACACCATCTTTCAAAAGTGAGGGCTTACATCCTTAATGCAGAAAAAGCCTAACCCAGGGGGAAAAGACTTTGCTGTCCCTTAGTTCTGTCTGTCCCGCCCTCCCTTCCCCTGTGTAAAACACTAAGCCCTTTGAAGGGTATTCATCTCAACAGAGTAGCTTTCCCCTTTCTAAAGAGGTGATTGTGTGGGAATGCTCCAGAGGGAGCTGGTACAATTTTGCTTTGAGATAAGTGAGGCAGGAAGAGGAGTTAAACTGCTCTGGTCGAATGCACAATGAGCCTTTTAATGGACTGCACTGTAGCAATTTGGTTTTTTTCTCTTTTCCTTTGATGCTGTTGCTAAGGCATGTTTAATTGTTCCCTTTCAGATGCTGTTGAAATTATTCCTGGGTCAGCTTCTAGTGCCTCCTCTATAAGCACGACATCCCTGGATACCTTGTACACTGCTTCTTCTGTGTCCGAGACCGCTCTCCCAACGGCCACCTCCAGTCCTGCCAACACTCCACCCCCTGTCCCGAGCCGGAGTGTCCACACCACCATCACACGCAATTTGGACAGCGGCTCTGTGACCCATTCCCGTTATGGGACTTCCCCAAAGGATTCCAGCAAATCTCCCCAGTCCAAGAGGGCTGCCCCAGCACCGCCAGCTGAAGGGGGGACCCAGAGGTCCCACAATGTGGATGGGGAGAAGACTTCTCAGGTAAAGAAAACTGCCCCGGCCCCCCCTGCAAGCCTGGATGCCTTCAGCGACCTCTGCCTGGAGGATAAGAAGGCAGCTGGGGTGGAGTCGCTGCCAGCAGAACCCAGTGGCCTGGTGGCCTCCGTGCCCAAGACAATTGGTGCCGAACTGATCGAGCTGGTGCGCAGGAACACCCACCTCAGCTACGAGCTGTCCCGTGTGGCCATCGGCATCGTCATCGGCCACATCCAGACCTCTATCCCTGCAACCAGCAGCATCATGGAGCAGATCCTCATCTCCGTGGTTGAGAGTAAGGTAACGTGTGTGGGGCTTGGGGTGGGGACTGCTGCACACCACCTCCGAGCATCAAGGATAAGGTGTTGTGAGCTCAATGAGCTCCTGATGTTTGGGATGAGAAATGCAGTGAGATCCCAAAAGAAAGGTGCTAGATGGGGGTAAATGTCCAGCCAGAGGAACCAGGGGTTTAAGCCAGGTCCGAGTACTGCTAGCAGAGAAGTGGAAAACAAGTGAGTTTATTCCCCAGGTGAGCTGCAGATGTGTGACATAGTCTTTAGTTGGAGCGATATCTTGACCTTGTTCTAAATAAACCTTACGTCAAAATAATCCTATATTTCTCCTTCTGCATCAGTCATTGAAATGGTGAAGTGCACCTGGGCAGCCCTCTGCTTTAGCTGGAGGGATAATAAGTTTCAGCTCCCACTTGCTCAATGCAGCCCTGAGGAGTGCGCGTCATATAAACATCTAAGATTGGAATTCCATTGCTAATGGCAAGATTATGATGAACTGTTCAGAGGCATTTGAATATGGAGAACTAATGACATTCACATTTTACATCAAACCATAATCTGGTTGACTGTTTGCACTGAATAGAGGGCCTTATAAGCAATCATCAAGTCTCTGTTTGTGGCCATAACCCAATGGTTAATTGCTTCCTTCTCCAGTAACAATGCCCTGTCAATGTGTGATCTAGATTCAGCAAAAAAATTTAGCTGTTTCAAGCAAATGTTCTGGCTCTGTTTTGCATGCTGAGAAGTTCAGTTTTCTGATATTTGTACCTTGTCCAAGATTTGAATATTATTTTTATCATTAATACCTGTACTCAGGATACAATAAGCTTAATTCCACAGAAGTCATTTAGTGCCAGGTTTCTGCAGAGGGGATTTGAAAGCCTCAATTTCATGGCCATTGCTGCAGACCAGCCTGAAAAGGATGGGAAGAAACTGATGCTGGTGCAGGGATGAGTATGGATCTACTGGGAACCGATATGATATCTGTCATCTAGGACATCTGTGGGATTTTAAAATGACCAGTAATGTATGGAGACACAGCAGACATTCTGTCCCATCTCATTATACCTCATATACCTATCTTGAGCAGTACTGCTTTTAGAAGGAGAGCCTGGATGGGCTTGCTCAGTGCTCAGGTGTAAATGTTGTCAATCTGGTGTGCATTTTTTCTGTGTCCCACACAGATGATTTAGCTCTGCTGATACATAGGGGCCTGGTCCCAGGTGAGGTTGTTCACCTGGTGTAGAAGACCAGCTCTAACAATTGGGAGGGTGGTTATGTGTACTTGTGGGGTGGCTGCACTGCCGTAGCTTCACTAGTGTGATTTAGTGGTACAAATTATTATCGTTGACTTTGTGTTGTTCATTATACCAAATCATTCCACAATCTCAGGGGTTTCTGTGTAGAATTGTTGCTGAGTTGTCAGTTCTAGGTCAAGGACTTTTTTCTTTAATTTGTAACTTCTGAAATCCCTCTGCTCCCCAGTCCATGCAAATACATGGGCAACTCTTCTCTTGCATATTTTTCAAGGTTTTTCTTCAACTCCCTAAAACAGAGCAAGATACCAGCTTTGATTTAAAGCTTTGGTCTGCTCATAGTAGATACCATACCTGCTTCAACCTTTTGTATCATGTTCTTTAATTAGTTATATCCTTTCTATTCCTATTCCAGTCTTAATTTAAAGTCAGCTCACTGGTTTACTAAATGAATTCCAGAATCCATTACCTTGCTTCTATCCCCAGTGCCTTCTGAAGGTTGAATAGTGGTAGCACTTCCATCTTATTTACCTTGCTGCTCCTCCAGCAGGGAGTCTGTACAGGCACATATTTTTTTAGAGAGTTAAAGATGCTGGGACATCATCCTGCTGCTCTTTTCAAGAGGTAACTTAAGGCTAAGTTGGGGGAACAGCAGAGACAAGGAGGATGCTGAGGAGCTCACACCTTAGGAAAGATACTTCAGAGGTACCATACTATGTGGGGAACCCTGATCTGCAGGAGCAAACCTGCCAGGCTGGCTTCCCTGTGTCAGCATTTGGCCTGGCCTTGGAAATGGCCCCTCTCCTTGTCAATGAGCTGGCTCCTGATAAATGTCACAGTGACTGGGTAAGATGCACAAAGTGACTGAAACCTCTTTTCAAAGGCAGCGTTGCAGTGACTGTCTAAACTGGAGCTGGCTTTCGTGGGCCTCATTGGAAATTTGGACATACTTAAAGATAATATGGATGCTGCCTGGTTTTTGGGCTTCTAGGGAATCACTTGGATTAGTAGGTTTTGGTGATATGTGATTGCCTTCAGCTCTGTTGGATTATCTCCCGTCTGAGAGGAGGGAGGTAGATGTCATGTCTAAGGAGGTTGAGTTTTGCAGATTTATTAAACTAGTGTGAGACAACCAGAAGTGCCCAATGCACAAGCTAGCTGCACCTTGAGAGGGAGAACTCAGAAACCACTTATCTGCTTTTTATTAAAATTGCATCGCTGTGTTGTAGTTGTGACTCAGACCCATCTCTGGTTGCCTTAAATTTAAGCTTGAAAACTGTTGACAAAGATGTGTAATCTAGATTGGTCTTCTAGCTGAGCCCAGGCTGCTGAGTGGGGTCAGACTTTTCTTGGATGTGTCGGAGATGGAGGAACAAGTCAGAAACTTGGTGTGGGAGGTGATGTGTTTCTAGGGGGGGGTTCCTTTGTTCCAGCTGTGACCTGCTCCCAGCTGCCCATCACCAGTGCCTGTTGTCCTCTGACAAACCTCATGGCTAATGTGGCTGAAACCCTCTCCTTGCCCTGAAGCCCTGTGGCTGCCTTCCCTTTCATTCATTGATTCAGCTTTGCTTAAAAGAGACTTGCTTTTGACGATACACAAAAGCTGCTCTGGGACTCAGCTTCTCCCCATGGGAGCTCTGTCCCCACACTCGCCCCAGACAAGAGAAGGTCAGCAGGATGAGTGCTTTCAAGGCTGAGTGCTTTGGCTGGGCTGTTAGGAGGACTCCTCCTCAGTGAGATAGTGTAACAAAGGGGAATCTGGAGGATGGGAGGAATGCATTAGTGCCTAGGCAAGTCTTTTCTTCGGTCATTTCTGGAAGAGCCTTTATGAAGGTCTGCAGCAGAGTCCTGCACGCAGCCATCCTGGCTCAGCTGTAGATGGTCCCACTCCTCCAGAGAGCTGCTGAGGATGTCTGTGGAGCCCATGTGTGTTGGGCTGCAGGTGGCTGGGAGCCCTGAACAGCAAAGGCTGCAGAGACCTTCCCGAGGCACAGCTAATGTGGGGGTTGAAAGCCAAGTGCTGCTCTCTCCCTGTGACACTCACAGGCCTGTGCATGGCCGACACTGCTTCCCTGCAGAGCTGACCTGCCCTGGATGGGGCTGTGCCAGCTGGGAGCTGACCTGCTGCTGCTGAAAGAGTGTGTGTGAAAGGCCTGCCCTGGGACACTTGGCTCAACTGAAGTCAGGCATCTCTCTTGCACCGCATTTCATCTCATTTAGCAGCTGCTGAGGAGCCTGGTGGTCTGCGTGTGTTGGGAGCGGTGTTAGCTGTCTGGTTTCTGTGGATGGCATTGCAATGGGAATGGTTTGCTGCCCAGAGGGTGGAGGAATTCCCAGAGCAGTCCCCCTGAAATGTGCCTGAAAACTGGCTATATGGTTTTGGGGCTCATCTGGAGGGAAGACGTGTGTACCCATGGCACTGGTGATCCACTGCACTTGCTGGTGGGGTGGGGGGGAGGGAGGCAGGGGAGTGGGAAAATAAGAAATGGGCAGGACAGCAGCTGGGTTTGCATGGCAGGTGTGGCCACCTCTGAGCAGTGTGGGTATGATAAAGTTCCCAAAATGGTTTTGGGCTGCTCAGGAAGAATGAAATCCCTGCAGCAGCTTGTTCTGCTGGGCTGGGGGCAGGGAACTATTTGAAGCAGCAAGATAATGCAAAGTGGCATTGTTAGAAATACCGAAATCTCCTTCTGCTTATGGGCTCTCCAGCAGATTCCTGGAAATGACCATATGATGATGCTGCAGGTTGTAGTATCTGCCAAGATGTTTAATAAGCAGAGACCTGACCCTGGTGATGGGAGGGCTGAGAATGGTGCTGATAGTGCGCTGAGACAGTGTGCGGTGTAGTTACATGGTCAGATGGAAGAGCTTGTTAATGGATTGATCTCATCCAAGTCCATTAGGAGCTTGGTGCTCAGTGGGGTTGTTAAGGGCTGCAGATGAAGGATTGGAGAAAGTAGATTAGTGGTAAGAGGCTGAATAGAGTGATCATTAAAACGAATACTCATTAAAATGATCATCCAAAAAGAGTCCCAGCAGTGGATTGAGATAGGACTGGCCCTGCAGTGCTCCGGTGAGGAGGATGTGAGTAGGCACAGGAATGGAGAACCCTTTCCCAAGCAGCTGGGACACTTGAGGACAGGCAGGTGACACTGCAGTGCTGTAGGTCCTCCTATGGAGAAGCAGGGAGATGGCAAGATGAAATGAGTCTCTTAATGTGTTTGCTTCTGATAAATCACCATTCAGAGGGAAATTCTCGTGTTTGTACTCAGCTCCGGAAAGCTGTTGTGCTCTCTCACAGCTGGTTACCTGCTTTTCTCCTAGGACACCCACAGCTTCCCAAAATTTCAAAAGTGTACAGAGGCTTGTGTTAAACCTGCATGCTCCTTCCTTCATTACCTGCCTGACAAAAATTATGTAAGAAGCAGCAACAAGAAAACTTTTTTATTGTATAACTGAAGCACGGACTTGAAGTCCATTAAATTAATGAAATTAATTCATACCCCAAAGCAAATGAGTAACAATTCTGTCTCTAATAAAGCAGGCAAGACATTACTGTTAAACATGGAGTGGTTTCCCCAGAGAGGGCTGGAGGGTGGGAGATGGGCAGGAAGGGTGCAGCTCCTGCACTTGGCCGTCCACGTGCGGGTGTGCAACTGCGAGTGTCACACCTGGCACGAGACATGGGCTCGTGTCTCCGAATGAAATCCTTCTGCTCTGCTCCCAAAGTGAAGTCTGCCTAAAGGCTTGCTGCCCCTGCCTGCACAGCCAGCCTGTTGGAAGGAGCTGCACCAGGACAGGAGATGTCCTGGTTGGTAAGCTTTAAAGGCCTTTTCTCACTGAGTGATCATGACTTGTTGCTGCTTGTGGTAAGACAGCCTCATCCAAAAATTTTTAGGAATTTGGTCTCAGTGAGTGAGTTTTCACTGTTGTTTGAATTTCTCAGCTTGGTTCTCTTCCACCTCGCTGATCTCCTGCTGCTTGTTGTCACTGCTGCCAAATCCTTGTATATATAATTTAAGCTATTTCACAAATTAGTCTTTACCTCTCTTAATGGTGCCTGGGCTCATCAACTGTGATCAGCTCAGTTCCATGTACTGAACCCCCCTTCTTGCCTTGCTTTCAGGAAACCAAGTGATTCATGTGATATACTTAGGTCCTAGAGGCTTATCCTAAATCCCAGAGCACAGCAGCTGTTGGGGCAGGTTAAACGCTCCCTCAACACTCCCCTCTTTCTTGATGGAGAGGAAAAGCAAAGGAAAGGCAACTGAAGAGTGAGACCTTCGTGGCAAGGGTTGTGTATGAGGCAGAAGTGTTGGAAATGCAGTTGACAGCAGTTTGAGAAAGGAATGTGTGCAGTAAGATTTACTGAGTGGCTACACGCTTCAGAGCTGTGGTGAACAGTGGAGCTCTGCTGTTTGGAATGAAGCAAAACCAAAGCAGCCCATGATGAATTGGTTCCTGTTCTTGCTGCAGAGGATCCAGGCCTAGAGCAGCTGGCATGGAGAGCACCATACAAGTCCTTGCTCTTGAGCCAAGGATTAAAGGCAGATCTGTCCCTTTCAGGCTGGAGGGAGTGGGCAGCAGAGGGAACTTCTCCTGCCTTGAGGTAGCTGTGCAGTGTGGTGGTTTGGTGTCCAGGACACGTCTGTTTTACTGAGGGTGCTCAGCTGCTGCCTGGCAGTGGTCCTGGCCCATACCAGGCTGGTTTGGCTTTTCCCATTTTTGGGATGATTTCCAGAATCTACAGAGGGGTAGAGGCTCCAAAAGTATGAGATCCGAAATAACATATGTCACAAACTTACTGGTTTTGTACTGCCAGCTCTTGACTGAATGAGGTCAGCTGCCAGTCGTGAGACAAGATTGCAGGAAACAGGCACCCAAACAACAGCCAGCTGTCAGGGCCCCACTAACCAGTGGTTTTGCTGTCCTGCAGAACCTGAGTGCGGGGCTGCCCTCGGGCCAGATCTGCCACGATGAGCAGCGTCTGGAGGTGATCTTTGCAGATCTGGCCAGGCACAAGGATGATGCTCAGCAGCGCAGCTGGGCACTCTACGAGGATGAGAATGTCATCTGCTGCTACCTGGAGGAGCTGCTTCGCATCCTGGTGAGTAAATTCCTCTCTTTACAGGCAGAGCAGAGAAGACAGCCCTGGTGAAGTTCCTTTTATTGACCTCCTTCACCCCTGTGTTGCCACTGGATCTGCTGTTTCAGGGGGCACAGGTTTCTTGTGCATCCTTTACTGTCATTGTGAAGCCCTACCCTTCTCTGTGGGCTCTGCAGCGCTCTTGAGCTGCCTTTACTCTCCATTCCACCTTACAAAGCTGCTCTGAAAAGCATTGCTGAGCTGTTCTTCATGGGAGCTGTGGCATTTACCTATCACAAGAGGATATAAACCCTCACCTCCAAAAAAACCAACCTCCCACAGAAAACCTGGAAGTCTCTGGTGAGGGTTGTTGCACTCCTGGGCCCATTTAAAACATCTTCCACTTAAAACATCCTCCCTTGCTGGGAGGTACTTGTGGAGTGAAGCTCATTAAATGCAAAGAACATTCTTTGGTTGCCTTGAAAGTGAGCTTTAAAGCTGTTTACGTGAGAAAGTATAAAGGTGTCTCACACATCTGTGCATACAGGAGAGGAACGTGCCCATAGTGAGCAGCAGTGAGATTACTGTCCCAACACTCTCACCAGTACATACAAGTCTGTCTGTGTCTGGGGATGATGTGGGAACTGCCCTCAGTGCAGTGACATGGTCTGTGCTAGGTACTGGTGTGGGGCTTGCTCTGGCACTATTTTGTAGTGCTCTCCAGTTCTGACATAAACAGAACAAGTAAATTTTCTGTAATAAATGCCAGGGTGTTTGTCACTCCACGTACAGCCTGTGCTGCCTTGCTGTGGGCCTGCAGGGCAAGGCAGACTGGGGTTTTGTGCAACCATTTCCTCATAACTTAGGGGTGGAAGGAGATGTACTTCTCAGGATGGGAGCAGTGCTGGAGCTGCCCTGTGTAACTGTGTGATGCTCTCAATCAGGTGCTGCTCAGGTCATGTTTTAGATGTTTTCAGCCCAAGACGTGCTCTATGGCAGAGGTGTTTCTCAAGAATCCACTTTGATGCAGAATATGAAGGGTGATGGTTCTTGACCTGTTTTTGTGCTCTGCCTTCAGTTTCTTTGTGAGATGTTGGGGCTACTGAGATATGAAAGCAAGTGGACTCCCTCGAGGTCCCTGCAGCAGGCACCTTCTGCTTTGATGTGTCACTGGGTTACCTGTCCATTCCTTCTTCCAGACAGATGCAGACCCAGAAGTTTGCAAGAAAATGTGCAAGAAGAATGAGTTTGAATCTGTCCTGTCCCTCGTGGCATATTATCAGATGGTAAGGTGGCAGAATGCACCAGACCTCTCTTTTTAAGATTTCCCTGAAGATGCAAAGGAGCAGGGTTGGTATGATGAATATATATAAGATGTTTTCCTTGGATAGGGCTGTGGTCTCACTGGAATTGCAGCATATCCCTTTTGAGTGCTGGCTAATGTCAATGCTATGCATGAAAGTTGTGTGAAAGAGCAGAGGATGCTGTAGACTTTGAAGCAGTAGCTAGCACTGGGAAGGGTAAAACTTGCTGCTTTTACTGGCCCATTGAGGGACAGCATTGGTATTGCTGGTATCTAGAGGAAGGATTTCAGAGGATGCCTTGGGAGATCTGACAGGCTGTGATTGCTCTTCTTTTAATTGATGCACTCCTGTGCATTAGTAAATAACTTTGCTTAGGAAAGTAGGTAGTGAGTAGAAGCCTTGGGAGTGAGGAAGGAAATCAGTATTCAGAGGAAGAAATGGAAGTTTTGCCTTAAATGCCTATGAAGTGTTGCTTTGCCCCTCTCCTTCCTGGAATGTTCTATTGTAGGACTCTGTGGGAGTAAAAAACTTGTCCCCATCTTGTCCTTATGTCCCCAGCTACAGCACATCAAGTCTTGTGGCATTTTGCTTTCATCTGGCACTTCTGTGTCTGAACCCAGACCTCAGCATCAGGGGGCTGTAGTGTAGCTGACAGCAGTGGGGAGGCAGGCTGGGCATAACAGAGCCTGCTGACTTTCACTGCCTGCTCTTCTCTGACCACGATTCCGAGGAAGCCTGACCAGGTAGGGAGCAGTTGGGTGTTCTGTCCTGGCTGCTGTCATGCCCAGTGCCAAGGCTTGGCTCACTTGTGTTCTCTGAACCCTGGAGTTGTTGGCTGAGGGTGGAGTATGCAGGTTACCTCAGCATCAGAGCTCCTGCATGGGAGCTGCAGGTTGAGCATCATCTTTGCTGGAATCCTTGCATGTCCCGAAACTTCCTAAGAGAGCTTGCAAATGTTACATTGTCAGGAAACCTTAATCAGAGCAGCGTTCACAAAACCTTAGTGTGCTCAGAGAATCCTGGCTACCCAGCAAATTCAGTCTCTTTGCTGGGGACAGGTATGGGTTGTTGGTGTGTTACCAGATTTAGTGGATGAAGTGGGGCATCTCAGATCTGAGCTCTGGCTGCCACATGCCCTCTGACCACATGTACCAACAACCTGTAGCCAGCCCTATTGTGAACGTTATTGTAAAGTGATTCCTGTGCTTGTTAAAAGCTTTTAGAGCTTCTGGGTTCACTGTCACCCTGGGAAAGTCTGTGGCTTCCCAACAACAGGAACTTCTAGAAGCTGTGTCTCTGCCCTCCTCTGGGACATGGTTTGATCTAACAAATTGTTTTTGCAGGAACACAGGGTGCCATTGCGCCTGCTGCTGTTGAAGTGCTTTGGAGCCATGTGCAACCTGGATGCTGCCGTCATCTCAACGCTCGTGAATTCCGTGCTGCCGATGGAGCTGGCCCGGGACATGCAGACTCACACCCAGGGTGAGCCAGAGCTGCTGTTCCCAGGGCCCTGGGAGTGTGTCTTCCCGTTACATGATCTGCTGCAGCAGCAGTGGCCCTCCATTGCCTGGCTGCTCTACATGCCCCGTGCTAGGGGGGCAGTGGTGTCTGGCTTTAAAGTTATTCAGGTTATTACAGCTGTGACTGGGGGATGCACAGGAAGGGATGCTTCAGCCCAACGGTGCAAGGCCCTCCAGCTCTTGAACATGCCATTAATGATCTGTGTCACTTCTTATAGATGTCTTAAAACATGTTTTGAGTTGTTCCAGTTTTGTTTTATAATGCTGACAAGAGACACCTGCAGATCTCAAGGAACATCTCTGCAGTTTCTTAAAGAGTTTTTTTCAGCTTTCTATACCAAATTTTTGTGGTGTTTCCTCCTGGTGAGTGAGATGTGTGCTGGTTAAAGGAAAAGGCCTTCTCTCCACCACTGTGCCAAGAGAGATGATAGTGCTGTTTTTAACCTTGCAGTCCTGGTCCTCTGCAGGATAGTGCCATGGCCCAGGTTTTCCCAGCTCTTTGCTTTCCATACCCAGGCTTTGCCCTCATGGTCCTTCTACTTCACACTCCTCTATTTGTTAGGATGACCTGTCCCTGCTACTAATAGGAATGTCCTTCGTGCCCTCAGAGCTCCTGCTTAGCCCAGTGTCCTTTATCTCTGAGCAGCCATAAGGAGATGCTGGGGAAAAGCCTAAGAGTAAGGTGAATATGTAGTAATACTCCCCTGGCGTTACCTTCCAGCTCCCCACACATGCCTGGTCCTGGACAGTCGCAGCTTTGCTCCCCATTTTGAAGCCAGGCTGTAGGCCACCAGTGCTGGCAGTGGCATATTTCTCTTAAAAGGATGTTGAAAATCCATTGTCTTGTGCTAACTCTGACCCACAATTAGAGTAGCTGTTGAGTGACCATGTGGATCAAATCAGAAGAGCCTGGTGTTTGCAGCCTTGCTGCCCTGGTTGCAGTCTGTTGGTTTGTTGTGGGTGTCATGAAGCTGTGGAGGGGTATAGTTTGGTGATGAGACTGTGTAGGGGTTGACAGGTCTGCAGAGAACAGGGACTGTCCCGTCCATTTCATGTGAGCCGAGTAAATGTCCTGGATGACCACTCTGAACCTGCTTAATAGACGTTCCTGTCCCCAGCATCCCACCAGAGACTGTGCCAACCTGACTGTGGTGGGCAGCATTAACAGGGCTCACCTTGTGTCTGGAAAGAGCTGTGGGAGATGAAAATCAAGCCTGTTGCAGAAGGCTTTGCACTTGTCTCTGCTTAGATGCTTTGAAGTGCAGGCATTTCAAAGGTGAGGATGGTGGCATTTCAGGGCAGGGCGAAGGGCTGATGGTGTGGCACTGCAGGTATTAGTCCTATGTTGGCTACGCTTTCTCTTTTGTTACTGCTGCTTATAAATCCTGTGCTGTGAACTTACCACACTCTGGTTATGCATGAGAAGCATCTTCTCCAGGGTGAGGTCTTACTGCCCAAGAAACAAATGCTACTTGGTTATGGGACTGACTGCGCTCCTGCGGCAACATTTCTTCTGATTTTGTGCTGCCAAAAATAAACTTTGTTGTGCCTCCATCATTCATTCACAAAGATTGTCTCCAAGTGAGCATCCTGTGCACCTTCCCAAACAGAGTTCTGTCTCCTGGCCTGTTCCTGAGCTGTCTTTGTGCAGGCAGGGTGGGCTGGTCACCCTTGTTGCTGCTTGCCTGGTTGCAGTGATGCTGTGTTTTGCCCAGGGCTGTGTCATCCCTGACAGCACAGCTGATTCAGCCTCTTGGTGGTTGTGGAGCTTTGAGCTCTGACCTGTGTGACTTCTGCACACCTCTGCTGATGCCCAGGTAGTACTGAGGCTGGAGCAGGCCTGTCTCTCAGCAAGTCTTAGCTCTGCTTTGGGGTTATAAAAGCATGGCAATGGAAGTGGGTGAGAAGTGGCTCTACGGTGTCCTCTGAGCTGCCAACCTGCAGCTCTGCAGCATCTCCCTTTCCCTAGCATCATCTCAAGGTGAGGGTTTTTTCCCTCCTCGCTGTAAGGGGGTCCAGTTGGAGGGTGAGAAGCTGCTCTTCCTTTGCTGACAGACCACTGTGTGGATACAGGAGCCTCACAAATCGGTGTCTTCATCCCGTGCTGCTTTCCTTGTGCTCAGCTTTATGGTAGGCACTTGTGCAGTGGCATCTGTGCAGCATCCAGTCCTCTCAGCCTTCACAGTGGGGCTGCAGGGGGGTAACCATCCTTGGCCCAAATGTGTCTGTCCTTCAAAGGTGTTTTAGGGCATTGGTAGTTCCCTCCTGCCATTCTGGTGCTTTACTGCTTCATGTGCTGCCAGCAAACGGCAAGCTTGTGTGAAAACATGACCTTGAATCCTAGAACGACTTGAGCTTATTTTGCTACTAAAAACTGGGGAATAGCAGCTGATCCGTGACATGCTGTGGAATAGCTAATCCCTTCTGTGGGTGACTGGAGCCAGAGCAATCAGTGCCAGCACTACACAACTGGAGAGCATGGAACTGGCTGCAGGAGCTCTGTGGGATCCCTCCTGGCTTATTATTGGAGAGCAGCTGAGGCAGAAGCTCTGTCTGTGGATGCTGGGTGCCTTTGGTGAGAAGGACTTTACCCTGGAACTGATGCAGGCGTGTTGGCTGCTGGCCAGTTCTTCTGCAGATGTTTGGGTCTTACTGCTTCTGGACAGCTCCTTCCCTCTGCTACAGCTGGCCTGCACATCTATCCATGTTAGATTACCTTATAATAAGCCACAGCAAGACAGAGTTAGCCAGAGTAATTCCAAAGAAAACAGACAGGGATAATCCAGTCTATAATCATGACTTTCTCCTTTGTTGCAGCACAGTGTACATGCAAGCCAGCTGTCAGGCTCTTCTCCCTTCAGTCACAGACAATTGTGTCTGCTCCCAGTGCCCACATTTCACACTGCTGTGTCTAGAAGGTGGAAGCAAGGTCTTCAAAGGCCTCTGAGAAATGCTTTTCATACATGATAGCAGTTTCTCACCACTATCTCAGCAGGCTTCAGCAATGCAGGCTGGTGAGCAGACAGCTGCATCTCTCCTGCCTGTCATGGCTACTTCAGTGATGCTTCTCAGTCTGTCATCAGCAGTGCCTCTGCTTCAGGAGAGCTGCATTGATACTATTTAATTTCTTACAGCCACTGGTGCTGCTCTGTAAGGTAAAGAAAAAAAAGCTGTGTTTTGACTGACAGTTACTCTGTTCTTCAGCATGGTGAGTCTTGGAGTCTTGCCCTTCTGCATCTGGGACACTCCCAAAAACTTGCAGAGCCTGTGCAGAGTGAGTATCCTGGGTTAATCTGGATTTGCCCCAAGTTCAGGTTTCTGGCTGGTTTCAGCATCCTTTGATTTGTCATCTTTAGGGAAATACAACAAGATTTGCCTCCGAATCACGTAGACTACTGTCAATCAAGATGAAGGGACGTCAGTTAATGGCAGAAGAACCAAGGAGGTGTAAAACTACTCTCTTCCCTCCCATCTCTAGTCTGTTCTTCCATATTTGCTACAACCATGTTTATCACTGGCTTCTGGCTCTTACTTTATTTTATTGCTCCTGATGTGATGAGAGAAAATGTTCTGTTGATGAAAGCCTTTCTAGGAACATGAGAACAGCAACTCCCTGTGCCTACCTACTGCAGTATCCTGCCTCTGAGGCCCAACTCCCATCAGGAGCCATGGAGGAAAGAATGAAGAAATCATGTGGTGAACAGTTTGTCAGATCCCTTTTTTGCTACAGTGTGCTTTGGCATCACTGTCACCTTATAGCCGAGAACTTCTTATATAAGTATGAATTATATTTAAGTCATTAAATAGCCTCCCTCTCTGTTTACGGAGAGTAAACAGCAGTTTTCAGCCTTCCTTTGCTGCCACATGGTCTACAAACTCTTAATCTTGTTAATGCTGTAGTATCTGGTTAAGCTGCAAATTATCTATTTTTACTCAAAGTACTTGCTGATTGAAAACAGGCCTCGTGTGGAGCTCTGACAGAGTCTGTGTGTGTTTTGAGAAGAGAGGCTTTGCTGACAGAGCTGACTTTCCAGGGGGCACGGGGCTGGAATGACTCAGTAGCATTTTGTCCCCCATGCTGACAGTAAACCTGAGAGCTGCCAAATGGTGCAAGTCCTTTGGCCAAGTCCAGGAGTAAGTGGTGACAGTGAAGGCATCAGCCTGTGCAGTCAAAGCCAAAGTGCAGGGTGCAGGTGCTTAGAGAGGGGCTCATTTGTGCACAAAGAAGTGAAATACCTTAAAGGGTTTGGAGGGGGCCCTGGAACTGGTGTGCATTGTGCAGGGCAGCAGTATGGCCAGGAAAAGCATCATAGATTGAAGGGGCCTTTTTCTCCTCTAATGAAAAGTACTTTTGGTCAGTTTTTCATAAGCACACCTTCAGTTTCCTTGTGCCCCAGGGCTCTTTCTGGCAGATGTAGCTAAACTTTATTTAGCCAGTATGTGTGATAACCTATATATAATAATACTCATTTTCCTATTCAAACTTGCTGAATTGGACAGAGGCTACATTTGATGAGGGCACAGATCTTATTCCATGGCTTTTTTTTTTTTGTTCTGCAAATATCTATTGAGAGGTATCCATTAATTAAAATTCAGGAAAGACACTGGCAGGGGTTCTTTGGAGCATTCCCATAAAGCTGGTGCCAGCGAAAATTGTGTTGGACTAGCAGGCTGTGGGATGTATCAGTGCTGGAGATGTGTGGCCTGGGAGGTGGGCAGATGAACAGCCTGAGCAGTGATCTGGTCTCCCCAGGGACCTTTTATACCTTCAGGCAGAGCTGAGGTAGCAAAAGTAGAGCAGTGCAGAGATGGTAACAAGCAGCATGGCTGTCTGGGGGTGGTGTTGGTTGGAACAGGCAGTATTTTGAGCTGGCCAGATGGATGCTTTTTCTGGGTTCAGTAATTACATAACTATGGGATGTGTCCTGGGACTGTGCAGGGGAGGTTTTTAATTATTCAGATCAAGTTTGCCCAGATCCTCTGAAGTAGAGGGGGAAAAAATAGAGGACTCTTGTTATGATTATTTTTAAATTGCTTTGGAAACACACGGCACAGAAGGCGTGTGGTGTGCTAAAACGGGGAAAAACACCCTTACAGCTCAGTCAATACAGGAATGAGGAGCAGGCTAATCAGTGTTAAATGCCTGTATTAAATGTGTGACTTCCCAGCTGCAGCTGGGGGAAGGTTTCACATCCTCAGAAGAAGTAATGACAGGACTTTTGTCTTGCAGATCATCAAAAGATGTGTTACTCTGCACTGGTGCTGGCCATGATGTTCTCCATGGGGGAGCCCCTGCCATATCACCACTATGGTAAGAGTGGGTTGTGCTCATGGCAGAGCTGCTGGTGGGATGTCTGGGGCATGCTGGCAGACACAGGGAAGGGACCTTTCCTGATGGTCGAGGTGGGGGACAGCTCAGTGGAAGGCCCGGCAAGAGTAGGGTTTGTTCTTTATCAATAGAGCCTGGCAGCTGAAGCACTGGGCTGAGATGTCAGATTTCCAAAGAGCAGCACGAATCTGGGTTAGAGCAGTGGAGGACTGAATGCCATGCTGCAGGCGACATGGATTTGCCCATCCCTGTGACTAAGTGGCATTTTGTTTTACCTCTGGCCTGTGTGAAAGCACACACCTCTTACTTGTTTTGGAGACTGTCTGCTGATGAGGCTGAGATCCCAGTTCCCTGCACAAACACCCACTCAGGCTGTCAGCTGCATCATGTGGCCTCTTTCTGGTCTCTCTTCTAGCAGGATAGTGCAGCCCTGTGTAGTTCAGGCTCTTAGGGAAAGTGGAGATGATTAAGAGTATTTCAGTCAATAATGAAGTGCAAATATTCTCCCTGTTTTATCCTCTGTCCTTTCAGCCAGAAAGCCCTGCCTGCTTCTTCCCAAGGCTATGTTGTATTTGGGAAATTCTGGGCTTAATTTTCCTGGAAACGCAGTAGAGATTTTTATAAGTGTCTTGTCAGCAGCTTTACCTTAACACCGGGTAAACCTGTACAAGATTTAAATTGGTGCAGTAGAGACTGGAATGAGCCTCTACACCTCCTGTTTTTCTCTCCTTGTGTAACCCTGGCAGTTATTTCCTGCAGGTGGACTTATTTGCCTGAATTCCTGAGCTTTCCTAATAGCTAAATTGAAAACTGGGGTATTACTAATGATCTAGATTATTGGGGGTTTTTTTTCTAAGACATTAATTAAACCAGTGGTCAAGAATACCAATCTCTTCCTGACTTGAAGCCCTCACTGGTGGCAGTGGCTCTGCAAAAGCTAGAGCAGGATTTGGTGTTTTGTTTACTCAAAAAAAAATTGCCAGTTGAGGGACCAAATTTCAGCATTCCCCTGCACTGTGTCTCACACAAAGATGCTTCAGTGGTCTGTCTAGTCCACTTGAAGAGCCCTTCATTCCCTGGAGGCTGACACTAGCACTCCACTAATGGTTTTTAAGCATAAAAGCACAGAGAAGTGGCTTGGATGGTCCCTTGTTGCTTGGTTTATTTTCACTGTGCTGTAAATGCCCCTTTCTCCTTGCGCAGAACATCTCAACTCTCAGTTTGTGCAGTTCCTGCTGGATGTGATTGAGGACGGGCTGCCCTCGGACACCACTGACCAGCTGCCTGACTTATTTGTCAACGTCCTTCTGGCCTTCAATCTCCACATTCCAGGTTAAACTGGTGCTGCACTGCCTTGGCAGGATTTCAGTGGTCTGGAGTGAGAGTGTGAAAAATGGGGAGGGAGAATCTCGCTGGGTCTTGATGATGCTATAACCACCAACCAGCTCCCCTAGTCTCTGGCACTACGCTGTGTTTAAATATGGTGCAAAACCCTAGAGGACAAAATGGTCTGGGAGCCCCTGCCCAGCAGCTCTGGCAGCCCAGTGGGTTTGTCACTGGGCTTCCAGAGTGCCTGATCAAAGCAGTTGTTGGGCTGTACTTGCAGAGCATGAGTGGGGTTAATTTATAGGTGCAGGTGATTTGGGAGAGAAGATGCTTCAGTGGGCATTTCTCGATGCCAGTTCAGAAGAAAAGTCCTCTGCCTTCTGCAGGTCTTGGCAAAGCTTCTCCTTCCCTGTCCACACTCCCTGAAGTTCACTCAGTGCCAAGTTGTTGGGGCCAGGCCCTTCAGCATTGGCCTGAGCTGTGCTCTCCCCTGTTTGCCCTTGTTCTCTGTCCTCCCTGCCCTGCTGAGCTCCATGAGGACAGACAGCACATCAGGTCCCTAGGGAAGAGCATCTTCCCTCCCTCTGCCTGCGCATTTTGAAGCCTGTTGGAAGATTGGAGCGTAGTTCCAGGTCCTGCTAAGAGAAGCCACTCCTTAACCCAATCTCCTGTTGCTCCAATTGTCATTAGTTAATTACTTACCCTTGATCTGCTTCATGACTTTATCCTTGACTTTTTGGAGAGAGGGGAGGATAAAGCAGCAATGATATGTCCAGTAATTTACCTGTTATTTTGGGTTGCGCTTCATTGAAATTTATGCGAAAGTTTCTAATTCCATGTGAAATTTGATTGCACAGAGACTGATTAAGTATATCTCTGTTGCTTTCATTCACTACCCCTTCCCACACTTACCCATATCCTTGCTGGCTGCAGTAATTAGGCAGCAATGCATGACAGGCAGTGTGTTTCTGGGGATTATTGCCCACCTGGGGCATAGCCGAGAGCAGTGACTTGTTCTCTGATGCTAAGAACATGGTAAATGATGTTCACGTTGCTTATTAGTGGATTGAATTTTTTATTCCTCTGTCTGAAAGATTCATCTATCATGCAGTTTGGTGGTGCAGCATTAGTTCAAAAACTCTCCTAAATGCGTATTATATTGATAACATTCAGGATTCTGAAACACTTTGCAGCCTGTGAAATATTACAGGCCACAGAGATAGCCACACTGTGCTGTGCATATGATTGAGTATGCACACATATAAGCTCTGCTAGGGTAAGTGTATTTTACAGCAAATCACCCCCAGAGCAGGCAAGGGGCCAGTTCCTAGAAGAAGTCTTC
The DNA here is from genome assembly GCA_014706295.1 of Lycocorax pyrrhopterus obiensis. Taxonomy (NCBI): domain Eukaryota; kingdom Metazoa; phylum Chordata; class Aves; order Passeriformes; family Paradisaeidae; genus Lycocorax; species Lycocorax pyrrhopterus. Next base: position 9,377,227 of record JACSVZ010000017.1, read on the forward strand.
AGCCTGCACCCTTGCACAGCGCAGTGCTGGGTGCTGAGAAAAACTTTTCTCTTCTGGGGTGCTCCTGGGACTCCTCTTAAGAGAACTTGCAAGACTCTTAAGTTCCAGGAGGGCACTGCTGATAGGAAGTAAGAAGGTATCAAAGAACAGAGCCCTTGGCTGCAGAGGGTTGTGAGCAGAGGTAATGTTTGACAACATAAAGCCTTTGCAAGGTATTTCCCAGCGTTTGGCTGGCAAGGTGGGAACCCACACATGAATCAGACATACGGAGAAAGCACCAAGTCCCAAGTGTTGAATGTGCTGTTTCTAGATTTATTTCACCTTCCTTCCCCCTGCCCACTCACTCTGTGGGCCTGAAGCTTTTCATAGGCCTGATAGACTGTGGTTCTCCAAAGCTCCCCAGAGCACTGATGTGAAATAGGAGCCACCCATTATGTGTTTTTATCACCATGGTCTTCAGGAGACAAAGGGATGTGCTGAACAGGTTTCTTCCTTAGTTCCAGAACACAGTGTGATCATGACTACAATAAGCAAGCACTCCAATGTCAAGACTTTCACAGAGAAGCTGCTGCTGCTGCTGAACAGAGGAGGTGAGCATGTGTGGCACTGTTACGTGCCTGGCAGGGGGTGCATAGAGATGCTTGGGGAGACAAGCCCCATGTTCATTATGGGGTAGGATGTCGGGGATGCAGGCAGCTGAGGAGCTGTCAGCTCAGGCAGGATGTGCTGCTTCCTGGTGAGTTTGTCAGGGTGACAGTCTGCACTGCTGAGGATGGAGCTGCACAAGGAATAAGGTGATGGCTGATGGCATCTAAGGAAAGAGGAGTGGCTGCCATTTCCGTATACTTCTGGGTCAGATCTGCTCCAGAGCGCAGACCAGCTACTGTGGGCAAGCTCTTGTCTGGGATGAAAGCTGGTCCTGGGCCACTTCTGTCCTTGGACAGACAGGGGACTCGATGTGTGCTGGCACACAAACCTCTGCCCATGCTGGCAAACATCTGCCCTGGGGGACAGATGCAGAGGGAGCTTTTGTCTTCTGAAATGCTGCTGAGAGTGAAACTTTCCATTTCTGAATTGCCAGCAGAGGGTGAGCCTTGTGTCTGCTCCAGGCATGGAGTGAAATCCAGTGCACTCGTGGAGCTGTTGCAGAGCAGATTGCTGGAATGCTGGAGATCTCCGCAGGAAGAGCGGTGCCAGGTCTTTCAGCCTGTGCTGCAGGCCGCTATTGTGCTTTCTAATACCTTCTGGAGCACAGGGGCTTTGCTGCCTGAGAGAACTCATTTTGTTGAGTTGCTGGAAATAACCCATCCTGTGATGCTTGCAGCTCATCTTAGTCTGGCTTTAGTTCTCTTTGGGGCTGCAAATCACTGTCTCCACACTATATCAGCTTGAGGGCAGCAGGCACCTCAGTGCTCTTCTGTCTGGCCTCCTCCCAAAGCCTTTGTTTAGCCCTTTCCCTGCCAGATTCCCTGCAGGGATCACCTTACAGTGAGGAGCTGGGAGAAGAAAGAGGGGGGCCACAACCTAATGAAGATGCTTCTCTTTTGCCTGCCTTCCTGACAACTGCTGAGGGAGCTGCCATGGCCCAGAGCCCCTCTTGGAGTCTGCAGGGATGTTTTGCAAAAGAACAGGATGTGGTGGCTCATTTAAACTTGGAAGTGTTTCTTTTCCTGCTTCTGGGACAGTGCTAGCCTGGTCTCTGGTGAAAGCTTGTTTCTGGTACAGGCTCTGATGGGCTTTTCAGAGGGGTTATTGGACCCCTCTTAATAAACCAGGGAGAAAATAAGTAGTGGCTGTTGAGCAAAAACGGGAGATACTTAGAGGCGATGTGCTAATGAGCTTTCATCGGGGATGGTAGGTGAAATATAAACAGTGATTAATGCTAATCATAACGAGTTTGTTCTCATCTTGGTAGCCCGCAGAGCTGCCATCCTGATCACACACCTTTGTGCAAGGCACTGAGGTCTTTGGGCACAAAAGCTATCCATGGGCAGGGAGTGGCTGGCCGAGGGCAGGGCAGCCTCCTCTCCAGAGCCAGAGGGTCTAATGAAGGGAAGTGCACTGAAGATGGAGCAGAGGGGCAATGGGAAGCATGTGGCTCAGCACAGTCTCTTCTCTCTGCCTCCCCCAGATGATCCAGTTTGCATCTTCAAGCATCAGCCTCAGCCACCACACTCAGTGCTGAAGTTTCTGCAGGACATCTTTGCCAGCAAGGATACAGCCAGCATCTTCTATCACACGGACATGATGGTCCTGATAGACATCCTGGTGCGGCAGATTGCCGATCTCTCCCCTGGAGACAAGGTGCTCACAGTAACCCATGGGCATTGGGAAAGGGCACACAGTCCCAAAGCAATGGTGTTTTTCCTGGCCCCCATGGGGCCTGCTGGTGCAGGCAAGAGTGGAGTTCTGGGGTGGGCACAACATTTCTGGGTGCTTAAATCAACCTTGGGAGCTGAGGAGGAAGGGAGGATTTATCCTGCCTGGCACACCAGCATATTTGAAGAAAGATCTGCCAGGCTTCTGGTGGTCTGCACCCTTCTGACCAGGGACCTTTGGGAAGAGAGATCCTCTGTGAGTAGTAGTAGGAGGAGGAATCTCTCCTTTGGTGTTGCAAGAGGCAGGGGATGTACACGTGTTTGAGGGAAGGGGAGGAGCAGCACTCTGTTGCTGTGGGAAAAGCAGTTTTCCATAGTTACTAATGATACTTAAGGAAAAGCAGGTGCCTCTGGAGTTGTGCTCTGGTTGATGGTGCAGCAGGAGCTGTTCCTGTGCTCATGCTGTAATGGAGGCTGGCATGCTTGTTTATCTCACTTCAAATCTTTGACGGTGCTCTGTGGTTTGTCTCCCCTCCCACTTGGCAGCTGAGGATGGAGTATCTGTCTCTGATGCACGCCATCATCCGCTCCACACCCTATCTGCAGCACCAGCACCGCCTCGCTGACCTGCAGGGCATCCTGCAGCGCATCCTGGGCGAGGAGGAGGAGGACCAGCAGTGCCAGATGGACAAACTGATCATCTTGGAGATTTATAAGGAGTTCCCAGAAATCTCTTCTGGTACCAGCTAATGCTCCTCAGCTTGGACTGGAGTTTGAACCACTTGGATCGACTATGTCTTTTGTTGACACTTTCTCCCCATTCCCTTCCAGTACAGCTCATACCTTATATCCCTCTGTGCGAGGCCTAAGGTTGGGACAGTGTTCACCGGCCCTTTGGAAGCGCCAGCGGCAGAGAGGGCAGGGGGTGCCCCCAGGGCCTGGTGCCCGGGGCAGGCGGAGCGGGGTGGGCGCTGGCACGTGGTTTGTCTGCAAGACTCAGCAGGAGCTATTTGGGCAGCTGGTGTTAGTGGGAAGGGCAGAGAGCTTGTGGGGGCTTAGCAGCCGGCATGGGGGGATGTTTAGCTGCACTGGTGTCCTGAGGTCCTGAAGAGAAAGGCCTTTGCCTTAGAGTATCACTTCTTTTCCATGTGCGTCTCTCTCCCTGCAGTGACCAAGTGGAGTCTGCTGGTGCTTGGAAGAAGCTTTTGTAACATCTGTTTTGTTTCCTGCTGCTAGTGCCAATGTGCTGCAGCCCTGCCAAGGGAAAGTAGCTGCTCGCTGTCTAACGCCTCGTCTAGTGAGCCTTTCACTCCCTCCTGGCCCTCAGCTTTGCCTCTGGGCAGCAGCCCACCTTGGGTCGTGGAGGGCTTACCCCAGCAGCTGCTTTTCAATCTGCTTTCTATAGTGATGTTTAAATCTGAATTTCTTGCACACTGTGGCAGCCTAGAAGTAACAGCCACGTGGGTGGCGCTGCCCTTAGGAAGCCCTTGGCAGGACACAGCACAAAGACGTGTCCTGCCAAGTGAAGCTGCCGCTTGCCACCTCTGTTGCAGCATTGCCCCGAGCAGAGGGGCTGCCCCTGGGCAGGCACGCTCTGTTTGTGCAGCGTGTGCATTTCTTGCCTTGAGCTTCATAGTAGCTCTGCCTCGCTGCCCTCCCCGTCCCCGTGGCAGCGCTCAGAGGCAGTGTGAGCCTGGTGTCCAGTAGCTGTTTGTGACTACGCTAAGTGTGGGGAACCCTTATTTATATTTCCTCTAGGTTTCTAGCAAACGGGATTAACCTGCTTCCCTGGTCCAGATAGTCACACACACTAACGTAGGTCTCTTAGATATTCGTGTGCACAGTGTGGTCACTCCCTGTCCCCAGGTCTTCCTTTGCAGTAGCCAGTGTAGGAGCTGTTGGAAAGTGAAACTGGAAATACTGGGCACTGTATTTACTTTACTTTTTTTTTTTTTTGTTAGCTTGAGGGGATGGCCCAAGCTCTGCAGGCCTGGACTGGCCACTGGGACAGTGATGCTTGAGAATGGAGGGTTGGCCTGGCAGCCAAGGGGGGCAAGGAAGTCAGCCTGGGAATGCCCAAGCTTAATAACCACCCTAGTAGAGAAACCTATTTTTTCCCTGTAAAAATGTATGAATGTCAAAAGGGATCCTGTATTTTCTTAAACACTAAGTGTAACCTTGCAGAAGAATAAAAATGTCTTAAACTGGACTTCTGTGAGTGTAGCCCTGCCTGCCCAGTCTTGTTGTGGGGGCACCAAAGCAGCAGGGGTGGTTGGGTGCCTGCTGCCCACGGAGGCAAAGCAGTGGGTGCTGATCTCCAAACGGGGGTAATGCAGTAGTTTTCCCTCACTCACCTTCTGGCCTTGTCTTCTTCTACCGTGTTGCTGGCTGACAAGGAAGGGTGGAGGGCAGCAGCCCTTGCTAGGGGCACAGCCGTCATTCCTGGGGCCTGCCCAGCATTGCTGCTGCACATTCAGGGTTTGGCAAAGCTGGACTCACAGTTCGCTCCCCGCAAGGTGTGCGCAGCCTCAGCTGGCTCCCGGCGGAGCTGCCAAGGCAGCGAGCCCAGGCAGGACGGGTTTAATGGTCTGTATCAAGTGTAATAAATCGCGCCTTGGCTGCGGATGTGTGCTCCCAAACCTCAGCCTGCGCCTGTAGCTCTGGGGTGCCTGGGATGGCAGGGCTTCTATGGTGGGAGGACAGCAGGCACTGGGCAGAGCACTATGTTGGCAGCAGGAAGCTGGTCTCTGCTCCTGGCTCTGTGCCAAGGGAGCCAGCCAGGCCACGGGTACAGCCCTGCCAGGGCAGAGGTGTAAATGCCAGGTGCAAGCTGTGCCACTCCAAATGTAGGGATAGCATCAACCAGAGCTGCCTGCAGAATCGGGACCAGAGCTGTCCCAGCTCCTGCCGCTTTGGCCTGTCTCCAAAGTCCCCAGGCGCATGGCCTTGAAGTGACACATAAGGGTTGCCAGTGCTCACTGGTGTGTCCCCCGTGGTGGCTCTCCTGTGCCCCGTTGCTCTGTGCAGCACATGGTTGCATGTGCCCCTGAGCCATCCTTGGCTTGCTTGAGTGCTGCTGGGGTTTGTTGTTGGCCCATGACCTGCTGCTGTGGTGGGATGTTCATCTGGCACTTGCCCTCGGTGACGCAGCACAGGCTTTGCTGTGCCAGGCAAACCCAGCAGTGGCAGGACCTGTGGCTCTGCGTGCCAGGAGCCCAGACTGCAGAGCTGGTGGCTCCCATTGGTATCCCCGAGCCACTGCTGTCCATGGGGTTGCTCACCCCGGCCCAGCTGCAGAGTAGCATAACACCCTCTGCCCCACCACCCTGCTGCCACCGGAGCCAGGGCTGGAAGAGCTGGGGGGCAGCTGGCTGTGGGGTCCAGGGGGAGAGATGCACCTGCTGCCCAGGAAAGGCCTTCACACATCGCAGGGAATCAAACTGCAGCGTGTAAACTCTCTGTCCCCAGCCTGCTCAGCGGGTCCTGCTCTCCGTGTAGGTGAGACACTCGAGATTGTTTGCTGTAATAGGGCACAATTAGAGCAGTGTCTCCTCATATTGGTGTTTTTATTGTGGTGAAACAGTGAGGGGTGTTGGGGGGTTGGCGTGGGGGGGAGTGATGCATTGCCTGTGACCTGCGCTTCTGCTTTATTGTCTGGAATGATTCAATTACAACTATTTTGTGGCAGTAATACCCTGATACTTTTCTCCTCCTCCCCTGAGCTGTCAGCTGGGTAATTAGAACAAATAAACTTGAAAGCCTTCATTACTTTTAAAAAGTATTGCCTCTCTCCTGATTTGGTTTCCTGATGGCACATCCCCAGTTTGAGGAGGTGTGATGTATGATCCAGCCAGCATCTTCCTGTTGCACATGGGTGAAGAGCTGCCCTATGATAAATGAGGTTTCTAGGGTGAGCTGTGTGCAGGGCCAGGGCTGCTCTGGCATTATCCTAACGGCACTGGAAGGGCTCAAGTGGATGGTTAAGGGTCTGGAGGGGAGAAGGTAAATCCCCCAAGAGCACAGCATGCCCAGGGCTGGTATGGCTACAGCCCTGTCAGTGCTGGTGCAGGACCACCCAAGCCAGAGGTGTTATGTGGTGGTTGAGGAGTTAATCACAGCAGATTACCCATCCTGTGAAGTTCATCAATTAACATGAATTAACATGTTGGCTTCTCCAGGGGCTTAGACATCCACACTCACTGGGTGTCAGCCCTGAGCATTGTGCGAGCACCAGGGGAACTTCTCTCTGGCACATGTGGAGCTGCACTGGCCACCACTTTAGGGCCTGCCTGGTATTTCCCGTCGTGGTCCTAAAACACGCTTGGCACAAGCAACAGGGCAAGGACAAGCCCTGCCTGCTCTGCCCACCCTGTGGCTTCCCCGGTGGTGGCCAGGCCTTGGCTTCTGCAGGGGTGATGGGAGGGAATCACCAGCCCTGCATGAGGGTAGCCAGTGGTCTGGGGACGTACTGGGCGTGCTGCAGACCCCATGTTGTTTTTCCTTGGTTTCTACCCTAGGAATGGGAGCCTGCTTGCTGTCAAACCCCTGATCAGTGGGCAGCGTGTGCTCTTCCCAGCCCCTCGTTTACACTAACAATAATTGCTAGGGGACCGTCTGTCACCATTGATGGAACCAAAGCTGGGTGAGAGCTGGTGGTGGAGCCCCAGAACATGGAGCAGAGAAGCAAAGCACTGGTGACATCAGGATTCAGCACTGTGGCGGCAGCAGCATGTGGGATGCCATGGCCCCAGCCACAGCTGGAGCAGAGGGCACCGCCAGGACAGTGGCAGCTGGACCCCCTTGAGGTCCCCAGACCTGCAGTGCCCTGGGGCCAGCACATCACCTGTGAGCCCTCCTTGCTGTACAGATGGGCTGTGCTGTCCAAAGCAGCATGCAGCTCCCAAGCAGCCACTCGGATTTCTGCGAAGGGACAGTGGGACCTCGCACAGCCTTGTGCTGTTTCCTGTGGGGTGGGAGTGTGTTGGAGAGTGAGCGTGGTTCCTGCAGTGCTGGGAGTGACGGCTGAGCAGCGGAGCCCTATCTCCAGTGTGAATCTATCCCACTGTTAATTTGTGAGTTTGTTTTGGGAGCTAGGCAGGGCCTACACAAGGGCTGCCAGCGATGTCTAGCCTGGCTGTGGTGTAGGATATGGGGGTCCTCTTGCTCTCCAGCCTGTGCACCCTGAACCATAGCCCATCCAGCACAGCAGCACAGGGGGCTCTTGCAGCCCCTTTGGAGCTGGGATGTCCATGGAGGCACTGTGTGTCCCATGTATGCCCTGTCCTTCCCTACCCCATCCTAAACTCCCCCCATCTCCCAGATTTGCTCTGTTTTCCTCCCTGACACAGCTCTTTACTTTCTAGCATTTGCCCCAGCGTGCCCTCCCCTTCAGCAGGACATGGCCAAGGACGACCCCCTGCCATGGCATGTGAAACACTAATGAAGACCTAGTCTCTGTTATTCCTAAACCTGTTATGAGTTCCAGTGGATTAGGATATTAGTTGATTGAATCAAACCAACAACTAAATTATGAGGCTGATGCATTAATGAATCAACATAATGCAAGGGCCTCAAACTGAATTTTCCTTGGAAAAAATGTAGGGTTGGTTGAGGTTTTTTTATATCAGGGATGCAGGAAGCAAAATCTGCAACTTTCCCTCTGGTGATGATGCCACACCTGGTATGTGGTGGCAGCTGGGGTCTGTGGGAAAAGGAGAGTGGGATAGCTAAATCTGTGCCACGCACTTGTGTGCCCATGGGTGGGGGAGCCGAGTGGCAGGGGATGTGACACCACTTGCACTGCCTGGGAAGAGCGGGACACAGGGAAGCCCGTCCTCATGCACACACTAAAACCCATCCCGGCCGATGCCTAACGCGGTGCCGCTTCCCGACGGACATGTGCGGGTGGAAGGGCCCGCGGGGCTGCCAAGCGTGGCAGTGCCTCCTGCCTGACCGCTGGCACTTTCCTGCCTCGCCCTCGGTGCCGGCGGCAGGGCAGCTGTCCCCGCGGGCTCTCCCCGGGCACGGGGGACAGCCCGGCCGTGGGGACGCTGGCGGTGGCACGGGGACCGTTCTGGCGCCTGGTGCACCGGCAGTGCCGCAGCGGCGGGTCGGTGGGCTCAGCAGGTGCGCGCTGTGTGCACGGTGTCACGGTGTCCGCGGGCCCTGCGCTTTTGGCGAGGAGGCTCCGGGAGCCCCTCGCCCGGGGCCGGCCGGTGCAGCCCCTCGCACAGACCCGGCCGGCAGCGCTGAGCCCGCGGGGCTCACTCGCGGGCGGCAGAGCCCGCTCCAGGGCCGGCCGTGCCCGGGGACGCGTGTCCCGCCCAGCGCCCGAGCGCCCGCGGCACGGAGCGCCCACCACAGCCCGGCCGCGCTCAAGATGGCGGCGCGGGGCGGGCGGGGGCGCGGCGGGGCGGGGCGGCGGGAGCCATGTTGGGGCTGCGGGAGGAGCCGCCGCCACCCCCGGCAGCAGCGGCAGCAGCGGCGGCGGCGGCGCGGGGCGGTGGGGCGGGGGGCGGCCATCGCCGGCGCTAGCGGGGGCGGCGCCGAGCCCACCGCCGTGCGCCCGGGCCGGGCGGCGGCCGCCGAGGCACCATGGCGGCGGCGGAGGAGCCGGTGGCCGCCCCGAGCCGCTGCTGCTGCCGCCGCCACCGGGGGCCGCCGCCGCCGCTCCTGCTGGTGCTGCTGCCGCTCCTGCTGCTCCCTTTGTTCCCCCCCGGGCTGGGGGCCACCGCGCCGCCGCCGCCGGCGGGCTGGGGGCCGCCGGCCCGCCGGGGCTGTCCCGCCGCCGTGCCGTGCCGGGCGGCGGCCGTGCCCCCGGGGCTGCCCCCGGCGCCGCGCCGCCGGTCCCCGCCGCGCTGCCCGCCCCGCGCCGCCCCGCCGCACCCGCTCCCCTTGTCCCCGGCGCCGGCCCCGGGGCGGCGGGGCCGGCGCGCAGCCCCGAACCGCCACCCGCTGTTCCCCCAGTACAACTACCAGGCGGAGGTGGCGGAGAACCAGCCGGCGGGGACGGCGGTGGTGGCGGTGGCTGCCCAGGACCCCGACGGGGGCGAGGCGGGGCGGCTGGTGTACTCCATGGACGCGCTGATGAACAGCCGCTCGCGGGATCTCTTCAGCATCGACCCGCGAGCCGGGCTTATCTCCACCACCCAGCCCTTGGACCGCGAGAGCATGGACCTGCACTACTTCCGAGTGACGGCCACTGACCACGGGGCACCCCGGCTCTCTGCCACCACCATGGTGGCCATCACTGTGGCTGACCGCAACGACCACGACCCCGTCTTCGAGCAGGGCGAGTACCGGGAGACCATCCGGGAGAACGTGGAGGAGGGATACCCCATTCTGCAGCTACGGGCCACCGATGTCGACTCTCCGCCTAATGCCAACATCCGCTACCGCTTTGTCAATGAACGGGCTGCCTACGACGTCTTTGAGATTGATCCCCGCTCTGGCCTCATCACCACCAGCGGGCCGGTGGACAGGGAGAAGATGGAGAAGTACTCCCTGGTGGTGGAAGCCAGTGACCAGGGCAGGGAGCCGGGACCCCGCTCCGCCACCGTCAAGGTCTACATCACAGTCCTTGATGAGAATGACAACATCCCTCAATTCAGCGAGAAGCGCTACATTGTCCAAGTGAGGGAGGACATACGGCCCCACACCGAGATCCTGCGTGTAACCGCCACGGATCTGGACAAGGACAACAATGCGCTGGTGCACTACAACATCATCAGCGGGAACAGTCGGGGCCAGTTCTCCATCGACACTGTAACTGGGGAAATACAGGTGGTGGCTCCGCTGGATTTTGAGGTGGAGCGGGAGTACGCCCTGAGGATCCGGGCTCAGGATGCGGGGCGTCCTCCTCTTTCTAACAACACTGGCATGGTGAGCATCCAGGTGGTGGACATCAATGACCATGCCCCCATTTTTGTCAGCACCCCTTTTCAAATCTCCGTCCTGGAGAATGCTCCCCTTGGCCACTCTGTCATCCACATCCAGGCTGTGGATGCAGACTATGGTGAGAACTCGCGCCTGGAGTACAAACTGACAGGGGTCTCGGCTGACACACCCTTTGTGGTGAACAGTGCCACTGGGTGGATCACGGTCAGTGGGCCCCTGGACCGGGAATCAGTCGAGCACTATTTTTTTGGGGTAGAGGCTCGTGACCACGGCTCTCCATCTTTATCCGCTTCAGCCAGCGTCACTATTACTGTCATGGATGTCAATGACAACCGCCCTGAGTTCACCCAGAAGGAATACTTCATCCGCCTGAACGAGGATGCAGCTGTGGGGACCAGCGTCCTCAGCGTCACGGCAATCGACCGGGATGTGAACAGTGCCATCACCTACCAGATCACAGGAGGCAACACGCGGAACCGCTTCTCCATCAGCACGCAAGGTGGGCTGGGGCTCATCACTCTGTCTCTGCCACTGGACTACAAGCAGGAGAGGCGCTACGTGCTCACCGTGACAGCCTCCGATCGCACCCTGCGTGACAACTGCCACGTTCACATCAACATCACCGATGCCAACACGCACCGGCCTGTGTTCCAGAGTGCCCACTACTCCGTGAGCATCAATGAGGACCGGCCTGTGGGCAGCACCGTGGTGGTGATCAGTGCCACAGACGATGACGTGGGGGAAAACGCCCGCATCACGTACTACTTGGAAGACAACGTCCCTCAGTTTCGTATTGATCCAGACTCTGGGGCCATCACTCTCCAGGCAGAACTGGACTATGAGGACCAGGTCACGTATACATTGGCTATCACTGCCAAGGACAATGGGATCCCCCAGAAGGCAGACACCACATATGTTGAAATCATGGTGAATGATGTTAATGACAATGCCCCCCAGTTCGTCAGCCCTCATTACCAGGGTGTGATCTCTGAGGACGCACCTCCCTTCACCAGCGTGCTCCAGATCTCTGCCACCGACCGGGATGCCCACACCAATGGGCGAGTGCAGTACACCTTCCAGAATGGGGAGGATGGGGATGGAGACTTCACCATAGAGCCCACCTCGGGGATCATTCGCACTGTGCGCAGGCTGGACCGCGAGAATGTTCCTGTCTATGAGCTGACTGCCTACGCTGTGGACAGGGGCATCCCTCCTCAGCGAACTCCTGTCCACATCCAGGTTACCATTCAGGATGTGAATGACAATGCCCCTGTCTTTCCTGCTGAAGAGTTTGAGGTCTTGGTAAAGGAGAACAGCATCGTAGGCTCTGTGGTGGCCCAAATCACAGCTGTTGACCCGGATGAGGGACCCAATGCCCAGATCATGTACCAAATTGTGGAAGGCAACATCCCTGAGATATTCCAGATGGACATCTTTTCTGGGGAGCTCACAGCCTTGATAGACTTGGATTATGAGACAAAACCTGAGTATGTGATTGTAGTGCAGGCCACCTCTGCCCCTCTGGTCAGCAGAGCTACTGTCCACATCAAACTCATTGACCAGAATGACAACAGCCCTGTTCTGAAGAACTTCCAAATCCTGTTCAATAACTACGTGTCCAATAAGTCCAACACCTTCCCCTCGGGGGTCATAGGGAAGGTCCCAGCATATGACCCAGATGCATCTGACCGCCTCTTCTACACCTTTGAGCGGGGAAACGAACTGCACTTGTTGATTGTAAATCAATCGAGCGGGGAGCTGAGGCTGAGCCGTAAGCTGGACAACAACCGTCCACTTGTGGCCTCCATGCTGGTGACTGTCACAGGTAGGGAGTGTAAATCATTAAACCTTCAGTGCAGTACCTTTGGGGGGCTCTGCTAGGTCCCCCTGGGACAGCCCATTGTGCATTGGGGGTTGGGTTGGGGACTGGTAACAAGATTTGGATTGGGAGTCCCTTCTAGTTGGGGAATACTACGGGAGTGGTGTGAAGGGTGGCATGGGAGGCAGGCTGCTGAGCAGCGCTCCGTAAAGGGGCCAAGGCTGGAAATGGTCTGCAAGAACAAAGCATCGTTACTGAGCTGTGAGGTCACTTCTGGCTGCTGGTGAGGCACCTTTGGAGGTGCTGTGGCCAGCTAGGCTGTGTTGTGAGCCATAGGGTGGGTGCTGGCCCGGGAAGGAGGCGGTTCCCAGGATGGCCAGCTGGTACACTGCTTTGCTCCCAAGCCCAGGTGGCTCTTCTTTCTGCCGGGACTGAGCGCTTCCCTGGCTCCGAGCAGGAGGGAGGGAGGGACTGAGCTCAGTGCAGAAGGAACCCTTTTAAATACCCATCTGCCAGTAGCAAACAGTTCAGTCCGGATCCTGGCTGTGGCACCTGCCAACACCTGCAGTTTGTGGGGTGGCTTCTAAAGCCTGGTACCACCTTTCTGCAGCCAACTTAGTGTTGCAGGGGGCAGCTGTGACAAACCTGAGCGCAGTGCCTGGAACTCTCGCAGAGTGTGTGTTGCTGGAGTATCCAAATGCGGATGCTAGCAGTAGATAGGGTTGGCTTTGTGGAGTGTTGGGGTCCCCTCTAGCCCAGCTGAGGACAGGACAAAGATGGACCTAGGGGCTTGCCTGTGAGCCAGAAGGGTTTGGACCTGGAGCTCCCAGAGCCTGAGCTTTGCCTTCACCATCAGCCTTTCTTAGCTGGTGGATGCATGATCTGAAATGGAGGCATCTGTCCATCGCTGAACCGTGGAGCAGCTCTGGGGGAGGGAGAGCAAGAGCCCTCTCTGGAGGGGCCAAGCACTGAATTGCCAGGAGTGCCTGGGGAGCCGTACTCTAAATTGTGATGCTCCCCTGACCGTCGGCTACCAGCTGCCTTCCCTTTTAGCTCTCTCGATCTGGCTTATTCTGTGAGAGGAGGATTTATTTCAAAATATGGAGCAAGGGCTTTAAAAGGATACCTGTTCAAGGCAATCTGGCATGAGCAGCACCAGCCTGCCAGTGGGCTGGGGCTCCGTGGGGGCTAATTGTAGCCGCAGGGCCGGCCGAGAGCGGCTGCAGGCGCACACATGCCTATCGCTGGAGGTGGGGGGTGGTTTTGACCTTTCCAGCTTCTGCCCCAGTGTATTTATGCAAGCCCTGCCTCCTCACACACTTAACCCTGCACAAAGGCAGGAGACAATCACGTCCTGAAGTCCTGTATCGAGCCGCCTCGCGGCAAGGGGGCCCTTGCAATTAGAATGTCGTCATCTTCCAGCGGGAAGGCAGAATGGGAGAGGTGTGCTTGCGAAGGAGGGGAGAAGATGGAAGGGGAAGAGCCGTTCTGGCAAGGGAAGTGAGACACTGGAAAACGGGCCTTTTGTTGGCTTTGATATTGGCTGTGGAGGTGGAAGTCTAGTTAGGTTTTTCAGTCTTTGTTGTTGTAAGCCCCCCGCCCAGCTGGCAGCTCCGCCGGCCCCATGCTGTCGCTGCGTGCAGAGGGAGGGTGGGTTTGCAGAGCTGGCAGCCAGGACATTCAGACCCGGCTGCATTGTCTGCCCCGGACACTGCGCCGTGCCAGAGCACCTTCCTGCTGCTGGAAGGCAGCAGTAGCACCTACGTGGGTGCCCCAAGGGTCAGCATCCTGGGAGGGAGTGGCTTTCCTGTCTTTATGGTCCATTTGAGGGAGGCTGAATCCCCCTAAAACACAGAGCAAGGGGTCTTTTTGCCTGCTTGTGAGATGTGTGTATTCTTAGCTCAGCCCCTTGTAGGAGGCAGAAGACTTGGGCCATCACAAACCCAGTGCCTTTCCAGCGGGGCTGATGGCCTCAAAACTGACCCCAGCTTCTCATAAGCGTGTGGACACCTTTGGCTGCTGAAATATGCTCTTGCCTGCTGAGGATGCAGGACAGGGGGATGGAGGGGCTGTGTCCCTGGCCAGCAGCACTGTGAAATCCGGGCAGTGTAAGAGACTGACATCACGTTGACTTTAAACCGTTTCAGACTGGTTTCTCTGGGCTTGGTGGCAAGGGTGGAGGCTCAGCTGCAGGAGAATGACATTCATCTTCTGTGCTGGGTGATGGGAGCCTGATATACTTTCAATATCTCTTAACTGGTAAAGTATTATCAGAATGTTGAGAGGTCTGCCAAAGCCCTTCAGTAGCGGTGAGGAATGTTCACTGTACCCATACCTGTCTCTTTTCCTCACTTCTCTGTCTGGACTTGTTTTACTGCTCCTCACCTGCAAACATGAAAGCCACCCTGTCTGTCCCCAGAGCACCCTTGCTGTCTCTGGGGTGGCCATTGCAGTCTTAATAGTGGCTTTTGCTCTCTTGGACACTGTTGCTGCCACCCAGAAGAGGACATAGATCTCTTCTTTAGCTTTGTTGCTTTTGAAGCTGGTGATTGTCAGTCTTGGAATTGCAAACACAATGGCCCAATGCTGTCCAGCACAAGGGTTAGAGCCCCTTGTCCCTTTTCCTTGCTCCATTCCCTGTAGCCATGTTTCTAGGACTCCTCACTCTGCTGCATGAATATTCACCAGGCACCAGCTCTCCAGCCACTGGATTTAATCAGAAAGTCTGAGCATTCGTGATTAAAACACCTCCCATGGGGGGTCAGTGCCTCCAGCCAGCTTTGGGCTTTCTTCTGGTAGCTTTATTTTTTTTCTTTCCCCATTTGCAGCAGGTCATTCTCTTAACCATCTGCTTCCCTTTGCACGGAGCTGAGGGGGGAGACAGCCTTGGGTGTGATGCTGAGGTGGGACAGTGTTACAGGGGAGCTTACTGAGGAGGGCTGTGGGGCCAGGCCTGGCTCCACATTGCTGTGGGGAACTGGGAAAGGGATGCTTGGCTTTCCTGCCGTGGGCTGGGCATTGCCAAAGGCATCAGGTACCCTCCAGCTCACTTTCTTCCCCAGATACAGGCTCCTTGCTCCTGTGAGGCATTGCTGGCCTCCAGCCTGCCCGAGGATTCAGCATCGTGTCAGTCAAGGCCTAATAACAGCCATAAATCAGGCAGATGCCTGCCTGGCTATTGCTGGGCACTGAGCAGCCCTTGGGGAGAGTGAGAGCTGTCCCCAGGGCCTCGTGGCTGCTTCTGGGTGAGCTAAGGAGAGGGGAGGGAGCTGGGCTCGCGCTGAGCTCATGATGCTTGCCTTGACCAGAGAGGCCAACTGCCAGGAGGGGACAAAGGGAGAGGAGAGGGAGCTGGGACACGACCCAGCTGTGTGCTGAGAAGGGAGTTGGCTGCAAAGTGATGGCATCCTGGGGTACTGTCTCACCAGGTGGTTCCTCAGGGAGGGATGCTGGGCTGATGGTGGCTTGGGGAGCATGTTATGCCAAGTGTGGCTTGTGGCTTTCCTCTCACTCCTGTCTCCCAAGGTCTGGGTGGTCTCGGTACCCTGTGAGCCTCTTGAAGAGAGAATGTGCCTTGGGGAATGCAGGTGATGATGCCAGTTCCTTGCCCTGAGCCCAGGCAGGCCCAGATCCCCTGTCATGTCCAGCCAGGTGCTGGATGGAGCTGTTTTGTTGCTGCTGCTCGTGCTGCCCTCTGTGCCAGAGCGGGCAGGGTGTCACACAGAGGGGTGCTTTCTTGTCTTGCTTCCATGTGGGGTGGGAGCAGTTTGACTTCAGAGAGAAGCAGCCCCCCTTTCCTGCGGGAGATTAGCTCCTGGGTGACTGTACTGGCGTGCTGCTCCCCCAGCCTGGAGCCAGCCTTATCTCCAGAGCACCAGTCCCGGCGCGCAGGCTGCTGCTTGCGCGGGAATTTGCAGGGTCACCAGAAAGCTTTCACCTTTTGAAGAGTAGAAGAGAGAGGTGGAAGAAAGGGAGATGTTTCAATTTGTAAATCCTCCTGCACTGCAAACTTCAAACAGGGCTGAGGGAAATCAAAAGGCTTTGCAGTGCAGCAGCCATGTGAAGAGAAGAACAGTAAAGGCAGCTTTGTACATAAGGCTTGGAGCTGGGGCATGGATGAGGGACGAGTGGCTGGCATTTGCACACCTGGTCCTCGTCAGGGCTGGGGCTGACGGGGTTGCCAGGAAGTCTGCTGCTCCTCATGCCTCATTGCACTGGGTTGGAGGAGGTGTAGCACATAGGGGAGATTACATGAAGGCTTGGGATCCAGGATTAGTCATGGGAGTCACCGTTGAGATGTGCTGATGTAAATGTTATCTTGGTATGATGATGAAGAGCCAGTTTTCCGAGGAATTGTGGGGTTTTGAGGCTCTCAGGTGAATGTGGGGTGGGAAATGGGAACAACAGGCGACAGCTGTGTGCTGCTAATGCCCATGAGGCACCAGCATTGGGGTGCTGGCAATGGGCTGGAAGATGGATCGCCTCATTTCAAGAGCAGTGAGGTTCTTGATGAGCCCCATCGAGCATTTCTGGGGCCACCAAGGTTGGCACAGTCTTGCTTTGCCATGCTGAAGTCTGGGTCTGCTTGCTGGAGCCTGTGCTGGAGGCCCAGAAGGAGGGGACCAGGTGAGAGGAGGCATCCTCCTGGGAGTCAGCAGACAGGCTTCTCCCAGCTGGTTGCTTCAGCCAAAGCTGCTAGCAGAGGTGTCTTGGGTATCCTGAGGTATCAGGATCCATTGGGTCTCTGGGAGTTGGGTAGGTGGGGTGAGGCAGGGGCCCACGATCACAGATCTGCTGGGATGGAAGCTGCACCATTGCCCATTTGGGCTGTGCTGTGCTGCCTGTGCCCCTGCAGCCTGAGCTGCTGGCTGGGAGTGCGCACGGTGTGCCGTGGGTGTGCTGCTGCTGCTGCTGGCCAAGGTCCTGGGAGAGAGCAGGCAGGCATGCTCCGAGTGTCCCTGCATGCTCCTCTGCTCCTGTCTGGGAGATTGCTCTTGTGGTGCGGGATCCCAAAGGGAAGGAGTTTGTTTCCAAGGAAAACAGAGATTAAAGAGAATTAAACAAACCAGACATGGGCTGAGAGAAGAAGAGATGCAGAGCAGATGGTGAGAAGGGGGGAAGCAGGGAGACCAGCACAAAAGCCTGGGAGAGCCTGGAGGAGAGAGGAAGGAAATGGCAGGAGGAGAGCGCAAGAAAAGGCAGCATGGAGGAGGCAGCCAGGGCACAGCAGGGAAGCAAAACACCCCAGGCCCTGGCATCAGCTCCTGTGCTCGCCAAACCTCCTGCTGGGACTTCCTTCTGTTCCTGAGCACCTTTGTTCCTGAGAGCTCAGTTTGCTGCCGAGATTCAGGACAAGGAGAAAACCTGAGAGTTCTCTCAGTGGAGAACTTGATGGGAGTGAGAAGGTGCAGCCACACTGGCCACTCCCTCTCCATCCCAGGTGGCCCCCTGCTAGCCTCTGGGGCTGTGGCTCCAAGCTTCCTTAGCCAAGGACTCAGACCTGTTGGGGGCCACACTGGGATGGGAGGGAGGAGACCCTCCAAGCAGCAGGCAGAGACCTGCAGCGTGTTCTTGTTCCCCCCAACAGACGGGATCCACAGCGTGACAGCTCAGTGCGTCCTGCGGGTGATCATCATCACGGAGGACATGTTGGCCAACAGCATTACGGTGCGGCTGGAGAACATGTGGCAGGAGCGGTTCCTCTCCCCGCTGCTGTCCACCTTCCTGGAAGGAGTGGCCACCGTGCTTGCGACGCCCAAGGAGGACATCTTCATCTTCAACATCCAGAACGACACGGACGTGGGTGGCACGGTGCTCAATGTCAGTTTCTCGGCCCTGGCGCCGCGGGGCGGGCGCTACTTCAGCTCGGAAGAGCTGCAGGAGCAGCTGTACATGAAGCGCATGGTGCTGACGGGCGCCTCCATGCTGGAGGTGCTGCCCTTCGACGACAACGTGTGCCTGCGGGAGCCCTGCCAGAACTACATGAAGTGCATCTCCGTCCTCAAGTTCGACAGCTCCGCCCCCTTCATCGCCTCCCACTCCACCCTCTTCCGGCCCATCCACCCCATCGCCGGCCTGCGGTGCCGCTGTCCCCAGGGCTTCACCGGGGACTACTGCGAAACGGAGATCAACCTGTGCTACTCCAACCCCTGCCTGAACGGGGGGATCTGCACCCGCAAGGAGGGGGGATACACCTGCGTTTGCCGCCAGCACTTCAGCGGTGAGTGCTGGGCTGGGGCCCTGGGGGACAGGGGGGTGGGTCCCTTGGCGTTGCTGTCACCATGGCACAGTGACAGCAGGGCAGTGGGTGTCAGAGCCTCTCCGTGTCCGCAGAGGTCCGGCTCTGCTCGCAGCTCTCCGTGTTTCCATGGTGCTGCATGTACAGGGCTGGGGGTTGCCATAGAAATCTGTCTTGTAGGGGGTTGGCATGGAGGACTCTTGGGGACCCTGGCCGTCACTTCCCTCCCCTTTTCACAGAGCAGGAGGACTACGGCTGTGGTAGGCTGGGGCACAGGAGGTTTCTCAGCTGTGCCCCATGCTGGGAGGGTGATGGGCTCTGGGACCATTGGAGTCTGTCTGCTGGTTTCAGCCTGTGCCAGTCTTCAGCTGGTCTGGCAGAGGTGTGGAGTCACACTGGCCGCATGTGCAGTGGCTAAGCTGCAACCCACCCAGAACAGAAGGGGAGGCTGGGCCTAGGTGCCCCACCAGGCAGGATCTGGTCCAGGCAGATCTGGTCGTAGCCGGGGGGGCTGGGGGGGAATTCACAGTCCAGCCAGTGTCTTGTTGCCACAAGTTCCCAACAGGCTGTGGAGAACTGGCAACTGGAGGGTGAGGGGAGGTGGCCTGTGGCTACTGAGGAGGGATCCCCTGCCTTGCTCTCGCTGCCGGGAGGGAGCATGGCAGCAGATGGCTGCCTGGAGCTCTCCTGTCGGTGGCTCCTGGTGAGATAAGCAGAGTCAGTGGTAATTAACCCCCAGCATTTGAAGCGTGAACAGCCATTAGCAGAAGGGTTAATGAGCTCATTTGCCTGTCACTTCATGCTGTCTCCTCATCCTCCTTGTGTATCAGGGAGCAAGTAATGGGAGCAGGGCCTGGGGCGTAGGACTGCAGCTGAGTGGTTCCGTGGGTGCTGTGGGGATAATACAGGAAAAGGGGCTGACAGAGGCCCTGCACTGCACTGTTGAGCTGGCATGGGGCATCCCTGTTACCCATGCCAGCAAGGTGCAAGGGTATTTGTTGTCCCTCATGTGACTGTTTCCCACTTGGCTTTTGCTCCTGCATGCAGTGTTTGGAGGCTCACGGTACTACTTCTATGGCTGTTGATGGGAGCTCAGTGGCACTGGGCTGTCCCCACACCCTGGAGACAGGACTGAGATGCCTGTCCCACGTCTGTGTGGTGGCAGGGCACAAGGAGGCACTCTCAGCATTACCAGGACTTCCCTGGCTTGCCTCTCCATCCTTAGGACTGTGCAGCCCAGCTGTGGCCAGTGCCCTCCTGTCCCATTCCCATGCCGTACTGGGTCCAAAGTTGCCCCTTCAGCCAGAGCTGGCATCACATCCAGCCCAGTGGCTCGTGCAGGGCTGGCAGTGGTTGCTAGCCCACTGGCTACTGTGGGGAGCACCTGGGTGACACTTGGGTTGTCATATCCTTTGCTGGTCCCCAGCTGCTCCACAGACGCCTTCCCCTCAGCTGCCTTGTCCTGAATCCAGGCTGAGGTCTGCATTCCCAAGACAAGGAGCACATGGGTGGCTGCTGTGTACGCGTCCCAAGCCTGTGGCTTTGCTCCCGCAGGCGAGAACTGTGAAGTGGACAGCCGCGCGGGGCGGTGCGTGCCCGGCGTGTGCCGCAACGGCGGCACCTGCACCAACAGCGCCGATGGCGGCTTCCGCTGCCAGTGCCCGGCGGGCGGCTTTGAGATGCCCTTCTGCGAGGTGTCCACGCGCTCCTTCCCACCGCGATCCTTCATCATGTTCCGAGGCCTGCGCCAGCGCTTCCACCTCACCCTTGCCCTCTCGTGAGTTCTCTCTTTCCTCCTCTGCACGCCGGCATCCTTGGTTCACCTGGCCCTGCTCTGGTGGCTGTTGTGCACAGCACGCTGGGCCAGTCCGGGAACTGCCTGATGCTCTCCAGACCCCTGTGTTACTGGCTATGCTTCCCCATGGGGCTGCCCTAGCACCTTTAGCCAAAGGGCTCTGAATCTGCACTGGCATCAGCTCATCCCTTCCTGCAGTGCCTCTGCCCTTCGCTGCTGCCAGCTCTCTGCCTCCATGCCAGGCCCCCATGCTCAGATCTTAGCATCACTGTTCTGGGATACTGGTGCATGCCACAGGAGAGAGGGGATCTCCACGTGCTCCTTGCACACACCCTGCCCTCCTTCTTCCTCCCCTGCCCCAGGTTCAGCACTGTGGAGCCCAGCGGCCTCCTGCTCTACAATGGGCGCTTGAACGAGAGGCACGACTTCCTGGCAGTGGAGATCATCCAGGGGCAAGTCCAGTTGAAATACTCCACAGGTACGCTTGGCCCTGCCTGTTGTGGCATTTGTCATGGGAGCTGTGGAAAGGCCTGTGCTGAGTGGGGAGAGCAGAGTGCTGCCCTGGATGGAGCCTGTGCTAAGGGAAGCAGGGTTGAGAAGTGTTGGTGAGCATCAATGGATAGCACAGGGGCTGAGTTGTGTGTCTCAGGACTCTCCCTGGGCTTAGGAGTGCAGTTTGTGAGCAGGACAAACCCTGTTGGTGTCTCTGCTGCTGTTTTGTCATGTTGTGTCACTATGAGCTTCACAAGGCCATCAGCAGCACAGTGGGCTTGGTGCCTAGGAAGAGTGGGAACATCTGAGGGCTGTCTGCCTTCCCTCAGCCTGCCATCATCCCTGTCTCCTCAGGAGAGTCCAGCACGGTGGTGAGCCCCTACCTGCCAGGGGGTGTGAGTGATGGGCAGTGGCACACGCTGCAGCTCCGCTACTACAACAAGGTATGTGTGCCCCAGCTGTCCCCAACACTCATGGCTCTCTCTCCCCCACAAGTGAGCAGCTCTGACTCTCCTGTTTTCTGGCTCTGTCCCATGGCCGGGGCTCTGGAGAGAAGGTAGAGGAGGTTTTCAGCCCTCAGGGATGGATGCAGTGGGGCAGACAGCTGGGTACAGGGACAGATTGACACTCAGGACCTCACTTGGAGGCTGCAGGAATGCGCTCCATGCGGTGTCCTTGCCCGTGTCCCTCTCTGGTGCTGCTTGCTGGGCTCGGCTGGAGGTTTCCCTCCTGCATTGTTCATGCCTCCAGGAACACAGCTGAGCCTGGGCTGTGCTCAGGCCTTTCCTTGCTGTTGTGTGAACCCTTGGGTGCTTGGGTGTGGGGCATGTGTGCTGCTGACACCCTGCATTTGCTTTCAGCCCAAGGTCAGCACCCTGGGGGTGGTGCAGGGCCCCTCCAAGGACAAGGTGGCCATCTTGACAATAGATGAATGTGATGCCTCAGTGGCCCTGCAGTTCGGCAGCGAGATTGGGAACTACTCCTGTGCTGCAGAAGGTGTGCAGACCAGCTCAAAAAAGTGAGTTCCTTGGAACTGCTGCAGTGGGGAGAGGTCCCCTGACGAGCCAGGCCTTCACATCTGGGACCTTGGCTGTGTGTGCCTGTCCCTGAGGATGTCTGCTTCCCAGCCCCATGCACTGGGGAGCTGGCTGGGCCAGTGGGAGGTTGCTGTACCTCTTAAAGCCCTGGGCTTCTGATCCTGTAGGTCCCTGGACCTCACAGGTCCCTTGCTCCTTGGAGGGGTCCCCAACCTGCCGGAAAATTTCCCCATCACTCACCGGGACTTTGTGGGATGCATGAGAGACCTATTCATCGACAGCAAACGCATCGACCTGGCCTCCTACATCGCCAACAACGGAACTGCTGCAGGTACCAGTGCCTCTGCTCCTGCCAGCCCCTGCCCTGGGAATTGCTTCTCCTTCTCACACAGTGGTGCTGCTGAGCTGTAACATCGTGGCACCACAGCTGGAGCTGAGCAGAAGCTGAGCAGCTTCTCACTGGAGAACAAGGCCTTCAGGTCCTCCTAAATGATCCAGTGCCCATCTCAGCTGATGTTCTGGGAATGTCCCCTGATCCCAAGGGCAGAGCCTGTTGAGCTGGCTGACCTGGGAGATGCTGGTTCATCAGTCCAGCTCTGCAGTATCTTTGTTCTGGCATAAGGAGCAGCAACAGCCTTAACCCTCATCCCTGAGCAGGCAGGGTCTGTGTGGAGAGACTGAGCAGCTGGGCTTGCCCCTCTGACAGCCAGGGAAAAGGCCAGCAGGCAGCAGTGCCTTTCCATGTGGGCTGGGGGGAGGCGGTGAGCTGGTTGAGGCTGATACAGGTGACTTTGATACCTGCAGGTTGTCATGCCAAGCACACGTTCTGCGACTCCAGCCCCTGCAAGAACGGAGGCACCTGCTCTGTCAGCTGGGGGACCTACTCCTGCCTCTGTCCTGTTGGCTTTGGGGGCAAAGACTGCCGCCATGGTGAGTGAGTGGGCACTGCTGGGCACGGGCAGGGTGGGCATGTGCAAGGCTGTGCTGGGGTTGCTGTGGAAGCAGAGTAATGGATCCATGTGAGATGAACTAACTCTGCTGTCCCTGCATCCAGTGCTCCCTGTGAAGTGCCCATCCCTTCTCCTCACCTCCACTTTCCTTTCCAGCCATGCACCATGCCCACTATTTTCAGGGCAACAGTGTCCTGACCTGGGACTTCAAGACAGACGTGAAGATCTCAGTGCCATGGTACCTGGGGCTGACGTTTCGGACACGCCAGCAGGATGGGGTGCTGCTGCAGGCCCACGCAGGCCAGTACACCACCCTGCTCTGCCAGGTATGGCCATGGCCTCAGCCACAGCACCATGGCCCAGCCTCTGCTGCTGTCTGCCGCAGGAGAGCATGGGGACCTTGTTCTCCCTACTGGCTCCATCCCAAGCAGAGGGTAGTTGGGGGGAGAGGCCTCTAGCAGGGATGGGTTCCCCTCCCCATGCTCTGATGGCGGGGGGTAGGCTGGAGGCAGCCAGAGTTGATGAGGTCTTTGCTCACTGCTGGTGTTGCTGTTCCCTTTCTGCAGCTGGCTGGGGGCCTGCTCTCCTTCATGGTGAGCAGGGGGTCCGGGCGCAGCACCAGCCTCCTCCTGGACCAGCTGCAGCTCAGTGATGGGAAATGGCACGACCTCCAGCTGGAGCTGCGGGACGTCCACAGCGGGCGAGATTCACGCTATGTCATCACCCTCACCCTGGACTTCGGGCTCTACCAGGTAGGTGCTGCTTAAGACCCTGGCACCAGGACAGGAACTGTGGGGGATGCTTGGCAAACACAGGCGGGGCTGTGCCTCTGCACCCCCTGAGAGGGGTGGGACAGGGCTGGTGCCCATTGCCTCATGTTACTCCCTTTCCTTCTGCAGGACACGGTGGTTGTGGGAAATGAACTGCATGGCCTGAAGGTGAAACACCTGCATGTGGGGGGAGTCCTGGGCTCTGGCGAGGTGCAGAATGGGCTGAGGGGCTGCATACAGGTGAGTCCATTGCTCTGAGCCTTCCCTTTTCAGCGGGTCTGTTACGTGGAGAGTTGGAAATGCAAGTCTGGCAACTGCTGCCAGCATCCATCCTGCTGGTGCCACTCTCCCTTTGGGCATTCAAGGCTCTGAGGTGCTGTAGGGTAGCATTAAATAGGGAGGATGAGGAGTGGCTGCTGCTGGGGGGTTTGTGGAAGGCAGGAGAACTGGAGCTTCATGTGTCTGTCCTAGCTTCACTGTGAGTTTGTCACCTGCGCTGCAGGGTGTGCGACTGGGTGACAGCGTCACCGGGACCGTGCTGCCCAAGCCCAGCCATGCCCTCCGGGTGGAGGCTGGCTGCAGTGTGCCAAGCCCCTGCGACTCCAACCCCTGCCCAGCCAACAGCATCTGCAAGGATGAATGGCAGAGCTACTCCTGTGTCTGCCAGCCAGGTAGGACCTGCAGCACCCTGCCACTGCTCTGCTCTTCGTGCCTGCTTATCTTCTCCTCTCCCCCTGTGACCCCCTCCTGGCCTGTGACTGCTCTCCTGTCCATGCCTTGGGCAAGTCACATCCCTGTCAGACACTCATCAATTTTTCTGGAGGGCAGAATCCCTCCTGAGCCCCCTGAATTCACTCCTCGGTACTCTGGCGCATCTCAGGGAGAAGGTGTTTGCTTTATGTGGTGCTCTGTATCCACACCTTAGGATACTACGGAGGGGACTGTGTGGATGTGTGTCGCCTCAACCCCTGCAAGAACAAGTCGGTGTGTCGCCGCAAGCCAGGCTCACCCCTGGGCTACGTGTGTGAGTGCAGTGGGAACTTCTTTGGGCAGTACTGCGAGCACAGGTGAGATACAGGGCAGAACCATGGCCTTTGTGCCTGGCTCCATGCTGGCCTCTCATCCTTGGTATGTAACCAGGGACCTGTCGGTACCACCTGCCTCCTTGGAGCTGCTGAGCAGCTGGACTGGTGGCAGAACAAGGCCTGGGGAATTTGGTTGTTGTAACATCAAAGGTATTTCTCTCCCTAGGATGGACCAGCAGTGTCCGAAGGGCTGGTGGGGAAACCCCACCTGTGGGCCCTGTAACTGTGATGTGAACAAGGGCTTTGACCCCGACTGCAATAAAACCAACGGGCAGTGCCACTGCAAGGTGAGGGGCAGCTGTGCCAAGGGGGACACGGACCATGAAACCCTGCTTATTTTTGGTGCTGTTCCTTGTCCCCTCCAAAGGCTTGGCAGTTGCCCAGGCCCTGCTTTGTGTGCCCGATTCTGGGCTGGATCCCTGGTCAGCTCCTCTGTACAGCCGTCCTGCCCCAGCATGATGGTGCTGGGGGCAGTGGGGTGCTTGCAAATCAGGAGAGCCTTGACCTTCTCTGGCTCCAGCGGTTCTCCAGCCAGCCCCAGCTGCTGTCCCAGTGGGGTCTCTGATGACTGTCCCCATCTCCTCCCAGGACTTCCACTACCGCCCCAGAGGCAGTGACACCTGCCTGCCCTGTGACTGCTACCCCGTGGGCTCCACCTTGCGCTCCTGTGACAGGGAGACGGGCCGGTGCCACTGCCGGCCTGGGGTCATTGGCCGCCAGTGCAACAGCTGTGACAGCCCTTTTGCCGAGGTGACGCCCAGTGGCTGCGAGGGTGAGTGTGGGCACGGCAGTGTGGGCAGCTGCTGCTGCGGGGCTCAGTGTCAGTGGCCCGGCCCTGTGACCAGTGTGTCTCCACAGTGCTCTATGACGGCTGCCCCAAAAGCCTGAAGGCGGGTGTGTGGTGGCCTCAGACCAAGTTTGGCTTCTCGGCTGCAGTGCTGTGTCCCAAAGGCTCCTTGGGTGAGTGAGGGACGTGATGGAGAGGGGAGGGGGCAGCCTGGCTGTCCTGCAGCAGCCCTGGCAACATCACTCTGTTCTTGCACTGCCCCAGTCCCGTTCAGCTGGGCTTGTAGTTTGGGAGAAGGAAGTTGGAGGAGAAAATGCCACAGCCCGGGGAAGAGCAGAGAGCAGAGGATACTGGCCGTGGGACTGGGGTTGGGTACAAGCTGTGGGGTGTAAGACCCATCACCCAGCCATGGGCCTGTGCTGTTCCCTCAGTCATGGTCCTCATCTTCTTCCTGCTGCTTTTTGGGTTCACCAAGCTTGAGGCTGAGGTCAGGCCGGGCACAGCATGCGCAGTGCCTTGCTGTAGCTCCACCAGCCCCATCCCCATGTGCCCTACAAGGGAAATGGGGCACAGTGTGCTGTCAGGTGAATGTTGGGTAGGAGTCAGCATCCCAAGCTGGAGGAGGCAAAGCTGTCCTCAGCGACAGAAAAGGTGTCAGCAGGGTGTCTGGGAATGTAGGGCAGTGCGAGCCCCAGGGGACAATACAAACCCTGTCCTTCTCCAGCCGTTCGCCCCAGGAGGAGGCAGGTTCGGCTCCTAACTGTTGTCGCTTCTCTCCCCGGTTCTCTCGCCCTCCGTGCTCAGGCTTGAGGGGTGCAGGTAAGGTTGTTCCCATCTCCTTCCCTCTGTGCTATAAGGGCTGCGCCACACAGCTTTCCCTCCCTGCTCCCTGCCTGACACCCTGCACACCCCTGCGCTTTCCCCACTGCTTCTGGAGCTGCCAAGAGTCTCCCCAATGCTTTGCCTGGCCTCACTGCTCCTACACACTGTTCCCTGCTCCTAGCTCACTAACCAGCACAAGCCCGGCTGCTGCCGCATGCAGCCCCTGCCGCCCGCTGTGCCGAGCCTGCAGTGTTGGCTCCGGGGGGTCTGTGCTCTGCTCCCCGGCTGGGATGGATGCTGGCTCCCGGATGGCTCTCGCTTGCTTAGGCTGGGCGGGGAAGGAGCTGGTGATGAGGCCAGGGAGGAATGGCCATGGGGTGGAAGAAGGGGAAACCGTTTGAGTGGGGGGTGGTAGGATGGGGGCAGGAACTGATGGGCAGGCACAGCACAAGGTCCTGTTCCTTCTGCCTGGCTGGCAGGGGAAGGCACAGGGACCTGGGGGTCAGATCCTGCCCAGATCTGCATCTGAGTCAATCTCTGTTCTGTGCAAGGGGAATGCCATCAGTATGGAGACTTCCTTGTTCTTCCTGCTCCCTGCTGCAATGGCACTGGTCCCTGTGCTTCTGCAGCTGGGAGAAGGGTGGCTGGGAGGACTGCTAGGAGCTGGAGGTGGTGGGAGGGGGCACGCTTATCACTGGGGCTTTTCTGAGCAGCAACTGGAGTCTGCTCCAAGCTTCCTCTCCCTGCCCTCTCCCTGCTACCCTCTCCCAGCCATGGGCACCTGGATGGGCTCCTGTGCCCTGATGCTGTCCCCAGGAGGACCTGTTCCACAGTCCTGCGGGGTACATTGGGGTGCCCGGTTTCTCTTGCTCAAAGTGTTTGTGGTGACACTCCCAGCCAAGAACACTTTTCTCTGTGTTGGCTTTAGCAGCGTTTTTGGTGGTGGTTAACACCTCATCCCATTCAGTTTTGGAAACTCGCTTGCTGTACACAAATGCTTGGGCTCCAGCCAGGGATTGGGGGCTGGTGGTGGATACTGAACCCACACTGCTGGATCCTCCCCCCTAGGGTCTACCATCCCACTGCTCCAACTCCCTTGACTGAAAGGGATCATCTCAGGGGCTGGTTTTCCAGCCCAACAGCAGGGCTGTTGTGCTCCTGGGGTGGCTTTGCCCCACAGAGAGAGCAGGACCTCAGCAGGCATTGCAGGCTTTCAGCTGGAGGATGCCTAGAGCTGCCTGGGCTGCCATAGCTTGGGATCAGATGTGCCTAAGGACACAGTTGCGTCCCCTGGGGCTTTTCCAGCCTGGGTCCTGCCAAGTCACTTAGTCCTTTTTGCAATCCTGTGTGATGGCACCTGGTGTGACACAGCCCCAAAGCACACATAGTCACCCAGCTCCTGGAGGGATGGGATGGCAGCAGCCTGCTGAGGTATTGCAGACCAAGAGTAGAATGGGTTGCACTGGTGCAAAGCAGGACGATGGCCCTGGGGTGTTACAGGCCCTCCCCATCACTTGTCAGTGCCGCTCTTTGGGATTAGCTGCTGCAGAGGATCCCTGCTGGGAGGATGCAGCAGGGCAGCGGTGTCTCCTGTGCTGAATTTCCAACAAGCCCTTCCTCCTTGTTTTAGGTGCAGCCATCAGACACTGTGATGAGGAGAAGGGCTGGCTGGAGCCAGATCTCTTCAACTGCACTTCACCTGCCTTCAAGGAGCTGTCTGTGCTGGTAATCCTCTCGGCTCTGCAGCCCTGACAGAGCAGGAGCCCTCTGAACAAGGGCTCACAGCCAGAATGCAAAGCACTCAGCTCTCCAGGGATGCTTGGAGTACAAGAGGGCCTTGCCGCAGTGCTCAGTGCCTTTCTCTTCTCATCTCCTTCCCCCAAATACCTCCTGTGGGAGCAGTGGTCTGAGCTTAAGTTCACTTGGCTTCATTTAATCTCTGTCCCCCTCAGAAATGACCTGTGTCCTGCCAGAGTATTTGAGAGGAAAATAAATAACCCTGAGCAGGGCTGAGTGGTTTGAAGCTGGTGGGATGTCTGCTCCATGGGACCTCTGTAGCCCCCAGATTCTGTCAGGGACAAATCCCTTTGAAATATCCAGGCAAGTGTATTCAACACTTACATGTCATCTAGGCTGACCTGAAAGTGAAGCCAGGAGAGTTTCCAGGGAAGTATTGCCAGGGCCTTGCCCTGTCCTTTCATCTCCTTGGCCTCTGTAGTTTAGGGTACGGGGTTAGCTGGGCCGGTGCAGACCCTGGTGTGTTGCTGGAGGCTGGTTGTCTGCCAGATATGCTCCCTGTTCTAGTGACCACCACTGTGAGTGTCCATGGCTTCTGCCATGGCTTCAGAAATAACCTCTGTGTCCAGCAGGGCCTGCAGCATCCCAGTTTCCTGGTAAGGATACCATTTCCTGGTAAGGAGCCTGCCTGAATTGTTTAACCCTCTCTTTTCTCCCCACTGGCAGCTGGAGGGCTTGGAGAGGAACAAGACTGAGCTGAACACAATTGAAGCCAAGAAGCTGGCCCACCGGCTCCGGGCTGTGACTGACCACATGGACCACTACTTTGGCAATGACGTGCACATTGCTTTCCGCCTGCTGTCCCGCCTCATGGCCTTCGAGAGCCAGCAGCGCGGCTTTGGCCTGACAGCTACACAAGATGCCCACTTCAACGAGGTGAGTCCTTCCCCCAGATCAGAGTGGCTTCTGATGCTGCTTCTCTTAGCAGCCACCCTGTGTTTCTGAGGGGACTGAGGATGTGGCGGGATCCTGTCAGGAGCACTGGGCTCCTCAGTCCACACCAGCAGTGGCTCAGGGAAGCAAGACTTGCGTGGTCAGGGCTGGAGCAAAGAGTGGATGAGGAGAAGCAGAGAACTGGGTTTGCTCAGCCTGGGAAGGCAAAGGGAGGTCTTTCTGCTGCTGGCAAGTCCCTCATGGCATGGGTGCGGGGAAGATGTCTCTGTAGGGCACTGGCTGATGAGCATTGAGGGTGGGGGCCCATCATAGTAGAAAGTACCTGTTTTCCCAGAGCCCTTGTGCAGAGGGCACAGTGCTGCAGTCTGGGGGTGGTCAGGAGAGGCCCAAAGGCCATGCTCACCCTCTGCCCTCACATCTCTCCCATTCAGAACCTGCTGCGTGCAGGCAGCTCTGTGCTGGCGCCCGAGAACCGGGAGCACTGGGCCATGCTGCCACACGGGGAGCACGGCAGCGCCAGCCTCATGGAGCAGCTGCGGGACTACTCGGGCACATTGGCCAGCAACATGAAACTCACCTACCTCAACCCCGTCGGTGTCGTCACCCCCAACATCAGTGAGTAGGAGCTGGCTGGGGCTGGGGCTGGCTGAGTGGTACAGAGACACTCTTCCATCACACCTTGTTCCTTTCTCATCTCACTGAATCTCAAGGAGCGTGCTGATAATGTCCTTGGTGGCTCTCTCAAACTGTGGGGAGGCATTTGTGAGAGATGTCCTGGTCCCATCCCTGCCTGGACTAGCTGACCTCCAAGAGCCAGCAGAGCCAGGAGTGTGCTGCCTGCTCCCAGTTACTTCCCAGTCTCTAGTGAAAAAGCAGCTGGCCTTGGTGGAAGGAGTAGTCTGCCCTATGGCAGAGCAAGGATCTGGGCTGGGGAGGAGCACAGTGGGTACTAAGATTTTTGTGTCATGCCTAAACACAGGTCATGGCCCCAACCCCGCCTGTGGCTCATATAGTTCATTTGCCAGGGACTTGAATCCTGGGGTGCCCCGGAGCACAGTTGTTCTCCACGTGTCCACCCTAGAGCTGACTTTCACTGCCTTGCTCCTCTGCAGTGCTGAGCATCGATCGCATGGAGAACCGCTCCCACATCCGCCGGCGCTACCCTCGCTATCACAGCAGCCTCTTCCGGGGCCAGCCCGCCTGGGACCCTCACACCCACATCGTGCTGCCGCTGTCGGTGCTGAGCCCTCCAAAAGCTGAAGGTGAGCATGTGAGCATCACTCAAGAAACAACATGGGAGGGTACAGCTGTCAGGAAAGATGTAGAATCATAAAATGGTTGGAGTTGGAATGGACCTTTAAAAGCCATTTAGTTTGCAAATACCCTACTGAGACCTGGCTCTTGTTAGAGGTCCAAGAGCCAGCCCGAGAGCCTGAGCTTTAGACTTCACCTCATCCCAAAGGCTCCCGATGGCCTTGCAAATTGTCTTCAGAGCAGTGTGTGTGTGTGTGTGTTCTCACCACCCCCTTGTGTGCCCCAGCTGTCCCCACAGCAGTGCCCACGCTGACTGGGAGTGAAGGGAACTACACTGTGGAGAACTCCTCCCCAAGGCAGGCGCTGCCAGAGCCTGAGCCCACTCTCACTGTGGTCATCCTCATCATGTACCGCACCCTCGGGGGGCTGCTGCCCGCACGCTACCAGGTGGATCGCCGCAGCGTCAGGTACGTCCTCCTCCCCTTTGCCACCACAAGCACCAGTGGAGAGGGGCTGGCTGGGCTCTGTTCTGTTACCTCTGGCAGTTGCCAAGTCTGTCTGCAATGGAGAGGGTTTGATTCCCAGCATTGGTGTTGCTCTGTGCCATGTTTCCCAGCCCCTTGTTATGGACTGGACAGAGCTCTTCCTTCTGAGGTGTCAGAGAGGAACACCTGAGAAGTCTCTGGGGGTCTGCAGCTGCCACGCACAGTGATAGTGATGGTAGAGCTCTGTTGCTCCTTGTAGGCTCCCCAAGAATCCTGTGATGAACTCCCCCATCGTGAGTGTGTCTGTGTTCAGCAATCACACCTTCCTGCGAGGACCCCTGGACACCCCTCTTGTGCTGGAATTTTACCTGCTGGAGACAGCCAACAGGAGCAAACCTCTGTGTGTCCAGTGGAATCACTCCAACCTGTGAGTCAAGCATGACCGGGTCACTCTCTTTGAGGTGCTTTCCCCACACACCTCCTCATTCCCCAGGTTTCTCTGAGCAGCACTGGGATGTCAGGGTTTCCTCCCTCTCCCATGGGATTTGTTTTTGCTAGGAGGCCACAGCAGGGTCATAGAATAATTTAATTTGGAAAAGACCTTTAAGATCGTTGAGTCCAACCGTTAACCCAGCACTGCCAAGTCTCCCTCTAATCCGTTTCCCTCAGTGTCTCATCCACTCTCTGGATCCAGTACTTCAGCTTTAGGAGTGCAGTTGGATCTGCTGGCAGAAGAACCTTGTCGGTCACCCCTCTTCTCTGTGATTCCTTCCCCACACACACATTTGTGTGTCTTCTCTCCTAAGTGCACTCTGCTTTTTGGTGGCTGCAGGACCAACCCCTCTGGCTTCTGGACAGCCAGGGACTGCGAGCTCGTGTACCGAAACACCACCCACGTCCACTGCCAGTGCTCCCAGTTTGGCACCTTTGGGGTTTTGATGGACAGCTCACACCGAGAGGTAACCTCAGCCTGTGGGGCTGTGGGTGATAATGGGGGCTGTTAGCTGCTGGGTCCCAGCACAGGAAGAAAAAGTCCTGGGCGCAGGCAAAAAACTCCTTGTGGGACACAAATACAGTTTGAGAGTTCTGCAAGTTTCCTAACACTGCTATTTGCCTTTGGTTCTCTGCTGCTGCAGCAACTGGAAGGTGACCTGGAGACATTGGCAATTGTCACCTATTCCTTGGTGTCTCTCTCCTTGGTGTCTCTGCTGCTGACCTTCTCCTTTCTGACCTGCCTCAAAGGCCTCAAGTCCAACACACGTGGCATCCACTCCAACATATCAGTCACCCTCTTCTTCTCTGAGCTGCTCTTTCTCCTGGGTATCAACCGCACTGAGAACCAGGTCTGTGGGCTTGAACCATGGGGGTGAGGGTGAAGTGTGGATGATGCCATTAGTGTTGGCACAGTGGGACCCTCTCTGAGCGGCTTTTGTCTCCCCAGTTTCTCTGCACTGTGATTGCCATCCTCCTCCACTGCTTCTTCCTCTCCACCTTCGCCTGGCTCTTCGTCCAGGGCCTCCACATCTACCGCATGCAGACCGAAGCCCGCAACGTCAACTTCGGGGCCATGCGCTTCTACTACGCCATCGGCTGGGGAGTGCCTGCCATCATCACTGGTAAGAGCTGCTTGTGCTACAGCCATGCCCAAACCAGCCATGCTGCTTCTCAGCAGCCTCCTGACCACCTCATGTTGCCCAACTCCTGCAGTGTGGAGAGCTGAGGGTGGGCTTGCTATGGTCAGCAGTGCTGGCAGCAAGCAATGTTGCGGTGGTCAGGGGACCACGTATCAAGGGCTGTCATCTTGCCTCCTAAGGAGAGGTAATTTCTCAGCACATCTCCTCGGGACTTGTAGTTAAAGTCTCTTGTTTTTTCCCAAGCCTGCATACTTGGGTGACCTGTTGCTGGCAGTGAATGCCTCTTGGACTGGGCTGTGTCAGGGACACCTGAGGAAAAGGAAATAAAGTCCCTGTTGCTGAGTCTCACCGTCCTGACTCCTTCCCCCTCTGGTGGGGAAGCCTGTGCACAAGGCAAGGAGCAGGAAGAAAGCCCCTTCACTGCTGACAATGCTGGCATGGGATTGACATGGTTTGGACAAGTCCAAGGCCGCTGGGTCTGGACCTGACCTCTCCCTTCCTCCTGCAGGGCTGGCCGTTGGCCTGGATCCTGAGGGCTATGGGAACCCTGACTTCTGCTGGATTTCCATTCATGATAAGCTGGTCTGGAGCTTTGCAGGCCCCATTACTGTCGTCATTGTGGTAAAACCCTGTCCTGTTTCACCCACAACCCTCTCCTGCCTCCCTTCTCTGCACCATGGGCACTCGCCCCTCCTTGGCTGCCCACTGCCTGTCCCATTCTCTGTGTCCCTCTCCCTCAGTTAGAGGCCCTCTTTTTGTCCCTCCTCACTCCAGCCAAACTTGGGGGAAGCCATGGCTCGGGCATGAAGGGGAAAGGAGGGGATGTTTGCAGGGCCTGGTGGACCTGAAGTCTGCACTGGGGAGGTCGGGTCGGAGCCAGCCCTTGGCACAGCTTCTAATCAGTGCCAACGCTTTCAGATGAATGGGGTCATGTTCCTGCTTGTGGCCAAGATGTCCTGTTCCCCAGGCCAAAAGGAGACCAAGAAGAAATCGGTTCTGTGAGTATTAGTGGCCAAACTCCCAGCAGAGCTCTGGCAGCTTGTGGTTTTTAGCATTTTCAGTGACCATCCTCCTCCTTCTACCATCGCAGAGGGCCCCTCTGTGCATCAGTGTCAGCCACTCTCCTCTCCCACACGTGCCAGCCACATTAACCCTTCCTAAACTTTGTCCTTTCCTCTTATTCCTACATCCCCATCTCCACACTGACCTACCAGCTGGTGCCCTTTCACCACCTGCCCTCACAGCCACCTCTTGTGTCTGCTTGGATTCAGCACTCAGCCCTTGTCAGCTATGAGCACCTGCTTCTTCCTCTCCTACATGCTCCTGAGACCTTTCCCCACTCCCTCTTGAGCCAGCCCTGGAGCGTGGCTCAGCTCTCCATGGCTCTAAATGACCTGTGTCATTTGGGCCCCTGTTTGCCACGTGTGATCCAGAAGGGAAGGCCTAGGAGTCAGGGGGAGCTGGGCCACTGTGCGGGGATGTGCCTGCAGGGCTGGGCGCAGCAGGGAGGTCTCTGCAGGAACTTTCCCCTCTGGATCTCTGTCTGTGAGCACTAGACTGTAGATTAACAGTGCGCACTAACCTCTTGGTGTGTGTCTGTGTCCCTGTCTGTCTCTCTCTCCAGCATGACGTTACGGAGCTCCTTTGTTCTGCTTCTAGTTATTAGCACTACCTGGCTCTTTGGCCTCTTGGCTGTCAACAACAGTGTCCTGGCTTTCCACTACCTCTACACTGTCCTCTGCAGCCTCCAGGTAACTGCCCAGCCTCTGCTGGGGAGGGCAGGGGTCAGCCTGGGAGAGCATCCCTGTGATCCCCACGGCCATCTGTGGAGAGTGGGTGCCCTGTGCTGAGCTCCCAACATCTCGCTGAGCTCCTTGTCCCTTCTGCTGTCACCTCTGTGGCATTGAGTGACTCCTGCCCGTCCTTGCTGCTGTGCCTGTGGTGAGCAGTCACATGGAGCAGGAGGTGGCTGCAAGGCATTTGGTTCAGAGGTAACATCCAAGGGATAGCAAGGACCATCTGGAGGGAAGGTGCCTCCGTGTCCTGAGAGGGCAGAGCAAGAGAACAGCATGACGGAGGTGTTGGACACCCAAAATGATCCATGGCAGCACCCTGCCAACCTTCTCCCACCACTGTGGCTGGTGTTGTTGCAGGGGACTCTGCCATTTGCTCTTTGGCCACTTCCAGACAGGAGGACACCCCACCCTTTCCTCCCTCATCCATGGCCACTATGGGTGTTAGCTCTCATTGGTATTGGGGGTCTTTGGTGCATCCCAGTCCGGTGGCCACACTGGAGTCTGGAGGAGCCAGGGACTGTCCCACTGTTGGCAAGAAGGTCAGATGGCAGTGAAGGGCTGTCTCTCATGGCATCTCTCTCCCCACAGGGCCTGGCAGTGCTGGTCCTCTTCTGTGTACTGAATGAGGAGGTGCGAGAGGCATGGAAGCTGGCCTGCCTCAGCAAGAAGGGGCAGAGCGAGGAGGCCACGAGGAGCACACAGGTGGGCGAGGGCAGAGCAGCTCAGAGCGCTGGGCTCAGGCTGCATGTCTGGGACAGGAGCTGACAGGGCTGTCCCCACTTCCCCTGGGCTGCTCTGGCGACTCCTAAACAGGGCACGCGCCCTCTCCCTCCTCCCCAGGGCCCCAACGCCTACAACAACACGGCACTGTTTGAGGAGAGCGGGCTCATCCGCATCACCCTGGGGGCCTCCACAGTGTCCTCGGTGAGCAGCGTGCGCTCTGCCCGCACCCACTCCAGCCAGCGCGCTTACCTCAGGTAGGGAGCAGCCGGGGCTCTGGGGGCCAGCACGGCCTGGGTGGAGCCAGGGGCTCCTGCCGCTGTGACACTTGGGGCCTCCTCTCTTTCAGAGACAATGTGGCAGCACGGCAGGGCTCGGCCCTGGATCACAGCCTGTTGGCTCACGCCGGCCCCACGGACATCGACGTGGCAATGTTCCACCGTGATGCTGGAGGAGGTAAGACTCAGCCCTGTTCCTGGGTTTGGGAAGTTCTTCCCGGTGCAGGCTCTGGCTGTATGGTTATGTCTTCCACCCCATGTTCAGCTGCGACTTCCAATCACATGGAGCATAGGAGGGAGAGGCAGCCATTGTGTCATTTAGCACAGCCTCCTCCTGGACAGATGGCAAAGGGCACAGCCAGTCCCCAAGGGAGTAGAACTGGGGGAGGCAACAGAGGGGACATTTGCTGTTGTAGGATCTCTGGGGACACTGGGCTCCCCAGTACAGCACAGACATTTGACTCACTGGAGCTAGACCAGCTGGGGCTGGGGTGTGGGACAGGCAAGCAGAGGCTGAGGGATGTGGGTTTGCTCAGCCTGGAAGATGAGGCAGATGGGATCTTAGGGCTATTTGCAGCTGCCTTACAGGGAGGTGCAATGAGATGGAGCTGTGGTCCTCTCACAGGTACCTGGTGATAGGGCCAGAGGAGCTGGCACAGGCCGCTGCTGAGGGAGGGACAGCAAGGGGTAAGGCACTCTCACAAGCGTGGTCATCCTGGCGTGGTTCTGCCTCCCTGGTGCTGCCAGCAGGAACCTCTCCCACCTTCATTCCAAATGTCTCCCTGACACACCGTGTTCCTGCAGACCAAGACTCGGACTCGGACAGTGACCTGTCTCTGGATGAAGAGCGCAGCCTCTCCATCCCGTCCTCGGAGAGCGAGGAGAACGTACGCTTGCGGGGCCGCTTCCAGCGCCAGCTCAAGCGGGCGGCACACAGCGAACGCCTCCTCACTAACCCTGCCAACACCACTCCCAAAGGCAAGTCCCAGGGCTCTGGCAGGGAAAAGGATGAGCTCAGCTCCCTGGGGGTCAGGCCATGTCTTGTGATGGCTCAATTGCTGCTCATGGAAATATTCTCTCCATCTTCTCTGGGGCCTGGTTTGCTGTATCCTTCATCAGATGTGGACGGCAATGACCTCATGTCGTATTGGCCAGCTCTGGGCGAGTGCGAGGTTCACCCCTGCTCCCTGCAGAAGTGGGGCTCCGAGCGGAAGCTGGGATTTGACGTCAATAAGGATGCAGCCAACAATAATCAGCCAGACCTGGCTTTGACCAGTGGAGATGAGAACTCCCTCACCCAGACCCAACGGCAGAGAAAAGGTAACAATCTGGAGCAAGCAGGCAAGGGTGGCCTTGCCTGTCTCAGGTTGACTGAAGGCTCAGCATCAGATCTATGTGGCCATGCCCTTGGGGAGGCATGGCTTATCTCCCTGGTTTTCCTGCTCCTCTCACTCATGTGCAAGTATTTGACTTCTCTTTCTGTCCAATGCAGGGATTTTGAAGAACCGCCTCCAGTACCCTCCGACTCTCCAGGGCTTGCCATCCGTTGGCAGGATGACCAACGAGTTGACGTGGTACAAGACGTCCACGCTGGGTCACAGGGCTGTCCCTGCTGCCTCCTATGGCAGGATCTACTCTGGGGCCGGCAGTCTGTCGCAGCCGGCCAGCCGGTACTCGTCCCGGGAGCAGCTTGACATGCTGATGAGGAGACAGATGTCCCGGGAGCAGCTGAGCAGGCACAACTCAGGAGAGTGCTTGGAAGCTGTGCCCAGTCGGCTTGGGTCCAGAGAGGAGCTGGACACTATCCCCAGCAGGCATGGGTCTACTGAACACCTGGAAAGTATCCCAAGCAGACATGCATCTAGGGAAAACTTGGATCTACTCGCTGCTAGGCCCGGTCGGAGGGATCATGGGAACACGCTGCCTCGGAGGCAGGGCTCCAGAGACTGCCTTGATACTTTACCCTGCAGATTTGGGTCAAGAGAGCAGCTAGACTGTGGGCCAGTAAGGGAAGTCTCTAGAGAGTGGCTAAACACTTTGCCAAGTAGGCAAGTGTCCAGAGACCGAATAGACATGTTGCCAAGTCGGGATACTTCTCGAGAGCAATTGGATTTGCTTTCCAGAAAACAGCCTTCAAGGGACCTGCTAGCATCAGCTAGACAAGCTTCAAGGGAGCAGCTGGACTTTCTGTCCAGAAGATCCAATTCCAGAGAGCCTCTGGACACAGTGCCTAGCAGGCAGCCCTCGCAGGACAACCTGGGGAGTCTCTCTCGGAGGCAGCTGTCTAGGGAAAGCCTAGAGCCACTGTCAAGGAGACAGCCTTCTAGGGAGAACCTGGAGGCCATTCCCAGCCAGCATCCTTCCACTGAACAGTTAGATATCCTTTCTTCCATCCTTGCTTCTTTTAACTCCTCCGTCCTGTCCTCGGTGCAATCTTCCAGCACACCTTCAGGCCCCCAGACCACCGCCACCCCCTCTGCCATGCAGACCTCGACGCCTTCCGCAGCGTGTCCCTCGACACCTCGTTCTGCCACCTCCCTCAGCATTTCAGAGCTGTCACCAGACTCAGAGTAAGTGCTCTTCTTCCTTCCTCAGCCAGATCTTGTTCAGCTGATCTTGCGCATTGTCTGCCCGCCTGCCTTCTTCCCAAAGGGGTCTATTTGGAGGGAGAGGGCTGTGTAAGGGTAGCTCCCCAGGTGAGTGGCGGATGTCTCCTGGTCCTGAATAGTGACTGGGCAGGGAGAAGCCTCAGGTGTGACAGCTCCAGATGCTTGTAGTGCAGCACAACC
The DNA here is from genome assembly GCA_014706295.1 of Lycocorax pyrrhopterus obiensis. Lineage (NCBI taxonomy): Eukaryota > Metazoa > Chordata > Aves > Passeriformes > Paradisaeidae > Lycocorax > Lycocorax pyrrhopterus. Next base: position 9,414,883 of record JACSVZ010000017.1, read on the forward strand.
AGAAGCCTCTGTGTATGTGAGTCTGTCCTCTGTGCCCAAGAGATGATGGCCCTTGCCTGTGGCCTGTGGGTGCTCAGGGAAGATGCTCTGTGCAGCTAGGCTGGCCTCCTGGCTGGTCCCTTGGTCAGTGCTGGCACTAAGTCCCAGTGGATGTATGCAAGGGCCAGGCTGGCTGGAGAGGAGAGAGCCCAAGTCCTAGGGAAGCCCTGCCTGCCCCAGCCACGTTTCTCCCCAGGCACCCTGTTCCAGTATGTAATTTCTTTCCCTCTAGCTCTGCTCCCTCCTGGTACTGCTCCCACCCCACCCCACCCCACCCCACGCCATCCCTCTTTACCTCTTCTCTAATCTCAGGGACTTGGAGACAGTTGTTCCTGCCCTGACACAGAGAGGTTTTCTGCCCTGTCCCCATCTGGCATAACAGGGAAGGGATGTTGGAGCCCAGGAGAAATGCCATGGCTTAACACTGTTTTTCTTTCCTCTGAGAAGAATAATGAGAAACGATGGCCATTCCTGAGGGGCCGACGCTGTCCGCAAGAGAGATGGAAGAAGCAGGGCCTTTCACCAGGCACTGCCAGCTGAGGTTTGGTATCCCCATGGAGCAGGGGCCAGAACTGATGGTTGTCAGAGGCCCAAAACCTACCCTGCTTTCCCCTGCCCTGTGGGCTGTGGGGCCAGCAGCACACACCACTCACTGCCAGGAGCCTCCAGGCTCTCGGCTGCCGCCGTGCTCTCCATCACCTGCCTGGTGTGACAGGTAGTACTGGGCGAGGGTGGCATCTCCAACCCCCTGGGGCCAAGCTCTTTCTCTGTGAGCTGTTTGTGTGTGGGGTGTGCCTGTGTGTGTGTGGAGGGTGGGCAGTGGCAGGGGGACAGAAATGGAGCCCAGGATGTGGGGGCAGGGAGGGTTTTCTACCTTTTTGTATCTTTGTAATCAGAGAGAAGAGAAATTTCTATGGTTATTTTTACGGATGGTCTGTTCCCAGGACCTGGAGCATTTGTTTCACCAACAGCCCCTTGCCAGTTTCCCTAGGGCTACCAGAACCACAATCCCAGTGGACTGGAGAAACAGTGCCAGGCAGTCCTTAAGGCTTTGCTGGCACTGCTTTGTCTCATCCCCACTGCAGGGCAGCTGGCCCTGCTGCCCCCCACCCTCCCACTGTGCAGCTCCACGTGTCTCGGTGCCACCCTCCCGCCTGGTGTCCCTCAGCCCCCTGCAGCCAGGCCTCCCTCTGCCCTCCCGTGGGACCACCCCTTGGGGCTGCCCCTGTCTGTGAGCTGGGGCTGTGTGCCAGCAAGAGCACACGTGGATGGGGCAGCAAATTCGGCACTGGGAGCCTGCTGGGGAGGAGGCAAGCTCTGCTGTGCAGTCCTGTCCTGTACCAGGATGGTCCCACTCTCATCAGTGCTGGTTTCCTCCGCTCAGCAAGTGAGCGCTGTGTTTTTACCCACTGGGTGTTATGCTCTTTAACCTGCATGTTACAGAGCAAACCAATGTTGGTTTGTGGGTCTGGTAAAGGAGCTGGATGACCCTTGCCCTGCTTAGCAGCAGGCTTGGCTTTTCCCAGAGCCGGTGCTCACTCTGCAGAGGACTGGCATCCACAGGAGCATGATGTGGCTCCAGTTTCAGGGTCCAGCATTGCACACAACAGTTGTATGTAGCTGGTTCCCTGTGGGCTCTGTGTACACCTGCTCTCCCCTGAGTAGCAGAGGACCCCAGCTCAGAGTGACCTGAATTTTGGGAGATGGAGATTTGCCCTCTCTGGAAATTCAAGCTATCTTGATGGTGTCTCTGCTCAGCCTGGGGCCTGACCCTGGCTCCTACTGGCCCTGCTGTGAGATGACACTCCTCTGTGCCTACCCCAGCCTCAGGCCAGGGCATTTGGCTCAGGGGATGGTGTGTTCCCTTTCACCCCCATGGTGCTCTCGGGGCTGCGTTACCATGTGCTCCTTACTGCCTTACTACCACACTGCCATGGCATCTTACTGTAGCCCAGCCTGACATGTTTACAGGAGAGGACTCATGCCACCATCCTCCAGGCCTCTGGGGAGGCCAAGGCCTCTTGGCTGTGTCCCCGAGTCAGTGGGGAGAGTATGGAGGGAACAGAAGGGCTGGTGACTGGGGGTGCCATGTGTCCCCAGCACAGCCCTGATGAGGCAGGCTCACTGTCATCCTTTTCCCAGGGATGAGGAGAGAAGGGCCTGCTGACATGTTTACATGCCATTCGGGACCAGTGTGCAGAGGGAAAGCCTGCTGGCCCCACATGCTGGGAACAGCCAGGTCCCTCCATGCTGCCCATCTTTGCCTTTGGGAACAAGCTTGTTTACAAGTTTCTCTCCGGCTGTGCAGTGCCAGCACCAGAGTCCTGAGATCCTGCCCCTGCTGCACTGTAGGGCCCATGTTTCTGCCAAGTTGGGCACAGGGCTCTTTATGCTGCTGCCAAATGGAGAGCAAGTGTCAAGTGCCAAAAAGAAGAGAGCAGCAGAGCTGGTGGCCATCCCTGCAGAGCTGGTGGCCATCCCTGCAGAGCTGGGCCAGTCAAGAAGCAGGAATCTGCTTCTTGCAGACCAATCTGCAGCTTGGTCCCTGATTGTAGTGCTGTGACCTGGGCTCTGGGGAGCATCCTCCTTGAGTTTGGGTTTTTTCCTTTAGGGGATTTGGTTGGGGTTTTTTTTCCTCTCTCTGTCTTCTGATTCTGTTGGCAGGGAGTGGGGACATGCCCATGCTTCCCCTTTGGCTGTGTAAAAGTGTATCATGGAAGCGCCAGATTTGGAAATAAAAGTCTATAAAACGGTGCTGGGCTCTGTGCTGTCTCTCCCTGTGCTGGGGATCCATGGCTGGGGCTATGGCTGCAGCACCTGGGCTCGAGGTGATGTTGGGAGTGGGCTTGGGCAGGAGCTCACAGCTGGTTCCTAGGCTGCCTGGGAGTCGCTGTGGCCTGGGGCAAGGTGACCAGGGGGTGGGGACTTCAGATGCTGTCAGTTGCTTGAACCAGGCTGTGTCCAGGCTGGGTTTACCCAGAGATGGGATCGGCTGTGTTGGTGTCCAGTGGCCCCAGGCCTGGCTGGCAGGGCTGCAATGCCACAGTGGCTGTGGTGAGCTGTGGGGCTCGTGCCTGGCAGCTGCCAGCACCCCCAGCCTGACCTAGGCCAAGGGAAGATCCATTTTCTGAAGGCTGCATGACCTCAGCAGGGTCAAGCTGGCTGCCAGCCACGGAGAAGGAAGTGTGGGGAGGGGAGGCTGAGCTGATCCTGGTGCCCTCCGTCCCTCCCCTTTTGTTAAGAGGAAAGAGCAGATGAACAAAGGGCAGCATTGATCCACAGCGCCCTGAGCAAGGGTCACCATCAATTGTCATCCCTCTGTCCCATATGGGCTGTCACCTGAGCAGCTGAGGGCTGAGTTCAGGACAGCCTTCAGGAGTCGCACTGGCAGTGCCAGGAGCTGTGGTCCTGTCCTGCAGCCCTTCCCAAGGCTTGGCTGGGGGGTGAGGGGGGGCCATAGGCAGAGTGACCAGGTGGGGGGCTGGAGGCTGGAGTGCAGGAAGGAATGGCGTGGGTGGGGACAGGGAGCGGTGATAAGGAGGCAATAAATGACACTGGGTGCTATTTGCTTCCAAGCAGAAGCCCTGTGATGGCCTCTCATTCCATGATGGGGGAGTGGATAAATGATGGGGAGTGGATAAATGAGGAGGCAGCAGTCGCATGTGGGTGCCTGTGTTGGACATGCCTTTACCTGACCACTGATGGGCATGAGGGTGGACAGGGAGGGACAGGGATGTGGGAGAGGTTGAGGGAAGAGGCTCAGCCCCACTGCCTGAAAGCTGTGGGACCTGGGTTGTGCTCACCACAGAGAGCGCCAAGGTGGCCACAGGCTGCCCCCACCAGGCACCAGGGATGGAGACAAGTTGCTCCAACCCTGGCCGGAGATTGTGGTCCTGGATGTCACCACTTCTGCCACTTACCAGCCCCATCCCACCACCGCGGGGACCCAGGACTCTCTAATGCCTGGCCCTGCCCACTGCCTTCATGCCACACCTTGCTACCAGTCAGACATGTGAGCCTGGATTTCCGCTGCCGTGTCCCCATGGTCCTGGGCCAAACATGACTCAGAAATTCCCTGCAACCAATTCTAGGTTGTGATGGAGCCCAGGGAGGTGTGATGGGTTCAGTGGGACTATAGTGCCCGCGGGGGACCTTTGGAACAAGATAACGCCTGGGTCTGTGCGAACTGTGTGAGACCAAGGCAGTCCACAGAGCATAGCAGACCTGTTTCCAGCAGGTAAGCAAGGGTCTGGGGGAAATACCCTGGATGCCATGACCAGAGGCTGTGGGTAACCCTCCTTGTCCTGGTCACAACTCCTGCTCCAGGACATGGGTTGGGGAGCGGACATCCATGGGAGCCGTAGGGACATAGAAGGGTGATGGCGGGACCCCAAGCAGTGCCCTGGGGAGGCAGCTCTTAGCAGGAGGTTGGCACCAGGTTGTGCCCAGTGGCAAGAAGCCCCCTGCCCTGCACGTGGCATGGGTGCTCAGGCATGGCAGCATCCTGGATATGGCTGCAAACCAGGAGCTGAGACTGTACTAGACAGTCCCCAGAACGGGATGGCTCTGGGCACAGTGGTGACAGTGCTGGGTCTGCCACAGCTTCGGAACCCAGCACTCCGGGGCACCAAAGGGAGCATGGTGGGTGCTGTGCAGCAGTGGGGCTGGGAAGTGGGGCAGCTTCTCGGCAGGCCAGGAGGAAGGGTAGGAGGCAGGGAATGGTGTCTCAAAGATCACAGGCTGGTTTTAAAAAATAGGAGGAAGGAGAGCATGCACCTGACTGGTGGCTGCTGACCAGCTTGAGCACAGCAGATAAGAGGGTTGGGGGTTACACAAGGACTCAGGGTGGTACAGCCTCAAGCACTCAGGGGATTGTGGGTCCTTGCGAGTAGGGGAGCACCTTAGGACTGGGCAGGGCACCCAGCAAGGGGATCACGGGTCCAGCTGCAAGTGGGTGAGCACCATAAGACTGAGCAGGCCACCAGCTGGGTGGGCTCGGCAGGATGGTGCAGCTCTCAGCATGAGCCCTGAGCAAGGCCAAGCTGTGGATTCGTACCGGGATTCCTCAGTCCCACCATCACAGCCCTGTGGAGGGTGAGACCCCACCCCAGCCCAGCCCAGCTCCTCTGCTCACAGGTTCATCCTGCTCTGCACTGCAGGGGTCAGGGGAGGGCACTGTTGGAGGGATGGTGAGCCGTGACATTTGCCGGGGGTTCACATTCCTGCTCCCCTCATGTGTAAAGGGACAAAGTCTGCAGACGGGGCTGTGGGATGGCTGGGGCTCTGCTCAGCAGCTGTGCTGGCCCACTGCCCTGCCTTGCTGCACCATACGGAGGGGAAGGGTGGTTGGCACCGAGGTGGGTCCCGCGTGGGCAGGTGGAGGGGGAGCCCCCCGGGGCAGCTCTGCTGTCAGACCCCACCTGTGCATTCCAGTGGGGCGGATGGGGCTGCTGTGGGGCACGAGGAGTGGGCAGCACTGATTGCAGAAGCCTCAGCTCCCTCCCTGCCCACCTGCTGACTGCCTACTGCTCTCCATTTTGAGCTGCTGCTGCTGCTTCAGGACTCCCAAAACTCGGCTCGTGCCTATCCTCAGGGCCATTCCTGCCGAGCTGGCCACGATGGGATGGTTCCGTGGGGCAAGTGGAGCTGGAGGAGAGGCTTCGGGGTGGGTGGGGTGCTGGCTGCCCCTGGCCGTGGGGATGTGGCTGAGCTGTCCCTTGTGTCCCTGCAGTGGACTGGCATTCTGGGTAGCCAGGTGGGCATGGCAACAGAGATGGCCCTGAGCCACCGAGCGCCCCGCGAGGTGCTGAGTGAGGCTGAACTGGAGGAGGTGGCACAGAGGAAACCTCCCACCAAGCCCTCTCTGCGTGGCTGTCTCCACAAGACCAGGTAAGACCATGTGGCCAGTGGGATGTGCCTGGACCTTGCCAGGCATTGTGCACCTCAGCCCCACCACCACAGGGAGCTGCAGACCTGGGGGTTCATTTCCCAGCCCAAGTACCCATGTCCCCACTCTGCCCTCCTGCGTGGGGGGACACCAGGCTCCAGTGGATGGAGCTGAGGATCCTGAGGGTCCCATTGCTTCCCATGCGGCTGCATCCACCCTCACTGATATCCCCAAGCCCCCTGCACTTGTGCTCCACCTCGGCTCCTGTTCCCTCCCCGCCAGATGCTCGGGCTCTGCTGCCAAGTCCCTGCTGTTCCGCTTCCTGCCCTTCCTGCGCTGGCTGCCCCGCTACCCCATCAAGGACTGGCTCCTGGGGGACATTGTTTCAGGCTTCAGTGTGGGCATCATGCACCTGCCCCAGGGTGAGTGATGCCATGCCCAGGCTGCCAGGGGCTCCCCACAGGTGGGGTGGCCAAGGGTTGGCCATTGGTGACATTTCTCCCTGCTCCACCTTCCAGGGCTTGCCTATGCACTGCTGGCGGGGCTGCCACCTGTCACAGGTCTCTACTCCTCCTTTTACCCCGTCTTCCTCTACTTCTTCTTCGGAACGTCGAGGCACAACTCCGTGGGTGAGCTGAGGGACCATGTGCTTGCACAGCAGCAGTGGGGAGGGAGCAAGGATGTCCATGGCACAGCATTACCACATCAGCAGTTGGGAGGGACATTTCTTGCCTTCACTCTGCTCCACCAAGAAGGGGGTTGGCCAAGCCAGAGCCAAAGTGCAGTGTGTATGCTTTGAGCCCGGCCTGAGGAGAGAGGACCTGACCCCTTAAAAGGTCTTCTCAGAGAGGTCCTGGTGCCCACCTTGGGCTCCCTGCCCACACTCTGCCTGTTCTCAGGTCCCTTCGCCGTCATCTCCGTCATGATCGGGAGCTTGACAGAGTCCCTGGTGCCCAGCGAGAACTTCCTGGAGTCCGTCAATGGCAGCAATGCGACGGTCAATGAGGAATTGCGGGACGCCGCCAGGGTGGAGCTGGTGGCCACCATCACTGTCCTGACGGGTATCTTCCAGGTAAGGTGGTCCCGGCCTAGCCTAGCAGAGAACAGGAGACCATAACCTGTGGGTCATTTCTGCCATCTCTCCTTCCAGGTGGCCCTGGGCCTCCTGCAGTTTGGATTCGTGGTGACCTACCTTTCGGACCCGCTGGTGCGTGGCTACACCACTGCTGCCTCTGTGCACGTCCTCGTCTCCCAGCTCAAGAATGTTTTTGGAGTCTCCCAGGGCGAGTACTCAGGGCCACTCTCACTGTTTCTGGTAAGTGGGGGTTTGCTGGCACCCAAGGACCTCTGGTGCTTGCCTGTGGGGCACATAGAGGCCTCCAAAAACCTGCTGGGGAGGCATCTGCTTTCCTGAGCACCTTCCCTCCTCCTGTGTTCTCTAGACCATCATCGATCTCTGCAAGAAGCTGCCAGATACCAATGTGGGCACCCTGGTGACTGCCATCATTGCCATGGTGGCCATCTTAATTGTGAAAGAGCTCAACCACAAGTTTGCCGCCAAATTGCCCATGCCCATCCCCATCGAGCTTATCACGGTACCCAGAGCTGCCTCAACTTCCTGTGGGGATGCAGCCAGGAATCCCTGGTGTATTCCTGTCCCCTTCAGGGTGGGGAGAGGAGGGATGGGGTTCCTTGGCAAGTGCAGCTCCAGGGCATTTGTTGTGCCCTCCTCCTCTTCCTCCACCACAGTCCCTGTGCAGGAAGGCCTGGCCTCACTCCAGTCATTCTCCCACAGATCATCGTTTCCACTGGCATCTCCTATGGCGTCAACCTGAACAACAAGTTTGGCATCTCTGTGGTGGGCAACATCCCCAGCGGGTGAGCAGGGCCTGGTGGCGAAGGGGGCTGTGCCAGGGCACCGTGCTGCCCACAGCACCCCTGTTTGAGCCCCATCTCTCTCTTGAATGTAGGTTGAAGCCACCTGTGGCCCCTAACATCAGCTACTTTGGGCAGGTGGTGGGCAATGCCTTTGCCATTGCTGTGGTAGGTTATGCCATCTGCATCTCCCTGGGAAAAATCTTTGCCCTGAAACATGGCTACAAAGTGGATAGCAACCAGGTGATGCTCTGAGGCAGAGGGCCCCCACCCTGGATGAAAGCTAAGCTTGCCCTTCTTGCAGCCAGATGAAAGCATGGTGTTCCCCTGCCACTGCTCTGTCCCTGCAGGAGCTGATTGCATTGGGCCTCTGCAACTTCCTGGGAGGCTTCTTCCAGTGTTTTGCCATCAGCTGCTCCATGTCGAGGAGCCTGGTACAGGAGAGCACAGGGGGCAACAGCCAGGTGGGTCTGGGCAGCACTGCCTCCCTCTGCAGGGCTGAACCAGGGGCAGGAAGCACAGTGAGCAGTGGGGGCTCACCCCTCGCCTCCTGCTCTCCTTCTGCACAGGTAGCTGGTGTCATCGCATCCCTGATCATCCTGGTGACCATCCTGAAGATTGGAGAGCTCTTCCGGGACCTGCCCAAGGTACATCTAGTCCCACAGCCTCTGTGTCATACCCCACCCCTGTGCCTGTCCCATGCCATGGTGACATGATAGGGGAAGAGCTAAGAGCCACCCCCAGATTTGCCCTCAGCTTCCTCATAGTTGCAGAGATTTCTCTCCTAGGCCATCTTGGCTGCCATCATCATTGTCAACCTCAAGGGCATGTTCAAGCAGTTCAGTGACTTGAGCACCCTCTGGAAGTCCAACCGGGTGGACCTGGTAAGGTGCTGGCGAGCCCTGGGGCTGTGCTCTTGTTCCTGGAGAGGGTTTCTCCACTCTCCCTGAGGCTTGTGGGTGCCAGCGGGGAGGCTGTGCTGCAGCTGACCATGTCCTCTCTCCAGCTGGTCTGGATTGTGACATTTGTGGCCACCCTCCTGCTGAACTTGGACATCGGCCTGGCGGCCTCGGTGGCCTTTGGGCTGCTCACGGTCATCTTCCGTAGCCAGCTGTGAGTACCCCGGGGCTGGGGCCGGTGCCACATCCCAAGGGCAGGAGGAGCCCGTGGTGACCTCAGCCCCTTGCTCTGCTCCCCGCAGCCCCCACTACTCCATCCTGGGGCGCATCTCCGACACTGATGTCTACAGGGATGTGGCGGAATACGAGATGGTAACAGCACCAGGGGTGGGGGAAGAGCTGCCTGCACTGGGGGGCAGTTCAAAGCACCCCTAGTAGTGGCTCACTGGGAAAAGGGGCTGGGGGCATTTTGGTGGAGGGGAGGGAAGAGGAGAAGGTGGCTCCATCCCTGTGGTAGCACCCTCCCCATCTGCCCCCAGGCACAGGAGGTCCCTGGCGTGAAGATCTTCCGCTCTTCCTCCACCATCTATTTTGCCAACGTGGAGCTGTACGCCGAGGCCCTGAAGAAGAAGGTAGGAGAGCCACCAGCCTCAGAGTGCTTCCTGTGACCCCCACCTGCCAGCAACAGGGTGGTGTTGGGGCAGCTGGGGACACAGGGCCACATTGCTTTGCAGAGCGGCATCAATGTGGATCGCCTGATTGAGAAGAAGAAGAAGGCCCTCAAGAAGCTGCAGAAACAGCAGAAGAAACTGGAGAAGGAAAAGGCAAAGAGGAAAAAGGTGCTTGCCTGATGCAGGGGACCGCCCCTCCAGTGACATCCTGCACCTCTTCCCTGCCTGGCTCTGACGCTCCTGTCCGTGCACTGGTGGTGCTTGGTGGCCCACGGGGTTCCCAGTTCAGTTTAGGGCCAATGGGTGAGAAAGGCACTGGGACTACACTGGGTCACAGTGTCACACCCAAGGTTCAGTGGGAAAGCTGGGCTGTTAATGATTATGTGGTGGAGCCAACAAGTCATTAACCTTTCTGCAAGTTAATCAGAATTAAGAGCAGGAGCAAAGGCTGGCCTGGTGCCAGCTAATGAGCCTGGCTCTGGAGAGTGGTGCTGGGGAGAGGGGTGGATCATGACGCATCTGGAAAATGCCCAAAAGTGGGTGAAGGTGTGAGAAGGGCACCCGCTCCTGTGGCCACCCATTGCCTGTGCCCTCACACAGCCAAAGAGCCTCACCAAGGTGAGCCCAGGGGAACACTGCCACAACCAGGGTGCCACCAGCCCTGGAGCAATGACGCTGGGTCTCCTTCCCTCCCCCAGAACACAGAGGACGGTCCAGGGGTGGCAGTGATTGAGTTGAGTGCGGGGGACAGCAGTGCGCCCTCAGAACCCACCCTGCGAAGCCTAGGGCTGCCTCAGCCCGGCTTCCACGCCGTCATCTTGGACTTCAGCCCTGTCAGCTTCGTGGACACCGTCTCCATCAAGATCCTGAAGAATGTAAGGGGCTGAGGAACAGGCAGGACAGCAGCCTTGCTGAGGGTATCTCCAGGGCCCTGTGGGGTGGCCTGATGGCTGCTGCCCATCCCTCTTCCTGGGTAAAAAGTTTTTTGCCATTTGCAGATCTTCAAGGATTTCCATGAGATAGAGGTGGACGTCTTCATTGCCAGCTGCCCGGGTGAGGGGGATCTGCAGAGTCATGAGCCCTGGCCGGGCATGGACAGCCCTTTGGCGCACAGCTGATAGCCTGGGGGGTCCCTCCATGGTGCTCCCATCCCTAGGGTTTCCCCAGGGATCCAGTCTGAGCCTCAAAGTTGGGTCTGTGGTAGTGACCCTGGTGTCCTCCACAACACAGGAGGCGGGAGGAGGCTGCTCTGGGTGGGTGTGGGGGGGCTCAGCTAAGCGCCATCACTTTAGATACTTCTCCCTCCACATAGTATCCGTCCTGGCCCAGCTGGAGCGGGGCAACTTCTTCAGTTCAGCCATCACCAAGCATTCCTTTTTTCCCTCGGTGCATGATGCCGTGGTGCACATCAGCAGGGAGCGGCGCCAGGCCTTGGTGAGCACCCAGCCTTGCTGTCCCCTTGCTGTCCCCAGCAAGGAGATGGGCTGAGCAACGATGGAGATGGCAACTGATGGAGAGGGCAACGACACCAACCCCTCCCTGTCTGCCCCCCTTAGGTGGACCACAGCACCAGAATGTAGCCCCTCAAGAGGAACACATCTCCCCCAGGAGTCGGGTGGGCAAGGAAGGCTTTGCCACCCTGATGGCACCAACTTGCCCACCCTGGGGCTTAGAGGCCCTGATCCCCACCAGCCCCTCTGGACTCTGCGCTGTGGGGCCCTGCCCTGTCCATGAGCCCCACTGTGATGGGGCTGCTGCTGGACGGAGCTGCTGCTGGCTGTCATGCCGAGGGGCCACCTGGTGCCCCCACTTTGCCCCAGCACAGGCCTGTCCCACTGGGCCAGGATGTGGTTTGGGGAGCGGTGGAGGGGCCAAAGGGGTCCCACTCCTGGCAGCAGGCTGGCGTCATGAATAAAGCTATGTGGTGTTTCTCAGGGTTGGTTTCAATGTGCTTTCCTCAATAACGGTGTTTTTGGGCCAGACCGCCCGGCTGCACCCTGGCACCGCTGGGAATGGCCTCCCTGCAGGTGGGCTCCCCAGCACCGTCTCTCTGGCTCTTTTCTGCCACTTCTCCCCATGACCTGCTCTGGGCCCGTGCGGCTGCAGCCGAGGGAGCAATATGGGCGGGGATCCCCATTCTTTGAGATCCCCATTCCCCAGGATGCCCATTTCAGGATACCCATTCTCCTGGATCCCTGTCCCCGGAATCCTTCATTCCACGGGAGCCACATTCCCCAGGACCTGTCCCCGCCATTCTCCGGGATCCCCATTCCCGGGACTCCCATTCTCTGGGATCCCTATCCCCAGGATCCCCATCCCCCGGGAACCCCATTTCCAGGAATCCCCATCCCGGGCTGCCCCGTACCCGCCCCCACCGGCGCGCCCTCCCACCACCAGGGGGCGCTGACGCCCGCCCGCCCGCTCTGCGCGCGCTTATCGCCGCGGCACGCGCCGCCCCGGCCCCGCCCCGGCCCCGCCCCCGCGCAGGCGCGCCGCTGCCGGTCGGTCGGTCGGCGGAAGAAGAAGATGGCGGCGCGCTCGGTGTGCCGGGCGGGCAGCGCGGCCGGGCGGGCGCTGCTGTGGGGCCCGCGCCCCTCCGTGAGTCACCGCGCCCCGCGGGGGCAGCGCCGGGGGGAGCCCGGCCGGACCGCGGGCGGCCCCGCAGTGCCGAGCGGCTGCCGGGCCCCGCCTGTGCGCCGGCCGGGAAGGTCATAGGGACGCGGCGGGCGGTGCGGGCCGGGCGGCGGTGGCTGTGGGACCGCCCGGGGCCCGGAGCGGGGCCGGGCGGGTGGGGGGCCGCGGCGGCTGTCACTGTCACCCCATGCGGGGCTTGCCGCGGGCCCGCTCTCCGCCGCGGTACCGGTTCGTGCGGCTCTTCCCTGGGGTTTCTCACCTCTTCAGACCTCTGAGTTCCCGGCCGTGCCGAGGGGAACAGGTGGTCAGTGGTGATGACAGCCTTTATTTTTTCAGGCATCTTTACTGACTTTGACAAGGAAGCGAGGGGCTGCCACCTATGCCCAGACACTCCAGAATATCCCTGGGACCCAGGTCACCACCCTGGAGAACGGCCTCCGTGTAGCCTCAGAGGAGTCCAATCAGCCAACCTGCACGGTAGGTTTAACATTGATTAGGGGCTTATTTGAACCGATCAGCCTTGTCTAGCCTGCAGCTGGTCTTCCAAAAGGGACAGACCCCTGTCTGAACCAGCGCTTTCAACAGAGATCCCACTGCTTTTCTTTGTGAACAGGTGGGATTAATATAGTAGCAGGAGGCCCAGCCTGGTGTTGTATTGTCTTTAGACAAGCTTTTGTGCTCTACAAACTTGCTCAGCCTCACAGTTTTTGTGTGAGCAGTGAGTGATCAGTAAGAGTTATCTCTCTGGCAAAACCAGCTTTGGTGAAGCTGAGAGAAAAAAACCAAAATATGTGCAGGAAACAGTTGCTAGTTTGTTCTTGTTTTAGTTCTTCTGGTGTAATGTCTGTGGAGTAGACTTCTTGTCCCTGCTGTTATGTTTGTGTCATTAGGATGCTGATTGTTTTCTTCTCTGATGTTGGTACTCACTGGTTTTGCTGCCAGGTGGGTTTGTGGATTGAGGCTGGGAGCCGCTATGAAGATGCCAAGACCAACGGGGCCGGTTTCTTTGTGGAACACATGGCCTTTAAGGTAAGGACATGTGCTAGGTCTTCACAGAGCTGCCCTGAATATTCTGTCCATACATTGTCCTCTTGCTTTGAGGGCTGTAGCTGTTGAAAGAGGGTGTAAATCAGGTCATCTGAGTCCTAGAGACTTTGCATACAGTATGAAAACAAATCTCAAAAGGCATCTAGCCCATGTGGTGCTCATTGTTTGAATGTGCAGCAGCTTGCAAGCATGCATGAATTAAGTCTTATTTACTATTTGCTTATTTTTCCTCTTATAAGAAAAACATGTTGTAATTAACCAGCATAACACAGCACTGTGTTATGAAGCATGTTTCCTCAGGTTAGCACAGAGAGCTCAAAGCAGCATTTCCTGTAACCATTTATTTTTCTTTGCTTTTCTTACTGGTCTAGCAAAGTTTAGAGGCTACAGTTCTTATTTTTCAAATTATGCAGGTGTCTGCTGGATGGGGCAGAAGACATCTAAGCCTGGGACTTGCTGACTCATGTTCAGCCTGTGCCTTCATAGGCAGCTGCAGCACCTGGCTAGCTCCTTAAGTGATGGGCCCTGTATTTAGAAGTAGTCTTCTGCTTCTGTTTATCTTCTGAATATCACTGCTTGGATAGCTAGAAATCTGCTTATTTTTGGTTTAGGCTTTTTCTTGGTTTACTTCCACGGATGTGCTGTTCAAACACTGTTGTCTCAGTGTAACTGCTGAGTTTGTGTTGGTTAGTGGTGATGACAGCCTTTATTTTTTCAGGCAGCTTTATTGTGTTTCAATAAACACAAGCTTTATTGAAAGTTTGTGTTGGTCTTTCAAAATACACCTCAGCCGTCCTTTATCTAGAGAAAATAAGCCAAGTTTTAAATCGCTTGACTTGTGCACCTGCCCTTAGCTTTTATGAATCACATGACAGTTTTTATTGCTTTAGGTCTTTATTGTTATTTTCATTGCTTTAATTCTGCCATAAAGGGAAGTTTGTTCCTTTCATAATTGAGTTGATCTGGTTTCCTTTAGGGCACAAAGAAGCGTCCTGGCTCAGCCTTTGAGAAGGAAGTGGAGAGTCTGGGTGCTCACCTGAACGGGTACACCTCCCGTGAGCAGACTGCCTTCTACATAAAAGCCTTGTCCAAGGACATGCCCAAAGGTAGGATGGCCAGGGGCAAAGTCTGACTGGGAGGTTAAGTAAGTGCATGTGCTTCGGTTTCCTCACCCCCAAGCATCCTTTTTACCAACAGACCAGGGGCTGAAGTAGCTGAGCCGTAAATTGGAGGTTCTGGTTGGTAGTTGGAGAGAGCAGTGCAGTGATGTGGTGCTTCAAGGCCATATGTTCATGTGTCCCTAAACCAAGAGCTCTAGTTATGTCAGGCTGCACTGCATTACCAGGAGGGAGGGTGGAAGGGATTCAGTAGTTTGTGGTTGTTTTATGGAGCTTAGCAAGTGAGGTCAGCAACAGCTGCTGTGTGAGGAGTCCTCAGTGCAGCTCTTGCAGGTGCTCCTCCTGCTCTGTGCTGCCACGTGCCGCCTCCTCTGGGTCAGTTTTGGGCTGAGGCAGTGATTTGAGTCGGGGCCTTACTGCAGACATGGGCTACACTGTAGGTGCCACAAACTCTCTGGGGATTCAGTGTGTATCTGGAGCAGTATCTGCTTCTGACATACTTCCTTTTCTGCAGATGTTGACTGCACTCTGCTGGCAGGGGTGCTTGGCAAGCTGACTTGGAGACTTCTTGCTTAAACCAGTGTTGTTTGTCCCTCCCAGATGCTTTGGGAATGGGTAGCACTCAGCTCTGTTATGTTGCATCCCCTCCCCAGCGTGGTTTTTGCTCACTGCTGTGTGTCTCTTCTCCTTTCAGCAGCACTGGGTAGCGGTCAGGCAGCGGGATGCTAACGTAGCAATTGTCTTGCAGTTGTAGAGCTTCTGAGCGACCTTGTGCAGAACTGTGCGCTGGAGGATTCTCAGATCGAGAGGGAGCGTGGCATCATCCTTCAGGAGTTGAAGGAAATGGACAGCAGCCTGGCAGATGTCACCTTTGATTACCTTCATGCCACTGCTTACCAGGGGACTGCGCTGGCCCACACTGTTGAAGGAACCACAGAGAACATCAAGTGAGCAACAGGCTGGATGTGGTGCACAGCCCAGGGTTGCAGTCCATGGGGTGCATGACTGCTGCTTCTTGGGTGTGGTGGCTGCACAGTGTGTCCATGGAGGTGATCTGAGCCCATGGGCTTCTCCTTGTGCCCTGACTGCGTTTTCCCCATTGGCGCTGGTTAAAGTGTAATGCTGCACGCATTCCTTAGAACCGCCTCCTGCAAGCCCTTCCTGAGGTTGGAAGGGACAGGTTGAACCTTCTTCCGTACTTGTCAGTTTGACACAGTGAAATTAGAGAGCTGGGGTGCTCATTAAAGCAGTGGCCTTGTACTCTCCAGTCTGTATTGAAGTCTATCTTTAACTCTCCATCTTGGCTGCTGGTTCCCATTCTTTGTGCTCTAGAATTAGAGCGCAGGGCAAACACAGTACACAGTACAACCTTGCTTCTAAAAAGTATTGTTACCCCACAACAAAGAGAATCACTGCTGTCTCTGCACCGTGAACTTGCTTCTCCTAAGCCTCCCTTTCCTCCCAAGTTGGAGATGCTCATGTTCTGGGTCTTTGTGTTCTTTACAGGCGGCTGACTCGAGCAGATCTGGCTTCATATGTTGATACTCACTTCAAGGCACCTCGTATGGTCCTGGCAGCTGCTGGAGGTAAGTTCTAGATGCTTGTGATTCTGGGAAACCTTGGTGTTTTCAAGCATGTGGTCAAACTTGTCACACATCGTTAATGTAAAATCAGATAATTTTGTTAAATTAGTCTGTTTTAAGACTGCAAATCTCTCTCTTTATCATTGCCAGGTATTTCCCACAGAGAGCTGGTAGATGCAGCTAAGCAACACTTCACTGGGATGCCTGTTACATCCAAGGAGGGTTCTGTGCCTGCTCTCGCATGCTGTCGCTTCACAGGGAGTGAGGTAAAGTTGTTTTGGTTCCCATCAAAGCAAGCAGCTGTTGCCTAACTGTTGAATGAATGTGAAACCAATTACAGCTGCTTCTGAGTGGAAAAGTCTGTGTATCTCGGAGAAGCTGATGATGCACCATCTTGGTACTGCTCCCACGTTGTGTTCTTGGGGCTTCTTGCCACGTGTTGGGTTTTAGATGGAACCCAAATCCATTAGGAGTATGAGGCTGTTGCTCATATGATCTGCTGCAAAACTCACATCAGAGCAGCTGGTTTGTGCTTAGTTCTGCCTGGGGTTCTTTGATCTCACTGGAATAACATCAAGTACCCCAGTTTGTCAGCCTGGCATGGCAGCAGGTTGCAGACAGATCACAGTGTTCATGCAGTTCTCCCCCACTCCTTGATGATTTTCCAGATCCGTGCCAGAGATGATGCTCTGCCCCTTGCCCATATTGCTCTTGCCGTGGAGGGGCCGGGATGGGCCGATCCAGACAACGTGGTCCTCAATGTGGCTAATGCTATCATAGGGCGCTACGACCGCACTTTTGGAGGTGGGAAGGTAAGAGTCTTGGGAGTGCAACAGGGAGAGCCTGGAGAGCCTTCACTTTAATATGAAGTGTTATGGAGACCCTAAGTGGATGTGCTTTAGGGGAGGCTGTTGTGGTTGACTTCGAACTGTGAAGGGGTTAGGAGCCTGGAAAGTAGAATAGAAGTGTAATCGAGGCTAATCCAGGACGGTTCTTGAGAGGTGATGCTGCCAAATGAACTGAACCTTCTCTGCTAAGTTTGGAAGAGGTGTAGCTGGTGAATTCTCAGCAGCTTGTTCCCACCCTCACAACTAACCACTCGGTGGGGATGGTGATGGAAGCAGGATAGAATACCCTACAGTCTCATGATGCAAGCTTGCCTTACCACTGCAGAGCAAATGGAACTTGTTTAAAACCTTGGTATTGCATCCATTATCGTCTGGAAACTGTCTGGCCTGTATAACTGTGCTAACCCCTGCTGCTGGGAGACCTTGTCCTTCCCATTTTCTCCCACTCCTACAATGGTGTGCATACCAGCTTTTCATCTGCAGCTGGGAAAGGAAATGGTTTGGCTGAATGGACTCCTAGCCCATTGTCTGTGGCTTTTCCAGCAGTGATTTTCATCTGTTGACCACATGAAGGCTCTAAATTAAACTCTCCTTCAGCAAAGTGTTCCGCTTTGTCTTCTCTGTGGTCTTTGTGAAAACAGCTCAGTGGGAAAGAATTTGAGCTGTGAGGAAGCTGAAAGTGAAATGGCTGACAGTATCTCCTTATTTACAGAATCAGTCTAACAGGGTGGCTGCGCTTGCTGCGGAGCATAATCTCTGCCACAGTTTCGAGCCGTTCAACACCTCTTACTCAGACACCGGCCTCTTCGGTTTCCATTTTGTTTCTGACCCTCTGTCCGTAGATGATATGATGTTTTGTGCTCAGGGGGAGTGGTAAGTACGACTTTGGTACAAAGTGCTGTTTAAGATCTGAGCCTCTTGTGGGAGACTGAGCTGCTGGGGGAGCATATTAAGTCTACAGAGAGCTGTGTCTCTTTATGGACTTCTTGGTAACTTGCGTTCTGGTTAAGTGATCCTCTAAGTGGTTTCTGTAAATCTCTTGGCATATGTGGCTTTTGAGAAGCTGTTCAGTCTCTTAGGGCTCTTCAGGTCTTTTGTTCAGGCTTTCAAGTATTAGCACTGAGGCTTTGGGGTTTTTTATATACAAGTGAGATCATTCCTTAGACAAGGCTTTCCTAGGTGCCCAAGAGATGTATCTCCATTGTCTTGTTAAGCCTGAGCGAAGCAGGCAGAGTTCCTGCTGCTCAGGCCCTTGTGTTGTGGCTGATGAATGACCTACTGCTGGAATCATGCCAGTGTTTGGGAGCCTTCTGGCTGTCCATCTTATTGTGTCCATGAACCAGTAATGGTTCAAGGCTACATCTGAGCTACAAGCCATGCTGTGTGTGGAGCAGGTGGAGTGAGCCCTTGCCCCAGAGATGTGGCCATTGGCAGGGGAAGAAGGGATTTAGCAGCTGGAGTCCAGACAGACTCTGTGGAGCTGTCTTGTTCTTTCAGCATCAGTTTCCATAGCAGCTTGCCATGCATGGGAATGGCTGACATGCCTTCCTTCTCCTGTGACAGGGCAATGCACAGCACGTGCTGCTGGGTAAGCCAGAGCCAGCACCAGGGCTGCTGAACCTCTGAGTGTAACTCAGCGTATATCCTGCTTGCTGAATCCCTTGCCTGTGTGCTGGAGCTCTTACCTCCTGCTGCTCGGTGCTCCCCAGTTCTTAGCTGCTCTGTGGAGATCAAGGATGAATGTCAGCCTGCAAGACAAGCAGTGTTGATAGCAGCTTATTTTTGAGGAGGCTTGGGAAAGGGAGGAATTCACTTTCTGTCTGAGCAGACAAACATCTTTAAGAGCTTTCATGGTCTTTCCATGTCCTCTCCAGGATGCGTCTGTGCACCAGTACCACAGAGTCAGAGGTGACAAGAGCCAAGAACTATCTCCGAAATGCCATGGTGGCTCAGCTGGATGGTATGTTCTGGTTTATGGATTGACCACTGTGCAGTTTTCAGAGGGTTTCTGCTTGTGCTTCTCCTGGGGAGCAGGACCTGTGCTAGAGACTGCAGTTCTGCTGGCAGGCACTGGGCAAAACTTCCTTTTCCTGCTCCACACTCCTCCTGCCATGTTGTCAAAGCAGTTGACCCCAGCCTGCTGTGCTCCCAGAAGTGACATACTGCCTGGTGACCTAAGAATTGAGACCCTCAGACTGGTCTGCCTTGGCTGTAGCACTTTGGAGACCAGTGAAGCAATCTGTGTATTGCGTAGCGCCTGCTGGAGCTGCTCAGAGTGGGAATTAGGACTGTGCTTCGTTAGCAGACGATTTAATGGTTAGAGTTTCTACTCTGCTGTGGCTGATGATCTTGCTGTGCAATTCTGAAAGGCTTCTTGGTGCACTGACTATGTGATGTCCTCAACATCCAGGTACCACACGAGTGTGTGAGAATATTGGAAGCCATCTCTTGCACTATGGACGTCGTATCCCTCTGGAGGAGTGGGATGCCAGGATTTCTGTAGGTATCCATTTGTTTTGGCTGGGATACCTGAGCATAGTTGGTGTCAGCATTGTCTGGCCTTAGTCTGCTGCAGTTACACGTGGCTTACTTATCCCTTAATCAGACTGCCTGGAGTCCAGGTGTTTATCCTGCTGACACTGATGTAACTGTCAGAATCTCTGGCACACATGCAGTGGTGTATCCTGTGTATCCCTGTGACTGGAGTCAGTCCATCCCAGAAAGAAGGCATACAACTGTGTTAAGCAGCACCACCTGAAATTCCTTTAACAGTTTTCCTAGTGGTGTCCCACACCTAGTTTGTGTAATTCTGCAGCCACTCTATCCCTTAGGAGACTTCCGATTTTGGACTGCCTTGTCTTCTGTACCCACAAAAGAATGCACTGTGTAGGGACATGAGCCATACTTGCAGGCAGAGCTGGGCAGTTGGTGCAGGTGGCCCCAAGGGTCTGATTGTGTCTTTTAATGATCTTGATATGTAATGGCATCAGTAACTTGCAACTTTGAGAAGTGTAGATCTGCTGGAAGAGTCATTAATTGCTTGTTTGATGTTTATTAGGCCGTTGATGCAAGAATGGTGAGAGATGTCTGCAGTAAATACATTTATGACAAATGCCCGGCCATTGCAGCAGTTGGTGAGTAGTATGTGACAATCACTTCAAAAACAGGACAGGGCCAAGAGCTGTGTGGAAGCGAGCTGTGGGCAGTCCTGATGTGTCTGTCCTGACTCCTTAAACCACTCTGGTTCTTTACTGGTATCCTCCTGCCTCTGCACATGAGGTGTGCCAAGGCTCGTTTGCCACGAGATCAGACCTGCAGGTGATGGAGATGCAATGGCAGTGAGCTGCTGGCTGTCCTCCCACCTCTGCCTGCTGTGGAGCTGTGACTAAGACTGGGAGTCCTGTAGCTGGGTGCGGGCCCAGCACGTCTGCCAGGTGTCCTTACCCTGGGGTCAGGGTGGTTTATGTAAGGGAAGTGAAGGGACCTGATTCTCCTGTGCTGCTCTGGCATGTCTGTCTGGCCAAGGACAAATTCTTCTCGGAAAACCTGCCTAAGCAGCTCAGCTCTGCTGCCTCCTTCCTGTGTGTTGTGAATTCACCTCCTTGCAGCTGTTTCCTCTGGCCTTCAAAGTGGAGCAGCTTGGAAAAGGAAGAGAGTTTTTGAGCAGGAAGTTGAAATGACTTGGTGGCTCCCTGTATTTGATACCTGTATGGGGAGCTGTACTGAGCATTGTGGAGCAGTGTGAGGAAACACCTTATTCTGTCAGGAGCTGGTATCTGCTAGTTTTATTGATGCAGGTTTGAGCTGTAGTTGGCTGGTTTTGTGCAAAGCTGCTATGGATTGCAAGCACAGGCTGCTCTGCCACCATCTGCTTTAAAGACCATGAGAAATTGTACAGGGATTTTTAACTATGTCTCCAAGTGACTTTTCTCCTGTTCACTCAGGTCCCATTGAACAGCTCTTGGATTACAACCGCATCCGCAGTGCCATGTACTGGATCCGTCTCTAGGATGTGTTGCCTGCAGGTTGGAAATAATGAAGCTGTGGACTGTGACAGCTTCCCTCTGGCACTGAATGTCTTGGGCACCACGGGCAAGCTGAGTCCATTCAAAGCAGCTGTCTTCTCGGTGTTAAATGTGTAAAAATAAATACATCCTATGTGGAGTTGGTTCTGCTGGGAGTCAACTGTGTCTTGCTGGGTGGTGTGTGTAGACATTGTTAATCTTGCCAGATTGGGGAGATAGGATGTGAGGAGCTGGGGCTGTTGATAGACAAGCATCTTTCCAGAGGGGCTATGTTATAATAGCCCATATGTTTCTGTATGGAGATGTGTTACCTCTCACCTTAAGCTTCCTGGTTATCTGTAAACCAGCTCAATAATGAGCAGAGATTATTATGTAGTGGTAGTATTGGGCTACACGTTCTTCTTGTACGCGACTGTCCATGCAGTCAGGCTCAGCTATGCAATAACTGAGAAGCTGCTGACTGGCCTATACCCATAAGATAATCTCTAGGTCTGAGTAGTTGGAAGAGCTACCCAGCCCTTTCTGCTTTTTTGGTGTTAAACTGGTTGTTGCTCCCTTGTCTTGCCTCTGGGAAATTAGAACATGGAACAGAAAGCATGAAACGGAGCAAGGGAGGGGGTGGAGAAAAGTTTCCCACCAGGTGGCACTAGCCTGTCACAGCTACCCTTGGAAGCTGCAAGGTATTGCTGTTTAATTTTTCTCTTTGGGATAAATGTCTCTGAGGTTCTCATTTAGTTTCCAGGTTCTGCCCTGACAAGTGAGATTTAAAAATAGTGTAAAAGTTTCTCAGAGTTAGTCATTACACTTGAGACTAATCCAGTGTACTAAATTATTTGTGCTGAATCTGGATTCTTGATCAGAGAGTCAGTGTGTCTGAACCCATTGCGTATACTAGGCAAGTTTGAAACTGTTAAATGTTCTTGATGCAATTTGGATTTAACTATTGTCGCAAGCTCTGGCTCGTTACAAGTGCACTGAGGGCTGAAAAACTAAACAAGCTCACTTATGCCTCCAGCCTTGTGGAACCAGTAAATTATTCTGCCTTGGTTTTGTGACTGCAATCAGACTGTGATCCTCTTTTGTCTTCCATTGCTATATATTTTCCCCTCACGGGTGTTTTTCTAAAGTGCTTTGCAGTTGGTGAGAAATACAAGGAAAGAGAGATGTATATCCTTCCCTTAGCATTTCCTACAAATTTTCTTCTTTGGAGGTATCTCTTTGGGAATGTCTGTTTTCCTTGAGTAATTAATTCCTCAGGCTCTTCTCTAGTAGTTTATTCTAGGAACAGATTCAAACCCCTCAGCAACAGATGCTTCCAAGTTGCTCTGTTTCTCTGCAAAAGCAGCTGGCTGTGCTGAGCCTTGCTCCCAGCACTTCCGCAAGGACCAACTCCTGACCAAAGGCTGCAGCTCTGCAAGGCTGCCTGGCTTATGCAGCCTTAAATGGATTTTGTAGATGCTTTTTCCACGTAGAACTCTGAGTATCTGGGCTGATCTGGACTAGGACCTGTGCCCTGGTGAGTGGCACTGGATGCAGAGGGCTGTTGGGTGCCTGTTAGAGTCAAGGCTGAGCTATGCCCAGGATGTTGGCACTTTTCAGGCTGCAGTTTTGATGGCACTCTGCCTTGTAGTGCGTGTTGTGTTTGTGTGCTGTGGCAGTCCATGCCTCCAGAAACACAAGCGTCTCACCAGCTCCAAGGATTGAGAGGTTTGCCATATAATTTTTTTCCTTGGTAAACAGCAAGCATTCAGACTCAGGATCTAAAAGGTGGGGAGGGGAAACCCATTCAGGAGTCAAGAGTGTTCCTGCTTGGCAAAGATGCCCGTGCTCTGCACCTTATCAGGGGCTTGGGAAGTGTAACCTGGAATTGATGCAGTCATTAAGCATTTGGCAGCTGAATGCTTTGATACTGGAGGAACCGAAGCTCTAATCTCATTGGCAGGTCTCTGGCTGTTTGAGTTGTTTGGGGGTGTTTCTGTTCCTCCACCGGAGTAGCCTCAGTCCAAGGGGATCCAAACTGGGAAATGTCTGGCATGACGGAAGTGTCCTACCTCAGCTTTTCCTGAACCTTGAAAAAGAGATCTTTTGCTGGATCTCTCCTCTCCCCTTCCTGCAGTTTCCGCTGCCCAGTGAAGGACAGTGCCAGAGGAGGGAGTTGGAACCATCCCTAGAAGCATCCCAAGTTCACTGTAACTGGAGATGGCCTGGGTGACCTAATAAATCTGTTTCCTGGCTCCATGGACAATGCAAGATTGTTCAGCGGGGCTCTTTGACCAGTTTAGTTTTCAATGGCTTAAGTGTTTTATTTTGCTACTTCACTTGGAAGGTTACTTGGGATCCCATTAGTCTGTGCTGATAAATTTAGCCTGGTATATGGATTGGCCTTTGCTCCCTCCCCTTCTGCGCAGTCTTACCCTCTCCGGATAAAGTCCCCTTTTTCAAGCTATTGCACTTGCTTTTCCTCCATGACACCTTGGCGTTCCATCTGTTGTCTGCTAAAGGGGAGGATTTGAAAAGGAGGATACTGTGCATTGATGTGCACCCTGTGCAAGGCTCTGCAGTTCCCTGCACAGCACTTCCTTCAGTGGCTTGTCTCCACCACACAGAGCTATTCCAGGAGTGTAATCTCTAGCAGTGAAAATGGGGAGCACTCACTAGAGCCCTGTGCTGAGTGCTCCGTGTTGTCCTGGTCTCTGCAGAGAGAGCCGCTGGTACCCCCAGTGCAGGGCTGCAGGGCCCGGCAGATGTACAGGGTGGATCTGCCTGTGGAGCAGGCAGCCCCTTTGATATGTGAGATGCTCGTTTGGGATTCCGGTGCTTGCCAAGAGAGGGGCCAGAGCAGCCAATTGTCAGAGTTGCCTCACCTGAACTAATTACCCACCCTGGAAAGTACAGTTGATACTCATCATGGGTGCTGAGCCAAGCCTGTCCTGGGGAAGCAGGGAGCTGCAGGGAGGCTTTCACAGAAATGAGAGGCTTGGAGCTGTGCCACTCTTTGGTGCCAGAGCGCTTTTGGGAGGAGAGCCCACAGCCCTCCGGGCCTGCTCCTCTACCTGCTGTCTGCTAAGGCTGGTGAAAAATGGCAGTGGGAGCCGTAGGTGAGTGGGGTTTAGACGACGGCAGCAGTGGAGCTCTGTGGTGTCTTGTGTTGCTGGAGCTTTGCTCTGCTCAGACCCCTGGTGCAGGGATTGACTGAGGTGTTGGCATGGCTGTGACCAGGGACTTTTTCCCCCATCTAGCCCCTGTGTAGTGTGGTTTGCTCAGGAAAGGGACGGGTTCCCCCTGTGATGAAGTGTCACTCAGTGAGGCTGCAGGATTGCCAGGCTAAAGGAGGTGCCTGGTAGTCCTGACCAGGGCTCCTGCACTTCACTTTGCCCTTCTGTGCACTGCTGAGACTTTGTACACCAGGAGAGAGGAACAGTGAGCAGTGGTATCTGGACACATACCCAGCAATCCTGTTTCCTATTTGGAAAAGGAAAAATGCCTCGTGTAAAGCTTTAGTGTATTGATTGTGTGGAAAAGCAGTGGACAAAAGGCCCATCCAGGCCTGACTGCCAGCAACAGCCATCCCAGGCTGCTGTGAGGCACGAGGCATGGTGGCAGGAGCTGTCTTTGTCTGCAGTGGTGTGCCTGGAAGGGGTGAGTTGGGGCCCTGAACACCCTCATTAAAAGCTGCTTTACCCCACACGTCATCCAAAGAGGTTGGATGTTTCTCACTTTTCCATGCAAGTCTCTGCTTTCCCTTCCTTTCCTCTTACACATTTTCCTTCCTCGGGGCTCTGAGGTTTTTAGTGGGGCTGCCAGGCTGAGGTTTGGCTTTGCTGCCCATTCAGACCATCACTGGGGATGCCCAGAAAAGTTATCTGAAGTGTGGGGCCTGGAGAAGGATCTGCCCAGGAATGGAAAATGGAGCTACCGGGGTGGCAGCCTGGGGAAGTCCCAGCCCTGATCTGTGAGAGCAAGAGGGATTTTTTTTGTGTACAAAGAGGTGTCAATAGTACCTGTGCTGGGTCTCCTGCCAGGTGCCCTGGAGACACTGCTCCTGCTCAGTGTCCCACCATCCAGTGCTGAGCCTCTGCCACGATCTGGGGTTATTTAAGGCTCCATATCCTGCTTTGGTGTGAGAGGCACAGCAGAGACAGCATGAGAACAGCGAAGGAAGCTGGATTGAATGCCTGGTTTGAGCAAGGCTTAAGATACTGAAACAGGAGCCTGAATATCTGAGTGCTGAGCTCCTGGTTCCACCAAGAGCCTGCAGTGTGACATCGAGCATTCAGCTTTCTGGGGCGCTGTGTCAAGGTGGGTGCTGACACCAGGTGCATTGCACCGAAATAAAGCTGCTCTCTGTGCACTGCCCTCAGCACACAGCACTCAGGTGTGCAAAGCATTTTGTAAAGCAGCCCCAGTACTGTGCACTGCTTTCTGCTTTGCATGTGACTTTTATTCAGAGTAGGCACTTGGATAATGCAATAAAGGGAACGTGCTGCTTATCTTTGATTTGTTATATTTAGGGAAGAATTAGTTGACTCTTCTGGGGGGGATTTTTTTAGATTAAACATTTGAATGTTTAATCTAGGGAATTAAAGTGATGTTGCTTCAAGATTTAGCAGTGGATGTATTTCAGCTTCAGGACAGCGCACTCTGAGTTTTTCAGGGTGCACTGTACAGTTCAGCATTGTACAGAGTCCTGTGTACCAAACCCATGGCCCCCAGTTCAGGTCATGTCACTCTTGAGCAGAGCTCGTAGTGATGGAGAAACAGGCTTGGTACTACCCATGGAACCTCGAGGGTGGGATTTCCAGGTAGAGATAACTGCCCATGAGCACTGCCTCCTCTCACAGGAGGCTTGGTGAACAGGGTCTCTAGGAACTGGAGCAGCAGGCCCTGTGTCTGTGGCAAGTTCCTGCCTCTGCTCCCCTGGCACGAAGGATGCCCCGGCGTACCAAGGGGCTGTCAGGAGGAGGAGATGGCGGGTGAGCGTGCTTGGGCGTCCCAACTCCACGTGGCAGTTCTGCTTTTTCCACCCCTTCCCCCCACTGTCTGCTGTGAGGCTGGAGGTCCCCACTGCCCCTGGCTGCTGTCCACTGTGGTTCTCCGGCTTCCCCTGCTTTGTTTACAGCTGTTCCAGATGTGCAGCACTTGGCAGGAGCCCCTATGACGTGGGAACACAAGTATCTCCTGTTCCTGCCTCGCACGCGCAGCGGTGACTCACAGGTGACCTTGCCCCAGCTCTGCTGATGGGGATGGAGGATGAAGTCATCATGGTTCAAGGTGAGTCCCAAAGGTGGTGAGGGACCAGAGACAGGATGCTGTGCTCTTCCCTTCTTGGTGGCAACACAGGGGCGCAGAGGTGCTGCTGATGTGCTTTCTGCAAGAACCTGGAGCTCCGAGAGTCCCCAGTTGTCACTGCTCTGGGGATGCACTGCGTGGATGCAGACCCTACCCCCATCCCCATTGGGACCCCCACCTGTGCTGCTCAGCCTTCCCCCTGGAGCTCCACAACATCCTGCCCCACAGCTGTGGGGTCCTTGTGTGGGATGTATGTGTCCACCTGCCCCGTGCCATGCTGGTGACGAACTCTCCGGCTCGACGGAGATATGAAGTCATCCTGGGGAGGTCTGGGGAGGGAGGAGTTCCCATGGTGACAGACAGCGATTCACCCGACAGGGCAGGGCGGGTACTTCGTCGTTTTTATTCCTTTCTTCTGGAGTCGGGCACGCAGCCAAAGAGCTGAAGGAGCAATGGCACAGCCTCGCGGGGGAGAGACACAAGGACAAGTCTGGTCTCGTGAGCTGCATGAATCCCTCTGGAGCACAGTTTCCCCTGCAGCCTGGCTGCTGCCCCACACGTAGGGGTGAGCCTGACCCCTCCTGCAACGTTGATTCCCTGGGTGCTGGCTCCCTGCAGCTTCCTGACCATCCTAACAGACTGATAACCAGACCTTAATCCTCCTTCCCATGGACCATGGGCCATGTGTGAAACATTCAGCGCAGTATCCTGCAGCTGCTGGGGATCCAACACTGTTCGCCTGGTATGGGCAAATGTGGGTAGAAGAGCTTTGTGCTATGTACTTGCTTTTACCAGTGCCCAAAGCCTGCAAAAGCCCCTTCCCCAGAGGCTGCAGCATGGCCCAAACTCTCTGGTGGTAAGAATCCCCTCCTGTGCCCCTGCCTGTCCCAGGCAAGGCCTCTGCCACTCCCAGGTATGAGCTGTGCCGTCCCCTCCCTGGCGGAGCACGTCTCCCACCAGCCCTCCAGCCGCGGGTGATGCTCCCCACGGCTCCGCTGGGCTCCCCTTGCGCAAGGAGCGGCCGAGCCCCAGGAAGAGTGGGAGAGGGGCTCTTTCATAGTCCTGCCAGAAATTTATATAGAGCTGCAGGTAGTTTTTAGGGGAGGTGGTGCAGGTTGTGAAACACTTTTATAGAGGCAGAGAGGAAGCATTGAGCAACCACCCCATCCTCCCAGCCATCAGACCTGCATCCCAGATGCAGAAGGGGAGAAGTGAGAGCAGGATCATCCAAAAGGGGTGTGAGTGATGGACAGCCTTTCCCTGGCACAGGGGCTCTGAGAAATCTGGGTTTGGAGACATGAGTTGGGCAAACTCCTTCTTGTGCAGCTCCAGAGTGTGTCTGTCTTGGTGTCACTTGTGAGCACAGGCTGGCGTGCTGCTCTGCCAGGGCCAGTGGTACCAAGGCCTGTGGGCTGGCAGCAGGAGGGACCGAGCACAAGGCATTAGTGACTCGTTACTTCCATCTCTTGGGAAGGCAGTGTCAGTCCACAGTGAGCTGTGGGGCAGCAGCAGGGTCCTAGGACAGTGGTCCAGCATGTCCGTCCTTGGGGACTGGGATAGGGGCCTCTGAGGACTGGCTCCTCGAACTCATGAGGAATACCCAAGCTATTCCTCTTGGCAACACTCCTCCCCTGGGAATACAGCTATCTTGAGCCCCTGCAGCCAGGGAGGCATCTGCTGTTGCCATTGAAAGGAGGAACAAATATACCCAGCCTCATCAAGCTGTGTGAACCCCCTGCAAGGAGCAGCTTCTTGCAGCACAGCTGGCAGCATCCCGAGAACAGCTCCAGCTTCCCAGGCCCACGTGCTGCCTGCCTGCCTTTCCTCCCCGCTGCTTGGCAGTTGCTGTGAGCCCCTGTCACCACCCTGCTCCTCCCCAGCACCCTCTACCACACTGCTGCCTGCTCCTGCAGGCTCTCCAGGGTCCATGGGGGCTCCCATGGCTGGGTTAGCCTGCAGCTGGCCTTGTGTCCCTGGATGCTGCTCTGGGAGCTGGGCAAATGCCGTTTCCTGGAAAAGCTTGACATCAGGCAGCAGAACAGCTTCCATGCACCGGGAAGGTGGTGCTGCCTTGCCCATCTACCCCTGTACCATCTGCTCCCAGCATGGGTTGGGAAGGAGGGATGGGGCAGCCATGGCTTGATGGTGCTTGTCCCACTCTAATGGGGAGTGGAGGTGGTGCGGGGTTTGGGATCTGATGGGAAGCTTGTCTCCACATATGACAGGGGCTGCTGTGCTGCTGCTGCAAGTGGCCTTGCTCTTGCAGGGCTGGGCTCTGTCCTGGCCTCCTGCAGACACCTCTGCTCGGCTGCTCCTGTGTGCCACTCCAGTCCCCTGAAGCCAAGGTGCCCCTGGAAGCCAGGTTTGGGACAGAGCACCCTGCAAGGCCAGGAGCAGCCCCTGCTGTGACAGCCCCCCAGCACCCAGTGGGGCCTGAGCTGTCCCATCTGCCACGCACCTTCTTGGAGGGATGCTGGTGAGGGCTCGAGGCAGCCAGAGGTGTGGCACCTTGGTGTTTGCAGGTAAGATGATCTCCTCGCTTTCCCCGGCACTGCAGGGAAGCACCAGTGACCTGGCCTTGCCCCGAGCTTCCCTCCCAGGGGCCGGCTGCAGGAATGCCACCTTTCACCTCTGCATCCCTCACCTGGCCCGAGGCACTGCGCTGCCGACAACGCTGGTCCCTGGGGAGCCCCGCAGAGGCGCAGGGCTGGGCGGGCAGGCTGGGCAGCACTGGTGGGTGCAGGCGGGCACGGGCTGGCTCAGCCGCCCTGCGTGTCAAGTCACGCTCTGCGCACCCCGACCCAGCCCGCACATGCCCTGAGTGTGTGCGACGTGGGCTGGCAGCTCTCCCTCGGCTTCCCTTCATCTTCTCCTTCCTACAGGCATCCGAGAGGAAACCACTCCCTCTGCTCTGCCAGTCCCCGCTCCTGCACTGCAATGGGTCCCTGGGTCTCCCTTCGTGCACCTCAAGCCCGGCTGTGCCCCAGGCGCTGCCAGCCACTGCCTGCTGCTGCCTGCAAACCCTGCAGCCAGGGCTGGGCTGGGAGCACCTCAGTCCTCGTAACCCCAAGGCAGGGAATTTTTATCTGCCCCTACAAAGAAGCAGGAGTTTCCTTTCTGTAGCTGCGTGTGCTGGGCTGGCTGAGGCATCTCTGGGGCATAAGCACCCCTTGGGACTGTCAGCTTGTGGAAAAGCAGCACCGGCCCCATGCAGAGGTTCTGGGGGAGCTTTGATGCACCTGGTCCCGGCATTTCTACCATCTCCTGCATGCCCATTCTCAAGGGCAAGGCAGGTTGATTTTACTGAGCCTGCACTCCCCCGCAAGTGGGGGCTGCAGGGCCAGTAGCAAAGGGGAGCAGCTCATGCCTCAGTCAGTCGAGAAGCTGGATTCCTGCAGAAGAGCCAGGCTGTGTGTGTGGCCACCTGCAGCATGGGGCACTTCAGCCCCTGCCTGCACTCTGCTTACCCCTTCCCCCTGCCACCCCCTGGGTCCCTGACACCCAGCCCCA
Organism: Lycocorax pyrrhopterus obiensis; assembly: GCA_014706295.1. NCBI lineage: Eukaryota > Metazoa > Chordata > Aves > Passeriformes > Paradisaeidae > Lycocorax > Lycocorax pyrrhopterus. The sequence continues at coordinate 9,444,308 of JACSVZ010000017.1, forward strand.
GCCACTGTGCAGCCTCTCTGGGCATCCCCAGCAACACCCAAAGCCCAGCCACAGGATGCAGTTGAGGGCAGCTTTTCAACTAGGGACTCTAGAGCTCCATTCAGTGCTGCTGGCTCCTTATCCTGCTTCCATCATCCCCATCGTCACCTTCCCTTTCTGGCATGTTGGCCCCATGCCATTGCAAAGCACCGCCAGCCCTTGGCAGAGCCCTGGTGGTGCCTGGCTCTCCCCTCACTTGCTGTCCCTGAGAACCAGCCTGGCCTCTGCGGTCACGCTGACCAGGGCTGCCTTGTCCTGCACTACTCAGCCACGGGGGGGTCACATCCCTGTGGTGTCACCATTCCCTCCTGAGCCCGTTTTGCGTGGCCTGTGGGGCCTGGCCACAGTCCAGCACAGCTTCGTGCGATGCTGGTGTGCGGCTGTGCTGGCAGCAGCCTCCAGACACAACAGTTTACGGGCAGGAAAAGCTTTCCATCCCTCCACAGCAGTCGTGGGAGAGCCGAGACACACACACACCCCATGGAGCCCTGGTGTGGGGGCACAGCAGGCTCAGCCTGACCCCAAGCTTGGCTGCCATGGGACCACTTGCCTCCATGATCCTTCAGTCACCAGACTGCTGCTGTCTCCACAGTGGCTGTGGTCTCCCACAACCGGGAGTATCCCCTTCACTTTGGACATCCCAAGAGCCACTGGGCAGAGAGGGCAGCTCGCTGGTCATGACTCCATCCTGGTGTCATACTTTGATTCCTTTTGCCACAGGGATGTGGCCTTGGGCAGCAGCAGGAAAGGGGGTGCTGTAAGCTGTCCCTTCTGGCACAGAGGAGCTGGGGGGCTTCTGTCTGCTTCCCTTGTGAAGTGCAGCCTGGAGGGCTGGCATGGCTTTTTCCCACCCCAGACCCATCAGGGTAGGTCAGCCGGTGGTAAGGGCTGACCATTTCCCACCCTGGTCTATTTTGTGGTCTCTTGCCTTGCTGGGTTGTCCCACAGCGTGGCCCAAGGCTGCACTGTGAGTGTCACTCTGGCTCTCTGGGCTCTCCCCAAGCTGACTGGTGATAGTGGCTAGGGGTCATGGGCCCCTTTCCCAGGATGCTGGGCTGGGTGGCTGGGTGTCACAGCATGGAGCTGGCGGTGGCTGGTGCTGGAGGACATTCCTGGAGCGTGTCCCAACTGGCCCCTGTGGCAGACAAGGTTCCCCCTCCAGGTCTGGCCAGCTCTTCCTCTCCTCACCCGCCTCGGCACCAGCCCGCTGCTGCTCCCCTCTGTTGGAAAGCTCCCCAGTTTAAAAGTGCTGGGAGAGGTGGCTTCTCCCTCCCAGCAGCTCCAGAGCTGTCCCATGCATCCCCTCTGGCTGGGGATGCTTATGTTGTGCTGGAGTGAGAAGTGCTGCAGGACCACTGCAGGGCCAGAAAACTAAAATCTTGTAAGGGTTGTGCTGAATTCCAGCCCATGTCAGACCAGCACCAGAAGCAGTGGCTGCAGGGGGTGGAGAGGGTGGGCAGAGGATGGGGCACAAGCCCCACAGCACCACAAGTGCAACTGGCTCTGTATCTCACCGGGATGCATGACTCATCCCGTCCCAGAGAGCTGAAACCTCACCTGGGGCTGAAGATTTCCTTCTTGTTTCCCACTAAGGCAGCAGTGAGGCCTCATACCCAGCAAGCACAGGCAGGGAGAAGCTCAGCTCCCATGCTTCCCTTGTGCACACTCTCAAACCAAGGGGCTCCCTTCCCTGCGGGTGGCATGACCTCTGTGGGGCTCAGGGTTAGTGCTTGCCTGGGCAGTGCCCTGCAAGGATCAGGGTTATTGGGACCTATGGAGGTGTCCTGGAATGTCTCATGATCTGGCCAGCTGTTGAGTGGCATTTGAGAACCAGGTTGGCATGCACAGACAAGGAGCTGGGGTCAGGGTCAGCCCTCCACATTTTGGTCAGTGTCAGTGTAGAGGAATCAGCACGCTTTGGGGCCGAGCCCCGTGGGAGATGGGGAAGCCCAAGTCTGGGCTGTGGGAATGACTAGTGGCTGGGCTGCCAGCCTTGCAGGCTTTGAGAAGGGTGTACAGCCTTTCGGGCTGTTCCCGGAGGGACTGGCGTGCAGCGGCGCGGGGGTGTGTGCGTGAGTCACTCACACCTGGTGCTCTCCGTCTGCAGAGGCAGCCCCGTCCCGCGCCGGGGGCCGCAGATTCCTTACCCGGCCCTGGTATGCAGAGGGAAGCTGGGAAACACCGCGGAGAGGGAGACACTCTGGTTTTGGGGACCCAGCACCCCTGCGTGCCCTTTCGCCTCCTCCCAGCAACTCCAGTGCAAATGTAAGGGGAATGCTGCTGGCAAGATGGTCAAGATGCTGCCGGGCTCTCCATGGGCGACTGGGGTTTGGGGACCACCCCAAACCAGTGCCTGCCCCAGTCCTGGGGGCCGAGGTGGTGGGCAGAGCCCCCGGCGTGGCTGTGAAGTGTCGCTGACCCGGTGCCGCTGCCTGCGGTGCCCGCTGGGCGATGCTCGCCCCAGCGCTGCCCCCGTTGGCCGGCGTGACCCCCAGCCGCCCGTGCCCTGTCGCCGGCACCGCGCCCGTGGGGCTGCTCCACCAGCTCCGGGCCCGGGGCCAGCCACAGAGCCCTTGGCAGGCCCCTCCGCTCCCTGTTTAACGAAGCCCCTTGTCTAATTGGGACAGGCCGCCTTGTCTTCATTAAACAGGCTCTGGCGGGAGGAGGGTTTGGGGATGGTCCTGACCTGAAGATGCTGGACTCACGGCCGGACCCACAGGGCTGGGGCAGGCAGGGGGAAACCTGTGGCCACGGCGAACTTTGGAACCCACCCGCCAGGTTTGGGGGCCAGGGCTGGGGTCTAAGGAGAGGAAGGCTAATGAAGAGGAGGGGATGCACTGCTTGCTGTGCCTTTAAGAAGAGCGAGGGCACCACCGCTCCTCCCCTGCCTGGGAACAGCGTGTGCCTGGGAAAGTTGCCTGCAGCCGACCCCGAAGCATCTTTGCTCGGTGGCCGGTGGCCCTGCCTCGGGCCCCCGGCTGTGAGGTGGCCCTGGGCCCCAGCGATCCCCACTGTTGCTCCCCTTGCTGCCCTCAAGAAGATGCCCCTGGACCTGTCCGTTGCCCTGCCAGGAGCCGAAGGGGAGCCCCTGGGCCAGTGGCCAGGAGGGCACAGGTACGTGGGGCGCTGGGGACAGGGGAATGTGGGGTGGCCAAGGGGACAGAGGGCAGGTGGCATGGGGTGCATGGCCTGTTCCTTGAGCCAGGGGTCAACCCCAGGTGAGCACAGGCACCAGTGCGGAGGATGAGGTGCTGTGTGATGTGCCCCAAGGAGCAGTGCGGTCCCACAGGTGCCCTGGGTGTGAGGAGCACCCTGAGGGTCAGGGGTGCACCCTGGGCCGAGGAGGAACCTCAGGGGACTGTTCCACCAGTCACAGGACGGGCAGGAAGTGAGACCAGGGCAACACGAGGTCCCTGTCTGCCTTGCTGGGCATCTTCTCCCTTTCACCTCCTCCCAGCAACTGCAGCTACATGACCAGTGGTTTCCAGCCAGTTTCTCCAGCTCTGGGATAGATCTCAGCCACAAGCCTGCTGTGGTGGCTGCTGTGAGATGGTGTTTTGAGCAGTGCAGGATGGTATCTCACAGTTGGTTCCAGCGAGTCCCCGTACTAGAACCATGGGTGCTAGGGCCCCACATGATGGGTACCCCAAGCCGTGGGTGCAGGAAAGGTCCTGGACGAGGTCTGGCTGTCCTGCAGCCTCATGGGAGCTGCGCTGGCATGGGGAGCAGCCCTTCACCACCAGTGTCCTTCCCAGGGCTAGTGCTCAGAGCCAGGCTTTAACCCAGATGGTGCCAGGGGCTCAAATCCCTGTGGCAGCTCCATCCAGCTCTGCCTGGGGCCAGGCCCCAGGTCTCCAGGACACATTCCCCTGAGATGGATGGATGGATGGATGGATGGATGGATGGATGGATGGATGTGGGTGGCCAGCTCCTGGCTGGCGGGTGCCAGAGCTGCTCACCTTCCTGGAAGATGCCGATGCTGGAAGGAAAACTGCCTTGAGCCTTACTGGAGCCCACTTAGCCCCTCACGGAGGTCTCGGTGGCAAACCCAGCAGCAACCCTTCCCGGGTGTCCAGCCCTCTCCTGCTTCATACCCATCCCGGAGCCGCTGCGCGTCGTGCAGCCGCGGGGCAGCCCGGGGTGGCACTTGAGGGGGAAGAACCCGAGGAGCTGCTTGCTTTCCTTCCTTCCCTCTCCGGGAGCGGATAGGAAAAGCCCTTTGGGGGGCCGGGCTGGGCGGGGGCCGCGCCGCTCCGCTCCCCCCCCGGACCGTGCTCCGGGCCGCCCTCCATAAAGGGGCGGGAGCGCCGGGGGCCGGTGCGCGCCGGCACCGCCTGCGCCCGGCTCGGCTCGGCACGGAACGGCTCAGGACGGCTCGGAGCGCTGCGGGACGGAGCGGCCCCGCGGGGCGGCGGGTGAGCGCGGGGCTGTGGCGGGGGTCCCGCCGCGGGTGGGGGGCACTGCGGGGCAGGACCGAGCCTTTGCGCGGGCACCCGTGGGCACTCGCCCACCCTCCCGCGGCGGGGCTCGCACCGCCTGGGCCGGGCTGTGCTTGGGCTGGGACCCGGCGTAGCCATCGCGGGGGATCGGGCCCGGTGCCCTCCGCCGCCGCGTGCGTGGAAGCGGCGGAGCAGGGGGCTGGCAGGCAGGGCTGCCCACACTGGCTCCCCGCCGCCCTAGAACACCTTCCTGGGGCGGCAGGAGCCCCTGCGGGCGGGGGGGGGGGGCGGGTGCAGGAGAGGCCGGGGTGCGCTGCTGCCGGAGCCGTGGCGTGGGGCAGGCGTGGGGCAGGGGAAGGGGTGGCGGAGGCAGAGACCGGGCTGGAGGGGGCCGGGAGCTCCCTGTGCCCCCCGCACCGTGGACAGCCCCACCGGCTGTTCATGGACCAGCTGCTGCCCGCCTGCCCCGGCCCGAAGCGGGGCTCCCCCTGCCCCGTGGGGTGCCTGGGACGGTACTGGCACCCTGCCCTCCCAACGCTGCCAGGCGTTCTGGCACGGGTGGTGCTGGGAACCTCCCGGACTGCTGTCCCCAAGGCGTGGGGCTGGTGTGAGACGGTGGTGGCAGCATCCTCTCCCGCAGGCTCCCACGATGAGCAGCCAACTCCTGCTCCTGGCTGTGCTCCTGGCGCTCCCGGGTCCTCCAGCTGCCATGGCACAGAAGAGGAGCCAAGGTGGGTGCTGAGCACTGGGTGCACACGGTGGGTGGTACAATTAGAGGGGTCCAGCATCAATGTGCCACAGTGCCAGTCTGTGCCCTGAGTGCTGTCACTGCTCTCCAGTAGTGTGTGAGGATATGCTGGAGGCTGACATCGCCTTCCTGGTGGATGGCTCATCCAGCATCGGCAGGAACAACTTCCGTGCTATCCGCACCTTCATGGACAAGCTGGTGGAGCCCTTTGTGCAGGCGGTGGGCAAGAAGGCGGTGCGCTTTGCTGTGGCACAGTACAGTGATGACCCACGGTGAGCCCAAGGGAGGGGGCATGTGGGGTGCAGGGTGGCAGGGCTGGGAAGTGACAGTGTCCCCTGCACTCCCCAGGGTGGAGTTCCCATTCTCCCAGCACACTGATGGCACAAGTGTCCGGAGGGCCATCCAGCAGCTGAGCTACAAGAGTGGCAACACACGGACTGGTGCCGGCTTCCGCTACGTTGCTGACAACTTCTTCGGCCCCACGCAGCGCCGGCCTGGGGTCCCCCAGGTATGTGCACAGCAGTGGGAGGGGAGAAGTGTCAGGTTCATGGGCCCCATGCTGGATCCCACAGTTCTTGCCTGGCCCCACAGGTCTGTATCCTCATCACGGATGGCAAGTCCCAGGATGATGCTGAAGGGCCGGCAGCAAAGCTGAAGAGCCAGGGCATCAAGGTCTTTGCCGTGGGTGAGCAAAGCTTCTGCACCACGTGAAGGAGTCTTCTACTTGGTTCAGGTTCCTCCCTCACCCATCATCTCCCTCTGTGTAGGTATTAAGAATGCTGACCACAAGGAGCTGATCCGTGTGGCCTCGATGCCTACTGACGCCTTCTTCTTCTATGTTGGTGATTTCAAGCTGCTGGACACGCTGGTGCCACTGATGACACGCAGAGTGTGCATGAGTGTCGGGGGCACCCTGCGCCTGCTGGGTATGGGCCCCCACCCTCCTCCCTGAGGGCCACAGGTGCTGTCAGTGCTGGGTGCCAGATTGTGCATCCTCAGCATCCATCCCCCCCAAAATGACCTCCTGGCTATCCCATCCCATCGGGCACACATCTGTGCTGCCCCAGCAAGATCTCCCTTCTGCTTCATGCACTGTGGAGCCAACAGCCCCTTTGCTCCCCCACAGATGGGCCAAGCCACACTGGCCCCTCCAACCTGGAGATCTCAGAGCAGGACCTTGACCAGTTGCATATCCGCTGGAGAGCAGCCAGTGGTCCCATCACCGGCTACCGGGTGCAGTACGTGCCGCTGACAGGGCTGGGGCAGCCGATCATGGCAGAGAGGCAGGAGGTGAGTGTCCCCACCTGACTGCTCAGAGTTCCCGGGGGTTCCTGGTGGCTGCAGGTGTGACCTGGGGAAGGTGAGGGGGTGACACTATTCCTGTCCAGGTGAGCGTGGGGCCACGGGAGACAAGCACTGTGCTACGGGGACTGCGTGTGGGGACAGAGTACCTGGTCACTGTCACCGCGCAGTATGCCAACAGCATCGGCGAGTCGGTGTCTGGCCGAGCACGGACCCGTGAGTGTCCATGTCCATAGGGACAGGGGTGAGTGCAGGCACTGGGTGCCCATAGCACATGGGGCTGGGGACTCATCCCTGCTTCTGTGTGCCTCCAGAAAGCCGTGCTGGCTCCACGCTGGATTTTCGCGTGGTGGAGACCGGACCAACCTTCTTGCGGCTGGCCTGGCAGCCTGGACCTGAGCCCCCCCAGGGCTACAGCCTCAGCTACGCTGTGCAAGGTGAGGGGACGGTCCCTGCGAGGGTCGGTGCTCCCGGACACTGTGCCTTTGTGCAGCCCCATGGGCACAGGGGTGCACGGGTGAGGGTTAATGCAGGGATGCGTGCCCAGAGTGCTGTGGGTGTGTACACACCCACCTTCACCACGGCAGCCGGCACGCGTGCGCTGGGCGTGGGGCGCGCGTGTGTGCAGAGGTGTGGAGGCAGCCTGTGTATTCCCACACCCGGAGGCTTCGTGCGCAAGGCTCAGGGTGTGTGCTAGGGCGTGCACAATGGCTGGGGGCCTGTAGTGTGCCCCCATGGCTGCTGCACGTGGGGGGCAAGCAGCAGACCCCCGTCCCAGCCAGGGACCGGGCTGGAGCCGCACACCTGGCAGCCCCACCCTGTCCTCGGGCGCTCCAGGGGGTGCCCCTGCCCTGGCCCACATCCCAGCCTCTCCTGGCGCTCCCCACCCCTGGCACTGACTGGCATCCTCAGGGCAGGGTGCAGGCCCACAGACACCCCTTCCCTGCCGGGCCTGGTGTGTGCCATGTCTCTGTGCCCACCCACACCTCTCCAGGAGCACCTCAAAGGGAGGAGAAGAGCCTGGCAGCCAGTGCACAGTCAGCCACACTCAGCAACCTGCGGCCCGACACTGAGTACGTGGTGATGCTCCGGCCCCGCTATGCACAGCAGCCCGCTGTCCCTGCCACCCTCACCGCCCGGACACGTAAGTACTGTGCCCAGCCCTGGGCCCAGCTGGGGTTAGGAACAGGTTCCCAGCACAGGGATGCCCCTCTCCTGTCACTGTGCCCCATTGGGATGGGGCTGCCTGGCCCATTGCTGCCTGTGGTAGTGGGATGAGGATGCAGGTGAGCATGGCTACAAGGTGATGCTCTGGGCCCCAAAAGTTGCTTCCAGGGAAGGGTGCAGCACTGTGCGCTTCCCAATTTCCTTGGCAGCCTTCTGGGACTGTTTCCACCAGAGCTTTCCTCCCATGATGTAAAAAATGTTGACTGAAAAAATGCAGGGTTTGAGTACAGCGCTCTGCGGGAGGGAAGTGTGGTTTCCACCAGGGCAGAGGCTGCTGGAAAGCATCTCCGGGTAGGAGTGGGGGTGAGGCCCCAGGGCAACACCTTTGCAAGCATCAGATTTTGGCAAACCAATTCCTTGAGCTGCCCCAGGCAGTCTTAACCCACAGAAAGTATTTAAGGCATTAAGAGGAAGACATTTGAGCTCCAGTTTGCATGAGTTTGATGCTTTGAAGGAGCCGCCTGAGCTCGGGCTGCACTCAGTGACCTCAGTGTGGTTAGCATCTGTGAGCAGGGGCAAGGGGGCTTCCTGGAGAAGGTGGTTTGCAGGTGAAGGTGCTTCCCACTGCCCCCTGCCCCATTCTCCTGTGGGAGATGGACAGTCACCTTACTTCCACAGGGCACCTGGTGGGCGTGCAGCACTTGACTGTCCACAACGTCTCAGCGCAGAGCATGCTGCTGGCCTGGCAGTCTGTCGGTGGTGCTACCGGCTACCGGCTCTCCTGGGCGACCCTCACAGGTAGGCGTCTCTCCCAGAGCTTGTGCCCTTCTGCTGGTGGCCCCTGTGAGGAAGGACAGGAGGGAGTTGGTGGCACCTGCTGCCTGAACCCCCCAAGGGACTGCTGCACTGGCTCCCACAGGGCAGGACAGGCACAGGGTGGACCTGGATGCTGGGCAGATGTCACATGCACTGGTGGGGCTGCAGCCCAACACCGACTACGTGGTGATGGTGGCTCCACTCTTCGGGCAGCTGGAGGGGCCCACAGCCACTGTGCGGCAGAGAACAGGTAGGTGTTGGGTACAGGTGATGCCGTCCTGCTGCTGTGCATGGGAGGAGGCAGGGACCAGCCCTCATAGCCCCTACCCTGCTGTGTGCTGGGTGGCTGGCAGCAGAGTGGCACAGGGTACCCTGGCCCATGAGGTCCCTCTTGCAGAGGCAGGTACAGACCAGATGCTGCAGACCAACATCCTGGGCCCCACATCCATCCAGGTGCTCTGGACCAGTGCCCGTGATGCTCGTGGCTACCGTCTGGAGTGGAAGAGAGCCACAGGTGGGCTCGGGGTGCCTGTTGCCCCCGTGGGCCCTCCATGCCAGCAGCTGGCCGTGACCCTTCCCTTCCTACAGGACCAGAGCCCCCCAGAACGGTGTCTCTCCCCAGCAGCACCAATACCTACCAGCTGACGGGGCTGAAGCCGGGCACCGAGTACCGCATCACCCTCTACACGCTCTACGACGGTAGGGAGGTGGCCACCCCCGTCACCACCTTTCAGACAGGTGAGTGCTGCTGTGGGTCTCCTGAGTTGTCCCCCACCATCCCAAGCCTTTGGCATGGAGGGATGTCCCACGGGGCATTACTCAGCCTGAGGACTGCTGTGGCCATGAGACCCCACAGCTGTCTGGTCACAGCCCAGGATGAGTATGGGGGCCATGCTGTCCAGGCTGCGCTGCTCCAGCCGTACCTCACATGTCCCCTCACAGATGTGGAGGCACCCGTGGGTGCTGTGTCAGACCTGCGGCACGTTGAGGAATCAGGCAGGCGGGTACGGCTGAGCTGGACCGGTGTCCCCGGTGCCACCGAGTACAAAGTGGTGGTGCGCAACAACCAGGGTGAGTCTGTGGGCAGGGGCACGGGTGGCGTCTGGGGGATCCTGACCAGCTGGCACCGAGCGACTGCACTGCCCTGCTCCTGGCAGATGGCACGGAGAGGACGAGGCGCATCCCAGGCAGCCAGACGGGGCTGGAGCTTGGTGACCTCCGGGAGGGCATCACCTACCTGGTGCGTGTCTCGGCGCTGGCAGGCAGTCGGGAGGGCAATGCTGCCACGCTCACCGTCCGCCTCAGTAAGTCCACATCAGAGCTTGGAGTCCTGGTACTGCATGTTCCCACTCTGGCATGCATCTGTTCTCTATCCCCCTGCAAGCCCTTGGGGTGGCAGCGTGGCTGTGGGGTCCCTTTGGACTCCCCAGGGTGACGCTGTGGTGCTGTGGGGTGGTGCAGAGTACCCAGAGGTGGGCAGCATTTCGGAGCTGCGGGTGATGGAGGCCGGTCCCAGCCAGCTGCGGGTCACTTGGCGAGGGCTGCCGGGTGCCGGGGGCTACCTGCTGACATGGCAAGGCAGTGACGGTGAGTGTATGGACCATGGGATGCTGTGGTGGCAGTGCTGGAGCCCTTCCTATCCCAGCCACCTGTCTTAGGTCTGAAGAAATCCCGCTTCCTCCCTGCTGACCCCACCACCTTCACCATCGAGGGGCTGCAATCCAGCATTGTCTACACTGTCAGTGTCTCAGCCATTGTGGATGGCCGTGAGGGCAGCCCTGTCACTGCCACGGGACGGATAGGTGAGGTGACCCCTGCCTGACAGTGCTGGCTGGTGCCATTTGCTGGGAAGCTGGGTGACAATGGCCCTCTTGGTGTCACAGTGCCTGAGCAGGTGGGGAAGGTGACCCAGCTGGAGGTGCAGGCATCCAGGAGCAACGTTGCCCGTGTCACCTGGGTTGGTGTGCCGGGAGCCACTGCCTACCGCGTGATGTGGAGCCGCAGGGACGGTACTGTGGGACGGGGATGGGGGCGGGCTGTGAGGGCAGCAGGGTGGGGGGCCTGATGCCACAGTCCTTGGCAGGGGGTTCGGAGAACAGCCGGCAAGTTCCTGGCCACACCAATTCCTTTGACATCCCCAACCTGGAGGGAGGCGTCTCCTACACTGTGAAGGTGGCGGCGCTCATTGGCAACCGGGAGGGCAACCCCGTCTCCATTGTCGTCACCACCCGTGAGTGCTGGGGCAGGGGGCATCACCCCAGGGTGGCACTGGGCGCTCCTGCCCCTAACGCCCGCCCCTCTGCCCTGCAGCGGAGGCAGTCCCCCTACGCCCCGTCAGCGGCTTCCAGGTGACAGAGGCCTCAGAGCACCGCCTGCGCCTGACCTGGCTGCCAGTGGCTGGCAGCACCGGGTACCGCCTGCTCTGGCGCCTGGCTGAAGGTGAGCAGAGCTGGCCGGCACCCCTGCATCCCTGCGAGCCCTCACCCACACCCCTCACCCCTCTCTGCCCCTGCCAGGGGGGCCCCAGCGCAGCCAGCAGCTCCCAGCCACCTCCAGCACCTACGACCTGTCGGGACTGGAGCCGGGCCGGCGCTACCACATCAGCATCACCAGCCTGGCTGGCAGCCGGGAGAGCGAGCCAGCCACCATCACTGCCATCACCGGTGAGGGACTGCCTGGGGCCAAGGCAGCATCCCCCTGACACATGGCTTGAGCCCAGAGGGACACTCAGGGACTGGACTGTCCCAGTATTGGGCTGGGGAGGGAGCTGGGAGCAGGTTGGGGCTGCCCCATGAAGCTGGGACACCCTTTCCTCCTCCTTGGTAGGTGCCTCAGGCCGTATCACCAGCCTGCGGGTGACAGAGGTGCAGAGAGATTCGGTGACACTCACCTGGACCCCAGTCCCTGGTGCCTCTGGCTATGCCCTCTCCTGGAGCCCTCCTGCAGGTGAGACGAGTGGGTGGCCCCGGGACGGCGGGCAGCATCCCCGCAGGGGCTTGCTGATCCCTCTGACCGTCCCCTGGGTGGCAGCTGGTGGGGAGAAGGGGCGGACGCTGCCCGGCACTGCCAGCTCCCAGCAGGTCTCTGGGCTGCGCCTGGGCCAGCGTTACACCTTCACCCTCCGCCCGCTCCTGGGGAGCACACCGGGTGCCGAGGCGTCCGTCAGTGAGCGCACAGGTACTGTGGGGTCACTGCAGGGGTGGGCTGGGCTCGTCTCCACTCTGGTGGTGGCTTGACTCCTTCCCTGCCTGCAGTCTGCAGGGATGCCCTCGGTGATGTGGTCTTCCTGGTACACGGCACCCGCGACAGCTCCTCTGGTGCCGATGCTGTCCGCACCCTCCTCTCCAACACCGTGTCTGCCCTGGGGCGCCTGGGCCCCGAGGGCACACAGGTAGGCTGCTGCCACAGCACTGGGGCACGGGGGACATGGGTGGGCTGTGGTGCCCACTGCTCCCTTGCACCCTCACAGGTGGCCCTGGCCACGTACAGCTACCGCAGCCTGCCCTGGCTGCTCCTCAACCGCTCCAGTGACCTGCCCGCCGTGCTGGAACAGATCCGCACCATACGCTACGAGGAGCCCAGTGGCAACGCCATCGGTGAGGGGCAGCACTAGGAGCTGGGGCAGTGGTTTCTGGGATCATGCTGACTGTCCCTTCTTCCTTCTCCCTCTCCAGGGGCAGCCATCACCTTTGCCAGGACCTACCTGCTGAGTCCTGGCGCAGGGCGCCGCCCCGGGGTGCCAGCAGTGCTGGTGGTTCTGGCTGATGGCCCCTCGGGGGATGATGCCATCACTGCGGCCAGGGATGTCAAGGCTGGGGGTGAGGATGAATGGGGTCTCATCAGGGTGTGCAGGGAGTTCTCTGGGGTGCTGAGGGTGCTCTTGGCTCAGGGGTCCAGGTGCTGGCAGTGGGCATGGAGGGGGCAGACCGAGAGCAGCTCCGGCGCATGGTCACCAGTGAGGACCCGCGGTACATCTACCATGGCAGCAGCCTGGCAGAGCTGGAGGGAGAGCTCACCGATGACCTCTGCACCATCATCTCCACCAGGGTAAGGGCCAGAGTACCTCAGGGGGTGTGGAGGCGGAGCAGCCCCAGTAAGCCAGGGGGTTCTCCTATCCCTGGGTTCACACAGGCTTGTCTTTTCTTGCCAGCCAGAGCCGAAGCCGAAGCCCTGCACTGTGCAGTGCCCCAAGGTGAGCCTCCCCACACTGTGCCATGCCATGGCGTGCCACAGGTGCTCAGCATGGGTCAGGGACCCCCAGTTGCCAATGGCAGAAGCCCAGTGGGGAGTCAAGTACAAGGGTGCGAACCTCTAACCCCTTCCCTCTGTCCCCTTGCAGGGCGAGAAGGGAGACCGCGGTGAGGCAGTGAGTGCTTTGGTGACCCCCCGCCACCAGCTGGTGGCTTTGGGCGGTCTGCATCCCCCAAACTATGCTAACACCAGCTCACAGGGGATGCTCACCACTGGCTTTGTCTCTGCAGGGACTGCAAGGACGTATGGGACCACCGGGTCCCCCTGGTCAGCCGGTAATATCCTGATGAGGGGGCAAAAGAGGGGCAGCTCCCCGGAGAGGGCAGTGACGTGGTCCCCATGTCCTCATGTTCCCTTGTCCCTTTGTCCTGCTGGTGGGTGGGTGTGGGGCAAGGACATGTCCAGCCCTTGCTACAGGGGTGGACAGAGAACACCTCTTGACCAGCACCTGCCACCCAGCCTGTCCTCTCTGCTGTGTCTCCAGGGTCGCCATGGCCTTCCTGGCCCTCCAGGACCCCCAGGGCCACAGGGTCCACCAGGAGAGAGTGCTGAGCGTCTGGGCAAGAAGGGGGACAGGGTGAGTACCTCCGGCCTCTCACCCAGGCATCCCAGGATCCCTGGACACAGTGACCTGGCTCCCTGGGCCCTCTCACTGCCCCTTGTCCCTTCATTCTCCTCCACACCTATGCTGGAGGGGGAATCCCACTGAAGAATCCCAGTCCAGCCCCACACTGTTCCCTCACACCCCAGCTCAGCACACAGGGAAAAGGCACCCTGGAACCCAGCTCTGCCTTGGGGCTGCCCTGGGCTCCCAGTGCTGGGACCAGCGCTGCCTGGGGCACTGAAGGAGTCTGGCAGTCCTGGGGTACACCAGATGCTGGCATGATGCTCCTCTGTCCTGCAGGGATTCCCTGGAGCTGATGGGACACCAGGAAGCCCAGGACGCCCTGGGAATCCTGGATCACCTGGGCAGCCAGTGAGTAAGGGTGTCCTTTGGGTTTGCTGCTGCACAATGGGCTCTTCCCATCACCCTGCCTGCTCCCTGAGCCAGCTTCTGCCTCCCTGTTCCCTGTGCTGGGGGAGTCTCAGCAGCTGGCAGGGTCACTGCTGTCTCCTGTGTGTGTATCCCAGGCAAAGTGTACTGTCTATCCTTGCTTTGGCTGGAGCTCCCATGCCATGCCATGCCATGCCATGCCATGCCATGCCATGCCATGCCATGCCATGCCATGCCACCCCATTCCACTCCATCTCATCCCATCCTCACTCCCCTGGCTGGCAGGGACATGTTCACCTCCTGAGCTGTTGTTTTCCAGGGCATCCAGGGCATCCCTGGTCCTCGAGGGGATCCTGTGAGTATGGCCCCGGCCCTCCCCAGCCCTTCTCACACCCAACACCCCCTCTCATTCTCATCTTTCCTTCCCAGGGGACACGAGGGCCCGTGGGACTTACTGGCCCAAAGGGGGAGAAAGGTGAACCGGTAGGTGATGGACAGGGGGCTGCCCCACAGGGGAGCACTGGGGACCCTGGTGGGCACGTCTTGGTGCCTGGCGTCTCCTGGCCCCAGGGTCTCCCCATCTCCCTGCCAGACTCCTGGCCTTGTGGCACTGTGGCCACAACAGGGCACATGGAGTCACTGATTTTTCCTCCCCCTCCTCGTGCAGGGAGAGCTCAGGGTGATCACGGATGGAGAACAGGGGCTGCCAGGCCAGAAAGGGGAGCCAGGTGTGCCGGTAGGTGTGGGAATTCGGATGTGAAGGGTCTCTGCCAGCACCCCCAGCCCATGCCACAGCCTCAGCTGATGGAGCACCTCTGTCCTTCAGGGCAGCCCCGGATTGCCTGGGATCCCTGGCCCACGGGGGCCCCTTGGTGATCCAGGCCCCGCCGGTCCACTCGGACCCATGGGGCTACCAGGACCTCCTGGAGAGTTTGTGAAGGTACATCTGCCCAGTGCTGCGTGGGGATTGCTGGGGGGATGTGTGGGCAGATGGATGGGGGAACAGCCAGCAGCTTTGGAGCTGCTCCCCCGTGGACTCCTGCTGGCCCTGCTCATGGGCTGTGCCCCCCACCAGCTGTGCCTGCACACACAGGCATGTGCCTGAGCTGCTGCTGGCACTGGGCAGTGTGGGGAGAGGCACATGGCATGCACACAGCCTAATGCCACTGATGATGGGCTCTACCCAGCATATTCCTCTTCTATTCAAGGAGGACATGGGGACAGCCCAGAACTGCCCTTATTTGGTTTTTTTGCCCTTGCAGGGAGAAAAGGGTGACCGAGGGGAAAGGGTGAGTGGCTCTGCCTTTCCCTAACTCCTCTGCCCTCCTGGATGGAGGGTGTCTTGAGTGTCCAAGGGTGCTGTAGCCCCTCAGGGTGCTGGGGAGGACTGAGCCCTCAGGGCAACCACACAGGAGCTGACACTTGTCTCTGCAGGGCCCCCCTGGACTTGTGGACGGGGCAGCACCTCGAGGGGAGCCTGGACCCCCAGTAAGTCCAGCCCCTAGACCAACAGGGTTGGCAGAGGGTATTAGGGCTGCAGGTGGCTGTGTGTGCCCAGGCTGAGTTGCATCCTCAGGCGCTGAGATATTCTCTCTTACAGGGCCTGCCTGGGGACCCCGGGCCTCGGGGACCTGCTGGGCCCCCTGGCCTGAAGGGAGAGAAGGTAAGAAGGTGGCAGGGATGCTCCCCACTGGGGCTGGACCTCACACCACTCTCCAGTGGAGATTCCCATCTCATGGGCATCCCCATGTCATGAGCATGGCTATCACCTTTCCTAATCCCTAGGGTGATGGCACAGAAGGTTTCCCAGGGTCACCTGGCCGCCCCGGGGACCCAGGGGACAGGGTGAGTTTCCTGAGAGGAGGTAAGGCAGGCAGGAGCTGGCCATGCCAAGAGCCAAGCCCTGAGGGCACACTGGGGTGCTTCTGCTTTGGACAGCCTGGGCATTTGCCTTGACACACCACAGGTGACAACGTCTCCATCCTCCTTTGCAGGGTCCTCGAGGACCACCAGGGGAGCAGGGCAGGAAGGTGAGTGGTGCAGGGACCAAAGGGACACTCTTGCCATGCTTTTGGCAGGGAGAAAAGGGTTCTGCTCCAGGACCCAGCATGTCCCTCAAAGGTCCTGCTGCCCCTGACCCTGTTTCTCCTACACCAGGGAGACCGTGGGGCACCAGGCGAGCTGGGAGAGACGGGCGAGAAGGTGAGATGGTGCCAGAGCAGACCAGCATTGGCCTGGTGTCCCTGAGACCCAGTGGTGGCTCTGCCTGGGGATTGCTGTCACAACCCAGTGGGCTTGGATGGGATTCAGGGCTGAATCACGAAGAGCTTTGGGCAGTGTGTGGGGTGGGGGCAGTGTGATGTAGAGGGAGGAAGGCTCCCTGAAACCCTCCTCTGCTTTGCTCTGCAGGGAGACCGTGGTGTGCCGGGCCCCGAGGGTGAGAAGGTAGGTGTGCTGGGGCAGCTGTGGCACGGTGGGGTGATGCCTACTCTGCCCTGGAGCAGCCACCCTGGCAGGGGCTGGCAGGATGCCCATGACACCTTCCTCTCCCTCCTCTCCTGCAGGGTGAGACGGGAGCCCCAGGGCGCCCAGGGCCATCGGGCGGAGAGGTGAGTCAGGGTAGCGGGTGTGGTGCTGTGGAGCCGGGAGCTGCCATGCTCTGGGTGCATGTTCCCAGGCACTGCCAGCCCCCTGAGGTCTCTAATCTTGCCACAGGGAGCTCCAGGACCGGCTGGCCCTCGGGGAGAGAAGGTGAGGGCAAAGTGGGGTTCCAGTGGGTTGGCAGGGGTCTGTTGGGGAAGGGACTGGCAGTGACACCTGTCTCTCCGCAGGGCGATCCAGGACCACCCGGCAGGCCAGTAAGTGATGCTGCCCAGCGGGTCCGCCTCTGCCTGCCCCAGCCCCAGGACAGGCAGCCATGGGCAGTGCCCAGCATGGTGTCCTCTGCTTCCCCCCCAGGCTCTCAGCGTGGCTGGTGTTAGAGGAGAGAAGGTAACCCCAGCCCAGCTGTGCCCTCCACCCTCCAGGCATGGCCATGGGCTGGGGAGGGGGAGTGCACAGTTGGGCAATGAGCTGCACAGCTGGGCTCATCCTGGTCCCAGGCCTGGTTGTCCTCAGCTGCAGTGGGGAAAAACTGGGTGGTTTGGCGTGCTGATTTTGTCTGCCTCCAGGGTGACAGAGGTTTCCCAGGACCAGAAGGACCTTCTGGCCCCAAGGGTGACACAGGAGATAAAGGTGCTCGTGTGAGTACTGCCTTGAGGATAGGAAGCACAGGGCACACGGCACAGCCCTCCCCAGACTCATGGTGCCTGTGCCATTGCTCCATGCTACATCCTTTCATGTCTAGGGTCCCCCTGGGCTGAGCATCCCAGGGCCAGCCGGCCCCAAAGGCGAGCAGGGCGATCGGGTGAGTCTGGGGGCACCCTGGGGGCACCAGCTCATGGGCCTGGTCCCTCCTCTGTCAAGGGGTCACTGAGGTTCCCAGTGACACGTGCTCTTCCTCTCCCACAACCAGGGTATCGTTGGCCTCACAGGCAGGAGTGGCCCAAAGGTAATGTCACTGCCCTTCCATCCATCTGTCTGTCCATCTGTCTGTCTGTCCATCTCTGGAGAGGCTGTCCCTGCAGGCTGTGCCCCTTCTCCCTCCAGCAGCCCCTGTGCTGCCCTGACTGTTGCCCCTTCCCTTGCCTAGGGTGACCCAGGAGAGCCAGGGGAGAAGGGGGAGCCAGGCCGAGCAGGCGCCCCAGGGCAGATCGGGATTCGAGGCAAGGAGGTAGTGTGGGACAAGGGGCCATGGGGCACTGTGGCCCCGAGGAGAGGCGGGGCTGGCAGGGAGCAGGGGGATGCTGGTGACTTGTGCTTTTCTCCCCTGGCCGGTGCCCACTGACTTGTGCCACAGGGAGAGCGAGGAGAGAAAGGTGATGAAGGCACCCCAGTAAGTGAGGGTCCCCAGGACCACTGCCCCTCTTCCCACTGCCTCTCTCCCTACTGCCCCCCACTCAGCCCCTCTTTCCCCACAGGGTGAAGCGGGTCTGCCTGGCAAACCTGGAGACAGGGGTCCCCGGGTAAGTGCAGGGCTGCTGGGCACCCTGGGGCAGGAGAGAGACCCATGCACCCTCTGGGTGGCTCCTGCTAATGCTCATCTTCCCTTTGCCCTCCACCCAGGGCCTGCCCGGCTACCGTGGCCCCCCTGGAGAGAAGGGTGACTTGGGGGACCCAGGACCTGAAGGCAGGAATGTGAGTACCCCCTTGTATGTACCCACTGCTCCATGGACACCCACCACCCCTCGCACCCCATTGCCCCACACCCACCCTTACCCCAGGGGTACCCCCAGCCCACAGGACCCACACCCCACGGGTGCCCCATTCCCTCCCCCTCTGACTCCATCCCTCTTTCCTGCAGGGCAGCCCTGGAGCACCAGGGGGCAAGGGTGACCGTGGGGACCCGGTGAGTGACACTGGGCCATGTGTGGCCCCCTGACCCTGGAGCCAGCTGTGCCCTCCCCTGGGCTGCACCAGCTCCCCTTAACCTGCTTTCCTTGCCCTTCTTTCAGGGGCCTCCTGGACCCCCAGGACGAACTGTAAGTTCTGTGTCCCTCTTCTCCCTGCCCACGGGCTGCTGTCCAGCCCCGTGTGTTCCAACAGCTCCTCTCTGCCCCACAGGTCGATGTTGGGCTCGGAGGAGTGGGGGAAAAGGGGGAGAAGGTAATGAGTGAGTCCCTGGAATGCTGTGGTGGGCTACCCTCTGCTGTCCTCTGGGCACTGGGATCTTTGTTCATCAAGCCCTCCCTGCCCAAAACAGCCTCTGCCACGTGCAGCTGATGTGCACCACGACTGAGAGGCACATGGGATCCGGGGACGTATGGGCTGACACTCCCGCCCGGTGCTGGGAGGAGGCCCTGTAGGGCTGAGGTCTCCAAAGGAACTGGTGTGCTCCTGGCTCCCCAGCCCCACGGGGGTCCCACAGCAGCATCCAACGCTCTGGGTGTTCTGCTTTTACAACCCAGCTTAGGCTCAGGACAGTTTTGGCCACAGGCTGTGCTCTGTACTGGGTGGCATTGTGGACCCCAGCTGTGGCTGAGCTGGCTCCTGGCTCAGCAGTGCTGCTTGGTGCCTTCCTTCTGCAACCACACTCTGGCCTCCACTCCCCCAGTGGGAGCTGCATCGAGCCCAGTCACCTCTTTTTCAGCCTGTGCCTCTTATTTTGAGACCCTTCCTATCATCCCACCCCTAAACCACACAGCACCAGCACTGTGCGCTCTGGCACAGGCTTGGCACAGCGCAGTGCCCTCTGACCGCTGTGCCCTTCCCTGGCAGGGGGACCCTGGGGACCCTGGCGAGGATGGCGCCAAGGGCGCCCGGGGCGATGCCGGCTCCCCTGGAGTGCCTGGAGAGAGGGTAGGTGCTGGGTCCCTGGTGTAGGAGGCACTGGGATAGCACGATGGGTGATGTTCTGCAGGGGGTCCTGGTGTGCAGGGACTGCCTGCTGAGCACCCAGCATCCCCTCCTTTCCCCCCATGCCCCACTGCTGAGCATGTCTCTCTCTTGCAGGGCGTGGAGGGCCCCCGTGGCCCCCCTGGCACACGGGTAAGTGTCCCCTTTCCTGTGGGGGTCTGAATGGGGGACCTGTGCCCTGTGCAACTTCTATTAATGAGAGATGATGCTCACTTCTCTTCCCGCCCCGTAGGGTGACCCTGGGGACCGAGGCCTGCCAGGAGAGAAGGTGAGGGGATTGGGGGCTGAGGGCTGCCCCACAGCATCCCCATCCCACCCCAAAGCTCCAACCGTCCTGTCCTGCTCTCTTACAGGGGGACCGTGGCCCACCAGGGCTGGATGGCCGCAACGGACTGGAAGGCAAACCTGGGCCCCCAGGGCCTGCTGGGCTGCGGGTGAGTGTGGCCCAAGGTGGGGGAAATGTCTGTCCCTGGGCGCCATGTGGGATGGAGGGATGATGGGGTGGGAGGAGCTGTCCCCCTGGACACCCTCTCCTCCAGGCTGGGGATACTCTCGAGGGGGGGCCTTTGGCAGGATGGGAATGTCCCTGTCCTCACCTCCTCCTTGTCTGCAGGGGGACCCAGGAAAGCAGGGAGATCCTGGCCGGGATGTAAGTACCTCTGGAGAGGGCGGCTTTAGGTTTTGTTCCTGCTGGGGCCATCAGACTTGCAAGGGACCAATGTCCTGTCCCATGTTTCTTGGTCCAGGGCAGTGCAGCAGGACCTCCCCTGTCCCCAGCAGGGTGCCACTGCCAGTCACACTCCGGGCTCTCAGGGCTGGCTGTGGCAGATGGGTGCCCTGCTGCCTTGTGCTCCCACCATCTCCTTTCCCCACAGGGGCTGCCCGGGCTGCGTGGGGAGCAGGGAGCACCTGGCCCCATGGGTCCCCTGGGACCACCCGGCGTCCCTGTAAGTACCAGCCACCCTGGGGACACATCCTGTCCCATGCCCTCTGTGGATCCCAGCTGGATCCATCAGGCAGGGCTTGCCCTGTGCCCAGCTACCCCTTGAGGTTCCAGTGGGGCCCAGGCACTCCTGGCTGCTGGTGTCCCTGGCTGGTGGAGAACCTGGGGGGCTCCCTCACTGCCTTTTTTTCCTCCCAGGGCAAACCCGGTGAGGATGGCAAACCTGGCCTGAACGGCAAGAATGTGAGTAGGGGAAGCAGGGCTTGACTTTGGGGCTCTCCCAGGATGCTGAGGGATAGTGATCCCAGTACAACATAATGCAAGGGGAGGAGTGGCAAAGAACCCCCATGCTCTGAGCCTTCCCCCGGTTTGTACCCATACTGAGATGGGTGAGTGGGGCGCTGACAGGCAGCCTTTGTCCCCAGGGCGAAGATGGGACGCCAGGAGAGGATGGGAGAAAGGTAAGGAGATGATCCACTGGTGGTTCTTGTGTGGTTCCTGCATGGTCCCCATGTGATCCCCACGAGCCTGGTGGCTGCTCCCTGCTCGGACCAGGAGCACCATTTTGGGGCATGGGATGGGGCAGCACCCCTCCAACTCCTTTCTCTCCTGGTTAGGGAGACAAAGGGGATACAGGACTACCTGGCAGAGAGGTGAGTACTCGCCAAAGAGCAGTGTGGGGAGCTGATGGGGGTGCTGGTACGTGCCCCCATCAGGGACAGACCTGGGTCCAGGTTCCGGGGGTGATACTGCTCTCTCGGCAGGGCCGCAGTGGTGCCAAGGGCGAGCAGGGGGACAGAGGAGTGCCAGGCCCCCTCGGCCCCCCTGGCCTTCCCGGTGTCCCAGGGCTGGTCGGCCCCCCAGGCCAGGTGTGTAGTTCTCAACCCCACGGTGCCACTCAGCACCAGACCCTGGAGTCTGGACTGCTCTGAGGCAGGCAGGACTCCCATCCATGGCTCCCTCAGGGCACTGTCCTGTGTCCATGGCTGCTGGGTGCTATTGTGTCACCTCCATGTCTTCCAGGGCTCCCCAGGCCTCCGTGGGGTGGCTGGACCAAAGGTAAGTGTGCTCCTGCCCCCCAGCCCCCCAAGGTCTGGGGGGGACCACATGCCAGAGGGAATAAATCCCTGGCAGGAGTCCCCACCCCCATGATGACCGGGCTGGACCCTGGTGCTGCAGTTGGTGCTGGGCAGCCTGACTGGTCCCCTTGACCCCTTTGCTGTGTTTCAGGGGGACCCAGGGGAGCCTGGACTGCGAGGGGAGCCGGTGAGTACCCAGCACTGAGCCTGGCAAGCTGCGAGCACCCTAATCACAACTACAGCCCCTGCCTAGGCAGCACCAAAGGGTGAACTCTGAAACCTCACTGCTCACCCCTCTGGCTGCTCCTCTGTACATCTTCTCATTCCCTCTTTTCCTGTGAACCTAGGGGCGACCTGGCAACCCTGGAGCACGTGGAGACCCTGGGACTACAGTGGTGAGTCCCTGCCCTGACCTGCTATGCTGGGACAGCAGCATTAGCCCTGGGGGACGGACAACTGTCCACAGTCCCCATGGTGGGAACAGACCAACACCTGCTTTGTTTTTAATGTCTTTCTATTGCAGAACATTGAACGTAGCCTGGAAGCCCTTGGCATCAAGGTATGTATTTCCTGACTGTCAGGCTGGAGCTTTTTCCTGCCACATGGCAGCAGGAAGAGGGCATGGGAGGTGGTGGGAGATCTGAGCAATTTAGGGCGGGTTAGCAGGACTGTGGGGTGCTGCCACAGCTGGGTTCCACTTATGCCCTGACCAGTGGCTCTCTCCTCCCTCCCAGGTTTCCTCCCTGAAGGAGCTCACGGATGCCTATGACGGGAGCTCGGACTCGTTTCTGCCGGTGTCCGAGCGGCTGCGGGGCCAGAAGGGCAGTCGGGGGGATCCAGGAGAAAGGGGGCCCCCAGGCCGAGAGGTGAGCGGAGCCACGCTCGATGCCAAGCCCCAACACTCCGCCCCATTCCCGCTTTCTGGGCTGGTTGGGGCGTCATGCAGCCAGCTCAGCCCTGGGGTGCTTGGGGAAGGCTCACAGCCCCGCCTCAGGGCTGGCTCTGGCAGCGCAGCTTATGTTTTGCAGGGCTCCTTAGGCTTCCCTGGTGAGCGAGGACCCAAAGGTGACAAGGGGGACCCTGGTAGCCCCGGCCCGCAGGGCCCCATGGGCCGGGTCGTGGGTGAGCGGGGTCCCGAGGGCCCGCCCGGGCAGCCAGGGGAGCCTGGCAAGCCAGGCATTCCCGGGGTGCCAGGCCGGGCCGGGGAGCTGGGTGAGTCTGGGCGGTCCGGCGAGAAGGTGAGTGTGTGTGGAGGTGCGAGGTGAAGTCTGGGGGACCTGGTCTAGGGGCTTGGGGACAGCCCTGTGACAGCCACCATGGTGTTTTCACAGGGCGACCGGGGCGAGAAGGGTGACCGAGGTGAGCAGGTGAGCTGGGGTGGGGACATGGTGCCCTCCATCTCCTCTTGCGTTGTGCCCCTCTTGAGGGGATGCAGGGCTCTCTGTGGGGCAGGCGGATGCCCTGTGGAGGCCAGGAGTGGCCATACCAGGGTGGCTCTGCTCTCCCATGCCCTTTGACACTCAACCTATTTCTCTACCCTTCCCAGGGAAGGGATGGCTTGCCTGGACCCCCAGGGCCCCCAGGGCCCAAGGTAGGTGATGGCTGCTGCTGGGGACCATTGTCAAGGTGCCAGCCTGCCCCTCTGGGGATGGATGGCCACATCCAGTCCCTTGGCACAGGGGCTTGGGGAGGGCTTTGCCCCTGAGGGGACCTTCCTGAGGTCCCCTGGGTGCTGGCCCTGACTGCGCCCTGCCCACAGGTGGACGTGGTGGAGGGCAGCCTGATGGGCCTCCCAGGCGAACGCGGCCCCATCGGACCCAAGGGAGCGAAGGTGTGTGGCTGGTCTGAAAGGAGAAGGGCAGCTGAGACAGCCGAGCTGGGGCAACACTATGAGCTGGGACTGAGGATGATGATGGTACAGAGGGGCAGCAAGGGCTGATGGCATCTGTCTTCTTCCCAACACAGGGTGAGCCAGGAGCCGAGGGCGAGCGGGGACCCAAAGGAGATAAGGTCTGAGGTTATAAGTCTCCAATGTCAAAATGGAGCAAAGCCCTGGGTGGGGGCACTGCTGGGCACACCCCTCTTTGGGTGTCAGCAGGCCCTGGGAGGTCATGGGAAGGTCCCTGTCTGTCCTGTGACCCTGTGCCTGTCCCCACTGCAGGGTGAAGGTGGCTCGCGGGGTGACCGAGGGGAGCCCGGCGAGAAGGGCAGGGATGGCGCCCCGGTGGGTACTGCACTGTTCCCCTGCCTGGCACTGACCCCGGCCCCTGCCTGGCACTGACCCCTTCCCTGTCTCCATCTTTTGCTCCAGGGTCTCCCGGGTGAGAGAGGGCTGGCAGGCCCTGAGGGGAAGCCGGTGAGTGGGGACATGGTGGAGGGATGCAGGCTGGGATTGGGGGACTTCCTGTGGTCTCACACGAGCCACCACCAGCACCAGCACCAGCAAGAGCTTTTATGCCTCATTCACCTCCTTCTCCCCCACCCCATGCAGGGCCTGCAGAGCTTTAGGGGGCCTCTCCTGGCTGATTACCACACACTGGGAATGGGGAGCATCCCTGGGGGGTGGGCAGGGCTGTGTGGATGTGATGGGTTTCCACTTGTCCACTGACTCTGATGTGGTTCTTTGCAGGGCTTGCCAGGCTTCCCTGGCGTGCTGGGACGCCCGGTAGGTGTCTGTGTGTCCCCCATGTCCCTGTGCCCCACCACCTCAGCACACAGCTAGGGGCTCCTGGCCGTGAGTGCTTGGTGTTTGAATCCATGGGGGTCACCCTGCTGCCGGGCTGGGTCCTTGGCCCCCTGCAGCTTAGCAGGACCTGTCAGGCTTGTCTTACTTGGTGCTTACAAGAGCTGCTGGCACTGTCTGGGTCTGCCCTCCCTGGGGACACCCCATGCTCCCACTAGGGAAAACCCATTTCTGCAGTGATCCCATTTCTTCCTCCCTTCAGGGCAATCAGGGAGACCCAGGACCCCCAGGACTTCCGGTAAGGAGCCACCTTGCACCACGTGCAGGGGACTGTCATGCCAGGGCGATGTCAGCCAGGGTGGGCATTCCTCCAGGGAGCGGACCTGGGGTGGCAGTGCTGGAACTGAGTGGCCCTGCTGCCCCCTCCCTGTCCTGTGCCACCAGCAAGCACCACCCCAATAATGTCCCCTTGTCCCCTGCAGGGCAGCACTGGCCCACCAGGGACCCCAGGCCCAGCTGGTGCCAAGGTAAGGCAGCAGCACTGGCATCTGCATCGGCATTGCCATGTCCAGCCTGGCAGAGGGAAAATGGTGCCTTTCCAGATTTGGGGACTGGATGGAGGGCCACATTTTGGGAAGTTTTGGGCTGGAGGGAGGGACATTTGGGCTGGGCCCTCTCCTGGATCCAGGTATGCAGATATGGCTGTGACTGCAGTAGCTGGTGGGTTGGGGTGGTGGGGCTGAGGCAGGTTGTTCTTCACAGGGTGATCCGGGGGACCCTGGCTCCGGCATCCGTGTGAGTACTCATACCTTCCCTGCCAGCACACACCTGGCCCCGCAAAATCAGCCAGTCACACCCCAACACACCTTCCCACGGGGGCAGCCAAGGTCCTGGCTGTGCCATCCCCTCTCTGATGTGGCTGTTTCCATTGCAGGGCTTGCCTGGCCCCCAAGGCAACATGGGCCTGCCAGGACCCCTTGGCCCCCCCGGCCCGGGGGTAGGTATTTGCAACACCCCAAACCCGCCCCTTTGCTGTTCGTGGTGCCTGGGATGCTGCTTGATTTCTGCTTATGTCTCCATTGCAGGGCCCACCGGGTGTCCCTGGGCTGCCGGGACAAGTGGTGAGTGTGTTGCCCCCCACATCTGGCTGCCATCAGTGTGGGTGCTTGGGGCTGCCTGGGGGGGCTGTAGGACCCCCACACCCCAGCCCCACTCTTACTGCCTGCAGGGGGAGAGTGGGAAGCCAGGCGTGCCGGGCAGGGATGGTGTGCCAGGGAAGGATGGTGAGGCAGGAATGCCTGGGAAGATGGTATGTTGATGCTCACCCTGCCCCATCCCAGAGGAACCCTCACGCAGCTCAGCCTGGGTTGTCTGCAGCTAAGGCTGAGGGCTGTGCCGCTTG
Source organism: Lycocorax pyrrhopterus obiensis (assembly GCA_014706295.1). Lineage (NCBI taxonomy): Eukaryota > Metazoa > Chordata > Aves > Passeriformes > Paradisaeidae > Lycocorax > Lycocorax pyrrhopterus. The sequence goes on from JACSVZ010000017.1 coordinate 9,469,625, forward strand.
TCCCAGGGCTTACCGGGACCTTCAGGGCCTGCTGGTCCCAAGGGAGAGCCAGGGGATGCTGGAGCCCCAGGGCAGGTGAGTGCAGAGCTGCCTTGTCCAGTGCTCCTGGCCAGGATGAGGGGGAGCATCCCCGTGCAGCCCTGCTCACCTGCCCACTTTCTCCTCTGTGCCCCAGGCCATCGCTGGTCCCCCCGGAGCCAAGGGAGAGAAGGTGAGGAGCCAGGGTGTGAGGGCCGGGATGGGCCGGGGTCTGCTGGCCACTGGCATCCGCTGTGGGCACATCTGAGCGCCCGTGTGTCCCTGCAGGGTGAGCCGGCGCTGCTGGAGGGTGTGCTGCTGGGAGAGCCCGTGAGTCACCCCCGTAAACCCAGACACCCCCATTACCCCCATCTCCCCTCATTAACCTTTCCCTACCATTAACCTCATCCCCTCCCACCACCCTTGCCTTCTGGGGAGCAAGCTGGCCCTGTGGCTGCCCCCTCCCCTAACACTGCTGTTCCCAACAGGGCTCCAAGGGTGACCGAGGTTTGCCAGGCCCCAAGGGCGAGAAGGTGAGTGCTGCCCTGGGGGTTGTGGGGTCCCCGACTCCCTGGCTGCTTGGCCACAGTGTGGGGATCCAGCTACACCTGCTCCCCCAGCTCATAATCCCACACATCTGCTTTTTCCTTGTTTTCCCCTGCCAGGGGGAGCCAGGAAAGTTTGGGGAGCCAGGAGATCCTGGGGAAGATGTGAGTAGGAGGCATATGGGGGTGGTGGGTGGATATTGGGAACAGTGGATGCTGGCGGAGGCTGGGGTCTGTGCCTTTGCCACCTACTGCCCAGGTCTTCTGGGGGCTTGATGTCTTCACAGGGAGCCAAGGGATCCTCTGGAGCCAAAGGGGAGAAGGTACGTGTCCCCTGCCCCCAGGGGAATCCCCCACCCTGGGGAATGCTGTGGGTGATATGGTGGCCCTGGCACCCCTGTGCCCACCAGCCAGGTGATGTGCCACACGCTCTCTGCCACCTCGCAGGGATCACCAGGTGTCGGTGCACGGGGACCACCAGGACAGGATGGGCCTCCAGGTTTGAAGGTAACCTCTGTCCTCATGTCACCCTGGCTCTGATCACGTCCCTAATGCCCCAGTGATGCTCTACCTTGGCTGGCCAAGGGAAAAGCACATTCCTGAGGAGCTGCTTTGGTGGGCCTCATCTTTTACTTCCCTGCTTCAGGGTGACACTGGCTTGCCAGGATTACCAGGACCCCCAGGCTCAGCAGGCATTGCTGGGACACCAGGACAGCCAGGCCTGAGAGGGGACAATGGCCAGCCTGGCCCTCCGGGTCCCCCAGGAGAGAGGGTAAAGACTACAACCAGAACGTGGCATCACTGGTCCTGGTGACCCCAGACCCCTGTACAATGTCCGGGAGGGCCCTGCCAGCCCCACTGCCTCCCAGCCACAGCCCCTGCCCACTCCCTGCTTTTTCCCTGCCAGGGTTTGATCGGCTTTCCAGGCAGGGATGGCACCGCTGGACCACCAGGACCTGTAGGGCCCCCAGGGCCGGCCGTGAGTATGGTGCCACAGCAGTCCCGGGGATGTAGGCTCTGCCCTGGCCTCCCTGCTGTGTCAGACAGGCTGACAGGGACAGGGGCCCAGCCACAGCTCCCTGGCCCCTGGGGCAGGGCATGGCTGCAGTGTCCGGTACCGCTGGGAGTCTCAGCGATGCTCTGAAGGGTGTCTGGCATTGCCTTCCTCCCGTGGCTTGCTCACCCTCCTCCTTTCTTTTAGGGCATACAAGGGGCCCCTGGTCTGAAGGGTGACAAGGTAGGACCAGGGACAGCCCTACAGCATGAGAGGTGGGAGGCTGCTTCTCTTGAGGAGTGTCCCTGCAGCCACCTCCCCCTGAGGGTGCTGAGCCTGCTCTGGATGGTGGCACATGGGAGCTTCCTGTGCGCCAGGCACCCAGAGAGGTGGTGGGGACTGTGGGGTGTTCCCTGGCGTGGGGGGTACCTGGCAGGGCTGGGAGGAGCTGTGGGCAGTGAGGATGGGGATGAGTTCTTGCGTTCCCCTGGCAGGGCACTCCGGGCGCTGGGCTGCCAGGAGCCAGAGGTGAACGTGGTGACCCGGGACCACGGGTAGGTAGTGCCACAGTCCCCCCATGTCCCCACAGCCAGGGACAGGAAGGCTCACGGTGCCAGCCCTGACAGGACTCTGTGCCAGAGCTGCACCTGTCCCTGGGATGGGGTGATGCTGGGGAGCCCCCAACCCAAACCCCCTTCTCACATCCCTTCCTTGCAGGGTGAAGATGGGCGCCCAGGGCCAGAAGGAGATCGTGGGCCAGCAGTAAGTACCCCCCTTCCCCAGCTGCACCCTGATCTGGGCCCCTTCCTGACCACCCCTCTCTTCTCCTCCACAGGGCTTGCCTGGGAACCGGGGGGAGCGTGGGGACAAGGTAAGGGACTCTGTGGGCTGAGGCGCTGGGGGGAGAATGATGCACCTCCAGGTATTGGGGGGTGCTGCCCACTCCCTGCAGTGCATCCTTGCAGCATCTCACCTTCCTCACAGGGGGACCTTGGGGCCCCAGGACCCAAAGGAGACAAGGTGAGTCCTTGGGGCGGGGGGCAGTGGAAGGGCAGGCAGCAGCCCTGGCCCCCCTGCTCACCCCCACCTCTCTCTCTGCTTTGGGTGTACAGGGTGACACTGTGGTGGTGGAGGGGCCGCCTGGAGCACGGGGCAGCAAGGGGGAGCCGGTAAGAGCTGTCCCTGTCCTCCCTCTCCCCATCCTCCCTGTCCCTCTGGGAGGAGCTGGGGGAGCTTCTTCCTGCTGAGGGACCCTCTCTTGCAGAGCATATTGTCCCCTCTCCTTCAGCCACCCTACAGACCCCCATGTTCCTGCCACCAGCAGGGTCTGTCCTCCCCACCCTGATGTGTGTCTGAGCTTCTCCTCGTTCCCTGACCCCTCCCTGTGTTTTCTCCTTTGCAGGGAGAGCGTGGCCTGAAGGGCACAGAAGGGGACAAGGGGGACAAGGGGGAGCAAGGCATGCTCGGAGAGAAGGTACAGGGCTGGGAGCTGCTGGGTTGGGGATCATGGAGGGCTGTTGACAGGGCAATGGACAGAGGAAGCAGGGCATGATGGCATCCCTGTGCCCTATGTGCTGGTGCTAATAGGCACCAGGGACATGGTGCAAGGGGAGCTGCCAGACCTGGCCTCGGAGGTGACCATGGCTGTGCAGTGGCCATGCAGTGGCTGGAGCTCTCCCTCCTGCCCTGTGTTGATCTGAGTTTCTGCTTGCAGGGGACGAGGGGTGAACAAGGAGAGAAGGGCTCCATGGGTTTCCCTGGGGCACGCGGCCCTAGCGGGCAGAAGGTACAGAGCTGGGCAGCCCCACTCCTGGGGGATGGTAGTGGCACCATCCCCCTTGCCTGCCCTGACTGATGCCTTTGCCTTCCCCAGGGAGAGGTTGGAGCGCCGGGAGAGCCTGGCGAGCCGGTGAGGAGTTGTGTCTTGGTGCCTCTGCCACGCCACTGCGGGGCAGGAGCAGACTGTCATGCTGTGTGCTCTCCCACAGGGTCAGCCTGGCCGCGATGGGATCCCCGGGGCCCGGGGAGAGAAGGGGGACATGGGACCCCTGGGCATGCGTGGCCTCAAGGTGGGTTGGCCTCTCTGGCTGCCAGTGCTCTCCTGGCCAAGACGAGTGCTGGCTTGGCATGGCTCTGACTTCCTTCCTCATGCTTGCAGGGTGACCGGGGCATGAAAGGTGCCTGTGGCCTCAATGGGGACAAGGGCGAGAAGGTGAGTGGGTGCCTGTAGGGTGCTGCAGGAGCCTGGATGTTGCCTGGAGGCTGTGGCCCTTTGGATCCCCTCCGTCAGCCAGTGGGAGCAGGGAGATGGCTGAGGCCAAACCTTGACCCCGCGACAGGGTCATGGGGTCCCCTCTTCTGCCTTGGGCTCTGGGGTGAGCATTGAGGGGTGAAGGACTGACCGCCCTGCCTCTCTCCTGCCCGCTGTAGGGAGAGCCAGGGATCCCGGGGCGCTCGGGACTGTCGGGGCGGAAAGGCGAGCCGGTAAGCACTGCGCTGACACTGGGGTGGGACAGGAACCGTGGCTGGTGGCTGATGGACATCTGCTCTGTCCCCCAGGGAGAGCTGGGTCTGTCAGGACCACCAGGCATTCCTGGGAAGGAAGGGCTCATGGGACCCAAGGTAGGTTAGAGCAGTGCTGGGAAAAGCTGCGCTGGCACTTCATCGCCTCACTGCCTGCCCCCCACTGTCTGTCCCCTGCTGCCTGTCCCTTCCTCTTTGCAGGGTGACCGAGGATTTGACGGGCAGCAGGGAGCCAAAGGAGACCAGGGGGAGAAAGGAGACCGGGTGAGCAGGCTGGAAAGGGATGGGATGCATTGCACCACATTGCTTGTACCAGGATACAGCCTTGGTTGGAAGCATATCAGAGCCTGATGCTCCCAGAGGAGTCATTTGGCGCTGCTCTAAATTATGTCACTAAACAGTGAATGACAACAACTTCCTGCTCTTCACAAGAAGGCACCAGTGCTGATTCTTCGGGGTTGCCCAGCTGTGGGGTCAGAGGATGTCCATGGCATCTGCTCTGGAGTCGGGGGCTCTGACACCCCTCGCCTCACTCTCTGCTCTCCTCCAGGGCGCCCCAGGTGTTATTGGTGGCCCTGGTCCCCGAGGCAGTGATGGTGCTCCTGGCCCCCCTGGGCCCCCAGGGAACGTTGGCCCACGAGGTCCCGAGGGCATGCAGGGCCAGAAGGTGAGTCCTCACCCTGCAGGGCTGTGAGGATGGGAGGGCCCTGTCTCCTTAGTGGGTGAGGGGTGGGTAGCATCTGGAGTCATGTCCCAGCTCTGTCCTGCCCTGCTGCCTCACTGGCTTTGGGTTCCTCCCTTGTGTCCCCCTGCCCAGAGGATGGGAGTCTGAGGGGTCTGGGACCCTGCTTGTCCTTGAGTTGAGCTGGACCCATCCCCATCCCCACCTGCACAGGCATCCCTGGGGTGCAGGGGTGGGGAAAGCAGCACATCTATGATTCTGGGGAGAGCAGAGAGGCTCCGGCACCCACCAGCCAGATCCTGAGCACGTGTCCTTTGCAGGGGGAGAGAGGCCCCCCTGGACAGTCGGTGCCGGGTGCACGCGGCATGCCCGGCATCCCCGGTGAGAGAGGAGAGCAGGTGAGTGCACGGGTGCCTGCCCCTGCCTGGATGAGCTCCAGCCAGGGCCAGCTTCCCACCTCCTTTCTGCTGTCCCCAGGGCAGTCCCGGCAGCCACGGGCTCCGTGGGGAGAAGGGGGAGCCAGGCATGACGGTAAGGAGCCAGGACCCATAGGCTTGTGGCACTCAGGTCACTGGGGTGGGAAGGGGTGCTGGATCCATCCCACTGCCACTGATAGAGGGGCTGCCCTCACCTCTGGGGTCTTCTGGACCATGGGGAAAGGGTTTTTCCTCCTCTTTAATTGCACCATCCCCCATTACTCTATGCGACCTTTGCCCCTTCATGTGCCCGGCAGGAGGAGGAGATCCGTGCCTTCGTCAGGCAGGAGATGAGCCAGCACTGTGGTGAGCATCCCCTGCTGCTGCCCTGGGGCTGGGGGTCTGGACCTGCTGCCCCTGACCCCCACCCTGTCTCTCCCACAGCCTGCGGTGGCCACTTCCCACGGCACCAGGATTCACGTGAGCACTCAGGTTGCGGCTCTTCCTTCCTACCCCCCTGCCCCACGCATGTGGCACCAAAGGGGCCCCGGCACCCAGGTGTGCCACTGGTTTTGGGGGGCTGGAGGTGGCTGGCACCCTCTGTGACCCCTTCAGTCAGGATCAGCATCAGCATAGGACCATGCACAGGGAGAAGGGATTGTGTGTGGCAGAAGTGGAGGTGCAGCAGGGATCCCCAGGGGCAGCTGGCTCAGGATGGTGCCAATGGGGTCTGGGTGCTGCCAGGGTCTGCCCAACTGAAGGGGTCACAGGAACTGCACCCCATCTATCCTTGGGTGTCAGAACTGGGGCAGGGGTCTTGCAGGGGTCAGCAGTGCTGGAGGGGAGGGTAGGCTGGAAGAGTGGGATTGGAGGGATGGAGGCAAGGGGTGGGCTGGGATGAGGTGGGTGCTTTCTCTCCAAGGAGGCTGGGGGGCTCTGCCCAGGAGCAGCTTCCACTCTGCCCAGGCAGGAGGAAGAATCGTCCGCCAGGAGAGAGAGCATGACCAAACAGGTGATGGAGAGTCTGGAGGGCCTATAAGATCTGGCCCCATGGGCATGTGTGCCTCCCTGTGCCCTCCTCTGTCCCTATCCTGCTGGGCTCCAAGTGGGTGCTATCTCTCTGGGCCTCCCCTGCCTGTCCCTCCTCTAGAAGCCCCCATGGCAGCCCTGGTCTGTGGTGCAGAGAGAGGAGCGGGTATTTCCAGGTCCATCATTCCTGTCCATGTACCCTGTCAGGCTGCAACAGGGTTGGGGCAGTGCTGAACTGCTCCACACCTGAAAGGGGTGGTTTTCCTTTGGGAAATAAGGGGAAAGCACCCCAGACTCCCTTGCCTCTTCCCTGATGCCTGCGTCCCCTTCACAGGATCCTTCTCCACCCAGCCGTTTCCTGCTGGCAGTGCTCACACAGTCCCTGTGCTCAAGCTGTCACACACTGAGGAGGAGGAGGGTGTGTCATCCCTGTGCTTTTAGTCCTTGTCCCCCTTTTTCTGTGCTCCGTGTGCGTGGTGAGGACTGCTCATGCATGGTGCTGACTCCCAGGGCAGGACAGGCAGATCATGCTTGACAATGATGACCTCGAGTACGACAGCATGGATGGAGAGGAGGAGGACTACAGTGAGGTCCCAGAGATGGACAGCTTGGAGCAGCCCGCAGTGGATGGTGAGCTTCCCTGCACACACCTGGCACTGAGGGTGAAGCCACTGGGGGAAACCATGGAGGTGCCCCAGGTTTTGCTGGGCTGGTGCCTTCTTATCCAGCTGGGCAGTGGGTCCCTGCGCTATCTGTCTGGGGGGATTGGGGATTTGCAGCCCTCTCGCTGGTACCTGGGTGGGTCGCACCTTCTCTATCACTGTGCTGTCCACACCACGCAGACCTTGTGCTCTATCCCCCTCATCGAAGCCATCACCAGCAGTGCTGGATGGGTGGGGTGCTGGGCTGGTGGGACCTGCTGCCCTGGCAGGTTTCCTGTGCTCTGGTCATGAGCCACAGGAGGGATCCCAAAGGCTCCAGGAGATCAGGGAAGCCCCAGTGGCAGCAACCTTTGGAGAGTCCCTCCACAACCCTTCCAAGGGGTGCTGTGGCCATCATGTCCCCACGCCACCTCCCTCCCAGCTCCTTGCTGGGAGCTGCCCCTGGGAGACAGCTTGCCCAGAGTGGTGTCTCCTGCCCTCAATTCCAGCAGCTAGACAGAGCACAGAGACGGCTCCAGCCAAACCCTTCCCATGCTCAGCTGGGAGCCATCCCCTGCCTTCCCCTTCTGGGGTTTCCCTTCCTTTGCCAAGTGGGTCTGGCAGCCTCCACGGCTGGTGTGCTGCCAGCCCCTGCCTGCCCTCACCAGCAGCGTTTTCCCGCAGCTGAGCCCTGCAGGCTGCCGCTGGACGAGGGGGACTGCCAGCGCTACACCCTGCGGTGGTACTACAACCAAAGAGTCACCGAGTGCCGGCCCTTCGTCTACAGTGGCTGCCGGGGCAACCTCAACCGCTTCGGCAGCAAGGAGGAGTGTGAGCTGCACTGCGGGCAGCGCCCAGGGGCAGGTAGGCAGAGCTGGGCACAGCTTGGCACCGGCAGGTCCAGCAGCATCCCCACCCCGTGCCGTGGGCTCAGCAATGCAGAGCTGGGGGGACAGTGCTGGTCCCCCACCTCAGCTCTGACAGCGCCCTGCTTCTCTCCACAGATTCCCGTGGCAGTGCCGGCAGCAAGGTGGGAGGGCAGCCAAAGGTGTAGGTGCAGGCAGTGTCTCGGCAGGCAGGGCTGCCTGGAAGAGGGGCCCGGCTGCCGCCCTGGCCGGGGCTGGGCTGCCCATGGTGGCGGGGGCCACGCACCCACCAGCCCCAGCAGGAACCTGGTGCTATTTCTAACCTGTCTTTTTGCTGCTCATGGGTTTTTCATTTCATATCAGTTTATTGTCATTAAGGTGAAATTTATATCAAATGGGAAACTGCCTCCCACTAAGGCTCTGAACCCCCTTTCCCACATGGAGGTTTCTTGGGTTGTTCTCAGTTTGATTTTTAAATTATTTGTTGCCAACAGAACAATTCTTAGCCCTGTTCCCTCTCTCTGGAAGCAGAGCTGGGGCTTGGCATAGTTGGGCTCCCTCCCCTCACATAATACCCTTGTACTCTTTCCTGCCCCCCACAGACCCCCAAACTCACTCTCTGCTCCCCTCTCTCTTCCAGGAGAGCTGCCCACATCCTTGTGCCAGGCAGCGCCTCCCTGCACAACACCACTCACCCCCACCCTGCAATCAGCTCCATCTGAGTAAATTTCACCTTAACCTCAACCGGGGCCCAGTTCCCCTTTTGTGGCTGCGATGGTTTGGCAATGACCTGTGGGGAGACTGGAGGCTCTTTCCATGTGCTACCCTCCAGCTCACATGCCCACCAGCAGCCCATCTGTCTTTAATCCGGGGGGTCTCACCTGCACCCCCAGGCCTGTCAGGGAAACCCTGAGGATGGTGCTATGTTAGAAGAGGTTCCTGCTCGCCCACGCTTACTCTCAAAGGCTTTGTGAAAGTGATGTTGGCTGCTGGGGTCGCAGCCCCTGGTTCCCCCCCCCCAGCCCCAGGGCTGAGTAGGGACATGCCCTCACTGCCCCAGAGCCCCAGGGGCTGCCGGGTGGGCTTTGTGGCCCCCACACGTACGCTGCTCTCTGTGTATATCTGTATACAGCGAATGTATATGTGTACCACTGCGGGGGGAATGTGTATTAAAGCTGTGCTCACAGGGACATGTCACTTCTTGGCACGTTGCTGGAGATGCCTGTGGAGTTTGGGGACAGCTCTTGAGTCAGGCATGCCTCTTGCCCACCCCAGCTGGGCTGCCCTTTCCAGCTGCCCACTGTTCCTCACCTCTTCCAGGGAACCCAGTGCCCCATCCCTGTGCCCAGCACGTGCCCAGCTGACGCAAGCCAGGCCATGACCCCCTGTCCAGGCCCTGACGTGTCGGCACGTGGGTCTGTGGTGCTGCATGATGTACTGTGTGAATCAGTGCTGCCAGCTAATTTTGGCTACTGGGTGTGAGTTCCTGGCTGTCCCTGGGAGAAGGAACAGAGCTGGCATTATTTCTGTTCCCTGCCATCCTGGGGAGGGTGGCATAGGATGGGTCACCCTGTGGCCACAGGGTTGGGCAGACCCCCAGCGGTCTGAACCCTGGGCACCCTGACTCCTGGCCTTGGCCAGCCCAGGGGGCTGAGCACCCACAACTCATCTCATGCAGGTGCTCACCCAGCCTGAGAGCCTTGGGATGCTCCCACAGTCCCTAAGGGGGGAACTTTGGAGCAAAACCCTTGTATATGGGGCTCACCCCATAGCATGGCCTACAGGCTGCTACCCACCTTGGGCAGCTGGCAGAGGGGCTGGGCCAGGCTGGACTGGTGCAGGTGCCTGCAAACCAGTGGTGTCCCAGTTGGACTGCCTTAAGGTGAGCTGCAAGCCACTGGTGTCCTGCAAACCAGCGGCCAAAGCAATGCTTGGGTTTGGCACAGCAAGGAGGTGACATATCTCTAGATATGTCCTCCATGTGACATGGGAGTCTGTCAGGACACTGTGCCAGGAGATGTTTGGGGGCCGTGTGAGGCACAATGCCCAGAGGGCTGCCCATGGTTACTGGCCAGCAGCAATATGCATGTTCTCATGTCCCGCATGATTACCAAGGAGCAGGGAGGCCTAATTAGATGGAGAAAAAACATCTTGCAAGTCAGACATGAAACAATTACATCTGAGCTGTCCCAGGTTCCCGGAATCCCCTCCAAATGCAGCTGGTGGAGCTGCAAGGGGGCACACGCCCACCCACATCCCAGGATGACTTCATCTGCTATTAGGCAAAATATATTAAAAACATTTCCACCCCTCCGTCACCGTCACCCCCTCTGCGGGTCAGAGGTGGAGCTGGGACAGGATAAGAGCCAGGGCTTGGCAGGGAGCAGAGCAAATCCCCAGCTTGTGGTCCCTGCACCCTGGGAGCACTGCTTGAACATCGAGGAGACGAGGACCTGCTGCAAATGGTGAGGCTGTGCCCTCAGCAGTGCTTTTCAGGGGCTTTTAGCTGGGAAATGGGTTGCGGGGGGTTGGATGCTTTTCATTCCCCACTTCCCAGCAAGTTAACCGCCTCTGGCTGCCTACTCTGGTACTTTCCAAAGGATTTCACCCCAGAGATATGTTGCAGGAGGTTGGTTTTGCTGCTCCCCTTCCAGCTGGACAAACCCTGCTGGGTGACTGATTTTGGGGAGAGGCAGCCATACAGCAGGATTTGTGCAGGAGTGCCCCTGCACCTGCTCTGACCCCCACCCCACATCCCAGCACCCTGACCTCCACCCTGTAGCACAGCACCCTGCAATCCCTGGGGCCCTCCCTGCAACCAGGGTGAGGGATGGGGTGGAGAAAGTTGCTGAGGCTTGACACAACTCAGCACATGTGGCCAGACTCCTGCCCTTGTCACCCCACTGCGATCAATATGCTGCGTATTTTAGGCCAAGTGACTCGTGTCCCTCCTTGGTGGGTGGCTTTTGCCCCAGAGGGCCCAGCAACACTGTGGTGAATGGCATCTGCCAGGGAAGGCAGGAGAGGAAGAAAGCCCCACAGCCCGCCCAGCCCTGAAACCCCGGGCACGTCACATTTCCCTGGCCAAAGGGCAGGAATGGGTTGGGGAGCAGCCACAGTACCCAAGCAGCCACCCTCTGGAGCAGGATTGGCTCCTCCCCTGGGTGACAAAGGGCTGAAGGGGGTGAAATTAAGGGAACAGCCAGCATCTGGCCAGGGGCTGTATGAAAGGACAAGGACACCCAGGTGATTTGCTTCCCACGTCCCCTTCAGCCTCCACAAAACTCCCCACCCTGTTCAAGAGGGTTTAAATCAAGGTGGAATAATGAAGGGTTCCTGAAAGGAAGGTGAAGCCCCACCAGCTGGTGCAGGGAGTGGAGGGGTTCTGTGGGTGACACCCTGGTGGGGACATGTCCTGCCTGGGGGGCTGTGGGGCCATGGCAGAGTGAGGGGGGTGATGCTCAGCGCCAGCCACGTGCTCCCCGCAGGCACTCCCAGCCACGCTGCGAGGCAGGATGCTCCTCACCTTCCTGGTGGTCCTCGGGGCACCAACGACAGCCAGCAAGGGACCGAGCTGTGAGCGGCTCCCGCCGGGCCCCCAAGCCGTGGATGGAGGGAAGCTGATAAGGCAGGAAACCACCAGCGATAACAAGATGCTGCCAGGTCTCCCCAAAACGAGGAGGGGTGTCGATGGCTCTGGGGAAGGATCTCATCTGGACAAAGCCAGCCTGCCATTGGTAGAGGGATCAGAAAGACAAGCACTGCCCTGGCCAATGAGCCCAGCCACCAAGAGAGCTGCTCCCAGGAAAAAGGGGAGGAAGGTGTCCCTGTCACTAGATGTCCACACTCACTTACTGAAAATCCTGCTCGACCTGGCCAGAGAGAAGGAGCTGCAGGCCAAGGCAGCTGCCAATGCTGAGCTGATGGCCCGCCTTGGGCGCAGGAGATAAACTGGGATACAGCTGGGCTAGAGAGGGCAGTGGGGCTGCCCGGGGCACAGGCGGAGGGAAGCGTGGAGTGGCATCGGTGTGCCCGCACGGGACTGCGGACATGGCACCTCATCCCCCCAGTCCCGGAACTCATGGCACAAGCAGCAGCCACAGGAGGATTTGGTTTAATCACCATCACCTCAGCACCACTGGAGAAGATACAGCTGGGTTTACCTTGGCCAGTGCTGGTGCTGGAGCACAGCTGTTCCCAGCCCCAGGCACTACAGAGATTTCTATGCTTGGCTTTGCTCCCTGCTCATGCACCAGAGATGTTTCCAAATGGGCTGCATCCAGCCAGGCAGCTTTTCCTGTATGCTTCTTCTCTCTGGGTGACCGGAGCACACAAAATCCTCCACAAAGCCGGAGTTTTGCATGAGCGTGCACAATAAAATGCGGCATCAAACACAACTTGTTGTGCTTTATATGGGTTCTGCACCCCTTTACACTCCCATTTTGTGTTCCCTTTCCCCAGAGATGCTGTGAGGGCATGTTCTGGGCTAGGGCCAGCATGGGAGGTCATTAAATTCCAAATGAGGGGTGTCAAAACTTGCACCAACAGCGGAGCCAGCCCCTGGCCCAGGGAGCCCACAGCAGCTCTGGGCCAACGGGGACATCGTGTTGTGCCACCGGAGCTGCCGCTTTCAGCACAGCTGGCAGACAGGAGCAGTGCAGAGCAGAGTGCAGCCGCCCCGTGCAAAGTACAGGGCGGTGCGAGCGAGGCAGAGGCCGGGGGACACCTGCAGGGGGGCCACTGGAGCTGGTGGGGGACACAGCCATGCTCTTCGAAGAGTACCTGCTGCAGGGTGAGTGAACCCTTTCGGCTTGGAGTGGGCACTGGCTTTGGGAAAGGGGCAGAAGCAACTGGGGTGACCCCACATTCCACGGGAGGGACAGATTTCAGGAGGGGATGTGCCAGCAGATGGTGGGTTGGGGTGAGGTGGTAAGGTGGGTAACAGGTCCTTTGCCATCCCTGCCTGACCTGAGGCTCAGGTGATGCCCGGGCAGTGCTCGCCCCTTCAGACACCCCCCTGCACCCACTGGGTGTGTGCTGTGGGGCTGAGCCTGGAGTTTGTGGTCCAGGATACAGACAGGGTGACAGTAGCAGTGGGAACAGGGGTCCCAGGAGCACCTGCCAGAGATGGTGCATCCACATGGAACCTCCAAGGAAGGCAGCCTGTCCACCTCAAGAAGGGGGCCCTCCCCTGCCACTCCCACTTGTCCCTGGGACGCTGAGCCTGCCAGGATCTCCTCCTTTCCATGTCCTGCCCCAGTGTCCCATCTGTCGTCCCCGAGGCCCAGTGTGCCCCCATACTTCAGCGCTCTCGGCCCCTAGCGTCCCCTCATCTCCCCAGTGCCCTTCCCCTGCCCAGCTCAGGGATCCCAGTGCCACCCCTCATCACCAGTGTTTCCCCTGGTACCAGTGCCTTGTGCCCCACGCCCAGTGCCCTCCCCACGCCGGTGTCCCCAGTAGTGTCCCAGTGTCGCCTCCAGCCCGTGTCCCCGGTGCTGCCCCTGTCCCAGAGTCCCTCCGGTGCTGACCCCGACCCCAGACCCCCTCAGCCCCGGCCCCGCCCCTCCGCCAATCAGGCCGCGCCATTGCCGATTGGCCCCGCCCCTGCCTGTCAGTCACGGCTCCGCGCCACGCCCTGCGCCACGTCCGGGGGGGCGGCCCCGCGCCTGCGCAGTGCGGCGGCCGCGGCGACAGTGACAGGCTGGCAGGAAAGGGCGGGGGCAGGAAGGGGCGGGGGCGGTGCCGGCACCGGGATCGGGACCGGGATCGGGACCGGGATCTATACTGGGACTGCCATTGCCACTGCCACGGGACGGGAGGGCCGCAGCGACAGGCCGCTCGGCAGCACCATGCTGAAGAAGTTCGACAAGAAGGACGAGGAGTCGGGTGAGGGGAGGCCGGGGGCGCTGTGAGGGAAGAGACCCCTCTGTGGGTACGGAGCGGATTGGTGAGGGGGGACCCCTTCGTGGCTACGAGGGGAGCTGTGAGGGGGGACCCCCCCCCTTTGGAAATTAGAGGAGCTGTGAAGGAGGAACCCCTCCTGCGGGTACGAGGGCAGATGTGAGGGGGGGACCCCCAAGGGAGCTGTGAGGAGAGGCTCGGTGCCAGCTTGGCAGCGGGGGCTGGCTGGTGAGCACAGAGCGCAGTGGGAAGCACTGTGGAAGCGCTATGGAAGCACTAGAGCAAGTCTGCTGCCGCCTTCTCACAGCTGCAGCCAGAGGCTAAACTGGTGGCATCGGCACAGCACACCGAGGTTACCTGCCACATCACCAGGTGCAGAGCCTGAGACTAAATATTGAGCATATTAGCCCTGTTCACTGTTGCCCACCTCTCAAACCAGGTGCTAAAGCCAGGTAGAATCCAATTCATAGTTTCTGGCCCTTTTTCTGACACATGTGGTCTGCTCTTCCAACAAGATCACTGCTACTTTCAGTGGATCAGAAAATCTAGAGCACCAAGTAAACACAAAGTGATTGCCCGACTTTTCAAAACTTTAGGCCGGTTAGTAAGGAAGAGGTTCATATTTTATGTGGTGTGTAATTCAGGTGGAAGCGATGCTTCATAAGACAACGTTTCCTTTCATGGTTGAGCCTTGTGGTATCTTTTTCATCTTCCTATGAAGCTTTCTACACAGCTTGCTCTGCATAACAAATCAGTGTGTCCTGAAGCGAATTGATTCAGCTTAAATCCTCGTGATTGTTCTGTGTGACTTTGCTTGCTTTTTATCTTAATGTGCATTAAATGCTTTTCCCTTTTTTCCCTTGTCCAAAGCCTCCAGTGATGTCTTGATAAGCAGAGAATTTAGTGAGGCAGCTGTTGGAGGGGAATTGCTCTTGGCTTTAATTTTGGGGGCTGTTCTTCATTTGCACCTGCCACACCCATCAAGGTATTGACGTTACCTATGGCTAGGGCTGGCAGGAGATGCAAGTATTCAGTTAATTGGCTTCTGTGTCTTTGCTTTCCATGGATGGTTTAGCTAGCCTTGGATGAGCTGCTCCCACTCCCTTTGACGTGTTGTTTTGGGCACAAAATGATGTTTCTCTACAAATCAGAATAAATTGTTCTTAGTTATCCAGTATTAGGAGCTTTATGAACACACAACTCTGCCCTCCCTGCATCTTTGTCCCTCTCTATGGAAGGAAACTTTGACACAGGGTGCTGTGAGGACTGAGACCCCATGTACAATGTATTTCAAGATCCTTAGTGCTGTGAAACATAAAGAGGTGATGCTGTGTTGTTCATGGCTGATTTAAGGATTGTAGACATGCTGGACCATGGGAATATTGGGCTGCTGGGCAGGTTTCTTGGGGCACGTTCACATGCTTTTACTAGAACTGGTTCATACTCATACTAGAAATATTTTTGCTCTTTCTCCTTGTTTTCTCCTACCTCTTCAACCTCACATAAGTGTCCGTGCTTTGTTCAGCCACCTGCTGCCTTTGTAAACTTCTCCTGAGCCAGAGGAGGGCAGTTTATGAACCAGGAAGGAGCCAGAGTGCAGATGTGTTTGCTTTTGTATGTAAGGCTTACTCTAGAAAGGGCTCCTGGCACCAGCCTAGGATGCTTCAAGCTTGGGTCGGGTCAGATTTGGGCCCAGGAGATGTTCTCTGTAGTGGATCAGGCTTTGGAACAAACACTGGAACAACCCTGGAAAAGGCTGCATTTTGTCCCAGGGCCAGGCTGAACATAGGTACTAATTAAAACCTGCTTATCAATAACTGGGAGCTTTTGAAAAGCTGCAGCTCACAAATGCTTGGGAGGCAATCTAATAGAGACCATGCAGAATGATAGTGCTTTTCCCTCTGATTATTTCATCCTTAATTGCTGGGGTTTTTAATTATTTAGTATAATTTACTTTGTTAAGTGGAACAATGGGAGCCAATTGTGTCAACAGTCAACAACACAATTGTGTCCAGCCTATCTAGTCTGCTGTCTTGTACTCTTAATTAGTGATAGAGCCAAAAATACTTTACTGGTGGATTCTTGATTGGTTTATATGGGAGGGGTAAAACACTCCTGACTCACCAGTCTGGCAAGTGACACTTCTTTCTGTTTAAGCCTGTCCTATTGATGCTCTAACTGCCAGCAAGCTCCCAGCCCAGGGGTGGAAATAGGTCTTTGGGGATACAGCGGAGCACAGTTATTTTACAGATAATCAGTCTACCTCAGCTCACAGTCAGTTACTTCTGGCGGGGATGACAAATCAAAGAATGTCCTGTCTGTTCTGCCTTCCCTGACTGCCGTGAAGACATCCAATTAATAACTTCAAAGAGGGTGCTCTGATTGCTTGGTGTTCATGAAAAAAAATCACCCCAAAATGCTCTGACTGTTTTTAAAATATGGACGTGGTTAAAAAGTTGCTTTCCCATGGCACTATCCCTGGAGAGATTTTTACTCTTTTTGTTTTGCAGGTGGGAATTCCAACCCATTCCAGCACTTGGAGAAGAGTGCAGTCTTGCAAGAGGTAAATCTTCAGACCATCTCCTCTGTGTACCCCACTCTGGATAGAGTCTCTCCCTCTCTTGAGTAGGTCACTGGAGAACTTCAGCAAGGAAATGAGGGTTTGTTACAGTCCTGATTGCTCTGAAAGAAATGGGCAACAGTTCTTATTTTATTATTGGACAGATGAAGGGAGAAGGTTGAAATGGTCTCTGTAACAAATTAAAGACTGTGAACTATAAATAATAATAAAAGGAATAAAATTATCTGGGAGAGCTCACCTTAAACCAGGAAGACTGGGAAATTGGCTTTGGACACCCCAAATGTCTTGTAGATGACAAAATTAATGAGAGGAATGTGAGTGGTTTTTAAATAGTCTATGAATTTTCTCTGAAGAAATGCCATTCTGTTCAAGAGCCGGTGAACATCTCAATCCCCAGCCTCTGTTGTTTCAGCGTTCTCTGTTTGCTTGTGAGGTTGGGAACGGTGTTGGCTCCTGTAGCCTCAGCAAGCTCGAGTTCATCTGTTGGAAGAGTGGTGTTTTAGCTAGCACACAATCCAGACGTGTGTGGGTGAAAGTGTGATGAGAATTTGGCCTTTAAACCTTTATTCCTCTTGGATTTGTAATCCCAGACTGCAAAACCAGCTGTTTAAAGGGGTCCAGGTTTAACAGGAATTAAGGGAAAATCTGATCCAAAGTCATTCAAGATCTTGCCATACCTCACTCACAATGTGTTGTTTCTATCATTGGCCAAGACCAGGCAGGACAGTGTTTGCAAGGGGGTGTTGGTGTCAGTCCTTGTCTGTGCTTTGGTTCCAGGCTCGAGTGTTTAATGAGACTCCCATAAACCCACGAAAATGTGCTCATATCCTCACCAAGATCCTGTATCTCATAAACCAGGTAAGAGAGAGAAAATGTACATCTATAAAGACATGTGCATCAGGCCCAAAGCTGGTTGTGATAATTGGGATTTTCTTTCTTCTTTCCAAACAACCAGGGGGAGCACCTTGGTGTCACGGAAGCTACCGAGTCCTTCTTTGCTATGACCAAGCTTTTTCAGTCCAATGATGTAAGTCTGCGTTTTGTTTTCTGTATTTACCTGGCGGGACAAGTTGTCCCTTGAGATATGCATTTTTATACAATCAGCTTTTCTGTCCTGTCCTGATCTGAGTAGGAAGAGTAGGGTGAAAGTTTAGAAATGGTGATCAGCTTCCTAACCCTTCCCAGATCTTGTAGCAGCTTAACTGAAGTATGCTGTGCTCTTGAGGCAAGATTCCTCCCTCTGAATTGTTGTTTAACTCTTGAGATTGTGGTAGGCAGGTGGAATTTACTGTGCTTTGTGCCCAGCATTAAAAGAGCCTGCTGAGAGTCAACAATTGTGTGTCCTGGAGGAGGCTGGGAGTTAGTGCCTACCCACAGCAGTAGCACTGTCATTAGTTGTCCCCCAAACTGCAAGGCATTAAAACCATGGGACCAGTGTAGAAATCCCCAGACTCAGGAATACAAATTGTTGGCTTTCTTGCTTTTGAAGCAACACAAGGCTTTCAAACAGGAAACCAGCAAATGGTTTCAAGGTTTTCTCCTTGTTCATGTGAATGACAAGTGGAAGATGAAACTGTAGATCCAGCTAAATCTGGTATCTCTATGGCCTCACCCTAAGACTGAGGGATTTGGAAGAGGAAGAGGTGTTTTGTTAATCAATATGGATTTGTACATCTTTTACACTCAGGGAGTGGGGCTCTCTGAAGGTATCAGGTTCTTGTGATCTTCACAATAAAATTATGTAGGCAGGGAAAACTGAGGTCCCTTCCTATCTGGGATCACCTTAGCTGATGTAGTTCTTATTTTCTTGCCAGCCAACTCTTCGCAGGATGTGTTACCTGACTATTAAAGAGATGTCTTCTATTGCAGAAGATGTGATCATTGTTACTAGCAGGTCAGTCACTTCACTTTTATTGCTGTAATATTGACATGCCCTTCAGTAATGTCTGTTCAGCTTCTTGAAGATAACTGTCGTCCCTAAGCAGGGTGATGATAGGGAATGCCCTTGGCGAGGAAGAAGTTTTCCTTTGTAAAAGACCATTAAAATACAGACACTGAACTCATAGTGGTGTATGTAAAATGTGCTGTGTTCCCATATGCCATGCCCATGGGTGTGTGGAATGTCTCTTGGTTACATGATATGGTAGCACTGCTGTTCTTTCCCCTTTTGCAAAGGCTTTTTCATTTACTCCTGACTGAATGCCTTGAAACTTTTTGAAGAATTCTGGCATAAATCCCAAGGCTTTAAACAGGTAGACAAGGATTTACTGCTCCTGTAGCAGCACAGAATACGACCTCACCAGGGAACAAAATTCCCTCTGTGAGTCATTCCTGAAGTGCTGATCATCCCAGTGAAATGCCCTGCCGGGCAGTCAGGAGCCTGAGGATTCAAGGTCTGTGAAGGGCTGAGGCAGAAGCCAGTCTCAAGCGCTGTGATATGATGAACTCTCGGCCCTTCACAGATGGTCTCACACTGACCAGGACCCTGGGAAAAGGGCAGGAACGAGTGTTCAGTAAGAAAGAAATGCCTCAGGGGTATGTGTGTGTGCTCCAGCCTCACTTGGTGAACAGGACCCGATGCAACTTGTTGATGGGCTTGGGACCTGAGTTCTGATCTTTTCCTTCTGCCTTCCCACCCCAGTGGGATTTGCCTGAGATCTGCAGCTGCCTGCTTGGCATTCAGCTGTGATGCTGGCTGCCTGCTGCTCTGTGTGCACTGTGTGTGCACTTGAGAGCTGCTGGCTCAGGAGTGCAGTATTGAGAGTTTCCTGTTTTCCCAGCTTAACCAAAGACATGACTGGGAAGGATGACAATTACCGAGGCCCCGCTGTGAGAGCACTCTGTCAGATCACTGATGTAAGTGCTGCTTTTCCCGTGGGGCAGCTCTGTGCCCTTCACTTTTTCCTACTTTACCCCATCCCACCTTCCACTCTGCTTTTCATGCCTTTGCATCTCCCCTTTCACACTCCTAACAGCTTTCCCATATTGGTTGTTGTTTCGCTCTCCCTGCAGAGTACCATGTTGCAGGCCATTGAGCGCTATATGAAGCAGGCGATTGTTGACAAAGTGCCAAGTGTGTCCAGCTCTGCTCTTGTGTCTTCCTTGGTATGTACTCCCTGAAGCACGGGCCTGAGGGACAGTCAAGCAGGGAAGCAGTCATCTGTGGTGGGACTGGACATCTTGGGAGTTTCAGGGTTTTATTGCTATTCCTGTCTTTGTTAACTGAGGGACTGGTGCTGACTTTGCAAGAGATCATCAACCTCCTGAGGCCGCAGCTGTCATGGCCAGGTCTCTGCATGCTGATCCCTTGTTCTTCTATAAGTTGCTGCTGCCAGCACCCTCATGAGGAAGGCTGATAGCTTCTCAATATAAGCTGAAATTCCCAAAGCTTCCTCCATCCTTATCTCATGGGTTGTTGTGGCTTCATCTCCTTCCAGCACTTGCTGAAGACCAGTTATGATGTGGTAAAGCGCTGGGTGAACGAGGCTCAGGAGGCAGCTTCCAGTGACAATATCATGGTGCAGGTAGGACACCCACTGCCACCAGGGGAATAGCGCAGCAGCTGGGCATGGAGCAAATTGCTAGAGCTCAGCCAGGCACCTCTGGGTGACAGAGAGGACAAAAGGGGAAAGAACCCACCGTGGGTTTGTGACGTTCTCTTTCCCTGCACAGTATCATGCTCTGGGCTTGCTGTACCATGTGCGGAAGAACGACCGCCTGGCAGTCAACAAGATGCTCAGCAAGTTCACACGCCACGGCCTCAAGTCCCCATTTGCCTACTGCTTGATGATCCGAATAGCCAGCAAGCTGCTGGAGGAGGAGGCTGGCAGGTGAGTGGGCTCCTTTGCCCTGCTGAAAGAATTTCCTGGTCCTGCTTCCATCTCCTCTTGCAGGCTCACTTGTCATCTCATTATTTCTGTCTTTGAAGAGCAGCAGGCACCTTCTACCCTCTTATTGTTGGGTAAAAGCAGAGAAAATACAGGATGTCTTCATGGTTGTTTTGAGATGGCTTCTGTGAGTCTTGCTTGCACATCAAATACTATCTTGTTTCTCTGGACTGTTTTGCATAGCTGTTCTTTGTTCTACTTCGTTTTCTCTGTCTTCTGTAATTGTTTATCCACCTTGTATGCAGTATGGCTTCCTGGTGGAAAGGGTTGTGGTGTGTACAGTCATTTCTCACTGTGTGAGAGTTGAGGGAGATTCCCTTTAGCCTGTAAGGCAGAGAGTGTCTTCTCAGAAGGCAGCCTGACTTTCAAGCATGCTGGAAGTACAGTATAATGACCACTGCAAAATCTGGGGACAAAGTGGGTTTATGGCTGCTTTTACCTTTCCATGGGCTATGGGACCTGCCCATTTCTGCTGCTGAATTCTTAATATCTGTTAGTACCTTTGCTTTAATTCAGTCTTGTGGGTTTTTTTGTCCTTTAGCCGTGATAGCCCCCTGTTTGATTTCATTGAGAGCTGCCTAAGAAACAAGCATGAGATGGTGGTGTATGAAGCTGCATCTGCCATCGTTAACCTGCCCAACTGCACTGCCAAGGAGTTGGCTCCGGCTGTCTCGGGTAAGGGGGGTGCTCATGGCCATGGTGAGGGAATGATGAGCCTCCAGTGGTGACACCTGCTGATTGAGAAACAAGGACCTTGTGTAGTTTCAGGCTTGTTATGCTGCTGTATCCTTTGTTGCTTTATGCTGCTGCTGAGAGCCTGTGGTGTGTGTGAATAGCTTTGTTCTTGTAAAGGTATTTCCTGGTGTGTTCAGGTGTGGGTTACTTCATGGGTCAGTTCTGGGAAAGGAGCAGCGTTTGCATGAAATGGAGAACAGCAGTTCAAATTGACTTAATAGAAAAGGTGACGAGGTGATGAATTTGGCTTTCACAAGGAGCAGCACTGTGGAAGAAGAGGGAGGTGGGTAAGAGTTAGTTGTCAGCAGGGATGTGACAAAGGCAAAGGGGACAAGAAGAAGGGAGGAACCTGTTAAAGGTACAATTGTTTCTTAAGCATTTTTCTAGTTACCTTATGCTTGCAGCCGTCTCTTCACTGAAGCTCTTGCTTTAGGTATGAAATGCTTCTTAATAATAGAGTGCCTAAACATCTGTCTTTGTTGGTTTTCCCACCTTGCAGTTCTGCAGCTGTTCTGCAGCTCCCCGAAAGCAGCACTAAGATACGCAGCCGTCCGTACCCTCAACAAGGTAGGAGCCAGTCTCTTGGGAGCTCCGATAGTGTCTCATGTGCAGGGAGGTGCAGACTTCAGAAGCAGGGGGTCAGATTATGGGATGGTTTTGTGTGAATAACCTCTGTCTTGTGCTACAACCTTACATTTCATTGCTTTCTGCCTGGAATAAAACCTCAAAGAACACTCTATAGAAGGAAAAAAAACCCTGATAATTTTCACTGGTCTCTTAGAATGTCACTGGTCGTAGTGTTACTGCTTTCCCTTCTGAGCTTCCCATGGTGAGGAAGCTCCTTGTAAAACAGGGATCAAACCTTGATGATGCTTCTTGCCTGCTCCATGGCAGTCTTTGTTCCAGCTTTTCCCTTCCCCTTATAAACTCTACAAAAGGAAAAGAGAGAATGGCAGTGTCTGGTAACTGCTGTGCTTCCACCCATGGAGCTGTTTTGCACAGCTAGTCTGGCTGAATTTTTGTTGGGAGTTCATAGCTTTCTTTTCTTACTATGTAGAGGAGAGTTAAAAATAGTAAAAGATTGTTTATTACTACTGCTTCTCTTCCAGCAAGGGCTGCAATTCTGCAGGAAACAAGAGCTTGTTACCTTAACTCCAGATTAGCTGTTTGTCTGAGATGTCCCTCATCTACAGTCTATACCACTTATTTCTACGGGAAGGAGTGAGTTTTGCTGGGTTTTGCCAGCTGGGCCTTTTGCATCTGTTGAGGGATTTTCATTCTTCCTTCACTGCTGCAGGTGGCCATGAAGCACCCATCTGCTGTGACTGCCTGTAACCTGGACCTGGAGAACCTTGTGACAGACTCCAACCGCAGCATAGCCACCCTGGCCATCACCACGCTGCTGAAAACTGGCAGTGAGAGCAGCATTGACCGGCTCATGAAGCAGATCTCCTCTTTCATGTCAGAAATCTCAGATGAGTTCAAAGTAAGGAAGTGGGAGGAGAAGGAACACCCAGATTCCTAAAGAAACCTCATGGTCTATGTCCGTGTTTGTGTGTGTGCTCTAAACCTGCATGGAGCTGCTTCCAGAAGCAGCAAAATATTTGCAGGGAGGAGAAAGAATTTGAGGTTGTCTGCCTAAGCCATGCCTCAGTCCTACAGCTCCAAAGTCACATGCTCTTTTCTGGGGAGATGCCTTCTGAGAAGCACGTCTCCTTCTTCTTTCCAGTGGGTGTGGGCTTTCTTTAGGGGCTGGCCAGTGCAGAAAGATCAGTCTCCTCCAGTTCCTAGGCTTGTACCTCCTGGAACTGCATTTGTTGAATAAGTAAAGGCAAAAACATGATTTCCAGGCTAGGGAGACCAGCACAAAATTGATACAATTCAGCTATTTTTCCCTGCCTGGTGAAAGAGAATTGTTTTTTACTTGCCCCCTTTTCCTGCAGGTGGTAGTGGTGCAGGCCATCAATGCTCTGTGTCAGAAGTACCCTCGCAAACATGCTGTCCTCATGAACTTCCTCTTCACTATGCTTCGGGAGGAGGTAAGCTTGCAAGACAACTACGTGTGCCTTGCTTGTGTGCATGAACAGTACTCCCTGTGAGCGTCAAGCTTTTACTGATAAGGCTGTGCAGGGAAAGCCTCTCTCTAAAAGGTTTGCAGTCTAACTGCAGAAATGCCCAGCTGTGCACAATAGTTATAAGCATACTGCCAGGCATATTTTTAGTGTGGTTTTCATTCTGTGATTTTTTTTTCTGGGGGTTTATTAACTCTCAAAGCAAATGCAGACAACAGCAGATCTGTTGGCAGTCCGTGTGTGTTTCACATTTGAACCAGCTTTCTTTTATCCTTTGACAGCAAATTCCAAGAAGTTTTGTCTTGTACACAAAGATTCGATAACAACCTATTTGTTGATGACACGGGACCACTTTTGTTCTGGTGTCTGTGCTGTGGCAGTGAAGGGATCACGAGTACCTACAACCATTCTCTGCATTCAGTCAGACATAAATTGCAGGAAGACAGCTTTACAGAGGTTTGCTGAGGCTGTTTCTAAATGAGCAAACATGCCTACAGCACAGCTGGCACCACTGCTTGCTCTGACATCACTTTCTGCCAATTACAGCCTCTCAGTTGGGAACAAACCAGAGCATCTCATTTTCTTCCTGTGAAAAATGGACCATTCTCTTTCCCAGATTTTCTGTGGGTGGATGGTATCATTTTGAATGTGGTTTTGTGCTTCAAACCATTCTGTTTTAAAGCTTTTTTAATCTGAAGTAGCTCCAGAAAGAGCCAAATGCCCAGCACTGTGCATGTAATTGGCAGAGAGTAGTGTGCAGTTTAATCCCCTGGTGTGTATTGAGGACATTAGTAAATAATGTCTGAAGATAACCAAGCATTACTGGCATGTCAGGTTGTGGCTGTACCTGGGGAGGTATTGATTGCCTATCATCCCACACTAATGGAGTTATTTGCTGCGTCCTGCTGTGCCAGATATGATCCTTCATACATTTCTCTTGTGATTCATCCTCAGATGTCTAGTGCTAAAGGGGAGAGGGCTGGGCTTTTTCTCCTCCCATATGGCTGTTTTTAAGCACTAATTCTAGCAGCAGAGGATTCTGATGGAGATAAAAGCCCTTCAGGCAGATGAATTCTTTTACTCTTGGGTTAGGACTTGGGTTTTTTTCTTCAGTGCAGCCGTTCTGAAGGGAGCTGGCAAGAGAGCTTGAATATTAGCTGGCCCTCTGGGTGTAAAGAGGGTCAAAAGTGAGGGCAGAATTACTGCCCTCCTCCTTTCAAACGCACATTAAAAAGCACTGAGTGTGAATGACCTTTTCAAAGGAATGTTTTTACTGTCTGGCTAGCTGAGAGTCTCTAAAATACTTTGAGATTTCCAGCTGAGCAGTTCCCTTTTGCTCCTCAGGGCGGCTTTGAATACAAGAGAGCCATCGTGGACTGCATCATCAGCATTATTGAGGAGAACTCAGAGAGCAAAGAGACAGGCCTGTCTCACCTCTGCGAATTCATCGAGGACTGCGAGTTCACTGTGCTGGCCACCCGTATCCTCCACCTCTTGGGGCAGGAAGGGCCCAAAACCAACAACCCCTCCAAATACATTCGCTTCATCTACAACAGGGTCGTTCTGGAGCATGAAGAAGTCCGGGCAGGTAAGTGACAGACCTGGGAAGCTCTCTGCCCTTGGACAGATCTTCAGGGAGCCATAGTGCATGAATGCCTCTGCTTTTGAGAGTTGTGATTTACTCTAGGCCTAAGCAGATCGTTTTACACAGCAAAGATCCTGCAGTAGTATTGATGGAAGAGGTGGCCTGTGGCTGAGAAATGGGAAGGAATATGCACTGGCTCTGAAACTAGACAGAGGTTTGCAGGCACTTCACTGTAATACCCCTGCTTCTTTCTAGCCACAGTTTTACTAGTGTACACAGTTTACTGATGTAGCATCTCTGACATGGCATTTGATCAAGGCCAAGAAATGGAAGAAACTTCAGCTGATTTCTTTGCTTTCTAATTCTGTTTTCATGACTTTTGCTACAGGTGCTGTAAGTGCCCTGGCCAAGTTTGGAGCTCAGAATGAGGAGATGTTACCCAGTATCTTGGTGTTACTTAAAAGGTCAGTTGTGCCTCAGAGTTTTCCAACATCCTAGGTGAAAAAAACCTGTTTGTTTGAGAGCTTGTCTAGTCTCTTCCATGTGTGGATCTGAGAAGGTGCAGGGGGTACCCATGATCCTGTGATAGGATCACCACTGCATTCAGCACCACAAAGTGGACAGAAGCCATGTGTGGCAGATTACTGCTTTTCTAATACAATTACTAGGACATTGCTGGATCTCCCCTATGGCATGTTTTTTCTGGCGCTGTGATGTGTCTTAGTCATGTGGATTCTGAAGAAAGTTTTCCACTTTCCTCTCAGGTGTGTGATGGATGATGACAACGAAGTGAGAGACAGAGCCACCTTCTACCTGAATGTTCTGGAGCAGAAGCAGAAGGCCCTCAATGCTGGCTACATCCTGAATGGTACTGTAGGAAGGCCTTAAAACAAGTCTGTGCCTCTTTCCTGGTTTAACAAGAGTTAAACTAAAGACCTGGCACTGTTGTGGTTTCAGTGATCTGTCCCTTCTGTCCCCAGGGCTGACGGTGTCCATCCCTGGCCTCGAGAAGGCTCTGCATCAGTACACCCTGGAGCCCTCTGAGAAACCCTTTGACTTGAAATCTGTTCCTTTGGCAACAGCTCCTATCATTGAGCAAAGAGCAGGTGAGGAACCAGGTCCCCTGAATGCTAATGATTCCCTGCATTGGGCTTGCTGGGAATTGCTGAGCTCCATCCTATTTGAATTTTGTGGGATTGCATCTCCTGGAAAGACTAAGGCTTGCAAATCTGGTTGCTCCCCACATTAATATTTCAGTTTAGTCCAACTGCTAATAATAGTAGTAGTTGGCAATCCTCACAGGAGCTGCTGCAGTTCTAAAGCTGCTTAGGAAGCCAAATACGGGTGTCTAGTCAGTATCGAATGAGAAATGAGCTCCCTTCCTTTCCTTAGTCAAATCCCTCTCCAGACATTGATCTGTTTTCTGATTTAGTCATTTCCTACTCTTTGCCTTCAAATCTTTGGGGTTTGTTTTTGTTTGCAGAAAATGCCCCCATTGCTGTAGTGAAACAGCCAGAGAAGGTGGCAGCAACACGGCAAGAAATATTCCAAGGTAAACTGATGCAAGGCCTCTCCTCTGTCCATGTGTGAGAACTCTGTAGCCACCTCTTGCTGAGCCTGCCTTAGCCCCTCTGGCTTCTTCTCACCTTCTTGCAGGGAGTGACATGGGCTCCCAACTTAAGGTCAGCTGTTCACTCCTGGAGGGTGGGGGTGCCTGCACTCATCTTTTTTCTGTCTTGCAGTAGACGTGAGCAAAGGATGACTCTTTTTAATTTTAAAAGTCTCTAGGGAATGTTTATGGGTATTTGATGGATAGTTCCTTGCTGTAGCAGCTTCTGGCAGCTGAAACAAGGGGTTTGAAACTGCTAACACCTCCTTGTGTCTTGAGGAAGGCAGTAATTTGTGTCCTCTATTTCAGAGCAACTGGGGGCCATCCCAGAGTTTCGGGGGCTGGGCCCACTCTTCAAGTCTTCCCCAGAGCCTGTGGCCCTGACAGAGCTGGAGACAGAGTATGTGGTTCGTTGCACCAAGCACACCTTTGTCAACCACATGGTGTTCCAGGTGGGTAGCTATGGTGTGTGGTGCTGAAGACGCTTACAAAATAAGCCCCTGACTGGCTAAAATTTTCATTTTGAAGACATATCTCAGGGATATCATAGAATCATAGAATGGCCTGAGTTGGAAGTGACTTTAAAGATAATCTAGTTCCAACCCCCTTGCCATGGACAGGGATATCTTTCACTAGACCAGGTTTCTCAGAACTCCATCCAACCTGGCCTTGAACACTGCCAGAGATGCAGCCTGTGTTCAAAGCACGACACTGCAATGAGTAGTCCTTAAGTTTCTTATCCATGGCAGCAGAACCCCAAAGAAAATTAACAAGGGTGGGGGGGTATGTCTGAGCAATGCTTACAGGTACAGTCAAATCCAACAAGCACTAGATGGGGCTGTTCTCACTGAGCAGTTGGCAAGGGGATCTGTGTTCTTTCCTCAGAGTCCCCAAGCACATGGTTTGGGCATGAAAGAGTGAAGTGGCTGCATCTGAGAAGCTGAAAAGGGTACCCAGGAAAGGGATCCAGTGGGGGAGAGCTCTTCATCTGCTATGTTTTGTTTTAGCCTGTAGCACAGGTGCTTTCTTCTGTACATCCTGGCCTTGGCTGTACCACCCTGCTGCTATGTGTGAGATGTTAGGATTGATGTGCCAGTCTCCCTTGCCTGTGCCTCAGGGAGTCCGAGGCACAGCGAGTCCTTTGCTAGCTTGTGAGCAGCAGTGTTTTGTCCTTAGCCAGCTCCTTCCTCAAAGCTCAGAACTGCTTACACAGCCCTCACGGGGATTGACCTTTGCTTCTGTTGTCCATCCACCAGATGCAATTGTATGAGCCTAAGAGACTTGGCATTGCAGCTGGAACGAAGTCTAATCAGCAAGTTTAGACTTGCTGAAAACATCAAGCTTGCTGAAACTTGCTCAAGCTGCCCCTAGTTTGAGCCATGCAAAGGATCTCTTTCCATCTGCTGTGAAGGCATTGTGTCCCTGTAGCTTCAAGTGGGATGATGTAGGCAACACAGTACTTGCATTTCCGTAGAGCAAAGAATTAACCCAGGAATGACTGTCCAGGACATTGGAGGAAAAAGTTCCATACTAACTGGTGAACTGAAACAGGCAGACGCTGACACATCCCTGCCCTCACTGAATTTGTGATCCTGCTTGGATTGCAGAGGGCAGGCCTTGGATTGGTGTTCGTTTTAAGTCTTGTTTCCTTAAAAAAAAAGTTTGCTGGAGCACTGGACTCACCAGCAGGGTTTTAGTTTCTCCCTTAAAGCATTTAAATGAGCACTTTTTAGTCAAGTTGCTCTGTAATGAGCCAGCTGATAGCGAGGTGCACCATGGAAACACAGAGAGCTGGGGGTTCATGGGCTGACACCAGGTTCCCACTGTGCCTGAGCTAAGTCTGCTCTTCAGTGAGTAGTGAGCAGCTTCAAGCTGTTGCTGCTTTCCCGTTTCCTGTTTAGTTTGACTGCACAAACACCCTGAATGATCAGATCCTCGAGAATGTCACAGTGCAGATGGAGCCAACAGAGGGGTATGAGGTCATTGGCTACGTACCTGCCAAAACCCTGGTGTACAACCAGCCGGGTACCTGCTACACACTGGTGGCACTGTCTGAAGAGGATCCGACAGCAGGTAAACAGTCTGCACTCTTTTTTCCTGTATCGCTTATCCCCACACATTCTACCTTGCATCCCAGCCAGATATTTATAGCCTGTGTGTGGGTGCAGCCCTGAGTGATGCTGAGCATGACTTGTCTTCGCTGTTTTGGGGGCTGTCAAGCCTTCCTTCTCTTCTGCTGCTTCCCTTGTGCTGTAGTACTGCCAAGTCAGGCTGTGAGAGCTGGCAGATGAGTTGTCATTCATGCACCCTGGCATGTCCTTCAGCCTTTCTTTGTGTTAGACATGGGGAGGCTGGTGCTTGTAAAGTGCTGAGAGTGCCCAGATGCTCTGAGTAGCAAAGGGGTGTTTCAGACAAACCGCTAGAATTTCAGGGATGTCTACTTGAACTGAACATCCCCCTCCCTGTTTGCCACTATCCAGAACATGAACCAGGCTTTACCTGTGCTTTGGTCTCCCTGGTTTGTGCTCTAGAACTGCTCTCCTGTTGTGTTGCTGCTGTTCACTCAGCAGTACCCATCTTCTAGGGATGAGTCATCTCTTCCTCTCCCAGCCGAGTGGTATTAATGAGCTGCAGCATTTCAGTGCAAGGGGCTTTCATTTCAGGGGCGTTTGAATGGATCCCTAGATGTGGGTCTTGCCTCTTCACAAGGTACTGGTGGGACATGTTTAGTTAGTATTCCCAACACAATGTGAGGTTCATTAGTAATAGCACTTGATCTGAGGATTATGGTCTTGTACAACCATCATGAGCCTGTCTTTATCACTGTTTGCTTAATATTATAAATAAATAGCTTGTCCTTGAGAGAGAGAAGCTGTTGGAGAGCTCTCTCTAGGTCAGTGGCTTAGCCTGTGCTGCTGACAGTGACTGGGAGAGCCTGGCTTCCCCAAACCTCGCAGCCCCGTTCTACCTCAGGGAAGTGTGGATATGGTGGTAATGTGAGCTTTGCCTTTGCTTACTTGTCTTCAGTGGCCTGCACATTCAGCTGCATGATGAAGTTCACTGTCAAAGACTGTGATCCCAACACGGGTGAGACGGACGATGAGGGTTACGAGGATGAGTATGTGGTAAGGAGCTGGGCGTGTGCCTAATCGTGGAAACTGCTGTCATTTTGTGAGGTTTTGTGATCTGAACTCACATCCCTGCAAGCAGTGATGTGACCACTGACACTAAAGTGGGCAGCATCACGTAGAGGGAGCTCTCGCTGTCTCTGGTGCACATGGGAGTTTGCTGAGCTTGCTTTGTCTCATTTGGAGTATTCTCCTATTGCACTGTAGCTGGACACCTGACTGTGCAGGATATATATGTTTTGGGAGGCCATGGTGCATCCTCCAGGTTTGGCTGACTGTGCCCTATGGGCTCCAGCAATGGCACACTCAGGGTTGTGGAGACAGAAGGCTGTTGGGCATCTTTTGTTCTCTGTGAGTTGCTCCTGTGGTGGCACGGTTAATTGTCTAGAAGCTTGCCTGGCACAGGAAAGTTGCCATCCTTGTTCTTACTCTGGGGGAGGTGGAGCTCTTCCCTCCTCAGCACTGACACTGCTGAAAGCAGCAGTGCTGCAGAAGCACCTCTCTTCCTAGAGAGGAAGGGATGTTGTTCACAGCCTCAGCTTGGCCTGTTAGCTCCAGAGACTGTTTTCTATGTTGCCTGTCACTGCTGTGAATCTGATTAGAGGCACTGCTGTGCAGTGAGTCACTGTCTTCCCAGAAGGAATGGGGAGGGTTTTTCTCAATGGAACATGCAAGGTTAACCCTTCTCTCAGCTTCCTACCAGTCACCAAGGCAATTGAGTGATACTTAAACAAACTCTTCCATGTGTTTCAACTAGAATCAGGAGGAGATTCTTTCCTGCAGCAATTGTTGGAATGAATGCAGTCTGGTGTCCTGCAGGGTACTGCCTGCCATTCATTACACTCTGGAGGGACAAGCCTGGTTCTGCCTTGCACAGGTGCAGTCACAGCAGCAGCTCAGCTACCCTGGTGCCAGTGTTAGGTGATTGCACACATCTGACAGTGTCTCACTTTACCAGCCTACAAAATGATAAGCCAGAAAGGGAAAACATAAGCTTACATGCATTCCAGGGAAGCAAATGCTCAAGCAGCTATTTCTAAGCTTTTGTTTTTCCCTCTGTTTTGGCCATTTGTCCAGTGCTTTGATCTCTGTCAGGCCAAGGGCTGTGCTCAAAGCAGGAACCTGGTTTGTAAGCCCTGGAAATGGCATCACAGTGCCTTTCTCAGGCCTAGCAGTTGCTCAGTAACAAACCAGAAGTGGAAGTGGAGGCAGTCTCCTACATTCACCTGATCTCAGGGAATCCACTCTAAAGTTCCCTCTGGGGATAACAGGGTTAAGAACAACCACGTTTCATTTGAACCTCTTCTACCACCAGCTTGAAGACCTGGAGGTAACAGTGGCTGATCACATCCAGCGAGTTCTGAAGCCAAACTTTGGAGCAGCCTGGGATGAAGTGGGTGATGAGTTTGAAAAGGAAGAGACCTTTACTTTATCTGCTATTAAAACCCTTGAAGGTAAGGAAGGGTGTGTGAGCACAGCAGAGCTCTTATTTTCCCTCCAGCAGGCAGAGTCCAGAGGCCCAGTCTGGCTCACTTTAGATCTGTCACAGAAAGGCTAATGGGGCAAAACCTTTCACAAGCTTTACAACACAGCTGTTAAACAGGGAGCTGCAGTTACTGCGATAAGTTAGTTCAGGTTTCAAAAAATGAATGAGTGTTTTGGGACCTGTGGAGACCAGGCTGGATTGTGGAGGCAAGAGAATATCTTGGTTTGCTCTTGCACTTTACCCTTCCAAGCAGACAGACCATAGTTCAGTTATGAGCTCCCACCATTCTTCTTGAGACCAGTAAGAAAAAATGAAAACAGCAGAAAACAAGAGGTTGGTGGGCAGGCTGGTGGGGTAAGTCCTCTTCTCTTTCATCATATATTAAAGAGTCCTTCTATTTTTATTCAGAAGCCTCAAAACTCAGCTCTTTTGATGCCTTAGCAGAGTGTCCTTGTCCTGTAGCCATCTCTGTGTTCCCTTGAACAGCCCCTTGAGGTTTGAAATACTCTCCTTGAGGCCTTTCCATATTTATCCTGAAGACCTGTGTCTCCTGCAAGACATCTCCTTCCTTTGCATGTCCCCAGAGAAGCGAGTAGGCTGTCAGGGCTGTGCAGTAAATGCAGCCAGCTGCACTCTCCTTCTGCCCTTGTCTGACTCGTTTCCCCTCTTCTTTCTGTTGCACATTTGCTACATCAGATAACAGAACTCTCCCATGGTGGTGGGGGTTTTTGTGTGTTGTCTTTGTGATGCTTGTGGCCTCCAAAGCCACAGTTCTGACCAATGGTGTGTCCCTCAGGACAAGGAACATGAACTCTAACTTGTAGGAAGGGCTTGAGTCACCTTTAGGTGTTTTTTATGTGCCCCAGTTAAGATATCTGTGACACAGAGCCCATTTTATTTATTTTTTCTAACAGAGGCAGTGAGCAATATTGTGAAGTTCCTGGGGATGCAGCCCTGTGAGCGGTCAGATAAAGTGCCAGATAACAAGAACTCTCACACACTGTACCTGGCAGGTGAGCTGTGGGGTGAGATTCTGCTTGAGGAGCAGCTCTGGGCAACAGAGCTGCCTGTTGAAAATCAGGGCAGGAGTTTCTGATGGAGCCCACTGTGCTCTGGGTTGGATTCTGAGGCTTGTTCCTGCCATGATTTCTGTCTCTGCAGTGCAGAGCAACTGGTCTTGGGATCAGGGAGGGTGCTGGGATGCTGGGATGTTGGGATCAGCCCCAGGGTCATCTGGGTGGAATTTGCTGTCTTCATGATCTGTGGCATCCTGCTTTGGAACGAGCCTGGTGTGGGCAAGACAGCAGCCTTACCCAACAGAACAGATGACTACCAGAGCTCTTAGACATGTCTGGATCTCTTCTCACCTGGAGTTGGTTTTACGCTTTGCTTTCATGGGTTTTACAGTAGCAGGAGTCCCAGGTATGTTATAATGAGTGGGAACTGAGCTGCTTTAGGGTCTCTCCTGGCCCAGTACTAGGATCTGCCAGACTACCTGTGGGAAACCTGCCTGTGCCAAGCAGTAGTGTTCATCTTCAGACTTGCAGGGGAGAGCACCCTGCAACGTGCTCACCCCTTCCTCCCCCTCTTCTCTCCAGGTGTGTTCCGGGGTGGCCACGACCTCCTGGTGCGGTCTCGTCTTGTTCTCACTGACACGGTGACGATGCAGGTCACGGCCCGCAGCGCAGAGGAGCTCCCTGTGGATGTGATCATGGCCTCCGTCGGATAAACCCCCATTTCCAGGACTGTCCTGACTCCGAGCCCCCGCGGGCAATGCTTCTTTCTCTAGCAGCAGAATAGGGATCACGGTCACTACAGCAGCTTTTGTGTTCTCTGCAGTACAGCTGTACTTGGGGCTCTGTCTATAAAATCACCATGTTTTTAAGCTCTGGCTACGCCGCGCTTTGTCCCCGCACCGGAGCGTCGCGGCTGCCCCTCCCTGTCCTCCTCCCGCTGTCGTTCCAATAAAGCAGTGTTGTGGCTCCTCCTGGCTGTGTCGGGGGCGGGACCGGCGTTTCCGCGGCGCGGGCCGGCCCTGCCCCCGGCCGCAGCCCCTCCCCGCGGGCGGGCGGCAGCGGAGAGTGGCACTCGTTGCCCCGCAGAGCCGGCGGGATGTGCGGCCGTACCGCCTGCTCCCTGGCCGCCGAAAACATCCGTCGGGCCTGCGCCTACCGCGACCGCCAGGGCCAGCACCGACAGCCCGAGTGGGTGCGGGAGGATCAGTACCGGCCCTCCTACAACAAGGGCCCGCGGTCCAGCAGCCCCGTGCTGCTCTCCCGCCGCCACCTCTACCAGGTACCTCCTCCCTCGCTTCGCGGACCGGCCACACGGGCGGCAGGGCCGCATCCCGGCTCCGGCCGGGGCCATTTGCGGCGGGAGGCGGGTGCTGGGCATCCTGCGGCTCAAATCGGAGCGGGGGGAAGGAGGCCGTGCCTCCCGAGGGGTGGGGGACTCTGAACGGCCGTGGTTTGTTTGGTTTCGCTTTGCTGTACGTGGCAGGTACTGAATTTTCTAATTGCAAAAATGTCGCTTCTTGTTAATATTTACACGTTCAGAAGGAGGAGAGGAATCGGTACCGTGCTTCCAGCACAGTATTTATGTTTTCTGCAAAAATGCGTATATAAGTGCTTAACCTTGGTAGAGTTTTTTCCCAAATGCCTGTAATTGCTCTGCTGGTTTTAATCGGCTTTCCTGAGGCGCTTTTTTTTTTTTTTTTTCAATTTCATAACTCTGCGGCATGTGTCCAGGTTACATTGGCAGTAGGGGAGAGTAGAGAGAAAAAAAAAATAAAAATCTCAACTCCGGAGTGGTACAGTAGCTGTACACCTGTGGTGACCGTTGTCCCGGCTAATATAAGCCTCACCCGACCTCCCCCGGACAACCTGGGCAGTCTCAACGGCTGTTGGTGCTGCTCGTTTGTTTTCACACAGAAGGGCTGCCCGGCCAACTGCTGCTCTTTGGCGTTCAGCGGGGTGAAACGGGGTGTGCTCAATCGGAACACCCCGATCTGGACCCGCTCTGCTCTCCCCAGCTGCTGGGGCACCTGCACTTTGCAGCCGTTACTGGCACAGGTGGGACCCTCGGTGGGACCACTCAGGAGGGCCGTGGGCAATGCCATCAGGCATCCCTCATGCGCTCCTTTCCTGCTTTGGGAGTCCCACATCCCCCCGAGAGTAGGCAGTGGAGCTGATTGAGCAGAGGAATATGGGGCAGGGAGTGTGGTACAGGTCACAGACAGACACTTGCTTAGTTGTCCATCGCTGTTCAAGTTGTTGGGATGCTGGTGTGGTGTTGGGTGTCCCTTTCTGCCACTCCTGCCCTGAGGGAGGCTCTGAAAGACTTCACAGAACTGGGCACATACACATCCCTGCATGCACACACCTATAGTAGGTGTATGTGTGTGTCTATCTACTGCAGTCCTTTGGGAGCAAACAGCCCAGGAGGCGCTGCCGGGGCTGGCAGCTGTGGGCAGAAAGTGAGAGCAAGCTGGGGGAGAATTGAAAGCCACAAACTGTTTCCATTGTCCAAAGGCAGGTAATATGCAAAACACAAGCAGTGAAAGTGCACCAGGTCAGCAGAAATCACATTATTAAAATGAAAGTGAGGCTTTTACCCCTTTGGGATGTTTGGTACCACCAGGGGAGGTTTTGAGGACTTTGACGCCAGGCCTGACATGGCTGTTTACTCAAGAGCTCAGGAGTTCATGTCTCTGACCATTTCCACTAAAAAGAACCTGTGTTATTTCTTCCAGAAAGTTGTTGGGTGAGCCTCACGGAGACAGTTCTTTATTCCTGCAAAATATTCATGTGCTTTCTGCTGAAGATTAATTCTTACAGGAAGGCTGTTAAGAATATTGAAAGGGTTATAATTAGTGGCTATTTCTGCATGACTTGTGAGGGAGGGGCAGTAAGCCCCAGCTTGTCTCTTGGCAGAGATGCTGGCCGGATCCCCTCTTTTAGGGGGCAAAGCCATGTCCACAGGACTTCCCAAAGCACCTCTCTCAAGCTGTGGGGATGCTCGTAGTCTCTGTGACATGGCTCTGACCTCAGGTGTTTCTCTGTCTCATTCGAAAGGATGCCGACTCCTCCGAGCGGGTCCTCATGGACATGCGCTGGGGCCTGGTGCCCTCCTGGTTTAAACAGCACAACCCCTCCCAACTGCAGTTCAGAACCTCCAACTGCCGCAGCGACACCATGCTGATCAAGTCCTCCTACAAGGTGAGCTGCTGCCTACTTTGTGTCCTGCTTGAAGAAATCTTGTAGTTGGCAAAACCAGGGCTGAAACATCTGCCGAGTGAGTACTGGTCACCACTTGCTGTTGCACAGGGGAGCAAGTCCCTGTACTGCAAAGCTGAGGGTTTCACTAAAACAGAAGAAATGAAAAGGCAGTTACTGGTAAAGCTCATCATAGCACTAGTGGTGGCATTTGTGCGTCCCAGGGGCAATTAAGGAAAGTCCTGGGAGGGAGTGAGAGGGCTGGGTGGTCGCAGGAGTCCTGTCCTCCATTGCAGGCTGCCTGAGGCTGCTGTTCACCGCTCACTTGTGCTGTCTCTCCCCAGGATGCTCTCCTCAAGGGCAAGCGCTGCGTGGTCCTGGCAGATGGCTTCTACGAGTGGCAGCAGCAGAGTGGGGGGAAGCAACCCTATTTCATTTACTTCCCCCAGACCAAGGATGCCATGGTAGGGAGTCCCTCACTGTGTGAACACTTGCACCCAGCTCTGGGCCCTTGCTCCCTCCAGCTGCCTGGGGAGCAGCCCACTTCCCTCCCGCTGTGCCCATCTCTGGGAGTCTGTTTCCCAGTAGGGCTGTGTTCTGCACTGGGCTCGGCACTCTGTCATCCCTCTGCGGCTGGCGGTCCCCACCACAGCAGTCTCCAGGCTGTAAAAGGTGACACAGCGTCCCTGCCGTCACGGTCACTGCTCCCCACGTGCCGGATATTTGCATGGGTGGGCAATGTGGCTCACAGGGGACTGGGCTGGGAGTTTCACTACCTCTTTCCTTTGGCTAAACCAGTGGCTGAGATGTTCAAAAGGGGAGGAGAGCACTGGCTTGCCTGCGGGAAGATGAGGGTCTGGTACCTCTCCTGGAGTTACCTCAAATCAGTAGAAAGACTCCTGGATACCCTCAAGATTAGTTCCGTTCATGACTCAGATCTGAGTCACTGACCTGCCTCAGCACTGGCAAATCTGTGCTGCTTTGGCTGTCCACGGGCCAGCACTGACCAGGACAATGGGGCCTCTCTCCTGCAGGACAAGGAGACAGAGGGAGATGAGGAATGGAAAGGATGGCGGTTGCTCACTATGGCTGGGATTTTTGACTGCTGGGAGCCACCAATGGGAGGAGAAATGCTGTACACTTACACCATCATCACTGTGGATGCCTCCAAGGATGTGAGCTTCATCCATCACAGGCAAGTGAGAGCAGGCAAGGGGGTTGCAGGGTGGAGGGGGATGAGGGAGGAGAACTGCACCTTTAGGCACTAGTCTGGCAGCATGCAGGCATGGAGTGCAGCCTCCTCCTCCTGCTCTCAGAGAAAAGTGCTACAATATTACTGATTCATTTCTGGTCACCAGCTCATGCCCTTTCCATAAATCACCATCTTTGTGCCCCATGGGTGGCAGTTGGAATTGGATCGCTTTCTGGAATTGGTCTCCCTGCCTGACCAGGGCCTGGCAGTCAACCCCTCTGCCTCTTCCAGCAAATCAGCTGCCTGGGTGAAGTGAATGTACACTCTGCCTTGTGGAAGAGCATCCTGCTGCTTCAGTTTTCCCTGTTTTCCCCAAGCTGCCAGCTCCTTGCTAGCTTGCAAGTCTGGCTTTTGCCACCACACTCTGCCATATCGGTGCTGAGCTTTGGCTCCTGTCTGTCTTAACCCTTAGGATGCCAGCCATCCTGGATGGGGATGAAGCCATCAGGAAATGGCTGGACTTTGCTGAAGTGCCAACCCAAGAAGCTGTTAAGCTCATCCAGCCCACGGAGAACATTGTTTTCCACCCGGTGTCCACCTTTGTCAACAACACCCGCAACAATGCACCCAAGTGTGTTGCACCCATCGAGCTGGGAGCCAAGCAGGTGGGTGCTGGTAGGGGCTTGGTAGGGGGGAGCTCAGCCACAATGATGTCCCTGAGGCGGGTCAGAGCTGCCAGGCTTCAGAAGGGGTGGCGGTAGGCAATGTCTGCAGGGCATGTCCATGCATGATGCTGGAGTGCTGAGCCCTGGACAGATTCCCTTCCCTCTGCTTCCAGAAATAAACTGTCAGCCCATGCCAGGATTTTGCTGCCAAATGAGGCAAATTCCATGTGAAATGGGTCTTGGAACAAGCCTGTTCCCAGCAGTCTGGGGAACCTCCCACAGATGTGCCTGATTGCAGGCAGGGCCGTTGCTCCAGCCTCCACATCCCGTTCTGGACCAGCTCTCACAGCTGGCTGGCTGCCCTGCTCTCGCTGTGCTTCTGACTTCTCTCAAGCTGTCTTTTGTCTCTCCAGGAGGTCGAAGCCACCCCAAGCAACAAAGTGATGCTGGGCTGGTTAAAAAGCTCCCAAGAGGGCTCTCCCCAGAAGAAAGAAAACGATTTGCCCAAGTGGACAAGTCAGTTCATCCATAGCCCTTCACCCAAGAAAACCAGCGCAGATGTCCTGCAGCAGTGGCTGGGGAAGCGGGGACAGCCAGCTGCAAAGAAGCGCAAGGCTTAGGCACCAGCTGGGATGACTGGCCATCCCTTTTACCCCTGATTTTCCTAAGCAGAGTGAGAAATGGTATTTTTGGAAGGCTTTGCAGACTGTTGTGGAGATCGTCCAAGCTTCTCAGGTGTTGATCTGCTGCTCTAGGTTGTCTCTCTTCTCTGTGTTTTGTTAAAGGTTGATGTTTGTCTGTAAAGATCTTGGCTTTGTCTTGTGAGGACAGGAGTGAA
Organism: Lycocorax pyrrhopterus obiensis; assembly: GCA_014706295.1. Classification (NCBI taxonomy): domain Eukaryota; kingdom Metazoa; phylum Chordata; class Aves; order Passeriformes; family Paradisaeidae; genus Lycocorax; species Lycocorax pyrrhopterus. The sequence continues at coordinate 9,507,232 of JACSVZ010000017.1, forward strand.
TATAACCTGTTGGCCTCCCTCCCTGCCAGTCATGCCAAATGAAGATAAAGCCCTGAGAAGCATCTCAGCCTGCCAGGGAGGAACAGCTTCTGCCTCCTGACAATATTCATAGTTCATGTCTCCCTGTGTTTGGTTTTCTCTTCCCTTTTTTTTTGGTGTTAGACTGATACCTCTTTTCCCCTTAATTCCACACTGATTCTGTACAAATTCCTTTCCAATACTCTTGCCCTCAAAAGATGGCTGCAGTACAGAGGAACAAGCAGTAAATATTATGAGGAAACCCCAGGCTGGGAAGATCTGCCAGATCCACTGTGCTCTGCACCAGCACTGCTACATGCATCCATAGCTCCTAAACAGCTGAACAGAGATGTTCAAATGGCTCCTGGGAGGAGCTGGACTTTGCTTGGGTTTCCCTGCAGGCAGCAGGGTGGAACAGTGTGTCTGTCACGTTGTTTGTACAATCATTTTGTTAATGGGATCTGAAGACTTAGAGAGGATTTCCTTGATCTGGGGAGGGATGCACTCTGCCTTATTCAAAAAGGTCAGTCATTAAAGCCCAGATAACCAAAGTGCCATTCCAGAGCAGCATAGGGCCATTGTTTTTGAGGTCAGGGATTTTGTAAACAGAACCAGATGTTACAGACCAAAAGCCTTACACGGTGAAATCTTTGCTAGAAATCAGTACTTCCTTTGTGTTGGAAACAATAAAATGGGCTTCATTGGCTGGCTGTGCCGTGCCCTTGTTCATGTGCGTGTCTGTGTCCCCCCACTGCAGCCCCAGTGCTCCTGCTTTGCAGGCAGAGCTTGTACCTCCTGTCCATCTGCTGAGGAGGAGACCACCTACCCACTGCTGAGCTCTGAGGGTACCAGCAAGGCCATGTTGCTGGAGCATTTCCATTTGCCAGTGGTAAATACTCCCTGGGGATTGATTCTGGGGATCCTCTAGAATTGTCTGTCTCTGGGGAGCTGCAGGGGTGGCTGTAGCTGAGGCTTGTCCTGGGGGAGGGACAGCAGAGCCAGGGCAGGAGCCACGGGATGGACACCTGGAGAGACCCAAGTGCTCTTGGAGTGAAATCCGCCTCTGAATCCCTCGCATGCTACAGAGGCAGCTGAGCCCAGGTTTCCTGGCTTACGGGAAACGGGTGGGATTAGGATTTCTATCCAGAATGCCTGTTGCTAGCTGGCTCCTCATTGCTGTCACCATGACTTGAGGCAAGAGAATCACTGTAGTAGCATCTCCTGGAAGAATAGATTTTCGGCTGCTGGCACTGTCACCTTGATGCCTGTCCTTGCAGGAGCCACAGCAGGAGGTTTCTCTCCCTCCCTGCCCATTGCTGCTCCAGGATGTGCTGCTCAGCTGCCCCAGCCTAGTCAGTGCTAACTGCAGATCAGGCTTTCTAAAGGTCACCAGCTCATCTCAAATTCATTTCAGGTCTCCAGTTGCTGTGGAGGGTGTGAAGATGCTGAGCACGAGTGGGGGGATGCTCAACTTTCCCTGCTCTGGAGAACATAATCCTTCCCCTGGGGATGCAGGGGCAATGCAAAGGCACAGGTACAGGTTATCTCCCTCCAGACTGTGAGCACCAGCAGCAGCATCGCCAAAAAAAACCCCAAAAACCCTACAACACTGAGCGTTTAATGAGGAGGTGTTACTGCTGAGCTACATCACCTTTAAACTGGCGTCTGGCTGCTCGCCCAAGGCTGTTTGAGGCCCTTGCTCTAACCTGGTGTGGAGATGACCACAATCAACCTGGCCTGTCCACAGAAACTGATTTGGGAGAAACTTTCCCCTTTGATACGTGAGGAGACAAGGGACGGTAGTACTCGCTGCGGGCTGCCCTCCCTATCGGGGTATCTTTTCTCCATAGCATCGCCCTCGCCCGCAGACTTTGGTATCCTCCCAGGAGAGACATCCCGCTGACCGAGGACGGGGCCATTTGGGCAAGGCAAACGGGCACAGTGCTGCCGGGACACCCACGGCGGCTTCGGCCAACCCCATCCCCACATCCTCGGCCCTGACGCAGCCACGAAGCAGCTCCCGGGATGCGGGCAGCGCCGGCGGGAGTCGGGACCGGCCGGAGCGCGGGCAGAGCCGCGTCACCGCCCGCCCTGGGCGCCGGCCCGCGGCACAGCCGGGGCGCTGCGAGCCCTATGCAAATCAGGGATCGGCACGGTGACCAATCAGCGCCGCGGCGGCAGCGGCGGCAGCCAATGGGACGAGGCGTGCGGCGGGCGGGCAGCGATATCCGCGGCGCGGCGGCGGCAGCGCGGGCAGTGCGGCGGCGGGCGGCGCGCAGGGCGGAGCGGCGGCGGCTCCTGCGGGTAAGGGCGGCGCGGCGCGGGCGGGGACGGCGCGGCCCCCGCGCGGTGTAACGGCGTTTGTCTCCCCGCAGGCGCCGGGACCCTCTGTGCGCGGCGCTACTTGAGAGGCGGGGGCGAGGGGCCGCTGCCTGCCGGCCATGTCGGGCCGGGGGAAGTCCGGCGGAAAGGCGCGGGCCAAGGCCAAGTCGCGCTCATCGCGGGCCGGGCTGCAGTTCCCCGTGGGGCGGGTGCATCGGCTGCTGCGGAAGGGTAACTACGCGGAGCGGGTGGGCGCCGGGGCGCCGGTGTACCTGGCGGCCGTGCTGGAGTACCTGTCGGCTGAGATCCTGGAGCTGGCGGGCAACGCGGCTCGCGACAACAAGAAGACGCGCATCATCCCGCGGCACCTGCAGCTCGCCATCCGCAACGACGAGGAGCTCAACAAGCTGCTGGGCGGCGTGACCATCGCCCAGGGCGGCGTCCTGCCCAACATCCAGGCCGTGCTGCTGCCCAAGAAGACGCAGAGCTCCAAGAAGTGAGGGCTGCCCCCCATCCCCGTCCCCCAGCTCCCTTCTCACCACTGCCTCACCTCTCCTCCCAGTGTGGCTGGGGTTCCCCGTCCTGCCCCTCAGCCCGGGCTGGGTGGTGAGCCCTGGCAGCACCCCACCAGCCCTTCACTAGCACCCCTGGCCTGGGCTGCGGCAGGGTGCTGGGCGAGCATGGGTGAGGTCAGGCCCTGCTTGTGCCCCTACTCTGCCTCTCTTCCCTCGGGAAGAAGTGGTTTTGGAGGAGGCAGCTGGATCATAGCTGCTGGCGGGGGTGACATCTGGAGCCGTGTGGTTAGGTCACGGTGCAGAGCTGCTGGTAGCTGCTGAGGATTGTTGTAGCTGGCATAGGAATAGACACAGGCACCTCCGGCTGCCTCTCCCCTCCGCCAGCCCTGGGACTGTGCAGAGCCCCCCCAGCTGGCCCTGCTCTCCCTGGCGTGTACTCGCTGCTGCCGTGCCCCCGCCTCCATCTTCAGCAATGCCATCCCGGCCGCACTGCAGCTGCGAGGGCAGGGGGCTGGAATATGTGAAGAGGAGGAAAAGTTTCTCCATTGGCAGGAAGTGGCTGTTAGTCTTAGTTTTGTTCATGGTAAAACTAGTGCATTGCCTACTGTAAAGAAGCTTTGGTCCTATTTATTTTAAGGTCTCTATTTTTGGGTACTTCCCTGTAAAGTCACCTCGTCGCAGCTCCCTGGCTCGGTGGGTGCTGGGGTACTCGGTGTTCCCACGTGCCGTGGGTGCTGGTAGCGGGGTGGGGTGGAGGCTGCGGTGACAAATCCCCTCGGAGAGCGTCGCAAGGTCAGGCGCCCGCCGGGAGCGGGAGCTGCCATCTTCTGCCATGGCTCCCCTCCTCTCCCAGCTGCAGAAGCCCTTCGTCTCGCTGAGAGCTACCCTGTACCCTGGTTTCACTTCTGGAAATGACATACTGTGTCTCCTTTTTGTTGTTGTTTGTTTGTTCAGCACTATTTCTGGCTCTGAGAAATAAAGTGATGATGATATCTGTTAACTGTAACCCTTTATGGATTAATATTTCTTTTGAGAACCACTAGAGTTTGTATTGAAGCCCACTCCTGGCTAGTGCTGTGTTTATTTTCTGGCTGTGTGGCTAGTGTCGAGCATGGGGGCAGGATAGCTGTCCCGTGATCCCTGGAATAGCTGATGCAGAGACAGCTTTCCTGCTGCCCAGCGCAGCCGCTTCTGTGAGGCCGATAGTCGTGTGCATGCGGCAGTGTCGAGGCAATCGGACCTAGACCTTCATCACATGTTTTTTAAGTTAAAAGAGCATCTTCTATTTATGTGCTGTAAGTAGCATGTGTTCAACCTATTGAATCAGCTGTTAATCTTGTGGATGAAGTAACTTACCCTGGCTCTGAGTTTAATGTTATCTAGAGTAGATGAATCTGGATGCTTGTCAGCTGGCTTTATGCAGGGGTTTTTCACTCTGGCACGCGGGACTGGTGTGTTCATTGGTGTCGTGCTGATGGGGGTGTGGAGGTGTCCCACGGTCCCGCTGGGGTATCCTGACCTCGGTGGGTGGGGGCAGCAGGGCACAGCCCCACTGCAGCAGCACAGACCCCCTGGGATCTCTCTGCCTCCTGCAAAGGGACTGTTACCATCAGCGAGGTGGGGATGAGCAGTTTCCTTTCTACTGCCCAGTGTGGTGGTCAATGTGTCTGTATCCTACTGTCTTGTTCTCTCCCTCTTGTTTTCTCCAGGACCAGCATTCTGTAAACCTGAGAGTGCTTTGTATTTCTTAGAAAAATGCAGAACTTGTGATACTGAAAAGAATGGTGCAAACCTGATATCTGATTAAACTGCTTCCCTGTTGAATGCTCTTAAATGTGCTGTGTGTTGTCACCTCATCAAACCCACGGAATCTGGCAGGCTCTCTGATGTCTGGGCTCTGTGTTCTCCAAGGGGAAGGACTAGTAAAACACCAGACAGGACCACTGCTAGAGACTGTGTGTTTACTCTTCACTCAGAGAGTATTTTCCTACCCTGGGAGCAGATAATACTGTTGTCTGGCTCTTTTCCCTGCTATGGGAATGCCACATTGCCTGGTTGCTCTGTCATGAGTGCCAGGAAGCTTCAGCTGCTCCTCGCTGGGTGCAGTGGAGGAGGAGTGAGGCTGGACCCAGGACCCTCCCCCAGTGCTGGAGGTGCCCCGTGGGCTGCTCCAAGACCCTTTGGGTGCCCTTGCAGGCAAGTAGGCAGAGATGAGAAGAGGTAATCCTGAAGGGAAGGAAGGAACTTGGAGATGCAGGGCTGTTTGTTACTCTCACACCCTCTCCTTTGTTGGACATTCCCAGATGGCTGTCCTGGAGGCTACTCTACAAACCAGCATTGCGCCCTGCTTGGGTTTTAGGAGTGGTTATGGGAAGCTTGGACGACTCCCAGTGGTGTTAGGGTTGGGTGTGGTTGGTCTGTGCAGGGCTGTAGGAGGTGTGGGTCCGGGCTGGGGGTGCTGGGCTGGTCCCTGTAGGGCAGTGTCACCTGCTGCCCTGCCAACTGCGCTGCCAGCACAGGGCAGCAACAAGCACGGGGGGGCCACTGCCCAGGAGCTCTGCAGCCGCCCTGGATGTTGTGTGGCTCTGCTGAGGCTGGTGGAGTGCTGAGGGTGCTATGACTGCATGCTGGTGGCATACGTAGTGCCCTCCACACTGAGCTCCAGCTGGCTTCTGAACTTCCTCTGCCGGCATGTGATGGACCAGCTGGGAAAGCTGGGATGTTGCAAGCCAGACCAAAGGAAATCCTGTCTGTCACAGCAAGCATCGCTGAAGTGCTTGGCCTTTATCACCTCATGAACTTCACAGCTGAACATTGTTCTGACCAGGAGATTTGGAAGTCTTGGTCTTTATTATAAAGCTGGAATAAATACAGTCACTGTCAGCCTGCAGCTCCAGGGATGGGTCTTGTGGCTTTCTGGAGAGGTGTTACTGGTCCTGGCTCTTTGGAATGCTTCATAGAACCAGAGCAGCTGAGCTCATAAAATGTGAAGGACTTGGCTGAGTAGAGCCTTCCCCAGAGGTCACGTGAGCCTGGAAGGATGTCTCTTGGTCTGTGCTTCCCTTAAGGGGAGAGGGCTGGGAGGCTGCAGGATTCTTCCCTTGCCTCCTCTTGGGTACCTGAGGATGAGATGAGCACAGACCGGGAGCTGAAAGCTGCCTGCTGTGGGAGGCTGCTGTGCATCTCACCACGTGCAGCAGAGTCTCTGCCAGCTGTGTCCCTCAGCTCTGGCAGTTTGATGAGATGAGTCACTGGCTCTTGGAAGTCCCCAGGGCTTGGGTTTCTCTCCAGAGCCTGGCCCTCACAGTTGGCAGCACCCATGGGAGCTAACTCAGGGATGCTCCAGCATCACGGCTCCTGGCAGGCTAAGCCTGTGAGGTAAGACAGCTCCAGCTGGATTGGCACGGTGTGTCACCCTGCTGCCTTCCCTGTGCTGGGCAGCTGGAGAGTCACTGCCTTCCCTCTGCTCTCATCTGCCCACAGAGAATGTGCCTGCTGGTCTGCCTGGAGAGGAGGTTACAGAGTTTGCCTTGCAGATGAGTGCTGAGGAGAGCTGTGCCCTGAGTGGGGTTGGTTTGACCTCCCCTTGGCCTGCAATCCTGTGTCCCAGCCCTTGGTGAGGGCATCCCCTCTGACCCTCCCAAACCTGCAGTGTCAGCTACTGACTAAGGACACAACTGCATGTCGGTGCTGGAATGCAGCAGATCTCTCCCAGGCTTGGTGTGGGGCAGCAGGATGGCAACTGTTTCTCCTAAATACTGACCTGGAAGGAGGCTGCAACCTCCTGGAGCAGACCAGTGGTGGTCTCTTTCAGGAGCATGGCTGGCTTCTCTTGCTGGATGTAGCAGAAGGACCTTTCTTCAGGGAGTAAAACTTGCTTCCCTTCTCCCTGCTTGTTCTCCAAGGGACAAAGGGATCAAGAAGCTGCCCCAGGCCTGGGCCTGAGCCTGAAGGGGCTGTTCCTTTCCAGGAGTGCTGAAAGGCCCTGCCATGCCCTGGTGTGGCAGTCCCTAGGCACCGCTGGCTGCTGTCCCTGTCACCTCCTCCTGGGAATGCTGGATATGGGTCTGATCCATGCTGTGTTCCCGAGGCACGGGGAGCATGTTGATGCTCCAGCACAGCAGCTCGCCAGGGCTGGAGCAGCTCTCAGGCGATGCTCCTACCTGAAATTCTGTCTAGCTTGTGGAGGCAGTGGGGCAGGGCCCTAGTGTGGGGCTGAGAGTTGGGGTGATGGCAGCGCTGCCAGGGGCTTACCCAGAGCCAGCCTGGGAGGTACCGCGCACCTCCACCTCCTCCTGCTCTCCGTGCCCCACTTCCCGTCCCTGCTGCAGGGAGCTGGGCTGCTGGATCTTGTCCCCTCTCTCTCCTGCAGCCCCGGGTCCCAGAGGGTGATGAGCCGGAGCTCATCCCTCGTCCCGTGCTCCCTCCCGCAGCAGGCAGAACAAGATGGCCCAGATCCCCGTCGGAATTTACGCAACCTCGCCGGGTGCGCTATAAATAGACAGAGCCGGGGGGGGGGGCTCCGGCGCTCCCCCCGCTGCTGCTCCTGCCTGCGGGAACTCGGCTCGGGGGATGAGGGACGCTCCGGGCCAGAGGGGCGGCTGGGGGTGCGCCCTGGGAGCTGCCCCTGTGCAACCCAGGTGCTGCGGGGAGTCGATGCCGACTGGGGCGGGGGTCTGTGCTGCGGGTGTCTGCCGGGGGCCCCCCCGCCCCACTGCTCAAGGAGCTCAGCCGAGCGCAGCTGCGCAAGGATCGCGCTCCTCCCATGCCTCCATGGCGAGGGACCCTCCTTCCTCTGCTCCTGTCCTCCACTCGGAGGAGGATGTGGGCTCTGGGCATCAGCACCCGGACGGATCCCGGCCAGCGCGGAAGCCCCACTGCCCTGCTGGGACCAGCTCCCTTCCCGCCCGCTCCCCGACACTTGCAGGGAGCACACGGGAGCGGCGTTTTATACCAATTTATTTGAAACGACGATAAATGAAAAGGAAAAAAAAAATGAACCCCAAAAAAGACCCCACTAACCCAAACCCTCCCCAACCCACCCACCCCTAGACCCATAAAAAAACATTAAAGGCCATTGCAGGTGCGGCCGGCGGCCGCCAGGGGACGGCCATTCCCGCGCACCGGGCCGTTGCCATGGCGGCGGGGCCGCGGGCCGCCAGGGGGCGCCGTAGCCCTTCGGTGCGGCCGCGAGCAGGCACGGGGCGCGCGGCGGGGGGGCGGGGCCGCGCGGCGGGAGGGGCGGGGCGCGCGCGGGCGGCGGGAGCGGGACCGGCCCACGTGGCGCGGGGGGGCCCCGCCGCAAAATGGCTGCTATGGAAACCGGGCGGGAAAAATCCCTGTGAAGAACCGGGGGGACGCGGGAGGGGGTGGGGGCCGGGAACCGTCTACAGGCGGGGAGGGGCGCGGCCGAAAACAAAAGGGCGCGATCGGGGGAAAGCCGCGGAGTGGGATGGGGGGGAAAGGGGGTGGAAAAAAATAAGGCGGCAGAGAAGGGGAAGGGGGGCTGGGGCAGCCGCAGCCCCGCTCACCGCGCACGGCGGCGGCTGCGGAGGCGAGTCAGCAACACAAAGACAAAGCGGGTCCCCTGGGGTCTGTCCTCAGAGCAGTCTGTGCCGCGGGGCTCACAGTCCGGGGGGCGGCGGGAGGCTCCCTGCGCCCCGATCTCATGCCTTCCGGCTCTTGAGCGCCTTGGGCTTTGCCGACTTCTTCACCTTCTTGCCCCCGGGGGACGCGGCTCCCTTCTTGGTGGCCTTCTTGGCTTTGCCCTTGTCCTTCTTCGCCGGCGCGCAGCTGGCTCCCTTCTTGTGCGATTTCTTCTCGGGCTTCTTGCTCTTGGCCGCCGGCTTCTCCGCCCGCCGGGTCGAGGAGGCCGTCGCCTTCTTGTGGGACTTGTGGGCGCTGCTGCCCGTGCCCCCCTCGCCGCCGCCTTCCAGCTTCTTCCTGTTGAGCTTGAAGGAGCCGTTGGCGCCGGTGCCCTTGACCTGGAGCAGCGTGTCGTTCTGTACCAGTGCCTTGATGGAGTACTTCAGGTAAGTCCTGCCGTTCTGCTGGTCGAACCAGGCCACCTTCTTGGCCTCGTTATATATTTTGGCCAGCGACGAACCATTGCGCTCGCCCAGCTTGCGGATCGTCTCTACCACTAACTGGCTGTATTTGCCCGGCTGGTTCTTCTTCTTGTTGTTCTTCCTTTTCTTCGATGGCGACAACGAGGCGCCGCCGCCTCCTTTTGCCTTCTTAGCAGCCGCTTTCTTCTCCGGGGAGAGCGGCGCCTCCTCTGCCTCGGTCAGGGGCAGATCCGCTTCTTCTAGCTCTACCGACATGATGCGGGCAGTCGCGGGCCGCAGGCCGAAGCGGGGGCGGGCGGGGGCAGCGGCGGCGTGGCGGGGCCCGGCGAGCGCGCTGCGTCTGCTCCCCTCAGTCCGCGTTCTGCCGGGGCGGGCGGCGCCGCCGCCCTTTATATGGGCGCGGGGCGGACCACGTTGAGAACAACAACAGCCTGGTCCGCCGCCAGCCCCAACTTGTGCTTCTTGGGGCTCTTTCGCGGGGCTCCCGCGCAGCCGCGGGGCCCCCCCGCGCTGCCGCGCCCGCTCCGCGCCCCGCACCCCCCCGGCCCGGGCCCGCCGCCGCCCCCGCGCCCCCCGCCGCGCGCCGCCCGACGACCCCCGCCCAGATTTTGGGGGCGCGGCCGGCGCAGCGGCGGCAGCGAGGAGGGGGGCGCCCGGCGCGGCGACGACTGGGGCCTCACCGTGGCCCCCCCGCCCATCGCCGTCGCCGTCGCCCGCCGCCCAAGAGGGGCCGCCGCGGGCGGGGGGAGGCGGCGGGGGGCGGGGGGCGGTGGCGGCGGCGCTGGCCCTGGGTTCTCCGGAGGGAACTAACACAGGCGACGCCCTCCCGCGGCCGCCGGCAGCAGCGCGGAGATGCCGCGCCAAGGCCGGGGGTCCCCGCCCCGGCGACTGGGGCCGTCCCCCCACCGACCCTCACCCCCGTGGCCAGCAGGAGGAGGCCCCCGGGGGAGCCCTGCGTGTCCGGTGTGACCCACCCCTCCCGGCGGCCATCGCCCCGCAGCGGAGGATGCGGAAAGCGCGGCGGGGCCGGGGTAGGGTTGGGGAGGGGCCGGGAAGCCTCTCGACCTGGCTCAGTGCCGTGGGTGTGGGGGGAATGTGTGAATCGTGGTTACCCCTGCAGCCTCTGCGTGCCGTGGTAGCGGGGCGGGGGCTCGAGCCCCGCTGCAGGAGCAGCTCTGTATGGGCTGGGGGGGGAGGGAGCAGCGGTGCTCTGAACGCCCCCACTTCACCCCATCCCCCTGAATCCCACCTGGGGAACGCGGCTTCGGGGGGAGGGGGGAAGGGAGTGCACGACGCCTCCCTGGCCGAGCCCTGGGGCCGGGCCAGGAGGGGCGCCTCTTCCCCGGCTCCTGGGAGTGGGATCCGTGTGCCTCCGCCGCGGGTGGGCCGGGGGTGTGAGGGCGCGGGGGCGCTCCCGCAGCCGGCACACGCCTGTGCTGGGACGCGGGGCACGGGCAGGGGGTGTGCCCGGGTGTGCACACACCCCCGCACATGCACACACACACACACCAGTGCACACACGCCTACATACACACGCACATACAAGCACACACACACGGTCACACCCACGCTGTCGCACCCCGCCCCCTGCCCACGCACGCCGAGCCCGCACAGCCCCGCCGCCTCCCCTTCCTCCTCCTTCTCCCCCTCTCCCCATCCCCCGACTCTCTCCGCCATTTCCCTCGCCCCAGCCCCCGCCGCCGGAGGGGACGAGCCCCGACTGCCCGCGGTGTTGGGGGTCCCTGGGGCAGCAGGATCCAGCGCGGTGGCCTGTCCCGCCCTCTGCTCCCCCACCCCGAGGAGACAGCCCCCCCAGAACAGCGGGGTTCTGCCCCTCCAGCCGTGCTCAGGCACCCCTGTGATGAGTTGTGCCCGGCCTCTGGGGGCTGCGAGGCGCTCGGGCACGAAGAGGGGGCGCAACCCCAGCAGCGGGGGAGCGGCCCCGGGATCCCCCATCGGGAGCCTCTCGGAGCATCGGGAGCATCGAGCACCCACCCCTGGGACACGGCACCCACCGCCTACACGGGTGTCACCGGGCAGGGGGGGTGTATGGTGTGTACATGTGTGTAACAGGCAAACACACACCTGTTCACGTGTAAATGTGACGCTGTAGCCCCATGGAAGCTTACAGCTAAACCGGCTGTAGACTGAGGTTGATATGTATGTTACATGTCTGTTACAGATGTGTGATATCTAATAGTTGTTATTTAATGTAATAGCTACATGTAAATTTAAAATAAATGTAAGTGCATGCATACACATAAAGACCTAGCTATATATTTTACAAATATTGACATAAACATATGAAAATTTAAGAACAATATGTGTGGGTGGGTGGGTGTGCGAGCAGGGCTGGGCAGTGAGTGCACTGATCTCACCCCGGCTGTGTGGCTGGAAGCAGCAGAGGGATCCAGCACCAATCCCCAGCCACAGAGAGCCAGGGCTGTCAGTGAGGGCTCCTCTCCCTCCCCTCCAGAGACAGGGCAGGGAATGGAACACACACGTGGAAATGTATGGAGGTATATTTATGTGAATAGAGTGTATGGGGGAGGCTGCTTGTGTGTGAGAGAGAGAAGCACAGAGAATGGGAGAAAATAGCCCCAACACACATTCTATCCCCATATACACATACACACTTACATGGGCACAGACAGGAGTCTTGTTCACACACACATCTCTCGTATACATACATACATACACACATACATACATACATATCTACAGAGAGAGTGTGAGAGGTTCACGGGCAGTTCTCTCTTGCTATATATACACACATTGGTATATATAGAAACGGGGGACGAGCGAGCGAGCGTGCTGTTCAAACATTCTCACTACGCACACACACAGACATATATGCATAATGTATGCAATATATATTGATATGGGGATAAGCTCTCACGCTCTTTTCTCCTGACCTCTCTGTGTGCACACACAAATACATGCACACTACTCTCTCTCTCACTATATACATCCATACATGCCTGGAGACACACTGAGAGCTGTTCACACACATTATTCTCTCTTGCTGTCTATAGGTACATGTGCATATACACTTGAGGAAAAGAGCAAGAGCTATTGTCTCTCACACACACATTTTCTATCACTCTCTCTCTCTCCCTGCCCTATATAATTGTATAATCTCTGTACCTTTCTCTGTGTGAGATACATTGTAGAGAGCAAGTGAGAGTTTTTCTCATACACAGAGTACTGGCTCTGTATAGACACATATGTGTACAGAGACTGTTCACACATCTATATATGAATTTATACAAATACAATTAGAGAGAGCATTGCCTACACACATTGTTCTCTGTTCATAGATATGCATATATACCTATATACTGAGCTGTTTTCACACATGACAGTCCTTTCTGTTCCTGTATACATACATATATATGCATATATACATTTGTACTCTTACATACTCAGTTGTTCACACGTAATTATCGCAGAATAATTAGAGTTAGGGGAGAGCTGTTCACACACACATATATATTATATCTTGCTATACACACATATATATATATGTGTGTATAGAGAGGGGAGAGAGCTGTTCACACGTAATTTGCTCAGTACATGGGTATACAAACATTTATTTGGGGAGAGAGCTGTTCAAACACGGATTCTATTGTGATATATATATATATATATATATATATATACACTTCTGTGTGTAGAGAGAGCTGTTCTCTCAGATAATTCTCTCTCTACATATTTATACATACGTGTATAATTAAGGAGAGAGCTGTTCACACGCACAATTCTCTCTTGTTATATATAAATAAATGCATACATTCTTACACACACACACAAAGCTGTTCACACAGCAGGAGTCTGTGTGAATAGCTCACACTAACAGTGGTCTCCGTTCACACACATTCTCCCTCTTGCCATATCCATATATTTAGACAGAAATAAATAACAAAATGAGTGAGAGCAATTCATACACACAAACAGAGCTTCCATGACTCTCTTCCCCCCCCCATGTATATTCTCTGGGATGCATAAAGATATGCATATCCATGTGTGTATGCTGATATAATCTCTGTATGCACATGCATGAGTAGAGATAGTAAGAGCCATTCTCACACACAGTACTCCCTCTTGCCTTATATATGAACATATAGATGCATATATACATGTATATACAGACTGTTCATGCACAGTTCTCACTCTATATGTACATATATACATAAAGCACATCCTGTTTACACAGAAACACTATTTTCTTTGCATTGTACACACACATATGTATAGTTAGTGAGCTGTTTTCACACATGATACTCCTCTTTCTACATGAATACATATATATGCATATAAACACACATATATGCTGTACACATAGAGAGCCTGCTTTCCTCTCACAGGCACTTCTCTCCCTACAGATGTAGGGATATACTTAAAGAGCTGTTAACACTCACAGTTCTCTTCCTATATATGCACACAGATATACATATTTATGTACATGCATATATACAGAGAGACAGTTGTTCATTCGTGTAATTACACAACTCTCTCTTGCTACACACACGTGCACACACTCCATATATGTATATACATATATACTTAGATACTGGGGGGGTGAGGTAGCAGGTATGGTATATATAATATACAAATATAGAGTATTATATTTATATATCATATAGACTATTTATATATTTATAGATGTGCATATATACACACACTGAGACAGCTGTTCAGAGAACTGTTTTCACATACAATAATTCCTGACGTGTATATTTTCTCTGTATTTATATACATATGTTCTCACACACAAAATGCTTTTTTTGTCATAGAAAAACCTATATACATACATGTATTTGTATATATATAAACTGTTCACACAGAGAATTCTCTTTATATATGCATATATACATATATAAGTGGAGAAAGCACTGTTTGCACTCATATATATATATACAGAGCAAGAACATGTGAGCTGTTCACAAATGTGCATAATTCTCTCACCACATGTATATACATAGATATGTGCTTAGAAAGAGATGAGAGCTCTTTGCAAACAAGTTCACCTGAAATATATATTTATATATATATATATACACATAGGTACATATGCATCTACAGAGAGAGTTGTTCTCACACACACACTTCTCTCTTCCTATAAATACACTCACATGTATATGCATATATACTGTGTATGGAGGGGAGAAAGAGTGACCTCTTCATTCATCTCTCTCTGCATGTGTGTGTGTGTGAATATAAATATAAATATAAATATAAATATAAATATAAATATAAATATAAATATAAATATAAATATACACTCGCCAAGTGTTCACACCAGCACACAATATCTTTTGCTATATATCCACATACATATGAATATATTCTATATATTATTACGTATACAATTAGAGATGTTCACACACACACACTGTATCCCTAAAGGCACACAATGCCCTTTCTCTCCCTTGCATGCACATACACATATAGGTACAGTGAGATTGTGAGCTGCTCAGTCTTTCTCTTGCTACCCACACATACACGTGCATATATACATATATGAAGCATACATGCACTATTCACACACAGAGTACTCCTCAGATCTCCAGCCACACACACTTTATTTAAACATTTAATTAAACGTGTAACTAATTGTCTGTGTGTCTATTTTCTACTGTTCTTCCCATCTTTTCCCCCCAAGAGGGAGAGAAAGACCTACACAGAGCATGGTAAAAAATATCCCCATCAAATTCCCCCCCCCGTAAAAGTGCATGTGGGGTATCTGTGTGTGTGTGTGAGGCTGTGGCCTCTCCCACCCTCTCTTCTGCCCCCATATATAATATCTGGGATGCATATACAGTGTGTGTGTGTGCATGTATTGATCTGGACATATATTCCCTGTCTGCGTGCATGTGTGTATATGGAGAGGAAGCACAAGGGAGCCAGTCATTCCCCCTCCCAAGTTGCACACAAATACACCCATATCCACCTCTACATCCAATTTATTTAGATATTTATTTATGTGTCTGTATTTTCTTTCATTTTCTTTCTGTCTCCCTCCCCCTCCTCTCTTTCTCAAAGAAATATAAAAATAGCTAAACCACACACACAGAGCTGCATGTAAATGACCCTTTTATATAAAAAACAGACAGAAATAAAAAAATTAATATACAATTATATAAAAATATTTAAATATATATGAAATACACTCAGAGAAGTGTATAAATAGTAAGAAAAATCTCTGTGTGTAGACAAAGAGAAAAAACCCCCACCCATAAAAATACAAGCATATATGTATAAAATAATTTAGAATGTGTCTGAATGTGTGTGATCATCTCTGTCTCTCCATGTATGGGGGCAGTAACTAATACATGGACATACACACCTTTGTACATGTGTACATCCATGGAATTCACATTAAGATTTTCTTATATAAATATATAAATAAAGTATATATGGGTGTAGCCAGATCTATGTGTGAGATAATTTTTTCTCCTCCTCTGAGTGTATATATGTATATGAAGAAAGAAATACTTTATGCTTCATGTGTGTACATGGGTAAGGCTGCAACCACGTCTGTCTCATAAATAGAAAGCTGTAACTGACTCGTGCTCTGTCTCTCAGCCTTGGGAGATTTGCCTGTGTAATACAGCAATTCACACACGCACAACTCCGTGCCTGTGCTTCTTTGTGCTCTCCTGCTTCCCTGCTGAATTGCTCTCCAGAAGATGCGTCCTGGTGAATAAACACATACATTCCTGCTGGTGTAAATGTGTTTGAGGATGTAAACAGCAAACACACCCGTGTTTGCCTAAAAACACGTGGTGTACCTATAGAAACCCGAGCATGTTTTTGTGTTGGTATCACACATTTCCCTGCGGGCCCCCCGGGCCGTGTGCGGGCGGGGTCCCTGCACACCTGGGCTGGGGCAGCGGGGCTGCTGGCGGTGCAGCCGTTTGGGGCTCCAGGTGTGCGGGCATGGGCTGGCACCGAGCCCGCCGTGCTGGCTGCGGCAGGGGGGCTCCTGCTGTGGGGTCAGGGCAGGCTGCAGTGCAGGACACGTCCAGCCCCAAAGCCCAGCCAGGTGCCACTGCCAAGGCGTGCAGGAGTGTTCCTGCCCCGGGCTTCGCAGCTTGGCGTTTCTGTGCCGCTCTCCACGTGCCAGCGCCGGCGGTCGGCCTGGAATTCCTTTGACGCTGCTCCCCCCACGCAGCCCCTGCAGCACAGATGTGGTTCTGCGATTCCTCAGCTTTCATATTTGCACCTCGCACAACACAGCTGCCTTCGAGCAGCTCCAGCCCTGCTGGGAGCAGCCGCCGCCGCCAGGCCCCACACCCACCTGCCCTGCCGCGACCTCGCTCGGCTTCACCCACTTAACCAGTCCTGAGCTGGCTGGAGCTTTTCCTGTTACACTTCGGAACGGTGGACTCGGGAACCGACCCCTCCCCTCGCCCAGCTAGGCTCCTTCTTTGGGTCTTTCCCTCTTGCCCTGCCAGGACCTGTGCAAAGAGCAAAACCAGCCCTGAGCTCAGCTGCCTCCATGAACCAGCTGAATGCCTCAGCCTCTTCCAGGGCTGGGTTTCCTTTGGGATTGGCCCAGAAGCAAGTCCCCCTTACACCCACTGTCAGTGCACCAGCAACAGAGGTCATCACAGATGTAAAAGCCACGAGGCTCCAGTGGTGCAGGGAGTGGTTTTAAGAGTGTGTGTTCCCTGCAGCAACAGCCAGTCCAGCTGGCTTCTCCAGTCCCAGCATTCTCCAGACCACAGCGATGACAGTGATTCCTGCAGAACACCAGTCCCCATATGTGACACCACCACCCCTGAGTGTAACAGCAGGGCACCAATTCCCACGCTGCTTGCCTCCTGCGCTGGTTTCCATACACTTGTGTATTCGCACCTGTATAAACACTGATCTGTAGGTGGCAAATGGAAACCTCCCCTCCCCTTTAGCATCCATAACAGCCTGTGGCAAGGAGTCCCACAGCTGTCCTACCCCATCTGGAGCACTCGCCCTCTGCCTTGGGTTATTGCCAGTTTATCTGACTGGAAAGGCATTAAACACAGGGTCTCTTGAGGGCTCAGCCACAGCCCTTACAGCCTCAGCTCCACCACCCAGGGCCAAAGCAGGCAGAGGGCTGCAAAGTTCAGACCATCCCCTTTTCCCAAAACTTCAGGGTTATTGTTCCCCCCTCCCCCAGCCTGGCTTTCCCCACACTGCAGCTGTGTCCACAGAAAACAAGTGCAGAGCAATGCTTTAAATGGATATGAGCAGAAGGTCCAAGTCTTTCAAAAAGGATGGAGATAGAAAAGTCCCACCAGGACACATTGCGAGTGCAGTTGAGATTGATGTGGACAGCAAAAGCCCAGTCAAGTGAGAAAAGCGTGATAGGACAGCACCATAAAATAGGATATGGAGCACAAAAGCTGTTAGAAAGCTCTTGAAATAACTGCCCTCATTTCTATAAACTCTGTTTTCCATCTTCCTCTGGGTACAGTTGTCAGCTCAGCCTTGGTGAGTGCAAGCAGAGGGTCATGCCCAGCATCTAGAAATTAAAGGCTTAACTTTGACTAGGCTGAACCAAGGAAGGGCCCCTCAACTCACTCCAACGAAGCCCAGGCCAGCCTTGCTGGTGAGCAGGAAGGGCTGAGCCTGCCTCTTATCACTCAACCCCTCCCAGGTGAGGGCAGCAAGAGGTTTGAGTCTGTCCCAAAAGACAAAAGCTGTCCAGGACATGCTCAGAACAGGGCTGAAGGACTATGCTCACTGAGGGATCTGATCTAGCACCATTCCTGCCCCTGCAAGCAGCTTCCAGAGAAGCAGAGGGGTAACTCTTTAGCAGTGCCCCAGCCTAGCAAGCAGGGCAGGCTCACCCCACTCTCAAAAAGCAATCTGGAAGGCACAAACTTTATAGCGAGGAAGAAGCACAAATGTCCTTCAGTTAGCAGGCATTGGCTTGCTGGAATGGTGACTAGACAGAGGAAAGAAAGCATGTTAGTGGAGGAAAAAAAGAGAGTCAGAAACAGGAATAAACAAGAAGGTTTGTTCTTGTTAAGTTTATTGGCATCATGTTTGTCTCTTTACATAAGAGCTCAGCCTACGTACTAGAATGTAGACCTCTGGAAAACAGGTAGAAGGGCTCCATTTAAGCAAGCTACAAACGCAAGAACAAATACCAGGAAGAAAGGAAGAGAGGAAAGGGACTAGATTGCCAAGTTTTTCCATACCAAAAATCCAGATTAGCAGTCAGTAAGAAGAAAGGGAAGATTCGTAGTCCAGGTCATTCATCAAGAAACAGCTACCACACCCCAAGTGGGAGAGGAGCTCCTTCCACAGCACAAAGAGCCACAGGGACACCTCAGCTCTGGCTCCTCACACTCGCTCCAGGATGTTAGGAGTTAAGCAGTAGGGGAGGTGAACAAATGAGGTCATTTCATAGCCGTATTTAATTTTAAATCCAATAATCCAGTGTGCATATCAATGCTGTTATGCAAATCTGAGAATTTAGATACAAGGAAGCCAGACAGATTTTTCCAGAAGATGAAGCCTTTTTGGCCTCAAAACAAGAAGGCTTACATAGTTCATCTCTACTGTACAGAATACTGCCTCTATCTGGACTCTGCATTGCTAGCACGCTGCAGGTCACGAGTGTCCTCCTCACTTTCTACACAACCTGTGTTTCAGTACTTGAACATGTAATTCAGGAATTTTACACTAATTTATACATTTTTAATTGGTTGCATATATTAACATGTACTATAAGATTTTTCCTAAAGAAGCATTACATAATACATGGATACTGTAAAAAGATCTGATTAGTTAAAAGTAACAAGCATTAACAGAGATACATACAAAACTCAACCTAGTCAGACTGAGTGCTGAGCTTGCAATGAACTATGGGTAATCAGCCTTTCCAGTTGCAGCCTTCACAGGGGAAAACACGAGACAGTTAAAAATGTATGTAACTTGTTACACAGATTACCTGTAAACAGTTTCTCTCCATTGGACACCCGGAATTAGATTCAGTTCCAAACATACATAAGAGTTTCCATTTTAAACTAAGAGAAAGGTCTGTTACCATGAAGTGTGATGTGGATGGTGTGGGGACATGAGCTCTGAAGTGCAGGACTCAGATGCTCATGGGAGATGGGTGGATTTTGGCAGCTGGAGATGCAATTTTTTTTTTTTAAATTTCATTTTAAACACAGAAGAGGGGCTGTGTGTTTGAAGGCCTAAGTGTGATATTCATTTGTGAAGGACTGTGCTCAACCCCTCCCTCTCCCCTCAGCAGCTGCAGCTCTCCGCAGAAGCCTTCGCTCGGTCAGTCTTGTCTAGTTTGATGGGTTCGGGGAATTCATTGTAAAGCTCCACTTCGGTTTCCTAGTGGGAGAGAAGGAGGAGTTAATGCCACGGCTCTGCAGACAGCTCCCAGCATGCAAGGAGCTGCTCTTGGCTATGGCAGGCTGGGGGTGAGCCCCAGGCTGCCCACAGCACCGGCACAGGGCTGCCCACCGGCCCCCTCCCTACCTGTTTAAGTGCATTTCGTGCAATCGTCTGGAAAGCTTGTTCCACATTAATGGCCTCCTTGGCACTGGTTTCAAAGTAGGGGATGTTGTTTTTACTGTAGCACCAGGCTTGTGCCCGTTTTGTGGTGACCTGGGTGGACAGAGAGCAGCATCACAACCTTCTGCTATGCAGGGAGGGGTTTTATTTTCAGGGCAAGGCCAAAGACCCCTCATATCCAACCTGAGCAGCTCTGACACCATCAAAGCTGCAGCCTTGATACAGAACACAGGAGACCACTGCCCATCACCAGACAGACCCAGCCCCAGGGCAAGGAGCACCATGCTCCAGGGAGATGAAACCACAGAGCACTGGCTTACTCCCACAGGACCTGCTCAGCACATCTGGGGGAGGAGAAACAGCTCCTCTCCCTGCACCTCCCCAGGAAGCTGCTGCAATCCTTCCACCAGTGGGCAGGAGCATGCTGTGCACAGGGGTCTGACCTCTCCAGGCACAAGAAACTCTTCTCCAGTGGCAGACAACATCTGAGCCACTCTCAGGCACCTCCCACTCCCATTTCTCAGATAACCCTCCCGTGTTCCTACAAGGTTTCCCACTCCAACAATTTCTCAAGAGGAGGTTACCAAGTCCCAGTACTCACTTGTCTGTTTTCTAGGTCAATCTTGTTTCCCAGCACAACAAAAGGAAAGTTCTCAGGATCCCTTGGACTGGCCTGAATGAGGAATTCGTCCCTCCAGCTGTCTAGGGTTTTGAATGTGTTGGGGGCCGTGACATCAAACACCAGCACACAGCAGTCTGCTCCCCTGTAGAAGGCAACTCCCAGAGACTGAAACCGTTCTTGGCCTGCTGTATCCCATATCTGGAGCAAAAGACAGGGCAGATAAGCCAGCTCTGCTCTGACACAGTCAGTCTGCAATTAGGGCATTAATTCCAAAACTCCCCACCAGGCATATATAGTCCCTAGCTAGGCAGATAGCAGCACCTGAAGGCTTGGGAATTTCTGTAGGCACTAAGCATCAAGAGCCAGAAACATCTTCTAAAGATAGTTGACCCTTTTTGTGTTCAGCCTCAGCCAGGGACATATCCTTGATCTGGGCAAGCAGGACATGGGTATTAGAGTCAGCAGGTGACCTGCCTGCAGTGCTTGGACACACCTGGGTACCAGCAGAGTCCAAACAATCCTCTGATAGCTGCAGCTTTTGCTGCCTTGCAGTCAGTTTCACCACAAAGAGATGAACGTTTCAGATACCAGAGACATAAGCAGGCTGGCAGGTTAACACTACACCCACAGGATTTGGGGCAACACAAGTGGTTGACCTAGGGAGTCCTTTCCCAGACCTTTCCAGTTCTTGAACACTAGGGAAGTGAATCTTTCTAAAAGATCTAGTTTACTAACAGTACCAAATGCAGTTTTTTAAACAGGGCCTAGCAAAGCTGCTCTTGGCTGAGCCCAGATTAATCTTTGCCTTCCCTTGTTCAGCCTAGGCAAAAATTTGTAGAGAAGCCCAGAAGCACTTATGTCTAAGTTCAGTGCCAACAAGACTCACACCCAGTACACTGACCCCTACACTGGTCTGGGCTGCACCAGAGCAGATACTTCCACACAAGTGGGGTGAAGGCACCCCTTTGCAGCAGGGAGCAGAGTCCCTCCTTACCTGCATTGTCACTAGCCTGTCATCCACCATGACCTCTTTTGTCAGGAAGTCTGCGCCTATCGTAGCCTTGTACTGGTTACTGAATTTCTTGTTCACATACTGGTTCATGAGCGATGTCTTTCCCACCCTGCATAGGAACACAAAAAGAAAGACTTGGTAGGCTGTTTCTACAACAATGTTCGAGTTAACCACCCTGAAGAGAACATTCCAGTGCCCTTCATTTTCTTTCCATAACCTCCTGCCCTTCCAACCAGGGAAGAAGCACCCACTTCTGCAAGAAGGGGCCTGCACACCAAGAGATGCTGAGGCACCAGCTGAGTAAGAGCATTAGCTACCCAAGGATACAAAGGATTGCATCCTGAGACACCTTGCTTCCCCATCACTAATCTGATCCTTGGTAAGGAGCAGATACCACATTATGACCATGAAGGCAATTTTGGAAGATGAAGTGCTTCAGAAAAACCTATCACAAACTGTAATCTCCAGCCTCTGCAGAAGAAGGAGGTGGAAGAACAGACCATCTCAGATGGCAACAGCTCACAGACACATCTGCTAGGCACCCAGAGGTGGAGATCCTCCCCAGAGAGCAAGCTTAGAGGCTCACATGCCCTCTGTGTGGCTGAGAAACACTCCCTGAACAACAGCTTGCTGGGGACAGTGGTATAAATAAGCCTTATGTCATGAGAATCAGATTACAGCCTGCACAGCAAGTAACCTGTGACAGCAGAGCAGACTCCTTGCTGAGAGCACAGAGCGAAGCCTTTCACTGCAAGGGGCACGCTCCAGCCAGCCCAGAGAAGCAAAGCAGATGGCTCAGTACAGACTATGTCTCTGACAGAGACAGAATTTTAAGAAGTCACTTAAGGATGGTTACTAGTGGTTTTTGGTGGATTTTTTTTTGTTTCTTTTTTTTTTTTTTTTTTTTTAATTTAGGGGGGTTTTTTTAAGTGAAACACTCATTCCAACAGCACATGTCCTCCTTGCAGAAGGCTATTTAACTCTGCTACTCCAGTGGTCTGCTCACCACACTTTCCCCATTTAATATTGTGGCAGGACTTCAAGATACTAGACTGCAGGGACACATTCAGGACAGAGGGCAGTGAAGAGTTCTTAGACCTGTGAGGCAACACAGCTATCAGGGGCTGTAAAATCTCTCCTCCCAGCACTGCTTATTTCTTACAGTGCATCCAGGCTCCCACTAGTCAAGAGCACTGCTCTAGCCAGATACAGATTAGCAGCTTAAAGGTTCCTCCACTTACCCAGAGTCTCCAAGGATGATGACTTTCAGTAACACTTTCTTCCTAGACGTCATCTTTCACACTAGAAAGGAAGAACAATCCCATCACAAACCATTAGTTATGTCATTCCTCAAGAAAGCAAGCAGCAAGTTTGGAGCCTGAGAAACCTGACTCCCAGCAAGGAGCCAGTGACAGGCAGGGCCCAGCACTCCTGAAACCAGACTCCTATTCAAGGCTACACTCAGCACTAACCAGGTGTCTGCCCACTGTACAGGCTGGGCCATGTCAGACAAGTAGTGGCAATTTAATACCAAGAGGGAGATGAGCTGAGTGCCTGTCCTTTACTGTACCAAGACCCTTCTGGATCCTATTTCCAGGCCATTTGGTAGATATACTAGCCCAGGCCATCTCCCTTGACTTGAGGCAGTGCAGTAAATCATACCAACTCCCAACACAGGCTAATAATTCTTACACATGCCACAAAGTGAGAGGTAAGCAGGCACGTGTCTAATACCACACTCAAGCTTTTTTGTGCTGTTCAGTAATTTCCCAGCAAAATATATGAAAAAAAAGGAGAAACATTTCCTCCATCATGAGCTTGGAGAAGTGGTAGCTTTCTCTAGCAGCTGTGCTTTGTGAAAGTACCAAATCCCAAGGATGTACTGTGGTTGAAGCAGCTGCAACAGCCACAGAGGGCAGCTGAATTACAAAGCAAACTGCCACCAGACTCTGTGGCTTCTCTGAGGGCACAGGAAGCTGACTACTGCCACCTCAGCTTTGGTGTAATAAGGTTACAGTGACAAACCTCAACATTCAGCCTACTGATGGTCATCTACTCCGTTAGATGATGAGTTATCGCTGTGCTACTTGACTTCAAAGATCCTTGAAAACAGGCTTTGGTATTAAGCCCTTATTTATGGGCTTGCTTACCCTAAAATTCCCATCCTGCTACACCACGTTCATTGCAGCACACAACTCCTACTCTTCAGGAGCTATTCCTGATTTTCACAGCTAAGGAGGCCTTTGCTTCTACAACAGGGATTTATGTCTTCCAAGCAGCTTGATCCTATGTGCTTCCTGTGATACACAACAGCCTAAGGTGCTAGATAATTGCACCCACTTCACCCCACTACTACAGGAGGCTCCAAGCTGTAAAAACCCTCTTACTAGATGCAGTCCAGCTGCAAAAGATCTTAATCATCTCAAGCTTTCAGGGTTAGAAGACATGAAGTGCTTTAGCCTTTGCTGTCAGTGAATGCTGCAGACGCACCCCTGCAGCCACTGTAGTAGTGATGCACCTACAGCTACACCTTGCTGGACTGCACCCAGCTCACAGTCACAGGGTCAGAAAAGGCCTCTAGGATCATCCAATGGGTCCAACCATTAACCCAGCACTGCCAAGCCACCACTAACCCATGTCCCTCAGTGCCACAACTACATGACTTTTAAACACCTCCAGGGATGGTGATTCCATCACTGACCTAGGCCGCCTGTTCCAGTGCTTGACAGTGCTTTTGGTGAAGAAATTTTCCTTAATATCCAATCTAAACCTCCCTGGCATAACTTGGGGCTGTTTCCTCATCTTGTCACTTGTTACCTGGGAGAAGAGCCCAACTCCCACCTGGCTACAATCTCCTTTCAGGTGTTGTAGAGCCATAAGGTCCCCCCTGAGCCTCCTTTTCTCCAGGCTAAACACCTCCAGCAACTCCCAAGGAGACTTGTGCTCCAGCCCCTTCCCCAGCTCTGTTGCCCTTCTCTGGACACACTCCAGCACCTCAGTGTCTTTTGTGCAGTGAGGAGCCCAAAACTGAACCCAGGACTTGAGCTGTGGCCTCAACAGTGCCCAGTACAGGGGAACAATCCAATAGTGTGGTCCTGCTGGCCACACTATTGCTGGTACAGCCAGGATGCCGCTGGGCTTCTTGGCCACCTGGGCACACCTGGGCTCACATTCAGCTGCTGTCAACCAACATCCCCAGATCTCTTCCTGTGGTAGCTTTCCAGCCACTCTGCCACCAGCCTGGAGATGCAGGGGGTTGGTGTGACCCAAAGGCAGGATCCGCCTTTACCTTGTTGAACCTCACACCACTGACCTCGGCCCACTGATCCAGCTTGTCCAGATCCCTCTGCAGAGCCCTCCTACCCTCCAGCAGATCAACACTCCCACCCAACTTGGAGTCATCTGCAAACTGACTGAGGGTGCCCTCAATCCCCTCACCCAGAGCATTGATAAAGACATTAAACAAGACTGGCCCTAGTATTGATCCCAGGGGAACACCACTTGGTGACCAGCTGCCAGCTGGATGTAACTCTATGCCCCACCACTCTCTGGGCCCAGTCATCCAGCCAGCTTTTTACCCAGCAAACAGTGTACCTGTCCAAGCCATGAGCAGCCAGCTTCTCCTGGAGCATGCTGTGGGAAACAGTGTCAAAGGCTTTACTAAAATCCACACAGACCACATTCACAGCGTTTCACTGATACACTAAGCAGGGCACTTTGTCATAGGAGACAAGGCTGGTGAAGCAGGACCTGCCTTTCCTAAACCCATGCTCACTGGGCCTCATGTCCTGGTTGTCCTGTACATGTTGCATGACAGCATTCAAGGTATCTGCTCCACAACCTTCTCTGGCACCAAGGTCAGACTAACAGGCCTTCTGCAGATCCTCCTGCTGACCCTTCTTGTAGATGGGCATTTCATTTACTAACTTCCAGTCCACTGGGACCTCCCCAGTGAGCCATGACTGCTGGATTGAAAGGGGCTCAGGGAGCACTTCCACCAGTTCCCTCAGCATCCACCCATCTAGCCACAGAGCCTTGAGTTTGTGTCTAAGTCATGTAGCAGACCTTTTCCTCATCCTTTGTCACTGTGTTTCCCTCCACATCCAATAAAGGACATGGATTCCCCTTAGCTCTCCTTTTGATGCTAATGTATAAAAACACTTTTTATTGTCTTTTACAGCAGAAGCCAGATTAAGTGCCAGTTGGGCTTTGGCCCTTCTGGGTTTTTTCCTCTATAACCTCATGAGATCCTTGAGATGCATCTAAACAGGACTCAGTGCTGAGTAGATAACAGCCATGGGCTGTGGAGTGAGCAGCAGTGACAGGTCACCAACAGGGCTCATGCTACCCTTAGATGGGTGTTAGCAGATGCCAGAGAGCATGTGCAGGACAGTTTCTCCAAGTGTAAACACCTCTCTTTTTCCAGTGGACTGCATTGTTCACTGATCCAACTGGCAGCCCAGCTATGCTCACTGAGATAGAACCAGCTGCAAGCTGTCAACAACACCAACATTTAGTTCTGCTTCTGCTCTTGCCAAGATCCACGCACCATAGCTTGTCTCTCCTGTAGCCATGGGGAGAACAGGCCACAGAAGCTCCTTCAACCAGTCTGCACCTCCTGCATTTGCAAAGCCTGTAACAAGCGACACTTTTGCCAGCCAACCCAGAGACTTCTGCAGCACAAGCAGCCCAGATGGAGCAAGAAGCAAGCGAACAGAGCTTTAAAACAGCTTAAAGACAGCTGTGTACACTGAACTGTCATGAAAAACATCTGCATAGATTCAGGTCCAGTGCAAGTCACCTGATTTCCTCAGGACAGAGGAAAACAACTCACCCAGAAGCGGCTGTGCCAGAACCCAGCATGCTTCTGGGAACTGCTTCTATTTTCCTCAGAGTGTTTCCAGTATCACTTGCTGCTGCAGCTCACTGCCTCCTGGTATTTGAAGCAGCTTTGGACAAGCTGGCATTAGTTCTCATGCTTAGGGACGGATTTGCAGAGCTCTAAATTGCAACACTAAATCACACTGGATGCTTATCTCCCAAGTTCAACATAGCCTGAAGTCCCACTATGAGGGGAGGGAAACTGCTCTGTCAAGATTCATTACCTTGGAAGTAACTCAGCTGAGCAGCCACCTGCAGACATAAGAAGTTGGGCTGAGTCAGAGCTGACACTGCCTTCTTGTCATAGCTGACAGGCTACCCAGCAGTGTAAAGGGCTGTCACTGCCCCATCAGCACCAGTCAGGTCAGACACTCAGCTTCCATCCCAGGTGATGCAGCGGATGTGAGCCATAGCACAGGAGGAGCTGCCGCAGCTTCGTATTTGGTGTGAGCCATGAGACAGTGAGGAACTCCAGCCCTGCCAGGGACCAGCAGTGGACACTGACCAGACTTACACCCTTGTTCTACCAGGCTTCACTGATGCTGCCTTGAAGCCCAGCCAGTTGACGGGCAAAGCCCTCTTAATAATCTTCTGATTGCAGGTATAAATAGACCAACACTTCAGAGTTATTCCTTGCCTAGTACAACAAGGAAACACATATTCAGGTCCTGTAGAAACTGGTTGAGTTGAGATAGGCTGGGGTCCCACTGACTCAGCACTAAGGCTATTTTGCACTATATAATGCAGCTTGTCTTGCTTTCTGGTATTTGACACAATTACTCCAGAGCAGCACCCTGTTGAGGCACACATCCTTCAGATGGCAGTGTGAGAGCTCACATGGGGCTTGTGTCCAGTCCTGGGAGCACTTCTGAACAAACACTTCCTTTTTCAGAGGTATCATGAAGAAAAACCTGTTTGTTAAGATTTGATCCAAGACATCAGCTCTGTTTCACACCGCATGAAATCTTTTGGAGCGAGGTCATCTGCATGACTGCTCAGAACACAGCCTACAGCAGCACACCCAGCCAGCCCTGCTCAGGAGCCACCAGACACTCCACATCAGCCCAGAGACCAGTCAGCATCATTCCTCCTCCTGGCTTAACTGGTGCCAAAGGAATGACACAGCTGTCTCTAAGACAGGAGAGGAGTCCTTCCACTCCATTTTTAATATGCCTAACCTCTAAGCAAACAAGCCATTAATGATATGCTGACCCTCAGAAAATTAAGCTGGTATAGCACGCTCTCTTCCACAATACTGTTATTACCTTTAAGGCTCACCTGCAGGAGCAGCAAAGGAAAATCCCTAACACCTGACCTGCAAGTGTCACTGGCTTAGCTGATCTGAAAGAGTCAAAACCCATCCTATGAAGTTTCATAGCACTACAGCTCAGATGCAAGAGCAAATAAAGCCTATGCCAAGTCTAATTAGGTTTCCCTTGTTGCTTGAGAGTACATCACAACTGTCCTTTCCCTTGCTATATTAAGACAGCTGCTTTAACTCAAAGCAGAAATGGATGGTTAAGAATTCCTTAGAGATGTTCACATGTGTCAAGTCACAATGTAGGCATTTTAATATTAATTGGGTTGGTACAAGCAAAGAACAGTAGTAGCTTGCATTGATGGCTCACCAGACCTCAGATTAGCTATGCTTTAACAGAAGCAGGCCTTGCAAAAAGAACATTCTAAGTTGCTCATGGACAGTTTTAGTGTGAAAGCATCCAGCCCTGGGGGGAATCTCACCTCCATGGAAGACACTGCTCCCTAAGCAGCAGCATACCCATACCAGTTTTGAAGCTGCTGAGCAGTCTTTACTGTTTCAGCTTTGCTATTGAACAGTTTGAGTCACATTCCTAACATGTCTGTAGAGGCTGGAATGTTTGACCAGGAGTTCCCTGCTCCTACAGCTACCAACCTGCCACCTGCACCTTCCACCAGAAACCAGCTCAGCGCTGAAGTGAGGATGTTGGACAGCACCTCTTGCCTTGTGTCCTCTGCCAGGAATATTTAACACCACACCAACAAGGCACAAAGTGGTAGGGCAGCAAGCATTGAGCAGAGCTGAACTCAGAGAGGCACTTATGGATGCCTAGTTCTGCTCCCCTGTCCCAGCAGGCGGCACAAGAATAAGCAGGTGTCCCACAAAAAGGTGTATTTGAACCTGAAGCACTGCGGCTCTGTTCTGGGTGCTGTGGCTGATAAGCAGAGCTTCCACTTGCCCACTATACCACAGGACCTTTAGCAAAAACACCCACCATGAACAAGCTGATGTGGACAGATCAGGTCTCCATTACAGGCTACCACACACGGCAGCACGCTCACCACAGTGACCAGACAAGAGCCACCCTTGTGTACTGGAAGAACCTTCTGTCCTGAAATGTGGGAAAAGTGTCCCAAAATGCAGCTAAGTGCACTTTTGACACAGAAACAGCACCTCTACTAACTGTTCTCTTGCATGGGGGAGGCTGCAGAGCATTATGTCTCTGTACTACAGAGAGCTATTTTTATTCCCTCCCTCCCCCTTCACTGGGTTCTGCATTTTTTCAAGGAAACTGAAGCTGGAAATATGATTCAGGACCAGCTCAGTCAGACTGAACCAGTTCCCTCTCAAAAGTAGCAAGTTCCCCAGCATGTTTGGCATCTCAAGGGCTTATGTCTGCTTAGATCTTCAGCCACTGAAATGAGATGGTCGCTGAATGTTTACCCTGTTTTTAGAGGGCAAAGCACACCAAACAGCCTGGCACATACCACTTGCCCCCTGGTCACACTCTACCTTGCCATGGTTTAGCTAAAGCTTTGAGTAGATACATGAATTTGCTCCAATTTTTCAGCTACTCTGAAAAAGCAAGGCCTCATCCTGAGGAAATGCATAGCCTGTTATTGCCATTAGTTGACCAGAATCACAGGTCCTGGTTGCAGAATGTCCAAGTGGTACAGATACCCTTTGTATTGAAGCCTCAAACTCCAACTGCAGCAGAGCCCCAGATTGGGCTGAACAAGCTTTACCAGTTACAATTCAACAACATCTTGGTTCCCATTAGCCGGTCACACAGACATTGCTAACAAGGTGTCAGCCAATACAAAGCTACAAGTAACTGCCTGAGCAGTTCAACACAAATCTGAGACCAATAGATACCAACCTTTAACACATCACTTGCATTCTCCTGAGTGACACAACAGCCCACAAGGAGGATGGAAGTCCTATCTTTTCAGCTGGGCAAAAGCACAGCAGTAGCCAGAGGACAATCATCAGGGGCTATTAATTTCATATCAACATGGCTTAAGAGATGCCAAGCTACCTTCAAGGAAGAAACTAGAAATAAATCTGCCTTTGATGTTTTTGACTGCTTCAGAGCCTGCATATTTTCCTTACCAAACATGGGTGCTCTACAGGTGGAACATGTATCCAGCATCCTCACATTGAGGACTACTACAGAAGCATAGGAAGTTAAATAGCAGGTTGAGTCTTGCACTGACAAAGGCTGCACAAGCAGGACAGTACTCTCTTCCACGACAGGACTACTAGGAGCTCAGCTTCCCCAGCTCACTGGAAGATACCATCAAGGAAAGCCTCACATTTAGTGGAGACATGTGCTGTGTCTAAAACGGAAATCAGGAACATCTTGTCATTTGGGCTGGCAACTTGCTCTCTGTAAATAGGCTGTTTTTGAGGGCAATGGGCTCCTACAGTCCACACAATAAGAGGCGCCTTCAGGCCTCACAGATGCACCACAGAGCAGCAGTCAGTTCAAGCAGAGCCCACACCAAAATCAGCTGGCAAGATATTCCTGTGACAGCTTCACTGAAGGGTACACTCTAGCTGCTGTTCTATCAGTAGCATCTCAAAACTGATTTCCACCTCCTTCTTCCCAACACATTTATGTTGCTGTTCTAACCAATATATTCCCTCCTGTTGGTATCCAGCCAAAAGCTCAAGCACAGCTCCTCATTCCCTCCTCAAGAGGAGCAGCTCAGCTGCCTACTACTTACTGCAGCTCCACCAAGAGCAGGCTTCTGTCCAGTTGGTACCCTTCCCAGACAGCCCTGTGAGGCAGAAATTACCTCTGTGCACAGAGCTGGAAGACTCAGCTACTAATTCATTTTTGATACCTTGTGTAAAACATTATATAGCAAGCTGTCAGGTGTAAATATGCTGTCCAGTATATCCCACCCCCATCTGAGAGTCCTATGCCAAAAGCTTCACCTTCTTGAAGAACAGCCTAGAGCTTTAGATGCCTGCTAGCACACTGACATGGCTCAGATCAAAATAGAACTTTAGAACATGTTTCAGTATCCCAGAGGAATTGACTTTTTAGACTACAGCTGTCTGCAGTAAGTTTCCACCTCCTTTTGAGGGTGGAGTTGCAGCCTCCAGTGCTGGAGCAGCTGCTCTAGAACCAAGCAAAGCTCAGGAACCAGCAGCAGCTCAGCCACATGGCTGCAAGTTCTGTTCACTGTCTGCTTTAACATGGGCACCAAACCAGTGTGAGTGCTAAAAGCCAGTGACATGGTCTGAAGTAGCTCCCAGATGGAGCTGACACCAGGCCTACACAAATATTCTGCTGCATCCTGTTCATGGGTAACATGCTCTTAAGACAGTTCAGTGCTAAAGGAAGAGAATGATGGGGCAACATGCAGCTTGGAGAAAAGGCAGAAAACCCAGCCGGGAAACAGAAGCTTTGGAACAGTTTTGAGCATAATAGATTCTTGGTGTGATCAAGGAAGCTCCAGAGCCGGTGCTGGGTAAGACACTCTATCAGTGGTAGTAAGGTTTTAGCTTGCCTCAGGACATCCCCTCAATCCTCAGCTGAAGGCTCTACCACACATCTCTGATGTGGGCAAGGACTCAGAGCTCACTGGAAGAGGACATGCCAACATCCAGCTCGCCAGAGTCCACACAACACAGGGAAGGCAGAAGCAATGCTACTGGTAGGAGCCATGTCTGCAATGAAATCACAGGACTCGCACATGAGAAGGGGTCTGCCCTGCCTGAGACCTCAGCTCAGCTGTGGCTCCCTTAGGACTGAGATTTGGAGAGCACTGCATTTCTGAGATGCACTGATGCATATGATCAGTCAGGCTCAAAGCCCAAGTTCTCAAAGCCAAGCTCTTCAGTCCAAGCCTCACTGATTCACAGTCCTGTTACACCTCCTGGCATTTCTCCAGATCAGAGTTGTTCTATGCTGCACAAAGTTTAAATACTAGCTGTGGAACTGAACAAGATTTTTGGCTGTAAAGCTGCCATAATGAGTTGTGACTCTACCCTAGAAAAGTCCAAACTACATAGGACTAGACCCCATCTCTAGTGCCAAAAACTGATCTCTAATCTCTACTGGTTTAGATATCACAATGGCCACCTTCTCACAAGGAGGCATCATGTTGATCTGACTGCATGGTTTGCAAGTGGGAGCAAAACAAGCATGAAAATGCATTTGCTTGCAGTACCATGGCAGATGTTTCTCCATGTTCAATCAGACCAATAGTGTGCTTAGGAGCAATGAGAAAGGTCTGGAGGACATTTCTTGCTGTCTATAGGAACACTGCTTTGCCCAGGCTGCTGCTTAGCCTAAGATCACAGGAGCACATGTAGGATCTTCCAGGTGATAATCACCCTGAGCCAAAGGGATGGAGGGAAGAGAGTGAAGAAAATGGGATGCAGCCAGCTATGCTGGGCAGCCACCTTGGGTGGATCACTTTGCTCCTGGACAACCTGAGGATGCCTCCCATCATCTCCACAGTGGGTAGCAGGTATGGGAGACTGCAGCTGTGGCAGGAGAGGAGTCCAGGAAGATCCTTTTGAAGCTAATGCCACACACTAACAAGACCAGGATTCCCAGAAAGAAAGCCAGGGCTGCTGAAGTAGAAGGCTTCAGCTTATAGGAAGACAGCTTTGCAAGAAAGCCATACCCAGAATCTTCACTGAAAGCTGGATGTTTCCAATCATGAAGTTTTAGTCCACCTTTTCCTCCAGCAGCTAAATGGTCCTTACACCACAGAATATCCTTCTCCCAGGACTGGGCAGACATTCCCTAACAGACTGATAGCAAGTGTCTCAAGATCTTCTGCTACCCTTCTCTTGGAGGCTCAAATCATCTCATTATTCAAGAATCAGTATTGCTGTGCCCTGACCTTCCAGGAAGAAGCAGCTCCCCAGTTAAATCCTACAGGATTTCAGGTAGTTCCCAGCAGATTTCCCCCAAGGATGGAGCTGTTACAGGAACAGGCATGCTTGCTTTAACACCCCTCCCCCTTTATCAGAGCAAGCTCAACTTCCCCTATTCTGCCCTGGGGGAGACAATCTCAGGATGTGGGAGGAGAGTTGAGCACATAGCTGGCTGCTGGGAGACACTAGGCAACAAGCCATGTGTCTTGACTAAGGGCCTTGCCTACGCAAAGTACTGCAGCTACACCAGCACAGCTTCCATGATGCCTCTACCACAACGGCCTCCTTGGTGGACAGCTTTCCGATCAGTAAAATAAATCTTAAACTAACTGGAACACAGCTATAGTGCTCATACAGCCCAGTTTATAGAGTGGTGTCTGTCGGCCTTTTGGCACACAGCCACCCAGCTAGTGGAGCCACCCGACAGTTTTAGTAACCCTGACATGAATACCAAGAACCCAGCACAGTTCTCACATCAGGCCATCACATGATACCCTGAGTGACAATTTCCTTATTGCTTTCTATAAAACAAGCACAGTGCCAGAGGCAGCTGGGTTTTAATCTGTGTGTCCAGAAGATAAGGCTGTCTAATTCAAAATATTCTAAGTTAGCCAGGCCACTGACAAACAGTTGAGTTGTTACATTTTTACCATATCTGACAGTATTTTTTAAGTGCTCAGATTAATTTCTAGTTTTGACTACAGTTTCCTAAGTTTTCACACATTCCTGTCATGCTTTCGGTTTCAGAAACACAGATAGATAACTTTTGCAGTGGTAAGCAAAGCACAGATCTTAGACCTTGTCAGTGGTAAACAAGCCTTGTTTATCCACTCCTGGCTGCCACAGTTCCTAGAGGCTGGGCAGGAAACAAGAGACTGAAAGGAGACTTTGACCAAGTCAAATGACGGCCCTTAGGAGGTCTGCCAGATGCTGTAACTTACACCTGATATTCAGATCTGAGAGTGAATACTGTCTGTCCTGCAGCACGAGAAGCTTGATAGAGGAGAAAGGACAAATACTGATGGGAGCTCCTACTAGCAGACTAGCAGATGTAGCGAAGTACCAGACCAACACTAATGGCAAAAACCTCACTCCTGCTTCCAGGAGGTCCTGTTTTCAGAAAAGAGTCTTCTAGACAGGAAACTTTCTCTAGGGACAGGTTGTAATCTAAGAACTACACCCTGATCTGTGAGCAGAACTCTTGATCCTACACACACTCAATACCTCTTACTATGCTAATGTGGTTTGCAGAGCAGGAAGGACAAGTATTTCAGTACCAGGATGGGAGTGTAACACATAGCTTGTCATGACAGCTGAGTCAGTGACTAACAAGGAATTCCTACCGTGGATACTCAGTTTCACACTCATACTTCATACCCTCATACCTCTTGCATAGATCCTGCATCAGTACTTTGCCACTTCACCTATTCTCTTGATGAAGTGCCACAAATGTCCAATAAAAACCTCACTTGCATGGTGAGATTAAGAGAACTCTGTGGGCAAATGGCATCTTGTTAGGCAGGGGGGAAAGGTTCAGGCTTAGGCATGTTTCAGCTAAAACCCTCTCACTGCTCATGCTCGAGACACTGTCACCACTGTGCCAGTTTGGACTCCAGATATCATTATCCATGTCTGGGAGCCGAGTGACTCAGCCCACTTGAGGGGGACAAGCACCAGGCAGGTTACTTTGAAGAGGATTCTGCTTCCAGCTGGAAAGAGTTCAAGGGCTCAGCATAGACTTGTTAGATAAACTGGTAGCCCCAGTAACCAAGGTCCAGGTACTCCAGGCAGGTTGGCTCC
The DNA here is from genome assembly GCA_014706295.1 of Lycocorax pyrrhopterus obiensis. Taxonomy (NCBI): domain Eukaryota; kingdom Metazoa; phylum Chordata; class Aves; order Passeriformes; family Paradisaeidae; genus Lycocorax; species Lycocorax pyrrhopterus. Next base: position 9,541,157 of record JACSVZ010000017.1, read on the forward strand.
GAAGGCAGCTCCAGCTGCTGGCCTCCACTTTCATTCACCACTTCACTAGTCCTCCTTGTCTGTCAAATGACAGAAGTTACAGTATATAGGACAGACTCAAGAAAAATACTGGGTTTTTTAATTGACATTAAGAGGATCTACCCAATTTCATTTAACAATTTCTGCTTGAAACTCACGCAAGTACAGTTAGACACAATTAGTCACCTTAAATTGGCATTTTAAGTGGTTATACAGAAGAAAGAGCAAATCACTCACTATATCAAGTGCCTTTAAATCATACAGATAGAAATCTGTGCCACAGGTTTACACTTCAATCTCATCTCAAAGGCAGTGCACCCCCTCCTGAAGCTTCACTGCCCTATGAAGACAGCCATGGCCTCAATAACAGGTTTCCTGGCAAGACAAGTCAAGGCTATTTGAGATCAGCTGCAAATCAACACACTCCAGTGGCCTTGATGAGCTTGCTTCCCTCCCCAGGGTCATTGACCATGAGGTAGCAACAGCAGTGTTGACAAAGCTTCCGCCACAGACAGAGCGCTGGTTGCTGGCACCGGAGAGGAGGAGCAGCCTCGCAGGAGCAGCGCTCACAGCAGCGATGACATCACCAGGGCAGATCTCCGCCAGCACAAAATGCAGCAGCACGCTGGGCTCGAGAGCTGCATCCCCACCAACAGAGAGCAAAAGCAACAAGCCGGGAGCCAGAGGGGAGCCATGTGACACAGGGGTATCCCTTCACCGCCTGCTATTTCTGAGCAGCACGTGTGCAGTTCCTGACCTTGAGCACTCATTTGCAAGCTTTATTCAAGGTGCATTTAAAGAGAAATGAGACCTTCAATCGAGCCCCTCACTGCAGAACTAAGCATGGTATATTAACTATTGTCATTCAGTTAATTATCCATACCTAATTCCATTTTGAGATGCACAGCTCGTGTTTGGATTGATGCTGCAGAGAGTGACCCTTTTATCCCCACAGTCTCCGGTCACAGCTATATCTGAAGGCAGACTGTTACACAGCAACTACAAAAGATAGTTTTAGGAAGCTGCAGAAGGAAGCCAACTCAACTCTAACTCATCAGGCAATTAAACTGCAATTATCAAGACAATGCTGTGCAAGAATGGAGTACTTCAGCATCTGAAGGATGCCAGACTGCTGTTGGACAAGCAGCACATGCCAGTGCCCAACCAAGTTCAGCATTTAGATAAAGTCTTAGCTGGACTCCCTTCTATGGAAGCAACAAGCTTTAAACTACTCTACAGCTCCGCAAGGGAATCTTAGGTCCATCAGGCCCTGGCAACAGGGGCTTCAGAGCAGGTCGGGTCACAGCCAAGGAGAAGCCCAGAAGACATAAGGAAACACTGGTAACATGCAAGGTGAGGGTTCTGTACTTGTTTCACAAAGGCTCAATTTACTTCAGTTACTAACAAAATTGCTGTATTCTAAAGGCAGGGACACGCCTGTGAGTACCTGTGAGCCCACATCATCTACCAGTTTCAGAGAATGCAAACATCCAAGTGCCCTATTTACAGCCCTTATTCTCAAGCCAGGTACCTGAAAACCCTCTCTCACGATGCAGCATTTAAAAACACACCCTAATCAAGCACAGACAATTTTGTTTACAGCCAAATGTTAAGTTCTGCATAAACTAGTCTCATTTTCACACAGAAGTCAGACCAAAATCCCATACATGTTAGAGACAGAGCTATTTATAGTTTTGCACAGATGGTTTGATTGTAATTGTCATGTTTCCTCAAGGACAAGCTTTGCCAGAGATTTGCTCCAACAGGTAATTCTCACAACCTTCCAACACAAGTGTCTTAAAGCATGAGCTTTAAGAAGATGCTGCAGAAAATAAATCTGGTAACCCTCCTGCTCACAAGCTTTCATTCTGAGTTGCAAACCAAGCAAAGTCATATCTTCCCCAGGTCACTTCAGAGCAGAGCTTGTACATTTTCCACTTTCCTTTAAGGACTTATCAATGTTGTAACATGTCTGTGCTACTCCAAGAGTTTGATTCCCTGGCTTTAGCAGGAGGGCCAGGATACCTGTAGTGCAGACTCTGCAACATAGTCATTCAAATTCTTAACTTGGCACCCTGAAGGTACAACTCAGGGTTGCCTGTTCCCTACCTCTTCACTCTGGTGACCAGTGACAGGACCAAGAGAACAGCATGAAGCTTTGTCGAAGCAGGTTTAGGCTGGATATAGGGAAAAAGTTCTTCACCCAAAGGGTGGCTGGGCACTGGAGCAGGCTCCCCAGGGAACTGGTCATGGCCCCACACCTGCCAGAGCTCAAGAGTACCTGAGCAACACTCTCAGGCACATGGTGGGATTGTTGGGGGTGTCCTGTACATGGCCAGGAATTGAACTGCAATGATCCTTGTGTGTCCCTTCCAACTCGGAATATTCTGTGATTCTGTGCTGAACTATTATCAGGATGTTTGAGTTTGAGAACAGGGACACCACATGCATGACACCACAGGGAAGACAAACATTTAACAGAGTTACTCCCTTCCATCTTATCAGCTATATTTTGCACTGCACGTTGGGAGAACAAGAAACTGCTATCAGATTTCAGAAGTTTTCCTTTTAGAGGGGTCAGATTAACCCATCTAACAGCTTTTCTACACCAGATGTAGAGCATTAATGTAACAACACAAAGAAAAAAGAAAAAAACAAAACCAACCAAAAAAAGGCAGCACTTGAAAGTTAACAGTATTAGAGCTGCTTTAATTCTGAGGACTCAGGCCAGGCATGGTGGGTCCGCTCATTAGTGCATGGAGGGCAAGTCATGTGTTCAGTCAGCTGTTGGGAGTCACAAGGGGGAGGGGGAGAGACAAGTATACTTGTTCTTCCTGAGTAAGTACAGCAACGGAGCCTTGATTATTTAACAAGGAATATTCAAATGACTCCACCCACTTTAACCTCAGATTCAGCGCCTGAGAGAGCAGGGTACACTGACTCCAGCAGCCTGGTTCTACTGGAAGCACAGCCAGGCTGCAGCTCCTATTCACACGCCACTGGTACCACCACAGCCTTCAAGTCACAGCCAGCCAAACACTGTGGCATAGCTACTTATGTACCATTCCTCTAAAAAGAGGATTCTCCACTTCCCACAGCCCCAAATCCCACATGGATACACAGAGTGTTAGGCACAGGCCAGCCGGTGACAAGTACTGGAAGCTTTAAGGGTTCCATGCTGGCAAGTGTCAAAGATCAGCTTGCTTACAGTTGGGAAGACTTCGTTCTGTCATGTGTTCTCAGTTTACATATAAAAACCTCATACACAGATCACAACAGCTCTGCTTATCAGCAAACACTTCTAGTTTTCCAGGAAATAATGCTGAAGTTTCCAGCATTGAGAACAAAAGGCTTGGAGTTACTAGGTGAGACATACTCATTTTGATGCTGAGGTTACCTATCCTACTTCAGATTAAGACCACCTTTTTACTACTAAAATAACCCCTCTATTTACAGGGAGTGCAACTGTCTTAAGTACAACCATCAAGCATTTCCATATTTATTAGTCTATATATATGGAAACTAATAATGCATCTATCACTTAATTTACCTTATTACACACTCACAGACAAAAGCACTTCTAACATCCACTCTAATACTTCTCAGGACTGACTCAGGCTTTACACACATCGACAGCTACTTTCGCAATAACTGCCAGTCTCCTCGGCCGCCTCTTTGGTCAGATTAATCGCTCCCGAGGCTGCCGGTTCATGTTAAAAGCAATCCCCACCGACCCCCAGAGCAGCGCTTCACCGTCCCGACCCAGCGCCCCGTCACAGCCCCGGCCCTCCTTCGGCCATCGGCTGTCCCGACGCCTCTTCAGCTTCGCGAGGAGCTACAGCAGCTCCAGACAATGCGCTGCCTCCCCGGGAGGCACTGCTCGGGCCTCTGCGAGCCTCTCAGCACAGGAGGCTCCACAAAGGCCTGGCGAAACGCGCATCCCGGGAAAGGCCCTCGGGGAGGAGCCCGTTCCTAGGGAGACCCCCCCTGTATTGTCCCGAGGGCAGTGCCGGGCCCGGCTCCAGGGAGCTCGGCGCCGGCAGCGCGACCGCCCGGGCCCGCCTCGGGGCGGGCAAACGAGCCGGGCCCCGGTGCGGAGCCGGCCGGGAGCACCGAGACAGCGCCGCCCCCGCCACCTCCCCGCCGCGGGCCCCCCGGTGCCGGGGAGGGGCCGCAAGCGGCTCCCCTCACCCGGAGCGAGGCCGCCCCCCCATCCCCTTCGGCAGCGCGCGGGACCCGCGGTGCCGCCGGGCTCACCTGGTGCTGCCGCCGCGGCCCGGCCCCGATCGCTGCGCCCCCCGCCCGCCTCGTCGGCTTTAATGGGCCCCGCCGCCTCCCGCGCCCGCTTCCGCCTCCCCGACAACTTCCGCTCACGGGGCCCTGACGTCACCGCGCGCCGGCCTCACGTGACCGCGGGGGCCCGGCCGCCATGTTGGGGCGCCGAGGCCGGGCCGTGTGCGGGACGCGGGCCCAGCGCGGGCCCCATTTCCGTGTTTGTTGGAAAATAAATGTTTGTGGTACCACCGGAGCCCGCACAGAGGGGAGGGGTGGGGAGGAACCTGCCTCCCCCGCGGGCTTCCATCGCAGCAGGGCAGCGAACACCGCGCCCTGGGCTGAGGGGAGGAGTAAAGGGCCTGAGAAACCTTCATGCTTTCAGAAATAAAGGCTGGACACGCACAGGCACAAATCTGTTCTTTGGTCCCTTCTAAAATGTGTTGAAGAACTAGCAAGGAGTTCTCTACAGTTAAATTAGTAGGTGAAAAAAATACCTTAGTTATTGCTATTAGAAATAAAGAGGCTACATTTTAGATTATATATATTTAATATTTATAAATTTTTACTCGCAGCTGTAATCTAAAGTTGGGTAGTAGCAACAGCACTTGTCAGGAAAGAAGATACAAGATGCCAGTTGAATATACATTCAGATTGATTAACCAGGCAATTGCCAGCACCAAGATCAATAGTGCAGGCAAGTAAAATGGGACCCTATGAAGTCTCTGCACCTTATTCCAAGGGGTAACAATTATCCTAGTGATACAAGAGAAATCCGTATTTTCTACTCTGTGTTGACAGCAAGTTCATTTTGTTACTTGGCAGTTACCTGAATATTCTTCTGTGGTCATCCAAGTCATGTGACTGCTGTGGGTTAGTTAGCTCGGGAACTCAGGAAAGCACCCACGGGAAAAAAAAGTATTTTTAAAGCTAATGAAAGACAATAAAGGACCGAGGCTACTTCCAGCAACATTAAAAAGAAAATCACACAATCACAGACTTGTTGGGGTTGGAAGGGACCTCTGGAGATGATCCAGCCCAGCCCCCTGCCAAGGCAGGGTCACCCAGAGCAGGTGACACAGGAACACGTCCAGGTGGGATTTGAGTGTCTCCCGAGACTCCACGCCCTCCCTGGGCAGCTGTTCCAGTGCTCTGCCACCCTCAACATGAAGAAATTCTCCCTCATGTTGAGGTGGAACTTCTTGTGTTTTAGTTTATCGCCTTTGCTCCTTGTCCTGTCACTGGGCACCACCGAAAAGAGTCTGGCACCATCCTCTTGGCACCTGTCTTTGAGATATTTGTATGGATTAGAGGTCCCCTCTCAGTCTTTGCGTCTCCAGACTAAACAGGCCCAGGTCCCACAGTCTCTCCTCGTAAGAGAGATGCTCCAGACTCCCAGAGGAGGGAACTTGTAGTGACAGTTTATTAGTGCTTTTACGGTGCCCCACTGGATGCAAAGAGCTGCAGAAAAATCTGGTACCAGTTAAAATGCAGACTGGACAAAAGAGGAAGAGCTCTCAGCACCTCAGCAGCTGGTGGAGCAGAGCACTGGCTTGTCCCAGCCAATTGCCTTCAACAGGAGACCCACATGCTCAGCTGCTATGGGCAGACAATAATGGCAAATTACTGGGTGTTCCTCAGCTCTCTTTTCTTAAAAGTTTCCCTTCTTTTATTTTCTTTTTACACAATATGAAAAGCACATAAAATCTGTGAGTGAAATTTCCTCCTGCACTGCAGAGCAATCCTGGCACCACCTACTACAGACCTTTGTTATGCAGAACTTCACACCAAGTTCCTGTGCCACTTGCTCTTGACATGACCAACAGCTGTTTTCCGATCCTCTGTGGGAACACAGCGTTTTCTTAGGCTGATGAGGCACGATCCTGCTTGCCTGTAAGAACACACAGATCCTGGCTCTCCAGAGGACCCGTGGCAGCAGACAGGTCCCTGCTATCCAGTCCCTGCTATCCAGGATGGGAGCTACATTCGCAGTGGCAGAGTGAAAGTAGAAGGATGGTGGTAACGAGGTGGCAAATGGAAGTATTAAGTTGTGGCTCTTGACACGCCCCCCCCCCCCCCCCCCCCAATCTAAATAAACACGTGTCTGGGGGACACCAGCGCGTGCTGCAGTGAGCAGCCCAGCACACTGAGTTTTAGCAGCCTCTGAAGGAAACTGTAAAATGTCAAAACCCAGTGAAAACCCATAAAAACGGATCAGTTTGAAACCCAATGCCAATCGTTCCCAATCAGTAACACTGCTCTGAAGAAATCCATTCTCTATCCTTGAGGGGCCTTCACACAGCTGAGTGGATCTCTGAGGTTATAATAACAGGTCTTTAGACATTTACTGGTGCAGAAACCTCAACCTATTTCATGCACTCATTCCTCTAAACCAGGAAGTGAGAATGTCTCCTGCTTTGATTTTCTTCCTTTTGTGTCACCTAATCTCTATTTACTAATCTTCCTGATCCAATTAGAGACAATAAAACATTACATGTCTGACACCACCTCTTTGCTTTTGCCCTTGGACCAAAAGGGCCCCTCCCTTTCCCTTCTCATCCATCAGATGACGGAGTGAACAGTGGTACAAAAACACCTGCAGAGAGGCCCAGGGAGGACATCACCTCAGCTGTGGCACCTACAGATCCTTGACATGAGCTGAGAGCATCTGACATTCCCCACAGTGCTTAATGTATTCACCCTCTCCTGTGGACACAGAGCTACCCCACCCCCGGCCATCTGTGACATTAAAAGCTTGGAGAGGTCCCCTTATTCCCCTGGTACTTGTCCAGCACATTTCAGCTCTTCAGAGTCCTGCAGTCCCTGGGACCCTTCTTTGCCTCTGTGCCCAGAAAGATGTAGCACCAGCTTACAGTGGCTGTGCCTCAGTGAAAACTGACTGTCCAGAGCATCCTGTGTGTAGCTGTCCTCTCTCAGCTGGCTGTGCAATGCTTTCCCTTGTCACCTTTGGCCATCCAGACCAGCTTCCTCAAATTGTCATTATAATGATCTAACATACGAAAATTTAAAAAGGGAACTTAAATGCAGCAAACACACAAAATGTTGTTTTGGTACTCTGAGCTTTGTCATGCTTTGATTTATCTTGTCCAAAGCAGATTCCCCTTGCTTCTGCTGGCATTTTGTTCATTAGAAGTCTGCTATTGCATGACCACCTATGCATTTCCATTTGCAAGAGCACAGCCCTAGTGTTTTGCCTGCCCTGTCCCCTAATCCCTGCCTGCAGTACAAATACTGCTCTGGTAATCTACTAATGCTTTCACCTTTGCAATCCTCTGATAGTTTCCAAGTCATAGAGCAGCATCACATGAAAACGAAAAGATAGCTCTGGACAAGACTTGATCACCAGATACCAACTATAGGAAGCAACTGCAATCACGTTATCTCATGGCAGATCTCCAATCTGTGGTGCAGAGGACATTGAACACAGTGCAGGGATTACGTCTGTGCTCACTGAGAAAATGCATCTGCTGGAGGATGAACATCTTAAAGACAAAGCACCAGTACATGGTCTAAATGCAGCCATGGAAGCCTGAGCCCCACAGGGAGGGTGGGGCCGACCTGCAGTGCTGCAAAGCCCGATTGTGCCAAGTCCCCTCACACCAGACACAAGAGACATATAAAAAAATGGCTTTGGACTATTTTGACAGCTTCCCCCTGTTCAATAGCAACAGCCACAAGACCACTGCAGAGTTGTCATCTCTTTGACATTGGGAGGTGGCAATGCTGGCACCTTCCCTTAGATGCCAGCTCACTCCCTGAGTTGAGAATGTCCAAACACCTGCTCCGCCTTTGAGTTAAACTCCTGCAGAGGCTGTGGACAACATGCTGAGCACAGGGGACATTCTTGGACAAGTATCTATGCTGGCCTTGGCAAGACAGGCAGGGAGAAACAACCCCATGCTGCTGGTCGTGGTGTAAGTTGGGCACCACATGGCTTTGCGCTTACTGTAGTTATCTGGGCCTAGACTGGTGGAAACCAAAGCCCGGGCAAGAGTCAAGTGTCACAGGGGAAGGGGTGTTTTTGTGTCCCAGACTTTGTGCTCAGGGCCAGAGAGGCATCCATAAACTATTTATAACCATAAACCCACGAGGCTGTCACACAAATAGTGACAATCACCTGAGCCTCCTGCAGGTCTCACAGCTGTCCTGCCTCCCCAGCTACAGAGGTTCTCCAACACCACCACCACCACCACCACCACCACCTTCCCACTTTTACAGCCAGTCCTAAATACCAGCTAATTATTTTTTTACAGCTGCGTTGGAGGTATGCCAGGTAATTTCATATGATTGTTCTCATACTCAAGTGGAGAAGATGATCCAGAGAGTGAAGTAACTTCCCTGAGGCCAGAGTGAGTCAGTTACTTTGTCAGATCCGTGTCCTTCTAAACACAGACATTTCTGAAAGGCTTTTTAAACCATAGGAATGGTATAAAAATAGGTACAGAGAGAGGTGAACAGCCAGAACAGAACTGCACAGGCCTTTGCAGAACTGGCCTTCGTTCAGGGATCGAGGTTTTGCATGAGGAGTGTGTTACCAAAGCAGCAGGTTCTGTGAGCTGTTACTTACCAAGCACTGAAGCCTTCACAGTGAACATCTGGTGAGCCTGAGAGCTCTCAGCTCATGCCATTAGTGGCTTTGAAGCCATGAGGACAGGCAGGACAGGCCGATGGCTGGCAATGCCTGGAACACTCAGCAGGACCCAGAGTTGGTGCCACCACTCCTCTCTACACAGGGTGTTGTGCGATGGGGTGGACCAGCCACGTGAGCTCTGCATCCAGGCGTTTTGTGGCAAAGGTGGCCATGTCATGCTGTTGTTGCACCCAGAATGTGTCATAGGACAGGAGCCCGGTGCCACGTGACCTCTGTGAGTGGGACAGTTTGTGGGACAGGCGACTTGCATGCTGCCTCTTCCTTAACAGTGAGTCAGTGTCAAAAGAGGTCCCAAAGACAGCTCTCCATGGGTAGGAACCAAACTGGCTGCAATGCAGCATGCTCTCTGGGGTCTGCAGGTCCATCCTGAATCCTAAGAGACAGGGATTGTCTGCAGAGGCCTAGGGAGTTCCTCTGGGACCCTCCATGGGAAGGACTCAGACATGTCCCAGAGCAGGATTCCCACCTCAAACCCCAGGCACCTCTCTGCAAGCACAGGGTGCTGCATATTAGCTTCACATCTATCTGCTTCAACTCTTTTCAAGTGACAGATTTTCGCAATCCCCTCTTGTCTGCTCTAAAAGGAGAAGCAAATCCCGTATCAATGGTAACCACAAGAAGCTGGTATAATTTTGAGCGCATGTTTTCAAAGACTGTGACAAAGATACTCAGCCTTGAAGGATAAGGGTGTGTGGGCAGTGAGGTTTGCTTTGCTTTTATCTTGGACAACACTTTTCAATGCCTGGTGCCTCAGCAGCTGCATTTCTGACCCCAGGGAGTTATGACTCACTGTTTGCAAATCTCTGAGCCACCAAATTGAAGGTATGCCTCGCAAAGCACAATCCTAAACTGAAATGCTTATAAGTGGGTGTTACAGCCCCAGTTATTCTGTTCCAGTATTCAGGGCTGGCTCCATATTGCTGCCTGAATTTCTGGCAAATAGAAATCAGCATCTCTTACTTTTTTTAGATAAACAGGATCTCTCTGGGTTTGTCTCCTTCAGTGAAGTTCTCAACCAACCTGTGAGCAATGAGGCTACAGAAGATGCATTATCCCATCTACCCCAGCACAACACCAGCCTGAGGAACATCTGTTCTGCCCAGTTGCTTCAGACACCAACATCAGAGCTGGGGCTGGCCTTCTGGGGGCTAAGGCTGTCTTTTTAGCTGCTTTCTGGATGACCTGTGTGGGGTTAAGTGAGCCACTGACTGCCATCCTTTCTGTTGGAGTGGATCAGTTCGCTGACTTGGGGAAAAAACCCACAAATGACTTATCAAACATTTCTTGGCAGGCAGGCAGCAGAGCTATGTGTGAGGAGCCTAAGCCTTCAGAGAAAGGAATAAGAACAAAGGATCACAAGATCCTCACATTTCTTTTTTCCTTGATCATTGATGTTTTTCTTGTCAGTAAAGTGACTGCATACACTGCTGCAGACCAATGCTGTTCACAAGGGGTTAATGCTCCCTCTCTTTGGGAGTCCTTCGATGGCACGGAATCACCACCAGCCATCTGGCAGGGCATGATGAGGTTGTCTCTGGGGAAGGGGCCACTGCTGACCACCAGGTCCACACATGCTGAGGTCCATGAACAGCTGGGCTTGGATCAGAGATTTTGATTTAGCCAGGCAGGGGCTCAGGGGTGTCTTTGCTGGAGAAATGTAAATCCCAGCTGGCACTTCACAGAGCATGATTCAGGAAAGTCCCTGCTGGCTGATTCAAAAATTTAGTAACCTGGTGAGAAATCTGCATTATCTCACTGCTTGAACTCAGGGCTCCTGGAGGGAGCAAAAGAGCTGCCAATCTGTAAATGACCCCCTCTTGTTGCTGTCAGTCGGATCCTCAGCTTCCTGCTGTGTGTGGCAGATCCTGCAAAAGTGAAGCTTTAAAATCCAGGTTTAAACTCTACATGAACAACAGGGTCCTACATAGATACACCAGCAACCGCTTCCCTTTCCAAAAACAAGCTGAGGAAGAGGAGCTGCTCCATGTGAAGATGGAAACTCCCTTATTGTGCTGAGTGGCCAGTGACAATTCCTCGCCAGACTTCACTGCCACTGAGGACAGGATCGTGGACCACAGAACTGTACTGTTCTCAGGTGGGTCCTGGCATCGCATTTGGCAGACCTTAAAGGGTCAGGAGGAAAAATGCAATAGCACTTATCAGAGAGATGGGCGCTAAATCCCACGGCGGCCCCGCGGCACCCGGCCACTGCATCACCGCACAGCCTTTCCCTCATCTTCCGTCCTTCACCCCGGGGACAAACTACCTCCTGAAGGGAGCCCAGCAGAGGGACTGCACGCCCCAGAGCCTGGCAGGCAGCGGGAGGGCACACTGAAACCTGCAGATCCCTGCAGCGCGAGGTGCCCGCTACCCCCGCAGGTCCGGGCGGCTCTTGCCCCTCACAAACAGCCCGGGGGTGCCGCCTCACCGGGCGCTGCTGCCGGGATCCTGCGGGAGGCAGCGGGCCCTGCCCGGCATTAGTTGTTGTTGCCACGGTGAGGCCGCAGCGATCGGGGCGGTGCAGCCGGGCCGGGCGGGCCCGAGGGGCGGGGCTAAGGGCCGGCCCCGCCCCGCCGCCCCCGCCGGCACCGCCCCTCCCGCGCGCCCCGGGCGCCCCCTGGCGGCGACGCGCGGCCATGGCGGGGTGGGGGACATGGCCGAGGGGACACGGGCAGGGGGCAGGTGAAGGCTTTTTGTCACCCCTCACAGCTGGGAACCGGCTCCATCGCCCAGTGTGGACGGGGCAGAAGTGGCACCGCTTCCTGCAGCTGCCGGCCAGCACCCCAGCAAGCCCAGCGCAGGTCAGGGATCTCAGCACCAGCCTCTCAGGTGCTCCTACCTTGATTCCACTGCGGGCTCTTTCACTGTATTTATCTCCGTGATTTCAGCGGGTGCTGTTGCCTCCACCACTGGCCATGGGAGGTTGCAACCCTGGGGCAAACAAGCAGATGGAGAGGTGTGATTGTATGTCAGGCCTTGCAAGGATTTGGTGATCACAGCCCTCATCTGCAGCACAAGGGTGAGATTCAGCTGCTGCCCCAGGAGCCAGCAGGTCTCTCCTCTGCCCACAGCTAGGACCCCCAGCCTTCTCTGGAGTCGGGAAGGACAGCAGCTTCCCTGCCTCCTTGGTTCTCAGTGACAGGCAGCATCTGTCTTTTCCAAGACATGCACTTTTGTCCTCCTCTCTCCTCCTCTGCCTTTGCAGATGCCAGTCCACCGAAGGCATTTTCAAGCTGTGGGTGGTGCCCAGGTCCTATGTGAACTGCGAAGTGCTTGAGTGGCAGCCCTGATCACGCCCTCATTTTTTTAATGTAGGTAAAACAGCACTGTTCCCTCTATCCAAAACATGCTCTGATCCTGTGACAAAATCCAGACTCACCCAGCCCAAAGCAGCTCTCCTTGTGTGGACCATATACCTTGCTCAGGTTTTGCATTTTAACTGTACACGTGTAGCAGATTTTTTTCAATCACAGCCTGCCAGTGCCTGCCTATGGCTATTTCAGTTACATTTTTAGTAAGCTTTAAGAAGAGTTAAAAGTACTTTTTAAAGTGATGAAGTGTCCTCTTTCCCACAGTTTTTTTCTCCTTATTTCCACACACTCATCACACAGTGGTCTCACCCCCTTGCAGGACTCACAGATGCTCTCCCATATTCTTCCAGGAGGTTTTCCCTATGTGTTTCCCAATGCTTCAGACAACTGCTGTGCACAGACAGGTTTTTCCATTATTTTTTTCTGAGTCTGGAGGTCTGACAAGGAGAGAAAAACAGATTTTTTTTTTAAACCAGGAAGAAATTATTTTAAAGAAAGGTGAGCACTATAAGGAGGGGGGAGGGAGGGGCTACTGCAGATAACTAACTTGAAAAAACCCAGAGGAGCAGCCCCTGGGCAGACAGTGCCCCATCACCACTGTCTCTCTGCGAAGGCAGGACATGTTTCCAGAGTAGCTGAACAAAGAGTAGGAGCCAAGCTCCAACCAGCCCCCTCCAAGTCCACCATTCTATGGAAACCCCAAATAAGAATAACAGTGTGTTTTGCTTGGCAGAGGCTCAGTGTGAGTTGTGCTGACAAGTTAAAAAATGAGGTTGTAAAAATAATGAAACTGGAAGAGTGTTTTTTTTTCTTTTTCTCCAGCTGCTTTTTGAGGGCCTTAGCGAGGCTAAGCAAACTCTGCCATCACTCAGCCACGTCGTACCTGTGCTCTCATGGCTGGCAAGTGCAACACCTTGCTCAGGACTGAATACAGAGAGAGAAGTGCCCTGTGCCTCCCACTGGCAGCCAAAAGGCTGTTGGATTTTACATGCACGAGGTTAAATGGTGAAACACCAATAAAATCTGAAGCAGGGAGGTTTTTTTCAGGATCACTGATAGATTTGTATTAAAATCTTCAAGGTATTGCTAGGATGACTTCTGCTACATATGCACAGCCCTGTTTACTCTCTCCTGCCCCTGACCTGGGCTCCTCAGAGAGCAACACATTGTGTCATGGTCCTTGCATATTCCTGGTGCAAGCTCCCCACTGGTATGAGGATCACACCAGAATAAATCCTGTTCCCTGCTGCTACAGGCTTCAGTGTGCTTCTGTGGTCACAGCCAACCCCCTCCTTCTAGAAAACAACTTCTCCTTCCCTCCTTGAGAACAAATTGCTCTGACAGATGACACAGCTCTGAGTTTGGCATCAGCCCTGTAAAAACAGAGGAACGCAGGGCTTTTCCTGGGGTGCGGTTCTGTCCATGGTTTATCCTGCCAGAGGCATTTATTAGACCACTCTGCTCCCTCAGCCCTGGCAGACGGCTGGGCTGGCACCGGCTCCATCGCGGCTGTCCCCCTCCCACTGCTCCGCGGCCCTGAGGGTTACACGCTCTCTCCACAGCACACGGGGAGCTGGGGCACTCTGCCAGATGGCAGCAGGGTCTGGTAACCTCTCTCATGCTGCTTCCTGACCTGCAGCTCTCTGGGACGTTACTGCTGGAGGGAGACATTCCTTGCAATGAGGGAACTAAAAAAACAACACATAAAGAGAGAAAAAGCAGCTCTGAACTCCTGGCTCTCTCTGTTACTTGGCACCAGGCCTGGGTGGCTAGATCTGCACGCAGGCACTGCAGCCTGTCCCTGCTTGAACACAGCCTGCAAGCTGTCCCCAAGCTGTCCCTGGAGCTGTCCCAGCCACCATCACCAGCACACCCAGCCAGGGACCACGAGCAGCTGTGACTGACCCCATGCATGGAGAACAGCTTGGCACTGCTCACAGGGCAGTGGCAAGAGGGGCCTGCAGAGCCAAACTTAGCCTTGAACAAGCCCAAAGGCAGCAGCTTTTCAACCCAAGGACAAATTTAGCCTATGTGGTAGGGCTGAAGTCTTGAAAGAGATGATGCACAGGCTCATCATGACTCAATTATCACAATTAGAAATGGATTCAAACACAGTGTTAGTGTACAACAGTCTGGTTCAGAGCTCACCAGGGTCTGGGATGGGTCACATATTGAAACTGGCATTTGCCAGCGAGTTCAAATCCAGCCTCTTCGATGAACCCCTTGGAGAGCAACCTTTGGCCCAGGATGTAACAACTGAAGCCCAATTATTTCCAGACACAAGGGACATATGCATTTATTTCTTTTCCTCCATTTACCAGGAGAAATTGCCCTAAGGGAGAGAGGGAAATAAGAGCTGTAGCTGCTTGTCTTATTAAAGAGGCCGACTGGAGTTCGTTTATTCCCTGTGACACATGGAAGGACAGTGACAGCCGTTCCTAGCAGAGGTACTTGCAAACCCAACCTGGACAACTGGAGGGAGTTTCCAGATGCAGCACTGCTGGCCAGCCTTAAATTAGAAGCATCTGTTCTGCTCAGCCCCTCATGTTTCATGGTTGCTTCCCCCTGAACATGCCTACCCAGTTCCAGGCCCCAAAGCCCAGCTCTTTGGAGAAGGCCAAGATAAACAGGCTTTTCCTGGAGAGCAGAGGGACCTGGAACATTTCCCTGGCTGGAAGCATGAGGCTGAGGAGGTGGAACCCGCCCCTGCAGCCATCTCCTGCTATGCTGCTGGAAGAGAGCACCACTGTCACCCGAAACACGGTGACAAAACTACCTGCTTGTGCTAGGATATGCTACAGGGCAAGCTGCCAAATTCACAGGGCTGGTGCCTACATAAATCAAAGGGAAAGTGAAGTAATTTTCTGTGCCAAGAAAATTTCCATGATAGGAATTTGGGGGGGGGGGGCGGTGGGGGGGTGGTAAGGGGAGAAAAGGAAAGCTAGTTGAGAAATTATGCCGTTTTGAACATAGCACACCAGGAGACATCCCATTCTATTTAGCCCTTGCCAAGGGGCTATTTGACTCCATATCCAAACACATAATTTAGGAAATCCTCTTCCGATACTTGGCAATCTCAGGCCAAATCAAAGAATTATCTGTGTGACTCATATTAGGATCTTAAAGAAAGATTGAGTCCTGGATCCCATTATGCAAACATGAAAGGTCTGCTGTCCCACAGGGCTCACAGGCAAAAGCCCTGCTCCGGCAATCACAGCAGACAACATCCGTTCCTCGCTTTTATCTGCCTTAGATGTTTGGGAATAAAGTGTCAATCACCTCTTCCCCAGTCATGTGTTAAACCACTAACATTTTCCTTTCCCCAGCTGCCTTAAGTCAGTTCAGGGCTGGTTACCATGCCTTGGCTACCTGCAGCACTTCTACTCTGGCATCACTTAGCTGTCCATTATCTGTGGTTTTTAGCAGAAAATTTGGGTTCAGCTTAAACTCTGTTTGTATTAAACCTCACCTTCCAGAGGAACAATGATCTGTGTGCCAGGCCATCGAGATGAAATGTCCCAATTTGAGGCTCATTAATTCAACAGCATAATCAAAAGCACCAAAGTCCATCCCTCTGCAGTGCTCAGTGCTACATCCCAGTGCCATCCACACCAATAACTCCTCCAGGCCATCCTATGCCCAGCACTTCCACCAGGATTGACACCTCTGGCCCCTGGAAGCCCTGGCAGGAACCGGCCACTGCTAAAAACACGGAGAAACAGAGCTGTTTTGCACTGTGGCTAGAGAGGAGGCTGAGGAGCACGTGAAAGCCCTGAGCATCCCGGAATATTTGTTATAGTTGTTTTTTCGCTCTTTTTCGGCCACAAAAAGAAGTGGGAAAGCCCAGCAGGGCCCAACAAGCAGCCCTTGACCGGCCCCAAGGCCTGCCCAGGCCTGAGAGCTCAGCAAGGGCACGGGCCCAGCTCCACGCGGGAACACCCAAGCTCGCCGGCAGAGCCTGGGCGCCGAGAAGGGCCGGGGCTGCGCGAGGCCGAAGCCCCCCGCGGGACTCTGGAGAAGCCCGCCCAGCTTATCTCTTCGGGCACCGCGGAAGGCGGGGAGGAGGGGGGGCGGGCCTCCAGCACCGCTGGGCGCCGCCATCGCGAGCCTCCTCCCCGTACTGGGCGCCGCCATCTTGTGCCCTCCCCGTACAGCGCGGGCGCCGCCATCTTGTGCCCTCCCCGCGCGGTGTGCCGGTCATGGCGGGGCTACTGTGCCGCCTGCTGCTCCTCTGCCTGGCGGCCGCCGGGGCCAGCGCCGATCTGGTGCTGGAGGAGGTGCGGCGCTCGCTGGACCTCAGCACGCACCTGGCCAAGGTCTCGGCCGAGCTCAGCCTCGCCAACGCGCCGGGTGGCGCGGCCGCCTCCGCCTTCCTGCTGGCGCTGGAGCCCGGGCTGGAGCCCCGCCTGGCCCACCTGGGCGTGCAGGTGAGCGTGGGGAGCAGGCACCGAGCGCCGCTCCCGGGGGGGCCGCGGAGGGGCCGCGGGCGCTGCCCGGCCCCGCGCCCGAAGGGACACGTCGGCACTGCCGGGCCCTCCGCGCTGCTCCCGGATCCCGCAGCCGGCCGGGAATGGGGGATGTCTGTCGCGGGGTGAGGGCGGAGGTGGGAGGCCTGGCAGACGATGAGGGGGGCGATTCGCGCCGTCACGGCTGGGCGGGAGTCGCCGCCAGCACGGCCGGAGCAGGGCTGGCAGCCCCAGGCAGCGCCGGGACGGGGGACCCGGCCCGTACCCACGGGAGGGACGGAGGAGCAGTAGGACAGTACTTCTGTCCTAGCCCCAGAAGTATTGTCACTTTATATAAACTTTACATACAGCACAGAGAGGTACACAACAGCGCTCTATAGTGTATCTATATACAGAGTTCTGTAGTATACCTCAACTGGTTAAGCCATATTCCCGCGGCCTGCTCACTGCCCAGTCACAAGGGAAATCATAAAAGCATTTGATCAATATTCTCATTTGTGCAAGTTACGGTGACTGTGCCGGGTTGGGAACCAGGCTGAGAGAACATGGGAACATGAGAGTTACCAGAGTTACCAGAAATCTCCAGTATCTGTTTTTGCACACTGACCACGCTGCAATTTGTATTCGTGAACAACATTATGAAAGGGCCTTTTAAAAAAATGTTCTTAATACATTAGTTATATATGAGCTTGTACTTTCTAGGGGACATCCCTCCTAAAAACTCCTTTCAGGGACTGTACGCTTTGCCCTCGATGTGTTAAGTCTTTTAAATAGCAGCACACTGATCCATCTGTTTGGGAACAGGTGAAAGGTGAGGAAGAGGAGGAGAACACCTTGGAAGTGAAAGAGACTAAAGTTAAGGGCAAAACGTGAGTATCACCTTCTAAGGTCAATACCTAGAGTTGTGCATGGACGATTCATAATTGTCCTCACACTGAAGCAGAGATACTACCCCAGTTCCACGTACGTAGAGATCACGAGTGTTTTCTTCCTCAGCTGTGCTCAGTCTCTTGTACTCAGTGCTTTGAGTAATGCCCTGGCCCCTTGGTAAGGGACACCAGGTGAGAGAAGCATTTGGTCATGCTCTTACCCATCACTCCCTTTTGAGCTCTCAGACGGTTGGCAGGGGTGACTCCAGAGAGTTTAATGCCCTGTGCCTGTGTGGAGAGCACCACAGAGCGCTGGGTACCGTGGCCCAGCACAGGCTCTTCCTGCTGCAGGGAGAGAGGATGCTGCAGTTTGCATCAGGCTCTGTACTGCCAAGCTTGGAATATTATGTGGGTGCTGCAGGCTGGGCAGGCAGGTGTTTTCTGAGCCATGAGAGCTGAGTGGTGCCTGTAAAGTGGCTCAAAAGCACAGTGCAGCTGCATTTCAAGAGTACAGTAGCTGTGAAGTTGCCAGGGTAGACCTTGGCTTCTGACATGCCTGGATGTCTCATGTGATCCTGCCCTTGGGCCACCAGGCATGACATGAAGTACAGTGCACTTCTGGCATCACCTCAGTCTGTCCAGTGCATCCTTACAGGTTTGGTGGAGTCTCAGTCCATTCTGTAGAACCTCTGTCCAAAACCTTGCTCCCATTTTGGCCATCCTTAATTTCAGATCCTGTGGGCAAAAATCTGAGAATGAACAGACTTTGTGGGAACGGGTGCTTAAGATGTTTGTGATTTGTCTTCTGGACTCATGCTCATGCTTCCTTTGATGCAGATCACTCCTGTCATCTGGAGAAGAATGGAAAAAACTCTTGCTGAAACTTTATAAATGCAGGATTAGGGAGGGGTGTTTCACCATTCCTCTTCTAAAAAGAGAACTAGGTGAAGCAAAGACTGTAACTGTGCCTGGACACAGTTCACCCTGTGCTGCTTCCCCAGTCTAGAGTAATCACACCTGCTGGGACAAGACATCTCTTTGTCTTGGAGGAGCAAGTAAAATATCTGCCCAAATCACACATTATACATGTGATACATGGCTGCCTGTCCCCAGGGGATATTGCAGTGGGTGGATAAGAATGCTCTCTCAAGGGACATCCCACATAACTTACCTGTTCTTCTCCCTTCCAGTGGGAAATTCTTCTCCGTGAAGCTGCCATCTCCTTTGGCCCCAGGAGCCAAGGTCCGTGTCTCTGTTGAAATGGTTTTCACGCACGTCTTGCAGCCCTATCCGACCCACATCACCCAAAGCGAGAAGCAGTTTGTGGTCTTTGAAGGAAATCACTATTTTTACTCGCCGTACGTCACCAAGACCCAAACAACCCGTGTCAAACTGGCCTCCAGGAACGTGGAGAGTTACACCAAGCTGGGCAACCCTTCCCGCACTGAGGACATGATTGAATATGGTCCCTTCAAGGACATCCCTCCATACAGCCAGGTAAGTGTCTGTGCAAAGGGGTTGTGGCTCTGCAGAGAGCATCTTCCAGACATGGAAGATGTGCCTCAGAGGCCGGAGAGTGGGAAGCAGAGACTTCACGTAGAAATTGCAGGTCAAACACGAGTTAGACTGTGCAGGCCAGGAACGTGTGCATGTGCCAAGGAGGGTTCTCTGTGGCACATGGAGTGGATCATTGTGAGGGGAGCTTGCTCCTTACTTTAGGTCTGACAGTTTATCTTTTGTTCCCTTATTAGGACACTCTGAAGGTGCACTATGAAAATAACAGTCCATTCCTGACCATCACCAGCATGACACGAGTCATTGAGGTGTCTCACTGGGGTAACATTGCGGTTGAAGAGACGGTTGATTTAAAGCACACAGGAGCAGTGCTGAAAGGGCCTTTCTCCAGATACGACTACCAGAGACAGCCAGACAGTGGGATATCTTCTGTCAAGTCTTTTAAGGTTGACATTTTGCACATTTTTTTTTTTTTAGCTGTGGCTTCCCCCTTTCTTAGATCCCCAGAGAAAAAAAAATACAATTGTCCTTTGCCTTTTGTTTGGTAACCATACCCCAATAATAAGGGAATATTAAAACTCTGGTCTATTTTCAGAGAAAGCTTGTGCTGCTTAGAAATAGCCTTTAGAAGCATGTCATTTTAATCTGAAAATTAGGAGGTTATACACTTTATTGCATCTGCTGGTCCAACAGACTGCACATACCAGGGCATGTAGTGTTTCTCCACACTCCCACCCCTCCAATCTCAGGGACCCTCTAAACCCCTTACACCCCTGTATTGAGATGTCTGCTTTCAGTTTTCCACTGTGCATGGGCCATTTATTCTGTCCCCACCTCCTTGTTTTCAGAGTTGCCTCTCTGTCATATCCTCCTCATGCTGAACAGTATTAATTGGAAACTCACCCATTCATTCCTTGCTCACAAAGCACTCAACAAGAATTAAAGCTGTGGCTCTGCTAGCCAGATGTAAAAAGTATTATGTGTTCTCATCTGAACCAAAACCTTTCTCGCTGCTCGAAGCCTTGAAGATTGATTATTGTAATTCTCTAGGGTGGTGCAGCCAAACAGAAATCTCATTTTGCTGAGTGCAAAGCCAGCAAGCCCAGTGAGCTAGGGCAGCAGGCTGGAGTGAAAAGGGGATTGCTGTCCTGGTGGGCATGATGAGATCCTTGCTGTCTAGGGAGTTTGAAACAGGGCTGGAGAAAGCACATTCATTTGGAGGCCAAGTGATTTTAGTGCTGGCAGCCATTTGTGGGATTGCTTGTAATAGCACAATTTTACCACTCAGTGCAACTGAATGGCCATTTTGTCACGTCTCACGTGGGAGCACAGTTTCTCAATGCTTACCAGCCTTTATTGGTTTTGCCAGTTTCACTGAAAGTAACACCACTCACTGCTGCTTCTCTCCATACAGACCATTCTCCCAGCTGCTGCTCAGGACGTCTATTACAGAGATGAAATTGGGAACATCTCCACCAGCCACCTCCTTGTCCTGGATGACTCTGTGGAGATGGAGATCCGTCCCCGATTCCCACTTTTTGGGGGCTGGAAAACCCATTACATCATTGGCTATAACCTGCCAAGCTATGAATACCTCTACAATCTTGGTGGGTGGCTGAGGGGAAGGGAATAAAAAATGTCCTCCTGTGTGTTGAAAGGTGGTTGCTGTACAGTAAAGAATTGAAAGCTGTGATACACTGCACCTTAGCAACAACAGTTGCCAGCTATTTTTTCTAGAATATGCAAATCCGCTTTTTTTTGTGCTTCCTTCAGGTTTTTGTAGACATCTGGTTAAAATATATGTGAGTGAGCTAGTGCCCCCTGCTGCACAATTATCCATGCAAATTCTGCTCCTGCCTTGGGTGGGAGCTGAGCTTCAAGGCTGTCCCTTGTTCTCTGAGGAACTGTAACCACACTCTGCTCTGCACTCTTAGGTGATCAGTATGCCCTGAAGATGAGGTTTGTTGACCATGTGTTTGATGAGCAAGTTACAGACTCTCTGACTGTCAAGATTGTCCTGCCAGAAGGTGCCAAGTAAGTGTCATTCCTCCTGGCTTGTTACTGCAGACAGTGCTGTGTTGGTGGCAGTTCTCCAGTCTGCTCTAATGGCCTGGGGACAGTGAATCAAAACCATGACTGTGCATATGGAGGAGATCCTGGAACACAGCTTTGCTTCCTTGTAGAGCCTTGTTTAAACTGCATAATTTACCTCATGCTAGAGGCCACAATTGGCCAGACAAGTCCTGGGTTACATCATCTCAAACACCATAGAGTCATGTGGAACTGTCTGGTTTTATCCACAGGAATATCCATGTGGACAGCCCCTATGAAATCAATCGTGCCTCAGATGAGCTTCACTACACATATCTGGACACTTTTGGACGTCCTGTTATTGTGGCACACAAGAGCAACCTGGTGGAGCAGCACATCCAGGACATCGTGGTGAGTGTGGCCTCAGCAGTTGTGCCTCCTCCGACTTCAGCAGCATGGTCAAAACACCTAAGAAATGAACACTTGCTGGACTGCATGGGTGGTTCTGCTGCTGCCTGAGGAGAGGGGTTAACCCCTGCCAGTAACGTGGGGCTCTGCTCAGTGTTTGAAACTTATTTTGTAGGTTCATTACACCTTCAACAAAATCCTGATGCTGCAAGAGCCTCTCTTGGTGGTTGGAGCCTTTTACATCTTGTTCTTCACTGTGATCGTCTATGTCAGACTGGATTTCTCCATCACCAAGGTCTGTATGATGAAGAGCCCTGTGGGAGTATAAGCAGATTTCTCATGTGATGAATGGAGATTTTTCATACCAGTAATTCTCGCTGAATGTTCCTGCCATTCAGATGTTTTACTGGTTGCCTGAGCATTGGTACTCCTGTAGGGCTGATCTGGTGTCTCCCTCTGCTATATTTTCACTGTTAAACTGTTCATTGGGCTGGGCTGAGTGCTGAAAGGTGCTTGCCCTAATCAGCACTTGCACCATTCACCTAATTTACTGTCAGTTGACTTAATTGCAAAGGGAACAGTTTCTGTAACAGTCCTGTGGCAGATTGCAGGCATGGCTTGATGCAGGTCAAAGATAACAACTGCTTTGATCTTCCCTCCTGTCCTCTTGCAGGATCCAGCTGCTGAAGCCAGGATGAAGGTTGCCTGCATCACAGAGCAGGTGCTTACTCTGGTGAACAAGAGGCTTGGGCTGTACCGTCACTTTGATGAAGCAGTGAATAAATACAAGCAGTCACGGGACATCTCCACCCTGAACAGCGGCAAAAAGTCTTTGGAGATGGAGCACAAGGCCCTGACGAATGAAATAGCCTCTCTGCAGTCTAAACTGAAGACAGAAGGCTCCGACTTATGTGATAAAGTGAGAAATTCAAATTCATAAGCTCTCCTGTTCTTGGCTCTGTCAAGTATTCTGCATGAGTTTTAACTGGGGGTTTAGTTTCTGCAGCCAGTCTAGGTTGGTTTTTTTCATCTGAAAATGGCTTGATCTCTGCAACAGGGTGTGAAAAATATTTTTTGCAGTAATCTTCATTTATGCAGCCATGTAAGTGTTGCTGGTAAACGGCTGCTTGTGCTGTTTCTTAAGCAGCCCTTGAACCAGCTGCATTTGTACACGTTGCATTTGTAATACAATCCTGATGCTTCTCATTGAGCTCATGGCAGTGACATTTAGGCAAAAACGGAAACTATCAACACATTAACAGTTCTGACTTTACTACTCACACCAGTCAACCCAACATCTTCTCTCTCATGTCTTATTTTCTTGCACATTTGCATTTGGTGCTGACAGAATTTTGGTAACATGATGCTCCTCAGGGGGTGTTTTGCCTGTACCATGTTGAAAGCCATGGCACAATGAGCACATACCCACTGTCCTTCCCTTCAATGTATTTTAACACTTAACCGAGACAACCACTTAACCCCAAGTGAAGAACACTTTAGTCTCTAAGGTCCATTTAGCCAACAGCCACCTTGGTTAATCTGTTATTAACTCTAAGAGTAGCTCTGTCATTGCAGACCTGCTACTCACACACTGTGAATGTTAACTGTAGGGACACAGCTTCCAGCTGTTAGAACTGTGATTTAGCTTGAAGCCTTTAAAATCCGTCATTAAATACTCTTCAACAGTCTCTTGCCAGAATGGCTCCTGGGTCCTTGGAGCCCCTTTTATCTGCAACTGCTTAGTTACCCATTCATGGAATATTCCTCATAATGTGATGCCGGGGAGAGGTGATGGCTCAGGAGGCAACATTCAGGGATCGGAGATGTTTCTACTTAGCGCTGACTTCATCTTTTACTATCATCTACCATCTCTTCTATTCCAGCTTCACTGTAGGGATTTTTTTGTTTTGTTTTGTCTCCTCTAATACTCCCTTGCTTTGTCACTCTGCCAGGTAAGTGAGATTCAGAAGCTGGATGGCCAAGTGAAGGAGCTGGTCCTGAAGTCGTCAGTGGAGGCGGAGCGGCTGGTGGCGGGCAAGCTCAAGAAGGACACGTACATCGAGAACGAGAAGATGCATTCCAACAAGCGCCAGGACCTGGTCTCCAAAATTGACAACATCCTTGATGCGCTGTAACTCTGCTTTAGCAGCTGCGCAGAGGGGAGAGGTATGAAGGGAGATGAGAGTGATACACTTTGAGCCAAAACTCCTTCCCAGCAAAATTAGGGGAAAAGTTGATGTGGAATGTCTGAAAGTACATTTTGTTTTTAGATTTTTCTATAGAGCCTGTCTGCTCAGCAGCACATGCTGTGCAAGGGACCACGCCATCATGTTTGGCTGGGTAACGGGGTTTCTTTACCAGAGGCGAGACTCAGCCAAGTTATGAAAGAGTCTCCTGCTTTTGGTTTGCCCTATATAGATGTGCTCTGAGTAAACGCACACAAGGAGCCGGTCTGAGCACAGACACGCTCATGGCAAAGCTGAATGTTGCAGCTCTGGAAAGAATAAAAGCTATCTTTGTTCTACTTTGAAATAAAACCGTCACTGCCTCGCCTCTACGTGTTGTGCCGGGCTGGGGGGAGGTGGAGGGGCTGGGTGGCCCCATCCTGTCCGTGGCCAGGCAGTGCAGTTCCCTGTGGAGCAGAGTTCAGCCCTGACCACTCCTGCCTCCTGTCAGCTGTGTGCCCTGAGGTCAGAGCTCTGCCACCCCACAAAGCCCTGACCCAGACAGGGGAGAAAGCCAAGCCCTTGGTCCCCAGGGATGTGCATGCATGTACGCCCTTACGGGGAGAAAAACAACAGAACCCCTCCTGCCAGCCTCTTACTGTGTGCTGCATGTGCCAAAAGTCCTTGCATCCCTTTTGTTGCCCATATAGGTCCTCACACTTGGATACCTTGGGGGATGCATGCAATCCCCTGCTAATATCAGTCTCATAAGATTTTTTTTCCTGTGCCTGTCTGCCTCAGTTCACTTAAATACCGCAGAGGTAGCTGCAGGGACAGCAATATGGTTCTCCCCAACTGCCTTTGCCTGGCATAGTTGTTTGGACCAAGGTGGTTAGAGATCCTCATACAGAAAAAACCAGAAGGGGCTGTGTGTCCCTCTGTCTGCCCTGAGCTGCAGGTGTTGGCAGCTGCCCATGGGTGGGTGTGTGTGCAGCCCTCTCCACTGGGCACCTACAGCTTCCTGTCAGAATCAGACTCTGCAGAGAGGCTGGAGGCTGCCTGCAGACTGGGCAAAGCACATGGCTGCCCCACAGAGCAGTGGCTCACGATGAAACCAGTGCCAAGTGTGGCTGTGCTGGGGAGTGAAGGTTTGCCACAGTACCTGCACTGGCACCCTGTGAGGCCTGGGGCAAACACAGCCCCTGTTGCTCAGTGCTGCCTGCAAGCCCTGTGCTTGGATATGCACAAGCAGCAGGACACTTGCCAGCCCTTTGCCAGGCCACCCGCACTGCTGTCCCTCTGTCCTGGACCCACATAGCCCAGGTCTGTCACAGACGCACTTGTCTCTGCTCCTTACTAGCCCCTCTTATCTGAGATAAAAGTTGTCTTTATCTTCTCCTGGGATGATTTTCTCCTTGTACAGAGGATGCAATTAGTTGGAAAGCCCTCTGCCCTGGCCACATAGCTTCCAAAGTAGTTTGTTAGGAGCTTTTTGCAGCAGGCCTGAGCCCAGGCACCCACCACATTGTCACCAGGTGCCAGCTCTGTCCCATGCCCACTAACCTCACCCTGCAGCAGAGTGAGCAGGCCTAAATCCCTGCCTCCCTGCTCAGGTGCTATGGGGAACCCTGAGACAGTGAGTCCTACCTGACCAGCTACAACCAGCTAAAATCAAACAAATTATCATTAATCCATCGAGCCAGAACACATGCCATACTCAGGGAGTGCCAGGTGCATCCAAAGCCAAACAAGGGCTGCCTGTTGCACCCAGCCAAAGCAGGCAGGTCCAGAGGATGAGAAAAGGGGTCAAACTAAACTTGACTCGGGTGATCCCAAAGACACCCTAAACTTTCCACTCCCCCAGCAGAGGAAAAGCAGTGCCACCCTTCCTTCCCACATACCACTTCTGCCTGGCTGGACAGGCAGCTCAGACTCCCGAGGGTACAGTGGAGCTTGTGGCACCTGTTACAAAGCCCTGTAACAGGGGTTGATGGTGTCTGTGTCTTTCCTTCTCTATCCCAGGGGAATCTGATCAATCAGCACACACCTCAGCCCACACAGCTACTGGGCAGCTTCAGATCCTGCTTGTTAATGGAAACCACATCTGCAAAGACAGCAGCTATAAATAGGATGAATGCAGGCAGCCCCAGCTAAAAAGACCTCCTGTCTCCAAGGAGAGCTGCCCCAGTTCCTGAGGCCGAGAATAAAACAGCCGGTGCTGAAGCGATGCCTCACTCCTCTCCACACAGCTCCTTTCTGCCACCCTCCCTGGGGGGACACGGCCTCCTATGCTGTGCTCCCTGAGCCCCTTCTGCCCCAGTGCTGCTCCTGCAGCAGCACATACATCAGGGAACCTTTTAACAAACACACAGCAGCAGAGTGACCTAGAAACCGGAGCCATTTCTGGATTCCTGCAAATTTACTACTGAGAATAAATGAGAAAAAAAGAAAAAAACACAGCACCTACCAGGAGCTTAGAATCTCCAGGAGCCGGGGAGAGACAGAGCAGCAACACCTGATTGCAGCAAATGGACCAATTAGGGCTGTAGCTGTTTGTCTCTGCCAAATTTAAAGGGAGCAGCTTCCAATCCCTGGGGTGGGGGAAAAGGCTGAGGGTCACTGGGCCAGGAAGGTGGTCAGCTGTTCATCTCCTGCTGTCTTCCCCATCAGCTCTGAGAGCTTAAGGAAATGTGGCTTCAAAATCTCTCTCCCATGGTTGGGTTTTACAAACTATAAATACATCCAAGGAGGTTTCCAAACGGTCTCCCTGCTCAGATTCCGTGACATGCCTAGGTACTGCCCCTTGCCAGGTGTGTGACCCGAGGTGCCCACTGAAGACAGGAAGGAGCTACTGCAGGGCAGCCCAAATGGAGCCATCAGGGAGCTCAGTCTCTCATCCACTGGTGCAGGTGGGGCTTGCTTTATTCCTCCAGTCACTGTCACGATGCTGGCTTCTGCCACCAGGGCCACTCCAGCAGATCCCTGACCAGGGGTGGCCTTGCAGGCACCATTTTTAGCTGGCTTTGGGATCTCCCTGAACTCCAGCTGCTGCTTTGCAAGGATATCCCTTATGTCTTCCAGGCTTGGCAGCTCATCAAGTGTGAGGAACTGGAGCCAGCAGGTTCCCAAAGCATCACAGCCAACATTAAGCAGAGATGTAGGCACTGCCACCAGGGAATCCAGGCACGAGGGCTCCTCTTCCTTTTAGCCACGCTCGTGGCCATCTAACCTGAGACCTGTGAGCAGGGGGAATCCCAAGCTGATGGAGAGGACCATCTCCATTTTCCTGCTGCCTCCAAAAATAGCCAGGTCTTCAAGAGAGAGCTGGGAGCTGCCGAAGGACTGTCTCTGCTGCTCTTCACAGAAGCTTTTCTGAGCTAGAAAGTTCACTTGTGATCTTGCTCAGAAAAAATAGCCTGGAGAGGCTGTTAGGAGTTGGGAAGCATGTGCCAGGGGAATTGCAGAGCAGCAGAAGGAAAAGAAAGGCTCAAATATTAAGGAGCACTTGAGACCCTCCAGCAGATTAACATCTCATGTGTAATTAAAGCTGAGCCCTGCTGGGACTTTGTGTTTAGTTTTATTCCTGTGCAGAGTTTGGAACCAAAAGGTTGGAAGGGCTGAAATTTGCCTCCGCAGCAAAAGGAACAAAATGAAGAGAGAAGGAAAAAAAGTGTACATAGCAGAAGGAAAAGGAAACCACACAAATGCAAGATTTGCCGGCAAAAGCGAGCAGCCATGATTTCAGATCCCAGCACAGCACAGCCACCTGCCTTGCACGGGCGTCTCACTGCTCCCACCACCTCCCCACACCTCCCCTGCTCACCAGGGTGATACCCACACCCACAGCTTCTCCTGGGGGTCCCGGGCAGCCAGAGAACAACTTCTCCTTCTTCTTGTTTACAGTCTTCCAAGGGAAACTGTAGAACTGAAGACCAGCCCAGGAGGTCCAACCCATCCTCCAGTGGATGCTCAAACTCAAGGGCTGGAAAGAAAATCAGGTTTTATATTAGGTGCATGGTAACTCCCACCCACAGCCTCTGGCCCTAGCCAGCCCCTCATCCATTCTCTGTGGGTGGGGATAGCCCAGTACTATTTCCATACCACTGACCCTTTCTCCCCTCCCCATGCTGACACCTCCCCTCTGCTCTGCAGGGACCAACCACCTCTTTATTTATTTTTCACTCAACAAAGAAAATTACCGGGCTTAACTCAGAGCAAATCCTGCAGGTCTGTGGTTGGCTCTGGGGGTGCCACGTCTCTGTACACCTTGGGAGAGCACATACAAAAGCATGCCTGGTTTAGCAGTATCTCTTCCAGCCGATCTGACCCCGCCACTTCAGCAAGAAGCAGAGCTGGAGCACATGCCAAGCGCCATGCAAGCAGCTGTGTTTTAATGCTGCCTGCTGTGTTACAGCCTCAGGGAGCACACCCTTACCACACCTGTGCACACTCTGCACCAGCACAGGGAGTTTTGGCAAGCTCTCCGATTCAACAGCATCCATGCTCTGTCCCCTTCATCTGTCCGTGGACCATTCCTGCAGTGGGGCACACAACCTTGGGTACCCCATGACCATGGCAGACCTGGTGAACATTCCCTGCAGGGCTCCACAGATGGAAAGACAGACTTCCCACATGCTGTTTCACCATTTCCCTCCCTCCATCCCCCGTAGTGCTGCCTGGCTCCAACTCTACCCAGTCTGTCAGCTGCTCAGCACCATCTGGTGGCTGTGGACCAGTGGCCCAGAGACTGGTTCGGCCAGTTTGAGCTGCTTCTGGCCAAAGAGTGAGGGGTATCCCGTACCCTCTTTGCCAGCACCTGCTCCCTCACCAGCGCAGGATGGGCCATGTCCCGGAGGGGGGCCATGTCCTGGAGGGGGACCGTGTCCTACCAGGCAGCAGCACTGGGATGAGGACCATGTCTCAGTGGGTGGCAGTGCCCAGAGGGATGGGAGAATACCCCCATGGTGCTGGTGGGGCCCATGAGGCCCAGGGCACATCACTGCCTCCACTGCCACTAGAGGCCGACAGTGCCAGGGGAGTGGCACTGCCATGCTGGACACCCCCACCTGCCCTGTCCCCGGCCACCACTGGCCACACCGCTTGGGGGACCCATTGCCACGCTGCCACATGGGCCAGCTCTGGCCTAGGATGGCGGCGAGCATCATTCTTTCTTTCTTTTTTTTTGCTTAAATTTATTATTTTTTCTTCCCCCCCCTCTTGCTCCTCCTCGTCCAATTTGTCTTCAAAGCTGACATGAGAGAAAACCCCAAATGACAGCGCCTGCCCGGCACAGTTTTACCACAGTATCCTGAAAAAGGCATCTGGTGAGCTGATAGTGCAGGGGGGCTCCGGGCGGGAGCCCCTGCCGGAAGCAGAGGACTGGTGGCGGTTGAAGGGCCGATGCTTCAGCACGGGCAGCAAACAGGAAACGTCCTCAGGGCACAGGGAGCTCCTCTGGGGCTGCTCCAGGGTCTTGAGGCACAGCCAAGGCAGCCCACCCCACTGGGGCCATGGTGGGCTTGCTGGGACCCCCATCCTCCCTGCCCAGGCCCACTGCCATCTTGTGCAGGGCTCCAAGTTGCACTGTTGAGCTGCTTCCTCCTTTCCAGGACAGCAGCCATGCATGCTGAAGCTGGAGGAGCACCACAGGGTTGGTGTGGGCCTTGCCTGCCACGGCAGACCCAGCTTTGATGGCTCTGGTGTCAGGGATGTCCTCCATTGGTGTCACTTGTGTGGCTCTCTGTAGTGCCCAGCCTGAAGCCTCTCCTGTGCCAGGGGCTCCAAAGGCGGTGGGGAGCATCCTCCTCCCGTGGGGACACGAGGGCTGAGCATGGCAGTGGCTCACGAGGCACAGCCGTGAGGTGCAGAGCGTCGCTTGGCCAGCAGGGATGCAGCTGCCTCAGCCCGACAGCGCAGGCTGGAGAAAGCCGACCCCAGCAAAGGGTGACGCGAGAGAGCTCTGAGTTCAGCAGGGCGTGGGACACTCAAAAGAGAGGAGCCACCCCCAACACCTTGGAGAGCACAGAGGTAGAGAGCAGAGAAGCTGTGAGCTCACAGCTAAAGCAGGAGCCACACTGCACATTGTGTTGGGTCCCTCCCCACCGAGGGGAGATGTTGGCTCGGGCATGCAGACTCTGCTGGCTGCCTCCGTGTCATCGTGCCTCTGAACACCACGCCCTGCCACATCCAGCTGCTGGGGACACAGCCTGGTGCTCTCTCCCCATCCTTCACAGCTCCTGACTGTACAAGGCTACTGGGTGGCTGTGCAAGGCTCTGCCTGGCGCTTGTCATTAGGACAGCATTTTGCTCTCAGCCAGGCACACAAGCAAAAAGACCGTGGGTACTTCTTGTCCTCTGACTCTTGAACTGGTCCAGACTGGAGTGGTCCAGGACCAGAGATGCTGGCTAACCAAATATCCTCCCACGGTGAAATTTTCATGCTCATTGCCTACAGAGCAGCATCACAGTGGCAATGGTTCGGAACAGGGATGGGGAAGGTGATGGCGGTGCTTGGCGCCTCTTTGTAAAACACGCTGTGCAGAGAAAAAGGGACTGGTGAAGGAAATGACAGTGAGGAGCCCAGGGCCAGCCCCCAGGGCTGCTGCCACTAAAAGGCAGGATGGTGTCCTCAGCCAGATCCAGCTGCTCAGGGTCCCAGGCAGCCAAAACCACACTTCCCTGCTGCTCAATGTACATGCCAACACACTTCTAGTGTAACCTTTGGCACCTAGGGAGATTATACAAGCTCAAGGCATTCAGAGAGGGATAATGAGGAGGATTTAGAGAAGCTGGTGATGAAAGAGCACATCCACATGATGTGGGTTAGCAGGGACAAGGTGTGAGCTCAGGAATGGAGGATCAAGTGAGAACTAGCTCTGGACAGGTGAATTAGTGAGGTGCTAAGGCTAAAAAGGATTAATACAACCAGAGCATCAGAACAAGCATCCTAGCTGAGTGTCCTTGATAGACTGGTCCTTCATATCAGGGGGTGCTGTTTGGGATATATAACACCCGGCTTGTTTGAAAAGGAGCTCGTGGAATAAAACTATAGGAATTGAAGGATTCCTCATCATCCAGATAAATGAATGACACTCACTTCTGAACGAGGCTGCAGCTCTCCAGAAGGTGGGTGGATACAAGAACCTCTTGGCTTTATCCAAGCCAACAGCCCGAGAGTACCCTGTGAACAGCACCACCTCTGTGAGTGGTGCGTGCAGAGCATGGGCAGCAGCCGCAGGAGCCGGGAGCACAGGAGGATGCGCATCCCAGGGGCAGCGGGCTGGGCTTGCACCCTGCCTGCCCTCCCTCCTCACCCCATCCCTGCTGGTTCCTGCGCCCGCAGTGCCCCCTGCCTTCGCTTGCACGGCCCATGCTGGGTCCTAGTTCAGCTCTACCCACAAGATTTGGTGTAACCTCCACCTTGGGACATTCCCATGCCAGAGAATTAGAACAGGCAGCAGCTTTTGCTACCTTCGGGACAGCAGTTACTGTGCCACAGGGCGCCTTCGCATGGCAGCTTTATGAACTGGCAAAAATTCTATGGGAGGGCAGTGCCGAAATTTGTTATCCTTACACTTTACCCATGACTTGCAAGTGGACTTCAATTTTCATCACGTGTATTCGGCATCACTGGATACCCAACACATGTAGCGAGGGAACAAGGCAGCCCAGACAGGCGCTGCACCCCTTGCTCCTGCAGGATTTACCCTTGACTGCTCACGGAAGAAGATTTTGTCACCCACCCCTGCTTCCTATGCCCAGGACTGTCAGCTCCCATTCTGGCACTGCCCACCTCCAGCCTCACAGCCAGGAGCAAGCATCACCTTTGCAATAGCTCAGCCGGCACAGGAGCATGTGCTTGCAGCCGGCCCCTCTGCCCACCCCCCTGCAGACCTGTGAGGAGGGAAGAAGTAAACCAGACCAGAAAGGGACTGAGATGGAAGATGCATCTCTCTGACTCTTCATCCAACTCAGGGGAGAGAAAAGTCCTTGGTTCCCCTTCTTACGGCAGAAAAGCAGGAGCTGCGGCTGCTCGGGGGATGCTGTGGGTAGGAGCCCCCTCCTCGCTCTAAGATTCCAGCGTGGCAGCTCCCAGGATGGATGCACTCTCCCGCTCCGAGGGACGCAGAGCTGCCCCGAGGGTCCCCCGGCTCCCGGCCGCCACCAGGGGTCCCTGCAGGCCCGCGCTTCGCCCACCACGGGGACACGGGGACAACCTGGTTCCCCTGCCTCGGCCCACCCTGGGCTGGCGATCCGAGGGGTTTTGCTGGCTCAGCCGGGCCAGCACGGAGCTGAACGCCAGACTCGGCATGCACAGAGGGATGCAGGGCAGAAATAGGAAGGAGGAGGGAGGGACACAGGGCAAAGCTGTGAACAGGGTGGACATGGCCCCACTGGACCCCAGCTCCTGTAACTACCTATTTAAGCCTTGCTTTGGGGCTGTTTTTTCTCTGATTTATCCCAGGGAGACTTTTGTTTGGCATGATGCCACAGGCAGGTGCTAAGGGGCTTGGATACTGTTTTGGGAGACACACACAAAGTCCCCAGGGCACAGGTGGGAATAGGGAGGGAAGGTGAGGCACTGGAGGCTGGGTAAGGACACGGAGTGCCTCATTCAAGTGGGAAAGAGTGTGTGACCCATCAGACATGAATGTTCCTTGATAGAGCAGCAAGGAGGGCAGAGAGAAAACCACCTCACCAAAGGTGATGGAGAAAAGGAGGCCTCTGGGAGGCTCTTGTACCTGCATGGCTGAAAGCTGTGGGGTCCTGAAGAAGCTGTGGTGATACCAGGGACGAGGCAGTGGGGGAGATACTGAACAACCAGTCTTCTCTGGCAACATGGGCAAGGCCGGAGCAGCTGATACCAATGACGAGGGGAGCTTTGTTCCTCACACAGCCATGGAGAAGCACCTTCTTGCAGCCAAGAGCACTCCCATCAGAGTCAAAGCTTTGCTGGTGGACAGCAGAGAAAACCCCGCCTGGGCAGGGACCCACAAGAGATGTGCAGCAATGTCTCAGGCAGTGAGCACTGCTGAGGTTTCTGTTCAGGCTGGTACAGAGGGGCAGGTCCCCCACCTATAGAGGTAGGAAGATTTGCAGGACAGGGTTGACAAGGGTGATGCACACACTTCAGGTAAACCCTTTGTCTCTTCCTCTCTCCTCAAAGGCTGTAGGGGGGGATGCAGATGCAGCAATGCTGAGAAAAGCAGCATCTACCCCCTTTGCCCCCCCCCACCCCCCAGTGTGCTCCAGTATCTGTTTGAGTGCTGTCTGCCTTAGTTTCCTCCCCTCTGACAATCTGACATTAATCTCCCCCGCGCTGCTGTCCTGGTCACGTTCATTTTTATCACAGTTCCGTTAGTGCCAGGCTGAGCTTTCCGGGCCCTGGCGGGGCCCTATGTGTGGTCCTCGTGCCGGTGCTGCCAAGCTCCCGCAGTCCCGCTGCCACCAGTCACCCCAGTGGGGCTGCCCCCACCCTCCCCAGTCGGAGCTGCTCACCACATCAGGATACAGAGCAGTACACCAATTCCGGACGGGCTTATTTCAGCGCTCTGGTCAACCGCAAATGCAGCGGGTTTCACAAACACGGCATGCCAGCCCCATGCAGCCTAACGGATGCTCCGGCTGCTCCATGAGACCATGCTGACAGCAAGAGCCCCTGCAGCCACCCCAAAGAGAGCCCAGCCTGCGTCTGGTGTCTCTGCTCCAGGCCAGTCATCCTGAGGCTAGGTAGATAGGAAGCCTGAGGTGTGTTGAGCTTCTTTGGTGCTCAGCCTGGTTTGCAGTGCCTCAGCACGTGGCAGGCCATGAGCACGGCAGAGGCTCTGCGGTGGCAGGTTGGGTGCACCCACGGCACCTGCCTCCAGCAGGCACGGGCTGTTGCAGAGCAGGATGGTGCCAAGCCCACATGTGACCTGTGCAGGCAGAGCTGGGCCAGGCAGGTGATGGCACACGCTCAAGTTCCCTGCCACTTAATGAGTTATCAGAGTTAGTAAGTTATTACAGACAAGCAAAAGCTGGTGCTGGTGCTGCCAGGCTGTGGTTTCAGCAAGAAGCCCAGGCAATCACTGCAGCTGACTGAGGGAGCAGCTCCTTGTGCTGCAGTAAATGCCCCTGGCACTGCTTTGCTGACCTCTGCAGCTCTGCTCAGGTACATGTTTTACTCAGTTAGATTTGGCTTCTGGGGACTGAGACTTCAGCAAAAATCTCTTAAGAAGGAACATGACTGAGCAGGCACAAAAGGGCCTGCACGGAGCAGGAGAGCAGCCTGGGGAAATTCCGTGTATGGACACAGGTTCCCCTGTGCCCAGCGCCTGCTCAGGACATCACCTGTCACCCCAGGGAGACAACACCCTGCAGGTAATACCCTCCCTACAGCCCTGCTCCTGGAGCTGCATCCAGTCTGCCTGACCCCTGCCCCCAGCCCCCCTGAGGAGGCCTAGCTCCCTACCCATGCCCACAGAGGACCCATTTTCAGGCAGAAGGTACCTGTTGAGCTACCAGGTAGCTCAATAGCTACCTCAGTGCTGGCTGCCTGCACAGGCTGCCAGTGCCCTAGTGACCGCACTTTCCACAACTGCACCAAGCACAGAGCTTAACAGAGCAGCCAGCCCTTAACAGAGCAGCCCTTGCAGTGCTGATGTGGGTCTCTGGGCAGGAAAGCCCTGGGGAGCAGCAACTCAGGAAGACAGGGGGTTTGTGGCTCTCCAGGTTTTATTTCTGATTGCTCCTGATTGCAAATGATTAAAAATAAAAAAAAAGAAAAGAAATACCCCCTATGCACATGTTAGCTGTTTACCTGCATGTCCCTGCTTTTCCCAGACTCTCCTGGTGCCTCCACACATCCCATCATCCCAGGGGTCTCCAGAGGCCCTAGATGGCACTGACGGCCTTGTGCAGCACAGATGCTCTGGGAAAAAGCTGGTTGCCACTGTGGGCTCCCCCTGCTCCAAGGTACTGTCAGAGTCCCCCAGTCCAAACAGTGAATTTAGCTCCTCTTGAGCCAAATATCATTTATAAAACCAAGAAATGGAAAAACAAACATCTGGCCCACAATACAGGCAGCTTCAGTGAACAGACATTGCTGGGGCAAAGGGCTCACCCCTGTCTGCAGTGAGTGGTGGGCAGCACAGACCCCAGGGGCTCGCAGGGCTGACCTGGACTGTCAGCAGCAGAGACACCCCGATCACCACCCCCTCACCTCTCCTCTCTCCCCTGCAGAGAGCCCTGTGCCCTGTTTGCCTGCCCACAGGACCAGCGGTGCTGGGGGGTGCTGGGGCACACGGGAAGGGTGTCCTGGCAGAGACAGAGCCACAAAGCAGCAGCACCTGCTCCGAGCACACCCCGCCTGCGTCAGGAGGCAGAGGCTGCTGAGAGACGCTCCTCTGCCTGTCATCGGTGCAGCTTCTTCTCTTCAAGGTCCTATTGTGCCCCTTTGAGCACACTGGGAAACTTTGCCAGACTAATCCTGCCTGGTATCCACCCCCTCTGAGACTGGGAAAACAATGCCAGCCCTTAACTTTGTAATCCCAGCAGGCTGGGGAACACGAAGGCTTTGCTTTGAAGGCAGCCCTGCCTCAGCCCATCTGTGGGGCAGGGCTGGGAGCCTCCGTCCTCTGTTGTCGTCCTGTGACAGCTCCAGGAGACATCTGTCACCGCTGGCCTGGTGCGAACGCGTGGCCGAGCCAGCACAGCCTGTTGGAGGGGGCTCTGGGTGCCTCGCCCTCCCCTTTCCCCTGCTGCAGCAAATCCAGCTGGAGGGGAAAGGCTCTTCCAAGGCACCTTTGGGATGTGCCTTCCCCAGAGACCCAAGGGCCAGCGGCTCAGGAAGCCTTGCAAGGGGCTCTGGGGTTGCTCAGACCTCAGAAGGGGCTAAATCTGCCCAGCCCAAATATTCCTCCATTCCTCCTGTTGGAGGTCTGGGGAATGCCACCGGTGCCAGCAGGAGGGGAGCTGCCCTCCCCACCCACCCTGTGAGGGACCGGCTGCTGGGGAACAGTGGGGTGTAACACAAACAGGAAAACTGTCAGGGACCCAGCCCTTTCCAGCTGGGACAGGAAAGAGACACTCTGGGTCCCACTCAGGGCCCAAGTCGGGTGTGCTGGCAGCCACAATGGGGACACCTGAACACCAAACAGCCCACCCTGGGGTGTCCATCCCACCAGATTATTCTCAGATTATCCCCACACCTTTACCACTCCTTCACTGCTCATCCAGGACCAGATCATTGCCAGATTTCCTGAACCTAAGGACAAGGCTCTGTTACCACCCCTTGAGTGGGAGCCGGCCAGGCTCGGGATCCTGGGGGCAATCCAGAGGCTGGGGCTGCAGGGACCCCACGGCTCCTCTCCAGGGAGGCGTCTGGCCCCACAGTACAGGAGCACTTTGATGCCCGCACAGCATCTGCCCGCGCTGAGGGACAAGGAGGGGAGTTCAGCAACGGGAAGCCAGGGAAAAGCAGAGACCAGAGGGGGGAAAGCATCCCTACAGACTGAAAGAACAGAAATGACATCCCAATTCGCTGGCCTAGAGCCTGGGGGGTCCCCGGCAGCGGCTGCGCTCCGGGCTGGCGGCGAGCCCGGCCCCGGGGCCGCCGGAGGGCACCATCCGCCCGCTTTTCCCGGCTGCCTGGAGCTCCCGAGGATCGGCCCCGGCTCGGCTGTCCCCAAAGCAGCCGGGACGCCAAGCTGTTCAAAGGCACACGAAAGCTGTTCACATCTACAACCTGCTCTCTAACGCACGGACCCTCCTTCTCCAGCACCCCTAATCTCTGCCCAGCCCCAGGCACGGGGGAACGCGTGAGAAGTGGTCACAGGCATCCCCACACCGGTGACAACGGGCAGAAGGGAGCAGGACCCAAGAGATGTTGCCCCTAGTGAGAGGCAGCAATCCCACAGCACCGGACCCCCAGCTCCTGGGGAGCGAGAGAAGTCTCACAGTGCTGGGCCACATTGGTACTTCGGGGTTAGAAGTGGTGAGGTTTGGCGCACGCTGTAAGCAAAGGGCTGGGTAGCCCGGGTTTATCCCCCTCTGGTGAAGGGTGCCCACCACAGCCCCATGCTGAAACTCACCCGAGTGTGGTAGGGACAAAACATTGCTGAGCACCCACCTGAACTCTGCACGCTCATTCCCACAGGACCCCAGCCCCACCTGCAGTCCCGGGTGTAAATGTGCCCTGGATATGACGCAGAAAGCCAAGGGCACAGCGTGGCTGTGGATTCACACCAAATTACTGTCCAGGCTTGAACATGCAGAGACAGAGGAGGAGAGACAACTGCCCGACCTCCACCCGTCCCTGTCCCCAGCCCATGCCCACAGCAGCTGCCTTCCCCTCTGCAGTCAAGCCCCTGTCTCCTGTCACCGCGCCGCTTGCCTTTATTCGAAGCGCCTCGCCACTGCGTGCCAGCGACGAGCCCCTGTCAGTGGTGTCATTCCCCCTGTCAGCGCCCGGCCGCCCCGCAGGT
The DNA here is from genome assembly GCA_014706295.1 of Lycocorax pyrrhopterus obiensis. Classification (NCBI taxonomy): domain Eukaryota; kingdom Metazoa; phylum Chordata; class Aves; order Passeriformes; family Paradisaeidae; genus Lycocorax; species Lycocorax pyrrhopterus. Next base: position 9,578,347 of record JACSVZ010000017.1, read on the forward strand.
GTGAAGACAGGACGGCCCTTTGTGTGTGAGCCTTCCCCAGCTGCCCCCGCCCCTGGCGCTGGGCTCCCTCCAGCCTTGGCATGTCTCCTCCCGGCTTTTCATCGCCTCCCCTCTCGCCCGTCACAAAGGGCAGCCCTGTCCTGTGTGGGAATGGGAGCTGTGGTGGGATGGCGTGTGCTGCACATCGCCCCGAGCTGGGTGTCCCTGGGGCTGGGCTCCCCATGGAGGGAGGAAAACAGGGAGACAGGTGAATCTCCTGGGCAAGCCAGGATGGGGGACTGGACACAGTCCTGAAAAGTAGGCTCACAGTGACTCCTGCACACCTCTACACATCCCACCTGTGGCCATGCAGCCAGGAGAGGTGTGGTTTTGGGTGTGCACTGCTCCATCACCCCGCACAGGGAGCAGCCTTGGATACGGCCCACCACGGTGTCTCTCAGGGTGGGGAGAAACCTGCTTCTGTGTGGTTTGCTCTTTACTGAGCTTTGTAGTGCCAAGGGTTCCTACCACCATGAACGAGTAAGTCTGACCTCCTCCTCTTCACAGTTTCCAACTCACTCCATTGAGGAATTTCCCCAGGGAGAACAGTGAGGCAGTTGCCATTACGTCCAGCCCAGCGGGCTGTTTGCCTGCAGGCAACTGGGGTTGGTTTGCAAAACAGAGAGAGAAAACAGGTTATGTTTGAAATATTTGCAGCTCTTCCTGTAACAGCAAAGAATCTGCCCGCAGCCTCTGACCTGGCACAGATCACAGCCCCTGTGTTTGTTTGGTGGCCTTGAGGTTCACACCTGGCCAGTGGGGACAGGCAGGGAGACCTTCAGTCCCAGCAAAGAGCAGAAAGTGTCTGTGTTGGCTTGGCTGCCTGCAGCACTCCAGGCCAGGGATTTCTGTGGGCTCAGGATATCCTGCTCCTTCTGCCCCAGGATAGCAGGTGCTGCCCAACCTCAGCAAATCCCTCCCTCCTGCCTGCAGGTATGGCTCTGGCACAAGTGGCCATGCACGTCCCCCAGTTGGGACGACAGATGATGGAAAGGATCAGTTCCTCTGAGCAGTGGGCTGGTGGCCTTGGGCGCTTTGCAAAGCAGTATTTCCCTTCCCCTACTCCAAAGCCACAGTGCTTTGGGCACCATTAAATCACAGTGATTTGAAAGTTTGTTTTGCAGTTCATTGATTCCCACATGGAGCTGGCTCACACTGGCCAAGAGGCAGCAGGACAAGGGGTACAGGGTTAGGCTGGGAAAGGATTTCTCCATCATGCCTTCCCCCTTTCCGAAAACAAACTAGGCAGCTTGCTGTGCTCAGTTCCCTGCTGCACTCTCCACTTTCCAAAGCCCTTGCCAGACATCCCCCTGTGACTCCCCTCCTCTGCAGAGCCCACGCTGCAATTGCTGGCCCTTCCTGTTCTCTGTCCCGCAGATCATTAACTAGCTCTGCTCTCTCTCTTTTTATTTTTTTCTTCTTCCCTTTTGAACATATCAGCCTCATGGAATCAAAGAGGCATTTCAGTGACTCAGGCGTTTCCCATTGCCCTATTCCAGCATCCTCTACTCTTAACGCTGAGAGCTTTTCACGTCCTATTTGGAACTGATAGGAAGCCCTTTCATTGTTTCACTACATGGATATTAACACTGATGAAGGAAATGCTCCATCTGATAACAGAACCGTTGAAAAGAGCACCATTTCCAAACGAGCAGACTCGGAGACAGTGCATTCCTGCAACTCTCACCAGCTCAGCACACTCGCCTTGGGGAGCCCCAGCACGCAGGGACCAGTTCCCCACGACTCATCCCTGCAGGCCGGGATCTCCCTTCAGAACCTCCAGGAAACACGCTCTTCCCTTGTAACAGCACAGGACAGTGCCCAGGTTTATTTTTGAGATCAGCTTGGCATCTTCCACTTGCTCTGAGATGCTCTGGCTTGAGTACCCAATGGCCAACTCTGAGGTCAGCCTCTGCCTGGAGGGAATATATGTGTCTCAAGGAGTCAAGCAAAAAAAAGCATCCTGCCTGGGAGGACATCAACCGGCATTTAAGGCATTCTCTGAGCTGGTGTCCGTTCTATTTACCAGCTTTTAATTAATTAATCAATCCTGAGAGCCCCTCCTGGGGACAAAGTCTCTTAGACGGAGCTCAGAAGAGATAAAAAGTCCCTTGAGGGATGGCTACAGGGAGAGCCAAAAGCTCCATCTCATGCCCCAGCACCACCGAGTACAGCCACCAGCCCCTCCATGGGGCTTCCCAGACCGACAGCTCTACCATACCCCAGGGTCCCCAAAAACAGCACAGGGAGGTGTGCAACTTCTCTCCAAGCCATATCCTGAGTCAGGCACCATGGCAGAGAAATGCCTCTTTCCAAAGTGTTTTGATTGTTTCAGGACTTTCTGCTCTCCCTGAGACCTCTCCAAAGCTGGCTGGGCAGTGTGGTTTTCTGTCTCTCCTGAAAGTCATTTCCTCCTGCTGTGGCTGCCCTAATCAATTAGTGACCCATAAATAGCCTCCCTGATTGCACAGTGACATCCGGAGCACATCATCACCACCAGTTTCCTCCTCCACCTGGGGAGCAGGCTTTTTCCAGAGCACGGAGGGTGGGTGGGGAGCACCCCTCTGCCCAGCCCTCTTTGATGCTTCCCACCACCAGGTGACTTTCCACTCTCTGCCCATCTCCTCCCACTCCCATGCAACAAGAAATTCAGTTTTCAGCCTTTGATGTTCTGGTAACACCCAGACCAGCACAGAAAGGTCCCTAAGCTCTACCTGAGCTCCCTTTGGAGTGGTGGTCACTCCTACACAATTCCACTGAAAAGCCCATTGATCCCATTTACTCCTGACCACCAGGGTCAGTGAAACCATCCCAGAGGATGCTCCAGCTTCCAGAAATGATGATCAACACAATCTCTGTTCATCAGCAAACCTCCCAATTCACGGGACAGGTCAAAAAGAGAGTCAGGAAGCTTTGGAGGGTCACCCAGCACAGGGACCACAGGGGAGTCTACAGCTGAGATCCAGCCTGGCAGCACCTACCTGGGACAAGCTTCTTCCCACCTGGTGACACTCCCAAAGTCTCAGGCAGGATGGCAATGTGTGGTCACCACTGCATGCTTATTGCTGCGAGAAAGCCATCACTACCTATTTCTTTCTTCTGCTGACCAAAAAACGATAATTAAATCATAAAGTCTGAATATCCTGAGTTGGAAGTCACCCACAAGGACCATCAAGTCCAGCTCCTGGCTCTGCACAAGACAACCCCAAGAATCCCACCATGTTCCTGAGAGCATTGTCCTATGTTGACAAGCAAAGCATTCACCAAAATAGAGGGAATGGGGTGATCATGGTTGGCTGGCAGAGGCCCCCACTTTTTCTGCCATTTTCCTTTCCCAGTGGATGTGCAAACCCCAAATCTAATGGACCCATTGGACTTTTGCTCTGCATCTGTCCAGTAGATGAGCAATTGAAGGCTTTCGCTTTTGAGTTACTACAGCAGCCAAGCTGGCTCAAAAGCCTGGAAATACAGGAATTCACAGTTTTTAAAATGTGTATATGTAGAAGAGAAATCCAAGCTCATCCATTGGAATATACATATCTCATTTATATTTTTTTGACCTCCCTCACGGGGGTCTTGCCCGGGCCATGCAGCAGGGCTGTCCCACAGAAGCTGCTATTCTGAGGAGCCAAGACACTCAGTAGTTAAAAGATTTATTTTCTTATATCTCGCCTCCGAAGGGCTGCCTCTGGCACCACCAGAGGAAGTCACCCAATGTTTTGTTCTCGTAAACTGCCTCTTTGATCAGCTGTGATTTGAGCGGATCAAACAGCTCTGAGGACGTAACCACAAATCCCAGGACATGCTATGACGGGCAGGGAAGCGGCGTCTCCAGCGTGAGCTGGCAAAGCCTTGGCCATCACAGCCGGGAAACAGCCCCCCACCCTGACCCAGCCCCAAACCCCCAGTGGGCATCTCCAAGTTGCCACAATGGCCACAGCCGACGGTCTGGCTGGAGCAAAGCTCCTGGGACATGGCTCAAACACTGCTGCCCTGCCAGCACGCCGGGCCACAGCGCTGGCGCTGCGCTGCCGAGCCCCAGGCACACGGAGGGTTTTCTCACTATCCCTGTCAGTGCTGACTGCTCCATGGCTGTGTCCTTTTGCCCAGCTCCTTCCCCGTCTTTGGGAACTCACACAGCCCTCGTACCTGCTGTGTGGGGCAATCCCCATCCCTGAGCAGCAGAGCCAGCTCGGTGGTATCTGGCCCCAACCTGGATGAAAGGCAGCCACGAGCCTCAGTTAAGTGTCCATGCTCATCATCCTGGGTACACAGAGAAGGGCTTGGGGGGAAAATGAGATTCTCAAAGATCAGGCTGTACCAAAACTTTGCATGTTTGACATATTCTTTCCATGTATAATAAGCAAGGGACAGGAGCTGAGCACACAGTTCCTCAGGAGGGACCTGAGTGGTCCCTACATCTGGTCTCCCAATAAAATACTTGGATATACACAAACCACCATGTTCCTTATGTCTTAGAAGTGCGTTGGTCTGGAAGCAGCTGCTCTATAAAGCAATGTGCAATCATTTGGTGCCACAAAAACGCAGCCCATGTAGAATCTCTGCTGGCTAATAAAGGGTTGAGTGCACGTCATGCTCTTTCCCTCTGTGGTAGCGCTTACAAGCCTTTTTCTCTACCAGTTCAGCTCTTTGCACTCACATTTTCAGGGGCCTTGAAAAGCCCAGAAAAACAGTGGGACAGGCACACTGAGCTTACATAACTGATGTGCACAAAACAGTGCATGTGGGATAGTCATGGCTTGTGTGCTTCAAAAAAAGGGAGCAGAGGGTCTGCTGTGGACTGGACGAGACCAGCCATTGTGGGGGACAGAACACAGTCCCCCTCCAGTCAGCCACCCTCCCCTCCATCAAAGGGACACCAGCCTCCACAATTTGCTTGGGTCACAAGTCCTCTCTCAGCTACCTTTTGCCGGCTCACATGGCTTCCAGCTCATGGCCAGAGAGCTCATTTGGCTGGGTTTGGTGTTTTTCTTAAATCTCAGCCGCTAGAGTCAGGAGAACATTGGTTTGGTTGTGATCCATATTTTTGACCTAAAAACAAGGGCAATTTTAGCACTTGGAATTACAACGGGGAACAAAAACCCTGTATCTCTCTCCAAAACCCAGCAGGCAGATAAAAACAACATCCAAAATGTTCATTTTGGTCAAATTTCTTGATTCTGGTCATTCACACCAACAACACGGAACAGAGAGATGTTGAACTCCCCCTGGCAGATGCTTGGGTTCAGCAGGGAAATGGGACAAAAAAGCTAAAACCCTACACAAGATAAGGGCACACAAGGTATGAGACAAGGATGGTGCTGGACCAGGCTGGGTGGGAGATGGAGGATGAAATTCCTCCATCAGAGGCTTTGCTATGGAGAAAGGGTGGTGGCAGATGCCAGGCAGGGAGTTGGCATGCCCAGGGCTGCCAAGGGCCAGGGACCAGCCCTAGCAGGCCCTTTGCACGGACCAGCCTTAAGCATATTTCCACACAGCTGGAGGGAAACCCCAGCTGCAGTCCTGAAAAATAACAAATAATAAAAGTGGCTGTGAGCAGCAGCAGGGCTGGCAGGAAACATTCCCAGTAGCAGCTGCTTCCTGAGTGCGACATTTATTTGATCCCCTGGCACCATCTGGGCCATGCCCTACTCTTTGTTTTCATTAAGAGTTTAGAAAAACAATTCAGCTTTGACTAATTGCTCTTTAAGGTCCCAGGCTCACCCTTTCTCCTCCCCCCACATTTCCTCTCCCAACTCCTCACCCTCCATCCATGCCCTCCATCCCCTCCAGCCAGCTCTCCCCTTCCATCGATGCCACATAACACCCACTGCCCCTGTGTTCCCAGACATACCTGGTGTCCCCTAGTGCCAGGCAGGGCACATCTTCATGTGTTGTCACCCACGAGTCCTCTTTTGCCTGCACAGGCAACAGTGGCACAAGCACAGCAACACATGCCACGAAGTGCCAGGCAAACCCTGAGATGTCCCGCTGTGCTGGGGTGGAGCTGTGCCCCCCTTGGCAAGGGAGATGAAGGGGGTCAGCAGCACCATCCAGGACAACCGTGCTGTGAGCAGATACCTCCCAAATCCTGTGGGCTGGGAGCTGCCGGTGCCCTGCCCAGACCCCTCACAGTCCTCTTTCCATCTTCAACGCGAGCGTGTTGTCCTGGGGGAAGCAGCCCTACGACCTAGCCCAGAGAGGGGACCTGTTTTGTTGAATGTGTATTTTCCACCCTGGAATAATGAGAGAGTAAAAAGTCAAGCCTTGATTTGAAATCCTTGCCATGCTGGGAGGGGGGTTGTTATTGCACAGGACTTACATGTTCCCCCCTCACCCGGTGTCCTCACCTGATGGCTTTAGCAGGATTCGAAGGGAGGACAAGGAACCAGAGGAATTCCGGCCCCCTAATTACACTTGCTGGGAGGAATTTGCTTTTGCAATATCCCTGCTGAGTTAACCTAACAAGCATGGAGACGAGCCTTTCTTATTTAATTAGCAGCTCCACCGTGAAGTCCCCTTCACAGCACGCACACACTGGCTGCCCCCTCCTCGAGAGCCCTGCCGGTGTTTGTTCCCTCTCCTCTCACCCTTTGCCCTTTGCAATCCTCTGTGAAAGCTCAAAGCACTTTTATGCCTTCCTACTCCCACTTTCCGGTCCTAAAAAGTGTGCTTGGGTCGAGGCAGCGGCTCTGTTTCCTTGCTCCTTCCTAGCAAGTGCTTCCTGCTCCTTGCTGCCTGTGATTATGTGGAGCTCACGAAGCGCTGGGATTTCCTCCCCTGGAAACCCCGCTGGCTCCACGGTGCTCTCAGCTCAGCTCTGCTCTCCTCGGAGGGCTGGGTAACTCATTACTCCAGCCCTGCAATCTCGGCTGGGAAAGCAGCCGCGTGGGAAACCGCAGCCACCAGCCACGCTCCCGCTTCCTACAGCGGCAGGCTGGCAGAGGGCTGATCCCTCTGCAGGGGGAAATTGGCCCAGGGAAAGCTGGGGGGGCGTGGGGGGGATGGTTTGGGGAGTTTTCTTACCCAGTGGGGCTTACTGCTGGATGGAGGTGGCAGGGCCACGGGGACCACGCTCACTGTGGATTGCTGCGGGTCGCTTCGGAGCCATCAAAGCCCGCCGGCTGGGTCGCACTCAGGGGGCTTGGTGAAGGTCACAGGTGGAGCTTGGCTTTCCAACAGGGATCAGTCCGCTTCCAGGTGTGCTGTGAAAGGCAGCCAAGGTAGCAGAGATCACTGGTGGGCCAGGCTTATGCTGCCAGAACGAGGACTGCCAAGGAAAACACTCTGGAGGTTTGCAGGCTAAAGCACTGACCCTCTCCAAGGCAGAGCTGTGCTGGGAAAACTCTACAGTGAAGAGACTTGTCCTATACTCCAGGCTAGGTAGAGTTGTATTATAATGGGAGAAAACAGAAAAATAGGCTTTCTGGGCCTAGAGAATCATGGCGCTGGCCTCAACTGTGGTGGCTGGGAATATTGTATTTTCCCCTGCTCTGAACTGTGGGGTTTCAATAGCTCCAGTTCACACCCTTAAGCCATGTTGGCATGTGTCAGCTTCAAATATGTACACCACAACTCTCTATCCAAAAAGCTGCCCATTGAGACTTTCCTTATCACCTGTGCCCATCTGCTTTCCCACTTTGACAGCTGTGCCAGTCCAGCTCTGAAGCAGAGGCTCCTGCAGCCATCCTGCTGCTCACACTTCCACAGACAGTCCATCCAGAATGGAGATCAACACCGAGGCACAACTCTCACCTGCACGCTGAAAGAAAGGACAGGGCAACAGAGCAGCAACGCTGTGAGCAGGTGCAGCAGTGGCTTTGCATGACTGCAGGATGCCAGGAGAAATGAGCCAGGACATGGCCACCGCATGGACTTTCTGGAGCAAGAGTAAACTCAGATATTAGCCCCTTGTTGAGGACTGAACTCACCCAGTGGGCTAGCAGAGGAGAACAAAGCTGGTAGCCCTCTTGGAGACATGCTGATGTGCCAGCACAGAGCCCAAGCTTGCTTAATCGGCAGATGGATTAATGGAAGCATCTATGAACAAAAGCAAGGGGGAATCACAGGGGTCCAGGAGGAAAGCAAAGGGAATCACGATAATTATTGATCAGTTGAGGTCTTTCTGGCTAAAACACATGCACCTTAACACAGGAAATAACCCAAAGCATAAGTGTGGAAGAGGTTTTGGGAGAAAAGCCCAAAGTCTCATCCTCCTGCCTGGATTGCAGGCAGCAGGACAGACAGGAGGAAATGGGGAAAGCTGGAGGGAGCATGGTACCAAGCCCACTCTTGGCCATGGCCTAGCTGCGGGCCACATGTGAGTGGAGGAAAGGAAACAACACCGTCCCTTAGGGCTGGGTATGTTGCCAACTGCTGTAAAACACGGCAGCTTGGGTTTCTCCAGGGCCAAAGCCCAGGAGGTGCAGAGCAGAGGTGCACATGAAAAGGGGATCTCTGTGGGCAGCATGGATGCATGGCATGGAGGAGACACGCTGTGACGAGTCTGAGGTAGGACAGGAGCAGCAGGGCACTGCCCCGGGGTCACAGGGCTCTGTCTGGAACTCATTGCCATGGGGCACTGCCCGTTTCCACACCGAAGTGATCTAAAACACGCATGTGCTGGCTCCTGTGGCATCCAGCCCGGTGGCAGGCGCTGCTTGGGGTGGAGGCTGTCCCGGCACGCCGCAGGAAGCGTGACTCGGGTTTCCAGCGCGAAGGAATGCCGGGCAGCAGCAGCCAGCTTCCTGCTGCATGTTTCCTGCCCCTGTCCCTGCCCCCCGCCACGGCCACAGCCTTACTGGAAACCCTGAGTGCCTCTCAGTGTTCCCAGCCCAGCCACCGGCGCTGCCCAGGTGGCGATGTGCTGATGCGAGCTATGGCCTTGCTCTCACCCTTCCCCTCTGCTTTGTGCTGCTGCTGGAGCAAAGCGCTTGTATTCTTTCCATGGGGATATGGAAGAGAATGGCACAGTGAAAGCAGCGGGGAGGAATGGCACAAACCCTGGCTGTGGGAGATGACACTGGCATGGGGCCACGAGGAGTGTCAGGCAATCTGTCCCGCTTGGTGCTTGGGCTCATGGGGCAGTCACTCTCCATGGAGAGCATCTAGCAGGCTCTCCCAGTTTGCAGCAGCATCAGCCAGGCAGAGGGTTCATGCCTGCAGGGTCTGGGCTCACAGAGCTGTGCTGCCTGATAGGAACACGGCTCTTCATTCTTTGCCTTCCCACCCACACTCCCTCTCATCACCAAAGACCCACACCCTGGCTCCCCTCCAGGGAACTGGCTTCATCTCCCCCCTGCCCATTGTGCATCTATCCCAGCCTGCACCAGCAGTTTCTTGCTCTTCAAATCCATCTCCTCTTGTGCAGATTCCTCTCCCAGCCCTGGTCACTGTCACTGGAGGATGCCACAACCTTCTTGCGACCCACCTTAGCCCCAAAGCTACTTAGCAACACCACAGATCGAATCTCACCACTTCCAGCCCAGCCCTCCTCACACCATTTGGTCTCACCTTGACCTTGTTTCTGCAGCACAGACATCTTCCTGTCAGGTTTTTGCAGAGTTCTCTCTGCACAGCTCAAGTCACATCCCCAGTATGACTTTTCTTCCCACAGGGCAGCCCTGAGCCTTCTTGCCCTTTTGTCCTTTCACAACATTCTGAGGATGGATAAACTCATCCCACCTGCCTTCTGGGTATCCCCAGCCCTTCCTTCACACCATGAACAGGGTTTAACTCCATGCTTACACCCCACTGTGGGCATCACCTGACAGCTAAAGGCCTTCCCCAGGCCAGACAGCAGGCACCTGGCTCTGCCATGGAACACCAGGGATGCCGGTCCCCAGCCGCACATCAAATCAGTGTTATCTAAAATGCACCTCAGCTGGCTGGGCAGGAGCGTCTCACTCCGCACTAGGCAACCACCTAATCTCCCCAGAGACAGTCCTCCAAGGCTGTTCCTGTTCAGGCACTGATAAAAATCTGACCAAGATGTTTTCAACAGTAAGCTGGGAGTGATTACAAAGCAACCGTCCCCTACCCTCCAGCTGGGAAAGCTCAGTTTGGAGTTTTCTTTAGAAACATGTGGAATTTTTTTTAAAATAATTTTTTTAATTTTAGTCTCTGGTGCCTCAGCAGGACTTGTTGCTGGGGTGGTCCCAAATGTGGCTTCCTGGGGTTGGGGGGAGGGAGAGGGGTAGACCAGAGGTGAGACAGAGCTCTGCTCTCCTCCCACCAGCCAAGCACTGTGGTGGCACTCGGGTAGCAGTGGGAGGGGAGCAGGGGCTGGACCTGGGTTAATCTCCAGCAAAGCCAGGCAAAACCTTTGCTCTTGGGAAGGTGGCAGAACTCTGCCCACACTAATGCCCAGGGAGCAGGGTGGGGAAAAAGGGGATGGCAGAGCAAAATGAAGCACGCTCCTGTGGAGGGTTTTCACCTCCTGCTCCCTTTGGGAGCGTGCACAGCACAGCTCCATTTACACTCACATCTCAGGCAGTAAGTAAATCCAACACAGAGACATGGCCAGGGCACCCCAACAGTGCCTGCAGCAGCTCTGCCATGTAGAGGCCAGCAGCTACATCTGTCATGGCCCATCTTCCTCCACCAGGCCCTCCCATCAATAGTGTTTGCCATCACCCCATGCCCGAGTGCTGTGCAAAACATGGCTCTAGTCTCTGCCTGCTCCTTCTTGCAGCTGGCAGGACAAGAGTGTGGCTGTGGGCTGGCTCCCCAGAGGGCTGAGAAGAGCCATCCTTGGAGGTTTGCAGGCCTTGGCTGAGCAAAGCCAGTGCTGAGCTCATCTAGGACCAGCAACAGTTGTGCACTCTCAGTCTGGAGCCCTCCAGGAGTTGCTTCCAGCCAACATCTCCAAGACCGATCCCCCTCTCCTGTGGCCATGCCAGCTGGAGCAATGCCTGCCCTGGAGCAGCAGACAGAGCTGCTTATGTGATGGATCGCAGACTCACATCAGCGAAACTCCCCAGGCTTGCCACACACTTGCACTGCAATAAAATGAGTTAAACCACCCCAGGTAGCCTTGACCTCTTGGCTGGGGAAGTACAACACAAACCCACCCAGTCTGCCCAGTGCAGAGACGGGCACTGCCATCCAGGCAGGCAGCACCCAGCAGCAGCCACATGTCCGTGCTGGGCACCACACAATCTCCAGGGCCAGGGCTGCCACATGCCCGTGCAGCCCCTTGGTCCCAATAACCATCACCCAGCATTGCTTTGCAGCTCCTGGGATTTATGTATGCAGTTATCCATTAATTAAAAAACCACCACTACCACTGAAGAAATCCTATCACAGATAAAGCACTTGGCATGAGGGTGAAGGAGATGGCAGTTTTGGCTGGAGGACTTAAATACCTTCCCTTTATAGTGCTGCCAACCCACAGCACAAATGTGTCAGTGCATGAAAACCATTCTGTGAAATTCAACAGGCTCATTAGTCAAAGGCATTAAGGGTGAAAATTGACCAAAACACCCTGGAAAGTAAATCATGTCAAAAAAAATCCTGGATAAACATGAGAGTGGCAGCAAGATCCCAAGGAGAACCCAACTAGCTGAGCACTGGGACACAAAGTCCTCCCCAGGCAGCTCTGTCACTGTCACTGAGAGTCTGGCTCAGCCCTGAGGCTGGACTCGGTGCACGTCACATCTGTGGTGGGGCTAGAAAAAGGATTTAATTAGCACTCCAACTAGCAAAGAAAGTATCACTAGCTGATCTTGGGGAGCAACAGGTATTTTTAAAAAAAGCCTATTTTAATCCGTGGAGCCATAGGGAAATTACAAACCCATCTCTTGATGATCAGAGGAAAATTAAAAGTCCGACTTCAGTGACAACAAAAATAACCCAAAGTCATGAAGTGCAATAAACAGCATGGGGACCAGAAGGCTCTTTAAACAGGTTTTTTAATCTCCTCTCCCCTCTGCTCATAATATTGCCTTTATTATTTTCTGATGTGGAGCCTGATTCTCACAAGTGTGGTGGATGCTGACAGCAGGGTAATGGAGCAGCAGCAATTTCTCCTGGGCAGACCTTGGTGATTTAATATGCCTGCAGAGAGAGAGAGAAGGGCGAGAAGCAGCTCAGGAGGAGAGAGTGTGCTGGGCCAGGAGGTGCCAGCAATAAAACCATGGTGATTAAGAGCTGGCCAGGCTGAGCAGGGTTCAGCAGCGAAGGGCAAGTGGCGGCCACTCGCACCAGCGCCGTGTCCCTCCCCAGTGCTCTGCCATGCCTGCCACAGCCCTTGGCAGTGGTGAGGAGGGTGCCCCAAGGACAGGGATGTGTAAAGGCAGTGAGAGCTGTGTGCTGCAGCCCATTGCCCAAGCCTGGCCATAGCTGAATGCTGCCAGTCCATGCTCACGTTCCTGGCAGTCCAGGAGAACCAGGTTGTTGCACAAGGTCCCCCTCACCACCAAGGCCCCGCTTATTTGAGAGGGCATTTAGCAAGAGCCCCAGAGAACAGAGAAGCAGGATGGATCTCTGGGAGGAAGGGAGCCCTATCGCCTGCCCTGACTGCCACAGGGGACAGCTGGGCCATGGAGCCAGTGGGAAGGTCTCTCCTGGGTTAAGAAAAAGGAAACTTGGCATCTGAACAGCAGCTTTCCTGTTGCCACTGCACATCTGGCCTCTCAGGGCTACTATAACCATCATCTCTGCCATGTCTCACTGTTGAGCTTTCCATGGGCATTCACAACCACCCAGATTTTGACCGCCGGTGTGAAACCAGCAGCGGTGACAGACACTGAAGGACAATATTTAATGGTAAGATATTGGTGGCAATGCAACAGAGGAGGTCTGAAAAGCAAAGGGTGCCGGAAGAGAGCTCATATCCCATCCAGCCCTGCACAACAGCACCCACTGTGAGGGAAAGCTCTCCTGGTGCCTACAGTCCCTGTGCTGCCTGTGCCCTTGTGCCTGACAGCGGGACACGTGACTGCGGCTGGAGTGATGGATGGGGCCGGAGTCCCTCTTTAAGAGTATCTCACAGTGGTTTCCGTAAGTTGATGGAGATTGCACAACACTGCCAACTGCCATGCCGGATATATTTTGCAACCAAGGCTTCTATGCCACATCTGTAGGATGATATGCCAGGGTCTTCTGAGGAGGTCTGGGGAAGTTTGAGCACAGGAAGAAAAAAAAGAAAAATAAAAGGAAAAGAAAAAAGTCAACAAACCTCTTTCCATAGCAGCTATTTTGGTGAGGCACCCTGGGGTGAGAGAGGCCAGCACCAGCCAGCTTTGGAGGCACAACAGCCCAGCGGGCTTGCTCGGAGCTCTGCCCACCCCCAGCTGGGAGAAGGTCCCTTTCCCATGGGTGGGTGGCAGTGAGCCATGAGACGCCCGGACAGGAACTGCAGGCAAAGGCTCTGCTCACCACGAGTAGCTGCAGGGCAGGGCTTGAGGTGGCACCAGCCTCTCTGGGGAAGAAGTGCTGCTGAAGCATGGGGGCAGCTGCTGAGGGTGGCTGTGGGCTGTCCCTGGAAGGTGGCTGTGGGATGGCCCTGGAAGTGCCATCCTTGTCATCCAGGTTCAGCAGCTCATGCCAGAGGGTGAAAGCTCCCATGACTTGAGCTCATGCCATCTCCCATCTTCTTGGCCTCTTTCCAGAAGAGGAGAAAGGACTTCAGGATACATGACTGGACTGGAGGATGCTGGAGAAGATGTTCAAATTGACACTAACCTAGCTGGTACCACACATGTCTTGGACATCAGCAGCTCTATGGCAGAAGCCCCCGACAGTGACCCAAAGTAACAGTGATTCTCAACATCAAGCCACACATCAGCACCACTCCTCAGAACCCTCAACAAGCTTAAAATTCATAGCACAATCACAAATGCAAGCTAGCACACCCCACAGCAGTATCCCCACAAAATTACCTTCTTTGGAAAAAATTTGGGCCCAGCAAAAGAGCCAGCCTGTTGATTCCATCAGGTTAAGGAGGCCAAGCAAAGAGAACTCCAGGATCACTGTGTTCCTGGACTCAGTCATGAAACCATCAGCTTCTGATTTAGGAGGAGAGAGATGATCTCTGACACAGGGAATCTGTAAGACTTGATAGACCAAAGCAGGCCATGGGGACAGGAGCACCTTACAGGGACAGGACATCAAAGTCAAGGGCTGAATTCCCTGTGCAACAGCTTCTCATCAGCAAGGAGATGTGGATGCAGAGGGAAGCACGGAGCCAAGGCTTCAAAGATGCTCAGAGTTTAAGTGGCTGAAAATTAAAGTTCTGGGACATTTTTTCAGCCTGTACTTGACAGTGGGGATGAGATAATGTCAGAAAGCCGAGCAGAGAGCATCTCTTGCAAAAGATTGATTATGCCAGCAAAAAACAAAGCTGAAAACTTAATGGCAGTGCCTCCATCTCCTTGGAGCTGAGCTCTGCCCTGTGTGGGACCCCTAAATGCTGACCATTATGGGTCCAGTCACAGGTTCCTCATCACTGATGAGAACTGGTGCTGTTCACATCACTCCCCTGCTTGTGCTGGATCTCCCTGCTCCCACTCCCAAGGGAACAAGCAGCTCTTTTGTCCCCAAATCTAATGGGTTGGAGACTCTTCATGTACCAGCGAGTCTCTCTTGTTCTTCATGGGTGCTAAGGAAACCTTATAAAAACCCAGTAAGACACAACGCAGTGGTAGGTCTGCTAAGGGCTCCCCAAGCCTTTTGCAGCTCATCCATATTCCACAGCTCTGCCAACACACGCCCTCAGTCCCATCTGGGCTCAGACCTTGGAATAACCGTGGCCTGAGTGTAATCAAAGAGCAGAGATTTTATTAAAGAGGTGTCTCACTGCTGTGGGATCGGGAAGTTTTCATGAACTACCTCTTATATCAGATGCACTGCAGTCCTTGCATGCTCCTGTGAGTCTCAGCTGCCCCAATGGTGCCTTGATGACCTGGCCCGTCCTGACCACACCACCTGTGCCTGGGTTCTCTCATCTTCAGTGTCTTGGTGCCACCTTTGGACAAGCAGGTGTCCAGCTCATGGGCTGAAGTGGGGCTCCCCTCTCCCCTGGATTGCATGGGTGAAACAAAACTGGGTTCATCCTCATGGTAGCAACTTTACCCTCATCTTGAGGAACCACTTGGGAACACTCAGGCAGCAAATCTGGCTGCTCCCCACGTGAGCAGACTCCAGCTTTTCTTTGATGCCTCAGTCCAGCCTGGTTTCATCCCATTCAGAGGCTCAGATAACACAAGCCTCACTCCCTGGCCACTTGGGATGCATTGCCCAGACCCTTCATCCAAGGCCAACTCTTCCCAGTAGCACCACACTAACATTCCCCATCCCACTCTCCTAATGATGCCACCAGCAGTACCCAACATGTTATTTGTTGTTGCTGCTGCCTGGTGCCCTCTGAGCAGGTTTGACAGCCAAAATGCTCCCTGGGGGACCTGGGCTCAAAGCAGTGTGACTGTGTGTGTCTCAAGCACAAGCATCCAGACCCAGTAGGGAGTGGGGACCACAGACAGAACCTGTGATACACAGAGTGAGGACATTGGAGGAATAACATGGAAAACACTCCCTTCAAATTTCCATACACACCCTCACTCCCGGGAGCAAAAAAAAGGAAAGAAAAAAAAGGAAGGGGAAAAAAGTATCCTTTTCAAAGCAAGGATGTGGTAAGGCCCAAACATTCTCCCCTGACACATGAGCCAGGATGCAGAGATGCTGTTTTTTCCAGGAGGAAAGAAGGGATTTTGCCGTCTCCTCCACTTAATGAAGAAGTAATCTTACATCTCTACAGGTGAGGGCAGCTTAGCTCCACATTCCTGATTGCTGCCCCGTGCCTCAGTTTCCCCACCAGTGCATCAGGTTGATGCTCACCTATGGCAGAGCCAGACAACGAGCCTTAACCTGGACCTGCAAAGCCCTTGAGCCCTTGAAGGCCTTCACATATTCCACCATCCATCATCCTCTACAACACAGAGTTTTTGTAGTGCAAAGAGCAGGTCCCAGGCAGGGAGAGACTCTGCCCTTTGGGGCTCAGACCCTCTCCCCTCCCCTCCTCCAGCAACAGTCTCCTTTCCCTCATCTCCTTCCTGCACAGGCCAGACACAGAGCCAAGCTAATAATTCAGATAACAGAATTAAACTGATCCTGATTAGGAAAAGCCTTTACCCTGAAGAAAGCAAACTCTGGCTCGGTGCTGCCTGTAATCCAATAGTCTCCCACGGCCGTGCAGCAAACCCGAAACCTGCCTCCAGGCAAAGGCACTTTGTCTTGGAACAAGGGAAGTTAAATGTGTCTTAATGGGAATTTTGACACGTTTTGCTTTGATTTCACTAATGTTACAAAAGTAACTGTTAGAAAATATTTCAGCCCCCCCCACGAGGAGTCAGGTCCTCGTGTGTATGGGCGCACTGCCCCGACGGGCCCTTCGGAAAGGGATCGGGGCTGTGGGGAGAAGAGGCCTTGGTGCCAAATCTCTTCACACGTCCCTGCGTGCAACTATTTTTTATGGGTCCATCAGGGAGGCAGGAACCCTTCAGGTCCCCCAGTTCGCAGTGGCACCTGTGGGGCAGCCAGCATCTCAGATGGGACCTCTTTCTTGTTTGCCCAGACGGACAAAAAATGGGGAGATAATCCAAGTTGGGAGGCCTGGGACTGCCAGGAATGGTGGGTGTGGCACGGTTTTGGTGGGCACTGAGGGTACAGGGCTGCTTGATGGGCGCACAGAAACACCGTCACAAGGCGCAGGAAAAAAGGAGGTGCATGGGAATTGCTAAGAGGGGAGATGCTAAACCAGCACTCACCTGCAAGACCTCTCAGGAGGCAAAGACTGGTTGTCTGCAACACACCCTGGGGCAAAGGGGGATCCTTCTCTGCTTATTTTCCACTCACTTGTGCTGTTTGGGTGTGATAGGGCAGTCATTCCTTGCGGAAGCAACACCAGTTCTGCATGGACATGGCATCAACCAAACAGGAGGTGCTGAACACCACAGGCTCCACAGAAGGAACCCTGATGTGGGCACGGGAACACACCACTGTAGAGGTGGGAGTGGTGCTCCCCCTTACCCCCATGGAACCTCTTGGCAGCCCCTCCTGGGGTTTCCCCCCCTCACTATTCCCAGCCCCAGGCTGACATCTCATCTGCCCCAGGCAGAGCAGGGTTGGAGTCAGCGTGGGCAGGACGGTGACATGAGCACATTAATAACTCCCTGAAACTTCAGCTGTTTCTTTCCATTTGGCACCAAAACAGGGCCTGGTACTTCCCTGCTCCTCAGTGACTTGGGGCTGGGGAGATGTCCTGTGTGTTACATGAACCCCATGGACCTTTCAGGTGCATTTAACTCTGAAGCACCCAGGGAAATACAGGAAGAGGGAACCAAATGCATCCCACAGCGAGGCACGAAGGTTTAGGTAAAAACCTGGGACAGCAGGGGCAGGACATGCTCTCCCCAGTGTCTGGGAACTCCTCCACTCCACATTAAGAGACAGAAGTACCCCTGATGGATGCAGTCTGGATCTTAACTGCTATCCCAATGAAATGTGCCACATAGCCCCTAATCCCAGATATTTAGTGGGCAGGAAGCAGGATTTCCTTGGCTTTCCAGCCCCAGTCCAGCCCAGTGGTCTCTCTATGGGCTTGCAGCACATCCCTGGCTGAGCTTTAGGGTGGAGAACTGGGGTACCCACAGCAAGACTGCTGACTGGGCTGAGCGAGGAGAAGGGGAGAATGAACCTGGTGCAGTTAGGACAGCACTAATTTTAGAAAGGCTGAATGCAACAAGCTCAACTGGAATAAACCAGACAAGCAGCCAGGGCTGAGGGGTTGCAGGAGGAATCTCTGTGCCTCCTCAGAGATAGTGTTTACTTGCAGCAGCTTTTCCCATCCCTGCTCCAGTGGCCCCATCTCCACCCGACCTGACGCAGCCCACATTTGTAAGCTATTTTTTGTTGTTTTAACGCAATGCTGCAATTCTAACCCACAGCCTCGGATTGTCAAACAGTTTTTCTTTTCTTTTCTTTCCTTCAGAAAAAAAAATACAGCTGAACTAATTTGATGAAAGGGGAAAATAAAATGTAAGCCAGACTAAACACATGCAGTTCCTACCTACAGCCAGGGCCTGGCTTCTCCCAGGCCAAAGTCAACACATGTCAATTTTTAACATGACAGGGCTTTAAAAGGGAGGTTTGAGCCCTGGATGAGAGGCGGCTGGAAAACATTAATAACAAGGTCTGTCAATTAAAGGCAGGCATGACAAGCCACCAAGACAAGAGCTGTGGGGTTTCCCTTCCTCCCCTTCTCTTCCTCTCTTAGTTTGGTGAAAAAAAAAAGTGATTTGTGAAGAAAACCTCCAATTCTGAAAAAAATGTAGGCACACTACCTAATGAAGAATGGGCTTTGTTTAGGAGCCTTGAGAACAGCCCAGCAGGCAAGGGTTGAGATCAACAGGTTAAGGAAAGGATTGCTTTGAAGGATGCTCCCAGTGGCTCCACCCATCCCAGTGCCATTGCTCTCTGTGCATGCCAGGGAAGTGCAGCAGCCTGGCTGCCTCCTCCAGGGCATCAAGCATCATCATCCAGAAGGATCTGCAGTTACTGCACTGAGTTGACTCGGTGGTGATGAGCCTGTTGCAGTGGAAAGGGCTATTTTGGGTTCTGGTTAAAAAAAATAAAAAGTTAAAAAAAAAAAAGGGAAAAACACCACCCTGCTTTTATCAGCTCCATAGGAAGTGTTTCTATGGCTTTCATGAGCTGGGCAGGTTTCTGTCCCAAGCCACCCACTGGGCTCCAAAACAGTTGGGAAAAACAAGGGAAAGGGGCAGAGCAGTGGCAGCCCCACCAGCCTGTGGAAATGAAGGCAAAAGTGAGTGAGAAGAAGGGTAGGGGGAGTGAGTGTTGGCATTAGGGGGTGTGGAGGGGAAAAGGGCTTTACTCCCAAAATCCTGGAAACGTCCCACTGAGCCGGGAGGAGGTTCCCGTGGTGCAGAGAAGCAGTGTTTGCTTTCAGCTGGGAGAGCAGGTAAAGATTCAGCCCAGAGGGAAATGGCAGAGATTCATTTCACCTTCACCACCTAAATAAATACTGCATCCCCAGTCACACACTCTGCACAGTGTATACCGTGCTGGTGTGCATTACACATCTACACAGCACAGGAACTGGCTGGTGGAGCAGCTCCAACATCCCCTGCTGCCATATCCTGTCCCCAACAGTGGCTCAACCAGATGCTCCACCGGGTCTTAAGAGCCCACAGTAGTCAAAGGCAACGTGCTCTGCCTCCCAGCATCAGCTCTCTTAGTCCCTGAAGGGGAGAGGACCTTCCTGGAGACTCTCTAGTTACGGATGTTGCATCCACCCACCGACCTGACTGGTGCCTGTGCGGGGCTGGAGCAACACACTTTGAGTGGCTCAGATGTGCAGGGGCTTTGAGGGATGCAGCTCTGCCCCTTCATGTGCCACTTGCCTGAGTGTGGCAGGTGAGCTGGGCTCCTGCCCTGCTCTCAGGTTGTGTTCCGCTTTTCCTGGCCCAGCAAACAAAACCTCCTTCCAACACACACGGAGTTCACTTTGCAAGGACAGGCAGAGACATGCCAGGCTGATTTATTCCAACAAGCCCTAGGCCAGGCCCCTCGAGTGGTGAAAGGCTCCTGGGCTCTCTTAAATGCCATCTCCCCTCTCTGTGGAATGGACAACAAAGTCATTAGGTGCTCTTCTGCTCAGGGATTTGTCACTGTCAAGTAAGAACAGATCAAGACCAACATGCCAAGTGAAAACAATGGTGAAGCTGATCCTTTCACCCCAGTACAGATTAAATGCACTGAGGATGGAGAAACCCGACAGGAGAGCCCACCCGTGAGCTCCTGCACTGGGCACATCAGTCTTCTCCATTTGGGGCACACTGACCTCACTGCCCAACCTTGGCCACTGCCACTGCAGCACAGGCCACTAGCCCAGGCAGTGCCCACCCATTCTCAGCATCACAGAGCTCGTGATGATATTTCACAAGAGCCACTTTCATCATCAAAAAGCATTTGAAGGCAGAGCTCAGAAAGCCTTTGGCTGCCCCTGCTCTGTGCCCACGGCTTCTGGAAGCTGCTTCATTGATGCTTCCCACTGCTCTGGTCCTGGTGAGACAGCTGTTGGCAGCACCACTGGCATGTCCACAGGCAGTGGCTAGAAAACATTGGTTTGAACAACAGAAGCACTGTGGCTGAAGTCAAGAGCAGTTGCCTGTGCTCCTGGCCTTACTCACTTAAATCCTTGGCTCTGGTGACTGCTACCAAGCCCCCTGCATCACCCACACTCAGGGCCAGTGCTGGCTGTCAACTCACTCTGGGGCCTGAGCTTCCCAGGGCAAAGCCCGAGCTCCCTGTTGTGCACCACGCACAGGGGCACAGGTAGGTGGCACCTGGGTTGGTTTATGGCTTTGCTGCTGACGTACTGTTCGGGTTTTTTGAGATAGGCTGTCAGCCACGGCTCAGTGGACAAGAGCTCAGAGGAGGCTGAAGCAGGGAGACGATGGCTCTGTGGCCAGCAGGGACTATCTGTACATCTCCCTCCCAATGGCTGCCTGTTGTCACTGTGCTGTCACCATACCCACACTGTCCTCTAGCACACAGGCCGACCCCCAGCCACATTTCACATGCGCTGCTCTCATTGTTCTCCAAATATCCAGCACAGCCTATCATGCTGTCCTCCCTCCTCCCCATCCCTTCCAGGCAGGCAGAGCAGGCCCTGCTCCCCACAGGATCGCTCAGCACTGGGGAACAAAATTGAGGGAAAACCCTTTTAAATCAAGTTCACGCCTTGCATCAAGAAAGGTTAGTCTTCCTCTCCCCAGATAACGGATACAGATGTTACACTGATGCCACATTTGATTTCAGCCAAAAAAGCCAAGAGGGTTTAAAACATTCATTCATCTCAAACTGTAAGCAAAGCTTATTCTCGCTAATCTCAATAATTACTCAATTTCTCCCACATCATGAGAGCAGCAAGGTTTGGCAAATGGCAAGGTTTCCTTCCTCCATAGGACCCTGCTCAGAGCAGGGATCAGAGATTTGCAAGAAATTCCCTGTTTAAAGAGATGTTGCTGGGGTTGCTGAGCTGGATTCAACAGGATTTCTTAGGACTCAAAGCAGGATCGGGGCCCAAACTCTTCCCATTCAAGACGAACATCTTTGATCCAAGAGCATCAGGGCTGTTGGTGTCACTGTAAGACCAGAAATGTACACAATCATGAGGGATCAGTAGAACTTAAATCCCTCTCAAACTCCACAAGATCTTTTCAGGCACGGCAATGGGGACAAGGGTAAATTAAGCATCTCCAGTGTAGCATCAAGTGAACAATTAGCAGAGAAAAGCTGCCCACGAGGGCCTGATGGAACAGAGCAAGGAGATTTTCTTCCCAGACATGTCTGCTAGAAACAGCCTGAAACATTTCCATTTCTGTTGCCTTTTAATAGCAAGGTCAGCTCCTTTCTTCCTACCCTGACATCCTCCATCAGGGCCTCTTTCTGGGAACTCACAGCAATGCACCAGATGTCACTGAGAGGCAGAAAAACAACCAGGGGCCAAACTGGGGCATTTCACCATGGCCCTTAATGAACCACATGGCATTTGGCTCACCAGAGAGGGGAGCAGAGAGCACCCCCTTGGTGGCACTGCCAGCCCCCCAAGCCCCTGGGGCTGGAAGGAGCCCCTTTCTCCCAGCATGAACAGCCACCCTGCTCCTGGAAAAAGGCAGCAGCCCCACATCCTCCAGGCTCCCCCCAGCACTAACTGGCCACTGGAAATAATCTAAATATATGCAGCCCAAAGGAGACTTGTTTGTTTTCCCCATTTTTGCTGGGTTTGAACAGCACTCAGCATGGTACCCAGCACAGTTCCAGTTCCCAGCAGCCCCAGTGGCCACCAGCACACAAACATCCCCACTTACTGGAGGAGAGGAATGCTCACAGTGAACTCTGTCCCAGCCCCTCCATAACACCCACACTGCCAGCACTGGGGCAGCTCAGCCCTTCCCTGATATCACAAGAGAGCCAGAGCTGTGAGGAAAGACCAACTCCACTACCCCAAGGAGAGAGTGCTAATGCCCTAGGCAAGGCAACACCTTCTTTTAGCTGAAGGACGAAATTACTCCCAGGACTGCAGACCTCAGGTGTGCAACCACCATGAACAGCTGCTGACCAGGATAGCAAGGATGAAGAAGGGGAGAAAAGAAACCACAAAACTTACAAAAGAAACCCACTTGTGTTCGGTGATGCTCTAAACACCTCCTTCAAATAGTCAGCTCAGGACACACTTTCAGCCTTCTTCTCCTTAGTCCAAATCTTGAGACTAAAAATGCTGCCACCTTAAAAAAAAAAAAAAAAAACAAACCAAACATCCAAATCCCAGGATCCAAAGTTTAAAAATACATATATTTGTATTAGCCCTAAAAATGCAGCCATCTGCCCTCCCCACAAAGGAGCAGAAGGAAGCAGAGCACAAAGGAAGGGGAAAGCAAGGTGTAGGTGTGGGTTTTTATGGGTGCACAGGTGCCCCGGGTTAGTGGGTCCCCAGCTGGGGAAGCCACCTCGGCATCCCCCTCCCAGGTGTGCTGTTGGGAGCAGGGGCTGCTCCCTGTTTTCAGGAGGTGGGCACGGCTCTGGCCACTGCTGTGCAACCTCTACCTGCAAGCAGCTTATTGAAAACACCCTTGGGCACGTGCCGACCTCTGGCAACACCTCTGTGCCCTCACCCAGGCAGTGGGGGAACGGAGGGTCAGGCTGGGGTTTGGCTTTGTCCACACTGGCTCCTATCTCCCAGGCCCACTCCACCTCTCTGCAGCAGGTGCAGATCATCTCCAGGGATACACTGGGATACACCATCCCTGCTAAACCCCCCCACCTGCCCTCCCTGAGCTACTCCAACAGCATGGCTGGGGCCACTGGGACACCCCTGTGGGGCCTTCTGGGGATGGAGGGATGGGGAAAAGAAGGAAAAAAATTTCTTCCATCCTTTTGCCACTCTCGAGCTTCTCCTCATTTCCACATATTTCCAGAGTGTCTGTTTTTCCACATTAAAAAGGGCTGGAATAAATGTCACGTTGCAGCATATACCTGTGAACAAAGCCACAAGTGTGAATGGCTGCATGCACAAAGTCTCTCCCCTGATTTCCCAGGTTTTCAGGAGTGACCTTGGAAAAAGAGTGAGCCGTAGTTCTTCATGGCATGGGTGATAACGTGTTTGTCACCATTCAGACTGTCTGAAGGCTGCCTGGGTTTTATTTTATTGCATTTCGAGGTGTCACCAAGACCGGGTTGAATTACGTTGCCAACTCCTTCATAAAAAAAGAAAAGTGACTTTGCTTTCCCGCACCCTGGGGGAGATCAGGGCTCGCGGGAGCCACTCTGATGTGTACAACACTTTTATTTTTTTTCTGCAAGCGTGCAATAGCTAAAACTTGCCGTGAAAGTCTTTGGAAACCTGCGCTACTAAATAAAAATATTTAATCGCCGCCGAAAAAAGCAGAGGCAGACTCCTGTGTGTGTGAGCCCGCAGCGGGATTATATAAATTGTTACTATCCGGCGCAGAGTTGAGAGGTGCCGTCCCGGGGCGCGGCCCTGGGGTACCCCCGCGGGGACCGCCCGGACCCCCGGGCGAGCCCGGCTCCTGCCTCGGTCCCCGCCGGTCCGCGAGCGGGGGATGCTGAGCGGGGCCGGCCCCGGCACCCCCGGCTCCGCCGCGCCGCACCCGCCGCTGCCAGAAGGTGCCGCCGTCCGCCTGCGAATCGCTCCCAGCCCAATTAGGCGGCCGGTATCGGCTGCAATCACGGCTGCTGATAGAGATAAATGGGGAAGGCACTATCTGCCCAACAATAGTGGGGGTTTTTTTTAAAGGAAAAAAAAAAAAAAGAGGGGAAAAAAAAAAAAAACAATTGAACTTTTCATCAGCTGCTAATCATGATTTTTTTTATTGCTTTGCTTAGCATTTTCTGGGGAATAAAACCTTAGAGGAGCCCAGTCTTTTGTGGAAAATGAAAGGGCATATAAAAAAATGAATGTACATGGATTCTAAATATTTCAGGTTGTATGACTTTGTGTTTGACCTTAGCAGAAGATGAACTAATCCTGCAATATAATAGACTTTCATAGAGATATGGAAAATGGCTGCTTTTTTATCTCAGTTGCCATGGGAACCATCAGAGAAAAGGCCTAGCTGAGATGCAATAGAAGGTTATTAAATGTGTGCTTGTGTATATTGGAAAAATACAGCTTTTTGTCATCTTGTGTCACTCATAGGTCTTTAATACGTAATGTTTAGGTTATTAATAAACTAACACAGGTCCATTTTTTACAGAGAACAACTGTGAATACAGCCATAAAAAAATTAGTACAAGTTGAACATTTGCAAAACTCCCAAGCATGGGCAGGGGCTGCTGCTTGCCTGCAACTTCCCACAAAAGTTTCTCTCTCTTTCCAGGCAGGGACGAGATGAGCTGGACAGGCAGAGGGGACCAGGAGACTGTGGGTGTCCTGTCCCCAACCCAGAACCTTGCTGTCCCCCCGGGCTGGGGATCCAGGGCAGTGCTAGTGATATGTGATGTGCTGCAGTGGTGCAGAATAAAATGTTTTGTTGTCTGGTACCTGGGCACAGGTTCAGGTGCTGCCAGAGAAAAAGGGTTGGATGAGAGCCTAAGGGACATCTGTCCCTGGCTCTGGGTTGGGGGATCTCCTGTTCTGGAGCTGGGGGCTGCACAGCCAGACCGGGAGGCATTTACTGTTATATAGATAGTTTGGGGAGGGAAAAAAAAGGGGGGAAAAAAAAAAGGAGAGAATAAGAAACAAGAAATAAAGAGAGAAGTAGAGAAAGAGAGGAAGAGAGAAAGAAAGGAAGGAAAACCTGATACTGCCCTGAGCTGGAAGGGACAGATGTCACACTAACTCAAGGAGCAAAGAACTCCCTTTCTGTAAGGTTTGTTTTTGTCCCCCAGGATCACCAATTGCTTCCCAAATTTGGGCTGCCCCAGGTGCCCTGTTCTGCCTGTGGCTGGGATGTGGAGGAATCACCCAGCACCACCAGTGAGGGCTGGAAGCCAGCCCAGCCCATGGGGGACCCAAGGGACTGGCAGGACTCCATGGCCAGGGTTTGGGGGGGAACAAGCTGGGGGGAGAACTGGGAGTTTTTTTTAGATTGACCCTGCTGGACCCTGAGACTGCTGAGGGCTGGGGCAGGACTGGGACACAGCTGAGCCTGGAGGTGGCTGTCTGGATGGGGACAGAGGTGCTTCCACGTACACAGGGCTCATCACTCCCGAAGCAGTGACTGCCCATGGGTGCAGGTGGAGGTGGCTGAGGGTGCAGGAGTGAGTGTGAGCGCGAGCAGGTGCCTGAGTGCCCAGGATGATGTTCACAACTCTTCTCCCTTCCCTGCACATCCAGCACTACTTCAGCAGAGCAACCCCAAATTTCCAAGCATGCTGTGTGGCAGGACCCGGCACGGTGAGCTGTTGTCCCACCCTGCTCCCCTGGATCGGGGATGGGCAGGGGACCCTCTTGTCACTCCACGGAATCCACAGCAAAGACCCGCGTGTGCAAAGAGCCTCGGGGGTGTCCCAGGCCCGGCCGGGGGCACCCCTCGTGCACAGCAGCCCCGCATTCATGCATACTAAGTAAAGCAAGGAATACATAGATTTTGCCTATCTGCCGATCAAACGCGGAGATCTGCTCGGGTAAATGATGCATTAGATGCGGTGGCTGTATTTGTTGTGTGAGTTTTGAAAGGGTTCCGATAATCTGGAAGCGAGAGATAAGGAACACCATTTATTCAGCAGCACTTTGGAACCAATTTTCAACCCTGTTCAACCCCATTCTCCAGCAGCCTCCAGGAGCCCAGGAGATAAGGATTGGGCTATTCATTATCTTCACAAGGAACAAAGATTAGCTAGCAGAGATGAAAAATTACCCCTGGATAGTAATAATAAGGAAGCGAACCTGGAGAGCTGCTGAGCCTATATTCTCCTTGCTGCTGGTGCTGCTTCTTCTCTTTTTAAATTTTCTCCCTCTTTTTTTTGTTGAATCAATATTGAAAAGGTTGTGTTTTTTTTCTTTTTTTCCAGTGGGGGAGGAAAGCTTTCCCCACTGTCTATCATATTTTTCAATATGCAGAATATGGTTGTTACCGTGGAAGAGAGCAGAGCACAGTCCCCCCTTCCTCCCAGACTTTCAGATGACATCTGTAGTACGAAAGCTTAACAGGAAAGAAAAACATCCTTCTCTTCCAGCGGGCATGAGGGGAAAATCCCAACTCCCTGCCCCTCCGACCCCCAGTGTCTCTGTTGGCACGTGGAGGGGCGACCCCGGCTGTCCCGGGACAGCGCGGCTGGAGAGCAGGCACAGCGCGGTGAGCCTCGGGTGGGCAGCGCTCCGGTCTCAGCCCCCTGAGCCCGCGGCTCGCGCACCCCCGTCTGTCCACGCTTGGGGAAAAATCTGCAGCCTTCAAACCCCACTCTTCCCGTAGTTTTTCCGCCTGAGCCACAGTTCCTCGCTTTGGAGTCGTTCCGTGCAGGGCGATTCCAGGACGCGGCTGCCGACAGCGTCTCCCTCTTCCTGGGCACAAGGGAAAAAAGAGGGGATATATACATGTATATATTTTAATACCACATTCTTTTGTATTTTTCCCCTGCATAAATCTGGTGATGTATCTTCTCTCAGAGGATGAAGGGTAATACAGGAGGAGTAATTAAAACACTTACTTTGGAAATGGGCTGCGTGGGGCTGATAAGAATTATCTGCCGCATATCAAGGACCCTTTTTCCCCCGAACCATATCACAAAGACAGACAGAAAATGCCAGCAGAATAGGATCCCCCCCCCCTCTTCTCCCTGCTCACATTTTTACCTCCATTATGATGATAATTCCTCTCCCGCGAAACTTTTTTCCTTCCCTTCCCGAACCGTATTTCGTTCCCCCACCTCCCGCAGGGCCCCCGCCGGACGGTCCGGCCTTTGTCTCTGCATTAATATGGTTTCCCTGCAGCCTCGGGCGGGGGTCCCGCCTGTCCCCCCCTCTGGAGAATCGCGCCGCGCCCCCCGAGCCGCCTGGACGCGGCTCCCGCGGCCCCGGCGCCCGTGACCCCGTCCAGGCAGCGGGCGCTCGGCGGGGGAAGCCCCCAGCCCCGCACACACACGCACCGGCAGGAAAATACCCGGCAGGTGAGGACTGCCAAGCCAGGGCTGGGGCGCGCAAACATTTCCGAAAACATTCGTTCTGGCTGGATTTCTTAATGCTCTACGAAATACGTATTTTACCGTCTCTTTCCTAGCTATAACAACGACTCGTCGCGTAATATCTGCTTGTGCCTCTTCCAGCTTCTCCGCTGCCTCACTGACGTGCAGGTGCATAGCCCGAAAGGCTGAATTTGGAAGGGAGAGGTGTTAGAAGAAACACGAGGTTATACAAAAACCAGGCTGGTCAATGGAAAAAAAATCCAAGACCCTCAAAGCATTCCCTTCACTAGAGAGTGGAAATAAAATTAATACGAATAGGAGTAATTCATAGGAATAATTGATCCTGCGGAGCGGCTCCCCCCAGCCCACCTTCCTTGGGATGCGAGGAAGAAGCGAGCGGCTCGGGAGAGGCTGCGGCTGCGGCGCCCGCCGCGCCGGAGTCCCGTTTCCCAGCGCTTGGGATGTGAGTGCGTGTTGTTGGTATAATATCAATTCATTTAAAATATGAAAGTCAAGTCGCGTAGACTGTGACAGCAACCGTAACAAAAGGTGCAAGCAACAGACAATGTGATGTGCTTGTACAGATATTGTAATGATGCAAATGAAGTGGAGGGGACGAGCTGCCTTATTATGTACATAAATACACAGTGGCTCGCTGTGCCATCCGTGAATGCAGGAGAGTGAGAGAGAGAAGGGGAGGGAAAGAAGGGAGAGAGGAAAGGAGAGGGAGGGAGGAGGGAGGAAGGGAAGGGGGGAAGGAGGGAAGGGAGGAAAAAAAAAGGGCTCAGCTCGAAACTGCTGCCAGTTTTCAGCAGCGCGCACGGCGGCAGCCCCTCCGCCGGGCTGCGCGCACCCTCCGCCCGCGGCAGAGCCGCCGCTCCCGGCGAGGGCAGGAGGGGAGGCTCCGGCGGCCGGACCCCTCCCCAGCCCGCGGAGCGGCCCCGCGAGGAGCAGAACTGACGCTTCCCATGCACCGTGCGGAGAACTGAAAGAAAAACGAGGACAGGCGACAGGCAAGGTAAGGGGCCGCGGCAGCGCGGCTCTGCGCGGCCCGGGGGCGGCCCTGCCGGCACCGAGGTGCGGATCCCGCTGCGGGAGCGCTTCGCTCGGGGCAGTTTTCCCCAGGGACAAATCTGGCAGGATTTGTAAAGAACGAAAAAATGACCCCGGCAGGGCGGGACCCCCCGGGCTGCCGCCTCCCAGCCGGCCGGGCTGAGCCCGGTGCAGCGCCCGCCGGCCCGGGGGCACTGCGGGGCTCCCCCGGCTCTGCCCGGCGGCGGGGCTCTCCCCGCACCCCGCGGGGAGTGGGGCCGCCGGGCCGTGGTTGGATCTGAGGTTGGTTGTTTTGATTTTTTTTTCTTTCCCATTGTCACTGGGATGATTATTTAAATCTCCATTTTGGAAAGTTGCATTTCACCCAGGGCGGCCAGGCAGAGATTTCCCGGAGACAGGGTGCGTGGAGAGCCCTGCGTCCCCTCCCCGCAGCTACATCCTATCTCCTCTCTCCCTTTGTTGGCAGATTTGGGCATTTAAAAAAAAAGAAAAAAAAGAAAAAAAAGAAAAAAAAGAAAAAAAAGAAAAAAAAGAAAAAAAAGAAAAAAAAGAAAAAAAAGATGCGAGGGTTTGTTCTGCCCCGAAAGCCGGCAGGGCCCGGCCCCGCTCTCTCTGCACCTGCCTGCCGGGGAGTCCTCCCGTCCCAGTCCCGTGCGGCAGCTTTACGGGGCTTTGCATGATTTAAAATTACCCAGGCACATCGGGGACACGGCCGCTCCTCTCCGCCGGCTCTTTCACCCCCTCGCGCTTTTTTTCCCCCTGTTTTTGTATGTGCAAAGTTCCCCTCTTTATCCTCCTTTTGCTTTGGGGTGCTCAGGCTGGAAGGAGAGGAAAAAAAAAATAAAAAGGAGAAGCGTCCAGGAGCGAAGCCTGCCTGGATTTGATGCGATTTCAATAAGAAAAGCGATTTCACTAAGGGGGTGCGAGTTTCGGTCGCTGGGATTGTTCTTCCCCGGCACACGGAGCATCTTTATTAAGCGCAATTATTTTTTCCTCCGAAGTCTAAGCTCCGGCCTGGCTCAGCCCCGCGGCTCGCAGGGGCAGGCGGCCGCGGCCACTGCCATTGCCGGGCGTGAGTCGAGTCCCGTTCACCGTGCCGGGTCGGTCCCTCCCCAGCAAAGTTTTGCCTGAGGAGAAACAAATCAAACCTGCGGGGTCGGCCTCGTTCCTCCCTCCTGCAACAGCTGCTCCCGAAATAACCTTGAAAGAAAAAAAAATATATATACGTAAAATTAAAGGGAGATCCTGCAAACGAAATCTTTCCTGGCAGCGGCTGAAAAAGAGAATTATACCTTTTTCTGGACTAAGCTGTGCGTGTGCAACCCTCCCCTTCCCCACGCACGCATTTCTCTTCGGGAACTTGCACAAAAGGCGGTTTTGTGGGCAGGCTGGGGTCTGCTTGAGGCTTTTCCTCCCTTTATTTGGCAGCCGAGCGAGCCGGGGGGCTGCGGGGGCGGTGGGCACCAGGCAAATTGCGGACAAAGCGCAGGTGAAGGCGTGTGCGGGAGCGTGTCGGGAGCGAGACTGGGACCGAGGGTTCCCACGGTGGGGGACATACCCCACAGAAATCCTTTGCGGGATGGGGGATAGCGTATTTACAAACACATGCAAAAAAATTAAATTTTCCATGATTTATTCCCCTAGTCGTATCTGTCGCGCTTTTTGTTTTTTTTCTTTTTGTTTTCCCTTAATGCAGTTTAAGTAAAGGTCTTGTGGTTACGAGGTAACTGTGTCACTTTATAACCCTATCAGGAGCCATTAATACGTGCTAGTAACGCAGGACGGGGGGGCCGGGGGAGAAGAAAAGCAAAGCGAAGACAAGACCAGAGAGACGAAAACATCGGGAAAAATTTTTTTAAAAGGCAGAAAGCAAGAACTTTCCCTTCCCAAAAAATCCCTAAATATACCCGAGGCGGGCGGGGGGGCTGCTCGCAGGGACCGGCTGTCCGGGGCTCCTACCTGCGGGCGGGTGGGAGCCGCTGGCAGAGCCGGCCGGTCCCCAGCCTGCGGCGGGGCGGGGGGCCGGGGCGGGACGCCCACTGCAGGCCCTCCCAGCCCCCTCCCCGCCGGCGAGCAGCCTCCTTCCCCGGCCCGCCCCGGGGCTCGCACATCGCCCGCCGGCACCGGGAGCGCCGCGGCCCCGTGCGGGGCTGAGCACTAAGCACTTCTCTCCCTCTTCTTCTTTCTTTTCACGGAGTTTTCCTGCCCTCCCTGCTTGCGGCTGTGGGTTGCACTTCAGGGAGGCAGCGGGGCAATGCCGCACGGGAGGTCTCGACCCCCAGGTCTCCGTTCACCGGGAGAGAGTGTGGCCCTCGGGGAGCCGCCGGGGGCACCCCAGGAAGGGGTGTCTGGAGGAACGTGCCCTGGGGTCTGCGGGCCCCACCCCTGTTCTCCTCAGGTACAATTTTTCCCAGATCCAAACACTCAGAATGAAGTGGGGGAAAAAAGAGGAAGAATCCCCTCTCCGGACATGTAAATAAATGGTCCGTGTGCGGCGCCGGCTTATTTGTTTTCTGCCTTCGCCTCTGCCCAAGAATAGGTGTCAACTCCATCACATGGCACTACTAACTGTTGCTAAAACATGTTGTCGTCTCCCCCCTCCCTTAACGATATGACATCACTTGTCAATCAAATCAAAATAACCAGTTGTGCTTCCAGATCTAGGAAAGCTCCCTTATTAAAAGAGAAAAATAAATTCCAACAGCAATAACAAAATAAAGTTAAGAAAACGGAGCCCGTAGTGCCCGGGGAAAGAAGCGGGGAAAGAAGGTAAACGGGGGTTGGCAGCCGCGGGGTGAAGCAGTGGGGCCCGGCCGGACCCTCTCCCGGGAGGCTTGGCAGAAAATTGAGGGAAGAGCTGCTTAACCAGCCGTGTGAGCGGCGGGCTGCGGAGCGGAGCTAAGCCGCTCGCCTCCAGCAGCCAGCGCGGTTCGCTGCTGCTCCCGGTGGGTGAATTAATTCAATTAAAAACCTCAGCCGTGCCGCCGGGGCGTTCAGCGGCCGAGACCGGAGCCGGCAGCCGGTTCGCCAGAATCAGGCAACGGGGACGGGACACGTCGGGAATTAAAAAAAAAAATTAAATTAAATAAAATTATAAAATAGAACAAAATAAACCAACATACTGCGAGCCGGCCGGATAGGAAATCTCGCAGCTCAGCCGGTCTCTCAGCAGAAATCCTTCATCCCTGCTGGAGGGGTCATTTATTTTACAAGGGTTTTAATGGGAGGGGTTGCAGGAGGCGAGAGGTGGGTGCGAGGAGAGGCGCCGGCCGCAGCCAGCACCCGGTGGCGGGGAGTTGGCAGCCGGACCCCGGCCCGGAGGTGGGGCGGGCGCCGGGGGGGCCGGTCCCGAGGCGGCGCGGCCGGAGCCACCGCCGCCGCCCGCTCGCCCCTTTTGTTTTGCTTCGCCTGCCGGGCCTCGGGTAACCCGAGACGGGGGCTTCAGGGAGCCCTGGCCGGGCAGCGCCGGGGTCTGCCTCGCCATAAATCAAGCCGCCTGATTAATCTTTACAATTTGTCTTTTAAAACAAACACGAACGAATTATCAGCTCGTTAACTGCGATTTTATCACCTGCCTAAAACAAACAGCCCACCCCGCTCCCCCCCCCAAAAATACCCAAAAATCGCGTCCCCGTGCTGATGGCAGGAGGGCAGTAATTAAAATATCCATATTAATTAATAAGCGTGTAGCGAGGAGCTGGATTTCGCTGGCGGTCGGGAGCGGGAGCCGACCAGGCCCTGGTGATCCCGGCTGACCGCCGCCCTTTTCCAGCGGCCGGGACTCCCCGGGCACGGCGCACCCCGGCCCCGGCAGCCTCCGGCGGTGGGTAGAACGAGGCGCCGAGGAGATCTACCTGCAACGGTCCGAGTTTATTTTATACTCACCTTTCTTTCAAAACATCAAAAAATCCATTTACGGGTGATACTTGGGTGATTTTGGTGCACGTAGAAAGAAAATCGCTTCGGAAGGAAAAGCCGGATTTTTAGAAAGCTCGCTTGGTTTTCTCTCTGCCTTTTAACTTTCCCTTTTAAAAATAATTTTTTAAAAAATTTTTGCTTTGTTTCCCTTTCCTCCCGGGCACCACCGGACTAAGCCTCCCGGGCACGCTCCACAGCGCGGGGGGCATTTGCCCTCCCGAACCCCGGCGCCTCTCCCACCAAGCCCGGCCCAGCGCCTGTCCCCGGCCTGCCCGGGCCAACCAGCCCGTCCCGGGAGAAGCCGGCTCCACCGCCCCTTCCGCGCCCGGCAGCCGCCGGAGGAGCTGCTGCCCGGCCCCACCGCTTGCGACCCCCCCGCAGCGGCAGGAGGGGGCGAGGGGCGCCGCGGTCCCGGCGCCACCGCGCAGCCCCGAGGTCAGGGGGCCGGGAGGAGCGGGACACCCGGGCTTTGGGTGCAGGAGGCGTCAGAGGAGAGGATGCGGAGAGGGGGGGAGCATAATCGCCTCCCCCTGTCCCAACCTTTAGCGGCCCCAGTACAGCCCCCGCTCCACTGCCCCGCCGGGCTGCGCTGTGGGTCCCCCCGGGGGGCTGCGTTGAGGGTCCCCTGGGGGAAGGTTATAGGGGGACAACGAGTGGCGGTGGGGGAAGAGTAAGAGGGAGCCCCATGTGGCTCCGTCCAGACGTACTCCGCAGCGAGGAAAGGGAGTTTTATTATTATTACCGTCATTATTATTATTATTGTTATTATTTAAAAAAAAAAAAGTTCATTTCCTGGCGAATTTGGCAGTGACGGGTGACGTCAGAGCCCCGGCGTCGTAGTGACTGGGGCGGTCGGGCTGGGGGAGGCCGGCTCCGGCTCCCAGCCCCCAGCGCTGCCCGCCGCGGGGGCGGCCCCGGGGACAGCAGCAGCAGCAGCAGCAGCAGCATCCTCGGGGCCGCCCCTCTCCCTCCGCCCGCAGCCCCCCGGTGGGGCCCGGCGCAGCCCGCACTGCCCCGACCGCTCCCGCGCCCCTGTCCCGGCCGCGCCGTCGGGCTGGAGCCGCGGCCGCTGCCTGGCGAGTGGAGGGGCTGCTCCCCGCCGCGATCCCCTGGCAGGGACTGTGTTCTCCCCCGGCGCCCAGCTCGGAGGGTTGAAGGATTGCGATCAGCGTTTCCCTTTTCCCCCGAAAGCAGCGGCTGAGGAACGGGAGAGGAGCGCCTGGGAAACGGGACCTGCAGCAGAGCCCGGCCGCGCTCCGGGGAGTTGTTTGTGCCTTTCCTATTATTATTGTTATTATTATTATTATTTTCCGCCCCCAAAGCGGACCGGTTTATCCGCACTTTCGGGGGTGGCGGAGCCAGACCCGCGCCCCGGCTGCTGCCGCTGAACTGCACCACAAACTCCGCCGAAAACGCCTGTTGATTCGGGATGCACCTCCGCTCCCCGCCCCAAAGCACACGAGTAATTGCAAATATTAAAACACTGGTGTTTGGTTTTTGTTATTAATTATTTTAAGAAAAAAGTGTGAGAATGGGAAAAAAACCCCCAAAACAACGTTTTAGCAATGTCGCAGCCCCACCGCGAAGGCTGTTCCCCCTCCCAGCGTCCTTGTGCCCCGGCCCGGCTCGGCTCGGCTCCCCGGGCCCACGGTCGCCAGCCAACCCCAGCCCGGGTCCGTCCCAAGCGCTGCGGGCCGGGCAGCGGGCAGGGTCCGTCCGTGCCCCGCAGCCGGCCCGGCGCGGCACCACTGCCCGGGCCCTGCTCGTCCCGTCGGTCTCCGGGGTCGGCGCGGAGCCTCGCAATTATTTGTTTTTAATTATTTTTTCCCGATCCAGACGGTTATTTCAAACTAACGTGACCACGCTGAGGTTTGTCCCGCTCCCGGCTGCGCGCTGCTGTGCCCGATTTAAGGGATTTTAGCACATTTATCTCCCCGGTGCCGATTTCCAGCCCCGGGCATGCCGGCGGCGGCGCTGGAAGTCGCGGCTCGGCGGCGGGGCAGCACCCGGCGGAGTCTGCCCCATCGCCGAGCCCTTCCCGCCCTCCATCTTCGCTCGACCCCCCCGGCCCCCCCCCCCCCCCCCGCTCCGCATCCCCGCACTCCTCGGCGGGACCCCCTCTATTTTGCCGTCCCCGCCCCGCAGGGGCGTGCAGCGCCCGGGCGGGGAAAGCCCCCACGGCGCTGCAGGGCGAGGATGCTGCGAGCAGGGGAAGGGGGGCGGAGGAGGGGGTCTGCCGTGCTCCCCCCTCCCGGGCCGGCTCCGTTTGGGGCCGGGGGTGCGGTTGGGGGCGGTGTGGGGCGGCGGGATTGGCTGGCCCGGCCGCCGGCCCTGCGCGCCCCGGCCCGTCTGCGGCGCCGCGGCCAGCTGGCGCCAGCGCTCATATAGGATGCGCGGGGATGGGACCGAGCCGGCCAGAGCAGCGGCTTTGCCATCTGAGTAACACCCTCCAGCGAACCTCCTTTGCTCCTCCGGCGCTCCCTCTGCCTTTCCCCCCTCCTCTCCCTCTTCGCTTTTTTTATTCCCCCTCCATTCTCCCCCTCTTTGCGGCACTCGCATCCTCCACGCCGGCATCCATCGCCACCCAGCCTCCCGCGCCGGGTAAGTGTGGGGCGCGGGGGGGGTCGCCGCGCCACTGCCAGGGCGCACTCGCTGCTTTCTCTAAACACCCTTCTCTCCGCTCTTCTCCTTCTCTCCCCCCTCCCTGTTTCTCCCCCTCCTTTTCCTTTTGTGTCAGTTGGAGTTCTTGCTAGAACTACGCTATGTTCTGCCGTTCTTCCTTTTTCAGCCCGCTTTTGAAGCCAGCTGGAAAAACTCCTATTGACGTTTCTAGCGGGGGGGGGGGGGGAAGGAAGCTTTTTCCTTTTTTTCCTTTTTCTTTTTTTTTTTTTTCTCCCTTTTTCCTTTTTGTTTTCGGTTAAGAGTTTGAAATGGGATCTTTGTTTATTTTGTGGGGCAATGAGAAGGGAGGGCGCAAGGCAAGGACTTTTGGGGAGAGGATATTTTTGGGAGGGAGGAGGGGCTCTGCTTCCCCCTCCCCATCCATGTACCTCTGGGAAAAGAAGCCGGCCGGGAGCCGGCCCGGCGAGCAGCGCACCCAGGGCTGCCGAGCTGCTAAACCCTCCCGCCTTTCCCTACAGGTGCTGCCCTGGCGCTTCCTCGGACCTGCCTACGCCACCCGCCTGTTGACAGAGGGACACGCTGACTTCGGGGGTCCTCCCCCCCGCCTCAGAGGGCGCGCTCCAGTCACCCGGCGGTTTTCTTTCTAAGAAAAGCCACCCCAATCTCTTAAAACTCAGCAGGCAGAGCCGAAAGCGACCCTCCGAGCAGCACCCCCCGCCCCCACCGAGCGCAGCTCGCTCCTGGCCTGGGGGTGG
The DNA here is from genome assembly GCA_014706295.1 of Lycocorax pyrrhopterus obiensis. Taxonomy (NCBI): domain Eukaryota; kingdom Metazoa; phylum Chordata; class Aves; order Passeriformes; family Paradisaeidae; genus Lycocorax; species Lycocorax pyrrhopterus. The sequence continues at coordinate 9,613,902 of JACSVZ010000017.1, forward strand.
GTGGGACGGGAGGCCCAGGGCCATGGAGGTGGCCACGGATCAGCCTCGCTGGATGGCCCACCACGCCGTGCTCAACGGGCAGCACCCCGAGAGCCACCACCCCGGGCTGGCTCACAACTACATGGAACCAGCGCAGCTCCTACCTCCGGATGAAGTCGACGTCTTCTTCAACCACCTGGACTCCCAGGGCAACCCTTACTACGCCAATTCCGCCCACGCCCGGGCCAGGGTCTCCTACAGCCAGGCACACGGTAAATCAGCACCCCGGCCCCTTCCCCGCCGTCTCGGCAGCGCTCCGGGCCCCGCCGTACGGGCCGCGGGTGTCCTGCGCGGGGGTGAGAAGTTTCACTCGGGGCCGCTTCGGTGTGTCGGAGCCGGGGAAAAGGAGATCGAAAACAGGATAGAAAGGCAGGCACGGGTGAATTTTAACCCTAGGGATAACCAAGGACTAGCGGAGGGGAGGGAAAGAAAGGGGGGAGGTGAGAGAGGAAGGGGAAATAGTGTGCGCACAAGCTAAAACTTCTCAGACACGGCTACTTCCCGGATGCAAAATACAAACCGATACAAACCGATTCAAACCGGCGATGGATTTTATTTGGGGATGTTTTTAGGAGCCGAAGAGAGAGCGTTACGGCAGCTCAGAAAGACAGAGCAGAAAGGGGTTTGCTGCTTATTCCCAGGAATGGGGTGGGAGGAAAGGGGGTGCCTGAGACCCCCTCCTGCTCCCCTTGCTCCTTCTGGCCGGGCTGTCTGGTATCTCCCTCGGACGGGACAGGGCGAAGGGGCTGCTGCACCAGCCTGGCTGCTCTTCCCCGGGTTGTGAAGTCTCTCCCGCGGCCGCCTGCCCTCCGGCTGCCCGCAGACCGAGGAGCTGCCCAACCACGGGGAGCTGGGGTCTTCCCCGAGGCGCTCCGGGCTGAGCCGTCCCACGCTGATCCCAAACGCTCTTGTGTTTCTACAGCCCGCCTGACCGGGAGTCAAATGTGCCGGCCTCATCTTATCCACAGCCCCGGGATCCCTTGGCTGGACAGCAGCAAGGCGGCACTGTCTGCCCATCACCACAACCCCTGGACCGTCAGCCCCTTCACCAAGACACCCCTGCACCCCTCGGCGGCCGGAGCGCCAGGGGCCATCTCGGTGTACCCGGGCAGCAGCACCTCCAGCACCGCCTCCGTGTCTTCGCTCACGCCGGCCTCGCACTCCGGCTCCCACCTCTTCGGGTTCCCCCCGACCCCTCCCAAGGAAGTGTCCCCAGACCCCAACTCCACCAGCGCCGCCTCCCCTTCTTCCTCTGCCGGGGCTCGGCAGGAGGACAAAGACAGCATCAAGTACCAAGTGTCGCTGTCGGAGGGGATGAAGATGGAGAGCGCCAGCCCGCTCAGAAGCAGCCTCACCAGCATGGGGGCCCAGCCCTCCACCCACCACCCTATCCCCACCTACCCCTCCTACGTGCCGGCAGCCCACGACTACAGCAGCAGCCTCTTCCACCCGGGCAGCTTTCTGGGGGGCCCAGCGTCCAGCTTCACCCCCAAGCCGCGGAGCAAGGCCAGGTCCTGTTCGGGTAAGTGTCGCACCCCGTGGCTTCCCCACCGTGTCCCGGGTGGAAGGGCCGCGCTCCCGGGGCTGCGTGCGGGTGGCTGCGCCGGCTGTTGGGGTGAGGGTGAGGGCTGCTGCGAGGCTGGGTGCTTGTGTTGACCTTCTTCGGGACAGAAGGACAGGTGACTGCTTGGTTCTGCTTTTCTGAGTTTTTAAAACCAGGAGATGGAGCTTGGACCGGGCTCCTGTGGGTGCCAATGCACCCAGGCACTGGCCCCAGGGCGCTGAAGGGGCCGCGGGGCACGGGACCAGGGCAGTCTGAGCCAGCAGACCGCGTTGTACAAAGAGGGGTTTATATGGAGAAAGAAACCCAAACCCTTTTCCTCGGAGAAAAGGAGGCCTCGGCCTCCCGAGGGGCTCAGGCTCGACCCTGCTCCCTCAAGTCAGGCAAACCCCCATGGATGACACATGGGGACTTGCCAGCGATAGGTATTTCTCCCTCCATAATTTCCACGTCTCTCCATTAACACCACCCAAGGCCGCAGTGCAAGATGAAAGCGAAACTTCCCTGGTCGGTCCCCTTCAGATCGCAGAGGGCCTTCTTCCCTTCGCATTTTACAAGAGCAAAAGTTCAAATATAGTTTACATACCAGTGCAAAAGACTAAGGTGTCCAGCCATTGCTAACTTACTCCGGCCTAACTTTAACTAGAAGATACTTCCCCCCCCGGTTTTTATTTTTTTACCCTGAATCAGACATATCTCTGCTTCCAAACGACTGCCTGCAGACCTTTCCATGTTCATAACCCTTTCTTGCATTTCTTCTAAAAGTGCAGTCCTAAATCCGCAAATTAGATGATGGACAAAGTTTTGACCCCACTTTGAAATCACAGTAGTTATACAGCTAGACACAAATTATGACAATTTCTATAATTCTACTGACCTTCTTGGTTTAACATTCTCACCAGTGGAAGGAAATGAACTGCTATATATTGGGACTGAATTTAGACAGCTCTTTAAAAATAAATGGCTCTATAGGCATTTGCATATGTATTCTATTGAACATATTTGCTTATGAATACACTACATGTTTTTATTTAAGTAGACAATAATTTAGAAATGTGATCTCTTATGAGTTTTGCAACAAAAATACCAGCTATTTTACAAGCTCATCAGTACTGTTTCAAATGATTCCTTGGAGGGGAAAAAATACACTCTTTCTGTGCCATTATTTCCAGGCAGTTGCTACTACATGTATGTATTTTTCGGTAGTGCATAGAAGAGAAACTACAGGCAATTGGTAGCCCAAACCTCCTGAGTTTGGAAACTGATTCAAGATCCAGGTCTGTAAAGATAGAAGGATCCTGAATAGCTTTTTAAAAAATTTTTGTCCTGTAGCTGCCGATGATTTTTAGATGGGGGTAGCAAGGACCTTTTTTGTTTTGTTTTACAGTTGCTTCTTTTTTTTCCCCCCTCTGTAAGGGAGCTCCCAGTGCAAGGAACCGGGGAAAGTTCGTGACCACTCAGTGTTTTTGTAGGAAAACTAAGACTCACGACAGGACGACTCCTGCAGCTTCCTGCCCTAGGAGGGACAAAAGCTACAAATGCAGAGCCGCAGAGCTCCCCTCATTTTTCACTCTAGACTGTGTTGTTTAAAAGCTACCCACTCCCTAGATTAAAGCAGACACAAGCCCTGCTGAACTCAACATGGCCTGCTTCAGTTATTAGCAAAAAGAATTTCCTTTCCAGTTAAATACTGTAGCATTTGCATAAACTGTATTAAGAGAGATTTCTATATTAAGCAGACCTGCCCTCAAACCATCCAAGGCAAATGAACTTTTAGCAGGAAGCTTTCTGATGGAGAAACAGATATCTAGGAGTTATGTGTTGTGTTTTATTTAATACAGCCATTCTACAATGCCGTGTTTATCACATTGTGCTACTAAAACTAATAATCAAGGTTAGCTGCTCCCTACCAAATCCAGACTGGATTGTTGAAAAATCACAGAAACAGAAAAGCACTCATAAGCCTGTTTTTTACAGTAATATCCAGTGAAACTGAACTTTCTTAATGAACAGCATTAACAGCGTTTTTCTGCCTTTAGAACAAAAATCATAACTGAGCCTCTGGTATTCTGTATCCATTCCCAATCTGCTCAGCTCTGCTTTCTTGTCCCGTAGCTTTTGCAACAAAAAAGAAAGTGCAGAATTGGAGGTCTTTTTGCTTAGATTTAATTCTAGAAAACCTCTTCCTCTGACTCTCTCTTTTAACGTGTTGTGTGTTTGCAGGTGTGTGTGTTTGTGTGCACGTGCACGGGTGTTTTTGTGGCAGGGGAACACAGGATTTCACCACCGGAGTGCAATAGATACGGGAGGGGAGCGGTGCCCAGTGCAGACTGAGGGAGTTCTCCTTGCTGAAACGATAACTTCCATCTGACACAATACGAGTGTCACTCTTTCTCACCTTGCAGAGAGCGCTGCCTATTCCTGATCATGACATAAAATACTCACTGGAGCCTGGGAGTTCTCGAAACACTGAGCTCCTTGCTGCATGTGCTGTAGATGTCACTGCTGTCTGATTGTGCTTAATTAACACACTGTTTTGACTCCTGAAAAATGCCTAAAGGATAATGCAAAAAGACTTTGTGAATTTGTTTTTAAAGAAAGAAATCCGGTTTCTTCGTGTTTCCATTTAGAAGGCAGAGAGTGTGTGAACTGCGGAGCCACTGCTACCCCTCTCTGGAGAAGAGACGGCACCGGGCATTACCTGTGTAACGCCTGCGGGCTCTACCACAAAATGAACGGTCAAAACCGACCTCTCATTAAACCCAAGCGAAGGCTGGTAGGTGTCTCTATTTCTCCTGGGTTTGGGGATAAATAAGGCAAAAGGACCACACACAGGCACAAGTCAATCGTGCCTCATCTCTGCTCAGCCCCTGCGTGGAGCCGAGCTGTACTGTACACGGGGGTCAGTCACGGCGAGGTCACTGCCGTGCCTCGGGGCACATCTCCCCCTCCATCCCTCCGCCCCCATCCCGGCTCAGACCACCGAGCCTGCCTCTGTCCCCAGCCTCCCTGCCGCTCACAATGCACGCGGGATATCGTGTGTCCGTCTCCCCGTTTATCCTCGGATGACAGCTTTTAATTTAATTCCTCATTTATTTGGCCTCTTGGGACGGTTTGGGCGCACACTGGGAGCGAAAGGGTTATGAGCATGAATGTCCTCCACCATGTACTAAAAAAAAGTTCCAGCTCCAGAAAAGCAAAACAAATCAGATGAGTCAAAGCTACTGCTCCCTACTTAATAATTATTTGTATAAAAGCCATGAAGTAATTTTCACTCTTATATTCTCTGGCAATATTAATATTGGTTCCCTCCCCAGACAATCCCCTACTGTTAAAAAAAATCCTATTATTTTTCCATGGAGTCACCTATACTTTGTATTTTCATTTGACTGATTTAAAAAAAAAGTCCTTTCTAAGCTCCTGGTAGTAGTTTCCTATCCGGATATCTGTACGTTAAAGATAAGGAAACTTTGTGTATCTGTTTCCTGACTCTAAAAGCTTTAGAGAGTTTCTATAGGCAAGCCTTGCCAGTCATGCTTGCTGTTTTGAAATTTCTAATACACTCTACTCCACAAATAATGCGTAAAATGCTAAGAATAATAAATATATTTTTTGGAGCTTTGTGATTTATGGTGCCTAAGTCTCCTAGCTATTCGTGGGCAAGTTTCAATGAGGTTTAGAGAGCAGAAAATTGGCATTACTGTTCTAACACTGGGATGGGATACAGAAGATTTCTGTCGTGAGTCAGAATTTCAGCTATGCAAGCTTCTTAATGACTTGCCTTCTAAAGTGACTGACATATAGAAAAATGTTAAGACAACAGTGTAACATTATCGTCTCTCAGGCTCAAGTGCTTTCCAGACTGAATGGGACAGGCCATAGAGTTAAGCGGCATAGCTGAGTATCAGTAAGCCATCTCAAATATGCAAACATAGGTCTCCACCTTCCAGTGTGTTGGGAGACTGTTATACTTAGCTCACTGTGCAGGGTTTGGGGGGCACTAGAGAGGTTTTCTTTTAGTGCAGTTGTTCAAATGTTTTGTTTTGTTTTAATTGATTTACAGCTTTGTTTATTGCCCCTTTTTCCACTGTAGTTTGCTTGTTTGTGGGGGAGAGGAGATGGCCATCTTTGGGAATTTGTTCATCTGCCATGCAATAGCAAAGTGATCGTATTAATAATGTCAGCGTTTGGACGTCTGGCATTAATTGTGTTTGGGTTGCATGAGTGCATTTGCAGTAGGGGGTACCCCCTCTTTCTGCCTTTGGCCTGTTCTCACAGGCAAGTAAGGCACTGAAATATATGAGTCTCCGAGGGCCTGATTCTTGCCTAAAGCTGCTGAGCCGTCCATCAGCTTTGGGAAAGTTACAGAGGGCCATGGCGTAAATCAGGAGCAAGTGAGAACAGAACCCTGTGCTCCTTTTTGGTGAGCGGGCCGGGCTGTGCTTCCAGCGGCGCCAGCTCCCCACCGGGCCCGGCGGGCAGGGAAGCGCACGGAGTTCTCTGGGAATCCCACTGCCCCGGGACTGGCTCTGTGCTCACGGAGATTTGCTGTGAGCTTTGCTGCTGCTTCACCCCATGGCTCTCCATGGCTAATTGCAGAAATATCCAGGGAGCAAGGCCCCCGGGGAACGACCACGACTGATACGCTTTAGGAAGTAAACTCCAATTTAAGAAAATACTGAGTCGTCAGCATTAATTCAGTAGCACAAAATGGACTTGGTATTTTGACCGCTTCTAGAGGCAGGGCTGAAGGTTTCTAATACAAAATAATTTCCCAAAAGATGGGGTGCAGTTAGTCTGTCCATAACACTTTATACATCACTGTCCATGCACAAAGGACGCTTTATTGTGGGGTCTGCTAGACAAGGGCCCATCCAGGAATCACGGCCGCCTGCTGTTCTACTTTTCCTGTTCTTGTTTTGGGAGGTGGGTGAATGTTTGGGCATTTTTCTTTCCCCTCACCTTGGTTTCAGTAGAACAATAGTTCTAGGAAAGGGTGGTGGATTTTTCGTGGTTTTGTTTAATTTTAAGACAGTTGTTTGAGGGCTTGTCAGCCAAGGAACTAAGTAGGGACAGAGGCGCAGACGGGTCAGCGGAATCATTGCTGCAAGGCATGAAATTTGGTTTGCTAAATATTTAAAGAAAGTTGGAGCCGGTTTTGTTTTCTCCCTTTCACTTGTAAATGCAAACTGAATTTTCAGTGATGGCTCTGATAAATACTGCACCCAACTAAGTAATGTGGTTCGTTTTCTTTTGTGTCCACCTTTCAAGGGCCAGAGTAGGGGTAAAAATCACATTCTTAAAGATTACCTGTTCTCAAACACAGTCCCAACATTGGCACAGACTAAATCGGTCATTTGAGAAAAAGAAAAAAGGCAAATGCATTTTCATGATGCATTCTAGAATCCTGCAAAGGGAAAATTTTAAAAAGTCAAGAATATTTTTCCACCCTCTAAAATTTTTGTTTGTGGAATCGGAGATTCATTGTTTCTCTCCTTACTTCGCTTGCACACAGAATGCCATGGGGCTTGAAACTGTAGTTTGCATAGGAGAATATTTAAATTTAAACAAAAATATAACGGCCATAAAACGTAAAACTGACAGCAGCTTTCCTTTAGCCCTGATGCTCTGTAAAACCTTAGTAACTAGTTCTCCCCAAACTAAATATTGAGTCCAATTTGACCTTTCTCATGATCTCCCTCCGCCTGGTGATACATTTTAATTTTCTTTTTCTTTTGGTTAGTCAGCGGCCAGGAGAGCAGGGACTTGTTGTGCCAACTGTCAGACAACCACCACGACCTTATGGCGACGTAATGCAAACGGGGACCCAGTTTGTAATGCCTGCGGACTCTACTATAAATTGCACAATGTGAGTATTTACTCATCTCATGTGTCGCTGCTTGCCTAGCCCGGATTGATGTCTTAACTGCATGGTGTACACTAGGCTTTTATTGGTTTCAGGGGTTTGGTTGTTGTTTTATTCCTTCCCCCCCCTTCCCTAAGGTTCCCCTGGGAAGTGACAGCCGTTCTTTGTCAGCATAGTGATGCTAAGTTCAGTGACATTACAATGTATTAGCTTGGCTTCTAACGCTTGGGCAAACCAGGCAAAACAGAGCTGCCACACTTGGTTTTAACTCGGTGGGTTTTGTGTGCAGTTTCCCTCCAGAATCAGAGGCCACTCGGAATGGGCTCTGTGCAAAAATTAATCCTGATGGGCTATCTTCATTTTGACTTGTAAAAAAGTAATTATATCTAAGGCTTTGTTGTATTATTTTATTTTTTTTCTAAAGAAATTAATCCTAAGCAGGAACACTTGATACGTTGGAACGTTATTTACACTGTAAGTAACAGAGGTTACTGGTACACGATTGCTCATGTCTTAGGGCTGAATTTGGGTCAGCATGTGCCTCCTAGTTTGATCTTCTATTAGGAAATGAATGAGGACTGAGGGTAAGCCTACGGGAAAGAGAGTCATCAGCTGCCAAATTCAGTTCAATTTGTTTTTCATGTCTAGGGGTTTTTTGTGTGTGTGGTTTTATTAAACAAATCAATATAAACAAGTTCTGCAGAGAGAAACACCATTTTTTTTGGCCAGAAAAAGGTCTCCATCCAGGAAAAACACATGGGGGCTGTCCAAATATTTTCATTTTTGCACAATACGGTCATTTTGTCTGCATGAGCCTGATTTTCTCATTTCTTGCAGGTGAACAGGCCTCTGACCATGAAAAAGGAAGGAATTCAGACCAGGAATAGGAAAATGTCCAACAAATCAAAGAAAAGCAAGAAAGGCTCTGAATGTTTTGAGGAACTGTCCAAGTGCATGCAGGAGAAGTCGTCTCCCTTCAGCGCTGCTGCCCTTGCCAGTCACATGGCACCCATGGGGCATTTGCCCCCTTTCAGCCACTCTGGACACATCCTACCAACACCTACCCCCATCCACCCATCTTCCAGCATCTCATTTGGACACCCACACCCATCCAGCATGGTTACAGCCATGGGATAAAATCTGATGACCAAGAGACCCACCCAGATATTAAGAACATGGGACTTTGCCTAAGATGACACCAAGTAAGACAATGTTCTGCCAAGAGGAGAATGTAGGGACGGCAAAAGGAGACCTTTGCTCCCATGTGGTTTAACTCTTAATGCTGGACTAAAACCTTGCAAATGATGGGTGTTCTGCAGAAATGTGTAGTGGTGCCTGTAATGCACTTTGCCCCCTCAGGTATAAGAAAAAAGAACTCACCTGTTCGATACTTAATGGTCCAGCAGGAAGCAAAAGATGGCAGAAGCTGAAGGAGAAGGCTTGGAACTGGCTTTCCTTTCTTTTCTCTCTTTGTTATTACTGTGAATATTGTAAAGAGATATAAGCAGCCTCCCAGGATGGAATTGGCTCACTGGAAGCCAGACATGCTGGATTTCTATTGTGGACTTTGTTTGGGATGGGGAAAAAGAGAAGAAAAAAGCTTAAAAAAAAAAGAAAGAAAAAAAAGAAAAAAAAAGAAAGAAAAGGACTTCTTTATTAAACTGTAATTTTTAAAATCAGACACAAAGTCATATTTATTTTGTTTTCCACAAAAAGCCTCAACCCCTCTGATTGCATGTTTTTGTGCTGTCATTTGCAATGGCTATCCTGTAAGAAAAGCTGCCTTCAAAACAAGGAGGAGAGGGGAAATGTACTCGACAGCCCTCTTGGATTAGCTCCATCTATCTTCCATACCAAAGTTACTAGCAAGAGGGAAAAGATTGCGAGGGCGAGGAACAAAGCAAAAATGTAGCCGTAATATGGGATTTTAATATGCCCAAGATGGTGATTATTTTGACACAATTCCTTCATTCTTCTCCCCAACATGAAAGATTTATTTTAAAAAAGAGCCCCTCTCCCAACTACCCTATTGTTCCTCAACCCAGACAACCTAGGTCAGACAAACTGTTGGGGAAAAACTTTGGGGAAGGCAATCCTGCACTAGCAAGAGGTGAGATACAGGCATTTACCAAAACTGTGCCGCAGCTAAGTTCTAGCACAGCCAAAACCATCACGGGGCACAAAAACCATCCTGCTCGCAGACTTTGGAGGTTGAAGCATTTTGTTCTGTTGTGTTGGCAGCTGTCGCTTAAAAATGCAGATTAGCTGCTTGGGTAAACTTTGGGCAGTGTGGCCACCACGTCCACACGCAGCCAGCGCGTGCTGTCTCAGGCATCCAGGCCCCGGTGGACTTCACAGGGAGGAAGGGCAGAAATGAGGTTGAGATCACTGGAGAGGGGAAAAAGAGAGACAATCAGTTTGAGCTTCACACATCCGTCAAATCCCAGACACAGCGACAGCTGATGAGGGGAAAGCGTCGTTCTAAGGGGAACGTCTGTTTTCCGTAGTGGATTTTATATGAAAAAAAAAAAAGAAGAAAAAAATAAATTTAAATCTCCCGTTATTAAACCGTATTGTACGTAAATGACTGAAAACAAAGCTATTGCCAATGTGAAGTGTATTCTATTGATTGTTATGATCTGATGCCTCTCGTGAACACAAGCTCCAGTATAACATACAGTGTACATATTTAGCTATACTTCTGATGAAAATGCCCCAATGAACAGAGGGGTTTGATAATGTAAACCACGTAAGCTTAACTCTGTGACAAGCTTTTTATTTTATTTTTTAAAATTTTAACTATTTTGTTGTTGGGTTTTTTTTTTTTTTTTTTTTTGGATCAAGCCAAATTGTACCTTAACTGCAAAAGTCCTGCTTCAAAGAAAAAACCAGAACGAAACAAAAAATGGATGTATGTAAATTTTTTTAAAACCTGTAATTCTAGTATTTTATAATTAAGAACCAAGCAGCCATGAAAATCCTGCTTTCCTCCTTTTTTTTTGGTCTGCGTAGGCATATAGGTGCACTTTGTAAAGAAGTGGAAATAAATGGGAAACTAAATTGGTTGGGAGAAATCATAAGAATTTTTAATCTACTGAGGTAAAAAATTAGGTCCTTTTTAATTTTTACCTTTTACAATGGTACAGTTGTACATTATTTGTACCCAACTCAAATTTCTGTAGGATTTGGGCAGAGGGGAAGGGATGTGGGTGAAAGACAGGGATTACTGATACAGTTGACAAAGTGCAATATATTGTCAGTCACTGCAGCATAGACAACGGCAGTCGAGATTTAAATTATTTTGTACTTGTATCAGCATAAAATTCTTCAGTATTTTCTGTTTTTATTTTAATTTTTATTTTGCTTATTTTTGGATTAGTGAACTAAGTTATTGTTAATTATGTACAACATGTTTATATATTGTCTGTAAAAAGTGTATGCTTTCCTCATATTCCTTCAAGGTGAATATTGCTAAGAATAATAAAATACCTTTTTTGTGAAACTACCTGTGCCCTGCTTCATGTCATAAAAGCTGCTTTTAGTAGGGAGAGAGGAAAAATTATCGTCATTGTTGCCAGTAGAATTATTAGCTAATACTTTATGCAGAACAGTCTATTGATATTTCAAAAACCTAACAGGGTAGGACAAAAAAAGGTAGTTAAAGAGTGATTTAGTATTAAAAGCACAGGTACAAAAGCTCATTCTCCAGTGTTGTTTTGGGGTGACGAGGTCACGCAGTTAAGTGCGCTAAAGTTTCTAAGCGAGTTTAAAATTTGAGGCAGCAGCTGCATTGTAGATGATGAACTGTGGTTTCTCTTGAGGTTTTTTTGTGTTGTTTCTTTTAAAGTGCTTGGAGAAATACTTTTACATTAAAAACACATTTTAAAAGCATTGTAAAAGTAGAAAAGTGGCCAGCTGCTTAATGGGTTTCAAGGCAGGACCTGTATTAGACCAGGGAAGGTTCTCCAAAGGAACACTCTCAACCTGGAAACCTGTTTCTTGCCATTTGTCATTATCAGTGGCGTGACGGCAGCAAGGGGGGATGGCCAGCCTGGAGCTGCTCAGTGCTGCCCTGAGAACAAGGGCTGCAGCTGTGGGTGCAGGGGGTGTGCACATGGGCTGGCATGTGAGGATGGAGAAAAGTGCTTACCAGGCAGATCTTCCCATGACCAAAAATTTTGCGGCTGCTTTCATCACATGGTCGAGTCTGACCCGCACAAGGAGCTCCTTGGGGCCTTACAAAGCAAAGGAAAGTCTTGCAAAGTCACCCTGCCATGGGTAGGGGTGGGCACTGCTGCTGCTGCAACAATATTTTCAAGAAAATTGCTAATGAACTTTGGGTTTCCTCCTTTGACCCCCTGGGAGATGTGTCTCACTTCTGTGGAAACCAGCTTGGGGATAACTCTTTACTCATTAAGGAAAAAAAATAACCTGAGTTCCTTTTTCAGCATGTGTGTGTGTAAATTCCAGCCCTTTCTAGCAGAGCTTCTCTTTCCCCCTGCAGCCTCCTGCCCAGCCCTGGTTGCAAGCCCTGCTCGTGAATACCACGGAGTCGCAGCAGCTCTCGATGTGCTGAAGGAAGAACACGCAACAGGGACGAGGCCTTCCCGCATCATTTCAGACAAGTTAATCATCTCTCCAACTTGTTCAGCAAGGCTTAGTGCAAACACCCATTAAAAAAAAAAAAAGAGGCAGTTTACGGCATACCGCGCAAGCTTCATTTAAAAAGAAACATGTTCTTTTTCAGACAGGTTTAAAACGGGGTTATAACTAATCTCAGCCTCTCTCCCTCCATCTTTGAATAGCTGAGAAAGGAGAACTAGCAACATCTCTTTAAAATACGGAATAATCAAGCTGTTTGCTTTGGTTGCACAGTACACATCCCATTCAGGTTGTGATGGTGGCTTACCTGGGGGCTGCCTCTCTGCTGGCATTTTGCTGGTTTGGTGGGATCCGCTGACAGAACTGGGGCCGTGATCCATCAGGCTGTCAGGAGGGGTGCTGCATCCCCCTGCGCCTGGAGGAGCGTGCCTCTCTGAGCGGGGGCTTCAGCAGTTCCTGCAACACAGATAATAAATAATCCCGTGTTTGTCAGGTGGCACTAATCTGTGAAAGATCAAACCATCTCTCTGCAATGTGTGTATCGTGTTTGTCTCCAGACATTTTGCATAGCAGAAGAAAAACAAACAGCAGGGAATGGAAATGGAGCAAGTGTGTAAAGTTCAACGTAAAGTGTAAGCACAGAGCAGATATCGAGGCAACAAACTGGGATTTATAGTCCTTTCACTACCACCAAACACTGGGGGACAGGCTTTTTGTGAGGGGGGAACCCTGACATTACTTGCCTTTGGTTCCCGTTGTTGGGATTATTGTTTTAAGCCGTGCTTAATTGTCATGTCTCCACGGCCACATCAAAAGCCAAGAAGATTAGGTTACAGGGAGTGTTTGATGTCAAAATACAAAATAAATAAAAGGAAAGCTGAAAAGGTACTGTATTTTCCATGATGTTTAGTGAGGTTTTTGCTTCAAACATCCCTTTTAAAAATTATTTTGCAAACGTTGCACTTTTAGTGACAAGATTTCATTTACTTACTTTCAAATGACTCCACTGCTTTCCTGCAACAGCTCAAAAGGGTTAATATCCCCTCTTTGATGGCAAACATGGTATAATTAACGCAAACTTCTTAAGTATCCTGGTGACCTGTAGATGGCCACATGAGAATTTTGTTATTTACTGACTTGCCAAACGTTTATTGCTTATAGCAGGACAAGTGGGAAGCAGGCATTAATTTTGATGCTGTTATCTGTGATTGCATGTAAAGTTCATAGCAGAGAGTGCCTATATGTCAACTGCAATTAAGCATTTTCCCATTTTTTTAGAAATTATTTTCACATTGGTGGAGGGGGTTGGAGCGGCAGATTTACAAACTGAACTCCTGCCCATCCGCAGAGCAGGCGTGACACAGCCAGACACAGGACAACTTCCCCTTACCTGCAGGCTGCAAAAGAAAACAGTCTGGTGCCATGGAGCATTTGATCCTTGGCTTCTCTGCAGAGACAGTCAAATCAGTACCAACTGTGGCAGGGCAGAGAGGGATTTTGTGGAGTGGCATCTCCCCTTGGAAATTAGCCTGGAAAACAACCAAAAATGAAGCCAAAAGTGGCTATCAGGTGAGTATGTTCATTTATCACCAACCTGGACTGGATTAGAATGCATGACCTAGAAGTAAAATGCTTTGTTTAGCCCAACTCCCTGGGCCATCTGGTCCTTGCAAGTAAACATTTCTAAGTGAGATTAAGTGACTGTTCTTTAAGCATGGTGATATGAGTGCACACCAGGCTGCTCTGGGTCTAACAGATCAAACCTCAGCATCAGGGCAGCCGACTCGTGCCAATTCAGAGACACCATTTCCCTGAACAGCTTTGGGTGCGATTCTCCGTGGTGCCGGCTTTGCAGTCAACCCTGGTGGTTCAGTCTGATGTGTCCCTGTCAGATCCAGAGCCTGTCCTAAATCCAGGGCTCAGATTGCACCAAGGTGCTGCTGGGAGGTCGAGGGAACTTATGGGAGACACTGCAGAACCGCCCTGCATTTGCAGTAAGAACTAAGTTGCATTTCTGAGCACCGAAAGTGCATCTGAACAAAATGTGGTCGCAGGGTGAGAGATACGGCAGAGAAAACATCCAGCAGGTAGAGGGACAATACAGAACTAACCCCTCCTTCAGGGAAAGGCTTCAACATACCACTGAGGGAGGGAACTGCTACTGTTTGGTCTATAAAAACCTGAATCAGGGAAGTATAATGTTAACCCAGCCCATGCAGCAGTGCCAGGCAGAAAACAGCCACCTGCCTGTATCCTGCACGTGCCTCCTTCTGTGGTTCTGCACTCTGGGCTGCAGGGAGTTATCTGGGGGAAAGTTGACTCTGGCGCAGGAGGGTCAAGAGCCTGTGTAAATCATTTGGAGTTGGGCCTATCAATGCTAGAGTGTGAACATGGACCCTTGTTTCTTCTAAACACTTCAGTGCTTCACCAAAGCCTTCCCCAGTGCTTTTATTTTCCTTTGGCTCTTGATTCAGCTCCTGCCTGCTCTCTGTCATGCAGAGAGTACACGGCAGATTTCTTTACCTGGGACATTTTGTTGTCTATTTTGGCTGTGATTTTTTATATCTCGTTCTTTAATTCACTCCCACTTGCCCACATTGGCGTTCTGGTGGCAGGTTATACTGCTAGGGTGATTTCAAGGCAATCCCTACTGGATTTGGCTGTGAAATTCAGATTAATTTACCATCTCCTGCTTTAATTGAGCCCATCCATTATTTTATTTTTCTTTTCTTTTTTGTGGATCCTTGAAAAATTTGGAAGTAAAACCATCCAATTTGGAGAGTTAATTACAGATAGAAGAGAACTAGATGAACAAAAAGGAACAGACCAAAATCGTTCACATAACCTTTGAGCTCACAGGCACTCTGGACTGCACACTATTTTTCTCTTTCTAAGCATTACTCCCACCAGCACAGGAAAGATGTTCTTGATGAAAAAGCACATCTCTGGAGGCAGGCCACTGCCTGACTGGTGCCAGGACTCACCCCATTCCTTCACACACTCACTTTCTGATAAAAAGCAGAATCACAGTGCTCCGTGCCTCAGTTTACCCTTGCAAAGCAGGCATGAAGAAGACATGACCTGCCCTATCAGCTACATACAAGTGTTAACTTGCTCCAGCCTAGCAAACTTCAGGGCAAGTTCTAACAAATGTCAGCATGTGGTGTGCACTGGTAGGCACAGGGAAAGGGCACAGCACTCTCTAGGTTAGAGGCTCCTCCCTGCCTTTTCTGTGGAGCTGCTGCATGGCTGTTACCACCTCCAGAGAGCTGTTTGTGGCACAAATGACACATTGCAGACATTAGTCACTGGAGTGCATCCCCCGGATGATTCCAAGCACTGACCACGCGCACTCACGGAGAGCCCCACGCACACACAGAGCGGCACGCAGCACCTCCAGCCCCGGCCCATTGTGAAGCAGCCCTTTCGCCATCTCCCATGCTGTCAGCCCCTGACCTTCCTTTCACATGCTCTAATGGTCACTGGAACACCACGGAGAGAACACAGTCCTGGTATTAAATAGCCCTAATTTGTCTCCAGGCCTTTCCCCCTCCTCCCCCTTACCTCAGTCTCCCGCGACTTAACGTTTAAAACAGCTGAAGTTTAGAACAAATCAAAGCTCCCAATAGGCCCAGATTGTCTAAATACGGAAAACAGGAAGTGAGTAACCTTCAACGGGAAATTGTTCATCCGATGGAGGCCAAGACCCAAGGCCCGGCGCTTTGCAGTCCTGCCCCAGCCCAGCAGACACAGCATGTACCGAGCGGACACCCGGAGCTTGGCAGGAGGGAGCGGCTGGGGGAAACTTTTGCTTCTCTTGCGGTCATGTCGCTGCTGCTTCAAGAAAGGAGATGGTGTTTGTGCCCGTACAGAACAGCAGAGGGGCAGCTGGGAGGGTTATTTTTAAGAAGACTGGGGATGGGTTGGAGAAGGAGACAAACGTTGGAAGGGAAAACAGAGAAGATGCGTGAATCCAAACTAAAACCGTCTCTTGCTTCCTATGAGAGTGAAGATGGCAAGAGAGCAGTGCAAATGGCTTGGGCTGTTTCCAGAAGGGCGGGGAGAGATTTTGTGTGACAGCCCACTTGATGATGAAAAGGAGAACACTTCATTTCCTAGGCAGTGAGAATAATAATTTCTTTTTGTTGAGTAATGTGCCTGCTTCCCCCCACCAGGAAAGATCCCAAATTATTTTACCGGCTGTTTATCTAAGGCTTATATTATTCGCTCCTGAATTGCAACCATTAGTGGGGTGGAACACAGCAGCTGTTTAACAACTCAAAACAATGCCCCTTTTTTACAGAAGGTCATATTAAGATCCTCTCTAACTGAAGGTGAACTTCTTGCTACGTGCTGCATCCACTGGAATAAAGCTTTGCTCACAATTACACTTCTGCCAGAGTCACCAAACTGCCAAAGAAACTAGGATGCATGCCTGAGTCCTTCCACTCCAGCTCTGGACAGGGCTAATGAACCATGTACCACAAAGGCCCCTGGGTCATAGGCAACCTTCTTCTGACCCCCTTGGAACTTGCACCTGTGCTCATATGCCAGTTTTACTCTGGGCAGCTCATGGGATAAGCACCAGCAATGAAGCCTGGTGTCCAATTTGAGAAACAGGCAGAGGAAAAAAAGTCATGGTTTGGTTTGGAGTTTGGCACTACTGTCAAGGAGCTGGGGGTTGTTTGGTCCCATCCTGGTTTCTTGCCTCAGGACTGGGAGTACTACAGATGAAAGGCACTCCTGGGCAGATGTACACACATGGGACAGTCTCCAGAGGACATTCATGCAGAAAACACAGCTGGAATCAGACCTGCCTGCCTGGGATGCTGCACCTCTGCGAAGACTGGGGCTACAGAGAAACGTACAGCAATGGTAACTGTTGTGTCTTTTGAGGAAGACAAGCTAGAGATGAAGCTTCTAGATAGATCTCTTTGCTGCAGAATTTCAAATACTGTGCTGAAATTACCCTTTAAAAATATTTTTAAATATTTGGTTTAGGCAGAAATATTTTCCCTCTTACTCCTACAGTCTTTTTCTGCAGAGATTTCCCCAGATTTCTTGTGGTTAATATAGGTGTGTAAAATGGGACTCGTGGCATTTGCTTCACAGAGATTTTTTCTCTTGCATAAAGATGAAGTCTAGTTGGTTGTTTTGCTAGCAAACCAGCTGGCTGGGAGAAAGATGCTCTTAATCAAACAGCCTCACTGCCTCTCTGGAGAAAACTCTGTCTTTTTTCCCATCACAACAGGTTTCTTCTTTGTTCTCTGGTGGGCAGGTGTTGTCCCTGTGGGATGTGAAAAAGGGCAGGCTCTGATCCCATTAAAGATAGCCCCATTGGTAATAGATCACAGGGGCATCCCTAGGTTGTGGGAGAGTATGCCTGTCTTGCTTCACTGGCTAGTAAATAATAGAGCTGGCTCTCAATGATACTTGCAGGGTTTTTAACAGAAGTCCTGTTCTCCAGAGGGACAATGAAAGGGAAAGGAACCCAGAGAGTGATGGCTGTGTCTGGCATTGCCAGAAATCACAGCTGGTCCTGCAAGTGATGGGAACAGGGACGATGCCTCTACCCAGGAAAGATGCAAAGAAATGCTCCCCCACTGCATTATCTTCTTGCTTTACTCTCTTTCCCCACCAATTCCACAGCAAGCTGACTTTGAGGGATACGAAAGTGAGTTTTGCTCCAGTGGAAGGCAAGACATGGATAACCCCCGAGACAGAAACATCGCTGTAACCCCTGATCTCAGCCCCTCCTTGGACCTTCCATCTTGAGGGTTACAGCAGCTCTGATCTGACTTCCTGGGAAGGAAGATTGGGTGTGTGCACTAAAGGAGGTCAGGGAGCTCCAAACCACATCTCTGGCCTGGATGAGGTGGTCAGGGAACCAGGGCTGTGGCTTGCCCAGTGGAGCCTGTCTGCCTGCAGTCCAGACATAGCATGGAGTAGCTGTTTTTCTGCTGACCTTGTGCTCAGAAGAACTGAGATAGCAGCAAGGATCTCCCATGCATTTCCTTCTCCTGTGCTTTCTAAAGTCCTCCAGGAGGCGAGTGCGCTGTGCCCAGGACATACAGTCTCCTGAGATTTAGAACAGGCTCCACACTTGCTTAACTCAGAACCCTACTGTCTATGCCTGCTCAGTTAAGGAAGGATTTTTCTACATCATGTAGGGTTGTGGCAATCCATTAATCTGTTTTAGTGCAGGCCTTGGACATGGTCATACGCCAAGAATGGAAACTTGCAGCTGGATACATGCAGCAGGCAAACCATACCATAGGCACGTTCCCAAAGTATGCACCAGCACTATGGGCCCAGAGGCTTGTCCAGATAAGCAACAGCTCTTACAGACAATGTATCCAGGCACAGGCCTCGTGAATTTCCTTACTTTGTCAAGATCCCTGTGGCCAGTCATTCCAGCTCCAGCAAAGCTGTTCAGGAGGGACACACACCTGCCCAGCAAAGGTCCTGCATCACAGAGTTAACCCTCAGCTCCTGACTCAATGCCCAGGAAAGCAGCCACTTTGGGCAGAGTCTCACTGGGGTCAGTTTTGAACACTGCCTTCATGGGACCCTGCACAACTTGGAACTCAACAGTGGCTGCGCTCAGTGGTGTCAGGACTGATAAGAACAGAGATGGTACTGGAATGTTAGACAGTTGGCTACATTTTAACACAGTCTTTTTACTTTCTTTTTCTATGTTCTTCCTTAGCGTCACTTGGAAATTACACTCCTTTTGCCCTATGCACTCTGCACCTTTTCAACGTCTTTTCATCTGCACCCTCTTCCTTGCTGCTCTCTTTCTAATGGTTCACTCTCCCATTTACATCTTTGCTGAATTTACCTCTGTGGCTCACAAACCACCCAGAATCCTTTAAATCCACTAGGTCCTGGGAAGACCGGTCATTCTCCTTGTGAAGCCACTGGTTCAGGCCACTCCACTTGATCCAGCCCTGCCTGAAATCACCGCCGCTGCTCAGCATTCCTAAATTCTGCCATCACTTTTAGCCCCGATGCTGAACAAGCACAGCTCTCTCTCCGTGTATGTGTACATATGCATTTATACACATGCTCCCCACCACAGAAAGAGACCGATTTTGCAAGGTTTAATATGCTCCCAGTTCTGCTGTGGACTCTTCCTCTTTTGTTGCAGCTGTGGTTTTAGGGCAGGCTTTGTGGGTTTCAGAGAGTCCTTGGATGCCTTGGGAAACATTCTGCAGAAGCGTGCTTTCTCTCCATGCATTTTGCACTCCAGCCACCAGGTCCTGAAATCTCAGTGCACAGGATTTCCCCTATTTAGATGAACGCCAAATCTACTTGGCTTTCAGGCATTGTTTCTGATTGATACCACTCGTTTATGCCTGCAGGGTCAGGCAAAGAAACAGAAGAGGCAGCTGGACTCCCTGCTGCATCAGCAGTGGCTCTAACTGAGCCACAGCGTCAGGATGCTCTGAACAGGCTAAGAACCACCACCACCTCACAGCCACGCCAGCCCTGGAGTGGCTGGTGAGAGCTGCTTTGCCACAGCTCTGGAGAGAATAAGGTCTCCCCCATTACCCCTAATGTCTCTGTCCCTGACACAGGAGAAGCAATACAGCCTACCACGTAAAAAGTAAGGGAAAGCCTGCAAGCGCCAAACAACCGAAACAGAAACACCGCCTGCCTCTCTTCTGCTTGTCCTAGTTACTCACGAGGGAAAGTAACCCTGCCTTAGAAAAGTCGAGGATTAGCCTAACACACCTGGGTACCACCTGCTGCTTTAGTGTCTCCAGCTCACAGTTTTGTGACAAGCTGGGTGCTTGACAGCAATATCCCTTTGAAATGGCAGGTATAGCGCTGAAGGTTCGGAAAAGCCTTGCTCCAGCGCAGGGTAATTGTCAATATGCATGAAGACAAGCTTCCTGGGGCTGGCTGGGAGCAAGAAGGGGACAGCTCGGGTGGAAAAAAATGCTTAAACCACAGCACAAGGCACGCCTGTGCTTCAAACCAGCTACCCAGCAACTTGGCCCTGTGGAGTTAGAGCAGCCTTGAGGTGGCTCTGACAGGCAAAGCACACGAACGCTGTGATAAGAAAACAACCCCCAAAGCAACAGAATGTCTCGCAAGGTTTAAAAGCACAGTTGTTTAGCCTTGCCTATTTGTATGGGAAGCAGGAGCCGCAGCTCCTGAACGTGGAGCTGGCAGGCAGCATAGGAAGGGAGAGGGAGGCGAGATATGTAGCTGAGGAATTTGCAGCCTTCAAGTTCCCTCTCCCCCACCTCCTCCTCTCGCAGGAAATGAAAGAAGCCTCTTTTGTGGAGGGAGGCTGGTAGGTGTGCATGCGTGAGTGTGTGTTTGGGAGCAGCCTGGCCTCGCTGTTCCCCTTCCCGGCGTGCCGGGCACCTCGTGTCCCCTGGCCTGTGCACGGAGACGCCGGAGCGCTCGGGGCCGGCTCGGGGCTGTTCTCAGAAGTCTCCTCATGCATGTCTGAAAAGATGGATCAGGCAACGGAAGTGGCAAAACCACCAACATGCCCAGGCCCTGAAGAACTGCCTTTTCACCTTTTTTTTTTCTTTTTTTCTGTAAAGCAACCCCCCCCAAACTTCTTCCTCCTTCCCTCCCCCACTCTACCCTGCTGAACCACAGTGCTAGAGCAGCAGAGCCTGAAACGGGAGGAAAGTAAAGGACAAAAAAGTGGCCATGGGCATTGTAAAGAGTGATGACAGGGACCAAGGCCAGCAAGACTGGCTGTGGGCATGGCCATGGGCAGCTGCTGCTGCCCTCACCCAGGACCGAGCATGGAGTGGAGAGGGCAGCCAGCCCTCTCCAACAAGGGCATCTGCGTTAGCCTCTGTTTCCACAATAACAGGAACAAAAGAATGGGCTGTTCATCCCCATCCCCACTCACTGCATTACAGGTGTACCTGCATGGCCTGGTGGCCTCTCCCTCGGGTGCCCTTGGGAGGGAGAGGAAAAGCATGGCTGGAGATCCCACTTCTGTTTATATCTCTTTGTTAGCAGTAAAATCATCGTCTCCCCACGCTTGCTCCTGAGGCAGGTGGTAGCAGTGAGCTGAGGAATGAGAGGGTGGCCCAAGCCCCCTCCTTCTGCACTCTAAAATATCAGGCAGGACAGGCTGCCTTAGCACGGCAATGGTGAACAGGTCTGCATCATTCCTTGTGGGCTTTTACCACCCCAGTCCACAGCCACACAGTGCTGGAGAGCTCTGAGTCCACGTTCATCCCTTCTCGTTTTCTGGGTCAAAAATAAACCCTGCATAAATAATATTTTCTAAAAAAGAAATAATTTTTACTTCACGTTTTCTGTAGAACAAAATGCATTGGGTGAAAGAAAGGAATTGTCTGAGAAGGTAGGAATCTCCCAAGAAGGAAAGGCAAATCCAGCATTGCAAAAAAAATTTCATAGTGCCAAAGGAAAAAGGTGAATTAGTTGAAGGGAATTAAGAAATTGAGCAAGTAATGTGCCATGTGAGTCAGTCCTGAGATCTACATGTGTGTAAGGCAGATGGGGTCCTTACAGACACAGCAAGGTGGGAGAGGAAAAGAAGAGTAAATAAATAAGAAAAATGCAAGAAATAAGCCTACTCAGAGATCTAAGGATTAAAAAGAAAACCTTTAGTAGAAATGGAAAACAGGGAGGCAACCAAACAAGAATATTCAGTCAGTTAAGGCTTGCAGGGAAAAGATAAGGGCAGCAAAAATGCAGAATGAGTTAATTATAGCCAAAGGGATTAAGGAGAATAAGAGGCCTTTTACAAATATATCAGGGGAAACAGAAACACTAGGTAGAAGGTGGGTCTGTTAATAATAGGTCAGAGTAGGGAAGGAAAATAATGAAACAAGGGGATAAATCATGCCAACAGCAGTGCGGGCATCTTCCTGTTACCAGCCAGTCCGAGACCTCCAAACCAGCACGACAGGTCCATTGATGGGTGACTGTTTTCAACCCAGAGACTCCTCATCCACAGGGGCAGATCTGAGCTGCCATCACAGTAGAGCTGGGTATGGAAATGAATCATGCAGTGCCTGACACTTCCTACAAGAAATCAATATGTTTTCAGAGGTGTAATTGCCTCAGCCTGGCTTTTTGTTTTGTAGGAGGCTGGAGACAGCACATGCATCCAGCTTAGGCCACACACGTGCTGCAATGGCCTTGGAAGAAGACCTGGTAAAACACAGCATTGAGTGATAGAGTAACTGACCAACTAACCATGGGCTTCTCATCAGCTCTGGTTCCTTGGCTTGGCTATTTCCTCTGCCTGCCTCTCTTACCTCCACTGAAAGCAACAAGAATAAAAACCAGTAAATCCCCTGGGGTTGGAAGCCAGGATTGGCAAATACTAGGACTTTGCAAAGCTTGCATCTCACCAATTTATGGGTCAGATTCTCACCTCCTAAGAAATTTTGCTCAAGAATTTAAAATATTTGAAATATGCGCACATTTCTGACATCAGGATTTTGGCTTTCTCCCTCTTCAGAACTAAAGTTTGGCTCCAAATGCCAGGTTTCCCTCTCAGTTCCTTTACAGAAACAAAAGGCTCAGTTAGTAAAACTACAGACTACTTATGTCTTCTCAAAGTCAAAAAAGAACCATCAGGAGACAAAAACTGTTTCGCCCAGCTCCTTCACAGGAGGAAACCCACCCCTCTCCTGTCTGCCTGTGGGCGCGTTTTGCATACTGGAGCCTTTCCTTGAACAAGACCCCTCAGGCACCCTCCAGCCCCCATCTGCCAGGGAGTCACACACTGAAACAAAGGGCCAGCTCCTTTGTCTGAGGAGACAAGGTGCCAACCTGCCTGTCTCTGTTTACCAAAGGGAGGGATGTTAGCAGGGTGAGAATGGGGGCTGGGACCATTGCAGGGGTGGGGACCATTTGTCCTCTATTCCCGGCTCTCAGGCGCTTTCCCCACCCTGCTGTCTCCCTCTGATTTTCGTGTCTTGCCAGCTTGGCTTTTTGAAATGCTTTAAATAGTTATTTAGGAGGTTGCTGCTTTAAGATAGATAGATAGATAGATAGATGGATAGATAGATTCTATTTCTGAAAGGATTGTGAGATCTAATTCCCTACAGCTCCACCCACCAGCGATACAGGGTTCTTAATCCATGGATAACCATGGATGCGCAGAAACAACCCATGCCTTGTCCTTTACTCAGTGCTTGCCTTTTTCTGCATCCCTACCACATCTCCCACCAAGAGCAGACAGTGAGGAGATACTTGGGGCCAAGTCCTAGGACACATGACAGTCATATCTGTTCCCCAGCCACACATTTGCACACTCAACCATGTCAGAAATGGACAAACCCAGCCAGAAAAATGTGTGGGACACCAACACGAGAGACCTTCCTTCCATACTTGTCCTCCTTACCTTGGAGACCACACAAGTGACAAAAACAAGTCAGCCTCCCCCTCTTTTTACCTATGTTGCATGTTACAGGGTGAAGTTAATGCTCTCTATCTCCCTGCTGCCTCTGCACTTTCAACTCAAATACATAAAACTGCACAAGGAAGGAGAGATTAAAATAACAACACTCCATTATAAATTATATACTGTCCTTTATAGGTCCTCCTTTTACACCATTGGTTCTTTTACCAGGATTATCTCTATTGGGTGTTATGTTAGAGGGAGTCTCCAGGAAGACGCTGAACAGGATACTGGATTTTATAAAAAATAAAAATATATGCTGCTGCTTTGTATTGCACCCTCAGCCTAACGAATAACACACAGGTGATGCTTCTAGAGGCAGACTTGTGTATGTTCCGCCATCTCTTGTTATAATTTGCCCAGCAGTATCACAATGTGAGTCCTCCCATTTCTTCTGTTCACTCACTCTGGCACTCAAGGGCTCAGACAGGAGTGGCAGAACTGCAAAGTATTGCTGCTTCCATGGCTCAGCCCCTCCTGGAGCAGGGACAGATTTCTCTTGCTCTCTGGACTCACACAGCTTTTTTTCTCCCTTGCACAGAGACTTTGCTGCAGTAGATCTAACCTGCTCTTATTTTACTTCTCCTCCTGCGGCTCCCAGTTTCCCGGGAGATGGTTTGCAAAATCTGGCCAGGAGAGGTGGTGTTGTGGGGAGGGAAAAGGAGGTAGAGCCCAAGCACCAAAAGCAGCAGCCACAGCGGAAAGCAGCGCTTTGAATGATCTCATGAATCAGCCACGACATTATCTACAGTGAAATGCCTGGGAAGGGGTTTCCCATGTCCTACCCTGACCTGGAAGGTTGAATCCACAGGGGCCTGAAGGGCATTTTGATTGCCAAGGACAAAGGCTAAATTAGAAGGAAATGATATTTTATTTAACCTCTGCATCGCGGTGGGGGCCTGAGGGAAGGGTAGAGGCACGGGGGTGGTGACAGAGGCATTGGGATAATAAGGGGGATTCAGAACAGATAACTCAGGAACATATGGGCTCTCACTAAAGCAGCATGTCCCACCGAAAAGCCAATTTCCCTTGACACGCTGTCAGCCACTGCCGGGGGAGGGCAGAGCCCTGCACGCAGCCCGGCCTGCTCTGCCAGGGCTGTGCTCTGCCGTACCACCATGCTGTTTAGTGCCAAGATGGAATTTCCTTTCGGGAAAGGGCTGTGGTAATTGTCTCTCTTTACACAGTGCTTTCCAGACAACATGCCAGACATTGGAGCCCTTATACAGGCAAATCTCCCAGGGACACCCTGACTTGGCCTGGAAGCCAGCTGGGGCTCCGAGTACTCAGCATCATGGAGGGTCAGGACAGCAAACCTGTTGGTGCAGGGACCAGCTCTCCTGTAGGTGTCCTGTTCCCAAAGTGTGGCTGGCGGCCATTAAAAAAATCAACATCACAAGAGCTTTTGAGTGTAGGGTGGGGCGAACTTACCTCCTTGTTTACATGGCATTTTAGCTGCAAAAGCTTTAGATGCTTTCCTCACATGACATTCCTGCAGGAAGTTGCTGTTGATGTCCTGAGGACCCAGGCAATCCGGTGGGTAGGTGTGGAAGGTCTATCTAGCAGGGAGGGACTGGGAGGGAAGGCAGGGAATGCAGCAGTGCCTCCAAGGGAAGGTGGGGCCCATACCACCCTGGGTGGTGGGCTTTATGCAAGAATGCCCCAGAGGACAGGTGGGGGCCATGGCTGCAGCAGTACAACCTGTGGTGCCAGCAGGTGAGGCCTGGGTGGTGATGTCCACTCTGGTCTGCTCTCAGTGCAGGGAAGATAACGAGGGTATCTGAACATCTCCAATGCTTCTGTGAAACCCAGCCTTTCCAGGATTGCTCTCTCTCAAGTTTTTAGCCAGGCTGGAGGCACAAATAGGGTGGGGATCAGAGAACTAGAGGTGTGAGGAATGGCAAAGACTTTCACTGCAGATCACCTCATCTGGTATTTCATCAGACCATGCAGGCCTACAATGGCACCTTATCACTTCTTTTGGGGGGTGGTTTCCATACCTTTTATGCACCCAAGAACAGGTTGTATTTTGCCCAATTTCTGTTTCACTGTAAGTAGAAAATAGGCATGGATGTCAATATGAGTTTTTTACTAGTGAAAAGAATTTAAAAGTGACACCCCCTCCTGTCTTCCCACAGTACCAAAATATCACACGTCAAAGATCCTCCTGCTGAGAGCTGAATTCCCCCTTCACGCAAAGTTCAAGGACTGAGGCTTGTTCCAAGCATTTCTATTTCAGACTCTTGGTCTTTGACCAAATCATTGCATTTGAGGCTTGTGCTGAAGACCTGAGGACCATATTTGTTTGTATTCCCTTTGCATTTAGGGGCCCAGGCACAGCCCCATACTCGGAGATGTACAAGGGCAGCAGAAAGCCTCAGCCTGTCCTGGGCAGGTTCTCCCAGATATGTGTTTCCTTAGAGGTCCTGGATACTTTGGGGGCAGGTCAGGCACACACCGGTTCTCCAACTCTGCTGTGTTGGGAACCTACAGTGCAAATTGATCTGTGGGGAGCATGACCCATAGTGTCAAAACAGGGCCTTTAACATTTTCCACTGCCACCAAACCTGTTTGACTGAATTGCAGGTTAAAAAGGCATTGTGTCTATAATTGTTGGGCTTTAGAGAGCATGTCTTTTCCTTTAATGAAATACCTTGCTCATTCCATTCGAAAAGGAACCAAAGACTTCTCAGGTTTATGATAAAGTTGTAAAAATTTTATTTACCCCATATTTCCTGCTGGGTTATTTATGAGGCATTTTGTCAGCTCTCATAAAACTGCCTAGTAAAATATATTTTCTTACAAAAAAAATAAAATCATTTGTGCGGAACATCTTGAGAGCAGCGAGGACAGAGTTAATGGGATACACACACGTTCCGACCCTGGGAGAAAACAAAACAGAACGAAAGCCAGGCATTGTTGTGCTGCATTAGTTAATAATAGCTTTAGAGCTAAAATCCTGCTCCCACTGATGTTACTGGAAGTTGGTCCTTAATATAAAATAATCAGAGAACCAGCTGCCATGAATTACAGAGCCCCAAAATGAACCTGAAATGCATCAAAGCACCCAGAAGACACACTTCTCCTACTGAGATTTCACAGGAAACATCAGCTCAGGAAGTTTTTCTTTAAAGTATGGTAGTTTAGGTTTATGTAAGTTGGGGATGGATGCAAATTGTCACTCAGTCTGGAACCCAAGGTTGGTTGATTGTTGATACAATAACTTTTACCTAGTTAAGGGTCAAGAGACACAACATGAAGCTCCTTGACGTAAACCTGGAGGAAATCCCATCCTGGTGGTTGCTGTCGAATAAATAGCCTGGGCACAGGAAAAGCATGACCCACCCACTCCAGGCACAGCTGGAGTGTATTTGCCTCTCTTGGAGCACAGTTTTTCAGTTTTGTGTCACATGTTCACATCTGCTCAGTTCTCTGTGGTCTAAACTTTTGCTTTTATTCCAGCAGTGCTCATATTCCCTAATCCCAGTGGGAATCTCGAAGCACAAAGTTTGTTGTGCAGTATTACCCCTAACACCCTTCATTTCAACCCTTGCAGCTTCACTCCAGCCACACTCACCACTTGCAGATAAGCAGGACACAGGTGAAAAGTCCTTTCCATGTGGCAGGCTTGGCCTGGCTCAGTCAGGAGCTCAGCAAAGGTATTCTAGCTTGGAGGCATCAGGAATATAAAGGAAACAAGAAAACAATGAATAAAAGATAAAACAAACAAACAAACAGAACAGGGGAGGTTGTTTTTGAAACAACAAGACCTGGATGCTGGGAAGGGTCAGAGGTCTTTTGTTCTGTGCCTGTACAGCACTTTGCACAATACAACCCCAAATTACAGCTGAGCTCTTGCTCCTGCTACACTGCAAACATTCAGAAGCCGCAGTCAAATATGGGAAACAGGCAAGGAGCCAGGTTTGCAAAGGTATTTAAGTGTGTACAGACAGAGGGGGATATTTATTTACAGATGCTAGTAGAGGTCCTATTTCCTACAGGAGCCAAGGGGCATTAGGCTCTCACTCCAGCAGTTTATCAGTGCCACCAGGATCTGTGTCTTTAGGTACAGATAAAGCTGGGCTTACCACTCCTCTCAATAACATTTGTTTTTTAAAAGCCTCTCTTAACATGGGGTTGCTCTCTATGCGTCTGCAAAGCACCCCTTGTGAGAGGTCCTTCCTCAGTCACAGAACCTGTGACAGCGTTTAGTAATGACAGGTCCGTGCTGCTTTGGGCATATGCAGATGTTGGGCTGTGCTTTCCTTTGGCACAGCTGTGTTTCTCTAGTGAGGCAGGGAGGTCATGAGGTGTCTGGGTGATCCAGGGGCCTGGAGCTACCCAGAAATCCCTGTCAGCCTGCACTTGGGGAGTGGAAGGGGGGAACTGTCTGCTAAATAGAGCAGGGGTGGCTCCCTGGAAAACACCTACACCAAGTGGGATGTACCAGACCTGAGCTTTAACAAGCAATTCAGGAACTGGCTGCAATTTTAACAGTTTAACCAAACTGGACCAAACTTCCTCCAGCTCAGCCCTGATAGAAGTGTCTGATAGATCAGAAAATGCCCTCCAACTGCTACATTCGCCGTGGACTGGACTAAGTCCATTACACTAACTCAGCAAGCAAATTCAAGTTGAACTCACCTGGAATATTTGTCAGCTGTCTAGAAATAAATGCAGTGGAACTCCAATGCTGGTAGTCTGGAGAGGAGAGGAGAGGAGAAATGTGTCTAAAGGCTCTCTGGATGTGGCTCAGAGTGTTGAGTAGGTGGAGTTGGACAAGGAAAGCCACTTCTATTCCAGATATCAAATAAGCTCTCAGGAAAATTCCTTCTACAGCTTAATTCATTTAAAAAGAAAACACCTTTGCCTCCCAGCTTTCAAGAGGTTTTGGCATCCTCTACAACCAGCACAGTCAGTTGTTCCAGAATCAACAGTTTTGGTCAATGACTGACAAGGAAAGGCTGCTTTGCCTGAGTGCACCAGGGAGAAACCAGCAGACATGTGGCAGACACCTTATTTGCACTGGTAGGACTAATGCCTTTGAGTCAGCCTGCGAAAGGTGAGCTGGCAGGATGTTAGCATACTGCACGCCTTGACAAACCCCTGGTGATGAGAGAGCTGCTGGAGGCCAGAGCAATCCGGCCCAGGAGGAATGTTTCTCCCCATTCCACCAGACCGTGGCTATTAATGGGGCAAATTCCAAAATTAAAACTACAAAAAGCACCTCCTTGTGCTCCAGGCAGGGGTCAGAACATACGGTGGTCAAGCTCCAAAGCTGGCATGGGTGCTGTCTTTAGGAGGGGAAACACAAAAGGACACAGGTAGTGGAGATGTGCAGTGGCCCATGCTGAGTGAGGTCTCTGAAACGCTGCCCTTGATGGGAGTCCTTGTCACATCATTCCAATCATATGAGCAGACACAAGGCTTGTAGCTGCCCCTCATTTTTTTCTTCTTTGCAACAAGCTGCTTTATTTCTCTTCCTTACTGCCAATTGGCATCAGTGACCAGCTTATCCACATCAAACACAAAGATTTGGGTCGTCTGAAGCCAAGCAGGACCCTCATCTAGGGAACACTCTGGGGCTGTTTAATAAAGTTAAGAGACCAGAGAAGCATCCAAGCTTTCCCACCGTAGTAGGAGAAGATGAAATTCTTTAATTGTTTGTGTTTGAGTGAAACTCATATAAAAAGAGGATTTGGGATTCTGGGGAAGCTTTAGAGTGGAGTCTGACCTTAAGCCATGTTTCTGAACAGCATCGCACGCTCTCACACTGTGCTCCCTGCACCCACTCTGGGAACTCAGCCCTCACTCACATCCCTCTTACTCAGGCGCATGGAGGGATTCAGGGAGACAACAGATATTTTATCCTATAGTTGGTACAAGATCTTTTCGGGCCTGTAGTCCAGGCAACTTAAAAGAAGCTGTGCCTCTCATGGGCAGACAAACATGAAACCACTCTGCATCCCATTACATCTCAATTATCCAGTTATGCAGAAGTCATAAAGTGGTTTGGATCCCAGGTTGGGGTCTCTCCTTACCCCAAATTTGAGCACATCTGCAACGTTTAACCTATTCTGCTCTCATTCTACTCCACACAGTCCTTATCACAGTGCTCAGACTTTTCCAAAGACTAATAAAAGGAATAGACAAATCAAGCTTAGCATGTGAATTTGGCTTTGAATGGCAGAAATCTCATAGGACAATCAATTTTCATAATTCTGTCCTCATTTGGGATTGAAGTTCTGTGAGCCTGCTAAATTAGCTGCTATTTAGACCCAAACAAAGTCCTATCTGCTAAAATCCACCCAAATTTGGAACTATTAGTGGTAGCATGAAATCTAAGAACACAAGCAGAGCAGCCACCAGCCCAGACGCCTACTGGAAACAGCAGTAGAAGGATCTGAATCTGAATGTCCTAAACCACAGACAAGCTCATTAATGCTGTAGTCAGCCTGTGTGTCATCTCTCAATCTTGATAAAAACAAAGTGGGTTTTGGTGGTGTTGGTTTTTGGTTGGTTGGGTTTTTATTTTGTTTAATTGGTAAATACAGGGCTCACTAGGAGCTGTTTTAATTTTTTAATCTTGGAAGTCCTTATGGGGTGGGAACTCTGCCTTCCATCCTTCACCACCTCACATTCACAAGTCACTTGTAGAGATGATGAGAAGCCTTTCCCTTACAGATTGCATGAATTTTTTTGTCGTTTGCAATATTGTAGCTTTGGATATCATCAAAGCTGTGGCACAAGCACAGGCTTGAAGGTAAAACACAGAACCCTTCCTCTGGCTCAAAAGATGCCAGGATGCTTGGCCTCAAATGCCGTCTGGCACAGTGGAAATCTCACTGACAAAGAGAGCAAGTAACCAAACTGACAGTAGAGGAAAAAAACCCAGTCATGACAGCACTGACTGCTTACTGCTTTTCCTAAAATTACCCTGTTTTAACCTATTATACCTCTATGAGGAATAACTAAAGAGACTGGGGCATTTCAGTCTGGGAAGTAAATGAGAGAGTAAATGATCGTAGAGGGCTATAAAATGCTGCGTGGAACTGGCAAAGGTGAACCAGGAACAACCGTTGAGCAGCTTTTGTGGCAAAAGGTACGGAGCAGCTGGGGACGCTGGGAGGAGGCAGACTCAGAACAAACAGAA
This sequence comes from Lycocorax pyrrhopterus obiensis, assembly GCA_014706295.1. Lineage (NCBI taxonomy): Eukaryota > Metazoa > Chordata > Aves > Passeriformes > Paradisaeidae > Lycocorax > Lycocorax pyrrhopterus. The sequence goes on from JACSVZ010000017.1 coordinate 9,644,542, forward strand.
GGCAGTGTCTGGGCAGTGTATGCTACAGCCTGGCCCCACCGAGTCTCTGTTTTGAAAAATAATCCTGACGAGGGCCACCAGCCCTGACGAAGCCCGGCTGAACAAGCACCAAATCTCTGCATGCTCAACTGAAGGGCAGGTCTGGTTAATGACAGGGAGCCTTTGTGAGGGGTTGTCTCAACTGCAGGGAAGACAGATGCTTTCAGTCAACCCTAAAAAAATAATTGTAGCTTTTTTTTTTTTTCCCCTGGAAGTGACATACAAGTGGATTAAGAGCCTTCCACCTTCTTCTAATCCTGGATGGCAGGAATGTTTAGCAGTCAAAGCATGGCATGGGCTGGTTCAAATTCTCATGCTGCAATCCTGGTTTTACCACCCGTTTATTGCACGGCATTACAAAACACATCTAAGGTCGTGGCATATATATGATGGGTGTCAAACCAGCAACAGCCAGGATCCTGTAGTTAAAACTTTGGCTCAACTTGAGAATGACTGTCTTTGCATGCTGGTATCTCAGGAGGGTGGGACTTCACCTAACACTGCAAAGGTTTAAGGGTGCCCAAGTGTTAATTGTGCATATTTGAATCAGACTGAGTAGATTAACCCCAGTTTTTCAGGGTAAGCTGGCAGAAGGCAGAACCATCTGCAAATGGAGAAATGCAAACAAGGAGGAAAAAAGTTCAGTTTTGCATCCTGAAAGAAAATGCAAATCTTAGGGTTTGGGTTTTTTGTTTCTACTTGAGTTTCAGTGCTGGTCTTCTCTAATTCTACACCTTCTGGCACAGGAATGAAACCAGCCTAATTTCAGTAACTGGCCAAGGAATGCTCAGGCTTTCTGAAGTCCCAGCCTACTTGGCTAGCCCTGTTTCTGAGACAGAGAAACAGCAATCTTTCTACTTTTAACATCAATAACACCAGTTATTCTCCCAAAGAATTATTATCAACAATTCCTTTGCTATATTTACAAAGAAGCGGGGCTATTCTTAGAGAAAACACTAAAAAAGCCATTTTATTTAGCTTTCTTGGCAGTTATACAAAAATGTAAGGAATGTAGTCAGTTAAAAACATCAAATCCCCAGCACGAGCCTGTAAGAGCTTTCTAATGCATATTTACAGTATAGAAAGCAACCACTTTCCTGTTTTGTAGAACAAACAGGGAACCTTCTCTTTTCCTCCTAGCTGTTCCTGAAGACCAAACATTAAGTTAGACACAGAATGTTGCTTTTAATGGTGTGGGTTGTAAACTTTTAATGCCTAGAAAATGGGACTTTATACTACAGCCTTCTTTTCCTAAAAAGGAATCGGAGGCAAATTTTACTGCTGGTTTTAGGAAAGTTCTGAATTGGCAGCCCAGGGTATCCAAATACTCCTTTAGCCACAGCTTGGTTTGCCATAGGGAACAGCAGTGCTAACTTCTTCCATGCTACTGCTGGCCCAGGCAAGGGCATGCACCCCAGAGAGGCGGGGACTGGGGAAAACACTGAATTCCCATAGGGACCCGGTGTGGAGCCCAGTGTGGGGACACTGGGATTTGGAAACACAAGCAGGGGACCACCCCACTGTCTCCATACATACAACAGCATCTCAGTACTTTGCTCCAGCCTCTGAATACCATTAGGAAGAATCTTGTAGAGGCATTACTTACTGCTTAAGCAGGAGACTGTGTGATGCATCCGGATCACAGCTTTCCTGATGATGCTGAAAACATACAAACAAAAGACAGGCGTTATTGCCTCAGATTTTGGGGTGAGGGTGGGTGTTAATGAGTTCATCTCTTAGCTAGTGAAAATGGACAAATGCCACCAATGTTACTTGTATTGCGTGAAGCCCAAAAGATTTCCAAATATTTGTGTCAATACCTCCATTAACGATTAGTCTTTTTCACTTTTTTCACAAAGAAACTCAGTCTTTGGGATTTTGTAAATTAACTGGTATAGACAACATACTGCAAGGGAAAATCCTCTACAGGTAGGATTTTTTTTTTCAGCTATAACTAAAAAAAACCCCCTCCATTTATCTCTTATCTTGCCAGTGTTGGAGACCTCCTGCTCTCCTGAGCCAGCTTGAAACCGAAGATCTGAAAAGGCTCCAGATCCCGTTCCCCATACTTGAAATTAGCTCAGGTCTCCCAGGTTAGAGTGAGGCTGGAATCATACTGCCCTATCCCAGCCTCTGAACCATATCACCATTTGTTGCTATTCTGCTGCTAGAAAGCCTGTTGTTTAAGATATGTTTTCAGTGGGTCCCACCTGAACCTTCCTCAGGGACGTGATAAAACTGCTTTGAAGTTCTCTACAAGCTTTTGTGTTTAAAACCAATATTCATTTAATTTATTTGGATTATTATTTTTTCTTTTCTGATCCTTATGTAAGATAATGGCCGAAAAGGTCAAAATCCTTCCTTGACCTACATTGAATCAGTGCTCCAAAACTGGAAATGTGTTTGGTTTCCTTTGCCCAAATAGCACTGGCCACAGTCCTGAGAGTTCTATCATCGTCCTCCCAACCAAGGGCTCAGTCTCCCTCTTTCCAGGCCGTCCAAATGTGCCACAGCCCTGACACTGAAGCAGGAAACAAATTTATCATGCAATCATTTTGCAGAGTAACATACCAGGATCTGACAAATTAGCCCATCACAACACCCTGCTGCTCTGTTGGCACGAGCTAAAACCAGCAGGAGAGCAGCTTGGCTCTCACTACCCTGCCATGGAGCAAGGCAATGCCAGGTCGGAACAAATCCTAATATGGCCCATAATCCCACTGCAGTGAAGGGATAGGACCTAGGGGAGTAATTGCTCCTTGAAGCAGATGATGCAACCCCTGTCAGGATTTCTATGGGCTTTTGTGATTTGTACCATAACCACATACTTCTTTTTCTACTTCAGAGTGATCAGAACTGAGCAAGGCCTCACCCAGAGAAAACCAGGCAAGAAAACGACCACAGTTGAAGCCATCAAGAGGAAAGGAGAGACTCTTCAGCCTTTGGCTTCCATGTGCTGTCATGTAACAGTCTCATCATTGTAAGAAGTGTCAATAAGATACCAACAGGGTAAACAATTGTCAGACAGATTTTCACAGAGCCAGTTGACTGGACCATGGCTGCTTTGTACACAATGCCAATGCAGTGTCATTTCTAATGGGGGAATTTATACAGTGTAATTATGTCAGAATTTGCTCCAGGCTACACACTGTTGCATTATAAACCTGGCCATTGCCTGTGATTAGTCAGAGCTTTAAATAACACTGAAAGTAATTATATCAAGCCAGAGGAAGAAAAGTGGTGCATTCCAGTGCTTGCCACATACCAGCCCCTGAAGGGGGTTAGCTAAGATGATGCCCCTTTATTGCTGGAAGTTTTGATACCTTAGGTCACATCCTCATCACCTGGATCACCTCACAAACCATTTAAAGACCTTAGTTTGGCCCTTGTAATTATGGAGCAGAGGGGACTTCATGCAAGTGACAAGATTCCCGGATGATTGGCTGTAGATGGATGCGATTGAAATGCAAAGAGATGGAGGCTGCCTCACATAGCAGCACATGGCCAAAGGGGCTTTGCATCAGAGAGATCTCCCGGAATGTTTGTAGGCATACGTGGATGTCAGGCATGCTGTCACCAGTGACCTGAGGATTAAGGGCAGGTCTGGTTGCAGAAAAAGGTCACGTTTTCATCCTGATGGTGGTACTGGAAAAAGCAAGGCTCCTCCAGGCTGCATGAGCATGGCATCACATTGCCAGTGCTCTGCAAAAGTGAGGGCTCCATCCATGAGGGACAGGAGAAGGATCTAAAAGAGAAAGTAATCACTGGATGAAAGGTGAGCAGATCGCAGGGTCATGAGATACTCCTATTTTGCATTTTCTGTTAAAAGAGCCCTAATCATCTGGCATCCTTAGATCCCCATTTCCAAGGAGAGAAAACAGATCCTTTGCTTTCCAAGTCATGGTAAACTTCAGTTCTGTGAGGGGGACAAAGCTGGCTAATACCTTCCTTGCTCTGGCCTAGTCCCACAGGGCTGTTACAAACTATTCTGGTTTGTAGCAACTCTCCTGAGGGCTGTTACGATGGTTGAGAATTGCCACCACACAACATTTTTAATCTCACTCAGTCCTGCCTTCATCTCTTGCTCTGTGTCACAGGGGGTGCTTCCCCTTCAGTTTACTTTCTCTTTCCAGTAAATGTTCACTTGGACATGAAGCAATGCATGGAGAGCTCCACAGCTCATGGGATGAGGCATCTGAGATGTTGCAGCCAAATTGGACTGAGTCACAATCAGAAATGGTGCCATTGCTGGTGCCTTACAGTGTCTGTTCTAGAAGCAGCTGAGACACTCAAGACTGTACAGATACACTTTTAGAAACTGGGAGGATAATTCATGAGAAATCCCCACTACTTCTGCTTCTTCCTGACCTGAAGAGCTACAGAACCAACAATTACTTGGTGGTATCTTGGTATTTCTACTTTTGTGTGGGATGGGAATTTAACCAGGTGCTAGATTGACAACAGAAATAACAGAATGGTGGAAGATTAGCCAAATGGTTTTTTGCTGAGATTTTAAAAGTTCCCTTTCATTTTATGAGCCAGCATTCAGAATAGTTTTCATTTGTTTTGGACTGATTCACCCTTCCCCTTCCTTTGACCTGATAGAACGGTGACTGAAACCCTAGGCTGTGCATCCTGTTCCAGCTGCAGCCAAACTCTGTGCAGAGGTGTCTGTCCACAGCTGCTTTTCATGGCTCTCATCCAGAGATTGTCACCTCTTCTGATCTGCCAGCACAACTATTTGTGCTATCAACTATTTGTGTCATCACTTCCCCAGCTCTATCAAAATAGTCCTGCTTACAGAAGACTGAAATTAAATCAGCTTTAAAATACAGATACCATGGAGGTCTTCACTGGCATGGGACTAAGGGAAGAACTACTGTTAAACAGCATGTTCAGATCAATGCATTGAGCAAGAACCAGAACAAGCATCCATGCAAGACATATAATGTACCAGCATTAAAGAAACAGGGCTGGAGGCAGCAGCTCTGCAGCATCTGCAGCCAACCTCTCTGCTGAGTGCACTCTTCTACTTGGTCTCCCTCTTTTCCCCTCCTTCTCACTTGACTCTGTAAAGAACTGCCTCAATACACTGAGCTGGCATAAAACCTAACCAAACCAAAAATTGCTTTCATTCTGCTGCTCAGCATCCTGAACAGGCTCAGAGCAGTATCCAGTGACCCCCAGAGCCAGTGAAAGTAGGGAGGCTGCTGTGCAGCCACAGCCCATACATTGCTGCAACAAGATGTGTCTCTCTAGGTCTTAGTCACAAAATCTGCATTTCCAAGCTGCTGTGAAAATAAAAGATGCTGTGGGCAACAGAGCGGGAACCGAACAGAGGTAAATTTGTGTTTTAAATGAGAGAAAGGGGGTGGGGTGAAGAATAAAGGGCAGTGAGAAGAAAGATGCATTTTTTGAACAAAGCACCACTGTTTTATAAGACAGGATAACTCCTGAGTTACTTGAAATCTGATAATTTTGCATCCACTTCTGGATGGTAATTCCTAGTCATTTTAGCTCATGTCATCAACTGTTCTAAAAAGCCAACCTTGTCAAATTGCTGCTGTATTTATCAAACATGCAGTCACATTATGTGCATGCATTGTGTCTAACAGCTGTGAAAAAGGAAGTAAAACCCAATACCTCCATCAGATTTTCCATCTGAGGTGCTTTATCTCAGTGTAAGCAGTTCAAAAGCATAAAGTCCCCAAATCTTAGGTAAACGGATAGGTGGTTGGTTGGCTTGCTGTGATTTACTTCCAGTACCTCCCTGGTCTGGAATACCTGGATGTTCACCTGGAACTGTTTTTCATTTTCACCTGGAAGGGGGTTTTGACAGCAGGGGTACTTTCTGCCGAAGGCTCCTTGTTGCTTGTTCATAAATTCGTCATATGAGTGGGAATACCACTCAGCACTGCACTGGGAGCAGTGAAAGCCTGTTCTGCCTGGAGCTCTCCGTGTCTGTGCCGCTCTCACTCTGACCGTCAGAGTGCTACACTGGCAGACGTGGTCCATAACTGTTGTGCATTTGGCTGGTTCCACAGCAGAACATTGAGAGGTGGTGGCTTAATATTGCCAGTGCCCAGGGTATCCAGCCTGTCTTGCCTAACAAACAGGGTAAACCAAGCAAGGTTTCACTCTGAGCTTCTTACCTGCTCCACTGTATAGAATTTCTGAGCGTGGCAGGTGGGGGATGCTCCAGTCCCAAACTGTGCTGGTGACATGTGGCTCTGAGGGCCTCTGTACTAGCACAGTCCCTGTTCTGAGACACCTCAGGAAAGATTTCAGGGATCTTCCAGCTTCCCTGCTTGAAGGAGAAAGAGAAGTTAACTTTTCTTACTTCCTTAGACTTCTATTAATAGTCACAGAAGTTGCAGTGCTACAGCAGCCTGGAGCAAAGCAAAACCCCACTGCACAGGGCCTTGTAATTGCAAGAGAAAGTAGAACAAAAGACAAGCCAAAGGTGTGTGGGCACAGATGCTCCAATGTACAGCTCTGTATTCCTCTTCAAAACACCTCAGCAAGGTGTTGGTGACCATGGCTCTCCGATGAGAGAAGGAGACTTTGCTCTAGGGAGTGACCCAAAGGCCCGTGAAGCCTGTCCCCAGCCCTGGACTGCCACTGGGCTGTCACCCAGCCCCGAGTCCCTCTCGTTCCTCCAGCATTGATACAACCCTGGCACAGCTTTGCTGGGGAACAAGCAAGGCCAAGCAGCCTCTGACTCTGCCATGTGCCAAATTATTTTGGTCCCTTTGACGCGGAGTCGGAAGGAACAGATCCCAGTGAATGAAGGGGTGCATAGGCCATCAGAGGCCTCAGTCAGTTGGTGCCTGGGATTCAGGGGCTTTAAGCCTTGGAGGTAATGAGACTCCCATCATGGACTGCACCAGAGTTGTGAAGCCACAGAGAAGATGGATTCAGCCAGATATGAAAAGGACACAATTTCCTTTTCGTTTGCCTTTCTTTAGCCATCTCTGTCACCTCTCAAACACCAAATTTCTTGTGTTGCAGAGATGCCTGTAATATTTGCAGGAGAAGCACTTTTGGGGTGGGAATTTCAGGTGTGCTGAGCTACAGCCTCACAGTCACCTGCACCACAGCCATCAAACTTGGGGGGGACTGCAGGAACTGCGAGGTGGCATTGAGCATCCTTGTGGAGCCCAGGTGCCAATGAGAAGACAGATCAAGAGAAAAGAAATGGAGAAAAATAGTTGTTTTATTCTCCTATACTAACATGGCCTAAAAAGTTAATTGACATGGCTTTGCCCCATCTCTTGAGCTTTTCTGAAATAAAACCTGTGGTTTTGAGTGCTAAAAAGTGAAATTGATGAAGTGATGAATGAGATGTGATGAGGTAGAGCAGATGGGGATGCACCAGGACAAGGAGGAGAGCAAGTAAAAAGGCATACCAGAGAAACAGGAAGAAAGACTGGTGGAAGGAGACTGTGGTGTGGCAAAGAAACCCTTTCAGCAACAGCATCCCAGGAGCAGCAGCCAGCCAGCATGGCTTGCTCCCGGCCTCCAGCCTGGTCCAACTGCAACAACATCTGTTACACTTGAGCTCGGCTCGGTTAGTGGCATGTTTGTTTAATTGTGGGCCTGGTTTGTTATTTTGCTTCCCATTAGGAAGCTGAAGAAAGAAGGAGGAGGGTGTTTTCATTCTGGGGAGCATTTTGCCAGGACAATGAGGTTTTTTTCCATGGCACTGGGTAGTCAGAACTAGCTGTACTGCTTCTCGCGACAAGGCAGACGCCTCCAAAGCCCATTGTTCAACCTGATGCATTAAGGGCTCACACTTGTAATTTTGGCGCTGATCCCTTTCTCCCATTGTGTGAGCAGAATGGGGTGAAAAAGGAGAGTCTGTCCTCTTTATCTGGCAGCAAGAAAAGGAGGCAGCAATGGTGGCAGCGACTCCTCTGCCCGCCAAGGTTTCAGCTCTCCTGTGGCAGTGGTGGGGAAGGGGGGGTTGGTGGCTTTGAAAGCTTCCCTGGTCACTCCCAGGAAAGGCACCCAGCTTTCAGTCTACTGTAACTCCTTGGCATCCCTCCAATTTTCCCAAATTCATCACTGTCTGTTTTGGAAAAATGACTTCTTCCTGCCTGAGCATTCAAGGTTTTTTGCTTTAATAAAACAGAGAATTGTTGAAAGGGGAATTTTCTAGTGCAGAACTGCAGCCCTGAAACCAATACCCTCTGCTGCTCCATGCACTGCTGTCAGAAAACAGCAAGAACAAACTCCCATGCCACTGTCTCCTCTGTGTTTTTTCTCCAGATCTGACCAAGGTGGTGCAAAGGGCGTCCGTGACATGGACATCTCCTTCCTACACCAGGGATTGTATCCAAGCCCCCTGAGAGATGTTGGCTTGTCAGAGGAGCTGGCATGTGCAGGCATGTCCTGGTGTGTTTGTCTTGCTCAAAGGCAGGACAGCTGACCAGGTTTCTGACTCAGCACCAAGCAAAGACCTGTATAATGGTCTGACAGTAGAAAGCATGTCCTAGCAGCCACTGGGACAAAGGAACAGCAGGAATGGTGATGGGACAATTTAACTTTGTACAGTACAATTCTCTTGCTCCTTCATCACTGCTCAAAACTAGAGACCCCAGCTCAAACCACTGGGCCCAGACTTTGTATCTACTGCAGAAACATGCTGAACTCATGAGTGACGCTTCAGACATCTGCTTAAAAAGCAAAGCAAGAAACCTCTTTCCTTAAAATTATGGCTGGATTAAAAAAAAAAAGAACAGAGCATCAGAAACTTAAATATAAACTTAAATTATTAAACAGGCAATACAAACAGAGCCCTGACTTTGCAAATATTTGCATATGCAAAAACCCTTGGCACTTGGAGCTCAAGGGCAAGGATCCCGTCTCTAAATACACTTACGAGGACTGGCATCTGCCAGGACACTGTAAAGGCTTTGGGGTGTTACAGCAGGGATCCACTGCTGAGCCCCAGCAAGAGCCCACATCTGACCAGAACCTCATTAGCAGAAATAAAATGTCTTGGATCTTAAGCAAGCTGGACAGAAACATCAGAAAAACAGGAAAAAAATTAACAGTAAAGTCAGGGGAGAGATGCAGATTTTGAAGACAACTACAAAATGCTTCCCAGCTTCAGTGTTGCAGACTTGAGAGTGTCCAGCCCTACTTTAGCAGCGCCATGCTCTCTGTGCCCAGACTGTCCTCCAAGGAAGGACCCAGCCATGCCTGGGTGCATTGTGTGGATCCCAAACCTCACCCCCAGGCCTGCTGGCTCCATGTTACCTTTAGAAAAGGACTCTCCTTGACTGCAGTTGCAGGACTGCAGTTGATCCCTGGGCTGAAACCAGCACTCTAGTCACACCTGGAGTCTCTCTGTGCCAGCTGCATTCAGAGCTTGGTATTTTGGGTGAGCTGCCCCAGCTGGTGGAGATTTGGGCAAAGGAGTCCTGTCCCTTTCACGTGGTTCTGGTGAGCATGATCTGACCTGGGGAGGGACGGGGGACACTTTGATGGGCTTCTTTCCCCAGCACCTGAAAGCCAGTTATGTGTTGGCAAATTATGGTAGGAACTTTAAATAACTAGGAGTCTTGCTGCCGACTGTTAAGACTCACTTTACTGAGGTAATTCCATCCACGTAGTTAGATGTCTAACTCCAATTAGATGCCTTGATCATCAGAAACTACAGCTTCCAGCCCCACAGATCAAGAATTATCCAGGAGCAATGGAGGACTTTGGAGGTTTGCCTGTTTCTAAAGATCCATCTCTGCTGGTTTCAGCTACATTTAACAGCTGTGCTGGTAGGGCAGGACTCTCTCTTCTTTCCAAACACGTGCCTCTTACATTTTACACCATCTTGCCATGCTTGTCTCAGTGCATGACCTCGAGGGACAGGAGGCATCATCATACCTGCTACCTTTGCAGAGCAGCACGTCCTCCTCAGTTGCATTTGACCCCCACAGGTGTCAGCCAGGTGAAAGCAGCACTGTCTTTTCCTTGCTGGAGCCACACATGAACAGACTGACTCAATAAAAAAACTCCCCTCCGCAGGGCAGAAATCCAGCCTTAGCTCCAGCCTTGGCTCACTTGACTTTCTGTACAAAGTGAGATGTAGTTTGCTGACCTATTCCAAGGCAGTGGAGTCTGTGGGTGCTGCCTGCATGAATGCTGTAAGCCATGGAAGGTAAATTTGTTTGGGATCTGGCACTAAAATGGCTTTATGGGACACACTGCAGTTCCCATGTTCTTGGGCACCAACTTCAAGCTCCAAGAGGACCATAGGCACAACAACCTGTGGTCAGAGGCTCCACAGCCCCGTAGCTTAACTTGATTGTAAGGTCTGCATGGAGTGAATATTAACGAGAGGTCTCCTGCTGCAGGGCTGACTGAGCGGAGACTCGGTTACAGGACAAGTGTCCATTAGTGCAGGAGGCAGCGCAGATGTTATCTGGCTGCAGTATTATCCCTCGCTGTCCTAACTTCGCTGTGGACAGTTAAGATCTTGATGACATTATGAGCAGGGCTAGGGGCAAACTGTGGCCACAGCCAGATTAGTGGCACACACAGGGCCTGGCTGGGGAAGCACTGTCTGCTGGCGCAGTCGCCTGCTGCTGTGGCTGCTCCTTTCCTGGGCAGTCCCATTCCTGCTCTGCAGAGCAGTGGCCCGTGGCTGTACCAGAGCAATCCCTTGCAAACCATCACACTGAAATAAGGTGAATTTAAATAAAACCACCAAGGAAAACGCATGGCCCAGTTACACGCCCAGCCGCAGCAAGCAACAGGCAGAGAGACATTCCCTGCTTTGCCGGCGAAAGGTGTGATGGCAGGATAACCTCTCCCATGGGTTCAACCCTGCACCTCCCAGCAAAGCTTTTACCACCCTCGGCCCAGGGGCGGGTGATGTTTGCTTAAGCTCAGGCTGGTTTCACGTTTTCACAGTGATATGATAATTGCGTTTAGATAGCCCTGTCTCTCTCTGCTGGGCTTTTCACAGGGCTCTCCTGGCCTCCAGCAGGGCTCATTTAAAAGCGGCTCCGCTCTCAATGATACGCCACAGTGTTTTCAAAAAGAAACAACCAGCAGTGGCTCGCTGGAAAAATAACAAAGAGACCCAATTACAAGCAAATGTGTTGAAGGGTCCCAGGGCCGTCTGTGGGCAAATTAGGGCCAATTAAAGGTCAAAATGATTTAAGGTATAAGGACAAGAGAGAGAAGGGAAACAATTGCTCAGATTCCTGCACAGAATAAATATCTGCTGCTCGGTTTGAATATGTTTTAGCACCCAAACAGTGGATAAACTTCAGAGTTGAGGTTGTGCCTGATTTTTAAAGTGAGTAATTTTTACTTTCTCTTCTGTCCATGCTCGAGAAAGTGCTTGGTGTGGTCACAGTCAGCAGTCCACCTCTGATGAGCCCTGCTAGGACCTGGCACATGGCTGCCTGCATGGCCCCTGTGCAATCCCAAACCCTTGGGCAGCAGTGAGCAGATGGGTTCCGTTGTCACCCGAAAGCTGTGTGGAGGATGTGCTCTGGCTATCCCTGATATCCAGAGGGGCAGAGGGGACTCAGTGCAATACTGCAGGTCCTCACTGGCCAAGTTACAGCTGGGACTTGGACCAGCTCTTTCATCAAGTTTGTTGAACTCAACACAAAGCTGGATGTTTTCTTGGGGGAGTTGGATGGCTCCCTAAGGGAAATGGTGACAGCCGTGCTGGGTGACAGCCCTGTCCCATCCCTCCACTGCAGTTCTGACCTCTGCCTGTACTCCTGTCGGCTCCATGACCTCCAGGCATGTCCATGGACAAACTGGCCACGGCTGTTTTGGGCAGATGGACTGCTGAGCCTTTACACTCGCCTTCCTGCAAAGGTAGATTGAAATGCAGGACTGGATGTAACCCTGAGGAGTAATGCTCAACCACATAATTTAAAAAAAAAAATCAGCATCAGTAGACAAGACTCTTTGGGATGATAGCTTGGAAATGTTTAAACAGTCATATTCAGCTGAGGTGCACAACCCTTCTGAATGAAACTGTCTTCCCTCCTGCTACCCAGGCATCAAAGCAAAGGGAAAAGCAACTTTCCCTTCCCTCACTACAATGTCTATTTCCATGCCCTCATTGATGAGATCATCTTCATCCACTTGAAAAAGCTGAAATCTCATCCAGAAACGGTCCAGCACATGAATCTGTAAATGGGCTGGGGACCTGACACCAAGTTTCCATACAGAATCTGTCCCTCTGCCTGCAGTCACCACAAACACCCCAGATATGCTGCAACGAATACAACATGATAAATACTTTCACCAGATCTATTTAAAACCAGAGAACATGCTCAGCCTGTTTTCTGTTGAATTTCAGATGAATCCTATGGAGGAGTTGGTTTTCTCATTGTCGTTTTTATCCAGAAACAAAGAAGCCTGGGTAAGGTTTGAATGGATTGCCTCCCCGCATTTCCCCTGGTTCACCATGGAGATCCACACTGACACTCAAAGGAGTTAAATGGAAAAAGCCAGGGGCACTCTGCCTGCTGCAGGCGGAGGGGTGGCTGGGGTGGCTGGACCCTGGGCACAGAGAAGTGGGTACTGTATGATACAAACCCTCACAGGGGGATCCAGTCTCATTTCATGTTCATTTGCTCATCACTGCCTCATCTTAGTAATGGACAGAAATGTAAAGACCTAAAGCTCTAATTTTTAAATTATTTTAATTTTCTTTCTCCTCTTGCCCCTTCCCTGCCCAAGAACAGAGGAGCCGTTTGAAAAAAGTACCCTGAATTTAGAATTCACACGTTCCTTGGTGAAGAAGTGCTGAAATCTGGAGAAAGACTCAGGGCAAAATAGTCCTGACTTGGCATTTTGAATAGCCCATGATACTGGTTGGCTTTTTATAAGAAAGCAAATAAAACCATTCAGGAAAAAATGGTGCCACAAATGGTTTTACCAAATTATTCATTATTCTGTGACATCTTCATCATACCCTACCTGAACCTTTTGGAAACAGCTGATTATTGGTGACACATTTCCGTGCAGACTTGCTTAAAAAACCCACAAACAAACCGAAATCAATAAGAAAAACATAGTTTAAACCCATTTTACAAATGGCTCAAAAACATCCAACCCTGTCCCATCTCCTCCTTCCCCCTTCCTACCATCTCCAGCTGGAAAAAAGACCATAAAGCAGTTTTGTGCAGTCACATGTAAATCCCCTGTCTCTGTTAAGGCAAGAGATTAGCCTGTTAACAAAGTTACCTTGTCACCTACTCTGCTTAATCCTTGCATTTCAAAGTGTAATTTTATTGAGCGCCTTGGAGCTGAAATCTGGTATGTGCTATTTATTTATTTCATTCCCTACTTTTTTTTTTTTTTAATTTTAATTCACCTGGAGCCCAAAAGATTTTCTTTTCCCCTGCCCTGCTGAAACCTGTGACTTTTGGAAAGGCAGCACCTGTGCCATCTGTATTACTTTTAATACATTTATTTAACCCTTCGGGGACTGAGGTAGTGCAAAGACCCCCCCTCCTCCTCCTCTCCCCACACCTTTCCGAGCCGACAGTCAGACAGTCTCCACACGGTGCCGTACGGCTGCTGGTTCAGTGGAGTATCCTGGCCATAAATCTGTCAATACAAAGAGAACAACACACACACAAAAAATGCGGCTAAAACCAAGAAATGTAGCATAATTACAGGTTCATTATTGCAAACAAAAGCATCCCCCGATCCCACCCCTTTGGCAGGGACGGGAGCAATTCAAACAGGCTCATTATGTAGTTACCTAGCCAGGGTCAGAGCCTCCTGAATAGCTGCTGTGGCTCTGCTTATTATCCGGCCCCGGACGCTGGGAATGCACCCGTTCAAGCTGTGGAGGTGCAGGAGCGCTGGGAGCAGCGAGGCTCCAGGCCTGCTCTCCCCCGCCCTTCCTACCTATTGTTATCTCCATCCTCAGAAGAAGATCTGCCTTTGTACTCGCTTTAAAGAGTGTTTGGCCATGGCAAAATGTGCCAGGTTGACAGCCTTGGAGACTGAAGTCTCGTGCTTCTTTGCCCAGTGGGTACCGCAGGAAAAGGGGAGATGGGGCAGCAACAGGCATGGGAAGTGGAACAACATTTTCCTCTCCATTGCCTGCTCCATTTCTTCTCCAAAACTGCCCACCACAAGGATGCTGCCTGGGTGAGACACACAGTTCCCTCAGGCCATCCAGCCAACATCTCTCTGCTTGGAAACAGCTTGACTGAACCTGGGCTAGAAAAATCGCGGTTTTCCAAATCATTCTCAATTTCCCAGAAGTTTGAGGGAATTCACAACACGCTAAACCAGCACACTGCCTTGGGCTAGCAGTCAAAACTTTTGCCCAAAACATCTACTCCAGCCCTGTGCAAGTCCATGCTCTGTCCTATCACTCCTTCCCCACACCCAGCCACTGGCAGAAGCACGAACAGCCAGGGATGCAGCCGGTGCTTTTTGAACGTTTCCAGCCTGGGCTCCCTTTCTCACCGGGCCGGGAAGTGGTGTGAAGTCCCCTTTGACACCACGTGTCCCTTCCAGAGCCACAGCTTCCCTCTCCGGTGGCTGAAGAATTGAGGAACTCCAAACGGCACTGCCGAATATTCAGGGAACCTGCCAGCCCCCTTCCCCTCCGCCTGCAGCAGCGGTGAGCGCCGCTCGCACCCACGCTGAGCCTGCCTCCATCTATAACCCAAATGTCAAAACATTTCCTCTTGCAGCCCCATTCGTCTCGTGGAAGCCCCGATCCCAGGTCTCAGTCACGCTGCTTTTGGGGTCTGCCTCGCTGAGCCATTACTGCCACTGCCCCACTGTGAGCAGATAAGAATAGGCTGCTTCTTCTGACTCATTTAGCTGAAACAATGGAGCCACCAGGGGCCAAATTAATCCCTGGTGACTTCAGCAGAGTTATACCAGTCTAAATTTGGTCCCAAGCGTACAATTAGCACAGAGGAAAGCACAGTGTCATGACAGTGTCTTGGCTCTCCCTCCAGGCTCCCTTCACCAGGCTCACCCTCTCTGCAGAGCAGCTGGGTGCTCCCTCTCGGCCACCTCACTGCTTGTGTCTCGCCATTTCTGGGCACTGGGGAGGGCACCCTGCAAGGAGAAAAGGCAACTCATCACCAGCAGTTTTTGCCTGGGAAGGGCAGATCCTGTTTCCCTCAGTACATAGGAAGAAAGAGCTGGTCTTCCTCACCTTGGGCTTGAAAGGAAATGAAACCCATTCCCTGTGGAGATGTGCCTGCAGGCATCCCTCCAGCACTGGGCATCTTCCTGATGCCTTCAACTGGCTGAAAATCTCTCAGGTCCAGTGTCTATTCCCCTTTACCAGCACGCTACATGCCATTAAATTCAACCCTGAACCAGTCTTTCATCATCATCATTATCATCACCATCATCACCAGTTTTGCGCAACCAGATTCCCTCTAGTAATAGCTAAGCCACTGAACTACTCTTTTTCTGCATATTTGCATTTCAAATGCTGAGCAAATGTCTTGGAAATCATACAGGAATTTTCTTTGGTGACTCTCGGCTGACCAGGCACTAGGAGAAGTGGAGGCATTGCCTGTGTGCTCCTGCAGCCACACAGAAATGCCACACCCAAAAAATAGAAGAGGCAGAAAAAAATTAATTTAAAAATATAAAAAAGGCAGCTAACCAGAACTTTTCAAACTCCCTAAATACTTCCTCAAAAAAATGGTTTGTGTGTCATGCATGAGCAGGGCCTGGATTACAGAGCTACTTCCACGTGCTGCTCTGCAGCAAGGTGTGGGGAATGCCATGCCAGCAATGCCATGGTGTAGGACTGGGGCTTTGCTCAAACTGTAAGAAAATTCTTGCTGGCCCCAGAAAGTGCGTGTGTGTGTGAGAGAGAGAAAAAAAAAATAAGCGATGAAAAAAACCTAATAATTTAAGAAAAAAAGAAAAGAGGAACAAAGAGTGGAGTGTGGGTCTGGAGAAGGTCTGTGCTCGATGCCTCCCTCTCCGTGTCCCCATGCCCCCTCTGGCTCCACAGTCCGGAGCCTTTTCAAACATTCAGACTTCTCATTCCTTTGACAATTCTTCAAAGGCTCCAGGATTCGAGGGAACTTCCTGTTTCATCGCAAACCCTCGCTTTCTATTCCTTTTCCAGACTATTAAACCCCGCGCTAACAGAGTGGTGTTTGCCGCGTGTCCCACGACCCTGCCTGCTGCGTGACATTAAAGTTACTCCACTCAAGGTGTTTTGGTCCTTACATCCCCCTTCTGACCCCTGAGTTTACTGCAGAACAAAGTCTTGTTAAGCTTGACACTGGAAAGTATATTTCCTTCCTCACATGCCCGTAGCAGTTGTTTCAGTGTTGTATAGGGTTGCATGTATTATTTTGTTTTTGTAGGGTTGCTGGTGACAACTGATCTGCACACACTGCTTTGTTATTGTAGGGTTGCTTTAAAATCCTAAACTCCCTGTCTTAGTTTTATTTATTTTAGGAAAAGGTAGTTTTTGAGGGTTGAAAAATAAACATGCTTAAAAACATGCCAAGATATGGTGAAGAGATGGTGCGGAGAGGAAATCCTGTCAAATCTGGGGCCTTGCCTGCCTGAGCTGTGCCCCTACAGCATGGCCATGTCCTCACCTCTGCTCTCCTGTGGCTGTCACGACCCAGCAGCAGTGACCGACTTCTGATACTCGGCATTTTTGCAGTGCACATTAATGTCGCTGTGAAAACAGCCCAGCATTAACAATTCTCAAAGGCTTGAGTTACTGTAAAAATCTGCACCAGACGTGGAGTTTAAAAGTTCAGACAAAGAAAGAGATAGAAGAGAAGAAATGAGCAGGGAGGAAGAGAGGAGTGAATGTGCTGATGGCTCTCGGTGTGACGGGCAGGCATCACCCCAGACAGGATCCCCAGTGCTGCCAGGGAGCACCTGGAAGGGCTGCTGGAATGGCTGCTGGAACTCTCTTCATTGTCTGCTGGTGTGTGACCAGCTGGCAGAAAGGACTTTAGAAACCACAAAAATTCATTCCAGCATCCATCTCACCCACAGCATCCCCAAAAATTCCTAAATTTGCTCATTTAGACCAGTGTCAGAGCTCAGTCCCTGACACAACTCAAGGGGAGAGCACAGCAGTGATGGTGAAAGGGCCCAGACCCTCACCTGGCCCTGGAATCATGTCTGGGTCTCGTTTTCCTCATCTGCTGAGGGAAGGGGGAAACAGATGAGTTTTGGGCAGCATAGAGAAGAAGAAACATGTGACAATGCACCCCTCCCAACAGAGCATCCACAGCTCTGTGGTGAAATGGGAGACTGAGAAGACAATGAAATTAAGGGGAGAGACTCCTGTCAAGCTAAATAATTAAGTCCCAGGGTACATAATTGATGGGGTCTTGATGTGGACCCTAAATCATTTACAAGGCTGGTGCATCACCTGACATGTGCAGCTCTGGCATGGCAAGAGTGAGGGATGAGCAGCTCCCGCAGCAGAGTGAACTGAGCAGGGCACCTCTGGTGTGGGTCACACTGCCCAGGAACACCCTCCCAGGGGCTGGGCTGCCTCAGGGTGCTGCACCTGCCTGCTCCTCCCTTCCCCAGCTCTGTAAGTGGGTACCTCACCATCCAGCTGTCCCACTTGCCTGGTGTTATGCTCTGGTAGACAAGAGTAGCTCCCCCAGCCTGGGAAAGAGGTTCACGTGGCAGGACAGGGAGGTATAAGAGGGAGATGCTGCTGTTTCTCTGCCAAGACTTTTCACCCAGCTTCAACTGAGCACAACCTCAGCTGAATCTTGAACATCAACACAAGCTACCCAGCACCACTGTAACACACACAGTTTTTTACCACCCCTAGAGAGACAAACTGGAGCTCGCCTGCAGTGTGTGCACATGGTCTGCTGGATACAAACATCCCTGCCCAGCACTGCTTGGGAACAGCTCTTTCAAACTGCTCCTCTCCCTGCAGCTGTGCTGATCCACATCCCTAACCCAGAGAGATGGAGTAATCAATACACAAACCAACTGCTGGACTAAACAAGGCCAGTGGGGACAGGGCTATGCTGTGGACACAATCCCTGGGGTTCCTCTGCCTGGGCTGAGGAGAAGGATGTAAACCCAGCAGCTGACTGCACTGTCCCATAAGAAAGACATCAATCTCGATGGCTTTTTCCACTGTCAGTTATCTGTGATGCTCTTTCCTGCCCCATTAGTTGCAGAAGTCAAATGGCACTGTGCATTCCTCTCCTCTCCTCTCCTCTCCTCTCCTCTCCTCTCCTCTCCTCTCCTCTCCTCTCCTCTCCTCTCCTCTCCTCTCCTCTCCTCTCCTCTCCTCTCCTCTCCTCTCCTCTCCTCTCCTCTCCTCTCCTCTCCTCTCCTCTCCTCTCCTCTCCTCTCCTCTCCTCTCCTCTCCTCTCCTCTCCTCTCCTCTCCTCTCCCTTTCTTTTCACTTTCTATACTCCATCATCAAGAAAAGCTCTTTCTGCCTTTCTCATGCCTCCCTGTGACCCTGCCACCTGCCTTGCAGGAGCACCAACACATGTCACAAATCTTCTGGGCATCACCAGCTGCCCAGCGTGGTGGCAAGAACATGGAGCAGGAGCACAACCCAGGGCTGTCTGCTGTCACAGGGACTGACCTGGAGAGCAGCATATTGGCTCCATGCTGAAAAATACCACTGCTCCTCCTAGTTGCCCCCTGCTCCCAGTGTTTTGACAGTCAGCTTGATGAGCTGAGTGTGTTAACAGTCACCCAGAGCCCCTGCCGGCTCCACTCCACCCTGTGCCCAACCCAGGCATGCGCTGTCTGCCTGACACTGCCTACAAACTCTATTAGCTTTGTAATTAAAAACAGCTGTAATCTGATCAGGTGGAGATCACGGTTACAAAATGAAGGAAGCCATTAGCAGGAAATGTTGTGGTTCAGGCAGACATCAAATCAGTTTAAAGAGATTGGATTTCATTGTTTTTATACAGTTACTCCATTACTATAATGCACTGGGTCCATTTAAGTGGCTGGCTCGGAGGAGTGCTCATAAGGCAGTAGTGACATCTATGTGAAATGAACGGCATAAACGGCAAACTCTGAGGAGATAGCGGTGAATTTACACCCCTGGCTCTGCGGTGAATATTAATGCACTGTGAGCTGCTGGAGTGGGGCTTGTTGGGGGGCTGATTTTCTCTCCTCTTCCCTCTGCCCCCCTCGGTGTTGCTGGTGCCTCTGTGGGACTGAAAGAGCATTCCCAGCAGGGATCAGATCCAAGGACCATTCCTCTTCCCCCCAGCCACAAACCAAACCACGGGTCCAGTTTCTCAGTAGCAAGGTGGAGTGAGAACTGAAACCACAGCAGCCACATCGTTTTGCTTCCTCCTGGCCTCTTCACCCCTGTGTAAACACCAGTCAGTCAGGACAAAAGCAGGAGAGTAAAATATTTAGGTTCTTACAAGGAATGTTGCTCTTTCCCTCTATTTTCCCCCACAAAAAAGGGGGAAGCAATCTGTGTTTGAAAGCATCAGACTGGTCCAAGTGCACACAGCCCAGTGAGGTGACCCAAAGGCATTGCCATCAGGAGAGGTTCTCTGCAAAAGCTGCTGGCTCCTGCTTTTAGTTCAGTCCTGTCCTGAAGCCCATAGCCAAGATAAAAAAAGCTTCAGTACCTGAAGGAAAACCTACATCAAGAGGCACAGGATGGCCCCTGACTTCTGCAAGGCTGATGGTGGTGACTAGAGGAGTGAGCAGGGCAGAGAGTGAGGGTTTTTACAATATTTTGGGGGTTGCACAGCACCAGTGCGGACAAGGCTAGTGAGTTGAGCTGGACCAGACTGCCATGAAAAAGCACAGCCAGAAGCAATGTGAGGGAAGGGCTGTGCTCCCCTGATTTCAGCTCATCCGCGGTGCCTGTAAGCTCCCCATGCTCCAAGTATTGGTAGGACAATCAGTGCCTCTAAGATGTGCCTAGAAAAAAGCCACTTGTGGCACCACGTGGGTTCATTTGTCTCTTCCAAGCCTTGCAGCTTCCTTCCAGCAGGAAAATGGGCAGGGAAATTCATGATGGAGCTGGTAAAGGGTCTAAGATGAGGAGGGTGTTAAGGAGATGCAAACATGATGAGAGCTAGCTGCCAGGAAGGGAACTCTGACCATCCCATGGTCCTGCCTGAGCAGTAAAAGGACTCTTCAGGCAATACAGAATACAAACACCCCTCTCCCCTTGCCAATCTCCTAATCAGGGAAAGAGATAAAAAGGACCCTGCAGACGAATGCTCAGGCTGCCTCCTGCCCACCACAGCCGATCTGAGCACAGGGAGCCCCTGCTCTGGTCAAAACGCTCTTGGTGTTGCTAAATCCCTCTTGGCTAGAAAATGTCATTTTCATACTAATCCGGTTCCCACACAAACAGGCAACCTCTTTCCTTCCCTGCCACCACTTATTCCCTTCGTCTCCTATCCTCCCCCTCCCCCTTTTCACCCCAAACTGTATCAAATGAATCAAAGCCCGAGTAAATTATGTTCCCTTTGACCTGCTGGCAGCAAGTTCAGCCACAGTACATTAAAAGAGCAGAGGCTGAAGTTTCATGGTCAGTGAAGGCAGAAGCAGAGGGGGAAATGCAGGCCTTGTTGCTGCATTGCTTTTGCTTTCAGAAGTGATGTTTTCAGCCAAGTTCAGTGGGTACTCAATACTAAGGTTTGGGGCTCAGCCCATATGTGCAGCTGTGAAGCTGGGAGTTGATTTCTGAGCAGCCCCCATAGCTGCCTGTCCTGGCTGGGTGGTCTGACCCAGCACGGCAGTGGCATTGCCTCCCACTAACCATTTCTGGAGATAACGGGCTGGACAGAGGTTCATGGGGGCCCAGGGGAAGTGGCAAGGGCAGGAGACATGACACAGCTGGGCAGGCTGAATCTTTGCAAACCCCTGCGTGGGTGCAGCTTTGCTCACTGGGGTTCACAGCACGTGCTGGGCTGATCACAACCTCCTAAAACACTCCCTGGCCTGATGGTTTCCCCAGGCATGGTCTGTGCTCTGGAATTTGTAATATTAGGTGTGCAGTCCGGGCATCTTCTCATGGTTTTGGGTTTGCTTGCAAACGATGCCCATACCTTTGCTGATGACGGCTCCTTAGCCTGCGGCTTGCTGCAGGGAGGAGACCTGGAGCTGACAAGGCCAGCAGGTCACGGAGGTCTTTTGGAGGAACTTTGTGGGCTCAAACTGGGTAAGAAAATGAGTGCCCCAAGTTTCTGGCCAGTTGTCCCCGATGTGTCTGAAGTCGTGATGCAGAGGATGCTCAGCATCAGTGCAAGCCTTGGCACCCTGTGCACAGTGGCCCGTGTCGAGAAGGGGAGTGAAACTGGAGAAAAGTGCCTGTGGCATCTGGCTCTTACTGGCTCCAAACAAGATGATGGACACAAAGCAATGGTAAACACTCTGTTGCCTGTAGAGAAGCCGAGGTGCATGGGGACTGGCTGTCATCTCACAGCACCGAGGCAGTTTGTGCTCTCGCGTCTTGGCTGTTTCTGCCCTGACTCCGAGCGTCACGCAGAGCTTGGAGCACCCTCCTCTGAAATCACTGTGACGGCCATGCCAGTCCCCAAAGAGGCGGCATCAAATCTGGAGCCTGTGAAGACATTGCCAGCAAAATAAATATTCGGGAATATTTTTAGCCTGCTCTTGTTCAGAGAGAATTTCTTTGTGTCCTTCTGAGGAGCTCGCCGGATCTTTCATCGGTTTGTTTTTCTCATTAGCCGGCATAAGCTTTGTTCTTATTTAATAAAGATTAGGATCTGCTGCCTCTAGCCCTCTCTTTTTGCTCCTCCATCAGACCCGTGGGGGCTCAGGCTGCAGTGACATGTTTGATGTTGGGCCACGGAAGTTGAAATGTGGGACAGAATCTGTCCAGGGTCTCACATTTGCTTCCCCAAAGAGCCCTATCCCACATTGCTTCACTCCCACACCACCACCCTCTGTAGAGAGCTGCCCTGCAGCAGGAGAAGGGAAGGGGATGGGACTGATTGAGAGCTGCTGCTTGGATCATCCAGAGGTTTCCATGGTCAGCTGGCTTGAAGCATTGCAAAGGTCTTGGTCTGAGCCATCAACAGAATGGGGGAAAAACAGGGAACAACTGCTATAGCCTGTGCTAATAAAATAGGAGTCATGCCATAAATGGGGGAATGGCTTCTTCCAGCTGCAGAGGTCAGAGAGATGTAACAGATCTCCCATCCCCTTATATATCATTGAATTCTCCTAGTTATCAGTAAAGTAAAATAGCTGCTTTCTTTCTTGAGCTGAGTCATTCCTCAGAAAGGAATGAGTTTAAAACAACAGCAGGTATGAGACAGAACGAAATTTACAAACTCCAAGAAGGCAGCAGGGTCTTCTGAGTTTTGAAATTCTGGTCTCTGCTGACAGCCCCCACCACTGAGTGCTGCTCTGGTGGGAATATCACTGCATCCAACTGGGATGGAGGCTGCTGTGTGCCAGTGTGGCTGCAGAGCACTCTAGGGGCAGGACCAATGCCACATCCCTGGGACAGGGATGGCAAGGGGATGATTTATACCTGTGATGAAGGCAGGACCTATGTCCCAGCTCAAGCTCCTCTTTATTGTCTCCACTGCCAACGGCACAGATGAGCTGGGCTATTGCTATGCACCTCGGTGTAGCCATCCCTGGAGCTACAGTATGTTTACCTTGTAAGAAATGCTGTGGTTATTTACTTGTGGTAACATATATTATTAGGTTTATACAGATCCAGTGCCGTTAATGTTGCTATATGTTAATATGCTTCTTTCTTGGAGGTTTTTATTAAAAAAAAAAAAGAGAGAAAATCTTTAAACAGTCTTGGTACGGAGACTCCCATTCCAGCAGGAGAGCCTGTTTTGCATATGCGTAACTTCGAAGGGGATGAATAACTTCATGGCCAATAACATTTATAGCTTTGCCTTGCACAGGGAGATAAGGGCAGAGGAACGCAGGGCTCCAGGGCAGGAGCTGTTTGCTGAGAGGGGCCGGGAAAGAATCCAGTCCCCACCCTGCCGGAGCCTTACCTGCGCCCAGGTGCAAGGCTGTGGCGCCGAGCCCCACCAGCACCAGCCGCTGTGTAAGGCTGGATACCAAACCTCCGAGCTCACTCTGGCATAGCTGGGAGGGGAGGAGGAAGGGGGGACGGATGGGGGAGGAACAGCAGGGAAGGCAAATTTTAGAAATACTTTTTGAACAGTCACAGTTGTAAATGAACTCACCCTCACCGTGTTTGTGTCACTTGTGTTTGCTGCCTGGGGCTATGTGAGAGCACAAGTTTTCCTGGCACGGCTGCTCTTGGAAAATCAGCTTCCAATCCATATATGATAGTATTCATGGAAACCACAATTCTAATTTACATGCACTGATTTCCATGCCAGAAACCATGCTGCCGTCCAAACCAGCATAAAAATGCTGTTCTGTGACTTCCCTGCCCCATCACAGCCAACCGATGCACTTCAAAACTCAAATATTTTCCAGGGACTCTTTACAACCCACAGCTTAGAAAAAGAAAATCTTCCCCAAATTCATGTGATGGCTCAGCACTATGACTGCATTCAGGTGGTTTCCTGATAGGTATTTTTCAAGACACTACAAAGGCAAAACAAACAAACCCTTGAGGATTAAATCTTTCAGACACAAAATTTCTCAAATATTCTTCATTCACATTTTCTCCCTTCTTTTCTCAAGTACTTTACACCATGCCATAGAGACATACTCACAGGTCACCAATGCACAGGGAAGAACCTGGCCCTTTTAAACTCCTTCTGCCCTGGCCAAAGCCAGGGAGAGGTTCTCCTTCCTCTCCCCTTGCTGACTTCAGCCCAGGGACCTGCTTCCTCTGCTCCAGCCACTGCTGTGCTCTGTGCAATGGAGCAAAGGTTGGGGTGGTGGAGACAGAGCCCTTAATAAAGATAAAATCTATTTCTAATGTCTATAAAAACCAAACCCAAATTCCCTGTTACTTCAACGTGAGTTGTGGAGATGGGGTAATGGAGAATGGAGTTATTTATTAATAGAAGGGCATTTCAATAGAGATGGGAGGAGGTGATATGGACCAAATGGAGGCATTTACAGAAATAATGCTCAGGAGGTTTTACCCAGCTTGGCCACGTGTCTCACCACCGTTTCTTAAGAACAGTTGTCTTGCGTTCCCTGAGAAGAGAGTTTTGGGGAGCAGCATGCTCACGGAGCCCTGCTATCGCTCAACCCGTTTACCCCAGACCTGGCTTTCTTTTCCATGTGGAAGTGGAACCAGAAGAACAAGCGCAGAGGGGGGTCCTGTTCTTGCTGGATTTTTTGGGAAGCAGTGTGATGCTGATGCACCGCCCCAGCTCAGACCCTCCCACCCCACACCCAGCGCAGCGCAGAGGGAGCCGCAGCCCCTCTGGCACGCTCCCTGCCTTTACCTGCCTGGGCAAGGAGCCCCAGGGTCAGGAGCCTTAAAAATTACATGAGACCCCACTCCGATTCCTGCCACTGCCTCCCACAAAATGCAAAATTTGTCTCCCTAAACTTCTTGCCGAATCCTTTTTAACGCACACCTCTGCCCTTGCTTGGCAAGCAAACAGTGCCGAAATTCCCACCCACCTCTCCCTTGCAGCCCCTTCTGGAGTGGCTCATCAGCCATGCAAATAAAAAATGCTCTGAGAGCCCGATGGCCAATTCCCCCCCTGCACTGGCAAGGAATGACAATTCACAGGGGTCTTCAGGGAGCCAGGACGGAGGGAGGGAGGGAGGAACGCGGCACAGCGTGGCTGCATGTGGCAATCAAGCTTTCCCACCGCCACCCGTCCCCAGGGAGCATCCCAGCTCCTGTTGTGGAGAACGAGCGGCGTCTCTCCCCCCACCTTGTTAATCCCCTTTCACTGAGCTCCCAGCGCTCTGCTCCCCACCCTGACCCCCGGGAGCCCTGGGAAAGCAGCGCCCGGTCCCGGCTGCCCCTTCTCCCCTGTGCCTCACTGCGATGTGGCGCGGGGAGGGGCGGGAGGAGAAGGGGAAATGTGCGTTTTCTTAATTGATTTTGGTGAAAAAGGCGGGCAGCCGCGGTACTGTCAAATTAATTAGTTCCAGAGCTATTTGCAGTTATGAGCCACGTAAGACTGGTGGTCATTGCGTTTTGGTGCTAGGGAGCGGCGGGGGAAGAAGGTTTTGTAAGTTTTTTTG
The DNA here is from genome assembly GCA_014706295.1 of Lycocorax pyrrhopterus obiensis. Classification (NCBI taxonomy): domain Eukaryota; kingdom Metazoa; phylum Chordata; class Aves; order Passeriformes; family Paradisaeidae; genus Lycocorax; species Lycocorax pyrrhopterus. The sequence goes on from JACSVZ010000017.1 coordinate 9,669,700, forward strand.
CTCTTGGGGCCTTCCTTAAAGACATAGAAGAAGATAAAAGAGAAAAGAGCCCTGGTTGCCAGCGGTGCCCCCAGGGCCAACTCCTGTCCTGTCGCTGCACAGAGGATGGGGGTGAAGTGGCCGGTTTGATGCTTGTGACATGCTCTGCCCCAGGTTGAACAAAGCCAGTGCTTTGCTGCAGTTCTGGCCAGACTTTCCCCTCCTCGCAAGGGCTGGCCGAGTTCTAAGTGTCACCCCGCTGCCATCCCTGCCAAAATGTGGCGGCAACACCAGCTCCTGCATCCCTGCCAAAGCATGAAGCCGGGCAGCCAGACACACCAGTATCACCTCCGGAGATGCTTGGCCCGTCTTGCCCTCTCCCCTCAGAGAGCAGAGTGGGCTGAAGACTGGAGGAGAGGCTCCGAAACCCCCGGGTGCGGCTCACGGGGCTCAGATCCCTGATTAGATGCGAACGCCTGCTGCAACCTGATAACACGGCAGCATCTGACAGGGAGGCTACGGCAGCGCTCCTCGAGCCGAGCAGCGCCTATTGTTTCGGGAGATATTACCCTGCACTCATGCTTACATCTGGATATCGATAAGCAAGCCTGTTTATGCATAAACACAGTACAACATGCAGCCACATACCTCTGCATTCCTCCTCCCCTCCCTCCCCTTACTCCTTTATCTCCTTCTCATCTGCTTTTGCCTGTTAAACTTTATCTCTGCTCTTCGTTCAGAACCGAGTCCCGGGAAAGGACAGTTCTGGTGGGTTACACAAATGGGGTGCTGAGGAATGGCAAATATTTCAGGTGAATTTCCACAGTTTCCAAGGGTCTGGGTGGAGGGAAGCAAGGGAACACAGTTTTTTGACCACAACACTGCCGAATAGAGTCCAGCTAGGGTAGGAAAATGCAGCATGGTTTGGCCAATATATGCAGTGTGTTCCTGAGTCTCCTCTGCCTCTGGGCTTGCACCCCGAGCCTCATCTGCCCAGCCATGCACACAGGCACCCACGGCCCCATTCGCACATGCTCTTGTGGCAACAGTGCTACAAGATGTGCTACAATCTACTGCAAAAGCAGAAGAGCAGGAATGTGGATGTTACAGTGATTAAAAAGTATTTAAAAAATATAATCTCCCCCTTTCCTGTTCCTCATTTGGTAAAAGAAGGTTTGAGAAATGAGCAAATGCCAGGTGTACCAAACACCACCCTCAGCACCTATGGCTGTCCCCACAGACTAGAACTATCTCTGAGACAAAACACTGCCCAAAGTGCCTGCTCTGGGCACGCTCCACCCTGGGAGATGGGAAACATGCAGCAATGCTGTCAGGGAGGCCCAAGCCACTTTCTTTGGAGAAACACGTCAGGAACTCGAGGACTTGGCTTTGCTGAAAGGCTGGTGTACATTATTGCAGGTGTTGCTCTTGACCCCTGTGCTGGACCCCGAAAGTGAACCTTGGTGCACAGAGGCGCCTCAGTGCTGCCCCACACATGCCACTGGAGCTGGGGCCTGTGCACAGGGGGCTGCAGGGCACTGTTTTTCAAAAAGCAGTCTGAGGCTTATCCTGAGACAGCCAAAGCACAGCCTGCCCCAAGCACTGACCCCTGGACATTTGTGCAAGGACAGGGAGCCACAAGGTCTGCGGGAGCCAACAGCCAAGCCTGTCCCCTTCATGCTTACTGTGTGCTGAGGGCTTGGCCCACGTGACCGGGAAGAAAGGCATCCCATTGTATCTTCTGGTGTTCTCCCAAGATTTATTCCCAGCTCCCCTTGCTCAGACTGTCATAAGTTCTGCCCTCAGCAGGACAGCAGGTTGGCACTAGGCGTTGCATCCCCACATTAGGGCTCCCAGACCAAAAGCTTTGTCCTTGGCATGGGCTGGATGAATCCTAGAAGCAGGCTGGTTTCCAGCTCTGCATCTTCCTAAAAGAAGTGGAAAAGCACATAATGCCAAAGGTGCTTACAACACTCAGGCAATTTATCCAAGGAACTTTGTCCTGGACAAACTCAGTGACAGCTGCAAACCAGTTGTAGAAAGCTATCACCTCAGAATCAGCTCAACACATTAAGCACTGCTCCAAGAAGCTCTCCTCAAACCGTCTGCTCACAGGGGTCACTCAGCTCCAGGGTAGGGGACATAAGTGGGATAAGTGGAAAACTGGGGGAGGGACTTGTGCACTGGTCAAAAGCTCTATCATTCCTACTCTGGAATTCTCCACCGCAGATCAGAAGCAATGCTGCTTCAACTGATTCCATGTGTGGGACCAATTTGCCCACGCAGCTCCTGCTGCCCACACACAAGGACAGGGGTAAGACCATGGAGCTCCTCTGCAAGCACCAAGCAAGGACACCTGGACCGCAGATAAATGCAAGCAAATGGCTCCTCAGTGAGGGGGGACTGTCCCTCCTTCCAGGAGCTCATCTTCAAAGACCTCTACTTTTTCCCTCCCTGCAGTGACTCTGGGCAAATACTGTTCCACACTAGTGCTGGTTTCTGGGCTGAAGCAGCGGCAGGGAGTCCATGTCTGTACATAAGCAGCAAACTCCCAGTGTGCACGGCATCCTGGGCCAGTATGTGTGTTTCCAAGCATCTGTGCACACACACGCACATGCAACATTTTGGGAGCCAGGCAGGGCAGAAGGGCTCCCTGCAGGGCGTGGGTTTGAGCAATGGGAGCAAGGGCAACTCGTGAGCCCAAGGCAGTGTGGCTGCACTGCATGCAAGCTCTCTGGAATGGGGCTGTATACTGAATTTATGAGCTCTTAAGTCATCACATTTACAATTTATATTCTCCAGTCTTCTAATCTCAGCAATAAACTCAGGCTAAACCTTTGCTGAGGCAGTGTGGAAATTTCACTGTTCCCGGCAGCCCTGGGTACAAGGTGCCCATGGGCAGGACCAGAACACACTTCCTGATGGCTTCAGTGTTCTTCTCCAGTTCCCAACTCCCAGTAAAGAAATTGGTAATTGGTCAGTCCCTCACCTGCTACCTGGGTTGCCCAGACCCCTCTTGCTGGACATAGGTGTAACTCATTAGAAAATATGGGGGCACAGATACTTACCATGCCTCCTGCATGTCTGTGCACATCACCAGGACCCTCACCTAAGTTTTGTACCACTTAGGGCTCCCCCCTTGCCCTGCAAATCAGCACCACTGGTGCATTTTTTACCCATCCAGATTTGCTTTACTTCAGAGTTCCACATCAGTAAAACATCTCCAGAAGGTTTCCTGCTGGAGAGTTGGCTCTCGACAGGGATGAGTCTTCAAATTGAGCACCTTCTTCGTAAACAGGCCTCAAACTGAGATGAAATTAGCACCGATAAACTTACTAATGGAGTCAGGCCCTCCCTGCTTGGATGAACCCCATGCTTTCAGAGGAGGGTGGCATCATTTCTGCAGAATGCTTGAGTGGCCTCAAATAACACACTGAACTGTCAGGCATGAGCCCAAGTGATGGCGTGAGCCAGCACTGAAATAATGAGAAGCTGATCTACAGCTTTTCCCCTCTGGTTTATTAAATGAATGCTCCACATACCACTTCCCACTGACTGGAAACAGGGAGAAAATCCCAGAACAGTAACTCATCATCCTTTCTTCCCCTGCGAAGATTCAAGGCTGTGGCTATGTATGGATGTTGTGAAGTGATAAAGTTGCTGTGGCTTCACGAGTTACCACACATCAGCTGAACTGTGCCATCTGACCGCGCTCCCGGCTCCCTGCAACTGGGTGGTAAAACATGTTCGCTCACGATGGGGCTGGAGCAGGTACACTGGCGGCGGGCTCCAGATAAGCACGCTTTGCTGATAAGCAGTGCCTCATTAAGCCCCAGGACTCAACGGCTTGCAATGCAATCCTTGCCCCAGAAGTCCCTCCTCTTTCCAAGTTGTAGCCCTCAGTCATGGAACAAGCAACGAGAAACCCCTCTGGGAAAGTGGTCAATATTGGATCAATTCCTGTGTGTTACATGGAGAGGATTTAGGGCCAGCGACTGTGCCAAAGAGGAGGAGTGGTAGAAGGACCAGCCAGCTGTGTTGCTGAGTACAACTTCAGCATAGCCATGTCTGGAGAGGATACTGCAGAGGACACATGGAGATGACCCAGTCAGTGCAGCCAAAGTGCTCTGAATTCCTCTGGGGTCAGAGTCCATGGACACGAGTTACAACAGCATTCGGGCTTTCCAAGACTGAAGCAAGGTCCAGCCCTGGATATGGGGCATGATCTAACACAAAAAACATGCCAGGCTCATTCTTGACTGCACAAAGTAGAATCAGGCCTCCTCTTTGTCTTCACATCTCAAAAAAGAATGGTTTTGTGAGGTTCCTGCCCTTCCCCACTACCACTCAGAAGAGATGGTTGTTTTCTTGCCTGAACCTTGGTTTAGTCTTAAGCCCCAACCTGAGTCCCAGAAAAGCTGGAAACAGACCTAGCTCTGTGTCCCAGCCTCTGAGGGTCTCTTCCAATCAGCACTCCCCAGAGGCACCCCATCTCTCATCCCACATCCAACCTCTGTGCTGAGCCCGACACACGGGATCAATGCACAGGACATGCTGATGCTCCCTCCTGTACAGAGTAGGGAATCTGTGTCATTTAAGCCTTTTCTGCTCAACATTCACAAAACAAAAACAGCAGGCAAACTCCTGACCTCCTGAAACTAAGCACCAGGCACCCTCTCCACTGCTCCACCCAGATGCTCTTGGGATGGGAGCTACACACATTCAGGATGGGTTCTCCTTATCTAGACACTGCTTTTGTACTTTGAGAGGTGAGGAGACATTCTTCAGGGCAAATTTTCTATTTATTTTTCAGTCTTGTTCTGAAGTCAGGCAGGTCCCTCTGTGCCGCCTCAGCGGGAGGTCGGCCCAGTGTGCTCATCCCTGGCCATCATCCTCGGGAACTTGGCTCCAGGGCCGAGCACAGCATCCCCTCCTACAGGGCTGACCTGCAGGGAGGCATCTAATGACAATTTGACTGGTGGAGCAAAGCACGACTCATGTTTGTTTGGATAGTCAAAGGACTTGGAACAAATGTCTCTGACTTGTGTTGGTTTAGATAAAAGGACACCAGCCTTGTCACAGAATCAACGGGGCTGATGAGAAATCACTTGTGTAGACCTCCTCTGCCCTCAGTCGCTTTTAAAACAGAAAAAAACCATAACAATAGCAATAATTATTATTCTTTAGGTTGGAAAAGACCTTTAAAATCACTGTTAACCCAGTGCTGCAAATCCTACCACTAACCCACCACAACCACAAGGCTTTTAAATACCTCAAGCGATGGTGACTCAACCACTGCCATGGGCAGCCTGTTCCAATTCTTGACAGTCCTTTCCTTGAAGAAACTTTTCCTAATATTTAGTCTAATCAAAATAATAATAGAAAAATATTTTCACAACTTGGGGGCACTCATTCCTTTCTGGACTAGGGCTCATTCGGGTGCCAAGAGCCAGATCAGGGATTGGGGCTGCATGGTTGGGGTCACCTGGGTGACCAAAAGCTTGGGACATTTTCCTGTGTGGTGCCTTCTGTTTTGCTCCCCATCCTGAGCTGGCTGACAACCCCTGCTCTTACAGACCCAATGTCTGGCTGGGAGGGAAGAGAAGGCTGGACATGGCGGTGCCTGGAGTGGGGAACCAGAGGGGACAGGGACTGCTACATCCACATCCATCTGGCATACTGAGGCAGGGAATGAAGGAAAAGGAAGGAGGGGGTGGTAGAAAAGAAAATCCCAAAGATCCTCAGATAATAAGCACCATTAAGGTTAGTCTGTCTCATGATTGTTTCTTATTAAAAAGAGACTGTACTTTATCTGTGCAGGATATGCTGTTTGGATGAGGGAATTAGCAGAGTGACTGCCTCCATATCATCTAATTAGCAAAAATGTTGATAAGCAGATACAATCACATATGATTAGGATCCTTTTAAAAAGCCACTCCATTAATTAAATAGACAGAAAGGCCGCCTCCAGCCCTCGCGTGCCACTGATTAGAATACAAATATTTACACTAATCTCACCTCCATCAGCCATGGGACACTTTTGAGTATTTTTAGTGACATCAGATTACTATTGATTTTCATCCCCAATGTCAGACCATTTTGTTAGTATCTGAAAGTGCTGCCTTCAGTTTCGGATGCTTTAAATCATGTTAAGGGTTTATCTTAATGACGCTGCTGATAACCACTGTTCAGGTCACTCGTACTTTCTCTTCAAAGAACACAGCCTGGGCTGCTTTTTATTGTTTGTACTTGAGATTTAAGATACGAAAAACATTTCTCATTTCAAAGCCTTGGTTTCTAGGGATGGGGCTGCCAGGCCAGTTTGGGTCTAGTTACTCGATGTGTGCATGTCTCATTTCCCTTTCTCCCTGCCTCTCCTCAACCCTTTCTTTTTTCCTTGCAAACCCTTTTGGCTCACAGCAGTGGCCTGTCTTGAATGGCTGCTAATCACTGACGCCTGCTGCAGGCAGCAGACAGACAGGCAGTGAGCGTCCTCCATTCGGGGATGACAGGAGAAAAACACTCCCTACTTTTCAGCTGGGTAGGATGCACTAAATCCAAGACAGATAACCCAGTGCGCCAGCCAGTCTGAGATGGGCTCTCAGCATCAAAAGAAAGTAGGGGAGGAGACGCTTTGCAAAGACACAGCAAAAGGCAGAGTCACCTCCTTCCTTCTGTGCACAGCCCCACTCCCTGCAGTTGATAACTGGCCTGGAACCCTCTCCAGCAGACTTTTCTGATGTCCCATTTTCCCTTCTGGGTGATAGAGAGTAGGAACAGCAATCCTTCTCAAAATTTCTGCCAAGCATCTGCAAAAGGACCATGCTGGCAGTGTCTAGGAGCTGTTGGCACCTTTTGGGGACTTGTGGGTGGTAAGCTTGGATCACCCTCAAGTCCAATGGACAATCCTTAAAAAATCTAGTCCCTTTTGTGAAGATATCAAGCATAAGACTACAGTCCGAGTCAGCCATCAAGTCTTCACTCTCCCCTCAGTGTAGAAGACCATTTCAGGGTGTTTTGGGAATGCAAAGAGCCCTCTGAGCTCAAATGGGCAGCAGCAGCTTGCTGTTGGTCCCAGGTTACTTTTGCCATTTCTACAGAACAAACAACAGCCAGCAGAGAAACAATTCACGTGGCACAGCCACCCTGTGGTTAAGAAGACTTCTGTGCCAAAGGCAGCAAAAGCTGAGATCTCCCCAGTGAGGTGAGCTCCCAGGACCATGAGCTCCTTTGCTCCTTTGCACTTCCTTCAGCTCCAGCCCCCAGGCCTGCACTGCCCTGCGGCAACTCTTGCTGCCCAAATCTGACAAGGTCCTCCGTGCTACTGCCCCATCACTGACCAGTGAGAACACCAGCAGTACAAATACCTTTCCCAACATGTGTCAGCTCAATTGCCTTCCTCCCTCTGTCACATTGCTGTCTCCAGGCTGACATGGCTGCCCCTTGCTTTCACAGCCCCACTCACAGGGTGTGTGTTAGGACAGCAGCCAGCTCATGCGCTGTGCACATGCTCCTTGGTCTGGCTGGCTCCTGACTTCTTCCCAAAGTGTGGGATAATGGAAAAGAGGGCAGTGATCTGCAACACATGCTGCTATTAGTAGGTGTTTATGACACTGTGTTACACACAGACGAGTTCTCATTACTGGCACTTCCTTGGAGACCTTCTTCATGCAATGATTCCCTCTGAGGATATTGTATTTCCCACCAGAATGGCAAATCCAAGGAATAGAAGCAGTTGCAGGATAACCCTAGATTTGATTGTCTGTGTCGAGTTCCTGGGCCATCCCTGTTGTATATGCATACACCTTGGGACAGGTATCCAGAAAGGCACATAGAAAAGAGGCTAAGGCTGGTAAGTCTGGGAATTTAATTTACTACCAACATGAAAATGAGGCTCTTCTGAAAGCGTTAGGCTTGTCTATAAATTCAGAAAAGATTATGATGGCTATCTAATCATGATTTCAGGAAAAATTCCCATGCACGGTTTAAAAATGGCCACATGAGGAAGTTCCAGTGATTCGCTACCTTCATAAAGAAGGATGTGCAATGTATTTTGAGTTTAAATTTGGCTAATGACACCTTCCAACTGCTTTGTCTGGGAGCCTGAAGATCCCCGTGGCACTGAATTTCTGCTCCCATGCAGGTTCTTGCTGACTGTGATGTAGCTGGCATTGAACTTCCTCTTTCCTCAAGTCTCTCACTCCAGAGCATATTTTCCAATCCCTTAGTCACATTTTGTGGCCTTTCCCTGGGCTTTCTCTGATTTATCAACACTCTTTCTAAACTGTGGGTAGCCAAACTGCAGCTTCCCTATAGCCACTGCCATAGGGAATTATGTCCTATGGGATAATATGACCTGACTACACCACACTTCCCTGGATTGCACACAAATCCACACTGAGTATCTGAGAATCCCACTGTAGGGCACGTTCAGGCAAAAAAGTAATCTGACAGTCATAAGGGTGGTAAAACAGTGAAAGACATTGCCCAGGGAAGCTGTGGATGCCCCATCCCTGGAAGTATTCAAGGCCAGTTTGGTTGGGGCATTAAGCAACCAGTCCTAGTGGAAGGAGTCCCTGCTCATGGCAGGGGGCAGGGATTAGATGACCTTTAAAAAAGGTCACTTTCCCATCTAAACCATGTTATGATTCTATGGCAGTCCTACATCACAGCTGTGTCAGCACAGTTACATCCAGCAACTACAACACCATGGGCATGATCTACATTTGAAAACAGAAGGCCAGTGACAACCAACTCCGCCCTAGAATGTGGTCAAGACAACCGAGCTGGGGTTGGCTGAACCCCGTCTGAGGTCACAATCTCATGGTTTGTGAGGTACAGGTTGGAAAAGAATGTCCATGGTCAAGCAGCTCTCAGTGGCCTTGAACTGCAACAGGACACAGCAGCTCACGGGGTGGACTGAGCATCTCCCCACCCCTGAGGAGTGCAGTGCCATTGGGTGTCCAGGAGTCTCTGCACGCTGATCAGCCTTGGCAGGAGAGAGATAACCAGGCATCTTCCAAACAACTCCAGCTTTCCTCTGAGATGGTGGACTACTACAAGGTCCTTGAACTGCAAAAAGATGCCTCACAAGATGATATTAAGAAATCCTACCACAAACTGGCACTAAAATGGCATCCTGATAAGAATCCCAGAAACAAGGAAGAAGCTGAGAAGAAATTCAAAGAAATTGTTGAAGCATACCAGATTTTGTCTGACCCTCAGAAGCGATCACTCTACAACAAGTCTGTTGAGGAGAGCAGAATCCACAGAGAAAGAGCTGCAGCGGGTTATAACAGCTTCTTTGGTTTCCATCATGGATTCCCCCATCAAGAAGTCTTTGAAAGGATGTATCCATTTACACGTATTTTCTTGAACCCTTTTGACATCAGAATCAATGGTGAAAACTGGCAGAGCACAAGTGGAAGAGGAGGAAGGTCCAGGGAGCCGTTTGTGCATTGGAATTCGTTCTGTTCCAGCGGCCACCCCACCTCCTTCTTTACTGAAAACATAGCTGGGCCGTATGGTGTCAGAACAGTGATAACCACTACTGAAGAGGTCAATGGCAAGACCATCACCACCCGGAAAATCATTGAAGATGGGCAGGAGACAAAAGAAGTGGAAGAAGATGGCAAGCTGAAGTCTGTGATAATCAATGGGAGAGACTACCTGAATTCTTAATGTCACCAGCACAAGCATTAACTACAAGCTGTGGGATGTGCTCTCATAGCTCAACTGATGGGATCTACTACAAGCAGTATTAATAAACGCTGAGTTCATGACACAACCGATGTTGCAGACTTCTCAATGGTTGGGAACAGAATGTTTCACAGGTAAAGATATTCTTAGGGTAAACTAAAGAGTGTGACTCCACAAAGCCTTAATGAGGGGAGAGATAGTGATTGTTCAGTAAATATGGATCACAGCTACATGAGAAAGCAACCTTGCTGGTTTGCCAAAGAGACCAAGTTGATTAATACAGCAACAGGAGACAGGCTGGTTCGTGGACAGGTAAAAGAGCCCTATAACAAGGCTATAGGTTCCCTTCCCACTCCTTGAGATGCCAGTGTTAAAGTGTACCAGCTGGATGAATAAAATCTTGTGTGACTTGTACACAACCCTGACACTAGGTGAAGAATATCCGTCCTACTTTTGGTGTATGAGAAGATGCATATCCATTGAAAAAAGGTTTTTATACACTGGCAAGAAGATAGGCAAGGATCAGTGGGACATGGAGAACCTGGAGGAGAGAGAATGACATGGAAAAAAACAAAGGAGGGAAGAAAATGTCATTCCTCAGACTGTAAAAGAAAATTGGGGCTTTCTTGAGAATGCCCTGCAAATTATGACCAGAGACCCTGATGGAAGTACTGCATAGCTCAGGGGTTGAAAGTGAGCAGGGAAAAGGTGAATTTGGCGCTTGGACTGGAACAATCTATATTCCCTCTCTGCTTGGAGTCGTTCGAACACAAAGAGCTAAATTCAAACCATGAGCCAACAGATTCCATGGGGCTGAGTTTAGCTCCCTCTTTGTGCAAAGCTGGATGTGGGGACTTAGATGGTGCTTTACCATCCTTATTGTCTTGCTCACAGCTGCAAAAGACAGTTCACAATGCATTTCTTGCACAGCCTGCCAGCACGCTGCTCTCGTCCTCCACTGAGCTATGGAACGCGCTCCCCACGTTTCCACCCTCCCCTGGGCTGGCATGAACTGCTGAGCCTTGTTTCTTGCTTGGCCAGATCACCTTAAGCATTTAAAATCTTACACACCTCTTATTTTCGGTCCCACGCTACATCCCCTTGAGTTTCCCAGCTTTCCCTGCCCAGTGATGTCTCCCTGGAGACTGGAACTAGTTTTCAGGGACATTTTCACTCTAATCCAGATTGCAATTGCTGCCTGCGTTTGGGCAGGTCTTTGCATCTGTTTCCTCTGCTATAAAATGGGAATAACAGACTCCTGTGCTTTGAAGGAGACTGTGAGGCAGTGTTGCTAGTAAAGGGCTTGGAGAACTAACCAATAAGTTAAATTAGCCAGAGTGCTGCCGCCCCTTATTCAAAGCCTTTTTCTCTTGTAAAGACAAATGTAGCTTAAATTGCTGTCCTTAGCAATTGACGACAAGTCCAGCTTGGAAAAACAGACAAAAACGGAATTCATTATATTAAGGGTTGTTAACCCTTAACAGGGCTGTGAGAAGAAGACAGCACTGGGCAGCAAGTGAAAGCTTAACTGCATGCTGGGTGCATGGAGGGAGGCTGGTGACAATGGGAGCAGGGAAAACCTCCATGCGGGGACAAACCGTGTCTGCTGCTCCCCCACAGTTTGGGAGCCACCAACAGTCCTGCAGGCATTCGGACCCCGAGAACTGCAAATATTTAAGGGGCTTGACACAGAAAGATTATTTTGGTCAGAGCAAACACGAGTCAATATTTCTACCGATACTTCTCCTGCGGACACCATATTCATGAGACATGGCTTCTTGAATTTACGTAATGCTGTCTCAGAGGAAGTCCAAGGTAAAAAAACCCAAAACAAACAAACCAAACAAACAACAAAAAAAAAATCAAACTGCGCATTTTGGATTGGAAACTGAAATGATCTTTGATCAAAATAACATGTTTGGAGATCTGAACCAGAGTTGAATTCCCAGCTCCCCAACATTTTCAGCTTCCTAGGGCTAAATTTTTGCTTCAGTCTTGTCTCTAATGGGATGTTTATTTATGCACATCAATATTTCTTGATCTGAGACAAAGGTATGCAAGTCTACATACCTCTTAGACCTGTCTTGCCTTTGGTCAGCAGTTCCCTCTCCTGTGTTGGTATCTAAAGCAGCACCTAAGAGGAAGTTCTTTCTTTTTCCATCCCTGGGTCAGAGTGTGTCTCTTGCTGCTTGCAGTAGCAGAGAGCTCCTGGGGCAGCTCTGGCAGCTGCACATATCCAAACCTGCTGGGACGAATATGAGAACACAGACTGGGAAGGGACCCAGCTCACCCAGAAAGTGTTGAGTCCAGGAGGACCTGCAGATCCTCTTCTGTTTCTTCCTGTGCACTGCAGACCACAGAACACCTCACAGCACTTTCTGTGAGCTAAATATCTGAGATTTAAAAAAAAAGACAAGACAATCATAAAGGTCTGGTGGTAAGAGAGCAGGTCAATCTGCATTAGCAAAGTCCTGCATTCCTGCAGTAGCAAGAAATCTGCCAGGTGTGCCCAAACCACCCCTGGGAATGGGTTGTGTCTCTGTTACAGAGAAAGGTAAGTGAAACCCAACACACCTTGTCTTGGAAGCAAACCCTTTTCTGTCCCAGGACGTTGGATCAGACTAACACTGAGCCTGCCAACAAAACACCAACACATTCAAGGAGTTTTTTAAAGCTTTTTCTCATGCCATTCAGCAGCTGCAGCACCGGAGGAGGCAGCACCAGATGTCTAACCAGCCACAGCACAAACTTGTGAGTCTTTGCCTTGCCCAATTCCAGTTCTCTGTTCCTCTTCCAAAAATGCCTCTTCCCTCCAAAAACCTGTATTTTGGGACCTTGCCTGGTCAGTGGTGAGTCTTTCAGGTGTGCTCATGGCTGAAGGTGCTTGCAAGCACTTGCACAGGCAGTCTATCCCCCCATGAGGACCAGGGGTACCAGCTGCACACCCTCATGCTCAGCTGCTGATGGAAACCGGCCCATCATCCTTCCAGTGACTGCTGGACTTGATGGGCTCATTTCCAGCACCAGCTCTGCTTGAAGATGTCACACTTGGGGGCAGCTGGAAGCCTCCCTTCTGACTGCAGCTCCAGACCCAAGCGTGTGGCCCTGGCTGCCTGTGGCACCAGGCAGAGCAGGGAGCGAGGGTGGATCGAGCTCTGTCACCGAGCGCGGCCAGCAGCCTGTGCTGAGAGGCTGAGTCATTATTTTATTAGCAGGGCCCACAACTACTTTAATGTGGGCTTAGGCTGCAAAAAAAAAAACATACATAAAAGCATTTGGAATTACTTCATAAAATACTAAATCACGATATTAACCGACTGACCTTTGCTCTATGCAGACCTGCTAATTTTAGCAATTACAGCCAACAACTTGAACATATCAAGTGGGCAACTGTTTAACAATAATGACATCTGCTTGGGAAATCAAATTATGTCTAAACATCTTTAAATCCCCACTAGGGGATACCTGCTTTCTTTTTGCAACTGTTAGTCCCTGTTTAATAGGATTTTAAACTCACAGCTGGCTGCACACTGTGGTGGCAGCGGCCTCTCTCCCCGGACTGACAACAACAGGACAGACATCCCATTAAGCAGGGAGTGAGAGTCTCTCCTCGGACAGTGATGGAAGTGGTTTGGGTTTTGAGAGCTTAATCTGATAGATGGGTGCATTAGCTGGATCCCTTTGCTCACCAGTGCCCCTGCAGATATTGCTCCCCTCCACAGCCCCCCACGTTACATGTGCTGGACACATCTGGGGCTGATCTCTGCTGGCTGCTGCTTGGGAAGGACCTTGCTACCAAGATGGGCTTTGCAGCCCTCAGTGCTGTTTGTGGAGCAACTGTCGTGAGTTTTCCTTCTGCAATGTCCTCAGACACAATCCTGTTTTATTTTCAGTGATGACTTCCGTTTCTTCTCTCTCTTTTCTCCCTTCTCTCCTGCATCCCCAGCTACTTAAATCCCTCCCCGCTGCTCTCTGCTTCACGGGTGAAACTCCAACACTGAGATTTGTTCTTCTCTACAATGGGAGCCCCCAAAAGACAACAGCTCTGCAGTTGCTGTTGTAGCCGTATTTCAGGCCTGTAGGTTTTTCTTGCCAAGAAAAGTGACGTTAGAAGCAAACGGGACCAGTGAGGAAGAGCGAGCACAACCAGACCACCCAAATCTCTACTGAAGCACACCAATGCAGACCAAGACCCTCCACCATAAAATCAAGGTCCTTATTCAGCCCCTAGTTAGATTACTGCAATGCCCTGAGCTCTGCTGATCTGGGAACAGTCTCAGCTCCATGGTCCCACTCCTGACCACTTAGCACCCTGGGCTGCAAGGCTGTTGTCAGATGTTTGAATTGAGATACAAGAACAGAATATTTCCGCCCCTTCTCCTCCCTTCCTTCTCTTTCCCTCCCCGGCCAGTCTGGCACTCTTCTGATGGAGCGTGCAGCAAAATCACAATCACATGTTTGCAGCAGTAGGAGGCCATTGGCATGGAAGTGGCTGTGATGTCACTACAAACATTTCCACCCTATCCCATTTCTCCAGAACAGTCTCCGTTTTTATGACCCCATCCTGAGATCTGCAGGAAATCAAATTGTCCTGATTCTATTTTGAGCGCTGGTGTCATGGCATCAATATATAACGACGTGGTGTCAAGCCGGAGAGGCTGGAGCGCTCCGTTGCGGTGCCGCAGCCGTTTGTTTTGTGCGGCTCACGGACTGGATCGCAGCCCCGCGGATCCCGCGCTTGCCGTGCCGGGACCCTCGGGAGGTGTGTGCTGAGCCAAGGGGGTGAGCTGAGCAGGGCAGGCCGCAGGGCAGGCCTGGCTTTCGTCCATCAGCAGCTCCCTCACCCTGCTGGAGGTTAGCAAATCCTGGGGCACCGCGGTACCAGGGGGCAGAGCAAGCGCACAGGCACGCGGCATGCGGTTCCTACACCCAGGCACGCTGGATGCCAGCCACCCTGGGGGCTGCACGCGAGAGAAGAGCATGATTGCAAGGCATTCATGAAGGGCAAGGGGAGATTTGGGGAAAGACAGACACTGGCAAGGTGCCTAGGACACAAAACCAAATGACAATCTGACCAAAATGGGGAGAAACAGCACCCAGCAGCTACAAATGCTTGTCTGAACTAGGATTACCATCTAAACAGAATGAGCCATGGGTTAGATACCTCTGTCTAGCAAACTGAGATTTAAACAGGGGTTTAGATCCCACTGTGCTCACAAAACCCTCCTCTGATGCTTTCCACCAGCACACGAACCCCTGCAGACTGGAGCTCTCCCTTGTGCTTGTGTCTCACAGGGAAGAATCAGGTCCTGCAATATCTCTTGCCAATTAAGCTCCAGTGGCATCCCTACCTGATTCATCTCTGCACCCAAATCTTATCTTCTTCTCAAAGAACATCAGATCTAACACATGGCATACACAGAACACTCCTGAACTGAGATCTCCAACAGAAGAAACAACATCTGCAGCAAAATTTTATCTATTGGACAAAGCTTATCCTGGAAGAATGTAAGAGCCTGCAGAGTCCCCTGGAGCAGAGCAGGAACAAGCACCAGTTTGACTAAAAATAAGCAGTGGGAGAGATATGGTGGTGGCCCAGAGCTCCTAGTGAGTAAGAAAATAGAAACTGCTTCTCAGAAAGTGTAGTGGGAGCTTCTCTGTTATGTCTTTCAACATAAGGGACAGGACAATCCCATATCTTTAAAGTTTTTGCAGAAGGGTACAGGTTTGAATCCTACATTAAGAGCAGCTCCTCTAGGAGAAACATTTTTATCAGGCTGTGTTATGAAAAGCTAGAGCCTCCTTGTGAAGGCAGAAGAGAGCCTAGTGACAGAATATGAGTGTCTCAAAGCTGACACAAAGCATACCAAGTGCTCACGTGTGCTTGCTCTCCACAGTACCAGAAAAATAACATGCTACAACCCCAGAGAGGAAAGGGTATTAACCCTTGAGGCACTGATTTTGCTTTCAAGCACATGGTGTGATGGTTGGGGTGTCCTGCACAGAGCCAGGAGTTGGGCTCGATGAGCCTGATGGGTCCCTTCCAACTCAGCGTATTCGGTGATTCTATGATAAAACTGCACTCTCTCATCTGAACCTCGCCAAGACCAAATGTGACTTTATTTGCCTTTAGCCATAACTGCTAAACTCACTGCATCCACAGGAGTCAGTGCTGAGACCAGACACCGGTCTGTAACCTCCTGTATGGGGAACATTAGTAATGGGAGATAGCGTCCAGCAGCCTCCCAGCCTGAGACAACACGTCAGTTCCCATGAAATTGCTGGGTCATTAGTCATCTCCTCCAGCTTTCATTTTCAAGCCCTCCTTTATCTTTGGCTATGATTAGCACTCAATTGCATTCACCTTTGGTCACCCTCCAAAAAGCACCAGGCAAAGGAGCTCATGGGACTTGAATACCACCCACTTCTGAAGCATTCAAGAAAGTTCTTTACTGTTTGACTTCAGTATCTGCTTTCCCATCTTCCATGGGGCTATGCCCTGTAACTCTCTCTTCGTGGCTGGCAGAACTTTGTGCCCTTCCTTCCCCAGGCTCAGACCTCCCTGGTGCCACTACAGGCAGCTCTTCACTTTCCCATGCCCTTGATCACTCAGCATCTTGGCTCAGTGATGCCATCCACCCTTTCCAGCTTCTCTGCTTCCTCACTTTACCCTGAATTCCTCTCACCTCCCTCTGATGCCTTCCAGGAGCTGCTTTCTTGCCTTCCTCCTGCTGCTTGCAAATTCTTTCCTTCCCACTTTGGACACTGCACTCCTGTAAATAAATAGTTGCTTGAACTGCTCAGTCAAGAACCTGGCCTCTTCCCACTACCCATGGCATGAGGAAAACCCTCAATGGTGTTTAAGCAGCTGCAGAATGAGGCCCAGCAGCATCAAGTGACTTGGCAAGGAGTGACATCGGTGTTACAGAGACACACGTTCCAGCGTGGTCGAAGTGAGGAGACCATGTGGGGTGATAACATTTTCTTAATCTAATTTTTTTATTTTATTGTTCCCTCTCTTGTGGTCCCTCCTGTTCCCACAACGAACAGGGGTTTTTATTGCTGGGGTTAAAAAACACGAATTTGCATTACATCCTGGCTCCCGCTGTAATACTTCAGTCTTGTTTCTCTCTCGTCCCCTCTCCAGAACAACTGATGCTATCACAGCCTGATTTAATTTCAAAGACGGATTGTGATTTGGCAGTCGGGGGAAAAAAAAAAAGCCAAGTTAATCAAAAGTCACCATCTGCTGCGTTGCCATGGGGATATTCCTCCCCAATAAATGTGCTCTTTGCCAAAATCACAGATAACAGCACTATAAAGGGTGGGAGGTGGAGGGGGGGAATCAAAGAAAGAAGTTCCGACACTAGGGGGGAAAAAACGAAAGAGAGAAACAAGGGAGAAACAAGAGGCAGAGAAGAAGTGGGAGAGGAAGGAGCACGGACTACTGAGGAAAAATGACAAATGGACCAACTAGGGACAAGGAGGAAAACAGAGAGACTAACAAGCAGCTGAGGGTGACAAAGTGATGGAGGGAGACAGACAACTGGAAAGGAGGAAACAGGAGAGACACCTCGAGACACCCTGCCGCATAATATACCAAAACAAAACAAGCAGAGATAAGAGAATTGCCCTCAAAGCCTTGTTTCAGGGGAAGGGGAGAAAACTGAAGCATCAGCGAGAATTCTCAGGGATGTTGGTTGGAGCACAAGAAGAAATCTTACCCCTACTCACATTGCAGTTACCAAAAATAAATGCGTGGATGAGACGAATGGTAACACGTGGGCATGACCAGGGTCAGGTCCCTGGTGTTTCAGTGGCCCAGATGCTGTCAGGACCCTGTGGTGAGATGGAAAGAGTTGTTATGCTGCAATACAGCATCAGGACCTGGTGGGATAAAATACAAATTATCTGTAAACGAGCATCTTCAAGTGTCTTGAGATGCCAGAGAGACAGGGGCTGGTCACTCAATTTAATTTCCCCTTGTGATACTGGGTAGCAATTCAGGATACGGAATATAAGGGCAAAGAGTGCATCTGTGCAAGGGGACACTGCTGTCCCCAGTGCTCAGAGGGGACCAGCCAGGCTCCCGCAGCACTCTGCACCCCAGGCACAGGCACTGGGCAAGGCAGTTGCCCAAGGAGAAGTGGGGTCACCTAACATGAAATGAGTAAAAGCTGTCAAATTTTAGGTCACAATGTGTTGGCTGCCCCCTGACCCTGCTTAGAGTGTGCTTGTGTGTGTTGAGTGCCCCTATTAACCCCAGCAGCTAACGGAGATATGGGAGGCATCCCACCCTCCTCCCCAGCCCCAGGAGGAGCCAAGCAAAGGGGTCACTTAGCACCCAGGCTGGTAGGATGGGATGAATTATTCACAACAGAGGCACCACCAGCCTTTTTCTTCCTCCATGCATGTTGGGGAATAATCCTGGAACAGATCACAAGTTGTATGAATTCTTCACTCAAAAAATAAGTGAATGACTTCTGCATGAACTTGGTTTGCAATTCAACACTAGCACTGATAAGAAATGGTCGCTGCACAATGACTGGAGAAGCACAACACCACGTTGCCCATATCCAACAGTCAAAAACTTGGATCAGCTCTTCACTCTTCCCTTTGCTCCCACCTCCTCCCCCCCACTAAGAGGTGCTGTAAAAATCAGAAGTCTTAAACACAGTGCTGGATAACTTTTTCTGTATAATCATTTCAGGGCACTGGAGTCACACGTCCATCCTTCTCTGCTCAACTGCATAAATGTTTTGTTTTGAAGGAAAGCTAAAGAGACCCCCTTCACACAACTCTGGGAACTGGGGTTTGGAAGTGTGCACTAGGTATGTCCCACAAGAGCATTAATGCCACTTCAATCTATGCACATGGGAAGAGTGAATTTATTTAGAAATTACAATGAAGGGTATTGAGTAATATTTTTCAGAGTAGCTTTAGTGAAGACTGAAGGCATTGGGACTTCTGAGCTCAAATGGCCTCACCTGTGCAAACGGAGCAAGATGGGCTGTCAGAACAGCAGAGTTTCTGTATTCCACATCCCATCCTCCCCCCATAACACTAACTCAAGTCTCCCAGAACACCTCTCCCAAGCCAGGCAATGTCTAGGGAAGCAGAGATGGCCATGGAAGTAATAGGGCTCTTCCAGACCCAGCATCCTCTCTCTGTTGGCACAGTGGAACTCACCTTTGGCTGGAGCTGAGAAAAGGTCCAACACGTTGTCTAAAATCCTCTTTATCCTCTGCAGATGCAGGATGGTGCCCTTAGGGAGCCCCGTGGGACTTCTCTGTCATGCCTCCCCCTTTCCTCTCATTGGACTGTTACAACATTTTACAGTGCTGGAAGAATGGCAGTTTCAGCAAGACAAGGGACAAAAATAGGAAACAACGTAGATTTTTTTTTTAAATTAGAGAATTTTGTTAAACAAAACCTTTTCCTATGCAGTCATCCTATTGCTACTACCACTTTTCTCCCCCCCTCCCTCCCCAATTAAACAGCAAATTATAGTTATCAAAGAAAAGAAGGTAAAGAGAAATCTGAAAGACTGTGGGAAATCTTTAATTATTAGTATTGTGGCATGAAAAGCTGTTGATCCCCTTAGGAACATACATGGCCAATTATCAAAAAATATAAGAGATGCAGAAAGAAAGGTTTGTCTAATAAGTATGAATCGCAGGGCCATTTAGAACATCAGTGTTAAAGCATGAGAGTTAAATGGAAAAGTAAAAAGGGGCTGGTGGTTTTAACTATTTCACAGGAGGACAAGAGGTTGATACTGATAAGACAAGCAGTATAGTGAAGTTAATTATCTGCGGCCCTTGGTGCACAAAGCTTTTTGAGCTGGTGATTAATAGAGATAAACCATTCAAACTTCACATTTCTAAGGTGAATGAAGATGGCAGAGGAGCTGCACAGCCCCAGCATACTAACAGCATACTCACAGCACACTAACAGCACCCTATCGCCTCTGACAGTGACGGGCTGGCTGCTGCGGGGGGACACTGGGTGGGTTTATCAAACCTGATCTGCTTCCCCTCCTCTAACGGCAGGGAGGTTTGGGAAGTATGGAGAAGGGGTGGCCACACATCCCCAGCGCCTCTGGGTGTCGCTTCATCGGAGATGGCTGCGGCAGCTTCCCTTTAACTTATACAAATCATCTTCACAAGTACTCCAGCGTTACCTCTCTGACAGTAACATAGTCTGGGGGATGTTTATGTGGAAGTATTTAATGCCAGGCACTGCATTTGCTCTTTGTCCAAGGCCTGCTTGCTGCTGGGTATGTGCAGAAGACCCTTCAGCCTCATCCCACCCTTTAGCTCGGGAAGAAGTATTGAAACCTCCCTGGACCAGGGTCAGTGGAGCAGACAGGACTTGGAAGCTTGAAGGAAGCACGAGTCCTAGGTAGGAGTTCTGCAGGGTACCTGCATGGAGGATGGGAATAAATTAAGTGGTCTGCTGCTTTGGTGAGAACTGGGGAAAAAAAGATGTGAAGGCTGACTCAGCCGTCGGTCTTTCTGAGACAGATAAATCAGGCACCAGGGGGTTTATCATGCTTGGGTCTGGCAGATAAGACCTAAAATCTGGAGAGTCTGGATGGAAAATCAAGAGAGACAGATCTTGACCTTGCAAGATTTCTAGCCACATCTCCAGACCAAAGCAGTTTAGACATGCTCCCAAGACAATCCTAACCCTAAACTTTGGGATTTGGGTCAAATATTTCTCCACATCTCCTGGAACTGAACGATTCCCAGAAGATTTCTGATACTTCCTGCTGTACCCTCCTAGATGCTGTAAGGACTGGTTTTCTTCTTCTGATACTTCAATGTTTCTATCTAGAGCCCAGTTAGAACAATGAAGTTCAGAGACAGCAGCAAAAATGGATCAGGAAAAACCAACTTCATTTCTAAGCTTCACAAACTACGTGGTGCATAGGTTTCCAGTTCAATTTGAATTATAGGATGACTTTGGGGTTGGCTGTTATTTTCTCCAAAGTGGTTGGTTGGCTGTTATTTTCTCCAAAGAGGTTCCCTTGTCCTTGATAAGTTTGGAAAGGCATCTAAACTTCTGCATCTGCGAACAAAAGAATCTTATATTTTTGGCCAAACTAAATTGAATAAATTTTGTGTTTGTTAATTGCATCCAGGCCAGCCTTGTGCAGGGCCAAGTTTCAGCCCAGTGGGATTTGCACATGGCCTGGATACAAGCTATTGTAAATGGGGATCCCTGAAGGAAAAGCTGACAGATGGTGATTCTAAAAATGTTTGCCAGAGCCAGCCTTTGTGACACAGAAAACCCATAGCCAAGGGGGTCCCTGAGTTGGAGAGATGGTTCTGAAATATGTGGAAGGCCAAGGGAGTTTGTTGGTACTGGAGAAATTTGACTGGGCCTCTTCTCATTGCTTGCCAAACCCATTTCCCATAGAACCCCTTCTCCAAGATCTGGTTATTTGGATAAAATGGAAATTGGATCAATGCTGCACCTGGTTTTCCAACTACGTATTCCAAACCCACTCTTATTTCCGTGCTCTAAAATAGGACCAAGATGGAGATAGTTTATCCAAGCTGCACGGAAACCCTCCTCAGCCAGTACCACGAGCAGAGTTACAGTCCGGCTTGTGCATCAGCATTTTGGTGATGGCATCAACACCAAAACTCATTGGTCCATCTCCCTGTTAGTACTACTTTTCTTCTAACTAAATGGCTGCATCGAAAGTTTGGATGAGGAAAGGTCCCATCCGGCACACATAAGCAATTCACAAGGAAAAATTTCTCCTTGTGATTTCCTTGTCAACACTGCAGATTCAAAAGTTTCCAGGCAAGAAAGATAACATCCAAAAATGAATTTCCTAGTTGGCCCCATTCATAACAGCAGCATCCTAAGACACCAACAGCTTTCCCAAAGTGCTCTGCAGCAAACATCGAGCTCTTGCAGTTAAGATTCATTCTTGGAAACAACAGGTCTCTCGCTTCCTTTGCTCATCATCATCATCATCAGTGTCAAGTTTCAGCGGCTGCCAAATAAACGGGTTTCAGTAGCTCCGTGCAAAGCAGTGGGAGAGGAGTTAAAACAGGATAAGTGCTGTGAGTCATCTCTGCCCGATAACTCCCGGATGGGGGGTGACGAGCTGGAGGTGCCTGGACCGAGGAGCCCCGGTTCGCAGAGATCCTGGGCACGTGGGGGAGAGGGGAGCTGGCTCCAGGGGGGCAGCACCGGCTCCGGGAGAGGTTGCAAGGCCCTCGCAATCGAGTTCAAATTACGTATCAGACACACGCTCCCGCAGACAGACTCCAGACACCAGCTGCTTATTTTTAGACTGGAAAAGCCTTTTCTTACTGACACAGGTGGTGGGGCTGGAGCACGCAGAGCACCGGCAGAGCCAGCAGCGCCATGCCCGCCCGTCCCCAGAGGGGCAGTGCCAACAACCCTCCGAGCACTTTCTGTCGTCTCTCTCCACTTTCACGGTGGAAAAGGATGAGAAAGATTTTTTGAATTGCAGCAGAGGGGACCACGAGAAGCTCTCCTGACACGCTTGCACAGGGTGTGCACAGCCCCAGTGTGCCTTGCCCGCTGTGAAGACCAGCCTTGAGCTCTCTGCTGAGCTCATCGGTCCCGATGTTCAGCAGCACTCATTCAGAAACTTAAAGAAAACAATATAGCATCTTGGGAATTGCTTGTGCTTCCTTCTAAAAAACCCTCAGCTTTTCTGCATTGCATTCCTTGTCACTATAGCTGTAACCAAACTAGTTCACAAGTCCTGACATCCTGCTAGCTCCTTCAGCAACTGGACAAATCATTTGGATCAAATTATTTATTTAATGAATTCTGCTTTCTCCCTGCGAACAGCAAGTAAAGACTCTGCAGTTGTTTTGGAAACATTTTTTTAATTTTCTGCAACTAATTTTCCTGACTTGCATCACTCATTGCAGCATTTGTCATCCAAAAACTGAAATTTAAATCCTTCATCTGGCTCCTAGCAAACATACCTGTCACATGTCCATTTAGGTGGTCAAAAATTTAGGAAAACACACTAAAAAGAGTTTAAAGCTGTCCCTCACCCCTCAACATTCTTTGCCATTAGTCTGTTTTATCTGTTGCCAGTCATATTCATATACATATATATGCATGTGTATGCCAAGATATTAATGGAAAGTCAATACAAATAGGAAACAAGCAGAGAAAATACATTTACTATAACTTATGTCAAATAACTGCTCTATGAAAATGCACATTCTTCCTCTTATATCTCTGCAGTTATAGATGGAAAATGCAAGAAACAAGAACTTATCTAAGAGATACTCTTTACAGGGATGGAAAAGCAAAGTTCACAAAATATTTCAGACATGAAGATAAACATATTAAAAAACCCCAAAACAACGAAAAGAGAAATGACCTATTCAAATCTCTAAGTTTAAACAAGAGATGGCATTAAACAAAAAACCCAATCTTTCCCTCTCGGGGGAACTTACCTTCTTGAACTCTGACTGCAACACAAGGCTCTGCAGAGCCCTTTGGCTCCTGCCATCTTACAAGATCCTACAAAACAGCATAATTTTCTAAAAATCAGTATGAATTCACCAGGGGTAAGGAGGTATTTCTCCATGAAAAAATGAAAAAAACCCCAAATCAGGCTGCTTCTAGAAGCCTAAATTTTATTTAATGCTCTTTCTGCACAAGACATTCCTTCTGGAGACTTTGGCAAGGAAGGTTTGAGGTGTGTGCAGCCCTGCAGTGACAGTCACTGGTGTGTCCAGGCCGCACATTTGGGGTTTGCACCCAAATGGTGGGGCCTCAGCAGGGCACAGGGCTTAGCAGCAGCTTACACATGGCTGGCACAGCAAGGACAGGGGACCCTGAAGGAGCTCAGCTTCACTAGGAGCAGTCATTTCTGCATAGGTATTGAAAAGTAATGCCTGAAAATTTGGGACATGTATCCAGGCCAGAAGAATTTTTTCTTTTGAGCGAGAATAACTCTATGCTAGGATTTTGGCAAAACAGTAATGGGAGAGTGTAGCAAGAGCCAGGTTAAGTGTCCATCAGAGCCATTCTTCTCCAAATACCAACAAGATTTTTATCAAGGGTAACACAAGCACTCCAAAAAATCCAGTGTGGCAAGTTTGCTCCCATCTACCTTACTGCCTGGTTATGCCCTTTGGGCAGGACACAGCTCATGAACAAACTCTTACCTCACCTATCATTTTTTGGTGGGCTTGACTCGATCACACTATTGCAAAGGTCATTTATTAGCTCTTCTCCCTGCGTTACACCTCCTGCCCCAAATCCTTGCACTATTATGGCTGATGGCACTCCCAAGACAACCATGAAAAAAATCCCAGTTGCTTGTGCTGCCCCATTATGGGAAGGTCTTATTCTTCTATGGCCATACCTGGGGAGGAAATGATGTAACACAGTGGTGACATCTCAGTGAAGACCAAGTGTTGCTCAAAGGAAAACCAGGCTGCTTCAGGTTTCTGCTCTGTGTCTTCCCTGCCAGCCATTTGTCAGGAATTTATGCATGGTCTTTAGTCACTGTTGACTCACCTTCTCTCCTTTGCTTTTAATCACTCTTCAAATCGCACAGGAGAGGTGATGCTCTGCTCATTTCCTTGGTTAGGAAATCAAATGTTTGGAAAACACTGGGTGCATCTTCCTCCTGCAAGCCACAGCTCATGCATCCTCCTTACTGGGATTGCAGAAGAGTCTTCATCCCCCCTCTCTCCCATCTAATTTTTCTAATGACTCATTTAGGGTAATGCAGCAGGGGCTTTCCAGTTTTTCAAAGCAGAATAATCCCAAAGTACTAAGGCAGTCTGGAGAAGCCCTTCCCAAGCATGTTTTTGTTACAATAAAAGCCCTTAACTCAATGGAAAGACCTGGACACCCAAAGGGCAGGTTTTGAGCACCCTGACTCAGCCAACACCAATGAGCCGTGTGGTTTCCCAGTACCCTTCAGGATGAAAGGCTTTCAGAGAACAATTCATAGATGTCTTTGGAAGTCATGGAAGGCTGTAAATTAGCAACAGCAAGACATGCAAAAGGTCTATTCCATCATGCAGTCTCTGCTATGGAATCTTTTTTCTGAGTTGTATTTTAGTACAACTAGTGATGATAACTAACTATAAAGCCCTAATAAATTTGCTGAACGGCATTTTGGTTTGGTTTTTTTTTTCACGTAGGAGCCATGTAGCCATATGCTCAACTCCACTCCTTTTTGCATAAGTTAGGCACGTACTTGGCATCTCCAGACTCTGTGTCTGAATTCAGACATGACAAAATACAAATGTGCATGTAACTGCACAAATGGGTAAGTGGCTGCTGGAAAAAAGGAAGGTGGACATGAAACAGATTATATAGTTACTTGGCAAATGCTGGGAGATATTCTGGTGAATTTTTGCATACAAAGAAATAGAAATCTTAGTCACAACTTACTGGGATATTCTAATAAATAAAGTTTAAGAAAGTGAGAACTTCAAAACAGCAACTCTAACATTTTTCTGGCAGAGGCGAGATTGACCATTATTTGAGGCAGGTTGTAAAACACATAAATTGGAAAGATGGGGATCGCAGTATGAATGATTTGCAAGTTAATGTTGGGTTTCAGATTATAACAGAGATTCACTTATCCACTATTTGTGAAGGATATGATGGGATCACCTCAAACTGCAATGATTAACCGCTCAATTATTTCTAAAGCATCTAAAGGCAAATTACTTTTTGCTCCAGGTCTTCATTTTCTGTGATGAAATTAAAATGATCAGACTTCTTTTGCTTCACAGTACTGTTTCTATTGCTAAAACCTAAAGTACATGTTCAGGCTATAATAAAGCAAATTTGGTTCTTGCTATGACACCATGAACTTGCATTGAGTTTAAAAAAAATGGATTAATTTTATCATATTTACTTGGAACCAGCAACTACTCTCTCTCTCACACATGTGCTCATAATTACTATTTTTGCCTATATGTGTACATTCATTACATAAACGTAAGTATGTATACAAGTATAACATCATCTTCATGCCCAAACCAAGTGGACAGCTCATTGAATTCAAATAGTTTCTGCTTGCAAAGTTCTCCCATAAAACCCAACAATACATTTCAGAATAACAGAAAAAACGAGAGACAAAAGAGAGAGAAAGAAACCAGCACTGCTGAATGTATATGGAGCCTGGACTACTTCATTTCTCTGTGTTGAAACTAATTTGTTGCATTATGTTTCTATCTCTTGCATGTCCACATTGCCACAAGGTCTTATTTTTACAAAACAGACCCATCATTCTTTCCCACAGGATGAAAACACGGCTAAATACTTGCTGTAAAAAAACCATTATGTGATGTGCTAGCCAAATGATACACTAATACTCCGACGTAAGTGCTTTTTTGGCAACTACTCAAAGGAGCAAAAATTACATCGTTTTCAACCCCAGTGATGATAAGATTACACAAAAGAAAGCAAAATATACAAAACGGGTTGATGATAAATATTGTACAATAAATGGAGAATAAGCCGGTTTTCTTGCTGTCACACTCTTTGCAGTTTTCTGCAATTTTTCCATCACTTGAGGCAGCCCTACCAATTATTTCCATCGTATTGGGTGTCCCCTGAAAAAAAAACGTGACAAAAATAAGGATTTGAAAGATTCCTTTTCAGGAACTTCCTCCACCAACTATTTCCTCCTTTTCAAATGGGGCTTTCAGAGAGGAAGTGGTGGCCAGCAGTAACATTCCCCACGGGAGGGACCCATCTTCCCTTCACATGTGGAGAAGCGAGAATATCCTCTTATGAGGCAGAGCAGGAAAAGAAATCATCCTTTCATCGGCAGTGTATTCCGACCAGGGAGGTGTCTGGTGCCGTGTCCATGATGGTACCTTCTGAGGAGCCATTGCCAGTTGGCTTCAAGCCCCACATCGCAGAAGGACAATCAAGGGCCCACTGGTTTATCCTCTACCCTACTTATTTCAGTTGGAAACAAATCAAGACATTAACAACCAAATGAAAAAAAAGCAACCCTTGATCTTCACTCAGATCCTCCACTGTGGAAAGATTTTCTTACATCCTCAGTGAGGTGCTCAAATATTTCTCCTTGATGCTAGCAGGCGCAGAGTTGGTGGAAACGTTTCTTGCAGTCTTTCACCTTTTTTTTTCCCAGTTTGCAAACCCAGTTTCCTGCCTTATGAGTATTCCTTTGCTCCTTATGAGTGTTTACTAGGTAGGTGGAAGGAACCAAATGCCAAGGCTGCACAGGAGCTGTGTGCTTTGAATATATTTTGTTGTATTTAGGTATGTAAGTCACAGCTGAGCTCCCTAGGTAAGATTTTAAACAGAGGGGAAAAAATAAAGGAATACAGTTAGGATAAGGCATGGACTCAGTGGATGGTAGAGGGGGAAGTCTGCAGCAGAGAAGCCATCACCTCCCTTATTGTTCTCATTCGACACAGTGTGTTTATTGCAATCTCCAAATGTCCGGTATCCCACGGGAGCAGCAGCCAGTGGACCAAGCAGCGGCTCTGCCTCCAGCACCAAGGCATCTGATGGCACACACCACACTCCCAGAAAGCATCCAGACCACTGGGGAGTCCCGAGCACACGCTGCTGTCCCGGGCTGCACGACGCAGCCATGCAGCCGCCACATGTGGTCGAGAGCTGAGGCTGCCCTGGGGAGGCAGACGAAAAGCAGGCGCTCGCTGGCGGCCCGGCAGAATATCCCTTGTGCACAGATGTTTGGAAAGGCAGGCTCAGGGGGGAGACAGAGCAGGGCAGCGTCCCCGAGGTGTGATACCACCAGGAACGTTTGCAAACACCATTTAGCGGAAGTCAGAAGCCTATTTATCGCTTTCAAAGGGAGACGAGATCGGCTGTTAGTGCTTGCAGGATCAAATGGGTAAATTAGAGGCAGAAAAGATCGCCATTCAGGCTAATAGGATTTACACTCTCAAATCAAGTTATGTGGATGCATTATAGGGAGTTCACATTGAGGGGAGCCAATTACCCCATTAGCACTAATAGGAATTGCACTAAGGCATCATGTGAGAAGACACATGCAAAAAGATCGCAGCTTTCCCTCACTTATGCAGGATTGTTTTGCTGAAACAAGGCAATAACTGATGGATTCCCCCCTCCCCTAAACACGGGCCAGGGTTTAGATGTTAAGTGTTGGCTTCATCCAGCCCTTTCATTCATAAAGCTGGGAAGAACCTTCTTCCTGGAGAGCAGTTATGAGCAGTTATATCACCTCTCCTGTACCTGTTGCCACCTCTATTAATACGCAACAAGGGCATAAACCGAAGTAAGTCCTTCTGCTGCTAAGGAAGCTGTATCCAGGGATGTGCCACTTATCTGTGGTTCCTTCTGACTCTCTGAAGCTGCTCTCTGGCTTTGTCTCCAGTTGCTGCTGTTTATCACCATCTCTTCACTGGTGAGTGCCCAGCGGACACATTTCTTCCCTCTGCAGTGTATGGAAGCATCTTAAACAGAT
This sequence comes from Lycocorax pyrrhopterus obiensis, assembly GCA_014706295.1. Taxonomy (NCBI): domain Eukaryota; kingdom Metazoa; phylum Chordata; class Aves; order Passeriformes; family Paradisaeidae; genus Lycocorax; species Lycocorax pyrrhopterus. The sequence continues at coordinate 9,697,853 of JACSVZ010000017.1, forward strand.
ACCTGTAACCCTAATGACGGTTCTGTAATGAAGAAAAGGCAGCAAAATTAAATGCGAGTGGCACATTACCACACTTGTTTTAAATTGATATTTAATTAAAAAGTTAATTATTAATTAAGTTTATCAATTGCACATCAGTTGTTCAATAGAAAAGGGCTCATTCATTTAATTATCTGCGTGCAACCGATAGTATATGCTTTTTAGCCAGGCAAGGTTATCTCTGCATCTGTTCTAATTTAGATCAGTTTAGCTTCTAATCTATCGAGAGTGCTTCCTTTTGCGAGCTTTTGATTTGATCTATAAATGTTTACTCACAGAACTGTTAGGTTTTAGAAGCTGATCAAATAAAGGGAAGAGCTGCTCGGAGTTGCGTTGCGCTTACCAAAGGGCTGCGGTGGAGCTTTCTTGCAAAGAGCTGCTCGGGCTTTGCTTTAACAATGCGCCTGCTGTAAAAGTTTCAAAAAAGATAAACATCCACCCCGAAAGTATGTTAATAGCCCAAACAATGGGGAATCTTCAAAGGGCAAGAGAGGCCTGAGAGCAGAATACAGCGACAGACGGCCACCACCGCCTGGGGAACCTCCTTGCTGCTCTTGCTGCAGAGAGGATTGCGGGGCACAGACCATGGTGAGGGCTGTACAGAGGCTCCAGCTCCAGCTCAGGGTGCCAGGGAAACACCGGTGTTCCTACAAAGAACTAGGGCTCCGGCTTTCTTTTCTCTTCAAAGTTATTCCTAGGTGCAAATCAAAAGCTATTTATAGAGGATTTTTGGATGCCACATAGTAAACCTTGTAATAAGCTCTTCCAGTACTTGGATAATGTAGCAGAGAAAGATGCCCCGTGGAGGCTGTGACTCCAATAGTGTATTCTAATAAATTATCTTCTATTTATTTTAACTGTAAATCACAGTGCTGTTCAGTTTCTAATAAAAGTAGCATTCAGTGCATATATTAAACATAAGAAAGAGTCCAGGTACATTAGTACATTACTGGGGACCAGACCTGCCTGGTGCTGAGGATGCTAAACATCAGTAAATAAGAAACTGAGGGTAACCAGACCTGTGAGCATTGTAGGAAGCAATAGATGGGTGCTGTGTAACTAATTAGAAGCAGCCCCCAGCTCAAGCTTTTGGGCTTCAGCCCCAAAATGGGCTACAGCTCTTGCATATCCCTGAATGATTCTCATATCCATGGCAGGATAGATGGCTTTCCACAGGCAACCACCACAGCACAGTCCCTGCCCCAGGAGTTCAACTCAAATCATGAAGGTGTGACAAAAAATGCGGCAAACTACAGAGGGTAAGGCAAGGAAAAGGTGAGAGAAAAAGATGCTACAGAACAGAGGGCGGATGGACTGCCTTGAGGGGGCAATGCTGAAACAGATGTGTCTTTTCAGGGCTTAGTTAAGCAAGAAAAGGAAATGTATCACAACAAGTAAATAGCTGCAGCACGGAGGTTCATATAATTCAGGTGAATACCCAGAGTCTGCAGCCTGTATTTGATCTGAAGACAAGAAGCCCAGGGCTGTCTCCCATCTCCTGAATGAAAAGCACTAAGGGGAGAGGGCTTTTAAAAGGAAGGTAATTTACAATGCAATATTGCCGGGGGTGGTGGTGCTGGTGTGTTTGTACAACTGGAAAGACGATAAAAGAAATCTCCGTGAATAGTAACTCTATGTTTATAGTGGGTGCCTCTTTGCCAACACTGCATGCAATGTGCATTCATCTTCACCAGATATTCAAGTGGCAGGACTTTCTCAAGCAACGGTGTTTATAGAAAATGACTGTTTTGAAGCTTTACACACTAGAATTTGAGGAAACTTAAAATTTACATTTACAAACATCATCAGTCACCCTATCTGATAAATCAGAACAGAGGAATCTGGCTTAACTACTATAGATGGGCAGCAAACAGCAGTCGGTTTCTCTAGAGATTTGCTAACATGGGTTAAAATAAGAAATGTAGCATGCATCTGCTCACAGATAATCTGGGGGAAAAAAAAGCCAAACATATCAAAGCAGTGATTTGTGAGGAATTATTTACACCAGGTGCTCTTTCTTGACTAGGGGACAAAACTGGAAAATTTCCTTTCTGTTGTATCACCCCATTTTGATGTAGCATTGAGCCACAGGATGCTCCTTTCCCTCCAGTGACAGGGCTAAAGTGAAAATAAAGAACTTCTACATAATCACAAGTTATCAATGAAAGTGCCATGTAAGCCAGCAGCTCTGAGAGATGGGGGACAAGGGAACAAAAAAAGCCGGTTTGTTTGTTCTTTAAGGTGCCACTGCACAAGGAGAGGGTTGATAAAGTGAGAGTTTTTTTGACTGGAGCTTTTCCACAGCTGGGGGACACCAGAGAGCCCTTTGCCTTCCCCTTTGACCCATTCTCTGCTTAGGATCCTCTACTGTATGATAAGGAGTGAATTAACACTGCAACTGTTTCCTAATAGGGGTGCTAATTTAGTCTGTCATCCCCTGTGGGCCAGCTATTCTCACAAAGCCTGTAAGAATTTCATATGTCTGAACTCTTTAGCCCTTGTGGCCAAATGAGTTTGAAGAAGTCACTTGGGGAGGGATTGAGAGATGCCGGCCTGATGTAGGACGCCACACCATTTGTCTTTGAATTCTTGGGTAGAAAAAACCACCTTGAATAATTTAAACAATTTCCACATCTATTGAGCAGTAGGACTTTTAGGATGAGACCATTTCTTTATAAGTTATGAGAAACCAGTAAACACCTTTCTTCCATCCCCTGCACATGCAGAAATTAGTTACAAAGAAGTAGGTTCCTCTAAACTTATGGCCCAAGAGGGTCAATGCTTGCCTGAGTGTTAACTCTGTCTTTCTGCCCCAAAGGGTGAACCTCTCCAGCTGTCAGCAAGCAGTGAGCAAGCCATCAATCAAGGAAGAACCAGGTCTTCACACAACACTTTGATTAAACCTTTGGTTTCAAAGCTGAATCTCCTGTGCCCTTCTGTAGTCCTGGGCTCCACTGGCAAACAAACGCAGAAATGCCGCTGGGGAAAGCATGTTTGTGTGAGATTTCCAACCCAATTTTGCAGACTCAGATGTTAGGCAGTTTAGATAAGGGGATGATTAGAGGTCTAAGCCTAAGGTTTGAAATACCCAGACTTCCTGGAACCACTGGTGCAAATCCCAGCAGGGCTGACTCAGCCTCCACCTCCCGATGAAGATAAAGTGAGCTCCATGCACAAGTGTGACTTGTGAGGCTCCACCAGCCAAGACCCCACTGGGGTGGAGATAACGATGGTGTCGACTGTGTAGAAGGGGATTCCTGATGTGGTGGAGGCGAAGCGCCCTGGGTCTGTCCCCACCACAGCTCCTGCTGGTGCTCCCATTCCTGGGCTCTGCCACAAGTGATTTATGAATCCTAAACTTTTCTAGAATTTCACTCCTGCATGTCTTGGTGTGTATGTCCAGAGTCTTGCAGTGCTCCTGGCAAAACTATGGCCCTTCTTATCTTTCTGTTGCGCCACATATTGACCCCTTCAGGGGAGCTCTGTATCAGCACACTTTGTGACTCACTCAGAGAAAAGCCCTACAGAATCATATTACATCGCTTTTCTATCAATCAGTGCTGTGATCCATTAATTTTTACTTCAGAAAATAAACCAAATTCCCAAATTTCTGGTATGATCGTCACACAAATATTTAGTTTGCCAAGTGCAACTACCCAAAAGTTATCAGCAAAAACCTTTTAATAAACAATCAGAACTAATCGATTTATCCTTTCTTTTCCTTTCAGCTACTGGACAATTAGCCAACATGACAAAAAATTCTAGCGTGCATTTCCTCTTTGAAATTATTCATAATGTTCTCCTTTAATAATTCACAGAGTACTTGCAATTTATTCTTTTGTGCCGTGTTCTGAAAATTAAGTCATCTGATCAGGGGCTCCTCAGGAAAAAAGATAAAGAAAACCATACAATTTCTGTAACCATCAAACACAGCATTGATGACTGATTTCACAACGAAGTGTATCATTTGAAATGCACTTTATGAACGTATTGAAACAGCAGAGCTAATTAAACTTTGCTTTCCAGTAGCATTCACCTCATTACAGCTCAGACATTCACAGGGCAGCAAATCTGCACAGGACACACATACTTGAATATTCTCAAGTAAAACTGCAAAAAGGACCAAACCAGACCCACATTTTGTCATTCCTCATCCCATACTGAGACCAACAGATAGATCACAGTGACCAAACCAGGTAACAGGTACTCAGTTCTATTACTCAGCCCAACATAAAAACAGCAGTAAGAAAATTTTAACCCATCCTCTCTCAAGCTCCTGTTTTCACTCTGGCCAACTGGATGATTATTCATCAGCACCTCCACCCCCAAAATGCTGTCCAAGAGAGGCAGGAGATAATGTGCTCATTTATGGTTCTTTGAGCCACGAGAAGCATCTCCAAACTGCCACCCATGCAATCATAAAAGCGAATTCAAAACAAACAGGTAACTTTAAGGGAGGTGGAAATAAGGACCCTGTTTTCCTGAAATTCATGTTCCTGTGGTTGAATTATCCTGTGTCTTAATAGGTACAAACTTCATGGAGGTATTGCGATGAAAACATCTCCAATGCCTGCAGCCACAATGGCTGCAGGACAATACCTTACCCTTCTTTTCATCTTTCTCATATCCTTTTATGCTAATTATACTGCTTCAGCATGTGCAAAAGCTTTTCTTTTGGTTGAAATAATGGTTTGGTTGCCTCTTCTCCAAGTGTTTTAGTTTTACAAAACAAAACAGGAACACAGTATTTTTGAGACCTCTACCTGCCATCTTTCACTGAACCTTGCACATAGGCTCCAGTGTTACTGAGAGAAGGAGTGAAACACAGTCCTTTTAAGCCAAGGCTAAAAGTTACCCCAGAAGACATGCATGCACACAAGGAAAACTAAATTACTTAGTGGAATCTTTGGCTTTCCAAATAGAAGTGTCCACCTTCTGGTTTTTAATACAATGCAGCCAGCATTTTCACTCTGCTTCGGTCTTGCTTAAATTTAAACTCTCTTGGGGCAGTGTCTTTGCCTTTCTATTTGCTTTTAAAATGCCCTATGTGCCCAGCAGCTCCAAATATAATCTCTAGAGCAGCAAGGAGAAAAGCCTCCAGGAAGATGCGCCTGAATTCTGTAATGAAGTTGTCTCCATCTTGAGATGTCCTGGTGCAGAAAAATTTCCTCGACAGGGTTTCACTAGCACAAATACTTGCTTTTTGTCATTTCATGTTAGAATACACATGAAGACTGCATCTGAGCTTGGGTACGCATTCACATCAGAGCAGCTTTGTAAGTGAAATTCCTGCTCAGAGAACAGAAAGAGTGATTTTTCTTGACTCATCCCAATTCGGCAATAAAATTCAAATGTGGCAAACCAGACCATCCAGGCTTTTTATTTTTCCTTTCTTTCTTTTCTCAATTCCTCACCCCTCCCTTTTTTTTTCAAAGCAACAAACATTTTGTTGAATTGTTCTAAATAATGACAACATTTGAAACCACTTCAGTCTGTTTAAGATCTCAAGGGGAAAATTTGGTGAATAAATGACTCAGGATAAATCAAATCATTTTGTTCTAATAACTGTGTCTCTCACTCTCCTTATCTCAATTGCTGTCCTTACTTCTATGTGCTCCCAACTCCTGGGCATCACCCTTTGCTCTGAAGTCACTGCACTTGTCTCCAGCTCTGCAGTGGTCTTCATCCCACCTACTCTCATTGAGCTCTCAGGTTTCTCCTGTCTTATCTTTCGTTGCAACTCTTTTCTCCATGCCGTTCCCAGCCTCCATGCACCAGCCCCACTCACCTGCCAGTGCCTCCTCTCCCTCCCTGCCCATCAAGCCTGCTACACAGCTCTCTCTGTTGTTGTCTGGCTGCTCTTCTCCCCTAAAATCAAGTTTCACACAGGTACAACCCCACCTGGACCAGACTCTGGTACCTCTCTGCACCTCATCGCAAAACTAAGCCAGCATCCTCCGCTTCTCCCCTCTCTCCCCTGCACCGCCACCCGCTCCCCATGCTGCTGTTCACCGTTTGACACAGTAGCTGCAGAGCTGACAGCGTCCTTTTCCACAGCCCTTGGGTACGGATTGCATGGGAAACGCCACACGACACTGAGCTGCCTCCCGTGCCCAGGGTGTGTGGCAGTCAGGAGAGGTCAGGCCGCTGGCTTGACCTCCTAAGCCCATCTGCCTCCACGCAAGTGAAGACACATGCTCTAAACATGGATTATCTTTTCAGGACATTTGTTTCGGGAGCGGGTTGTGCTAAGCAAAGGTACGTCAATTGATAATAAACCTGCTCCACGCTGTCATTTGTGGGTGACTTGAGGAAAACCAGACCATGTAATCAGGTCTAAGGGGTCCCTAATACCAGAGACGCTGGTGCTGTCAGCTATAGAAAATAATTAGAACGTTATCCCTGTGGCAAGGAGAATGTAAATACATCTAAAATACGACATAATGACATTCTCCTCTGTAAGCCAGGGGATCTGCTTCAAATAAAAGGGCCATTAACACAACAATTAAAGCCGAGGGGGCTGGTGAAGTAGGGAGCTGGCCTGGTGCAGGGCGAGGCGAGCGAACGCCCGGCGTAAATCTTTCGCCATCCCAGCCAGGAATGTGACTATTAGCCCTCTCATGACCCGAGGGCTTCCCAATAATGCATCTGCTCTCTGTCAGGGCCAGGATTTCGTAACGTCGTCCAGTGCGAGCCCAGGGCTGACTCCACGGTGCGGCGCCAAAGCGGGAGTCGGCGGGAGCGGGGAGGCTCCGCGCTGGACCTTGGCCCCAGTTCAGCAAAGCACTTAAACCACAGCCCTCTGGACACGTCTCCTCCCAGGGACGTTCGGGCACTCGGAGATGAGCGATGGGTGGGCTTCACTCAGTTGCATTCCCGGAGCAGAGCTGGAGCTGTGGTCATCTCCAGCAGTCCTTCTCTCCATCTCCGTTGTGGGGATGTGCCCGCGGAATGGGGAATGTCCTCGTGAAACTCCAGCTCAGGGAACATGCAAGAACCAAGACACGGAGAGCACCACAGAAATTAAGGCATTTTTCAAAGGAAATAATGTCACTGCTTTCACCATCCAGACAGCAAACACTCTGAACAGGCTCCAAGCAACGTTGAAATAATATTATCTATAAGCTCTTTGGCAAACTTTCGGAAATGGACAAGTGCTTGGAGAGGCCAGCAGTTCCCACCTTTCATCCAGTCTGAAACAGGTGATGATAAAAGTCCCAAACGTATCAGGAACTTTGATTCCAGACAAAATGCATCCAGCACATCCCTGCAGGTTGTTGGCAAAGGAAAAATATCACTGAACTGGCAAAATCAGCTTCCACAATAATATCAGGCTCAGGCATAAGTTTTCCTAAAGCTGACAAATTAGGTCATAAATAAAAAATGTATTTGCTACCTTGTAGAGATGAAAGTCTCATCGAGTTCAAAAGACTTCTTCATATTTTTTCTTTTTTTTTGATTTTTAGTTTTGTGACTTTTTGTGGTAAATGCAAAATTTTATATGTCCGGTGGAAATTTGTAAATGCCAGAAAACAGGAAATGGTTGTGTTGGGCAGGAAGAGAACAGTGCCAAATCCAGCTCTTTGGGAAAAATCTGTTGTAAGTCAGTTTTATTGCACCTATCCTCTTTTTCAATTCTAATATTGCATCTAAGAGCATGATATAGCAGGATCTTCAAAACAAAACACAACGCACAGAATTGTACTTTTAAGCTCCAGTGTTTCAAAATCCAAAGGTAACATGCTACCTGTGTCCTGTTTTGGGCATATGGACATTCCCACTTCCCACCCCAAATGAATAAATTTAAATAGTTGAAGGACATACAGAAACTTGTAAAGCTAGTTAAAAATGAACGCTAATTTTTTAAAAGAAGAAAATTCATGTCCTCTCAGCCTTTATAAGTAAGGAAGATCTGAAAATAACAACTACAGAAGTCACATTTCCCTTATGGAATCATAAAAAACACCCAGAAGACACACAGAGATAATTTCTCCTTACATTAATGACTTTCACAAAAGAGGCCCTTGTTTAAGAACTGAGAATCAGAATAACTCAAGGTACACTAACTGAAAACAAGAACTTGATATCCAGAAATATTTGCATCTCATGAAATGAAGTTGGGCTCTGGTTGCCAAGAAATTCAGAAATTCAGACCCAGTTTTGGGACAAAGCGAAAACGTCTCATACAGTCTGGGCTGTGTGGGCACTCAGTCCCTCCCCCACTGATGGATACAGGATTGAGACCCTCTAGAGCATGGATGACTGAGCTAAGAGAGAATTATATATGTCAAAGTAGAGCTCACAGCACAGTAGGATCTCAATATGGAAAAAATTACATAAGCAAAAAATTATCTGCATGTCCAATATAGAATAATCTTTGAAGATTCTCATTACAAGTAAACACAGGATAATAACTAATGGATAAGCTAATTAGTCATGCAAATCTGATGGATTTTCACTGCCTCCTTCCAGCCATTTACTTCTTTAGAAGGCATTTCATTTTCTGAGTAGTGCACAGTTTAGCATCCAATTCATATTAGTTGGGCAAAGAGACAGTCCTTTAATCTTCTGACACTTGGGTCCTCAGTGTGAAACACAGGGAAACTGTCCAACGGAGAAACAAAATGAGTGATAATATAAAAGAAAATATTAGCAAAAGCTCCCATGGAACAAAATGAGGTGGTGTTCTCTGGCAGATCTCACGCCTGAGCATTGTGGACAGCAGTAACTTATAACCTGCGATTGCAGGGACAGCACCCGACACTTGTGTCCTTTTCAATTATGTGAGCTGCCTTATATATAATAAAGCTGGTAAAAATGATCTGAAATAAACCACAGCCAGCCTTTATAACTAAGGTCACACTGGCCAAAAGGGCTGTGAATGTTCCAGCAAGCTAGGAACAAGTTTCTAGACAGCTGGAGACATTTTGAGCAAACATGGGCCAAATTAAACCGACGTGGGAAGCCAAAGTGAAACCAGTAAAAGCTTGCCTACTCAGATGACTTTTGTTTGAGCTGAAAGCTAAATTCAAACAAATTTCCTGGGATGATACTGCTTTGACTGTGACAGCAGACACCTAAGTCATGTGATAAGCACTTTGCTTTAAAATTTCCACCATGTCACTCCTGAGAACACTTGCATATCAGATCCATGAGGAGCAAAAACAACGGGGGAAAAAAAGGAAAAATAAAAGCTTTTGTACAAACCCTGTGAACCAAGTCCCCTATGTCTCTTTCCTTCCAGACATTTGTGAAAAAACAGCTCACTGGAACCACAAGAAACAACAACTGAGCAGCATTCTAATATGGGACATCCTGCTGGACCAGCCTGAGCCAAAGGAAAAAAGACAGCCACAAACATCAGAACTCAAATTGGACACTCAAACCTAAAGCCTTACATTTTGGTGCATTTTTTTCATTTAAACTAGTGTAATCAATTGGTCACCATAATACAGGCTTCAAGCAGCTGGCTCAGTTAGGTCCATCTGTGACGAACCCTGGAACCAAAGCCATGTGTTCAAAAGTACACATGCTTGGAAACACAAATAAATGATCTACTATTGTGTCTTAAAATATCTACAGTTGACTCTGTGCATCACTACTAATAAGTATTATAGCACACTGTCTAGTCCTAATGTTGTTTGTGGAGCTTCCAATCAGTTCCCTAGAAATACACTTTATACAGTATTAAGTCCTAGGCATGGATTTTCTCTCACATCGACATAAAAACCATGGGTGAAGTTTTATCAAGGGTCATTGCCTTGTGCTAATGACCCTATCTTGGGAAAGGCTGCAGTTCAGAGGGCACAAGAAGTAGTATGAAGAGATTATCAAGAAAGGAAAGACTATAAAAGAGGATAGGAACTTGGGAAAAGTACTATAAAACAGGATAGGAACTTGGGAAAAGTGCTTCCCCCCCCAGGAAGCAATAAATAACTGGGAAACTGGAAAGTAAAAATCCTCCCTAATTAACTTAAAAGAATTCTTTAAAAGCAGACCCTTAAAAGAAGATTCGTGACAAGGCCCACAAGTAGGTCTTATTCACCTCTGTCAACGAGGTGGTTTCTACTTTGATTCCTCCCTGCCATCTGGGCAACAAGACTTCGTGGCTCCCCTGAGTAGAGCAGGGCACTGCCACATACCCCACGCACTGGTCCCCCAGTGCCCACCAACCTGGGAACAAAAGGCTGCAAGGACAAAGCACAGCTGAGCCCGGTCCTAGCATGGCGTCAGATCATGGCTGGACCACGACTCCCAGCCAGAGTCCAGCTTGGACCCAGCAGCTGGAAAATGCTCCTTGGCCCCTATTCTGCCTCTGGGATGTTTTTCAAAACTGAACCAGCTGCAGAGCCAAGGTCTGATAAAATGGAACCTGGGACTCGACCAGGCCTGTTTTTTGGATTTACAACCCCAAAATCCAACAGCCAAGACACCACAGATCCAACAGGATGCTTGAGAAGTTGGGCTGCTGCAGGCCCCATGCATTTAAGGTCCACTTTTGGGTTTACCGTATGTTCCAGTATGGTGAAACTCTCCCTTTCATGGCATTTTACTTCAAATAGGACCCACAGGTGCTCAGTTTTGCTGTCTCCACCTTCTCCACCTCCACTTTCTCTCTACTCTCCACTACTGCTGCCTTTTTCCATGTTTAGCAGCCTCAAAGATAAACTCAGTAAGTAAATGGCCAAGGGATGTTGAGGCTGCTGCAAGAACAAAACCAACCACTGACTCTCTTTTTATCTATTAAAGCAAAGGCTTAAATTCTCCTAAGAATAAAATGGGTTTTGTTGCAAAAGAAAAAAATTCCTAGCAACAACAAGAACAGAGATAAATGTCCTAAGAGAATATCATGGAACTGGAATAAATTACTTTAAAATAAGAAATCCAGGGTAATGGGGAAACTCCCCAAAAGTGAACAAGTGCTTTTCACATCTCAAATAAGGAAAAGATTCCCCCCCACCCCCCTTTTTTTTTCTTCCTTTCTTTCCAGCAGCTAGAAATCCCATCTGGTTCCTGTTTCTATTCGTCTGATCTCCCAGAAATTTCTAAAAGCCATAAGCATCAGCCAAAAATTCCCCAGGCATGGACTCCTTTCCAAAATAGCCCACAAAACGGCATTTTTTAGGTGGGTTGGTTTGGAAGGAGCAGAAGGGGGGAGTGTTGATTTCTGTAACATTCCTAGGAATTTCTTGCATCTATTCTCCCCTGTAGAATTTCTTCTCTGCCCGAATTCCCGTTCCACTTTCTGCTGTCACGCTGGTCAGCACTGGGAGTGCCCACTCCCATGTGGCAGGATCCAGCTCTTCTTGTGGGAGCTCACAAGATGATCAGAGGCTTTTATCCCCAAGGAAGGCAAATGAAGTTGCAATTCCCTTGCAGCTGAGGTTTCCTCTGCTGGGCTGGTCTCTGTCCCGTCTGGAGGCTGCATAACTGGACATTTTCCCTTGCTAAGGTGTTGTCAAGACAGGAATTTTGGTATTAGAAATTGGTGTAAATAGGCAAGACGGACGAGACAAAAAGGCCTGGATCAACTCTACATGCTCTACTTCATGGCCTTAGGGACAGGTGGAAGAGGTTTTCCAGCAGATCCCCAGCTCCCATCTCGCCTGGAAGCAGAGGCAGCACCATGTGGCACCATCAGCTCTCATGGCTAAAGGGAGCAGTGGCTCTGAAAAGCAACCAGTGTGTTCAATTTCTGTACGCTTAGGATCTGATCCAAGCAGGCTTTGTAAAGGTGGTTAGCTCTCACTGACTTTGGCGTGTGCTTAAGAGCTTCCCTGGACACTTTACATAACTAAGACCAAACAAAAGCAGCCCCATTTAACTCATTATGAATATACCTCTTGATTGCACCCATGCTTCTCATAAAGGTGGGCAGACCTGTCATGGAGACTTCAAGCTTCTTGGTCTCCTCTGCTTTTGAAGCCTTATGATCCTTCACTGAATCAAGCAAACTTTTACAATCTTTCAGACAGTGATTCAGAAACACAGGGAGAACAGGGCAGCTCCAGAGATGGGATGTGGACTCTAGAGATCTGTCCCCCAACAAAAAAGCAGCCCAGGTCACTGATGACTGTAGGTTGCTACTTTTAGACATCTGAATTAATGAAATTAGTTTAACCTCACAAAAGAACCCAGCTTCCTCACTGGACCCATCCAGTATTCATAGGAGAGTAACAGAATAATCCAAAAGGTCACAGCCTTATCTCTACACCCTGCACTTGCTTGTGCCTGCTTAAGAAAATAAGCCAGAGGCATAAGAGAGAGCAGGCAGGCTCTAAGGCTCTGTGGCACAGCTGCATGACCCAATGCCATGCTGTGCAGAGTTCAGCACATTCTCTTGTGTTGTCAAAACACATCCACTCAACAAGTCTTGGGACACCTTAGCATCTAGTCCCTGTTTGAGAAGATACCACTGGAGTTCCCAGCTCTCCTGGCACAACTGTGGCATGTCAGAGATCACCAAAAACCCGTGGCTTCCCTTCGCCCTTCCCAGTCACAAAATATTTAACCTAGCCTGCTTTTTGTACCAAAAACCAACTGGCATTTCTTGTCCATGCACAGTCTGAGATACTGCTAAGAACATCTCTCAAATCCTCTGTACAATTAAATACTTCATCAACAAAAAGTAAACACACTTCATTTTCTATTATAAAAGAATCTCTCCCTCCCCCCCAATGTTTTATTTTAGCAAGTGCACTCAACCATGTTCTCAATCTGCACTTCATTTCCTCCTATTCAGTTTTCTGTGGTTCACAGACAAAAATACCTGGGGGAAAAAAAAAAAGCACAATACCAGATCCCATGGGGCTCTGATTTACCACAGGAGAAAAATGTGTAGTGCTGTACAACAGGAGCCTGCTGCCCAGGATGGGAGCTGGAGACACAATGGGTGGAACAGAGAGCATTAAGCTCAGGGACAGCAGTGCCAAGAGCTTCTCAAATCCTCTCCTAGCCAAGGGTATCTCCAGGAGGGTATCCCTGTCTTCTTCATCTATCATTTATCTCTGTGGAAGTAGTAAAGAAAGCAATGGGGTCTTCTTGTGCAGGGCATTCCTCCAGCTCAAGAAAATGAGCAAATAAGAACCTGTTCCTGCCAGACCAGGCCCTTTCATCATAATGGAGTAAATACAGAGAAATGCATTTCTGCGGCCACTTCCATCCATGAGGATCCTAGAATGCTGGGTCTTTTGCAACTGTGGTTGGTGTAAGACATGAAAGCAGGCAGAACCTGACAGCAGATTGCCATGGAGTTTATAGAGCAAGATGTACAGCAAGATGACATGGCCATTCTCCTTGCAATTTGGGCAGAAGGAGGTTTGGGAAGAGAGGTTTGGTGTTCTTGGCAATGAGGTTCTTCCCACCCACTGCAGCACAGACTTCCCTCACCAAACAGGTGCTTCCGGTGCTGCTCCCTGTCAGAGAGAAAACAGGACACAGGTGAATCAAGCCAAAAGAATAATCTATCAAAAGAGAGCCAGCAGATCCTCCTCCTCCACTGCAGCAAGTCAGGGCAGCCAAGGGATAGCAGGTAAGGCTGGAGATGCAATTGTGTCCATCCCAGCAGGCATGGTCCCACCCCACCCATTCCACTGGTCACAGCGATGATGGAAACCATAGCAGTGAGTTCACTCACACATTTTATCACATCACTTCACCCCAAGTAATGTGCAACTAGACACTAAACAGGTGACACAGCATTAGAAACATCAAGGCTTGTCTCTGTGCTCCAGCTTCCTCTGCTATCCCCAGCGGAGAATTGCAAATTACAGGGTTTGCTGGAGTTGATGCAGCAAAGAGGAAAGAGAGTGACAGAGCCAGGCCAGAGAAGAAAAAGATGGAGAAAGGAAAGTCTGGAGGAAGGAGGGGACTTGGGGCTAAATAGAAGTGTCAGGGAACAGAGAAGAGTTTGTAAGCACAGGAATGGGAAGGCAGAGAGGGAGAGCCAAGGATAAATTGTTTTGATGAGTGCTTCAACCCTGAAATAAATATAACCACCCAAGGGGGCTGTGTGACTCAGTCTGACATTTTGGCTATTTTTTTTATGCCACCAGATGTAATCAATTTAGCTGGGGGGGCTAGGGGGGAAGCACACACATATTTTTATTGCATTCTAATATCCGCAAAAAAAAAAAAAAAAAAAAGTACGTGTTTTGTTTTGTTTGGGTTTTTTTCTAGTCATAGTATATGGCACTTTGTGCAGAACCAAGCACAAGCAGAACTCTCACCTGCCCTTCACCATCACAGAAACTGGAGTTTTGGGGACTGGGTGCAGATCAACCCCCTCATCTCCTGTGCAGTAGGGAGAAAACCCCCGAGCTGAAGGAGGATGTTAGGGGTAGCCGTGTAACTCTATTCACATTCGCCTCAATACGCACGAGGGAACAAATATAGCCAATAACATCCTAAGATATTGTCGTGCTGAAATTCTTTGTTTACCAAGAAACGACATGTTGAAAGCCCTTGGCATTTATGAAGCAGATGATTTCTATTCATTTATTTGAAGCATTTTACAGTACTTACCCAGACACTTGGAGTGATTAACTCGCCAGATCTCATGTGGAGGGCTGGGGCAGATGGGTGAGCTCCAGAAAAATCTCTCAGTGTCCTAGAGGAAGTGGTACTCGGGTGGGTGGTGCTCACCCTTCTAAACCCATCCAGTACCAAGGTAAGGGAGGGGGCCCATACTGCTTGTTTCTTTCAGTTGTAGCTTCAGTTGGGCATTCAGAAACCTTCGACTCCTGTCCAAAACTTTGGGGAAATGTTTCTGTGCACTGTTAAACAGCTCCTGCATTCCACCCAGAGGCTGATGCTGTTCTGTGGTAGGTGAATAATTCTCGTATTTACTCTCTGCAAAATATTTTGGACTCAGGAGAGTTTTTGCTCAGGCAGACTCCTCCTGAATTAATAACAGCTTTGTCTGAGCAACAGCTAAGAAATGAGAAGACAGTGCTGCAGAAATCCGTATTTTTTTAATTCACCTTGGTCATGGGCTCTGCAGATAAGAGTGCTGGCGGGAAATATTCCCCTCTTTCTGTTACACAACTGTCCCCCTCTACCTCTAGCCCATGTATCTTTGAAGGAGTCATAGGAACTTAGCCCAGCACAGGACCTAGGATCACACATCCAAAAACTAAACATAACTATTCACTGAACTGGTTGCCAAGCCTCCATCCAATGGAGGATGTAATGCCCATTATATCCAACATCTAACCAATAATAGAACCTGCATTTATTTCAAAATCTGCGAAGATGCAGCAGTCCTCAAGAGTTATTTCCACCATGACTAGATTTTTGTGTGTCTTCTCCTTGGATGGCTGTTGGCATGGAAAAGAAGCCCTAAACTTTCCCTTGTAGGGCCTCTGTTTTTCAGCTCTCATTAAATCAATCCCCCTCCCATTTCCTAGGAGGCTCTGTGCAAGGCCAGCAGGAACAGGGGAGTTCTGTGAGGCTGCTTAGTTTTTAAAGATGGTCTCTAGTATATCTTAATTTTCAACTCTGAGCACACGTTTTTTTCTCTCTTCAGCACATCCCCAGAATCTTAAACTCTACTTCAAAATCAAATCCATCACATTTATTTAAAGTGTCAGTTGCTCTTATCTGTCGTGTTAATTATAAAGACTTTTTTTCCCTTTAAGTGGGAGTCGTTTGAAATATATATAAATGATTCCACAGCATGACTTCTTATCACCTATTCTAATGTTTCAAATCAAGTCACCCACCGCGATGCATCCTGGGTATTTTGCAAATTAGCCATTTTGAATGTGGTTTTTGTGCAAGGAACTATTTCTTGTGCTCTGTGCATAGTCTACACTGATTCTGTACATGTATGTACATATCTGAAAGTGCCAAATCTATATCTACTTGTAGGGAGAATCTCTGAACATTCAAGAAGTTGCCCCATCACAATGGGGTAGGGAAGGGGATAGAGAAAATTCTACAGCTGCATGATGAGCTTGTATTAACTCTGTAATGCCATTAATCCTTGGACTGGAACTTGCTAACTTTTGAAGATTTAATTAGTTAAGCTTGGTATTTGGTTAACCTAGCTTTCTAAGAAAAGGAAGGTTGTCTAAGGAAAACAATCTTTAAGTTTGAAAATCCTGAGGAAAAACACCTATTAAAACCACAAGCCTCCTATAAATGATAAATTCAACCCTGGAATCACTGTTTCAGAATCACCATGAATGGAGGTCTCCCAGTTCCCAGGGTTATTTTAATCCTGCAGTCCTAAACAGATTTTTCTGCATTTCAGCTGTCTTTAAAAGAAAACCAAACAAACAAACAAACCAACCCCACCACAAACCAAAAGCCTCCTACCAGAGATACCCTTAACTAAGTTAACACCAGGTTTTTAAGTCTGGCATCCTCGACCCAGATAGGAAGAAAGGCGAGCTGCAAATCCAATACTTGCATTAAGATACCCATTTTAAATTTCCACAACTTTATAACTGATAAAATGCTTTTCCTTAAGCGGAATAATTTTTCTAGCCTCCTCGCTAAGGAGATGGACTTGAAGTCATGGTAAAAAAAAAAAGTTGATACATTAGACATAGGAAGTGGAAATTTTTGCCTTTATGTTTTTGAATCATCCTTAAAAAGTAGAGCAGATGAAAAACTAATGATCAAAAATTTTTTTTTCAATAGAAAGTGTATTTTTTACAAAATCTGAATGTTCCATGGAAAAACTTTAATTTTGCCAGAGCTGCTTAGTTTTCCACTGGGGAAGATCTAAACAAGAGATTTCCTTTTAAGTTCTAGTTGACTGAAATGAAAGATTTTATGTAACTTTTTCAAATAAATAAACAAGTAAATAAAGTAACATCCATCCTCTATGGATTTTCTTCAGCCTGATGTCTCCTGAGACATGAAAGACAGGCCTCTACCGCAAGGCAGATATTAGCAAGGAGTTCCACCAAGAGGACTCCAAGGAGCACAGTCCACACCTTCAGCAAAAATGTGTCACTGGGCTAAGATGAAGCATGGAAAATTTCAACCCAAAGGGAGTGAGCCTGAGAAAGATATGAGCACAAGTGGCGGAGGACAGGCAGGAACAGCAGTTGGAGCTCTACCTCCGTTCCAGCAGCTCTTGCCAACCATTAATAAATAACAGTCCCCCCGCGCAGGCCCCGCGCAGCCGAGGCGAGGTAGGCGCAGTCGCTTGTGCTGTTTAACAGCCTGCAGCAAATACCCGCTGTGGCTGCACGAGCAGAGATCCACACCATCAGCCCTACTCCCACGGACATCATCCCTTGGGATGTGATGTGTTAAGGGCAATCTCCTGCTTTTCTGAGCTTCCGTGTATGGATCCCTCTGGCTGCTGGTGGCTTGGGAGTCTTGCAAGCAGAGGTGTGGTTGGGTACCACCAGCTCATGAACACCTCCAGCACAGACTCAGGTCCTTCTGCATGTTTTCCTTGAGCATTGCCATGACTTCCAGGTGACCAGCTTGAAGGGAGCCTGTCCTCTTCCACCTCTCTGCCTGCCAGGACTGGTCCTGGCCAACCAGGACCTCTGTTGCAGAAGATGATGCTCCTGTGGGGAGGAAGAGTTTCATGGAGCCTTTCCAGTGCACACCTGACCTCTCCTTGTCCTCCTTGAGAACCTGGCATTGCTGAGACCTGAGAAGAATCAGAAGCAACTGCAACCTGAGTCCTGTCCCAGCCTGAGACTCCCATGCAGCTTCTCCCCACACGTCTCTGCCCTCCCTCAGAGCAGGGCAGCTGTCTCCAGAAGGCAGCTCTTGAGACAATTTTCAGACAATCCAATACAAATAGAATTTGAAAACCTATTTCTTCACAGTTTCTTCCTGCCCTGAAGCACCTTTTCTTTTTGTTCACAATGCTGGGGCTCAGCAAAATGGAGGGTGGTTTTCTTTTTCTCTGGAAAACAGAAAGAAAAACAAAACAAAACAAAAAAAATCAGTGTTGCCAACTCTTGCAATTTTAGTCCCACAGTACTTGATGTTTTTCTTCACCCCCTCCCCAGCTTCTTGCTTCAATGTGTTATGCAAAAATCTCAGATTTCATTTTTAAAACAGAAGAAAAAGGAACAAGCAGTTCATGGACTGCCATGTTCTAGAAAAAAGCTGAGAAACATAAACTCAGAGCATTCTAAGGCACCTCCAAACCGAAAAAGAAAGCATGGAGAAACCAGTATTTATCACTTTTTTTTTTTTTTAAGAGGTGAGTAAAAAAACCTCTCATGACCTGAAGGACCCAACTGATTTTTGAGCCCTTGGGATGAAGGATCAGCTAATTTCATAGGTACCACCAGTGGCTTGCACTGGCCAGATTTCAACTCCCTGTGCAACAACATGGAGATGAGGAGATGTCCCCTTTTTTAGGAGCAGGGCTAAGTTTCTACCCCACACCTTGGCCTTGTGGAAGAAAAAAGGACTAAATCATGGCTGGAAGCAAAGGAAGATTGTACCTCAGAGGGATTTCGAAGTTGCTCTGTGAGATGGTTCTGGGGGGTCTGTTGTTCCAGGAAAACAAGTGCCCGTGTCAGCCATGTTTTCTGGGTAAATCAGAAGGTCCAAGGAGGTTAAAACACTGGACAATGCTGAGAGGTATGGGGTGCACACTGAGAGCATGGGCTGCTTTCTCATGCACCCCATCGTGTGCTGGGGGATCAATCAACCCTGGGAATGGTCCCTCCTGTGCTTGCTGAGTCTTTGCACTTTTAAGAACTGAGCCACGAGAGGCCATTTAGTCCCTGTGTCAAGAACCTGTTTCTGAGGGAGGAGATGCACGCAGACGAGAAGAGTACCTGAACTGCTTGGAGACTTTGCTTTTCCTCTGTCTTGTTCTGGAATTTCATTTTTTTTTTTTAATCTAAAACACAAGACATCCAACCTGAAATTTTGTGGCTGCTGTTTATGTATGGAAAATATTTAACTGTTCAAGTCAGAAAGCCCAATATTCAGAAACTTAAGGGCAATCCAGAACTCCTAGGGTCTTGACAATCAGACTAAAAATACCATGAGAACAGGCTTCGTTGGAACACATACTAATTTTCTGCAGCAGTGTGAAGGAATTAAAGTTGTCCTTAAGCACCAGCTGGGAGCTGCCCTGACATTTTCATGTCATCTGCTCCCTGGTCCTCTTGTGAAGGCCATGCAGTGATGGGCTGGAGGCTTTCAGGGCCCTACTAAAATCCAGCAAACCTTGGCTGGTAGAACCAGCCCCAGAAGAGATTCCAGCTGGCTTAAGTTAGAGCAGCCACAGGGCTGCTCTAACTTAAACCACCTGCCAGTTCAGTCCTGGGCCAGCTCTAGGATCTGGGAGGTAGAAACACGGACAAAAAACAACTTTGCCTGCTGTGTTCCTCATCTGTCCCAATAGGAGCTAGAGGTCCAGACCCCATTTAGAGATGTCCCTGGTATAAGGGGTCAGACGGACACCTTTGAGCTCCTGGTTACATCTAAAATCCAAGAATGGCCACTATTCAGTCCCATCTTCCTTCCTTACCTTCTCTCATCACAGTGCTTGCATTCACAGTATTGAAGCCTGAACATGAGGAAATGTGCAAGGACAGGTTATTTCGTGGAACAGATGATGCTTTCTGCCCTCTTTTGACTTTCCAGGCAGCCTCTCCCCTGCAGCTCTGGTGCCTCCACTCCTGTAGGGAACCGACCGATATAGACCAGACAGAGAGAGTTTTTTGCTCTTTTGAAGAGTGGAAAATAAGAAAGTAAACTAAAAAACAAACAGACAAAACTTTCCCCCAATATTTCCAGAGCTGCTGATCCTGGTTTGAGCTTTGGCAGTAAGATCACAATGGATTTAAACAGCCCCAATTCACCCTTTTACAGACACACACATAATCATGTGCAATGGTAGGAATTACCCTGATAATACAGCCTGAATTGTCCTGCCCCTGCCCTTCCTCCTTGCCTTTCGCCCTGCAGCTACTAAAGATAATGAGTAACAGTGATATTAAACAGGGATTTGGGGTTTTTTTACCTTTTTTTTTTTCCCCCAGAAAGTGGATAACACACTACAGTAGATAGAAAAATCCATCCGACTTTATTTAACTGTAACATTTATTAAGAGCAGTGAAAAGGTCAGCACGGAGCTACCAGTGTATGGGCTAAACTCCTTTCCCCAGCCTTGAATGCGACAAGAAAGCAGATCCTTTAAGATGCAACTATCTTAAGCTCCCCTCCGATGGTTAAACTCTTAGTAATTCTAGGTTTTGGAGACAAACGTCAAAGCAGAGGGCTCTTCCCTTCATTATTCAAGAAAAGGCCCCATCAATATTATCTGTAATAAGAATCTGCTGTTGACATGGCTCACCCCGCAGTTCCTGTTCCAGGCAGTAGTCCCTGTCAATAGGATTAAAGTGGAGGAATGCCTTTGACAAGTCCACTGGCTGCTGATTCATTGCTGCCATCAGGCTGCCGGCTGGGAAAGGCAACGGGCACCATGAGCCGGTCCTGCCGTGGCCAGGCAGGGACAAGTGCCCCCGGAGCTTTGATTTCTTGTGCCGGAGGGGACCTCCCTGGAGCTGCAGGGGGAAGCAGGGAGAGGGAAAGTCTGCGAGTGGTTTGCACTGCTGGTGTCCTACCCTGTTGCTGTTGGCTGAGCAATGGGCACATCAGCCGATGGGAAGCTTTGAGGTGGCTTGATGGGCAATGTTGAACCCAGCGGCACAGGGAGCCGTCCACCATGTATGGGATGGGAAGGAGTGCTTCTCAGCCTCTGCTACCACCATCCTGTCCTCCATGCCAGCCTGGGAGATTGCATATTGAGATGAAAGAGGGACTCTGCTCTCACACTGGAGTGCTCTCAGTGTCAAGCAGCCCACAGGAAGCCCAAGCAGCAACACCTGAGCAGTGCTGCCCAGGCGCAGCGACGGAAGCTGACAGACCTGAGGCACAATGGCCCCGGGAACCACAGCAAGAGGCACCAGTAACTTTCTCTGACTCGTCTTTCTCCTGGAGCTTGGCCTGCGCTTCATCAGCCATAAGGATGCAGAGACGTGCTGAAGGGAGCAGGAGTAACACCATGGTAAAAATGAACCACTGTGGTTAAAGCCCTGGAAGGAAAGCTCTGGGCACCAAGGGGTGCGGATTGCTGGTGCACAGTTGGGCACATCCAGTCCTTGACAATTCCGACTTGTGTTTTCCTTCTCTTTGTTTACCACAGCTCCCTACACAAAGCCGCTGTCATCACCCCCGGCTTGCACAGCCCCAGGTTTGCACAGGCCCTGGTGCCCACGGGGGAGGAGCCAGAGCAGGGAAGGTGCAGCCCCTCTAGAGCCCGCAGGGTCTAACACTGGCTAAAACCCAGCACCCGACCACAAAAGTAAGGGAAAAAAGTCAGCTGCGGGGGGAAAATCCGAGCCTCCTAACCTTCTACCTCTCAACTCTTCGAGTGGAGCATGCAGGACACATGTGCAGACACACATACTCATTAACACCCTCATCTTTTCCAGTGACTAAGCTCCTGTCTAATTCATTCTGTTCCTGTCCCCTCAGGTGCTGAGGCCAGGTCAGGAAGCAGGCAGACTAGAGTAAATAGATTAGCTCTTTTAAAAATAAAACCTCTATTATTATCCTTAGGAAAAAAAATAACAACCCTCATTTTCAGGAATTGTTACATTTAATTAGGCTGCAGGTTCCACTGGGCTCTACAAATGGAGCCAAGAAAGCACAAATGTCAAAATATTCTGCACACAAGATGAAAAGCCCTGAGCTGGGCGATCCGGTGAAAGGGAGCCCTGTCAGCCCGCCTGTCAACTGCGCTGCAGATTTTTCAAACCTAATTAAAATGATCTTTAATTTTTTTTCCTTCTGCTTTTAAAGAAACACATTTTTCTTCTCTTTTTTAAATTTTTTTTTTCCACTTTAGTTTTTAATCAGTCTGATTTCCTGCATTGAGCCAGCCAGGAAGAAAGTGAAAGGGAGACTCACGCAGGCATCCAGGACTGGAAAACAGGAGGATGGGTGGCTGTTCAGGCAGCAAAGCCTTCGCTGCAGCTCACCACACACCCGCTGTTTACTCACATGTGGGATCAGCCCTAAAAGGAAGAACAAGGTACCAAATTCTGTCCCTGCCTGTTTCCTGCCACCTTTGGGGAAATGGGACCTTTCGGTCTCTTTGTAAATAAACAGGAGTGCATCAAAGGGACAGCTGACCACTGCACCCATTTTTGGAAAAACTAGAACAACTTACAGGCACTTGAATTTTTGGCTGACAGCTCAGACCTTTCCAAAAGCCAAAAGGGCCTTTACTGCCCTGGGATTAGCAGCTCTGATGCTTTGGAGCTGATAGAGGAAACCAGTTTGCAAATCCTGAAACGGGAGCTTTATAGGAGAGCTTGAGCCACCGATTAATTTTGCTCACATCTCTGCCTTGCCCCTGCGGGGCCCTGCCAATCCCCTGTCCCTCACTGGGTTCGTTGTTTATATGTGTGAAGTTATTTGGATGGGCTGATCTCAGAGAAGTGGTCTGTAGAGTTCTGCAGCAAAACGGGAGGTTGCTGAGATGAAGGCGGCAGCACAGGGCAGAGCAAATCATTAGGACTAATAACCAGCATGATAAAAATGGGCATAAATAGGGATAAAGAGATTTAAACCAAGAAACTAATGCTTAAGGGGAGGTTGGGTCAACAGCTATATAAACACACACTTCCCCTCCCACCTCCCCTGCTCTAGTGTCTCCAAGAAACATATTTGCTTACTTAAACAACCATTTTTTTCAGCCTAGTTTCCTAGAGAAACAGCTCTTTTGTGATCATGCTTTGGGTGTGTCTGTCTCTCTCCCTAATAAAACTTGTGAACTCCCTGGTTGATTTCAACCAACTTTACCAGAAGGGCAGAGTCCTCAAAGATACCAACTGCTTTCAAGTCTTGCCAGAGCTGGGTGGACAAGAGAGCACTGAACCCACACTGAGACAAAGGCTGCAGCATGGGCACTCCTGATACTAAACACCAGAGCATCCAACCTGGAGTTGCCTCATATGTTTCTCTGCAGGAAGCCACAGTTCACTGAATCACCCTAAGTGCCCTGTAGAAATGGCATCATTTGGGCTGAGAATTGAATGTTGTGGTCTCTTTCTGAGAAATGCCACAAGAGCAGTGTCAGCATGGGAAGGAGTCCCAGCCAGGTAAAATGAGGTACCTGCAGGCACAGAGTAGCACTAGCACCGCTCTCCAGCCACCCAAGCTGGTCCTCAGCCCTTCCTGCACCAAAGCCACCTCTTGGGCATTAAGGGGATCCAAGGCCAGGAGCAGAGATGGGGTCACCTTCTGCTCCATGCAACATCCCAGCTGCAGGGTCTTTCCTGCTTCTTGGGTGAGCAGAAGTAGAGGTGGGAGCAGTCTAGCTACCGTGGGAGTCAGTGACTCATAAACTGAGAGCATTTGACCTGGGATCAGCCAGAGGGAAGGACGTTCTCACAAGGTCACTCTCCTACAACATCAGTTTTCAGGCTCAACTTGCACTTTAAAAGCAGATGGGAAAAGGCCTGCTGCAGATGTCTCTCTCTCATGTAAGGGCACAGAGATGCTCTTGGTTGGGGTGGGAGCATGTGAGTGAGCTGGGACCTGCCATACTCCAACAGAGCTCAGGTGCTGAGGAGGAGGGGCTTGAAAAGGACAATGGAATAAATTGAGAGTCCCAACCAGGGCTGCTCAGTGCCCAGCACAAGAAAATGTCCTGATTAAGAGGGTCTCCTTTTCTCTAGGTTGGGTTTAGGATGGTTTAGTGCAGTCAGATTTAGGATGCACTAAATGAAGGAAAAAAGTCAAGGGGGTTACCAAAGGTTTGGATGCAGCCACGAGCTCCTCTTCTCCAAAACAATGGAAACAACATAGGAGAACACAAAAAAGACGTTTTTAATGGGGAGGATCTCGATTTCAACAATCTTAGCCCTGCTCCCACATAATTTAAATTTGGAAATCTCCTCAGAATATCACAACATTTTGTGATATTCATTTTGTTGTGAATGTCCTGTCACTTCTTCCCTCTCATCAACTCCCTATTATCTCACTGGAAACACCCTCTCATCTGCTGAAAAAAATAAAGCATCTCCTGGAGCAAGAAAACCCTTCAGCCAGAACTAAAGGAAGCCTGGCAGGTTTTACCCTGTGATTGCTCAGGGAAAATTCACCCATGTGACCTTCGTGTCCCACAGAAGAGATGAAATCGAGCCTTGCGCAAGGCGCTGCAGGGAAGGGACGGACGGGTGGGTTTGCCCTCCTGGTGACCAAACCGGGATCTTGCGTGCCTGGGAATCATGTCCGTAGGGGAACAGATGGAGCTGGCATTTTTGGGACCCTGTGACTGGCTGTCCAGCTAGTAATTTAGCAAAGAGTGAGCAGATAATTTCCTGTTGGACTGGTCTGTTGGAAGGGCCTTTCCCCTCCGGGGAGCTGCTGGCTACGCAGCCAAGCCTGAAGACACACGGGAGCAAAGCGTGCTCCCTCCTTTTATAGTGGGGCTGGTTTCCCCACGTTGCCGTCATCCCGGGGTGAGCAGCGCCGTAAGACATTTGAGGCTCTCCCCCGCAGAGGGTAAAAAGTCAAAAGGGTATTAAGCTGTCACATTGGGGCAATTTATGTGTATAAACAGAGCCCTGTTTTGCTGATTTACACTCTGATAGCACATGGCCCACAGGTAACGAACGCAGCACATCCCCACATCTGCCGGTGGAAGCAGTTTGGATTGACTGACCCATAAAACTGCAAGGCCTGAAGTTATCTGGCTTCACATCTACATACACACACGCAAACGGCCGCAGCCAGCAAGTGCTCATGGAGTAACACGATATAAGCAATAAACGCTTTCCCCCAGCAAAAGTTAGGGGAGAGATTAGATAAGGTGGCTAAAACAAACTTTAACCACTATGGTGGGAGCTCGACTGGGCTGTCCTTTTACTTAGCTGAATAAGCCACAGTGTAGGGACCCCACAGCACCAGTCACCCTGTGGTGTTGGTTTCCCAAAGGATACAGACAAACCAAATTAGGCAGCACATCTCCACTCTCTGTGAAAGCACTCTTACCCCCATCATTATGAGAGAGCTGTGCTCCCTCCCAAGCTCAGGTTCCAGTTAAGTCTTGCCTCCCACTGGAGAAGGGCCCCAAATCCTTTTTCTCATTTGGGAGTGCTCCTGTTGGGGGCTGGAGACGTGGCTGGCCTTGGTGGGTACAGGGGAGAGGGAGGCGGCTCTGGTGCCATTGCTCCCTCCCAGGTGGTGCAATACAGCTCCCTTCAACTACATTGCACAACCAAATCCCACTCCCTCCCACCTTTCCAGGGAAAATCATGTTGCAACTGACTTAGAAACTCCATCCTTCTCCCCTCAATGACACCAAGAAAGCAGATTACCCCCCAGCCACCGACACCCAAAGATAGGACTGACAGACACACAGATGGGTGCCTGCTGACGTACCATGTGCAGTGTTTGCTTCCCGTCATTGCAGTCCATGCCTTCACATCATCGTGCCACTGCGGGGATGTGAGCAGCCGCTACATTCCCCTTCTGCCCAGCAGACTTCAGTGTCAATTGCATGCTTTGGGCAAAAATAACAATTGGAAAAAGTAATTGCATTTATCATGTTGGCGACTCAGCCAGCTACATAAGAATGTTACATAGCAAAGCCACAGAACTCAGCCTGTTTTCACACAGGCAGCAGAACAATGACTGGCAGGAGTCCCCTGACATCAGATGCTTGCCTTTAACTCAGGCAATTCTTTCACCAACATCTCCAATCCACCAACCTGGGATGCCACAGCAGTCCAGCCTGCAGGTGAAGCTGAAGCTGGTGAAGACACCAACAGCCAGAGGACAATTTCCAACAACTAAGCAGGCAGGAATACCACAGCAGACTTATTCTACTATTTTGTCAGTGGATGCTCGGAAAGATGTAGGATTAAACTTCTCAAGTCACACCATGATTCATAGGAAATTAAACTTCCCATGCTTGAGGCAGCAGTGATGGGTGACAGATTATGGAAGAGGCAAATGATGGCTC
This sequence comes from Lycocorax pyrrhopterus obiensis, assembly GCA_014706295.1. Lineage (NCBI taxonomy): Eukaryota > Metazoa > Chordata > Aves > Passeriformes > Paradisaeidae > Lycocorax > Lycocorax pyrrhopterus. Next base: position 9,723,876 of record JACSVZ010000017.1, read on the forward strand.
TTCCAGTGCCACCACAGACCCCACAGATATGCGAATTGCAGCTGTGCCTCTTACTGTAGCTTTTCAACCTGCACAGTACTGTGTGTTATTTCAGTCTAGACTCTCCTTCTTTCCTTAGCCCGCTAACTCTGCCCCTGTGTAACTTGGTCACTGTGCTTGCACACTGCTTTCTTGCACAATTTGTCTCATTAGAATATGCTGCTAACTTGCTTTGCTGTTGTGAAGAGGGATTTAAGATAATGCAATACCCACCTCAAAGAGTCCAAGTCAGAAAATCAACTGTTATTGAACAGGCTCCATCCCCTTCTAACCGAAGGTTGCCACAAAAAATCCCACCCACTCTTTTGGACTGTAGTTACTGGGAAGCCACTCTGAAAGTTATAATTTTTCCAAGTAGATTGGCTCCAATTTGAAACCAGCTCACCAAAACAGAGCCTGCCCAAGAAGCAGGCAAACCTAGCTCCTCAAATGGTTGCATGGTCACTTCATACAACACAAGAGACAAGGTGGGGTTGGGAAGCAGAAGAGCAGGGCTGCCCCTTTTGGATGCAGTGCCCAGCTACATGGATTAGCCAAAACAAATTTGTTTCCCAAAGCCTTGTAAGCAAATGTAAGTTAAAATAGGTCCCTCTTGGATTCAGTGTTCCTTGGTTTTCTGACTCCACGGTGTGTAAATTATGTCAGTTGTAGACTCCCTTGGGCCTCATTGTGTTGGCATAAAACACCCAAATGAATCTGCTTAGGGCATTCTTCTGCTCACAGGATATAAACAGTTGGCAGTGACTGATCTGCCACTTGTCAATGCACTCTCCTAGCCTGATCCCGCAAAATAAACTGCATTAGCCTAAGCTACCTTCAAGCTGAAGTAAAGCCATCCCTGGCATTAGCTTGTTCTTCTCAATGAAACTTGAACTGCCTTAGATCTTGTTTAACAAACAACTTAAATACATAGCAACGCCAGTGCAACTACGCTTAAATCGGTCCTAAATGTTGGTTCATGCTGTGAATACAGGTCGTGATGGACATCCTTGTCCTCCAGTGCTAGCTGATGGTTTGACCACAAAATGCTCATTGTCACCTCCCTAGAGAGGCTGCCACCCCACAAACCATTGATGGATATAATCTTTTCAAGCTGAGGTGGACAAGAATCAGGTGGTCGTGGCTAAGGTAACATTTCAGCTATCACAGCTGCTTACATTGTGAACACCTATCTAAAGATTTGCAGTTACAACCAGCACCACCTACAGCAGTTTTAAATAAATTTTGAGATATTCATCCAAGAACTTGTACTACGTTAGTTTAAAAATACTTTGGGGTTTTTTCCACATTTATGTATGGACCAGGATAGAAAGGTGCCTAAGAACTTGCAAGGGTAGCTCTATCTCCCCCAAGCCACTGGCACTTTTGGTACAGACTTCAACATAAGCAGGGCTTCAGCTTTTACTTATGTGCAGGTGTCAGTCACCAATCTGGCTATGCCAGTGTAGCAGTGCTGGTTTAATCTGGCTGAGATTCTGATGCCCTGCACTCAGGTGTGCCACGAGTTACTGAGCCTGGACAAAGATCCCAGACAGCACAAATTAATTCCTGATCAAGCTGACTCCTTGAAGTCTTTTTCCCATCTGACTGCCTCCACACTCAGCTTCCAGTTTCTGTGCAGTGGTCTACTACAGAAAAAAAAATTCTAGTATTTACTTCACTCCCCACATCTGCAAACTGGGACCAACTCTATCCTCAACTTTGCTCTGGTGGCTTAACAAATGGGGTCACTCAGGGCTTTGCCATCTTTCCAAAACTTTCCTGGCTCTTTCCTGGATGCTCTCCAACATTTTGATGATTTCACTCACCACAGCAGCATTGCCATCAGGAGGAAATAAATTAAAGACACTCTATGCTCTTTCTACCTCCAAGTGTCCTCCTGCTCAGTTACAGCTCAGCACCAAGACCATCCAGCCAGCTGATTTTGGCTGGTGAAGAAGCTTTTACAAAAAAAAAAAAAGCTTCCCAAAATCTTCTTGAGGATCCTTCCTCCTGGAGTTCACTGTCTTATAAATACAGCTTTTATTCTTTGTTCTTGTGTTCACCTGCATCACCATATTTTCTGTTTCCTTGAGCCTGGCTCCCCAAGCGCTGTGTATTGCTCCCTATCAGTGACCTCCCCTCTCCATTATTTACTGTTTCCTTCTCATCACACCATCAACAGACCACATCAGTGGTGATTTTATGTTTTCTTCCATGTCATTGATAAAGATATTAAAAGCAAGAATACTGGAGGGACTTCGCTACAAACACAGCTGGCAGATGATTTACAGTTACATTTGGAGACCTGTCAGGGAGCCAGGTTTTAATCCATTTAACGCACACCCTCTTGGTTTTATACTGCTCTAGATCCTTAATCAAAATGTCATGTGGTACCCAGTCAAATGTCTCACAGAAGTCTTGTACACTACTATCGCTTTTATCAACAAAACCAAAGAGAGACATCCCATTCTATTTTCCATTAACTCATGCTGATTGGCATTAATTACAATTTTCATCCTTTAATTTCTCATGGACTCCCATGAACAAGGGCTAACTTGCACCACCCAGTGCACCACTAACAGCATCCCTCTGACTCATCCTTGGCACAGCCCATGTGTATTTTGGGAACACCAATACTGTAAAACCCAAAGCTGGAGCTGGGCACAAGCAAAGCTGGGCCCTGTCTGAAGTGGCACAGTAGGGGGACCATGGAAACTATCATGGTCTTGCTGATGGCTTTGCCTCTTCCAGAGGGCTGGAGGGGCAGGTGAGCTGCTCATTTTGGACACTAAAGAAAGGATGTGAAGAATGGCTCTGTCAGGTGAATCAGTCATGACCAGTCTTTGAGATAGCACTGATCCACACTGGAATCCCCTCCCCAGGAGTGGTCAGGAGACCACTTATTTTTCATGGTAGAAGGGGTGATACAAAATGTTTCTCTCATTGCAAAGAGACCAGAGCTGTTTATTCAACATACACATGAGACTGAAGCATACTTCTAGCAATAACATAGCATGTGTTTTCTTGTTATCACAACTATTTGGTTTTGTTCCTTGAAGGTTGGAAATAATTCATTAGCTCACCACTGAGTCACTGACTTGGTTTTTTCAACTCTACAAGTGAAATATAGGAAGAAGTCCCACAGCACCTACCCACGATACTGACATGCCTATGACCCTGAGTTGTTCCCTTTCTATCCTTTAACTCTGCAAATCATTGTCTAAGTGTTCCAAGTGGAAGTAATTCCTCACCAAGAAACTGCAGAGAATAAAAGGAAACAAGAATTTTGCTTCAAACATCCAGATCATGTTGGTTTTCATTTTGATGTAGTTGGCATTTTAAAAAAATTTGGAGCAGAACAAAAGTATTGGTTTAACTCTAAACTTTTTCTTTTCTTATGAGGGAGGTACTTTTTAAAAATTGATTTAAATAAGATGGAAGGAAATTTCCAGGAATAAATGTTTAATGTTTTGTGGGAGAGGACAGAATATAAAAGTTGAAGTCCTTCCAATACAATAGCACAGGCACATCAAAGTGAAGTCACTAAACATTTCAGCATCACTAAAACAGCATTTGTTTATTTCCTACAAATATCTTAGCTGAGGGATTTTTCCAATCACCAGTCTTGGTCAGTTACTACTGGAATTCAGCTGCAGCCTATCTCCATTTCAAGTGTGCAAACCCTAGTAAAGGGTAGAGATGAAAACCTCATTACTACCACAAAAAGTAATTCCCATAACAAGACCTGCTTGGATGAAATTGAAGTACCTGATGTAACTACCTAGAAAGCCCTTCTGAAGCTTGAGTTTGGAGCCCCATAAATCTGAGCACCAGAAGCAGAGGAGGGTGGGGGATGTAAGATTGCAGCTCCCCACACACGACCATTCTCAGTGGTTTTTTTTCCTTTTTCCACTTGTCCAACACTGAAGAGAATGACTGTGCTGGACAGTAGGGATGTTTCCCTGCTCAGTGCTGATTATACACAGGCTCTTCTCTGTCCCAGGGAACAACACAGCAGACAGCAGTTTTCAGCTGTAAGACACTCCAGTTTTCATCTTTTCTCTGCTTAAGGCGAAATCTTGGCAGAACATGCTGGGAAAACACAAAGGATATTGTAGTCTTGGGGTTAATGGCTACACTGCTGAAAACTTTGCAGAACCTTTGACTTATCTCATTAGCAAGCCAGAGAGCTGCTTTGGCATTAGATGTCACCTATGCATTTGGAACAATCCCCAACATCAATAAATCTCAGCAAACATTCCCTCACTGCAACCCAAGCGCCTGCAAGGGTGCTAATCCCCAGCCAACATTCACTTGGCTAAATTATTTTTAAAAGATGATGCAGCTAATACTCCTTATTCCAGAGAATCCTGCATTGTTTTCCTTGCAAATTGCTCCTCCAAAAGGATAAAAGCTACAGCTTCTCACTTTCCACTCCAAAAAAACCCTTCTCGGCTGGAGCAGCAGCCTGTGAATTTCCCCAGGAAAAGTGAGATGCATCTGGTGAGTCCCAGCCCAGTCCCCAGCCACGGCCGGAGTGATGGTCCGGGGCTGTGGCTGCGTTTTATCACCCATCGCTCTTTGTGCTGTGCCTGGCGTTTATGGCTGTTTCCCTCCTGCATTTGGGCGTCCCTCCCCGCCGGTGGGGCTGGGGAGCAGGAGCAGGGCCACGCAGGAGTCAGCGGCATTGAAGGGCTCTGTGCTGGCAGAACAATGGGTTTGCTCCAGGCAGAGCTACTGACTTTTAACAGCTCTTTGCCAGTAACCCCATACGGGATTGCATCATGGAAAATCCTAGTGGAAAGCCAGGAACAAAGGAAAGATGTCAGGCTGCTTTTAAAAGGGACTTGTTCTCAGGGCAGAGGAAGCCCTTTGGTGGCCAGAGTGGGAGGCTCAGCCGGAGGAACCTGAGCTCTGTGAAAGACTAGAGGCAAATCTGGAGACATACACCAGACAGGAGAGATGAGAAAAGGGCAATGCTCAGGAGGCGACAGCTTTGCCTCGCTTTGCAGCGTTCCTGCATTGTCTAGGGATGAAGTGTGTGTGTCTGTGTGGAAAAAATTCCTATGCAGACGTTGTGTCCCTTTATTGAATTGTCCCCATGGTCCCTGAAGAGTCCAGAGTGCCGATCAGGACAGAGGATGCAACAATGCCCACAAGCTACTGAGCTCTCATCTCTGATCCAACATCCCCAGACGGGGAGTCAGGCAAGAGACATGTCCCTGAAAAACAGGGCTTGGGACACTGCCTGGACTCTGTCCAGGCTTGGGTAGCTGAAAAGCACCCAGGGCTGATTTTAGAGTGCACGACAAGAGATTTTGGTCAAGAGAGGCTCTGTTCTTCAATAGAGAAGCACAGTGAAAGGTACAGAGTCACCACTCCATTTCTGAAGGGATCACAGCTCTAAGTGGTATCACATTGTGCGCCCAATGAGAAACCTTTTGATGGGGGATTAGAAAAGCAACACTACTTTTGTAAGTATGGAAGAGAGTGCTCATGAGAAGAAGGAAAACTCCCAAGGAGAGCCCAGCAAAGACACCCTACACTGCCCAACCGTGGGCTCACTGAAGCCCACATGCCGTGTGACTTTGGCTCTGATGTGATATCTAACTTACAAAGACAGACCTTCTTGTCTGCCTTTCTTATTCTAAACTGGTCTTTCTTTAACCCTCCAGGGACAGCATGTGGAAGGATAGTGCACAGCAGGTGCTTGAGGGGCTCTGCTTCCTACTTTGTTGTTCCACTCAAAACACTCCATTTCTCATTGGCAACACAAGGACAACCCCACCAGCCAGTGTGGTGTACTTAGATCACACGGCAAAAGGAAGGACACTTAGGTGGCATCCATAGAAAGGAAGCAGCAGAGGCTGTAAGCAAGCCTGGGAAATGAGCACATTTGCATTCTCATTAGCCATATGGAAAACAGCTAGGAAGATTTTTTTTGGCAATACAGCTAGCCATTGACTTGCTTACTTGGCTGAAAGACTGATGCCAAGGAGCAGCAAAGCAAAGCAAGAGAGCTGGCCTTGAACCAAGGGATTTTGCAGATTTCTCATTTTGCATTCATTTCCCTTAGTCCAGGGGTCTTAAGTGCTGTCAATTTTAGGGCATGAGTTGGAAACCGGATTGCAGAAGGAGCTCTCCCCTATTTGCATACGGGTGTCTCTTCCTTTCCTTTCCACTCCATCCTTGGCCAAACAGTCCAGATTTTGGACAGAAAATCCCTCCCAAACTCCAATGTTCCCATGCTTGTGAGTGTACAGGTCTGGCCGGCTGGAGCAGGGAGCAGAGGAGGGCTGGCCCTGCTCTGGCAGCATGGTCACACTCGCAGTGCCCGGCCAGCTCTCCCCGCTGCTGGCTGGGGATGGCTCTGCTGCCACTCTTCGTCACAAAAGACTCTCCTCGCTCAGCCAGCGGCGCTGGACACCGCTCTGGGCTGCCTCAGTCCCGGTAATACTGGCAGTGCTGCTGGATGATAAATAACTGAGGGAACAGCTCCCTTGCCTGAGAGCCCCAGCATGCACCGGATATCTCAATCACCTTGTCCCAGTCATCTCCAGAAATGGCAGCCACAGCAGGAGCAGCACACCCCTCTCCTGCCTGTACCACACACCACGCTCAGGGACACGATGGCCCCATGCAAACACCGTGGAGCAGCCTATCCCAGAGTGCCAGAGGACTGGGAACGCTCCTGTTTTTCCATTACTGTGGCATTATGTGGGACTTTGCTTGAAAAGGTTTGCTGCTCTGGGAAATCCTGACAAGAAATTGGAAAAGAGTGAATCAGATATCAGCTGTGAAGAGAAGCCCTTCTCCCAGCAACTTCCTTTAAGTTTGGAGGTGGTTATGTATCTCAAACTTTTTTCCCCACCGTCATTTCAAATTAATGGTTTAAATTTAGTCTGCCTGGATTCACACGCTTTTATGTTTCTTTACCAATAATAATCTAACAATGGAATTTACTGTCAGGAACATTTACCGAAATGGCAAATAATAGAAACCTCATAAACACAGCAATTCAGACCAGAATCTGGTTCTGAAAGTCACATACTAATATTTCAGAGAAGAAACAATGCCGTGTGAACATTCACCCAAGCCAAAGTCACCAGCACGGCTGAGATTTCAACCATTCACTAGTAACGGGTTCATTATCAAGATATATTGCCTGAATTATTCCTAGATGTTATTCAGAGAATTATTTCAAATAATTAGTATATGTAAGAAAATGACTGGCTCTGAACAGAAGAATCGAACGTGTCACATTAGAGCTGAATAAATGCCCTGCAACTATTCACTCCTCTCTTTTAGATGCACTGATTTCATCAGATCCAATCTTTAACCCCATTGGGGCTGAAGGAAATGTTCTCTTATAGCTCTGCTTGCTGTGGTTTGGGACACAATCCCCAGGAACACCATCCCTCTCTGTAGGGGGACTGTGGCCTTGTCTCACGGGCTGTCCATTGTATTTCAGGAAAGGGAGTCACAGTTTTACGTTTCACTTATCCCAGGATAATTGCTGTGGTCTTCAGCAGAGCTGTGGTTACACGTCCATGCACAGGACAAGAATTGCACCAGGTTTAATCTTGTCCGCAGTCCATTGTTTCAGCACCTCAGAGGAGGTGCAGGAAACACCAGGAGCAGAGGGAGGTGCTGGCAGGAGATGGCAGGACCTGGTGGTCCACGGCCAGATGGTGGGGACAGCCAAACCAGGGCAGGCTGGAACCTGTGCTTGGATCTCCAAGAAACACAGGAATCTTGACGTTATTTGGGCTAGTCTCAGGAAGAGAAAAGTGAGTTTGAGCAATATGTCAAAACATAGATGTAAGAGGAATCAGATCCAGAAGCTGAAATTCCCAATTTGTGCTGTCACAGAAAAATGCAGTGGTAAGAACCACAGATCCACAGCAGCCATGCATTTTGATAACACCTTCACCAAGTGTTATGGGGTCTTTTGGTTGGTTTGTTTGGGTTTTTGTGCCTGTGGTACCTTCCAGACACCAGAAACTGCTGTAGCTCTCTGTGCCCACAGTGCAACACAACCCCACCAACCTGCATTTGCATCACAGGTAACTTGTGTCCCATAGTTTCTCTCTTTCGCAGTCACACAATGAATTCCTCTTACCTGTAAGAGCAGCCTTGTCCCTAGAATCCCTCCAGCACCTGCGATGGAGCTTCAGGAGTAAGGATGCAGGATTAGGCTTCAGGTGGAGAAAAAATAAAAATATAGAGAGACACATAAGACAAGTAGAATAACTACAGGGAAAGGCATATTTACATGGAAGTTGCTAAAGAGGTGGCTTGTTAACTGCATTGTGGCATTGTTCCTTGTCCTGTTATTCCCAAGGGCTTGATCCCTTCTCATGCAAGCCCAGGACAGGCTTAACTTGACTGAGGGCAGGGTCTAGGTTTTACCGGGCAACAGAGGTCAGTGTGGGGAAAGAGTCTGCCTAGCAGGGTTTGAAGAGGGATTTGGGTGAGGAAGGGGCCCAGGGGTCACAATGGGATCTTTTGCAAGACCTCAGTGATGCAGCTCATGGCATCCTGGCTACCCAAAAACATACAGAGCCTCAAAAGCCAGGAGAACTTTTCTGCATCAACAATCAGCACAAAAAGTAGTAGCAATAACTGGGAGTATCTGAAAGGGGTTCTTTGCTTCTCTCCCCCCCCCCCCACCTTTTTATTTGCCTGACTGACAGAGGATTTAAATGCAAAGTGGATCTAATGCACACCCTGAAGTCGGCTGGCAGTATGCAAATGACCTGTCAGATTAAAATCTGAATGAAAGAGATAACAAGCTTATCTTCATAACAAAAGACTCTTACGGGCAAACTATTTGACGCAGTGTTGATGTTTGTTTTAACCCGTGGACTTTGGACAGTGCAATATTTCAGGAGCTTCGCTCTCCTCACTCCCCAGTGCTTGCACGCCTGTGTGTGGTGTGTGTGTGTATTTGTATTTGCACTGGCAACAAAAGGCAAGTGCTATGATAATAAGAAGAGGGAGGAGCAAAAAAAAGAAGCCTAGTGAGGGCTCTAACAGTTGATTTCAAAGTCTTTTTTGGGGGGATGGCTCTGCAGAGCCGGTGCCAAACAAACCGGCTATAGGTCAACTCACGCTTGCGACCAGCACTACAGCTGCAGTGAGAATAAGCAAACACAGCAGCAGGGGAAAGAATTAAAGGAGGGGGCTGGGGGCGAGGCGGGCGATTTATTTTTCTGGCACGTGCAGAGGGGTTGGAGATGGATCAGCTGTATTTATTCTGTGAAAAGGGGAAAGAAAAGGAGGCAAAAGAGCAAAGCAAGTTTCATTGCACCAGAGAAAACAAAGATTTTCAATAAACTCCCCATTGCCACCCCCTCCCTGGAAAAAGGGGGAGAGGAAGGAAAAAAAAAGCTGCAGGTGTTTGCGAGGGGTCTGTATAGAAGCCATGCAGGGAATTAGCAACTGAGGCAAGTTGCCTTTGGAAAAGGAATCTGCCCTGAATAGATTTGCATTTCTTAATTTAGGGATCATCAGCAAACAAGAGCCAGAGAAAGCACCCCTCTGCAGCACCAGGGGCTTCAAAGTGAGCAGGGCCGTGTGCCGGGCGGCCTGGGAGGCAGCCGGGCTGGCTATTGAGGCTGGCCGGGCTCCCGCTGGGGCTGGGCTCCTTCGGCTGGCGCCGGCCGGACCCCGCGCCCGGGTCCCTCCGGCCGCCGCGCTTTATCCTCCCCATACAATGAGGAGCGTGCGAGCATTGAGCGTTCCTCGCCCAGAGGAAGCGCCACCAAATCCTCCCCTTTCAGGTCCTTCCCAATCCTCTAAAGCCCCTCAGTTAATGCCCCGCTGCTCTGCTCTCTCACTGCTGGCCTCAAACCACCGAGCAGTATTTACAAGCTTTTCCACACGTTGCAATTCCCCCTGATGCCGACCCCTTTGCTGTAGGGGACAGCAGAGATGTGTCCATGCCACAGGGACAGTGGCAGGAGCAGAGCCCTAGGACAGAGCCTGGACCTGCACCACCAAGCCAAGGCAGTGCTGCCCACTCCTTGCAGTGACAATGAGTCCCAACAGCATCCCACACGCAAACAATTTCCTATTATTCATATATGTTCATGTGTAAGGGCAGGCTTTGCACAGGACACCTTCCCACACATGGTCTGCAGTGCTCCCCAGGCTCAGTCCTGCACTACAGAAATGTACCCGCTCCCAATTGCTCTGTGGGAAATGGGCTGGAAGAGAAATCCCAAATGCCGTTGTCTTGGATGGGACTGCAGAGCATGAAACCACAGGCCAGGGAGAGCCCTCCAGGGCAGGTCACTGCGCTCCATGAAAGGGCCTTTCAATTCTGGAAGGGAAAAGCAAAAAGAAATGTTATATAGATGTTAAAACAATGAAGGAGGGATTCGAGCACTCTGAAACTTAGCCATTATGTCCTTCCCAATCCCACTCAATGGGGATTGGGATGCACTCTTTGATGGGACTGCAGCAGATAAATCTGCAGATGCAAGAGGACAGATGGAGTGAAGTGTGTCAGAGATACAGAGCCACAGGATAGTGTAGGATGGAAAAGGCTTTTCAGATCATAGAGCTCAACTGTTCACCCAGCACTATCAAGGTCAGCACTAACCCATGTTCCTCACTGCCACCTCTGCATATTTTCTAAATACCTCCAAGGATGGTGGCTCCACCACTGCCTTGGGCAGCCTGTTCCAGTGCATGACAGCCCAGTTGGTGAAGATGTCTTCCTAATACCCAATCCCATTGTACCTCCCCAATGCAATTTGAGGCTGTTTCTTCTTATCCTATCGTTTGTTACTTGGAAAAATCTGCACAATAACTCTCACCAGCTTTTATGGCTATGGAGCATCTTACAGGGTGAACTGGGATTCCTTGGAATTTATTGGTGGCCATTTCCAATTCTCACTTGCACTGTGGCTACTGGTGTGCTGCTTAGCTGTGATCAGGGATGACATGGGCACATGAAACAGCTTCTTAGCTGGATAAGTAGAACCCCCTTTCAGTTCTGTGGGAAGGGTTGAATATTCACTGATGTCAAATCTACTTGGCACAAACAGTAAATGCCAATGAAATGTGTTGGTAGAAACAGACACAAGAACCAGACAAGGGTAAAAATGCAGTCAAAAGGGGTAGTGAAAAACCCTAAATTTCCATATTTGCAGCCATATTTTCCATGTTCTGGGAAACAGCTCTGCTGGGCCTTCTCTTCCACTCTTAGGTTTTTGTAGCTGGCTTGAGACCACAAGCTCACAGCGAGCTTATACGGCACAAGGTTTACCCGGCAGCTTCAGTTTTAGCTCTCAGAGGCAACAAATGAGGTGAAACCGGAGGCGAGGGGTTGTCATATACACTGTGACCCAGGTAACTAACTCTGGGAGGCTGGCCTCTAAATGCTCCTTCCAGAGGAGCATGAAGACATTAGGAAGAGTATTTTCCCCACTCAGGTACCTAAGACAGGTGTCTCAAGGTGAGCACTACAAATAACCTCACATTCCTCAACAGGTAAAAAGAGTATCTAGCCTTCATTGCTTTGGGAAAAGGATGAAAATGTCATTTTTAAAGTACCTTTATGGTTTCAAACACAGAAAGCAGGTAAGGACCTCCAGCAATTAAATCAGCCTTTAAAAAACCTTACTGCTTGCAAGCCAAGGTCATTGTTTTGCCTGAATGTTGGATTGCAACCTCTAAATCTTGGACAGCACCACAGCAAGAAAATAACATGTTTTTAGTGACTCAGCCCAAGGTTTTGCAGAAGAGCACAGACCCCTTTCTTCTGAACAGGAATCCTGTAATATTCACTGCCAAGATTAAGCCTGGAACAAAGTAACAAGTAGGAATGTACAGAAAATTTAGGTCCAGGTTGTAGGAGGCCATTTTTGTTATGGTATTTCCAACAGCAGGAAGAGCAAGTGTTTAACCAACATGTCTGAGTAGTCATAGGTCCATTGGGACATGCCCTTGCTAAAGAGAAGCACCCCAGCCAGCACAGCTCTGCAGTGCTTGGGGCTCATGCTCACCATCTGAGGCTCCTCCAAGCCAGGACCTTGCCCAGCAGATCCAAACTCTGTTGTCTGCTGAAGCTCTGCTCAAGGCAAGAATGGCCCCTAAACCAGGAACTTCTCAGGAAAGGGCAGTCGTGACTCCACTCAAATCAACAACAAAGCTCCATCTGGCTTAATTATGTTCAGCATTTAATGCCATCATGTCTATTAAATGCCTTAGAACGCCTTACCCAATTTTGGTGCTATATAGACAGTAAAAAGCCATGAACACAGCATTTCTGCCCTTGTCCTTTGCATCATTTTTCTGTTAGTGGTTTTGGTTTTAAGAACTAGCAGTGAACAAAAATCTGTATATTAATTAAGCCTATGGGGCACATGAGGCAGAACCTCCCTTGTGCTGGGCATTCACTTTTGGTCTTTTCTCAGCAATAAACCCGAGCAGCAGGATCCTCAGCTGGCATGACTCAACACAGCTTATTTGAACTCACACAGTGACACGCTGCTCCTCTGCAGCACAGATCCTGGCTCCATCTACATAAGCAAGAGCCTGTGTTTGCTCCAGAAAGGTAAGATAGGATCTAGAGAGATGACACTACTAAAACGAGGGTGGGAGGGTAAAGCCAGACAGCTGAGACAAGGCAGACAGTCCGTGACAAGCTGGAATTAATATATTAATTAAAAATTTTTTTTCTTTTCTTTTTTTTTTTTTAAAGGAAGAGACTCCACCGATGGGACACTGATGTGTAGTTGAGACTGGAGTTCTCTTTGTCAAGAGCCCACGTGGAGAGCCCTCGAAGCTTTTGGCTGTGCTCATCCAAAAGGAGTTTTAAGATGAGTTGCTTCCAGCCATTTTTTTTTCTGAGAAATGATCCAAGTCTGGAGCATCCTGCTCCATCAGAGACCAAGCTACAAAACCTTAACTCATGAGGCACACTCTCCTGCTCCCCTTAGCTCCTGTGTGCTGCTGATATGTGTGGGCAAACTCCATCAAGTGAAGAACCTTTGGGCTACTCTCTGGTGATCCTTGGGCATGGGGAACATCTGCCAGTGCCATGACGTGGGAGCCCTGGGCCCTCTTTCCAAATCCTCCACTGCTTCACAGGCTTTTTTCATTCACAAACCTCCAGGACCTCTCTATGCCTCAGTTTCCCTGAGTATAAAGCTGACGAAAAAGAAATTCCCACTTCCCCACGCTTTTTCTTTAAATTATGGTGTCTTCCTTTTACAATGGCAATGAACAGACGCAGCCAAGATAAAAATCAAAGAGTAAAAATATACAAGAAAAGGCAGTCTTGCTCCAGACATGGTTTTGAACACAGACTGCAGTCAATTTGAACTGGGTCTGTTCATGTTTTTTGCCAAAACATCAGCACTTTGTAAATAATACTGTGATTCCCTGCTTCATTGGGTTGTTTTAAACCCTTGGTCATCTTGTGTGGAAGAGCAGTGTGAGCATCAGCCTTTCCCATGTGAGGTAGTTTATACTGTTAAATCAGGGCACATGGGAATAGACTCACAAGCATTTCACCTGTAGCTTCCACTGATTGCCGTGTTTCCAGTCAATGCCTGTCTTCCCCCTTTGTTTACATAAGGATAGTGGTCAGGGGGAGGTTGCTGGCAGTGTAGAAACAGCCAATATACAGAGCCAGAGATAAAGAGCTTTATGAAATAAAAAACAATACAGAAAATCCCCTTGCATTCCTGAATCATCAGGAATTGACTGACTTACACTCTTAGCTATACAAGTATGAAATAAATAAAGACGATGTTGTTCATTTTGTGTGTGTGTCTAATCCTATATTCTCAATAAAATGCATTTAACCTTGCTCCTTTAAAAGAGCTCTGGACAATCAGAATCATCTTTACAGAAGACTGCGCCTGCTTTTAAATTAGCTTTTTAAAACGCAGCCATTCTCTCCTTTTCCAATTCACATTCACACTTGGCACAGATAAACACAGGCCAGAGCTAGGAACTCTCCAAATGTTTAAATGGAAACCACACTCCAGAAGAGCAGTGCTTTTCTCCCACAGCAAGTACACAGTTTGCTGTCTGCCCAAGCCGTCAGAGATTCAAAAGCTTTGTTTTTCAACAGCCCCTCAAATACCGAAAGTTTAGATAAACCAGCTTGCAAAACAACTACACCAGTCCCTCAGAACTCACCTGGGAGATGGTTTTACACTCTAGTAATACCATAGAAAGCAACCCATTCCCTCAGAAACATTCCTATCAGGTGCAGGTCAAACCTATTTAACCTAATTTTTGCCTATCCTGGCTTTACATCCAAAGGTCAAGTCCAGCTGCAGCCTCGTGGGGAGTTGTTCACGACACTGACCTCCATGTCAAGCACAAACTTGGGAACTGGTGTGGAATTTGACCTGTAGCATTTGTTAATAACCTCCTTATTAATCATCTTTGTCACTTCTCCAGTGCCTCCCCTCTGTGGATGCAAGAGCACCTTGTGAGCCGTGGTGAACTAAAGTGATGGTGTGGGTTAAGAAGGGTATCTCCATTTTCCACCTGGGAAGAGAGGAGCACAGGGGGCTGTGTAATTAATGCTCAGGAGATGTGGGCTTCTGGCAGAACACATTCCCACAGCTGCAGAGAAGTCCTGCCAACACACAAACCCCGCTCCCACCGTGATCCTGAACGCACAGGGACGTCCTCCCACGGCGGGGCTGCAGTGTGGGAGAGGAGCCACAGTGGTGCTGTGCTGGGTGGCTGGAAATGATACAGGAAAATGAGCACGTTTGTGGCCAAGGATGGCATGTGCTGGGTGGGGGAATCACAACATAGAAACCATCGGGGAAAAAGTTTCCCTCCTGCAAATGCTGGAATTGAACCACCCTTATCATCACCGGGGCTGTATAACGGTGCGCTTGAATGACCAAATTACTGTTCTGCCTGTGAGCTCAGGTTAAAATCCTGGCAGAGATGGGGTCTGGCTTTAGCACGGGGTTTTGCACTACTTACAGGTAGCTCAGCTCAGGCAGGCACCGCTGTGCAGCTCCGCTCCCGGTGACACTGGCACAGCTGATGAGACGGATGCAGAAGGAGGTGTCTTGGTGACGTGAGCAGGGAGCCAGCAGCCAGGACCTCAGTGTCCAGGGCCCCTCCTGGGCTCTGTTTCCGAAGCCCTTGAGCCAGCAGGGTTGAGTCAGAGTCCTAGACAGACCCAGGTAAAAGGTAATGTTATATCCAAGTCTGTAACCCCAATTTTGCCACAGTGAGATCCCGTCCTAACCCCTTTCAGTCCCCTGTAGCTTTGGAAAATAAGTCTTATTCAGTTGAAATATTTCGTCCTCACATTCAACAGCAAAGCAAAATCCACATGGTGAGGTTTTCCCTTTTATTAGACCAGCTGGAAGCACTGGAGGGGAAAAAACAGACAAGTTATCAATGTCTAACCTCCTCTTCAAACAGAGTGTTTAAGATTATTCTGAACTGTGGTCTGCAACTGAAATTTCTGCTGTTTTAATAACATCCTAGACAGATTTCTTACACTCTTAGTTGAATATTTGTAGATCAGTACTGTTTTGCATGTCTCAGGAAAACAGCCCCACAAGTTAGCCATGGGGAAAGTGCAGAAGGAGCCCTGGGTGGTCACACATCACATTGCACAAAACCATACTGGGAGTGGGAAAAAAAGAACTCCTTACATGACAAAACCAGCTTTTCAAATAAAAATGCTTTTTGAACAGAAAGTTTTCAGTTATACTTTGCTTCCTTTTCAAGAAAAAAAATTTAAAAATAAACAAAAGTGTTTTCTCAGTATCAATTCTGGTTTTTAATCAATATTTGTTTTCCAGTACTAAAAATTCTTTGCTTTCTTCTGAAGCACTGAAAAAATAAGCATCTCTTTATACTTTTAGGGCAAACACAGTATTTCTACCCCCCCCACCCCCAGGCAGCAGTTTTCAGTACAATACATTTTTTTAAATGGGGGAAAAAGCATCTGCATACTTCAGCAATGTGTGTTTTCAGTAACACCGACTTGATAGTTCACCTTGGAAGCCTCAGACTGCAGCTCAGGGCAGCCCAGATGGCAGAGCACCAAGAGCAGAGGTGCCAGTTGGTACAGACAGGCTGGATCATATATCAATCAAATTGGTCTAAGTGCTCAGATTGAAACACTTGTATTATAAGACATTGCAGGGAGGAAAAGAGCTCTGAATAGTCCCCAGCATTTAAGAAAGGGCAGATGATCTTGCAGGGAAGATGAGGCAGAGTATGGGCAGGGATCTCTGACTCAACTCATGCATCTCTGGGCTCTTCTACAGTTTACTCCACGAGCTCCTGCTCAGAGCTGCTTTAAGTTGGAATTAACTAGGAGTTTTTCCACCCTGAAAGGTACTTTTAGTGCACCAGGGCTTGCAGAAACCCGTGCTTTGGAAAATGGGAACAGTTGTCTGTTTTTAAGGGTTGTTATGGTAAAACTGGGGCGACTGGATGGGTTTGATGAGCAGGGTGCCAGGGAGGTGCTCAGAGACCTGGATTTTATGGCTGACTGCACGTGCAGCTGGGGGATCCCAGTCAAGTGCACACACTATCTCTGTATCTCACTTTCTGCAGCAGTAAAATGAGAGCATTTCTCAAGACTGTTAAGAGGCTAAATTCACAAATATTTGAAATTTGCTTTGAGATCTCCGAGGACAGGACTGCAGCGTGCCAAACCACGGCAGCACTGTGCACCTTGGAGGCACAGTGAATGTTAGCTAATTAACTGCAGGTTATTATGTTTAGAGGAATTAAAATAAAGTCCTGGATTCTGACTTGGTGCAGCCAGGAGGGTGTAACAGTCCCTCTGCTGTGTCAATATCATCCCCAGGTCCATTGGTGAGGCGTCTCTGTGGCGCAGAGAAGCCGAGCCCCACACCAACACCATTCAACAATTGGTCATCAACAAAAACTGTCCTCACCAGAGGCTGTCTGGGGAGAGCTGGGAGCATTTGCCTTTTACCCTACCTGATTTTGAGGCTCCCATTTCTTCTCACCCCCAATGTTTCCCTTCAATATTCTATTCAGTATTGTGGGAGAGGTGAACATAGCAAACAGCACATCTGATCAAGAACTCTGTCACCCCTAAGTATTTGCTTTCCAGCCTGCCTGGCCGCAGTGGGAGCAGTGGTCAGTTTCCAAAGGACTGGATATCTCCGACTCTGGGAGCAGGAATCAGAGCCATGCAGATAAGGCTGTCATCAGAGATAACAGCAGTCAACAGCCCTCAGCGTCATTATCTCAGCAAAGGGAAAAAGCAGGCAGCTCCCCTTAATATACAAAGTGCGGTGGTTATATATGTCTCCTTTACAATGATAGATGGAAAGGGATGAAGGGGGAAATCTAACAGAAAGCCTTCAAAGCCAGCCTGCTTCACATCCTCGCGCTCCCAAACTGGAGCATGTTTCCATGAAGGCAGTAAACAGCCTCCCCCCAGCCCAGCAAAGGGGCTCCAGCAAAACAATTTCACCGACACGGATCCGAGCAAGGGCTGTTTTCCCTTCCTTTGGTTAGTGGAATTTCTTAAGACGGAATAATGAAGCAGTGATTGTCAAGCACGCCTTACTGGAAGGCAAACAAATTGGCTGGATCAGGCCTTTTTAATTCGAAAAAATAAATAGAATAAACGTGGATTTATTTGCAACGGTTTGATTGCTGTCCGAAACCATTACGCTGTTAAGCTCCTTTTTACCTTGTAATCAAACTCCAGGAGCATAACACACTCCAGCGTGTCACTGTGCTGTGGGAGCTGCATTTACCCGGCTGCATCCTCCCCATGGCACACACAGACGTGTGCAGTACAGGACCCAGCACTTCCCTGCCACAGCTGGCTGCTTCCAAACAGGACCTGTGTGTCACCACCACCAACACCGAAACCCCAACACGCTGCAATTGCCCCTTTCAAACACACAGGCCAGTTTGCAAAGCCCCAGACGAGCTGATCCCCAAAGAAACACCTTAATCAAAGCCCAAGAGGAAGCAGGGCAAATAAATGAGTGAAGACATAAGGAAAAGTGGCAAAATCCTAAATAAAATGTCTGGGTCTGATTTCTTTATGTGCATGTCTGAAGTGAGAAGAAGCACACAGAAGGGCATTTAATTAAATCAAAGGGTAAAGGAAGGGGTTGCCATGCAGCTTGCTATTATGTTACAGTTCACTAAAATGAAAACTTATTTTTAAACCTCTGGTATTAATTTGAGATTATTCAGATACTTAATTAAAAGTGCAGCATGTGTTAAATATTATTTCAACAAAGATTATCATCAAAACCCTATGTAATAAGATCCTTCAATGCTTAGAGCGATATTTTATGCAAATTTTCTATGCCACCAAATGAAGGTCTCTTCAATTTTTTTCCCCCCTTCTTCATTTGCTGCAGCAAAACGTTCCAGGCAGGGGAAAAAAAAAAAAAGGGTTTCTAGAATAACAAGGATACGACAGATAATGCAGTGCAACAAATAGCAGCTCGGTGGTAGTCACGTTTCTGTGCCCAGCTCCCTTCCTGATACCACTTGGCAGTAAAGGACGAGATCAAACAGGCTCCCATTAGAGCTAAAGGGCTGAATTTTGCTCCCGCCGAGGTTACAGATGGTGTAAGCCAGGAGTAAATTCGCCCTGGCAAAACCTTCTCAGAGTAAGAAAGGCAGGAATTCGCCCTTCATGCATCAGGAATGAACCAACAGTTCATACCTGGAACATACAAGATAATAAGGTTCCAGGGCAAAGAATATGTTTTCCTGTGTGGGATTTCTCCTGTGGCCTTTTCTCCTGCAGATGAACTCAGCAAAGTTGATGGGAACTAATCCTGTAAGACCAAGGTTCAGCACTAAGTTTTCCGTGTCGCTTGCAGAGTTTCATTTTTTTTAGAGGGGAAAAAAAAAAGATTAAATACTTGCTCTAAGTGACACTATCCTGCCTGAAAACCAGCAAATGAAACCTTTAAGAAAATAATCAAATACTTACATGGACTTCCCTCTTATATAATGGCTGCATCGCTCCTGCCACAAGCAAACTTCATTTATTGATTGGGGCCAGCACTGCACTGATTCTCTAACAAACCCAGGACTATTCCTGAGCAAAGACCTCATTGTTTAAAGAGAACGTAACAGTCACGAGGAATTTGCACGAACTGATACTCCACAATGCAGAACAACTTCAAAAATAGTTGTTCTTGCTATTCAGCATGCACTCAATACACTGATTTTCTAAACATTGGGAAGGACTTCCATTTATTAGAGGCTGCTGTCAAAATACACGAAAAGCAGCTACTTTCAGTTTGGGGAATAGTTCAAGTCATCATCAAAAAACAGAACAAAAATCTTCCAGAGCACCAAAAATCAAAAATAACATTTTCAGTGTATTAAAGAGTCTGTCCATATCCAACACCCCCAGCACCATACATACACAGCCTCCCTCATGGATTCTTCACTTTCACAGCTGTCACACAGTTTGAAAGCCCCCACTGAAACGACAAGCGATGTATTCTGCTGAAATCACAGCCCTCAAAATCTAGGGACGGGAAACGCTGAAGCCACGTTATAGCAACTGTTAGCCAGCCTCGGACTGTGGTTGGAGGTGAGCTGCACCAGCAACACGAGCAAGAGATAGTATGGAAGAATAATTTAAAAATATCAAAGTCAACAAATCAGAGCAGCAGAATGCCAGCCGCGGCTTCAAGCTGAGAGCCAGGAGGGGGATTCCTCTGTGCTGGATAAGGATTATTAGTGTGGCTGTCCTCAGAACAAACTGCGGGAAAGGTGCAATAAAGTGCATTTAGGACGAAGAGAAAATTGTGGAGCCGAGGAGCAGCACTCGTTTGTAACCATTTGCTCGGTCCTTCCTGTGGCTCGGTCGGTGCTTCGGCAGCCGCGGCTTTGGCTGCAAACTCATCCAGGCAAGCAGCTCGCCCTTGTACTTGCCAGAAAAGTTCAGAACTGGCCACTGATGCTACCGACATCGGAGTAAGAAATCCACATGGGATCTAAAAGGACTTTGGTTTAGTTTGCTTTTTAAAGAATCTTGTTAACAGGCAAAGAGAGAGTTAGAAAAAGTAACAATCATGGGATTTTAATACTGAGTGTGCATGTGCTGAAAAAAGCAAAGTTAGAAGTGATGAAATAAAAGATGAAACCTACCCATAGCTGTATCTTGAAACAACAATCTGAGCATAACACAATATATCTTCTTGGGTTTCATATGGACCCACATGCAAACAAAAAGCTGCTTTTACCCGAACTTGCATATTCAATGTACATACTTACTCAGATGTTCTTTGGGGTGTATTTTTGCACAAGCAACACAATACTGTTTCTAGGTATTTAAGTGGTTGTTTGTTTGGGGTTTTTTTTTTCTTTTCTTTTTAATAGGTCTTTAGGTTTGGTTTGGGGTTTTTTTAATTATGGGGAATCTTACCTAGGACAACACGCCAGAGCCTCCTCACTCCGCACTGCAGTTACACACACACGCACAAAGAAAGAAAAAGCGAACAACCGCAAAAAAACCTGCTTCTCGCAGGGGGCTGTTGCCGTGAGGAGCAGGGCTGAGCGGGGCCCGGGGTGGCTGCGCGGTGCGGGGTCGGTGCGGGGTCGGTGCGGGGTTTGCGCGGCGCGGGCGGAGCGCGGCCCGAGCGCGGGCGGCTGCTGCCCCCTATGGGCCGCGCCGCGCACCGCCCCGCCCGGGGCCCCGTCCCGCAGCAGCGCAGCGCAGCGCGGCCCGGCCGCGGCACAGCGCGCACGGCTCGGCTCGGCTCGGCTCGGCTCGGCCGCTAACCCGCCGCCAAATGCCCGTGCTTGGGCCCGCCAGGCCGGGCAAAGCCATGCTGGCAAGCGCAGCTCTGCTCACGGCACCGCTTTCCCAGCGCCGCTCCCGCGAACTTTCGCTATCGGGACTGCTAAACAAAACTCCGGCTTTGTCGCGGGCTCTTTGTGCTTTAGCTCGCTGCTGTATGGTTCCAAAAAGGGATCGAGACAATGCGGGAAAAGAAGAGGGAGCACGAGATTCCCACAATAGCAGCTGACTAGATATATAAAAAAAAATTAAAATTAAAAAATAAAAAAAGAGGAATGGGACTTTTGACCACCAAAGTGGTGGGGGAAAAAAAAGAGCACAGCAATGCACAAATATTGACCTGTGAAGCCCCACACTAAGGTGCAGTCATTTCTCACATAGGCTGAAAGCAGCACCCTTGCCCAGTCCCTTCACATGAACGCTCACCTTCGAGGAGCGCAAGTGTTTCTCTCAATCCCTGTCATCACTTCCACTGGTTATGAAAATCTGGAGAAAAGCCACAAAATTAAGTTAAACCAGCAAGAGTTTAGAATCAGATTTCCAAATATAGTCATTTTAAAGGGTGAACTTGCTCCTCCTAATAATGCGTAAAATGTTGGTGTCAGTCCTGTTTCCACTGAAGCCCTTATAAATATGCATATACAAATTGTGTATAATATGATGTCTAAGTAGGAAGAGAATCGTGTATGTGTGTGCATCCAGACTGTGTTAAAGATAATAAATATGCATGTTCTCTCTGCACAAACATGCATATTGGGGTAAACACTGAAGCATAAAAGAAAGTATATATTTTTTTTCAGGCACTTAAAGTAGCTAACGAGACCAGGCAATGAAAACTTACAGAGAAAAAGTTAAGATTATAATTTAAAGCAACTAAGATTAGATCGATCTTTTCAAAAAAGAAGTCAGACATCAGCGTGTCAACATATCCTGTCTCTCAGGTAATAGCTGAGAAAAAGAAACCAAACTGGGGTTTGTACTAATCTGAATGTGTGTGGGTGCTCCTCTGATGGGGGCATGTAACTGCCTCAGTGCCAGAACAGAGGCAGTTCAGGATGAACTGTGAGGCCGGTCAGAGCTGAACACTCATCCTCTACCCAATACTGTGTTTCATAAAAACCAAACCAAGTTTATTCCCTTCCTTAAGGTCTTTCAGCCTTACCTGCACCAATCTGTTAGTTCATAACCGCTGCAAGGGTAAAGGCTGCTCTTAATTCCTGCGTCTGGTGTGAGGCAGAGGACAGAGCTGGTTTTAAAAAGCAAGTCACGGTGAGAGCATACAGTGCAATGAAAACTGAACTGGGCCAGTAACACTTTGTGATACGCTTTGCAAACTTTAGCCCATCTTTTTCTTCCATTGCATTTAGAAATAAATTAGCTTGCAGAGAAAGCAGGCAGTGACACGCAGCTGGCCTAGGTGGCATGGGGAAATTTATTATAAAGTCACACTAGTCAAGATTTCTGTCACATGAAGGTCAGTGTGCAGTGCACAGACACTCCATGAGTAGGTCCTGCGGATCATGTTTTTATCTTCCTAAACGAATGCGTCTCTACAGTAACCGACCATTTGTTTGCTTGTATGGAGCTCATTAATAGCTGGGTCATACTTGAAATCCCAGTTTATGGCATATGCAGGGGAAATTATTTTTCAGATGATCTCTTCAGTCATTTAGAGCCACCCACATAGC
Organism: Lycocorax pyrrhopterus obiensis; assembly: GCA_014706295.1. Lineage (NCBI taxonomy): Eukaryota > Metazoa > Chordata > Aves > Passeriformes > Paradisaeidae > Lycocorax > Lycocorax pyrrhopterus. The sequence continues at coordinate 9,746,370 of JACSVZ010000017.1, forward strand.
CCACACCCCACTGCCAGCTAAGCCGCCTAACACCGATCAATCGGTGTTTTTAAACTACCCACGTCCAGAAACAGCTTCCCATTGACCAAAACAATAGCTGTTAGTCTTCATCAAACTTAAAGGGATACCAACACAGCTAAAATACATTTGTCCTTTTTTTTTTGTCTGAAACAAAGCAAGGAAGAGCCAAAACTCTGTTCAGAAAAAGAGAAAACCTCCGAAACAGCAGCATGTTGGTTACTGATGGACAGCACAGTGCGGCACCAGGTACCTGAACCTGCTGTCCAAAACCTGCTGTGTTCCTGCTATGTCTATTAATTGCACTGAAAACCCCTTCAATTATTTGAAGCCCTCAGTTATCCAAAATTCTCCCCCTCTCCACCATTATGTTCAGATAATTGAGGCTGTGTGGAGCACACTTGCAGCCAGTAAGAAGAGCGAGCATTATCTTTCAGCTGATACAACTATCAATAGCAAGTGTACAGCATATACTACAAAGGCTTTATTGTGCATATGTAGGGAGATAGAGATGAGATACGGTTCTGGGAGGCAGTTTGTCTAGTGGTTACAGTACAGAGTTGGGTGTCATGAGACCAAAGTTTTAATTACTACCTCTGCTACCGACTCCGTTACTCAGATAAACCGCTCGCTGTCTCTGCATGCCAGCATCTCACCCTGCAAAAAAAGGGCACTGTGAGAATTACCCACCTTTGTCAAGCACTTTGATATCCTTAGATAAACAGCTTTTTATGTGTAACTGCTGAGTATTACTGTCCATTTAATTGCATTTCTAAAACTCTTTGGAAAGAAAGGACTGAAAAAAAATAGCTGGAAACATTTGAGAAGCATAACTTTAGTTGTCAGAGACTGGCACAAAGTTCAGCAGAGCTGTGCTGACTTAAACCAAGGCAGACCTGGCCCTTTAAACATAGTTTCCTGAATGTAACATGACCAGTGTGAACAAGCTGTACCTGTGCTAGGTACAAACTACCAAATGCAGGTTCATACGTACTGCTGCAAAAATCTTTATGTCTCACCACAAACTAGTACCAGTACTTGGTATTTGAACAAGAATAATTCAGCATTCATTAAAGCAATAATCTTTGTGTTCAGTATGCTCTGAACAAAGTCATTTTGTTTAGAGAGTCCCAAAACTTTCCGCATAGAAGGATCGGCACCAGTGTGTGTCCTCCCTTCGACTGGAGCCAAGCGATGCACAGCACATCACACGTTGGCACCAGGAAAGGTGCCAGGCTCAAACAGCACATCTTAAACCGTGGTGCCATTAATGCTTCCAGCACACAAAATGCACAAAGATAATAGAAAACAAAGGCCTTTGAATAATGATAAACCTCCTGATTGCAGGTGAGGGACTGCACAAGCTCATTGTACAAAGCTGTAACTGCACGTACAGTACACCCGGATACAGTGCAGACGTAGTTGTAATCACCATCCACCAAACTCCTTAAGAGCAGGCAGAACATGACCCTGTGAGGTAAGGAGAAGGCACCTGACGCTCTGCTATCTTTCTGCTTTGTCTTATAAGCATCTGAAATTCTGTTTTAAGGCTTTTCCATGTGGCGATTTATAGAAATCGCCCTTCTCGGCTGGAGTGCTGAGGTGAGGGGAAAAAATCCTGCACTCACTTAAAGCCTTTTATTTCTCTTGTAACATGGACATCTTGGAGAGCAGATTAGCCAAAGGAGAAAAAAATAAAAAGCAAATGGAATACTGTGACCTAATCCTTCCTCTCAGAAAAAGAAAGGGGAAAGAAAGCCTCTTGTGATCTCCAAGGAGGAACTTGCCTTGTAAACTAGTCTCCTGTTTGAAACGGAAACAAGAATGTGAATCCTGATACAGAGAGGCTACTAAAGGCAGGGAATGGCTTAACAGACCAGAGATTTTCCCTTTCAGTGCAACGTAGGGTATTACACTGGCCCTGCTTACATTAGAAAAACAGGCAGCGAAAACGTAACAGGTTATAAGATCCTTTGGCCACAAAGACATCCAAATGCAGTTATTTTTATACACTAGGCAGGAGCATAATCTGTGTCCAAGTTTATAAACTGTGGGCTTGTAGTTTATTAAAAGGATTCTATTACTGTCTCCCCTCTCTTCAGTTATTGCATCCAACCCCCGTGACATGCAGTTACAGCCCTCTCAAGCCTGCCCCTCTATAAAACCAGGAATGCTGCCCCTGCCCCCTACTCCCCTCAGGGAATGGGGGGCAATCAGCATTAGAGTAACTAAATATTTGAAGAAGAGATCCATTTTTACTGGCAAACATTATTTGGAATAAAAGTTTGCACTTCCTCAAGTGCTTAGATAAAAGGGCACGAAGGCAGGCACACTGGCTGCCATTGTCCTCTTCTATCAGGTAAGAAAGCTGAGATCTGGGGTAAGCTCATGGCAAAATTGAGAAGAACCCCTCAAAACTCCCCAGACCCCTTTGCAGCGCCAAAGCGGACAATTGGTCCACTGAGCCCAGTCTCTCCGCCAGCTTCAGCAAGCCAGATGACTCCTAACAGCCAATTCTGGAGGCAAATTTAATTTCCCCTCCTGCATGCGCATGCCCATGACTAGGCTACTTACACCCTCCATTTTTCATTGTCCAGAAATACTTGGAGGGGTGAGGTTTTTTGCAGTTTCTTTGAACTTCTAACTCCATTCTCAAGGAACACTGTGAATGTGCTCTGAGCACTGCAGTGGCATCACTTCTGTTCCCTCCAAGCAGAGGATCCAAGCACCACTGGCTCTGACACACGAACACAACTGGCACGAAAAGTTTCCAGGAATACTCTCATGTTTATGCACTTGTTTTACTCTGCAGGAGCACAAACACCAGTGAAAACCTGAATGGCGAGGAACATATGCAAACAGAACGTCGTGGCAACAGCCAGTTCGTCTCTTAAATTCCAGGTATTATCTTCAGACTTCTTTTTTGGCATCCTTCCCCAGCTCCTATCCAAGTATCCGATGTCCAAGGCTTCCTAAAACGTGGTGGCAGATGCCATTCTGATAGGAAACCAGAAATTCCTTCCTGATCCAGCAGATTACGTCATGCCTTTGAAATGCAAGATCAAATCCAATCCAGCTACCTGTCCATCTCTAGACTGCCTATCAATTAGCATTAGACACTAATTTGATTAAATTGGTATGTTGAAATTTTATTTGATTCCACCTAAGGAGTGTAATTCCCCTTGCGTGTTCTCTGTAACCCACTAATTTTCCAATGGAATGGGAAACACAGGTTGGGATTTGGAGGCTATTTCTTCTACTTGTTAACATGTGAGCTTAAAACCGCAGTAAAAAATAAATCCATGCGACTTGGTAGAATGAGACTTGCCAGTTTAAGAGAAAACGGCTTTCCACAGAATAACCCAGATGGGGGGAAAAAAGTATACATTTAACTCTGAAACCTGAAGTGTTCTTTGAGGGAAAACGAATACATTTTAGCCTTAAAGGGATCACAGACTGCAATTATATAATTCTTGTCAACTGATGTTAAAGATAGGCTGGAAAGAATGTATGCTGAGGCCCTGCAATAAAACGAGCTCCTTTACTCCTTTCAAATGTTTGCAAGCCTTGGAGGTTATCCAAAGGTCGAATACAGGAAAAGTCTTGGTGAACAGAAAACATAATCATGAGCTTTTTTAATACGGGCTCTTTTTGTAATAAAATAAAATTATGGTAAGGGAAGGGAGGGCGGGCTCTGCCTCCTCAGATCTAAGGCCAGAGGGGCTGAGTTTTAATCAGAGGCTGCTGTTCTCCCCTCCTCTCTCCTCCCCAGCCTGTCACTGTGCAGAGACAGAAGCCAGTGGAGGTGCATGGGCACTGGCTGTGCTGCAGAGGGGCAGGGGCAAAAGCCTGCACTGAAACCCCTTGGCTTTGCTGCAGTGCAAGGACATATTTCCCAAGAGGGAGATAGATCTTCATTGCCAGCCAACTTGCACAGGGCAGCAGCAGATCCTCAACACCCTCCTCTCCTGGGGTCTGCTGGAGAACAGCTCCATACAGTGCTGAAAGTAATGTGCTGCCCCTTCTGGGGTGCACCAGGACAAATGGCATGTTTCCCACGGAAACAGCACTGGAAGCTGGAAGTAAGGTACATGGAGAATATCGCGTCCAGCTGCAGCTACACAGGAGTTTACAGATGGGTTGTCAATACACTCATGGATTTTGGGGCAGAATCAAGGGCTGCAGTCTTCACTCTTTCCAAAAGCGCTATGGCTTTAGTCGTGACCACCTGCAGTCAGGGAGCTGCTTTCTGTTTCACTTGGAGTACCTGGAGGCGTGGCCTGGTCACCCCACCTGGGCTACGGCCACAATTCACACACAAGTGCTTGCATCACCTCCTGCCTTTGGTTCAGAAATTTTCTATCCAAGTACAGATTTGACCCCATCCCCTCAGTCTGCTAAAACAAACCTGGAGCAGCATACCATGAAGTATCTGGAGGGAATTCATGAAGCAGACATTTGCTGAAGGCATCAGGCACTTCTGAGTTGTGATCATCCTCCATCGGAAAAACCTGCGAGACACCCACCAGGAGTGGCTTTGTTCTAATCCCACACTCTGTAACACTTTATCACCATTTATCTCTTATGGTGAGTGCTCCATCATCCACCTGTTACTACAAACCTGTCTTACCTGTACCTCACAGGCTGAGAAAACAATCTTACAACAAGCAATATTTTTTCTCTCAAAAATCAGAAGCCTGTTTTAATGAACCATCTCTACTGCCTGGGGAATGTCATTCATGCCGACAAGTCCACCACTGTTTTGAAGATATTTTTTCCTATTTCTTGAATTTCTTCTGGACTTCCTCTGTCTGGCATCGCACCATTATTAATCTGGATGGAGACAGCTTTCCCATCCCATGCTTCATATGAATAAATAGAATTAGGAAAACAAAAAAGAAAAAAAGAAAAAACATTCCTACCATTCCCATCTAGGCAAGAAACCCACTTCAGAGCTGGGGAGAGTCAGAGCAATGTATTACCAAACTGACTGCTAAATGCACCTGCTCTGTTAGGATTTGAAACTATTGCATGTTACCAGTGCTCCAATGGACAATCTCTCAATATACAAACATGAAAACTTGACCGCATATTTAAAGCAAATTTAAGCCTTGGGGGTGTCCTGTGCAAGGCCAGGAGGTGACTTTGATGATCTTAGTGGGTCACTTCCAACTCAGGATATTCTATGATTCTATGAAAGTATTTCTTTTTATGCCATTTCATGCCTGTAGTACATTTTCTGTTACGAACAGCACATTTTGTTCTTCCTCATCTTTGAGGAAAAAACGCAGAGCTGCCTTTCACAAAACCAGGACACAAAGACCTTTGACAGACCCTCAACACTGTTGCATGCAGAATATGCCATATATTTATTTTTAATTATATAGTGAGTCACAAATGAGATGTGATTGGCAGCCCTATTGCATTGCAGGAGTGATGGTACAAGCTCCCCACAAGGAGGTATGTCCCAGAACATCACCTCTCCATTTCATTTCACCTCTCCCTCTTTCATCCAATCCTCTTCCTGCTGAGTGGCATTCCTTGGCTTCATCCACATGCTCCTCCTCTTCCCTTTGAGCTGGAAAGTCAAGAGAAGAAATACATGAGCACTGGAAAAGGCACTAGAAAGCAAACTGCTGATTTCAAAAACAAAGGTACCTCTTCACAGGCTGATTTAGAGAATTGTTTTGGCATGTACCTACCTCCAGCGGATCTCCACAACACATGAAAACACACCAAAAGATAGAACCAAAACTCAAACAGACATTGAGAAGCCCTTCCTGAGTGAAGCCACTTGCACAAGCTGAGGGATAAGTTAAGATATCATACAGAAATTCCATGTGCTCAAGACAGCTCTGGGGCCCAGGAAACAGTGATAGCAGTAAGCTGACCCTGCACACCAAAATGAAATCAGAGCCTAGGGAGATGAGATCCAGATTTTCCTGAAAGCAGGAGGTGGATGCTCAGTGGTGCTGCAGGCAGGCAGCTCTTCAAACAAGCTCCACACATGGGAACAAACATGTCCAAAGGCCTCACACCCAACGGGAAGCTGCTGGGTGCTGAACGCAGCTGAAAATCTGGCGCTCGGAGTGGGCACTAAGCCCTGGCAAGTCCAACTCCCATCCCTGCTGAAAATCTGTCACCACATCGTCAATGTTAAAAGACAGAGTTTTCAAATGGGAAAAGTGCGTTTATCACCCTCAGCAAACTCACGAACAACACAAGGCATAATTGCTCAAATGTCAAATAAAAATTCTCGGCCGAGCAAACACCACGCGTGGACCTTTTTTGATCCCCAAATATGAATGCTTTAGAACAGGATGAGCATGTGGCCAGCGGGGCTGGAATGGAGAGTGCTTTGTAACCTTAACTATACCAGGCGTGATAAAGTGCCCTCTATCATGAAAAAAGCTCATCTAAAAGACAGAGGGAAACCAGATGGGAAAAGAGCACAAACTCTCAGCAGGAATTTCAGGGATTTTATTTTTTTTTGGCATTGCTTTCAATTTTTCCAAACTAAAAATCTCTACTGATTGCTTGATGCTAAGTAGAAATATGGTCTGATCCACCTGAGGCATTCTGAGGGCAAGGCTGAAAGGTCAGGGTTAGCTCTGGTGCTGGAGCTGCAGCCTCCCATGCCATCAGGACCTGTGAGCCCAGCCCAGGGGAGCGAGTACCCCCAGCCCCTCCACCCCATCAAGCACCTGGGGCTGCAGGAGTGCCTACCTCAGCTATTGCTGACTGCAGCACCTTGGCAACTTCTGATACTGCAATTCTCTCTGCCGCCCTGGCAAATGCTTCAGCAACTCTTTCTGCCGCTGGGTTTTCTGAGGCTCCCGCCACAATCGCCACTGCTCCTTCAGGAGTGACCACCTTCCCACCCAGACCTGTTCCCACTGGGCTTTCCACCTCTGGCATTGCTACTGCTTTTTCTGCTTCTTCCACCTCAGTTTGTGACTCTGTTGCATCCTTCCCTGCTTCCTCTGGTGCTGTGACAGCCAGCAGCTCCATGTCCCCTGCCAGGTCACCGGCAGCCAGCGCAGCAGGAGGACCCTTCCCAGGGGACAGCACAGGCTGGCACAGTCGTAGAGCTGGCCTGGAACCTGTTGGTAGAAACAGAGAGTGTGAAGCAGCGCAACTGTAAAGAAATGTGTTTTCTGGTGTCACTGCAAGTGGACCAGTGGCAGGTCCTGGAGCCAGCAAGGACTGCTTTGCCACAGCCTGCCCTGTCCGCAGAGGCCCAGAGCAAGGGACTGGGACCCGCAGCACTTGTGCAGTGCAGACTGTCATATCCCAGCCCCATGTTCTCCTGTGGGTAGCAGCCACTTTTGCAGCTTGAACTGAGGCCAAGCTCACAGCTGTATTCCAAAACATCTCAATGCCTTATATCAAGTGGTTTGTGTAACAAAAAGGAGAATAAAAGGAAGGCTGACTCTTTCCCTAGATCATTTTTTGCTTAATATTCCAGGAAAAACCCCAACATTCTCTACAGAGAAAATAGCATAAAATCCATGGAACACGCAAGTCAAAGTGTTTTTTCAAACTGGCATGTTCTCCTACGAAAAGAATCTGAGGGTCATGCCCAAAGGTAGGGAATAGCAGGCTTGGGTCAGACAGACATGGTGTGTCTTGTCCCAGAGTTTCTGCAAATGCATCTCACTTCTGACCTGCACCAGCCTCCCTGCTGCAGTCTGTGCTCCCCATCCACACCTTGGCTGTTGGGCTTCAAAATCTCTGCAGTCACAGTAAGTTTTCAGCTGGCATGTTCCTCCCAATGCCATGGGAGGTATGGGTGAAATTGTGACAAACCAGTTGTCTTTTCTGGTAAATACACAAGGGACACTGGTAGAAGAGATCCATAACTATCTAATATATCTGTATTAATGACCTTTTGTATTAGAAAGATCCCCTACCAAGTTTAGCTGCTATCAGGTCAAAATACAGGTTGCAGTGAAGTAAATGAGTAATTCCCATGAAAAACTGAGAGGTGTTGTACTGCTACTCCTCCCTAGTAATTCCTACTCCAGTCTAGAAGTCAAGACAAGTCTGAGAGGTGATGCTGGATGGACTAAATTATATGAATTCAGAGTACAAGCTTAGGAGTCAGAAAGAGCCATTGAATCTGTTCATACCCACTGACTTGGGCAAAAAAAGAATCACCATTTGATTAATTCCCACATGTTTTGCCCCATCTCTCTTACAGAGACCAGCACAGGCACTGGATTAACACACAAGTAACTTTTTGGCATCAGACTACACAGCCATACAAAGAGATTCCTGCAGCATGGAGGCATCCTCATGCTGGCTGTAACCCAGCCAGCACAACACCAGGGTTTGGCACAGCTCACACCCCCCTGCACACCTCCACGGGCAGTCCCAAGAAAAGGACAAGTAACACTTGACAGATGTGCTGAGAAACTGAGATCGGCGGGGGACCCTGATGCAAGCACACGGAGGATACTGGCTGTTCCCAGCTCACACATGCTCCATAAACCACTGGCAGGGAACTTGGGCAGGCCTGATGAAATAGTGATGACACCACTGTTCAATGCTGCTTAGCATCAGTAATTAAAAAAAGAGGAGGGAAAAATAAGGTGGAGAGCTATGAAAGGACAGGACAGAATAAACAAGAGGTGCTAGGGTTGGAAAAAACTGGAGAAGAGGGAAATGGGCTATAGATTGTCACTGCTGAGAGTTATGCCCGATGACACTTAGAGACAAGACCAGGGGTCGAAAGCCACCTGAAGCGTCCTGTCACACACACCTACATCCTTGTGGACACAAGTCAGTCACTTGCTCACTGAACAAGTTACCTGCATATCTGCTTCATTAAATAGTAACCCTGTAGGTCTGCTGACAAGAACATACTTCTCTCTCCTTTGGTAATTAGCCCTGAAGGCTGGTCATGCTCACTGGCCATGAAACGCTGCAACAAGCAGCCTTTTCATGCCTCGAGCTTTACCTTTGTCCCTGTCTGTTCCCGTCAGGCTGGTAAAGGCAGGCACGATGCTGGCCTGGCACTGGTGCTCCCCGGCTGCATTCATGCTCTCACCCCGCCCAGAGGGTGCCGGCGTCTCTCAACAGGGCAGATATGAGCTCGCTGGGACAGTCGTGACCGCAGAAACCGGGAACTTCCAGCCTTTTCCTTCTACTTGGAAAAAAAAACAAGGGCAGACTCAGGAGCAGCAATTTGCTGCCAGTCAGCTTGAGACAGCTGCAACTCGATATGCTGGGAAGAGGAAGGGTCTTACGAGGCTCCAGAGATACAGGAGAGGAAGCACAGGGTTTTGTGTCAGGAGCTGGACAGGAACTGGAGGCTCAGCCCTTCTGCAGAGGCTGGGCACACTGTTTGCTCAGCAAACCTCTCCCTGGGGCTGAGCAGCTTTCTCTCACTTTTGCCACCAAGGGCAGGACTTTGCTACCCACTGTGTGTGCCAGCTGTGGCACAGCTCTGGCCCCAGTCAGTGACATAGTCCTAAGAGCAGTAAGAGACCCAAACCTATTTTAATAAACATAAAATGCCTCCTAAGGTTCCTGCAATGTGGGTTGAGTTAAGCTAAAGCTGACATGAACTCAGTGTGAGGGATTAAAACGGTTTTGGGTTTTTTGGTTTTTGTTTTTCTAAATTACTCTCCTTGTCAAAAAACAAAGGAGGCAGGTTACTAACACTTACCCCTTTCAAACCCGTTAGGAGCCTGAAAAGAAGCATGCATAGCCCAAAGCTTTAGCTTTATGATCACATTTCCCCTCCAAAATATTTTGGAGATAAATTCCAGGCACTTCAGCCTGGAGAACTTCACTGGAGAACAGTGCAAAGATTAAAACCAAACATATTGCCAGTAATTCCTGGCAGCCTGTTCCAGCAGTGAGACTGTGGACCTGGGAATGAACCTTCAGCTGTGCTCTGACTCCAGATAAGACCTTGAGTAAGTCCCACCTGCCTCCCTGGCCTGCAATACTCTGCAGGGGTGATGTCTGAGGATTAGCAAAGGTTATTCCTTATGTTATGGTGTCTGAGGTCTGGTCACTGCAAGCATGATTTTTCAAGAAGCTTGCTGCCTGCCTGCAGTTTTTGTATATGTACATATTAGCATTTTGACCTACATTTGCATGGGGGCCAATTTCACCTCATAACGTCCAGTTTAACCTCATAAATTGCCTCTAAGCCACCAGAACATTACCCTGCTGTTCCCCCAGGAGAGCAGGCTGGCAGGATTTTGGATCAAGCCACCACTCAGCTGCACCATACTGTCAAAGTCCATCACCCTCTGCCCAGGTCACTCCGATGCCAGACCTGCACACTTAGAACAGTCCCAACCTGACCTTCTTTTCCCAAGCACTTGCATACCTGGCTCAAGGCTGCTATGTAGGTGAACTCCCTAGTGCTATACAAGCCCTGTTCCTTCCACCAGAGACCATTTCAAGGTCTGTTTTCTGCTCTGCAACAATTCTGTTTATTCAGGGACACAGTTTGTGAAGCCGCTTGTTAAAAATCTCTCCCATCATTTGGCACTTGTGTAATTTGCCCCCAGCCCAATTGTTTATGTCTGACTAATGTTCATTGCTTCAAAATGAGTTTGGAGCTAATGCTGTGTCTACCAATTAAATGTTTGATGGAATTACATCAAAATCAAAACAGACAGAAAAAAATATTTCCCTTTGATATGCTGACCACATTGTACAAAACTCACTATTAGAAGACTCGAGTTGCTTAGAATTTTGCCAGACTTTAATCTTTTGAATTAAAGCTTTCAATGCTGGTTGTCTGCCCTGCTGGAGTTTAGGGTGAAAATTTCAGCTAATGCAGTTCATCCACTACAGGAAAACTTTTTACGCCAGTTAAAAAAAGGGAAAAACAACAAACAACCGATGCCTCATGCAAGCTCTTGGTTGAACAGTCTCAGTGCTATAATTTGGAGCATTGCTTTAAATTTTGGCAGAAAGGTCACAATGGTGCCAGGGAATAATTTTTTACAGGAAGAGTAATGCACCTTTGGCCAAGCTATGAGCCCCTGAAAAATCAGTTTGCACATGCTCTGTAGTGATTTGTGATAGCTAGGCAGCAAAAATATTTTTCAAAGTCCTGACTTCACAATCTGAATATTCTTTTTGTGCAGTTTTGGTTTACTTTAATGTAATCTGTAAAAATAGCCAGTGACCTTTAGTGACATCTAAACAGGCTCCCGGTTTCCTTCCATGGTTTGAAGCCTTAAACAATAGCCCCAAAGAAATGACTCAATACCACACACACATGTACTTGATGCCTGGGAAATTGCTGGCTGTTGGGCAGCAAGAACAAGGAGATCCACACAGCTCCAATGCATGGCAGGTTCAGGGAATTTGGGGAACTCAGGCATCAAAGGCCTGAGATGCAGGAAGCCAACATCCCCCCAGCCACCACTCTGCACTCCAAGCAGGGTGAGGATGCCCACGAGTTTTGAGTGAAAGATAACAAGGGTAAAAAACCTTTTGGGATTCCATGGGACGTCGTGGATCCACTCATCAAGCTGCCGGCACAACACTTTCCACGTGCTGAGTTCCCAACTTCTTAGCACAAGCTGCTGAAGTCTTCTGGTGTGGCAGAGTGGAGGATTTGTGCTCCCAAATCACTATATTCCTATAGTTAGAGCAGGAGCATTAAATTACCCTCGTTCTTAAAAGAGGAGGGAATTTCACAATCCTATTAGGCAAAATTCACCTGACACCAGCTTTTACCGTGTGTGTGTAACCTCAGCCAGAAAGAAACCTTCGGCAGCTCAGCTGGTGGAACTGTTGCCTTTAGACCACAAGCAACATGTGTGAAACCTGAGAGAGGAAGCCTGCAGGTTTCTGAACAAATCAGGATTCTGCAAGTGGGGTCAGCCTTCTGGCTGACAGTCACAATGTGGCAACCACCAGTGTCCAAGGACAGTGGGCAGTCTGCAAATAAGTTACATCATTGCTCTGAAACCCCTGTGTCCTAAGGACTTCTCTTCTCCATACCTGCCAAAGCTGCTATTTACCCAACATAGCCATAGCATTGGGTCATTAAACAATACTGATGGCAATGCCCGGAGAATTCCAAGCACCTATTGTACTATCACTGAATTCCTCCTTTGATCACCATGGTCAGAAATATCTGATTTTTATCACTCTTTAATAGCTCCCAATCAACTTTAAGAAGTTACCACAATGCTCATGGTAGAACCTTTGTCAGACCAGGCTAATCATTGACGAACCCAGAACAGCAGATCTCACTAGCTCCCCATTGTCTGTCATATATGACCTTCTCCATGGGCTTGAAACCCCAGGGACCGGGTTTGAGCTTCCATGTTGAAGATTACTCTGCCTGTGTCAGAGCAAAAAGAGCTGTAAATGTAGAAGCCTTTTTCTGAGCTTCCTGCAAAAGCCCACAGAGATTAACAGGGAAGAAAATTTGAAGCGCATTTGAGCAATCTCAGAAGGACACACACTCCTAAGCATGAAATAGGAACTTCCACGTTCATGTTGTTATTAGACCACTCAAGAGAAACACATCTTTCCCATACTTAAGGCACAACAAGACTCTTCCTTGTACAATTCTGCCACTCTTCACCTGTGTACCAGACAATGCTTACAAATAACCTGGCAATGTTTCCCAGTTGCTGTTATGACCTAGAGATGCCTGCACTCACCACCTTCCCCCTGCTGAGATGGTCTAATTCACACATATCTAACCTCAAGCAGCTGCTTATTCAGCTTATGCTTAGCACTGACAGCTTCTGGTTCAGATTTGGAGGGCTTGTGTGCCTCAAAGTTTGCCTGAGCTCTCCAACCTTGCTGCTCCCTCTAATAAAAAACACTATCTCTATTACAAGCCTTGTCCAGCAGTAATCAGAGAAATGTATCTTGTCTGATTCCAAAATTTGTCAGTCGAAAGGAAATTAAAACCCAGTGTTCTGACGAATGCTTCTGAAAACAAAATGGTCAAAAGAAAGGAATCTGAAATCAAGTTTATAAATTATAGAAGTTAATATTATTTTACAAATCCCTGTTTTCTGTATGCTGCTAATGCTCTCAAGGTGCTTATTCTTGAAACCTAGGAAACCCTCAAGAATCAAAAACATTGGAAGTGAGTTTAGGACCAAGATTTCTCTTGGTGAAGGAGACACACATCAACACCCAAGACTGCTCGTTTCAGTGAAAACAAAAAGGGTTATCCTCGGTTTTGGATGCATTCTGTGAAACTAATGAAGATTATAACCCAGTTGCAACATATTTAATGAATCACAATGTGCAGATGACAGGTCATTTCAGCAGAGGAAAGAACAAATTTGCAACAGCCATTTGAAGAGGGAGCATTTTTAGGTAATCGTAAGTTATGTAATTACATAATTAATGCTCTAGTTTGTAGGTAGTCAAAACATGGCAATAATACATATAACAACATGTCTAATCCAACTCCATAATGTGCAGTTGTAACCCCATGTTCAGATAAGAATTTCTCTCTTTATTATCTACGTGGTGATGCACACCCTGGGAATTCCTGGATTGACACTGAAGGCATTATCTAGAGGCAATACAGAGGATTCAAGGGACAGCTGTCCAGTGTACTGGACAGTTTGGGTGACTTTCTAAAGGGTTAAACAATAATGGGAATTTACAAGACTTGCATGTTCCTGAGGAGTAAGGAAAAAAAGGAAAAATCACATATGTCTAAATGAAACTTTTAGAGCAGGCATGTTGGTGGAAGCTACCTGGGGAAGATGAAATAAAAAGTGTAGATTGTATTCACCTCACCCAAGAAGCAGCTGTGCATTCTGGTGGAAGTGTTGGTTTCCTGCCTCTAACACGTGCACGCATTCATGTCCCTCAGTTGCAGGTCACAAAACTATTAATCCAGTTACTTGGTTCGTATAGTTTATGAAATCATACGGATTTTCACTCTCTGGTGTATTTTGGGCATTCTGCAGACTTTTCAGTGCTCCTACTCAAGTCAGCCACACAACCAGATGATAAAGCTAAATTCAATTAAAAGGAAATCTTTATTTGATACTTCAACAAAACCACTGAGCTCCAAAACACTGAAGTGTTATTTAATGACCAATACGGCAGTGTGAGAGCCAGATGCAAGCTGCTCTGTGCTGCCCAAACTCAGCTCCCCAGTGGTGATGCTCTGCACGACACAAACCCTCCTAGCAACGAGTCTGACAGCACAGAGTAGCTCCACAGCATCTGAGTCCTTGACCCAACACACAGCCAGGGAGAACATCCATTTCCTCTTGCTCTGGGTGGGACAGAGGGGCCAAACTCCCCTGTGCAGCAGCCTTATGACCCATTATCCACTAAACTGCATCCATTGCTCTCTGCACTGGCTCACAGAGCTGCTCTTGGGCTCTGTCTCTTCCTACTGAAGCCACTGGGCATCTTCTTGTAAGGAGCAAATGGGAAAAGGCCCTGGACTATGCTTGTGCTGTATGGCAGCACAGTCCATATAGGGCATACTTATAGAATAATTGAACATTTTCCACAAAGCAGCTGTCTCAGGCTTGGAAACCAATGTCTCTTTGCTAGTTAGCCAGTAAAGAGATTTAGGGTTAATAAAGAATAAATGCCCATTCTCTCAGGGAAACCTTTATATGGATGTACCAAGCTTTTCATTCAGTGAGGTATAATTACTGAAAACCCCGCAGATGCAAGTAGCCAGACTGTGCTCAGACTCTCAGAGGGACACCTGAAAAGCTCTCCTCTAATCAGCACATAGCACCAGAGAAGCAGAGTTGGAAAAATTCAAGCAAATCCTTTCTGGATTCTCAAATGAAGCTCTAATCCAATCCTACCATCTACTGAGAAATTCTGGTTTTGAAGGAAAGGGACCTGTCTCCCATCATGAAAGTTTCCTCCAGCATCTGAACTGAGCCAAGTGCAAATGAAACCTTGAACCTATGCCCAGAATGATCATCAAGAACTGAAACTTTTGAATTAGGGCAATATAAAATATGCCAATAAAAATTTCTTTACCGCAAGTCCTGTTCTGATGTATAAATCTTGCCTCACGTCCCTCCCAGCCCAACTAAAACCTGCGCTGTGCAAAAACCCCAGGGAGACCCCACTCAGGGTATTTCTGACACAAGCCAGGGAGCAGTTGAAATTACAAAAGACAGTTCTCAGATCAAAGAAACCCACTTCCATTTGCATGAACTTTTAGATAAACACCAAAAAAAAGTTAAAAGTTCACTGAAGGACTGACCCTTTTCTGCAATCACCCTCACACAAATCCTATATTTGCCATTTGTCTTGATGGGTGGTAAGGTCTTAGGGCAGGCACCACGACTTCCTCTGCATTAGTTAAATGCCAGCACCATCAGCCTCTGGTTCTAAACGGAGCCTGTGAGTCCTGCCACAGTATAAATAAAATTCGTAACCTATCCGAGCCCTAACATGACTTCATGAGGACCCTCCCCTCATTTATCCATGCTGCTCTAAGTTACTGAGGTCAAATTTAGTGAGGTTGGACATGTGAAATTGGCTTATGCATGGTACGTCCAAATGATCAGAGACTGGGAAACAAGACACATGACCAGGTCATATCAGAAAAAAACTGAAAAATTTATAACAGAACTCATCTCTCTCTCATTCCTCCTTTGCTTTAATCATCAGATGTTCTCCATTCAACTACCTGCTACCCTCTCTGAGATTTAAATTAGGCACAAAGTACTCCCAGAGACATGATCACAGCACAGAAAGGTTATAGGAGAAATACACTTTTGCCTTGGCATCCTACAGCTGGCAAGAGATATGAAAAGAACTAAAAATCCTGTGATGACAAGCTAGCTTCGGGCACCCTAACTAAGAGCTCAGAAATCTCACTCTTTCCCTTGTATTAGAGCGAGCAGCTTCACAAAGACTCAAACCCTAGATTATCTTCAGGGTTATTGTGAGGTGACTGCGAAGCTTTCTCATCAGCTTGCCAGTGGGGGGAACAAAAAAAAAGCTTTCTGAATCAGGCCCTTATCATTTATACCACATTACAATCCAAAATGAAAAATGACTTGCTCCAGATTTGATAGAATAAAGCATCTTGAGATGCCACAGAAGTACCCAATTTTCAATAAAGACATTAAACCTAAGCTTCAAAAAAAGGGAATAATTACATCGTTTTTTGCTTTGAGTTCTAATGTTAAAAGTGTCAATTTATAAAACTAGGTGAACAACCACAATTCCTAAGCAGACTGCGGCTAATTAGACCCCTTTTGATCTTTTATTTTCCCTAGAAGCTTATTTAACAACTTTACACAAAACTTAAGGTTTTGACACACTAGTGGACTGGGGGAGGGAGGAGACCACAGAAAAGAAAATTTCTCTCTGCTGCTTGCTGAGGTGGGAGACTGGTCTCTTCCTGAAGCACACTCACTGACACCAAGCCTGGGAAACCTTCTAGCCAGGAAAACAAATGCCTCTTATTTGAGCTGTCTTGATGGAGACATGATGCAGAAGAAAACGTTAAAAACTAAATCAAAGCACAAACCAAGTTGTTACTCCAGCTCTACACACACAATTTGTGTGTGCAAGTTACTGGTTTAGATGGAGGGTTACAATGCAGAAGACCAAGCATTATGACTCCAGAGCGCCGGGAGGAGTTGCCTTTACCTGCTACTGCAAATAAACTGGGCACTGGCGTTGCAGTGCTCCCCAAAAGGGCTGTGCAGTGCAGAGAGAGGAGGGAGCTGCAGTTTCCTACCTGAGCAGCATCCACCTACACCGCAGAGGAGGGGTCCAACAGAGTCTGGTGGGAGTAGGACAGGCAGAGCTGGTCAGAGCAGCAGAGCCCATCCTGTGCTATGCTGCACCAAAACAAATCTTTGGGCAAGTTGATCTTGGAGCAGTGGCAGGCACAAGACAATACCTCCATGTCCCTTCCAGCCCTCCTTCCCCTTGAAGAACTGACATTAAAACAGCCATGAGGGCTGGGTGACACAGAAGCCACCAGGACCTGGGCACTTTTCACTTCTATGACCACATCACATCCCCCTCCTTTCTGTAACTGGAGAGACAGACATCCCTAGTTCCCAGGAACTCACCACAGCAGCAAGGTCAGGAGTGTTAAGGGCAAAAAACTCCTTGTCTTGTCCTGAAATGAAACAATCTCATTAAACTTGAAGGACTCAGACTGCTCATGCACACAGACAAAAGCAGAGGACACAAACATCCTTCCCCCTCAATACAACTGGGAGACCATTCCCCCTGTGGATAATCCCCGCCCTGCCCGGGCATACCAGTGGGTGTCTCTGCAATCTTGCCCAGAGGATGACAGTTCCACAGCATCCACCTATACTGCAGCAGCCTTCCCACTCCCCTGGGGTGAGGGTCAGCCCTTAAAGCAGGAAGCCAGGTGTGGAGAGGGAAGAGAGGGAAGGGAGAGAGGGAAGGGAGAGAGGGAATGAGCTGCTTCAAGCAGCATAGCTGTGTCTGCAGTGACATGCTCCTGTCTGCAAGCAGATCCCTTCAAACAGGAATCTGGATAAATCTGAAACAACCATAACCATCTTGATTTACTGATTTAGCTGTGTTAATCCTCTAACTAACAATCTGGGCCCGGTGCAAACCTCAATACGATGTTAGTAACAGAGCTCCGGTGTGTCCCTGTCACCACTTAACTGTCTTCAGTCTTGAGGTGGGAAAATCTGAGCTTACCTGATAGCTGAATTTACCTAAGATTCTTTGTTCAAGCAGGAATAAACATGCTGATGGCAGCTCTCAGCCCCCACTGAGCTGTTACAGCCTCCCCACACCCACAGCCAGGTACCACCCAGAGGATTCAGCCATAGCCCTTGGCTGTGTTCCAACTCCCCCACCCCAGGCTCACAACCACTAAGAAAGCTTCAAACATTGCCAATTTTTTTAAAAATTGGTCTTCCTCACCCCCTTCCAAGGCTGTCCTGGCTTGCAACTTCACTTCCTTTTCTCCTCACTCTCCTGCAGGTGCATCAGCTGAATGATGGTTCAACAGAGGAAGGGAAGAAGGAAGTGATCAGAGGTGGTACCTGCACAGCAGCAGAGCTATTTCACCCTCATGCTGCACACTGCAATGTTAATGACTTCAAAGAAAACCATCTGCAAAGCTAAAAGCTTAATGTAGGAACAAAAATCAATACTGTGCTCAGTGAAGTCCCCTGATACCGGAGACTCTAAAGCATCATTCAGGTAGACAGCCCTGGGCATTCCCTCCTTAACGACTGCCTGCAGACCATTAGAGAGGGGACGCTGCTTTAATTTATTCTCTTTGTCATTCTAATATAGATCTTCCCTTTTTAAATGGTGTTTGTACTTAATAGTGCAATCTGGGTTCAGAAATAGAACAAGTCCTAAAAGCTGGGATCAATACATCCCACACCGCCTTTCAGAAGGGAGGCAGAGAGCACAGCAAAGAGGAGAGGGCCAAATGCCCTGCTGGCATAAATAGTGAGTTCCCTGATGCTGCTGTTCAAAATATGAGTCAAAGTATGGACTCAAACTTAGCTAACTACATGAAAAATAAAAAAGGGAATTAAACAATAAAAAACCACAACCCAAACCAAAAAACTATTCATCCTTTTTTTGCCCGGAACAGCTCTCTGCTAATAAATTCAAACCTTTTCCAAATGTTAGTAATTCATAATGTATCACTACTAATAATACTGGCACACAGTACTGTTGGGATGCAGAAACTGAGCAGGGAGTCTGACCCACCCAAGGCAACAGGCCAAAGAGAGGAGCCAGCTCACCTCCCTGCTGTCCATGCTGCCTCTGGCACTGAAGAATCTCTTCTCCTTTCCCAATACTCCATGCTATCCAGACACCTGAGAATTTTAAGTAATTATCTGGAACTAACCACAAGCGAAACAGTAAACATAAAAGCTCCTTTTGCCTTCAAGGGCAAGTGCTGTTTTAAGGTACAAAATATTAAGGTTCTGTGAATCCACAGAAATTATGATCCCTGGTTCCAGGAAACTTCAAATGCTGTGTGCCTGGACTGTCTCTTTTTAAGAAAGGATTATTCCCAAGGTTTTCTTGTTTGTTTTTGTATGCCAGACTCCTGCCCTCAGAGCAGAGGTGGAGCATAGGAAGGCATTTCCCTGTGCTGGCCACAGTGGGCTTGAAAATCTTCCTAAAGGAAGCAAGCTTAATAAACAACAGCCATCAGTCCAACAAGCCTCCTCCTTGGCTCCCAATAAACAAGGAGCAGAAGGAAGCAGATTGAAAAAAACCACAAACACCCCCCAAAAAATACTGGAGGGAAGATTTTGAAAAAGTGGCCTGTCAGTGTTTCATTTTGCTCTATACATCAATGAAATTTCTAAGAATTTACATGTTGTAGGGAAATTCCATAATGAAAACTGATCCATGCATGCAAGTCTCGTGCAGCTGTAACAGTTAAACAAGAACTAGCTCTAGGCAGTTTATGGACACTGGAATGATGTTCAGGTGTGGAAGATGATCTCCAAAAGTTGCAGAGACAAGAGACAGGTTAGAGCACAGTGTGATGATATACGTAGGTCACCCCTGGGTGCTCTGAGGTGTCCCTGTAACCCAAGACCATTCATGCATCCTTAGAGGAGAGTGTGCAACAGGCACAGAAATTTAACTATAATTTGGTTTTTTCTGATCTAATTGATACAGGTTTCTCAATCTGACATTGCCCTAAGGGTCAGAGATACTCTCTACTTTGATTACATACAGATGCCAGATCCATATAGCTCCGTCCCACAAGAAAGAAATCCCCAAGGATTCCAATTGTTTTAAATAAAAAACCTAAGCAAATGAAAAACAAACCCTCTCCTGCCACCTACTCAACAAGCACACACAACCCTACCCAAACACACTGCTGCTAATGCTTTGCAGTAACACTTGCTCAACACCAAACAAAAGCACCTATAAGTCACCAAGTCAGTTGGTAAAATCAGATCTAATATGTCAAAATATTTCAGTTTCACCCAAACACTCTTGGTTAGTTAGTGCTAAATATTCATTCCATCTCTTAATCCTTCTGCCAGGCAAGGCAGATTTCCTGCTAGCAAACAAAGTCAAGCAACGTGTCTCAGATCACAGAGGAATGTTGCCTGGACTGAAATAATAACCAACATCTCATCCCTCAGTCTGCCCTCCTCCAAAAAACAAGGGTCCACTCCTTCCACTTCAGTACGTTTCACCTTGGCTTTTATCCACTGCTTATTCATCTTATTTCCTCTCTCCTAGAATCCAAATAAATCTGCATGGTGCTAACTGAGCTCCTACAAAACAAATGGTGGAAGAAAGGCATCTCATCCCCCTAATTTGCTGAACAGCTCAGGCAGCCCAGGACAGCCAGCTGCCACGTGTTCCCTGGGGCCATGCATGGCCCTCAGGGGGACTCCTTTGGGGGAGCACCCACCATTTCCTCAGGGAAGCCCCTGCAGCTCACTCGCTGTCCCTGCTTGAGCACTGGGGCTGGAGCCTTCAGTTTTGGCTTGCTGCGCTGTCTCCTGGGTTTGATCCAGTCCCTGAATCCTCCCACCCGTTTTTGGGAGCTGAGGTTCACCAGGGAGCATCAGGACACCTTTACAAAACAATGGCTGAAGAGCGTCCAGAAAGCTCTATGAGTACAAGTGCTTTTGTTTCCACAGGAGAAATGTCCACAGGGCTGCGTTTGGGGAAAGGGCAAAGAAACATCTGTGTGCTCACAGCAGCAGCAGCAGCACAGGCACAAGCTGCAGCTGCAAAGCCCCTCCAACTTGGCTGGTGCTGTCTGCTAACTGCTGGCATAAATATAGTAACAGGGTTGCACATATGGCAGGCTGTTTAATTTTAGAAATCAAAACTATCGAGTGATTAAGTTAGTCATCCTTCCTCAATTTGGGACCAATACAACACTACCAGAGGCAGTGGTCATAACCACTGTGGTTTGCCAGAGAGAAGGAGAGCGCATGTGCTCCCACGGCAGCAGGGAACACCAGAAACCCCATCCTGCTCTGCCCAGCCTGGCTTCTCAAAGCAGGATCAGACAAAAGGAGGAAAATCCAACTTAAACCAGCCTTCAAATGAAAACTGAGAGCCTGCAGATTTGCACACATGAACATGCACAGCCTGCAACGTGTTCTGGATGGGGTATGGCAGAACTGCTGCCCTGAACACGGCGCTTCCAAAAAGTGACATGAAAATCACACTGTGCCAATTGGTCTCTGGAAGTGAGATCCATTCAAATCTCAGTCAGGGAAACTCATGAAGAGGGAAATGGGAGCCCAGTTCAGCCAGGACGGCTGTCTGGGTGCAAACGTGCCTGGGTCAGGAGTAAGAGCAAGCCGTGTGCTGGGACACTGCACAGCCCCTTGTCACCAGCTGGCTGAGTCCTACCGTCCTCAGCAGCCCAGCCTGTGCCAACACATGAACCCAGCCCTGGCCAGGAGGGGCCTTGAGGCACCCCAAAACCAGCTGCTTCCTCTGCAGAGCCTGTGGCTTATCCTCAGCTGCAGCACCAGTGGCACCAGGAGGATGCAGCCCTGCAAAGCCCGCCAGTATCTTCCCCTTCCAGTGAAAACCAGCAAATGGGGAAAGCAAACAAGTCATGGAGGGATTTTCTGTTTCTCTAGACAAACACTCTAAGAACAGTTCAAAAGAGGCTAATTAAATTCCAAAATCCCTGCGCAAATACATTAATAATGATTTTGAAATGAGCAGTTAACCAAGGAAGTTTTCAAGGTGGGAAGTGTTTGATACAGAAGAGCGTGTGAGGAAGAGCTGCCCAGCCTACGCTAGAGACAATCTCTCTGGCCAGCACACGTGTTCAGGGGAGTGGGCATGGCAAATGCTCCTGGGCCCAGGAACAGCTGTGTCCCCAGGCTGCAGGGGGACAGAGAAGCCAATCCCCTTCATTCCAAATCACCAGGAAGCCATGCAAACACTAAATGATGTGGCCATGAGTCTGAACTGTCGCTGCATAGCCTCACCAATGAGCTCCTCCATCCATTTCCAGGATGGAGGAAAAGCAAAAGACCTTTTTTTCTGTCCTGCTGTAATTACAGGAAATTTCCAAACATCGGATAAATCTTTTTTGTCTTCCCACACAATCCTAGGCAAATCAAGAGTCTGCCTTCCCTGTGCATGAAGCATGAAACGATGAAAAATGGATAACTTGTTATAATTGCTAATATGGCAGTGGAAAAATCCAATATTGTTGCATGGTCTGCGCTCCCACGGTTCATGGAACCTCTCAATGTTAAATGCCATCTCTCTCACAAGCAGGAAGGACAATAGTACCATTTTTCGTTTAATGATGGCAAACTAAGAAAAGAAGTGATGTGAAAAAAACACAGAAGGGAAGTGATGAGCCCTTGTAAAGTCCGTGGCAGAGCAACGACTTAAACCCACTGGCTGAGGCCCTAAGCACCAGGTCACCCCATCTTAGTTAAATCTCCAACCATGGTCACAAGATTCTCTCTCCTATTCTTTTCCTTTTATTCTCTACATGTCTTTTCCCAGCAAAATACGATTATGTTTTTTTCAGGTAAGATCTCATGAGATACCGATTCATATGCTTGTTAAAACCCAGATCCATTATACCTCTTTTTGCTTTCATTCACTAATTTTATTGTGCTATAAAAGAAAAGATTTTCTGGTGAGATACATTCACTGTGCCGCCACTACTGCTAAAGGCACAGAGCTGCCATCGTCTTCCGGAAACAGGTTTGTTTAGTTCATAAATCCTGCTTTCAGTATTTTGCTAAATACAAAAATTACGCATAGGATAATAAATTCCAGGATCATTCTTCCTTCAGATTTGACAAATAGAACTGCACTTCTTTCCCCAGCCCAGAGGTACCTCTTTTAAAGAGCAGTCAGCAGTCTGATAACTTTAGATAAACCATTTAATTTCCAGAAGGAGCCTTGTCTGTATACACACAGTCTACTGGGTGTTCTCCTTTCTCCCTGACTGCTCCCTGTTGGGAAGCAGAGGCTTTGGTTGAATAACTGGCAGTCTCAGCTTTCTGCATCACAAAGCTGTCTCATTCAAAATTTAAGAATCACTTTCATGAACCATAAGAAACTGTGTTATTTACCTCAGCAGCAATCCAAGTACGCTGTTCTACAGTCTCACAGTCTAGGAGAAGAGGCTCAACTTTTTTTTTTCTTTATTTTTATGAAACTAGGAGGGAAAGTGGGAAATAAAGATAGAATAAAAAATGACCAAGAATTGTGAGGAACTGGTTTAGGAGGGAAAACAATGAAAGAGTGGAAATCTATGCAGCTCTGATTCCTGTTTAAATGCTCCAAGAAAGGAGACTAACTTAGAGGTAAATCCAATTGGTAGAACCAGAAGAGAAGGAAGGAAGTTAACTGCCAAATTCAACTAGATCACCAGAAAAAGCCTCCAAGCAGTTTGATTCATTATGCCATGGTTAATCCTGCTTAGGGAGAGATTTCACATTTAAAAGCAGCTCAGATAAAAGAAACCAGAGGTGTGCTCACCATACATGAGCACACGTAAGCTGCATTTAGCTAAAACTTGCCCTCTGATAGCAGCAAAGGCAGGACAGGACAGCTCAGTGCAAGCTTGTCATCAACATCTCCACAACTTCAGACAGAAGCAGCCCTTCCCAATACACACATTTCAGTGAGAGCTCTGTCTAACAAAATGCATGGAAGAGTCAAGATGGCAGAAGAACTCCAGGATGCCAAATTTATTTCCTTGCAACCATCTAATTCTCTCTCAATCTTGCCCTAGGGCTGAGCACAAGAATGAGCTCTGCCCAAGGTGCTCAGGGCAGCCATTCCCACTCACACCACTTGTGTCCCCCTTTTGAAATTTCACGTGGGTAAATTAACCTTTTTGCACAACTGCTGCAGCACACACCTGTCCTGCTAGTGTGGAGCTGCTGGTCATCCAACCAGGAAAGCCAGTCACCTGGAGAAGGGCTTGCAGCATTTGGGTTTGCACTGGGGCCCTTTGCAGGGCACACAGAGATCCTGCATGAATAGCAGCTCACTGCCAGTGAGGGAAGGCAGGCAGCAGAATTTCTGAGGGTGTTAATTTATCATAATGGCAAAAGCATGTTTCACCCATGCTGATGCTTCTTTTTGTCCGCCTAAAACTCTCTAGGAACAGCCAGTGCTAAAAAGTGCAGAATAAGGCCCCATAAAACCTCCTGTCTGGAATCTAGGGACTGTTAATCAAGAACACCAGTGCTTTTGCACAAAAATATTGTTAGATTTTGTTGTCTGTACTTTTTCATGCATCCTTGCGTAAGGATTTCCCCCCACTCTTCTCACAGCAGCTAACAGGACTGAACTGCTCAGAAGGACTGGCCACAGAGTGAAGATCCTCACTGCAGAGATTTTACAGTCTTTTCCAAATCAATGACTAGAGACATACTAGGTTAATCCTGATTACTAACAGACACCTCTGCTGTGATTATATTGCTAATAACCACTTAAGTCTTCTTGTGTCAGGTGGACCTCATTTCATTTTCACAGCTGTGTCTGGTGGTTTAGCCACTTCTCCATCCTTTCTCTCACTTGTCCGTTCTTCCACATACTGCTATAACTCAGGAAAAGGAAAAAGGAAAGAGCTAGGAGTAATTATCAGAGTAGAAGACTCCCACTACCACTACTTCTCCCTCCAGCTGAGGGTTGCATTCCTGCTGGCTCTCCCTTTCCCTAGCTGAGCTTGGGAGTGCTAAGCCACCCCTAAAATCGTCCTTGTTAAAACAGGTCCATCACATTGCCTGGGATATAACAGAGTGAAAAAAAAAAAATCACAAACCAGCAGGGCTGAGTTGCCAGGAGAATGGTGCTATGCAAACATTTCAGGTACCTGCACTACACAGGTGTTTATACACCTTATGGGCTGCTCCTAGAGGCAAAAACCCCATGCCAAATGCCACTTCACAAGGGTTGGGATGACAGGATGATCCAGCAGTGTGGTGAGTGTGCAAGCACCCAGCTAGACATTGTGGGATAGCAATGGAAAGAGCTGGCACATGCAGAGCATCAGTTTTTGGGGAGCAGAGAAAACTCCTTGGCTGTGCTAAAGGTTGCCATGCCTCAGTAAGCCCATTTGCAAGGTAGCTTTCATCACATGCAATCCAGCAACGTCAAATCCCAAGAAACACTCCACTTGTGTGCAACACATTGTAAGGTGAAAGAACACAGAGGTTATTTGCAACAGACACCAAGCACAAAGAAGCATCTGCTTTAACCAGCTGTGCTTTTTGTCAGAAGAGGTCTGATGTCAGGGTTGAGATGCCTGAAGGTCAGCAGCATTGGTCAGTGGGCCAGAGCAGGGCATCCCGGCTCCCATCCTCTGCTTGGAAGGGTGCTCTATCTCAGAGTCAAAAGCAGGTGAACCAAGATCAAGATTTTGTTCCTCATTCAACACTGACTCACTCCATAACCTTGAACAAGGTCCTACACCACACCTTCCCCATGTGGGAATGGTACAATTTATCCATTTCCCTGTGCTTGGGCGCCTGCTGCAGCCGGTGCCCATGAGGTACTTTCAGGTCACTGGCTCCAGGGTGCCAGGCAAGAAGAGAACCTGGCTGTTTTAATACATCCTGGGCTTGTTCCACACAGTGTTAGAGCCTGGGTCAATATATGTGAATTTTTTCCAGCACTCCACGAGATTTTCTGTATAGCAAAGTTAAAGCAAGCGAGAGAGAGAGAGAGAGAGAGAGAGAGAGAGAGAGAGGTTCCCATTTGATTGGCTGTGACTAGCTGCAATTAAAAACTATAATTTATTACCCTGGATTATGAGTATAATTTCAATGCAGAGAATTAAGGTTTTCTTCTGAGATGGAAATAAAGATTAATTTTTAATTTCCTTTCTCACTGCACATTTAAGAGCAATGGACTCCATAGAAAACTACAGGTCAAAATAGTTTTATGGAGGAATGACAATGTTCCATTGCCGAATAATTTAATGCTCTTGCTGCCTTTTTAATATTTGACTGCAGCTCCCTCATGCGAAACAGCGGCAGCAGACGCTGTTCACGTTTGCTGCAGCACTCGGGTCAAAGTGACTTTGAAACAACAAAGTTTCACTGCTCAGGACGTGGGCAGCTTTTGGAGTTCCCTGCTGCAGGCAGCTGCCTTCCACCAGCAGAGCACAGGCAGCCCTTGCATCTGGGCAGGCAGCTGGCCTGGGGATGGGGAAAGCAAGGGTGGAATTAAAGCTTGGGGAAAGACAAGGACACAGGAACCTGAGTGAAATAGGTGCACAGCAGGTGCCTCCCAGCTCGGACACGGACAGGTACATTCAGATAAAGCAAGAGAAGTATTTCCACCCTGGAAATGCTGCCATAGGACAACGGGACTCTGTGGGTTTGCCCGCATACAGACTGTGTTATTCCAGTCTGCACAGCACATCAGCAGAACACAGGGGAAAACTGGGAACCATGAGGTCATGAATTCACTTGGTCATGGACCATGACTAGGTCACTGCTTGCCAAAACTGCCCCCAGCCCCCAGAGAAAACAGCCTGGGAAAAGCTGGGAAATCCACACGATCACACAGTGCTGCTGGGTGACCTGTAAAGGAGAATCCAGTGCGACACAAAGAAAGAGAGGGGGGCTGTGTGCATTCAGTCCTCCCAGAACAAGCACCTCTCAGGACAGGATTTTCTGCTGGTGTTCACAGCGGGATGATACTAGCACATGCCTTAGGCCTAATATTTTACTCTGGGCAACTGGCAGTGAACGAAAATATCACTGAAATTCAGGAACCCTTTAAATCCTTGCTCTGGTAGCAGAAATTAACAAAAAAATCCCCAACAAAAACCCAAACCAAACAATAAAACCCTGCCATACTAATTGCTTGGATCCCAGTTAATTGAATAACCCTGTGCTGACAGAACTGCATCCTCAATGGCCTGGTAATATATAGTATAACCTTTCCATTGCAGGGTTTTTAAAATTTATTGGCATCCTGTACCTGGCATCTTGGGTCATAAATGCAATTAGATGCCTAAGTGATGCAACTGGTGAGCACTGTGCAGGGTCACCAGGATGAACATCCCCCAGGGACACTGTGGTGACAGTGTTTTCAATGTGGAGAAGATCCTCTGAGTGCTAAAGATCCCCAGCTGTCCTGGTGGCCTTTAGAGGAAGTCTGTTTGAGGAGGGGAATGAAGACTTTTTGTGAAAATCTTTTCCCTATGTGAAATCTGTTCACAAAGAGATCTTAAGGGAGATTTGGACAGAGTAATGAAACGAGTTCTCAAAGTTTTGGCAGTCTCTCTCCCTCCAGCGCTTCCAGGAGACATATAAAGTAGATTCATTTTCAGTGCAGAACAACAGCACAACTAGGAGCCCAGTTTAGGACAAGTAACACCTGTCTGTTACTCACATCTCGGCTTATAAACTGGTCCTGTGTGAGATGGCAGTTTCATGAGGCATCTCCTCAAAAAAAGAGGACAAAAATCAAATTATGCTGTCGTTCGCCCAGAGGTCTCTACACAAACTGTATCTCAACCTTTTCATGTTAAGTCTCAAAATAGAAAATATAACAGCCACAGACACAGCTTCCCATAACCCTCACTGCCCAGGCAGCAGGACTGCTCTGAGTCTGCTGCTCCTGCAGGGACAGCTCCAGCCATTTGATGTAATTCTGCTCATCGGTCCAGGGAAAGACTCCTCTGAGCTCTCAGGAAAAATCAAGATGAGCAGTTATTTGGAAGCCCTCTAGAGAAAGCATAGAAGCTGAAAAAATTAAGGTAACTGAATGGGGAGTGCTTCTTCCTTCTAGTCAGAACTGCTCCCCAAACAAAGCTCTTGCTTTGTGTGTGAGTTTGGAAAAGAACTCCAGCCAACTGCAGTGACCAGAGCTGCCCTAGCACTTCTTGCAGCAAGGGTGCTGAGTAACACCTGGACTGATTTCTACCTCGGGCATTTATCACATCCTGACACCTTACAGAACTCCCTGCAGATTTCCAGTTGCCTACATTATTTTCTTGCGGTGTCTGTCCTAAACAATTGTGTCCAGACATTGCTCTCTTTAATCAATCATGTTTCTATTCTCTCGTGGCTGCCTTTCAGCAGCAACTGAAGCAGTCACTAACTACAACAAGTTTTCTTCTGATGGCTGATGACTCACAAATCCTGCAAAGGGGATACACGTGAGTCTGGATGTGACCAGACTTTGGGAGGGTCCAGCTTTATTCAGCACAAAGCACACAGAATTTTGGTGAGTTTTTCAGAAGTACTTCCCCCTCCACTGCTGGGATGCTTGTGGCCACCTTTGCCAAACACCCCAGATATTTGGACCACTTGGGACTCCAGTTTTGGAGCTCCATGGAAAAAAAGGAGACACGGAACCATGAGCTACAATGGAGCATCTTTCTCACAAGCATTCATCATCAGCCCTGCCTCTAGCAGCCCACCCTGGTATAACCATTGCCTGAGTGCAAAGACTGGTGTGTGTCTCCGGAAATGGAGTTTAGATGTTTGTCTTATCTGAACGAGTTCAGTGACAAAACACGCTGCACAAAGAGCGTGAGTAACCCTGACAAAGCAACTGTCGCCTCCTTATCACGGCCTCCAAAAGGACTGAAAAGAATCAAGCATCAGAGACTTATCTCACGAGAGATGTTCCGTGCCCATGCCTGGCTTACCAATCAGCCCTAACTCCCTTTTTCACTAGGGTTCTTCTGCCTTGTTTTTGGCCACACAGGACAGCCTTGCCACTTCCTGAGTGTGGAGGAGTCATGAGGGGAAGGGGGGTGTGGAGGATGGGCCCCTTTGCCCATGGTATTTTCTTGTGTTTCTGGACAGTGGGATGTTTTTACCCATGACAGCTTTACCGTTGTGATAACCATAACAAACGGCCATCCTGGTGCCACAGAAAGGTTCTGAAGGTTTGTATGATGACAAAGAAACAGAAGCCGAGGACAGGTTTTCTCGAAGCCACATTAATCTGAGGTCCCTCTGACAGCCTACCCACCCTCAGTTTGGGGTCCTGCTGCCAGCGTGCCAGCTGTGCGAAGGAGAAGTGCTCACTCTGAGATGGGAGAGGGCTCCTGGTTGTGGCCTACTCCCAACTCCATATGAGCCTTTTGGGTCATGGTATTGCTCAGCAAAACCAGAGCCATCACAAGGGTCACTTGTGATGACAGTGGGACACGTCTGCCTACTGGCATTTCCATGTTTTTGGTGCCTGGATCTCATGGCTCAACTCGTTGTGTCAGAACCTGCCTGCAAGAAACAGGCTGGAGCTGGTTCCAAACCAGCCCCATTGGTAATACTGTTATGATGGTCATAACCCTCAGCTGATCTCCTACATTAACGATGTTCAAGATGGTAGAAATTGAAATGCAGAAAACATCTCAGCTCTAGAGAAGGAGGATTCTGATTTTCACTCACACCCAAATCTCAACCAAAGTGTGCTAAACCAGGTCAGAACAGCCTACATCTACAACTAAAATTCTATTTGATCTCCTTGCACTGCCTCATCCCAAGGTCTTGAATTCCTACAAGCAGATGTGTTGATTTATACAGACCTATAACCCAATATACACTCTTGAGACCACTCTGAGTTTTGATATTTCTTAAACAAGAACATTTTTCTTATTGTCCCTTCATTCTGAATGCAGTAAAGGTGTAAAACTAGCATCATGCTTTATCCTTAAAACCACCAGCATCTATCTCCTCAAAATCTCAGGGTGTAAGGTAGTCGTCATGAGAAGGATGGTAAAAACACCACAGAGAGAGCTATAGCAATATCTTCACTGATTTACAGGGCTATTCTTATTTGTCATTTGCCCACATAAGCCTGGGAGCACAGCAGTGTTTGAGGACTGGGCAGAGCCAGAAGAGCTGCAGCCTGGCCCAGCTTTGTTCCTACGTTCTTGCACGCAGCCCTGAGCAGGTCACCTTACCCCTCATGCTCGCCCTCCCTCTGCTCAGCTGTCTGCCCTGGCTGGGACTGTCTCAAGCTATTTGTAGCAAGGTGTATCTCCTCAGGCATATTCTGTACCTTGTTCAGTGAAGCCCTAATCTGACCTAAGGTCTCCAAGCACTTCTCTGAGACATATTTTCAATAATAACATGAAACGGATGCTAACCGGTTGTGCAAATACCTCCATTCATTTCCATATTTTAAAACCTTTCCTCCAGAAAACCCACATAATCAACACAGATGTCTGCCTGTAATCACGCAAGGCTGAATTCACAACAGATGATGTTTATGGAGAAGTCTCACCGAAGGAGCTTTGCACAGCTAAAGTTCTTTTATCAGGCACTCCCCAAGCAGCCCCCCTCTCACGCTGTGCTCAGCTAAACAGGTACAACAGGGGTTGGAGGGGACATTTCAGCCGGCAGATAATAACCAAGACTTGAACCCTTTTTTCCAAATCTGCAGATTTCAGAGGTTTGGCACACTGGTCATCACGAGCTCAACTTAGCTCGTGGCTTCACCTCAATCCGTACAGGACACAGTGGAGCTCCACAAGAGTTGCTCAAACCTCTCTGGCAGCTGTACCAGAACCTGAACTACAACAGAAACTTCTCAGCTATTTGTCATTAGGCTCTTTCTCTGGGAGGATAGGGACCAGGCAAGGCAGTGCTCCTCTGCATCTCCAACCCCACTAGGGCCACCCATTCAATCACAGTCTGCCATTTCCCACGTTTGATAGCGTCACTTAAGGAATGACTCCAGACCCTTGCTCACAGGGTCTATGCCACAGGGCATGCTTCAACATAAAATGGCCATCCAGCAGCCTTTGCTGCGTAGCCCTGAAATAAGCTTTAGAGATTGGATAACTGAGAACTTCTAAAAAAAAAAAAAAATAGAATTCAGCAGAGGCTGTAGGTAGCACTGGCTGGCCACTGCCCATGGGGCACCCATGCTCCTTGGAAATCAACATGAGAAGAGACTTTATCACGGCTCTGATCTACCAAACAGAGCTCTGAAGAAAAGGACATCTTGTTTTCAAAGGTTTTCCTCTAACAGGCATTGAATGAAGAGAGGAAAAAACCCAACAAAAAACCCAAGCTCTGATGAGAAAGATAAATTCTCAAAAACAGTGACAGACGCACAGAGCAGATACCAGGGGAAAAATGCCACCAAGATCCGATTAGCCCAGTGAATCAGCACTGCGGACAGTATCTCTAAACCAAATTACTCTTCTCTTTTCCCCTCCCACACTCTTCTTCCCATCGGTGCAAAGTCCTCCCAGCCCAGAGCTCACACCCTGACCAGGGGCCTGGTGCTGTCAGTGCTGGCTCACACAAGCCCCTCTGTTGAGGCCAATGAGGGCAATGCTGGTGTAGGCACTGGGCCCTTGCTTGAGACAGCTTCTCTCTCCACAAACACAGCTGCTGATGGCTGCTTTCAACTTACTTTTAGACTGCATTTGGGACTATTTCTGAGCTCATGCAATTGGAAGGGATTGGGTTGGCATGTAGGGAAAATTTCTTTATGTGAAAGATGAGAAATGTCTTCTTTTTATCAAAGGAGGACACACAGTTGTTAGACGGGTGATGTTCTGACGCATTTTCAGCTAGGGTGCACTGCCTATACCAACACAGATTTCCTCCAGGGGCTCTTGGAAGTGTCTGAAGAAGAAGGAAATAAACCTTCTAGAAGGCTTGTTGTTTTCAGAGCCTTAGGGTCTGGAGGCTTGAGTGAAGAAGTGTCCTATTCCCTACCCCAGTGATCTGGCCCTGTGCACTGGTCAATGATGAAGATATCACCAAGGTATCTCTACACCACCCAGTCTGCCATGGGCTGTGGTTGTTGGCTGGATGAGGAGCCTGCACCAGGCTCTGTGAAGCCATAAGTACAGAGGCAGATTGGCTCAGAAAAGTGATGTGTTTCAGCCACAGCCGAGGCAGATCTGCCTCAAGTGCTTTCCATCAGCTGAAGCAAGAGAGGACAGCAGCATCCAAGTCAAGCAGCATTGGACAGGCTGCCTCTGCTCTCAGCCTTTGCCTGGGAAAGGTAAAAACTGCAAGGGTGTGAAGGAGACTGAGAGAATACTGCTCTTCCATAGCACTGAGTTTCTTCTTTTCCTAGAGGGAACAAGTAACAGCCACAGTGAGCCATAGTAGCAACTGGAGCAGAAGCTGTGAGAGGAAAATTTATCTCCAGAATAACCGATTGTGGTCAAAGAGCGAAGAGGCAGGAAGAGGAGTGGCAGGAGGATCCTGTCCTGAGCTGACAGAGGAATTCAGTCAGGTTTTAGCTATTTACAATCCCCCTGCTAATTAACTAGCAGACCTTTCAGTGACTTTTCCCAGCAGTGAGACAGTTCCCATACTGTAAGCTGCGTCATATCGCTCCCGTGCCGGCCAGATCGAGTCATAGTTTCCAGACCAAAGGGGTACCATTTTGGTCTCTCCAAACTCAAGAGACAAACCCAGGAACAAAGCCTGGAGCAGACAAATACTGCAGCCTTGCCACACCACTGGCAGCAGCTTTACCATGCAAACATAAAGCTGGCTTCTATTTGCCAAACTGCAAGGGGGCTGCTCGAGCCCCTGGCTGCAGAGTGAGCCCAGTGCCGTTAAGCACAGCAGCTCTCCCAGGGCTCCTTCTTCTCTGTTCTGGGGCCAGGATCAGCAATATTTCTATGGAAATAAGCCCCAATAGTTGCTCTGGGTCCAGCAGGAGGAGCTGGCTAAACACACATTTTTGTCTTAATGTAGGGCCTAAATAAACAGTCGAATAAGAACTCAATTTAAAAAATCCTGTAGTTAAAAGGATTCCCTCAATTCTCAGTATTTCTTTTATTCCCATGGCAACTGATATGAGTCTGATCTGCAGCCCAAATATTTTGTCCTGCCTCCTTTTCTAGTGTAAGTGGAAACATATACAAATTTGATGTTGGCTTGTACAGCTTTTGCAAATACTGTAACACATTTATTCTAAGTAATTGGTGGAAACATATTGCATTCTTTAAAAATACACAACAACTCCGCTGATGTACAAAGCAGAACATCTATGTAACTGAGAGACCCAGAACTACTCAGAGGCGTCCTACCCATACATCTGAAGGCTGCAGTGCAGGGACTCAGTTAGCTCTTAGCTTCAGGCCATGGCAGAGTCCATTCAGGCAGGCAGGGGTGCACAGACCAGCCCCTTGGTTGCCCACACCAACCCAGCAGTAGCCCAGTTACTTCTGCACACTGACTGCAGAGCCAGCAGAGTTCAGCCAAATGTCATCAACCCCAGGTTTCCTAATAACCATCCTCCTTTCAGGCCCTGCTGCTACTGCCATGTCACTTGGAACTTAGTGCCATGGTCTGGTTGACAAGGTGGTGATCAGCCGAAGGTTGGACTCAAAGATATTAGAGGTCTTTTTCCAGCTTAAATGATTCTATGATTTGGCAGGAACAGCAGTTTCTGGTTCCTCTGGCTAATGAAGGCCAAGTTCAACCACAATTCACTTGCCATGCAGGAGCTGGAACCAAATGGAAAGACCCTCACTTTAATTATTTGGTTTAAACAGAGACGTAGAAAACCATCATCTCAGTCTTCAGGTCATCCCTTACGATTTTGTCACCTGCTGGCCAAACTGCCGTGCTGAATCTTCTTAAATTCCTACCCCACGGTAATAAGGAGCTTGCAGGACTCCCTTTTACTTGGCACACCTACCAATTTATTTAGCCGAGTTTGGATCACTTTTCAAAGGCTCCATGCTCCTGTCACCAAAATATACATTTCTTGAGACCCTTTAAAAGCTTTGTAAAATATCTTGCTCAGCACCTCCACCTCTTGCGCAAGTTCCACAACCATTAAATAACAATAAAACAGCTTGTTCCCAAGCTGGGAGCAGGCTCTTCCAGGGACTAGAAGGGAGGCAGTAAGGACTTTGCAAAATTGTCAGATATGTGCACCTGCTTATGAGTGGATATTTTGTCCCATATTTTTGTAGTAGAAAAAGAAACCTGAGGTTTTACCTGACAGCTTCTTACAATCCGGCCAGTGTAAAGTATAATACAGTCTTTTTTTCCCTTGCTTCTCAGATCTCAGGAGCGTTTGCCAAAAGACTGTCAACTTGTTAAAAGTACATTAATGCAAATTCCAGAGCTTTCAGTTATGTTTATGCTAATAGAAAGCCTCCCGCTCTGTGACAGGCCCAAGTGAAGAGTCAGTAACAGGAAAATTAATTCCAGCTGTTGAAATTGATTTAAAACTAGCTTATTCATAATAATAATAATAGGGAAAAAAAAAAGAATTCCTGAAATAAAAATAAAAAAGGGAAATACAGAAAGCACAAAATCATGTTTACTGCATGAAAGCAGAAAGGGTTCTCCTGTTGGGAAGAAATCTTCCAAATTTAATCAAGCCTGGTTAGAAGAAAGCTGTAGCTTGTTATCGGGTTGTAAGTGTAGATTAACATGAAAAGAATTAGCTATGTGCACAGCCTGATTTTGCAAAGGAAACACAAGGGTTTTGTGCATGTATTTTGTTTTATATTCCTTATGTCTAATCCACAGGCAAGGAGACCAAATCCAGGCTGCAACAGGACAGGTAATATTTTAGATGATAATGGTTGCATACTGAGAACTCCAGAGCTCTGGGTGGGGAGATTAGCTCCCCACGACTGCTGCATTTATTCAGTGCCTTTACATACATTTCTGCTGACTTGAGTTCTGAGTGATTTCCGTGTTTAGACAACCCCAGTCTTGGGATCACATACCCCAACTTTGCTGGGGTTTCAGAGTTCAAACCAAGATCTGGTGGTGAAACTGCTTGCTGGCCTGCCATTTTTAGAATGGTCTCAAATGTCTATATCCTTGATTTAAATTTCCACACCATTTTTGTCTGAATTTTTCTTTTTCATTTCCCATCAGTCATCCTCCTAAGTCCTTGACTGTGTGCACGCGTAGCCCTAAAAGCTGAAGGAACACAATACCTTGCAAAATTCAGTTTTGAAGTGGAAGGGCAGGCAGCCTTTAAAACTTTGTTCAGAAATAGACTTTCACTCATTCAACACCTACAACTAGAACCAGATTTGAAAATGCAAGGTATTCTCATTTAGCCAAGGGAAGAGAGTTTCCAAAGCACTGGTCTCAGACTGCTGCAATCCACCCTGAGTGTAGGATCTGTCCCTTTCCTAAGGAGCACTTCTGAAAGACCTGAGGTCTTATTTAGGGTCCTACACAGATGCTAAGCCTTATCTTTTGCCACAGTGGCATCATCTGATTAGGTCCATATTCCTTGCTGCTTTTGAAGGGACTGATCCGGATTTCACTGAAATCAATACAAACATCTCTATTGGCTCAGCAGTTCCCACATCCAGCTTTAAGTGACAGTCTTGCACTTCATTATTGAAATGGCCTAATAAGCTCCACAGACTCTGTCTTCACTGCCCTCCCCTCTTAGTTCCATATCCCCACCTTGTACCTATTCACATTTGCCTCCACTTTAAACTCCATGCATTTTTCACAGGGGTGGATGAAGGGGTAAAGACAAAGAGATGCCATGACTTACATGGATCCTAACCAACTCATGACACTGAGGAATTCACATGCGTGGGTGGATGTGAGGATGAAGTGTTGGACCAATTTCAGCAAGAACGTTGAGAGAAGCCAAGTCAAACCCATGGTTATGCAGGAAGTCAACAAAGGATGCCAGCCCTAACCCTGTAAGAAAAGAAATGGGCTGATGAGTTTGCAAGAGGTCGCTTCCTTTAGAGTGGGGGGGGGGGGGGGAGGGAAGAGGGAAGAGGGAAGAGGGAAGAGGGAAGGAAGTTTCTCTAGAAATCCTCCTAGAATTTCAGAAATTTGCCCCTTTATTGTCAACTACAGAGAATTAAGACAAACCTTAGAGCATGCCAGAGCTCAGCCAAACAATGAAATGGGCAGATTAATTGCTGAAAAGGAGACACTGTTGGTTCAGAGACTGACAGTGCCCCTGACTCATGCCATCAGAGGAAGGAAAGAGCAACAATAAAGAAAGCGGGGCTATTTCTCAGAGTGCACCCCATGACTTCTGCTAGCTCATGCCGGGAAAGAAGGACACTGCGCATTTTCAACTGTGTGGGCAGGTAGAACCATCATTTGAACTTAAAAGGGCCATTCACTGCTTTATTTACCAACTATAGCTAATCGTGTGGGGAAACAAAGCATTGCAGTTTAAATGAAAACCTGATTAATAAAGGAGAAGGAGGAGATATTGTACTTTGCAAGACTGAAAAATGAGGGAAGTGTGTGGAAGCAGGAAGGATTTTCTCTGAGGGCTGGTATTTCCCTCCACGGCACTCACTCGGTCCTTGCTCACACCATTTTGCAGGCACTTACACACCAGGCTTAACAGGCTCAGGCCATTTGTGAGCAAACCACCAGGTTCTTGCTTCTCTGCTCTAATGCAAGTCAGGCTTCTACCTGCCTTCATTTCCCTTGGCCCAAAACCAGCAATGCAAACCCAGGAATTCAAACACCGTCAGTTTGGGGAGGGGATGGTGGTGTTTGTTTTTAATAACAATCAGCTTTGGGTTGTTTTTCTCTGCCTTCTGGATCCCGAGTCTTTCAGGCATAACCAAATCACACTTTCAAATTACATGGGGAGGTGCGTGGGGGGGTGGACTTCACACAAGACTAGAAACATGCCTTTGAAATGAAGTTAAAATTCTCAAGTAGTTATTTAATTCCCAAAGACCAGACACTAAACAATAAAAAATATCACTACCCTCACTGGAAAGCCTGGTGCTGCAAATCCCCTCCTCCTACATATTTCTTATTCACATAAAGGAAGTTTGACTTGAGACCTGAGGAAAGACAATCAGGATTTAGCCCTATGACTTAAAGAAACTGTTACGATACAAAATCTGTAATAAAGAGCAGAACCACAAGTCTCTTTTCTTTCCCCAAATAAATGGGGTTTTCTTGAAGCAGGCAAGAATCACGTGCTGTAAAAAGTCAGGAAAAAGTCTGGATAAAAGCCCAGAAGGAATATGCACACAAGTAATGCTAGGAGGGCTTCTCTGCCTTGCTTTTGCAGGGCTTTTGAGCCCACTGCTCTAGTCAGGATGATGATGATGCTGATGGAACACAGGGATTTGAACACAGAGGAAAAAGTAACCATCACCTCAACAGCGTCCTGGCTGGACCAGTCTGAAGTGACCCCTGCACCTGTGGGAAGACCAGAACATGCTGGATCCCACATGCACAGGGTCAGAGTCAAATTCCCTGTGTGCTGCCCTGTTCCACACCCTCCTGCAGAAGGCCAGGCTGGCCAAAAAAGCTGGAACACTTCGAACAACTCTCACACTGCCCACAGCTGATCAGCTGTTTCCTCAAAGCCTCCCGAGGCTGTGCAGCACAAATACACCTCCTGCTGGACCCGGCTTTCCATTCAAAAAGCCGCAGCTATGGGAGAAAGGAGCTGAGCTCTTTTACAAGGCATTAAGTTTCATTTGCAATTACTTGGGATTTTATTGCACTACTGAATGTAACAGGTTCCTTAACTGGGCCAGCAGCATTGTACCCATATGCCTTTTTAACAGAGCTTTTCTGTTATTGTTTCCTTATTGGTCTTTTCCCTTTTGCTACACACAACTGGATTTTACTGGCATCCAGCTTGTGCAATAGGCCCCAGGTGGCTCCTCCAAGAGCCTTATTTGTTAATTTGATGGCTGAACCAGTGCATGAGGAATGAAAAATACTGAAATGCAATGCCCGAGATGCTACTTCACAGCAGCGGCAACAACCCAGGAAATGTTCCCCAGAGTAAGGCTGCTGGGTGAAGTGGTTGTCCTTGGACAACCTTGGACTTGTCCAGTCCATCCTTGGAAGCAAGACAATCCTTGATAAAACACCTACTTTTTTTCTGCAGCCAACTGTGACTCCAGTAGGATGGAAAAGAGATGTAACAAATCACCCTACAAGAGCCACAATGTGCCGTGCAGGGATGGAGCCACAGGGAGAGATGGCAGGGCTCCTGCTCCTGCAAATGTAAGCTTCAGAGCACCTGCAAGACTGAAGTGTACCTTGGAGACAGACAACAAGTAAGAAAATGCTAAAAGCCACAGCATTTCCATAGAGAACCCCTTTTCTGGGGGGGCAAAGTCTCAGGAAAAACATCCTGGTTCAGTCCAACAACTTTCATTCAGAATGTAATGACCAGGTTTATGAAAGAACGCAGCACCCACCAGCATCAAGTGCTAAGTGCATTCAAGAACTCCAGCTCCTTCGAAAACCTGGTTTCCTGAACAAGATGCCAGCAGATGATGGCAGAACATGAAGGGCATACTGGGCTCTTGCTCCTGCCTTGTTAAATAATGCATTTCTTTCTACAGTGGATAAGAACTGAAAAGACTTGTGGAAGGAATACACCTGAAGGAGGGATTGGAACAGAGATAAGCCAATGGTGGAGATGGATTTCTACTCTAAGAATTTCACATCAAGATTTTTTTCCATGAAAAACACCCCACCCCTCATCAGAAATCTCAAATTATCACGAAGAAAATGTGTGTAAGAAAGGGCTGATTATATTCCTGAGTTGGGGAAAATGGGGGAAAAGTTTCCAGTTTTTGTTTGCCATGACTCTTCGTTTGAATGTTTTAATTTACGCTTGGAGAAGACTTGAAATAAAAATACCAAAAACTAAAATCAGATGTTTCAGTTGTTCAGATCATATGTCATCTGGGCCTTTAAGTTTTATGGTGGGGAGGGCTATTTTGTTTTAAGATTTTTGAGTAGAGGCATCGCTATCCTGATTTAGGAGATTACTTGTTTTTGGCTATTTTTCTTGCACTGAAAAATTCTTCTGAGATGGGAAATCATGGTGAGCTCTGTTCTAGACCCAAGTACAAGGAACAATATCAAAAGGCATCACCACCCAAGAGTACTTCCTTTTGCTGAAACAGAATCCCAAAACATTTGCTTTGCCAAGAATAAGAGAAAGAATAGAAACAGGATGCTCTTGCTGGGGTTAGAAGCCACCATTAACAAATGCAACCTCCTCATGTCCCAAAAGAGAGCATCTTGTGCAGCTTTACCACTTAGGGTTGCTCGAGTAGAGCAGAAGATGCATTCCTGATAAACCACAGCAGAGATGAGAAAACTTTACTTTAGCACTTCCCCCTGCCCTACCTCCTCAAGTTTTCCCTCACGTTACGTCAAAGATAACAGTGAAGCACAGAAAAGGCTTGATCCAAGGAAAACCTGCCCTGGCACATCCCTTCAGCCGTCCCCACAAAACCTCTTCATGTAACTCCTCACCTCTCCCCCTTCCCAGAACCCAGTGGAACCCTGTCAGCATCTTCTCCACTGGTACCCTGGACACCTGAAGCAGTGCAAGGTATCTCCACATGCAATTCCACACTGAACCTGAACCCTTCAGTGCTTTCTGGAACACCCAGAGCTATCTTCAGAATCCCAAACAAATACATTAATTGCTTTCAATTTATCAGCCTCAAATCATTCTGTCTAATTACCATTCATCTAGAGTTTGTGTTTTTAATGGTTTATGGGTATTGTTGGTAATCTTTTAATTTCTCATTAAAAACAATATCTTGTACGCACTATGTGTGAAAAGCCCTAATCCGATAAATCAAGCAAGAGTAACACAGTTAAAAGGAAATCAGTGGAACAATATTTGGGTTTATATATTTCTGCCAGTCAATTTGTAATTAAAAGTTGCTACTTTAAAAAACACAGTTGTTGCTGTGAAAGCCATTATCAGTCGGCATTTTCATATGAATACTGCTTTAATTAATTAGCAAAAGTAAATACATTATATATCAAAAACCGCTTTCCCACTGAACCCATGCGTTCCAGAACAAAAGGCTTAATAAACCATACAAAAGAGGGACAAATTAGCTGATCCCACCCTCCCTTTTCAGGTTTAGAGTCTTTTAAAGTTCTCCAAGGTTTTTTTTTACCCCACACTTGCTTTTTTTTTTTAACACATTGTTTGTTTTTCTTTAGAAGTGCGTATGGGGGAGAAGATGCTACACAAACACAAAACATGCCATTCAAACTAAATTATTTGGAAATCAGTTTAGCTGGTTCTTAGAAAACAGGAGTGTTTATGATTATTAAAACCCAAATGTAATTACGATCACATACAACACAGTCCCTTTGGAACAAATTATTTGCTGAACATTAAGGGGTTGGAGTTTGATTCACAAAAGGAAATGATGTGTCTGAAAAATTCTTTTGTCTAGGGGCATTCCAGAGACTGGTAACACCAGAAGAAAATTCTCCATTTTCTTCAGCAAGCTGGAGAGAAAGTGTGGCTGAGTAGTGTGGTTTCAGACTAAGGTCTATGATAAGAACACCTTGAAACATCAATGGCATCTCTTATCTCACAGGCCTTTAACAAGAAACAAGGGTCCTGCCATCTGACTAGCAAACAAATCACTCACCTCATCCTGTCCCTGTCCTGCTGAAGTGCTGCAAGCAGCTCCATCTGTGGGTAAGGAGCAGAGAGGAACAAGTGTCTCAGCCGAGCGATGACTGTGGCCAGGGCTGGGCTCCCTTGAGACAACAGACTGGGCAAAGGCAACCCAGTGGTGGGACCACTCACACAGGTGTAGAACCTGACCTAAATAAAGAACTCAGTAAGGCTCTGTCTGATGGATAAGACAGAAAAAATTTAATTACGCTTACCCACAGAGCTGGAGTTCACAGCAGAGCGATGAACAGCAACCTCAGCAGGCTGAGCCCCACCACCTTTTTAACAGAATAAACAAATATTGGTGAACAGATGAGGCCAAGGAGTGCAATCACCAGACTGAAAGTGCTCAAGGTCAGATTGGATGGGGCTCTGAGCAACCCAGTCTAGTGCAAGGTGTCCCTGCCCATGGCAGGGGCTTGGGACTAGATGACCTTTAAGGTTCCCTTTCAACCCAAACCATTCTATGATTCTATGAAGTACAAAAGGACTCCGTGGAAAAAAAGGAATTAATCAGGGCACAATTTTTCCATGAGAGTACTGGAGGTTTTCCACCAAAGGATACCTCCAAAAATAAAATCAGCACTAAGAAGATGAGGATATTGGACTAGCTAATGGTATGGCTATGTAACAACCCATGCAGACATCCAAAATTCCACTAACATAGGAAAAACAGGGGTGCACTCATACAAAAGCAGTTTGCAGTCACCAAGTCCAACCCTCTCCACCAAATTTCCTCTCTCATCAGATATCTCAACACTCCACTCAGTCCTGACTCCTAGTCGTCTTCCCACTTGCTGAGACGCTCAGCATGATTCCTTGCAAAGTAGATGGCAAGCAAGCTTCCTTCTTGAAGGAATTACTGAATCCTCCTCCTCTAATCTTGGATGCATGAAAGATCTAACAACCAGTCCCAATCCCGTATATCCTGCTTTCTTATGCTTTCTCTTCCCTTGTATGCCTAGACTACTATTCTTTGGAGAAGGGACAGTTTTTCACTCTGACTCACAGCTTTGCAGTGACACACACCCTAACAGGACTCAGAATTAATGCTTCAGGATGCCTGAAGTACCCAGATGATTTTGAAGGCTGTCCTCCTGCTCTCTCAGTTCCTTTACACCACCACATTGCAACAGCAAATTTCTTGAGCCTTTTCTGACAGGAAGTGTTCATCTTTACGCCTTGCTTCTCATCCAAGGGCTTCTGTCCAACCCTGTGTCCCAACCTCCATCCCTCACATATCAGCTCTGTCTCAGTCACAGTTTGACGAGACACACACCTGCTTCTCTGGAGTCCCAGCATGACCTGTGCATCAGAACACTGCCACCTTTACAGAGAGATCAAAGTCATGCTCTCAATCCATTGCTGGCTTCTTGCAAGGGCTGACAGACCAGCCCTGCTGTAATCCCACCGCAGTGGGATGACTTCTCATTGCATTTGGGTGATTACTCGCCTGGACATGTTTCTAGTAGGATTTGCACCTCAATCAGTGTGAAGTCTCATTAGGAAGGTACCATTGAATCAAGCCAGAATCCCCCCAGCAAAGGGCACACTTGGGCAGACACAGAGGGGTGAGACAGCACGGGGCAGGGTGCCCGAGCAGCACCATGCTGAGGGATGTTGCAGCACAGAGAAGCCTGTGCCTCATGCACAGGCATTCTTTTCCCTGCACATAACTGCATTGATTTTTATCATTGTTATATTTGGTTGAGCCGCCCATCTGGAAAGTTCTTGCCTCCCCCGGCCCCCATAAATAACCAAACCCGGCTCTAACCAAAGGCAGTTGACAGAATCAGCCCCATTGCCCTTTGGCAGTTCTTCCAGGAATTTTTAGGGGTTTTACCAGTCAGAAAAAGCTTTGATGCTTTGGAATCAGGATTTTATGAAGATCACTTTGTAGGGTTCAGCCAACTCATGAAGTGTCAAATGTGGGGCACTCTTTCATCTCATCGCTGGATGGGGAAAAGATCCTCCCTCTTACCAGAATGAGGACTGGAGAGAGGGAAAACACAGAGATGAAGGTTCATCCATAGAGGGGAGGGTTTCTTTTCTCTTGATAGAGTCCACCCACCGCATTCCCATCATACTGATTGCTGCAGTCCTATCTGTCTGCTCTCCAGGCTACATCAGATAAGAGGAGAACTGCTTGTTCGCTGCGGTTCCGATCCTGTGCTGAGGGGCCTCCCAGCTGCAAGGCCAGGCTCTTCCTCGCCCTCCTTTTCCAGCTGCTGTTTTCAATGGCTGCTGCATCGGGAGGGAGGCTGTCAGGAAACCTGCCACATGCAAAGAATGAGACCGTAACTGAGACCAGCCTAAGGAAATTTCATCTTCCACTTCATACTCATAAACACCCACCCAGAAAAGAGAGCAAGAAAATCCCTGATCTCTCTCAAAATTTATGTGCAAATTCCTATCCAGTCAAGCATGGGCTGTTGAGGGCTTGGCTGCCACTTCCTCCTGAACCAGGCCCACTCTGGATGACATTCACACACTGATGGGCTGTTTCTGAAGCTTGCAGCTCCACTGCCTCAAAAATTGTTCAGAAGCTGCAGACACCAACTAATGTCCATTTCGCAGAACTTAAGGCTTCTGCAATGCTGTGAGCTACACAGCCCATCTTCATCTAGCAGCTGATACCATTCCACCTGGTTCAGAGCAGCTGAGCTGCTCAACAATTGCTTGCGTCCTCTCCCATGGATGGGCATGGCTGCATTGCCCCAGTTCACCTCAGTGCAAATACAGCTTCTTTGTCTGGGTGCTCTGCTGGGGTCAGACCACTCAGGAAGTATTCCTTTGTCTGGCAAACGCACAAACACCAGATCCACGTACTAGAAGAAGAGTGAAAACAGCAAGCAGGACATCCTACACCCAGAGCTTCCACTCCTCTTCTGTAAAGTAGAAGCCGAAGGCAATGTCAGCAACAGTCCCAAGGGAAATAACAGAAGAATAACCCTGATGATCTCCTTCATCTTGCTTCATTCGTGTTCACAACCAAACACAAACGGAGGCCAGTCCAGGGTTCATCAAACTCGTGATCCAATGCAAGGCACACAGACAGCATGAACACGCACACACTGCTGGCCAGGGAGGCTTCTGCTGTACCTGCACAGTGTTGCTGAGGTTTAAGTGGGAAGACCTGGCAGAAAATGTTTTAGGATGCTCACATGCCTCCAACATACTGCTTCGCAGGGATACAACCTCCACCACACCAGAGAACATGAAACAGCTACTGAAAACAGCCAAGCAGTCTCACAGCCATTTCCCAGCCAACAAAATACCAGTGAGAATCAGTGTGAAATTGCCCTTTGGTGCTGTTGCACAAAATAGGCTTCTATATATTATGTCTTTTGGGTCTATTACTAAAGGTAGAAGACTCAGGTACTTACAGTGTTGGAGTAGGTGTGCCTCCAGATCCCAGCTCTGTATATATGACCTTGAAAAAGTCATTCAACATTTCAATGGCTGAGCTGTTTAACTGCAAAACAAGGCTTTTTCAGCTTTTGGCTGTCTTGTCTGTTTAGACTGTAAGCTCTTCAGGGCAGGGACTGTCTCCTATTAAACAATCATAACTCTCACTTAATTAGGGTCTTCTACACATGCAGGGCCCTCACAAAAATGTCATAAAACGAAAGCTTTCTAATAAATTCTGGGGGATTCCAGATTGGGATCCAAAACTGCTCAGTGGTTTTCCCTGCTGAATAAGATGCTGAATCCCTTGTTAGTTTGTGTGTGTGAGGGGGGGGGAGGGAGACTATAATTTAAAGAGATTGCATAAAAGACCGTTTAAGTCCTTGTGGCTGTATATTTCTTTTAATTAGTTTATGCACAGTGCATTTGCATGGGAAGCTGCACAGCGTGTGGACAGACTTAATTAGGAGAACAATACGTTCCCTCTTAAGATAATGACTTGAGGATTATGAAAATTATTATTCCAGATCCATCCATGGGTCATTTGAGGTTCAGTATCCAGCGAACTTTCAAAATGCACTGAGGTCAGCAGTTTGGATACTGTCAGTAAAGTCACTTGATTTTACTGTTGCTTAAATGATTAATTATGAACAGCGGCTGCAGGCATCCCCCAAGCTACACAACAGCCCAAGGACTCGCTGCATTTCACACGTGCCATCAGCTCCTCTGGAGAGCCGGATGTGCTGGACGGGGCTGTAAGATCCAGTGCAGACATCCGCCAGCAAAGTCTCCTTGTGAGCTCTCCCCACTCCCTTTCACCCATCCCTTTGCCTTTATATTCCTGGCTGGGGAGGCAAGAAATTTCCATCTCCACTAATGAATATTTAGAGCTGGAGAACCAAGACAATTAGGTGAGAGTTTTAGGACACAGGTCAGAAGCCCACATGAGATGCCACATGTCCCATTTTAGAGCAGAGCATCATAGGCAACTGAGCTGAAGACATCACCTGAGTGCACCTCAGCCTTAGCCCATAGTTTGGTGGGTCTTAAAAAAGGCTTTTTTTTCTGCCTCTCTCCAAAGTCCTATCAATTTTCCTTACTCTTAGGAAAGAACAAACATCATGACAGAGGATAAGAACAGTTCTCTTTCAGAGTTCCACATGGACTG
Source organism: Lycocorax pyrrhopterus obiensis (assembly GCA_014706295.1). Classification (NCBI taxonomy): domain Eukaryota; kingdom Metazoa; phylum Chordata; class Aves; order Passeriformes; family Paradisaeidae; genus Lycocorax; species Lycocorax pyrrhopterus. The sequence goes on from JACSVZ010000017.1 coordinate 9,791,275, forward strand.
TATCTCACAGCCAGCTCGGTTCAAATAATCTGAGCACCCATCCTGCTCCCCCTCTTCAGAAATGGTTGCTGTTGGGTGAGCAGACTCCCCACTGCAGCAGGGCACCCTGGAGAGGGGCAGCCCTCCATCCCAAATCTCTGACTCTAACTGTCAAGGCAATGGAAACCACTATCCTCAAATCTGAACCACCACGTGCAATCCCATCTTTCACCTTAAAAAGCAAAGCCACAATGCAGTCGAGGAGGACAAGGTCAGCTCTTTCCACATCAAAATCCATGACTCATTTAGGAATTACAGCAATCACACCTTGAGTATCCTTTCCTTCCTCTTGCCCTATAATGATAAGGCAAGTTTTCCACTCAAGTGCAATGACTGTGAATTAAATCAGGCTCTTTAGTAGCAGTGACAGCAAAACCTTGGTGAAACCATTATGTGTGGTGTTGCTTTTAGAGCTGAGGAAACAGCAGTTCTAGAAGCAGATAAGAAATCTTCAGCTGTACCTCCCCCACTGAAAAACTTTGATTTAGTTGATCAAAAATTGACATTTCACATCTGGAGGTGAGAGAAAAGTACGTTTGAAGGAAAAAAAGAAAGAGACAGTTAAGGAAAAGAAATTTCAAAGGATCATTTTGTGGATTTAGAACAACTCAGCTCAGTGATTAAATCCCTCACAGTCTTTGTACATCCTCTCCAAAACTTTAAACCAAGAGAAAGAATGAGATGGCATCTCTGCACTCACACTGGCAAAGGGAAAAATCTGTGACTGGTCCCAGCAGCTGCAAACATACCCCTGTGCTCTTCTTTGCTACTTTCACTATTTTAAGGCTTCCTGAAGCCATAGTAGGTGCTTAAGGCCAACTGTGGAGAGTGAGCACCATGGAAAAACCATGGTTTGTACAGCAGGACACGAGGCTGTGCACAGGAGAGGGCACCACTCCTGTCCCAGCTCAAACACCAGGCAATGGCTCAGCAGCAGCTCCATCCCACCACACCTATGGCCAGAGGGCCCAGCAAGGCCCAGTTACTGTGGAGCAGGGGAAGAAAACAAAAGCACTATTAATAACAGGATGAGGAGAGAACAGCTCCTCAACTCTTCAGGGTCAATAGACACGATTTGAGAGCATCACCCATTACTCAGCCTCTGTTGTTGATAACACAGCACCCAAAGCACGCCAGGCACTGTGCAGGGCAAACAGAGATGTCCCTGCCCCAAAGAGATTGCCATCTAATTCTGATTTTACAGTCATATTTCAAAAGCACAGTGAGATCAAAGCCCTGCTCTCCTCCCCCAGGCACTCATTCTCTCTGGTGGAACATATCTCGATTCATAAATCACGGAAGCAGTGAGTCTCAGTGAGCGCTGCCATTCAGGACACAAAAGGGAACACAGAGATGCCAGAGGTAGTCCTAACATCATGCTAGTGCTCAGGAGAGTAATCTGGGGGTGCAAGAGGAGGGGAAACATAGCAATTTTTTTTTTTTCCATTACCAGAGCAGATTTTTTGTCTGGCTGCAGCACAGACAGCAATAACAGCACACGACAATGATCCATGGCACTCTAGAACAAAAAATGTAAAAAAACCAGCTCATTGTAGAAATTAAATGAAACTTCAGGAGCTGTTAGGTGAGATGGTCTGAAAATACCTTAAGAACGAAAACAAACATCAGAATAAGGTAGCCCTCATTTGGAAAAGGACACTGAATTAGACAAGCGATCCCAAAGGCAAATCCCAATGTCCACTACTTTCTGATTCATCCACAGACAGTAGCGGCAGCATCAGGGCACACTCTCAGCACTCAGGAGTAAAGCCAGTTGTCTCCCAAGACCTATCTCCATTGCAATTACCCAAGGGTTCCCCTCCTCCCCCAGAAAAATCTGCAATTCAAAAACTAAATTTGCCCCTGATCTGTTTAATCTGCAAGCTCCAGCGATCTCCTTGCAATGGGTGCACAGGCAACAGATGTTCAGAAACCCAGCTGGCACTTTGCACACCTGAACGTGTGACTGGGAGCAAGGCAGAAAGGATGCACTGTGCCTGGGAACATCTGATAAGGCCGTGCCCTTCAGAGCCTGCACAGCAGTGAAGGGGCAGGAGAGAGGCTTAGAAATAACCAGAAGCTTTCTTCTTCTTCCATGAGTCACTCCTGCTTCAAGGAGCTGCGGCTTTGATTATTAACTGGGCTAGTCAGCTAGATATTTAAATGATTCCCAAAAGTCATTAAGAGCCCAATCAGATATGCAGTGCTTGACTCCAGCACAGGAATGCAGAGAGGGAATTATTTGCATAAACTATGCTTTAGAGAAAACCTCCATGTATTTTATATTTCAGGGTACAGGGGAATCTGATTTAACTGAGTTAAAGAGAAGAAAAAGAAGCTTAAGCAATTTAAGGGACCACATTAAACATGGAAGGGAGTAAAAAAAATTAAATAAAAACATCATTTACCTCGGGGATTAGGAATAAGAAAATATAATGTCAAAACGCTCTTCCTCTCTATTCTCTAAGCAACAGGCAGCTCCTTTAGATTTCCCCTGACTTTTCAGAGAGAAAATTTACACTCAAAGCACTGCTGAAAGCTGCATGCCTGATTGGGAGATCTCATAACCCTGTTGTCCTCTGTCCCAGACTGAGACCAGAGATGTGAGTTGATGCAAGAAGTGAAGGGATGGGCAGACACAGAAAGCCTACCTTTACCTTATATTTACCTGGCCTCCACTCCAGAGCCATGACACAGACTCTCCCTCAGCAAAATCTCAAAGCAAATCTTCTGTGGAATTGTTTTTATAGGAAATACGGTGTGGCAAGAAACCCATCTGATTTGGTACCAGAAGACAACACCAGAACAGAAGCAACACCAGAGTAGGAGCCATTTCACAGACAGGCAGAGGGACACCTGACTTGGCTGCAGCTTTTCTGCTGGTCTGTAACTCACCTCACAACCCTGCACGCCCAACCTAGCAGGTAGTTCCTGCCACATCCAGCATGGAATCCAGCTCCTGGCATGGGGAAGTAGCACAGGACTCTGTGCAGGGGCTCATTCAGAGGAATCATACCCTGTATGTTGCATTCTTGCTGTTTCAGGTTAAAATCAGATCCACAACAAGCAAATCTTCAAGACAAAACCAGATTCAGGGTGACTGGAAAGATGGACTAAGCTTGGAATTTGTAACAAAAGAAGAAGGCAGACAAAAGTGGTGCTCGGAAAATTCTGTGGGGGATCATCTCTTTAGAAGCAAAGAGCAATCAGCAACTTAACTTCCTAGCCCTGCTTTTCAGCAGAAAACTCAGTGTGTTCTCACAAGAAGTCCGTAAACAGCATAACCTGAGGCTGGTCACTGAAACCCTTTATCCATGAGTTCCCCTATCCATGCATTGGGGCTTAAAGTATTTTACTTTCTTCTTTCCATCAAGGAATGGGAGCTGGCAGATTGAATGTGCTCGTGCCTGCAATACCTTCCTCAGAAAGAAACTGCCACAAGGAGGGTGAAACTGTGTCATGACTGCGATTAGAAACCAAAGTCCTGCCATGCAGTTATTTAATTAAACCATAAATACAAACGGATAAGTGTCTAATGAGCCAGCTCTACACAGTGTATTTATATTCCTCTGCAAAAGCACAAGGCTTAAACTAGTTGCAAATAATAGTCCTCTCTCCCAGCCTGGTTTTCCCTGCAATCAGGAATCAGGCCACACAGTAGTTTGCTGACAAATTGGTTCATGTTATGAAGATAATGAAGGCATCAAATTACTCTGCACTCCTTCCCCCTGGAAGCAGCGAGGCTCTTGCAGACAGCGTTTGCCAGGGTTTTGTTTGTGCCTGCATGTGTGTGTCATTTGCGAGCAGAGGAGCCCCAGAGGCCTGTCAGCCAAGGCAGGATGGCTCCAGCCCCGCTCCCTGGCAAACTCCTGGTGCTGCACTGACCTTCTGGCTGTGCATTTGTCAGGCTGCCAGGGAGGTGACCATGGCAAAGAGCCACAGCCCCTGAAAGGTGCTTTCTTCCTCCAGCACCCACAGGGATGCTCCAGGCTGTTCTATGAGAGCTTGCATGGGTACCAGGACCATTTAGGGATGCTAGGGCAGTGTTTCTCTAGTTCTGGTACACTCAGCTTTCCAGGAACAAAGCCTAAAGCAACAGATCCAGCAAAGCATTTAACCAAAGAGCTGAGCAAGGTCCTCTCCAGAAGAAATAAAATACTTTGGCTGGATTACAATCCTTTTGGACACTGGCTCTGGAATTTTTTCTGCCTCTCTTTTCCTTTCTACCTGCTAAAAGGAGGGTTAACTCCTTCTTTGGAGAAGTTCCTGGAACTCAGGTGGAGAAGGATAGCAGAGAGGAAAATATTCCCATCCTGAGATGCTACTAATAAATATATAAATAGATTCCGAACAGGTAAGTTTTCACTAAACTGAATCCAAACAGCTTTTTAAAACCCCTCCAGCCACTATGAGCACCAACAAGCCAAGCAAAGCTTTTTAGTGATTATAACAAATGTGTCAGGCTTTACTCTGCAATTGATTCACTTTTGGGAACATAAGTTAAGCTTTAAATCTATATTTCATATATAATCAAGCAGCCAAATCGGCCTTTTAATATAGAACCCAGACCAGCAGCTGTGTCTTTATCTCAGAAAGCAGGAGGGCCAACAAAGCTACAGCCAGGGAAGTGACAGTTCTTCATTATTATCCTCCCTGATCGTACCCATCTTCTCATCTCCCCTATCAAATTTCTGGGCCTTTTTGACAAAAAATAATTTAAGAGCGCGCTCCACAGGAACCACACGAAGGTTACAGATTGAGCAATGCCTGGGAACCCCTCTTTAAAAGGTGCAACCAGAAAAAGGGCCTGAGAATGGGGGCTGCACCCAGGGATGCCAGGGTCAGACACTCTGGGAGAACTCTCCTCCCTTCATGGTCACCAACAGCAACTTCTGCTGCTGGAACCCAAACGAGGGAGGGCTTTTGAGTCCCGCTCTCTGGGCACTCATTGGTGCTGCTTGTTTGCCTCGCTCTCTCCCCTCCTGCATTGCAAAGCTTCCCAAAACGGCCCGCTCCACACTGTTGAGTCAGGCCAAGGAAGACCGAGCTTCAACTGTTTCTTATGAAAAAGGACTTGGGTTGGGTTGGGGTTTGTTTGGAGTTTTGTTTTTGGTTTTTTCCCCCAAGTACTTTCTTCAGCAAAACAGTTTTTCCCTGTTGGTTGGGTTTTTCTTTTTCTTTAAACTGTTCACAGAATTTTTCTCTCCTGCTTTGCTGGGGCTATCATTTAATGTTAGAAATCTGGTGGCAATTCCAGTTTTGGGGATTCCCTTCCAAGTGTCTCTGCCCTGCAGTGTGTGACCCCCTCTGTGTGCTGCTGCAGCGGTCCACGACACCAGCCTGGCTGGAGAACTGATCCACTGTGACAAGAAACACACAGGACACACAAAAGCAGGATTTCTCTTTTTCTTCCGCAGTTGGATCAGTTGCCTGAGATATTTCACTGCACTGCCTTACAAAACCACATGGTCACCATCACAGGGATGGCTGCTGCCGGCTGGGAATGCCCCCGGACCGTGGTGCCAGTGAGCTCTGCAGATGAAAGCAGGGCTTGCCTTGGCTGGCTCGTGCCTCGCTTCACTCTTCTGCAAGTGAATCAGAGTGTGGTGTCTCAGGATCAGTAACTACATCTAATTATAAAACACAGCCATTTTGGTGAATCTAGATTTTCCTTTTAGACGTCTCTTGTGGGACATCTCAGATTGAAGCTTCCCACAAGGATCAAGGAAATTTCAGGAATTGGTTTAGATGCATTTCATAGCCAGCTACAGAAGTGACAGAGGATTCCACCCACCTGTGAAAGATAGAATGGATTTATGTCCAAATTCACTGTTTAGCCCTCTGTGAATGCTCCACAAATCAGCGTGTTTTTCACTTGCACAAATAACCCACAAATCAACATGCAACAGGAAATTTAGTGTTCAGGCTGGCACCTCCATCCATAATTTGTGCTGTCAAGGGGAAGAATAGGAGGAAAAGACCTAAAGGGCATATTTTGTGTATCTGGAAAAAATTGGACAGAAGGTTCTGCCAGTCATTCACAACCTTATTCCACATGGACCACGTCTCTGTTACAGACCAGCAAACTACAGCACTCGTATTCAATGGGCTGCATTCACAAATGCCAGTCCCTGAAAGCCAGATCAGCAGAAAGACGAGGATTTCTGAGCTTATCTCTTACCTCTCGTGCCAATTTCCCACCACTGCGATTTGCTTCCCGGCCAGCACTTAAAATTGGGTTACTTTACAAACTTTCTGCCTGAGAATAACGATGCAGTGCTGAAGTTAACACTTCACTTTGAGATACCAGGTGGCAACACTACAATGTCCTTCCCCTGTGCTGCAGGGTCCCACCGCAAATGTATGAGAAAAAAAGTATTTTTCCCCCTCTAATGAGAAAAAAGGGGTTTAATTCCAGTTTATTATGTTGCAGTGGAATTTCGTTACAGTTTGAGCTTTGCCAGGTTCAGCCTGGATTCTTTAGTTAAACAATTTCACAAGATGTGACAATTTCAGCACTTCCTATGCCCCGAGCAAAACTTCCTAACCTGATATTCACAGAGGAGTGGAGTTTGCTTGGCTGTTGAAGGTTTTCACAGGTTTTTGTTTTGGTTTGGGTTTTTTAAGCATATTTTTAAGCTTTGCCTTGAAGTACCTTGGAAATGGGTTGTCTGGCTGATGGCTAACACCTGCGAGTCAGGGTGGTGGCTCAGTTTTCCAGCTCAAGCCAAATAATTTTCTAAAAGATGTAAACCATGATGATCATAAATGTATGGAGTCAATTAGCAACGTACAATTTTGTCAAGTGAGCTTGGATTTGGGAAATGTCCATTTTCAGGTTACTAATTTCAAACATTTAAAAACAGCCTAGTTGCTTAAAAAGAGCTATTTTATGCCACTCTCCAAAAGGCACCCCATGCCAAGAACCCAAAAAATGAGTGAGTACCCAAAATCTCTAAGCATTTTTTAGAATCTTAGAAAAATTATGGGGGAGATTTTCTTTTCTTTTTTGAGTAGGTACTACTTATGGCCCATGTATTTGTATTTCCCATGATTCTACTCAATGCACCTCCATCCTGTCCCTGCAGGATATTTTGCTTTCCCAGTTCCAGCAGCCTCCCCACACTACACCAGTGCTCTTTCGGGCCAGGTATACTCGTGAAAAGGTCTGTCAAGTTCTTGGGAGCAACACATGGAGAGGTTTTTGCAATGTGCCTAATAGGATCTATTGCATAAAAACAATGAAATTCACTTCAGCTGAAATAAAAGAAGAAAAGCTTAACCCTGAGGCTTCAACACCAAAACAGGCAGGGGGGAACACCAAAACACAAAAAAACCCACCCCAAAACCAAACAACAAAAACTAAAAGCAAAAATTACTTTCTTGGTCTTGCTGTTTACATGTAACCAGCACAGGACTGCTCACGCTTTATCCGAGGCTTTCTGCGAGAGCTGAGCACTCAATCATCATACACTGCATATAGTCCAGCATTAACTCCTCTCCTAGGTGGGTGATTAAAAGGTACAAAGGCCATTTAATTAGCACCTCATGTCATACCTTATAACTCGCAGTCATCATCTGGTAGCAACCAGACAGGGCCACAAACGTGCATACACATCCACCCACAGAGGCACACTGTCACCCTGCAGGAACACAAGTTCCTCCTAAGCAATTATATCTGTGTGCCCCCTAATTCTGATCTCTTGAGCATTTAATGCGTTTGCTCTGGGGTCTACACAATCCTGCTCTAATTTTGCCAGGGGCCTTTGTATCAAAGGCCTGAGCTGTGTGAAAGGTGATTTAGCAGAGATGGTGTCGGTGATTATTTTCAAAGGAACTGCTGCAGCCCCACCACGAGGGACACTGCAGCCTCCAGATAGGGGGCCCTTATCATATTTTCTATTCTCAGATAAGATTATGTTTCCTTTTTTCATCCTCCTTCCTGAATCTTCTTGATAACAATTGGGGGCCAGTTTAATCACGGAGGTTGAAATAACCAAAAGGGTTCCTGGGGTAGTGGTGGGGAGGGCAGGGAACAGGGCCAGGTGGGTGGGGAGGAGGGAGAAGCCTCACTGGACGGAAAAGTTGGGTAAGAGCAACTAAGAAATAAAGCCAGCAGAAACGGGGTTATTTCAAAGGGAACAGCTGTTAAACTGCAACCAAACAAAAAGCACATGCAGCCAATGTTCCTGTGGTCACCGTCAAAAACAAAACGAGTTGTTCACGCACCCATTCTGTGGTCTAAACAAATTAGAGAGAAAACGGGACCAGGACAGGGAGATGGATGACCTCGAAACAATGGGGACAGGCCCTTTGTGAAAGAGCCCTTTCTGTGTTGGCAGGGGGTTTCTAAACACTAGTAATATCTTTACGATAAGATGAATCACTTGGGCACGATGTGAATTGGGTTCCAGGGAACCAACTCTGACCCCTGGGGTTTGAATCTACTTGGACTGAACATCAGAGACCAAAGAGAGCAGCAAGTGCCCTGTGTTACTGCCCCTAAAAACGATTCAGACCTGGAGTCAGAGGGGTGGCAAGGAGCTCTGTAGCTCTGGCCAAGACTGCCCATTCCAGGACAACACAGTAATGTTACAGCATGGTGAATGTCTGGAGGGGTAAAAGCCCAGTCAGTACTTGAATGAGACCTTCTAAGAAACACCCATCTGAACTCCTCCACAACGACACCATGTCCTCCAAGTCTGGTCTGAATCAGCACCTATATGTTGCATCAGAAGGTGCCAGACTTAGACAGTGGCAGTTGAGGGGCAGAAGGTGGGGTGGGGAGATAACATATTTTGGATGGGTTGTAAATCAGAACTGTTCATCGCCTGTTGCTGTTTAGCACCCTCCTCCCATCTTTCTCCGTTGCAAAAAAACTGAAAAATCCCATCGTGCCTTGGCAGCATTACTCCCAAACAACCCCTCAATCACCAGTGTCTGTTGTGTCAGTGCCAACATCCCCACATGCCAAACCACAGGAGGCTGTTGGCCCATCCCTGTGCGAAAGGAAACAGTTCCATCCTTACGGACTGTTTGCAGCGAGAGGCAAAGCGTATCTAAGATACCAAAGCACCTCTCGGGGCACATCCTGCTTTCCTGAGCTTGGAACCCTTCCTAGGGGCAGCCTGGACAAGAAGAAACCATCGAGACATTGCCACCACAATATGACACCGGCAAGGGCAGGGCCAGCAAGAGCCATTCCGGCCACTGTCCCTGCTCAGACCTAACAGAAAGGTCTGTGTTTCCAACTGCAACACTGGAGGCACCTAGACCTGCCCAGGGACCAGGTCACACACGAGGTTCCCAAACACAGCTGGGTTGCAGGAGCCCATTGTCCAGCTTTTGGCCACTGATGTCAGAGCTCTGTTCCCTCCTGAGCCTGGCTTTTGAGGCTGGCACCAAATCTTGTACCTACCTTCCCCCAGTGACAACCAGTCCCAACCGAGCTGCCCGAGCAGAGCACTTGTCCTCGAAGACACTCCCATGCAGAGTTCAAAGCCAGGCCTGTGTGACCGTGAGGCGGTGGATGGCAGCTTACCACAGAGTTCCTGGTAATAAACTCTATTTGAAGACTCTCAGTGAAAAGTGTGTTCCTAATAGAGGATAACATTTCATGGTCATTATGCGATACACTTAACTTTAAAAGGAACAAAAATGCTGAGAAAGTAATTTTCTGAAAAGGGCTCTCGGATTTCATTACTATGGGTCAAGTGCCTGGGGAGAAGAATTAAAGAAAAACACGAACTTGTGCACAAATTAATTAAAGATATTTCCACTAATAAATTGTCCCCATATCCCAAGGCAGAGCCTTCAGTTTGCAAAATGTGGTAATATTCAAGTTGCGGTTTTCTCCACCAGGCAAGCGGTTCAGCAACATTTAAAATCAAATGGACAGAGTTGGGGATGTGGAGTTTGGGAATGGGAGGGGGTTTGCTTTCTACTTCAGCCCGTATAAAATTTATGGTATTTTAGTGCATTTCTAAGAAAAAGAAAAATGCCTTGTTATCCCCCAAGACCCCAAAACCATGATGACCTTTCAAATTCTTATTTTTCCTTGATGCAGCCAGTTTCTCCAAACAAGATCCCCTCCTCCACATTCTTCCACCAAAATTGTGAAGGACTGTTCCATTTGATGCAAAGGCAGTGCCAGTTGCTGTAACATGAGGAAATCACAGCACAAGGAGAAAGAAAACAAAACAAAAATCCCAGAAGGAAAACCAGAATTCACTGTCAGCAGCTTTGAGGAATGGGTCCAATACAGCCCAGTGTTAGTGACCCCCTTCCAGCTGCAGGAGCAGCTACACAAGAGGGGCTGTATTTAAGCAGCTCAGAGCAACAGTGGGATGGCAGCTCAGTACCTTGGGTCTGAGCTGTTTTCAATACATGGCCAAGGCTTCTTGGTTGTCTTGAGAGGCTTAATAACATCCAGATCCACTGTCTGGGCAAGGCACCTCCAGCTGAAGGTCCTGGGCTGTGCTGAAGCCAGAACGCATCACTGCATGGAAATTGTTGGGTGGTGAGGTGGCTGGCACAAGGGGCGACAGCTGTGTGCTCAGACCTGTCTTCTCATTTTTCCCTGTAACAACCAAAGAAAACTGAAGCTGAACTTAATTTTGTTTTATTCCTATGATACTCTCCCATTTTGTGGTGTTTTTCACTTGGAGGAAAGGGAGGTGGGAAGATTTGCAATCCTTTAGCAGCCCATCTTCTGCAAAGACCACCACTGTCTTAGATCACTACTGGCCTAGTGACAGATGGGAAGAATTTGCTCTCCAAAGTAGGTAACCAACAAATCAAAAGAATGAGTCTCTCAGATACACAAATACAGCTAAATACTCCTGTCCTAAGAGCTGAGATAGTTTATTTGGTTTGTATTGACCTGATCCCATTTGAACATCCCTGTTCTCACACTGATCAGGGGCTGAAACGGAAGGAAACAGCTTCAAGCTTCTCTTTTCCTTTGATTTTTCCCCCCTTCTCCCCCCCACCACTTAAATTTCACAGGCACCTGAATCTGATCACAACTTCCTCTGTCCAGTGTAAAGTTTAGTCTGAGAGAGTGCACATACCACAATACGTTGGGATAATATTAATGTATAGTATTTGAAGCCCCAGGGCCTGTATGTTTCATTAATTTCCTCCCCATTAAAGTAAAATGAGGATATCCTGTAGAGAATTGCAGTGAACCATTCGGACTGTGAAACTCGTCCTGACCTTGCTAAGAAAAACAGACAGAAGAGGAAAGAGCAGCTGATCGCAATATAGAGCCACCCAAACGAAACACAGGGGCTCCTTGCTCAGCCCTCTCTGCACCACCACCGTGCAAATATTTAGCTTAACAGGATGTGAAGAGCTGGTCAGCAAGCGTTAAAAAAATACGCACTGATTTTTATTTGTTTAAAATGCAAAACATTTCCCCTACATTCTTTGCAGTGCATTAACCTCAGGCACAATTTCCACTCTGGGATTGAGCAAGCCAGGGACCTGGGCTGCACACGAATAATTCAGATTACTGCATCTGTTTGTGTGTGGTTGGGGCATGCATACCGATCCCTGCTCATTAACCCAGTGCATCCAAGCTCTGCCAAACCCTCGAGGGCTGCCATCCTAAAGGAGCCACCTCCTCCAGCACAACTGGCCATTGTGGTGGTGAATGCCAGCCCATGAAAGGCTGTCAGGTTTAGGACGAATCCAGCAGAGCCCAAGGCCTCCTAAAGCACAGTGATACATCCGCCCTACTCTCTTACCATCCTGGTTCTGGTGCTGTACCTCACCCAAACCCTCTGACCCCTCTATCCAGTAACCTTGGTTCTCACACGCCACACCACAACTCACCTATCCCCCAACACACTTGGCAAGGAATAAAGGAGAAAAGTTCTCGCTTTGGACTTGAAAATCTAGGTGTAAGCACATGGATTTTATAAACAGGAATGGTTTCTTTGCAGAGGACAAGGGCAGCCATTCAGCCAAGGTTCAAGTTCTACCAGCTCCTTTTTTTTCAGCTGCTTCAACCAGCTCTGCCCAAATGCCTGAGCTCCACTGCTCCATGGCAGCTGGCGAGACAGGCGAGGTGGAAGGCAGAGCTGTGACCCCTCTGCATATCACTGAACAAGCGAAGAGACCCAAACAGAGCTTGCTGCCTTCATTTTTTGGCAGGCACCTACCCTGCTCTGCAGGTTTTCCTATTTGTCCAGCACTCTTCACGTGATGCCTGAAGCGATGCCCGGGAAGGCAGGGTGAAGCCTGGGGACCAGCCCTGCCCAGGGTACCTGCCACAGACTGCACAGCCACGGAACTTGCACATGAACTCGCAGTTGTTCTGGGAAACCAAGCACCCAGATTGGTCTAAATTACCTTCCACTGACACGAGACATGCTTCAAAAACACATCTGGGAAATGAATTTCCTCTTTGTAGCCCCTTCCAACACCAACCCTTTGAAGACCTAATTTCAGTCCCAAGTAATGGCACTGCCCTGCTCCCAAGGCTGCAGGTTAAAACGCATATTTTGGAGGCAGTGCGTGTCCTGCCCTGGGGGAAGGAGGCAGTTTGAATTACCCTGAACCAGCCACTCTGGATTGCTAACAGACCTGTGTGGCCAGGCTGCAGAGGATGCCCTGCCTGTGTCTGAGAGCACAGCGGGTTTGTGATGCATGGTATGGGGTGAACCCAGACACAGGCAAATCTCAGCAGGACTGGGAAGATGTCCCTTGCCCTCCCTACAAAAAAAACCCCACAAAACAACAAAACAAAACAGTAAAATTCCTCTCCATGCTCCTGACTGTGCATCAGGGTACAGTCCCAGAGAACTTGATGTCTGTGTAACTTCTGCAGATGGTGGTGAGACTCAGGGGCACAGAGGTGACAGTACTGCAGGGTAACACGTCCCTCCAAGGCAACAGCCAGTTAAAATCATCCCCAGCGTGCACCCACCTGAGATAAAAGTTAAGACTTGTGGAATGATTAGGGAATTTGGTTGACTACCCCCCAAAATCTTAGCCCAGCACCTCACATGCTCCTCACAAAGCCCTAACTCTAACTGATGGTCTTTACTTGCGAACCCATTGCCAATGCACCTCCCATGACAGAGGCTCATAAGAATTATCCATTTGTACTTGCTTGAACTTCAAAAGTAAAGCCTATTCCAGATAAACTCTCATTCCCTTATTTCCCAGCTCCAGCTGCCATTTACTTCTCCTCAGCTCCTTCCAACAAAGCCCAGCATATTCTTCTCCCATTTCACTTCACATCTGCCCTTTGCCAGCAACTTTCTTCCTCCTTCTACCCCAGCAGCATCTTTCTCTTACCCATTGCCCAGCACACAATTCAAATGCTTCCCTAACTTAGAGCTGGGACTAAAGAATGAAGGTCAAATCCAGATGTTGGGATGTTTCTGTGGCATTTGGCTCCCAGGCAGCCACTTGGGCCTGTCTCTGCTTCCAGGGCCCAAAACTGCATGAAAAATTTGACCTCTGGGCATTACAGGAATGCATATAATAATTAATCACAAAAGCCTCCAAGCACTATATACATGCCAGCGATCCCATTTGCACCATTTAAGATTTGAAACCAGGACTTTCATGCTCATATTGGCTTGTACAGTGCCAAGCTCCCATCTGAGACTGTGAATGTATCATTTTCCCATTCTGCACAGACCCAAGCCTTCAGCCAGCTCTCATCAGGGTGGGAGTATGTGTGGGGGGGGGCATAGTCATGATATAATATGCAATAGTCTGATGATTACTAGTATTTCTTAATAAAAAAGCACATATTAAAAAAAACCCATCACTAAAAAAACACAGCCCCCAGCTCATTATTTGAATAAGGGGGAGGGAAGAAGGTGTGGGGGGAAATTGTCTTAATTAAAATTCTCCCTTTCATCCTGGTAATTACATTCAAACAGGCGACAGCAGCAGCATCGCTGTTTGTCACCGTGCCAAAAAAAGAAATTGATTTGATCACTGGGACATCGTGTTGCATAAAATAAAATTCTTAAAAATCTGCCAGCTTTTTTTTTAAACTGTAATTACTTCTAGAACACTGCAAAGAAGGGTGAAAACAGAGAGAAAAAAGGAAGAGGAGGAGGAGGAGGAAGAAGGAGACCCAGTGGCAGATAATACGCCAGTAATGATGGAAACACCTGTAAGCCAGTGGAGATCTAGCAGCTATCAGCTCTGGCTGCATTCCATATCCATTAGCTACAAGAGGCTGCTTGGGCTCCAGGAAAGGAGGGTGTTAGCTCTGACAACTGGTGAAAAGCTGATGAAAACGTACCAAAGGGGCAGTCACGGCGCTGCCATTTGATAAAGAGGGAAAAAAAAAAAGAGAGAGAGGAACGGGAGAAGGAAAAAAAAAAGCCAGGAGTAAATCAGTCTAATTAATGGCTTTGCTCATTTATCAGGGGCAAATGCTAATTATTCTTTTTAATCAGTTTTCTGCCACAGTTGCTCATTCTCTCTGATTTTTTTTTCCCCTGCCAGCTCCGCTTAGTGAGAGAGTCTGGAGAAAAGCAATCCAAACCTCAGGCTTATAAATAGGGAAAGCACAAGAGAAAATGAAAGAATGGATAAAATTGTTCCATGAAATCCTACCAAGCTTGTCTCCATGCAGAAACTCCCAGCACCCTTGCTGGTCTCCTACCTCCTTTCATGACCTACTGGCTAAAAACCAAAACGCAAGAGCAGTCCTTGACAGAGGCTAAAGATCCTGCAGACAGCTTTTAAAGCCAGCCCTCCAAACTCTGAACTGCTGCTCTCATAAAGCACATTTCTGTCCCTTATTATTCACCAACACCTGCATGGGCAGCTTTTGTTCATGCTGATCTGCAGGAAGCCACTCTCTGTGGCAAACCCAAGAGCTTCTGTGTGTGAGTATCAGTGTTTAACTTTCCCTTCTGTTGTTTTATCCACGATGTGCAGGGCAGGGCTCTCAAAAGCAGTGAGAAATGATGGTTGCACATCTCCAGACACCTCAAGAGCTTGGCTTTGAGAAAGCAGCGAACACACCACCTTCTCAAGCCTCTTCAAGCAGGTTACCCAAAAAAGCCACTAATTGCCACCATAAATCTTGTTCCCATTCATCAAGTGGTGAGCTGAAACTTGGGGTTTTGGTGACTGAATAGTCCATAAACACAAGGACTGAATGTGAAACAAACCCACAGACTTTAAACAATTCAACAAAACTGCCCAGCAAATTGTCAAAAGAAGCAAACCCAAAAGCCTACATGCAGAAACAAAAGCCAGTCTGCAGACAAATCCCAACAGAGCAAGACTCTATTCATGGCTGTCTGTTTGGACCAAGATGTGATGAGCACCCACAAAGAGACAAAGGTGACCCATGACTGCCAGGCATGACAGACTGCACTTGGGAGTGTGTGTGAGCAGCACTGCTCTACCAACACAGCCAAGACCGGAGATCCTGGATTTCCTTGCCTTTAATTTGGAGAAGGAAACAAGTTGCTCACCTCAGTGAATCAGGAGGATCAGCCTAACCTCCCCTCCCCTTAAGAGCCATGGTATCCACGGCAGCAGGACCTGGAGGACCCGGGTGACCTGTTAAAGGAAACTCTGTTGGCAGAACAGCTTTCTTCAGTCACAGTTTAAAGGTCTCCAATAAGAATTTAATTCAACAATCCAGTTACCGCATAGTAAATCCCCTGAGTACTAGATGTGTGTCTTGATAGCTGCTAAACCCCAGTAAACAAGTCTTTAATCATCCATTGGTAATTAATTAGCAAACAAGAACTAATTGCAATTAGATATCTTCTTAGATTCAAGACGGTTTTTTAACGTTAATTAAACATAGAGGTCTGTAAGCTACACAAATACATTCTAACCAACACACATGCAGGTTTCTAAAATGCATTTGGTTCCTAATGAACCAAACTCCATGAAAATTGTTCAAAGGAAGCAAATTTCAGGGTGGTGCAAAGACTGGCACCTGTGACAGGTGCCCACAAGCACAGACATGCTCATCCAGCTGACAGCAGGACCCCACAAACAGGGATAAGCAAGCTCAGGAAGTCAGAGCCCAGAGCCCAGCACTCAGTGAAAGGCTGAAAAAACAAGAAATGATAAATGAATGAGGAATTTGGACACTACTACACTTGTAGTCTGTTCTATGCAAAATTACTCCAGGAAAAATTGTATGCCTGGATTTGATGCCAATCCTAATGGCATTAAGTCAGACTTCTGTCACCAGTTTTGAAAAGAACCAAAGCTTTTACCCTGTGTCTCCAGACCTCACTTTATAACCCCTTAAAACAAGCAAAATCCTGGACCAAGCTAAAGAGGTTGTATTAAAACCAGCAAAACCAAAGCCCCAATTTGGCATAACCACACCAAAGACTTCATGTAATCGAATGAAGATTTATGTCTCTTGCTCCCCCAGGTTGATCTGAATTACAGGTTTTTTAGACCCCTTTGTCTGTCTTCGAAGACTCTGGGACCTTCTTCTCCCAGCTGTGCCACTCACTTGCCAGGCAATATTGACCAGCCATTCAATGTGATGCTCTAGCAGTGATACTTCGTAAGATTTGGTAAAATGCTGGGGTTATGTCAGCATATCCTAAGAGGGAGAGATCACTCTGAGCCCAGGCAGGTTACAGACAAAATGAACTTGTGTGGCTCAGATGGCTGGGGCTGCAGGGCAGAGGTTCCTGGGCAGGGAGAGACAAGGAAGGACAGATGACTCCTCACTGAACAGGTATAAAAGAGAGGCATGAAACCAGGCAGATAAAATTCAATGATTGTGATGTAAACACACAACTGAAAAGCAGCAACCAAGTGGTCTGGGATGCAAGCCCCAGATGCTGCAGCTCTTCGCTGCGAGGAGGCTCTGTCCCTGTGGCATGGCCTTCCCAGACACTGCACTACGCACGGTTGCGAGATAATTTCATCCAAATGTGCAAATATGCAAAACAGACCATCCAAAGGGCTTGAGCTGAAATGCATTAATGACTACGACATCCCAGACTCCCCCCGTGCAGCTCAAACAACAGAACATTGCTGCCCAAACTCCTCCAAGGGGCTGGCACGCAACTCCTTTATCATGTCAGAGCACAGGGGAGGCAAAATCTCTACATTGCAAACTCTTATCTGTTCACATTTACCCACCCAGCAAGAGCTGGACTTGAAGGGAAGTGGAGGGACAGAAGGTGAGATTTTTCATCTCAACTGGCAGATTTCATCTCACTCAGCAGCCTCTTAGCCCAGTGACACCCCTTTTAGGCCCCCACATCCCCCTAAAACACACGCACGAGCGCGTGTTTACAAACACACCATTTATATGTGAGTGTCACATGCTCCCAGACAGCATGCCAGGAGAGAGATTTAAACGAAAAATATGTCTTTCTCTAAATACTGTGTGTTCCCCTGGTCTATTCATTTCGTTCTGCTTTATCTATCAAAAATATATTAACCCAAAAGCCTGTTTCCATCAAAGTCTCGATTCCATGAACATTTAAAGATAAGCCTTATCTTATTACTGGTGCATTAACAACAGAAATCTAAAGGGCTACTGTCAATCATCTCCTTTTCTCTGTTTCTTTCTCCTCTCCCCTCAAAACAGCTTTGCAGAGCACAACTGGGGCCTCAGGGGGGTTCTGGCAGACACAAATACACACAGACACCAACAAGCACAACCCTCCCAGCCCTGCCCCGGTGAAAAGAACCATGGAAAAAAATGAGGGTTTGACCAGGGCCAAGCATGACATGGAAAGGAAAGGGAGCAGCATTAGGCAGCACCCACCCAAACTGGGAAGGAGCCCACATGAATTCCCACAGACACATCCCTTTGTGCAGAGCCTCGTGGCAGATGATCTCAAAGCAATTTTCAAGAAGTTTGCGCAGGAGAAATGAATCACTTGAAAAATCCAAGGTCATAGAGGTCATCTGCACTTCTAACTCCATTGTATCTCTCGTTTTATTACAACAAACTTTTTCCCTTGCCATCCTTAATTCACTACTTTTTCCCGCTACATCGTCTTCCCAACATCACGTGTGTAAATTTTAAATTATTCTTATTAGGACATTCGCATCAAACTCAGGCAGCATCCAAGTATCTTGGCAGAGATGTTTGTTTGAGCTTTTAAAATTTAAAGGTTGTAGATTACTAATGGAAAACAGTAATCATCTTCTACAGCGATCTTCTGGGGCAGAGCAAACTCTGCAGTGGACTGCAATTCCATGCCTCTGGGGCAATTAAAATATCCACCTTAATTTTGCAGCAATGTGTTTTCCTTCCCTTGCAATTTTTTTGCTTTCTAATTAGAAGTTTTAATTCTGCAATGAGTGTCACTAAGAGCCTGAGCCAAAAATAACACAGCCTGTTCCAAAGGCCCTTTGAAAAGCTTTTATTTTTAAAAGCCAGAACAAGACAGACAATCCAAGAGCGATAAATCTAAGGTTTCTGAAAAGAGCTGAGGATAGCAGGAGGGCAAAGAGACAGCTAGGGATGAACAGCATGCACAAGGCAGCTCATAGCAAAAACAAACTTCTTCTCATAGGCAAAACTGTCAACTGCACAAGTAAGTCTCTACCAGAGATCTTACCAAGCCTTGTTACAGGCCAAAATAGTCATCACTGAGGACTTTCAGGCTCAAAGCCTGATCCCCTCTAACACCAGTAGCACCTGGACTGGGTTTGCCATCTTCCCCAGATGTAGGAGAAAGCACAGACTTTGACTGTCTTTGCCCGAGGTCTGTCCCCTGAGCAACATGGGAGAGCACACACTCTCCTGCCATGAAAAGGAATTTCCCAGCCATTTGTGTAGGATCAGTTTTATCTTCACAGGCCCAGCACAGAGAATCCACCACAGCAGAGCAGCACCACAGAAGTTCAGGACTGTCCAGCCCTGTGCACAGCTGGAAGCTGGAACCAGACCATAATTGCTACAAATGATGCCTCTAGAAGAGTTTTACTGCATCTTCTGTTCACACCTTTTTCAGCAATTTATCTGTTGTATGCCCTCAATTCCAGGAAACATCTGATCTTCAGGTCAAAAATCCCATGAAAGGAGGCTGACACAAAGAAGCAGCAATGCAAACAGTATGTAAGGATGATGTTCTTTCAAGCTACAGGAATTTCAGGGTGAACAAACCTGATTTTAATTATGGCCACACATGGTCTAACACAGATTCACAGAATATCTCAGATTGGTAAAGATATTGAGAAACCATCTAGCACCAACCTCTGCTGAAAGCAAAGTTATTTCAGACCTGGAGACTTTATCCAGTTTGGTTCTGAAAAATTTGCAAGAATAGAGATTCCAGAATTTTGAAATGATAACCTGGTCCAACCTACTTGGCTTTCTAGACTGAAGCACCGTCCTTTCCCTCAAGTGTACTGACAGGGAGAGACAAGGTTAAATTGTGTGAAAAAGTTTACAGGTCACTGCTGGAAAGAGAAAAGCATTTAAGTGTTTCTCTGAAGTACTGTTTGTTATACCACATAAACCTGCATTCAGATAAACTTGTCTACAGCATCAATCAAGTCACAGCCAGCAGCTCAAGGCAGAATTAAAACCAGGTTATATTTTACAGATTGTGGGAAAATAGAAGCATGAACTGTAGGTCTTCCAAAAACACTGCACAGGGACACAAAATTTTAACCAGGAAAACACATCAGATGTTTATGCATGTTAGGTGTTTATTTTTCAATCAGGTACATGTGCCCAGACCATGACAGGATGTTTGAACTGTGCACATCAGGTCTTTCACCCACTGTTTATATGAATGTCATTCACTATCAGGCCTCTGCGGAAGACAAACAGATTGAAGAGAGATGTGGACATATCAGAGTTTTGCATTGCTTCCGCCTCTAACTCTGCTCCTGGTGCTGTAAGGAACAAAACCTCTCGACCAGAAACATGTCAGAAAAAACAGGGAAGGGAGACAAAGCATTGGTCACAAACCAGGCGGCAGAGAACGGCGCAAATCAAAGACATCTACCAAAATGTTCAGAGATGGGTGCTCTTGAGACCATGGGACACCCGGGGCAATGTTTCAGGAGTCTGAAGATGACACACACAAAGTAGCTGCAACTAAGACCAAAAAGACACATGATCCACTTACCTGGCAGAAACTATTCCACATGCACACCAGAGAGACTTGCTAAGGGGACTGCAGGATAGCCAAATCCTTGCTGACATTTGGATCACCAGGCTTCTTCCCCCCTCCAACACCTGTGAAGTCTCAGAACCCACAAAGTCAAGCAGTAGGCTTGGACCTATGCATGGTGCAGGGAGAAGGGCTTAAAGGCTAATCACAGACTGTATTTTTCTTTGATACAGTGCAACACCATGGTCAAATTGACAAAAAACCTGGGCACAAGCTCTAAGCCAGAAATATTTTTTGGTGGAGCCATCCTTGCCCTGTTTTTGCAGTGGATCATCCCGAGGCTTCCCACACTGTTATAACCAAAAGACAACATCCAAATGCATTCAGTGTCTGTGCTCGTGTTCTATCTTCCCCAGATGTTTCCCTTTCATTTTCCCCCTCCTCTGCAGGAATACCAGGGTTTACTCTGTATGTGAGAGGTTTAGAGACCATTGAACAGACAGCAGAGTATGCCCTACAAATAAGAGGTTAAATCCCTGTAATTCAGGGGAAAATGCCCTAATTCTGTTGGAGATCAACCAAGGTCACTCCTGCAGCCATACCAAACCAGGTACAGCAGCTTGGTTTGGGCCCTCAGCTGTGTGCTGTGGGCACACTCCTACCCCTGAAGTTAGCCATGAAACTCACTCTGACTGTTGTAAGAGTAGGTTTAGGGTTACTGCTTCTGAAAATCCCGTTCATGGGATACCACCTTTACCTTCAAAGGGTAATTAGAATGATGATTCAACCTATGCACCCAACACAGGGCGGACAGCTAAGAGCAAAAGGATATTTGCAGCACTCATTTCTACATTCAAGCTTTTAGAGCACAAACTACTATCTTGGCTGTTATCTAAATGTCACTCACACTGACTAGAGATTAAGATGAACAAAATGCAGCCGATATAGGGAACTCTCCCTTTACACATTTTATAACACTGCCTTATAGAATTAGCAAGT